>OX336397.1:122414713-124814713 GCA_946902985.2 Meconema thalassinum
GATTTAAGTACCGGTCCAATGGGACTGAAGAATGGAAATAATCGGGTACCAACCAGGAGGTTGACTTCAACATCTACAAGAATGTAAGCTACATTTGAATTATTCTTATGCTAAGGTATTTGGAATTCTCCATTTCTACAGAAATATCAACACAATTTTCTTTTGTTGTTTGCTGTCGCAAACTAGGCTACGAGGCATTTGAGGCCTATGTCTGGACATGTTCTGTGTTCAGAGACTTTGATTCTATTATTTGAATCTATGGACTGCATCATGGGCATCTTAGTTTGATTTTCTATTTTTTACATCACGGTCATCAGCCGTAGGATCAGACCATCTTAATGTTTATTTAGTTTGAGGAATGGATATTTTCCTATTTACAAATTCGTGCTTGATAATTTTCGAGTTGTTTTGTCAAGCAAATTTCAGTTTGGAAGATATTAATAATAATTATATGAATATTTTGTAACTTCTAACAATCATGTCATGTTATGTGGATTATAAGTTTGATATTTGGAACAACATAGCTACTTCGGATAGTTTCTTTTTCCGAAGGTTAGTGGTTTTACGCACGTCCACATTCTGAAGTAACAGAATGAAGTTTAAAGCATTTGACAATTGCGTTAGGAAATTAAAATCTTGTGGAGATATGGAAGGTAATCGAAATGGGATATAATAAGCCTGTATCAAATGTGGTTTTCTTGAATTATATAAATAATAAATTATTCGGATAATGTCACCATATGACAATGTTGACCATGAGTAGACACGATTTAAAGATACCATGAATTATTGTGATGGTGAAATTTGTAGTAAACTTATTGGAGGAGCTTACTAGCTTCCTACAGTAGTCTTCCAGTTGGATAACAAGCGATGGCTTGATTTAAATAATAATGTGTGATATGAATAATAATACCGGTATGTGGAGAAATATTATGTATGTAAAAGGTGAATTTTGTCATTCAAATAGTGCAATAATGTCACATGAATGAATATGGTATTACGTGAAGCATCAACCATAGTGATGGTTAGATGGCTTAAATATGTTGATAAAAAATATATGGAAGTAAAAAATAAAATAATTACGAATCACACTCTCGTCGAAGTAGATGACCCAATGGTTATTTCATGCAACCATCATGGTTAAATTTCATATTTGATTTTCTCGTGTTCTACATATTTTCCCCAGTATTTGTCAACCCGATTTGTTATAAATATTGTTTTAGTTTTGACGATACCTTACCGTTAATCGAATATGAATGTGATCAGGTAATTGTTGACACATTAGTGGAATGGGCCGGTGCTTAAGATTATATTGTCAGTGTTATTTAATGAACAGCCACTACCATCTCAAGGATATGTGTGATCTTATTGAAGTTCCAAGCCTTATAAATGTTTAAATTTTGTGGAAGTTAATATTTCATATTTAGATGAAGATTAATAATTTATGGATGATAATATTTGTTACTATTTTGGTGGAAATAGTCAGATTGATCTTTTCAATGATTTGAAAGTTAAAGTTTAAATAATTGATATTTTGTGATTCAATTTACATTTGGAAAATATTTTGGTTAATGGAATTCACAGTTTAATGAATCATATTATTCATGATGGTTATCGGATCGAGAACAGATCATGCAATAACTTTTTCTCATAATCTCAGATGTCCTACAAGTCTTTATTTTGTTGTGATTACTCATTGCTATGACAATTAACATACCGATTTAGAATGTAATTTTGATCCTTGGAAGGTGATAGGTATTTATTTAAACAATGGAACATATTAACAAACAGTGATTTTGATAAACAAGTGAGTTAGTTAAATGTGATTTTGCTACAAGTGAAATATAGTCAAGTAGGATTCAGGCTGAACAACGTACAGTTGTATATACATTTTTAGACAATGCCAAGTGGACTGATATCCTGGCATTGGTTCAGATTAAATAGTTTTTCATGTGTTGATAATTCTATTTTGTACATAATATGTATGAAACTTTTCATGCATCAAAATGCATTTTAGAGTAAATTTTTAAATATAAATAGAATGAGATTCTTTTAGGAATTGTGGTATTTTCAAAGCTCCCTTCTATCCTTATTGCTCCATCGAGCCGAAAATCAGTAGAGCAATTTAGATCTTGTTTTTTTGTTGTAATTTTCACCCATATGGCGCCCTGAGATATTTTGAATCTCGTGCTGACTGATTTTCGGTAACATGCATATGTGGTCGTTGGACTTCGGTCTAAACGGGCACACTACACAATATAGTGAAAATTTAAAATAAAAAAAAATAGGCACAAAAAGAAACATGCATTGACCGGGAACCATTCTTTATGTATATAAATAAACCGTATATAAAATTGATGTAATAACCTGTGTTATTGTGGTATGTGTATAAGACAGTGTGTATTCATAATTCAGAGTGATTATTGTGAAGTGGCCGTGGCCTTAAGTTATTAATCATCTCTAGATTTACCTGGAGTAGAAACGGTAAACTACTTCCAGGATGGGAATCATTTCAGTTTAGCCTCGCGAGTCAGGGTGTACTCGGATCCAACTCTCAGATCAGAATTCATCTGCTTGGTGTTGTTGGATTCCTAGCGACGATGGAATAGGAGTCGGCATCTTGATCATATGCAGAGTCGTGGCCCTCCTTGTGCTCGTACAGGTAAACTCACCGGCTTGTTAGAGATGCAACTCGTGGGAACCTTATCCTAGTTGGCTTGGAGATTGCGCGGAAGAATAATAACGGATCTTACCCGGGCAGAACCTAAGCCTTTTAGAGAGAGCATCCACTGTTCCGACAGATTCTTCAATGCGGTCTTATTAATTATTAATATCCCTGCTGACAAAAAGCCTCGTAAAGCTACAGACATGTAATATATTTAGGCACTAAATAAAAATAAGGTCCGAAGCTAGCATGATGCAGTGCTGGCAACCAATGTTGGAATAATAGTTGTGTCGAGTAGGGATTTGAACCCTCGTTCCTTTACAGGAAATTCGAACTTAATTCCAACGCCTCGTACCGCGCGTCCAACCCGTCAAGTAATGATTTAGACCATGAAATACAAACAGGAAACATTATACACTTCGGGGATATGAACCCCCATATCAATGGAGACCTGAGGGTTGTTGGAGCTATCCGATTCAGTAGCGCAGTCAGTACAGATGGTTTGAACATGTTGATAGTGCAGTAGGTTGATACCATTCAATACAATTAGTATCAGACGGGTATTGGTTTAGGGACAGTTGACCTCGTATTTCCGCCCTTTAAAACAACAATAACTAACTAGACGAGTATAGGCCACAGCCGACTCATCAAGGAAATTCAGTGTCGTGGTGGTATGCGAGACGCTGTTTAATAGGGAAGACTAACAACATAAGAGCAGGTAGAACATTGGTGGCTGTATATTCTCTCAAGGTGGTGGTGTGCGGGAATTAATAGAGTCGATGTGTACCATAATTGTTAATGGTTATGGTTGCGATTTGTAGGTTAAACAAATAAGTTATTGGATGCTGATTAAGGTGCTATTTGCCGATATGTGATCCATATGGACTTTGTCTTTTACTGTATAAATATACGCAGTGAACGGTCAACTGATGGTTGAAGATTATATTGCCGTATAGTATTTCTGGAGTAGCAGTATGTAATGTTGAAATGTCAGACGAGAACACTCAAAACTCTGATTCATGTCGCCCAAATAGTGCTACTCGAGTCAATACCTGTGATATTTGTGAGGAGACGTTTAAAACTGTTGCAATTCATGTAAGTAAAGCACATCCAGAGGTTTATCGTAGAGGTTTAACGTCAAAATATAGGAGCTCAGATCAAAGTTCGTATAAATCCGATGGAGGGGGTAGTCACTTGCAGGATGATGAAATTGATTATCTATCAACTAGCGCTAATAGAGAAGGTGTGGCTGAAATAGATTCCAAATTAGATGCTATAAAGAAATTCGAACGAAAATTCACGGACGTCATAAATAAAAGTGATATTCAAGCTTTTGAGACAGTTAGTGTTGAACTAACGGAATTCTTGGCTAACGCAATCAGTTCGCTCTCAGGACCCAATCATCCAGCTATTCGTTATTATAATGCGCGGAGAAAACGACAGCGGGTTGGGGTTATACAACTACCTAATCTAAAACGAAAAACCCATCAAGGTTAACTAAGCGAAACTAACACAAAACTAGGACAAAATATCAATACGAAGTAGCCCAATATCAGTATTTCAATCAAAGGGGCAAAGTTGTACGCATGATTATCAATAATCAAAATGGCACAGAATGTAGAATTCCCGTCTCCACAGTTTTTGAACACTTTCAAGATTTATTTGGAAAAGAGAATGAATTAACACACTTGCAACCAAAAGAAGCCGTTCGTACAGAGGAAGACATTGAAATTGAAGATTCTGAAATTAACTCAGCTCTTGCTATACGCTGCCGAAGTCAACGTCACTTCCGCTCCGTTGCTAAGCAACTGGAGCAATACAATATGGCTCCCTTGTAGATTGCTTCAGTCTTTTAGCCGTCATTATTTCCTATTTGGATCGTATAAAACTGTACATGGATGGATGTCCAGAGGCAAGAAAGCATAGAAAAGTATATTTTCCACAGTAATTTAACATAGTTGTCCAGTAAAGTTGTAAAATATTGCGTTCGAGATGCACATTAAGTCTTAGAACATAAGTCGTAGAGATGTGGCCTACTATATTTACCTTAAATTAAGTGAAAACATGAAAATATAACATTTCTGGATATTGTGAATCACGTCCCGTATGAATGACCAATACTACGGAAAATAAAGTACCGTAAGCACTACCAGTAAGTGACGAATAAAATGAACTTAAGGTCTATCAATGCATAAGGGAACAGTTTAAAATATTTGGATGCGAGTTTAGGCCAAATATCATCAACAGCTATAGACGAAACAAATACTGCATTTCAATACAATTTGTGTGTTTACCACAACGCCGCGTTTGTTTGAAAACGAATCAAATTAACAAAGCCTAACCTGTGTACTCACTAACAGGTTAGAGAAGTCTAAAATTAAGGCCTATCGTCCTATCTCATTCTAAATAATGGGGCATTTTTCCTATCCTAGCTCTAAATATAGGGCCTAAGGCCACTAAAACTGACATGAAAATATCCGAGGCTCTCACCCAATAAGTACACCAAGCTGATGACCAGATTATCACACTGATTATTGTTACACATTAGCTGGTGTGCCACAAAAGAGATAAATAGAATTAGCTGGTATATAGAGATTTAGAACAAACAAACAAAATAGCTACCCTGCATCTTCACGAGCAATCCTAGCAAACATTCACACAATATGTGATGGACAGTCAAAGTGGTACAAGTAGTCTACTTGGTATGAAGTGGGCCAAAGAGTTGATGTAGGGAAATGCTAGTCCCGGTACCATAACGATGATCCATGTGCTATGGTGTAGTGAAAAGGGTATTGAGTGAGAGAAGTTTACAATTGTGGGAAGAAGAGTGGAGAGAAACTTCCAATGGATCCATGACAAAAAAAGTACTTTCCAAGTGTTCAAACGAGACTTGCCTCAAAAATTCTTCTAAGCCATAATATGACGGTTATGATGACAGGACATGGAAAAATAGGGACCTATCTGTATAGGTTTAAAATACAAGAGCATATGACGTGCCGGTGTGGCGAAGAATCGCAAAGTGTGGACCACATCCTATATGAGTGTGAATTACTAAATCACGAAAGGGAAAAACTGAAGACAAATGTAATGAAATCAGGAGGCCACTGGCCTGCAAAGATGAATGAACTTGTTGTTAAATATGTAAAATTCTTTAAGCTATTTGTGCAGAGCATCAATTTTGATAACCTGATGTAGGACATAATTATGTCAAGAAAGAAAACTTAAACATATTATATCTAGGCTAGACACACTACAATCAACCATGTAGATATAGGTTACATAATGTAAAGAAAGTTTTATCATACTTACCTATAAGATCACCAATGCATGTAGTATTACTTCAATTGTAATGGAGCATGCAGTTAATAAATATGATGTTTAATAAAAATAAAAATAAAATAATGTGCTTGGTACTTGATGGCTCACACAGTTTCCAGTCACCAAATTGAATAGGACTAATAGCAACTTCAAACCTTTCCACAGACCACATATTATGCTCAGTTTGCAATATAAAACTGCTTCTTTCAACAGTAAGCGGCTGTATTCTGGCGTTAGATTTTACCCTCTCCAACACCTTATTATACATTAGTAAAATGTATCACATAAAGTAATTGATGCATACATGTATGGTACACTCAAGTTAGTACAGCTTGATCAGTGATTGGCCATTTGGTGGGGAGGAGGGGGAATATTCTTCCACTCTTCCACAAAGATTAATCTCCAAGGCTGGAAATTGGTCTGCATAACTATGTTCCAATCCAAACAATGGGATTGAGGGTGTTGGTTCTTATGATACTGAAGAGTGGGTAAAATATAATTAGGTTATTAGCCCATGCAGTAAGGGAAAAAAAATATTGGACAATGATATAGAAATTTACACCATTCTTGGTGTAAAATATATTCATTACTTACCACAAGCCTCCAATTTAACTAGGTAGCTAACTCACTGTAAAAGTACCACTACAGTGTGATGACAGACTTACTAATGCAGAGGTAGCCATATATACCTTAGGTTTGAGTTGATAAATGAATTTAATGAGGTAGGCCTATACTAACAAAAACATTATCTAGAAAATAATTATGCTACCCACCCCTTCATGATTCAAATTCATTACTTGACCAACAGAACTAAATAAAATCAGCCTACATTCCTGCTAGGGGCTAATGGCCTCAATAACCACCAACACCACCTACCTGCCATATGGTACCGTATTATATAATTCACCACAACCTGTGATAAAATGACCTGTTAAAACTACAAGTAAACTCAGTTGCTCAATAACAAAAAGGCCTATTGTAGGGGAGAAAAACACTTCCACACTTCTGCATGAGCATGTAACTTAAGTTGAATCGCAGGGGAGTAGCCTACTTCCCAATAATATACCAGTTCTTCCTGATATCTATTAAAGATGTTTGGTATAAACATTGCAATTGGGAAAATTTTCCATTTTTTGGTCCGTATTGACAATTGTAATTTGTTTATTCAAATTAGCAGGTTCCGCCTATCAATACCTTATTGCATTTACTTAAACCTAGTTGCAGTACATGTTTCGGGCCGTTATCGGTCCTTCATCAGCTGACTTAATGTCTTGTCACAGCAAAATACATAAAAAACATTGAGCATTGTCACAAAGATATGCATACACGTTAAAATATTACAATCATTCTTTAAAATTCATTAAAAATATTCAAGCTTTAAAATGATTTAAAAAACACTGCAAGTTCAATATTTCTGTTAAATGATGCTGATTCCTTGTTTAGCATCTTGTCAGTCACTTTAGCACTCCCGTTCTCTTCACATGTGAGCGGCGAAGTCGTACAAACTTGTTGGGCTAATATTGCCTTGTATAGGGAGCAAACAAATGGGTGAAAAACTGTCCCAATTACGCGGCTCGAAGCAAGTGAAAATACTAATTAGATTGATCCAGGCAGCATAGTAATCCTCTCGTATGTGAGCAGTGTACACACCGGCTGAGCTGACAGCAGCACTTCAGTTGCTTCAGTTGTTTGCTCCCTATACAAGGCAATATTAGCCCAACAAGTTTGTACGACTTCGCCGCTCACATGTGAAGAGAACGGGAGTGCTAAAGTGACTGACAAGATGCTAAACAAGGAATCAGCATCATTTAACAGAAATATTGAACTTGCAGTGTTTTTTAAATCCTTTTAAAGCTTGAATATTTTAATGAATTTTAAAGAATGATTGTAATATTTTAACGTGTATGCATATCTTTGTGACAATGCTCAATGTTTTTTATGTATTTTGCTGTGACAAGACATTAAGTCAGCTGATGAAGGACCGATAATGGCCCGAAACATGTACTGCAACTAGGTTTAAGTAAATGCAATAAGGTATTGATAGGCGGAACCTGATAATTTGAATAAACAAAAAACATAAACATTGCAGTTAAGTATTAAGGCTCGATATTTTGAATAGCATTATAGTTTTATTATTACTCATAATAACTTAAATGTACAATACTGTAGCATTCCATATCTTCATTGAACTAGCCTAATTTTACTGTCCAATGTTTGAAAAATTGTCCAGATAAGTAACACACAAGAAACTGACTAAGTACACACCTAGGTTATTATATTTCCACTTTTATTGATAACTTTATAGCACCACTGACTTTTCACAAATAATTCATGCTGAAACGATTAAAACATTTTCTAACAATCTTGACATAATGCCATGGTAGCCTGGTTCGCCACTATCCTCATCACCTAATTTCTTGACACCACTGACTTTTCACCGAAACGTCCCTGACAATCACAACAAGACTTGCCACTCCATCACATCAGAAATAAGCAGTGTTCATTGGCTTGAATAATTTCACTATACGGTACTGTAACTTTGTTGTAGGGGGTAGGCCTAGGCTACTGGTAGGCCTACATGATAATTGTTTTCTGAAAGTGCAAAAAATAAAATATCTAGGCAGAAATTTTCAGTCTGGGATAGGCCTAATTGTTATTTGGAAACACAATTCACTGCTTAAATAAATTAAGTGAAAAATCACCACTCAGAAAAGTTGTAGGATAAAATTTATTGGTGTTAGTGAATCAGCTGTAAGGTTATGTAGGTTGTCGTTTATAATACTTAAGAGTACAAACCATATTTAATTACAACTACACTCCCCACATGAACCAAAAAACCCTTATGTGACATATATGTCCTCAATATCTCTCCATATTAGATATACTCTATCCACTAAATGATAAATATTTATAATTTGTAGTACCCGCCATGCAATTCTTGCCTCAGGAGTGAGGTCAACTTTATTCATACAATCTCGCAAAATTTTCGTACTTTATCCATAAAATTTCACTTCTATTTTATAGCTCCAACTCTGTAGATGATCTTTACGGGAGGCGTTTGCCTTATTTCACGCGTATTACACATTTTTATCCACAAAATTCAGGACGCTGCGCAGCGTTAATGCAGCTTCCTATGTATAAAAAACCTGGCAACCAGTTGTTTGGGTCCAATGTGGCTGCGCCCATGCGGTTGCTAGGCGCGTCACTTCGGCAGTGTATAGTACCAACAGATACAGCAGCTGGTCCTGACCGAGTAATTATCAGAGCTGTGACGGAACTTAAAACAGCATAAGTGTTGAGTCTCCTTGCAAACGCTATGCTCAAATTTAAGAAATGCCCCAATATATTCAAAACAGGAAAAACAGTACTTCTCCACAAAGGAGGATCTGCTGAAGAAATAAGTAACTGGAGACCTATCACCATATATTCAATAATGAGACGTATTATAGAAAAAGTGATTGATAGGCGACTACGTTCATTCATAGTGTTCTCCGTACATCAAAGGGGAGTCATCAATTTCCCTGGTATACAAGTTAATACCTCAATTATTAATAGTTGCCTCAGGAATGCTAAAACAAAGAAAACTAGCTGCTGCGTGGTGTTCCTGGATGTTTCAAAGGCATATGATAATATTGGCCATGAACATCTCAAGCTGTGCATTAATCGAGTAAATATGCCAAACAACATGCGAGATTTAGTAATCGACGTTATTTTAGGAAATAGTATCAAAGTTGAATGTGCTATTAATAATACAGTGAGCATAGAGCTTAGGAAAGTCGTCGCTCAGGGTTTTCCAATCGCACCTGCTTTATTTAACCTGGCAATAGACGATACTATCAAAGAACTCACAGATCAGGAGATCATTCAGGAGTATGGGTATCATCTGTCATCTGACGTTGAAAATGTTTCAGCCTTAGCGTTTGCGGATGATATTGTATTATTAGCAAAAGATGAAGCTTCGGCGCAGGAACTCTTAAATACCGCCGTTAATAGTTTATCTGCTACAGATCTCTCCATGAATTCTTCAAAATGCAGATCGATCAACATTAAAGAAGGGAACCTTTGTCAGAGAAGTGCTGTGACACTAGGAAATACTGTTTTGACATGTGTAAAATCTGCGGAATCCATAAAATAACTCGGAATAACTTTTGCAGATGAAATTGTGTTTGGCAAGAGCAAATTGATAAATAGTTTAGAAACGCACTTGAATTCTCTTACAGTTTCTTGTTTACTAAAACCAGTCCAAAAATTAAACATAATTAACCAATACATTTGGCCAAGTTGGATTTATACAATACAGAGTACACCGTTAAATAAAATTCCATCAATTTTTCTGGTCGATGTTGATAAACTTTTACGATCAACTATCAAAGAAATCATTGGGTTACCACATGACTGTCCCAATGATATGTTGTATGCATCCAAAAATGGTCAGGGGCTGGGTTTAGTTAAGGTTGAAATGGAAGCTTACAGTATATACAGCATTTTAATATAGTTCAAAAGTTACTCAGAGTGGAAGACGTTCATTTAGATATTTATCGAAATCTTGACGAGGAAAAGAAAGAAATTCTTCAATAGTTTAATTTTCCAACTAGTGATGGCACAGAAACAAAATCAGGACGTTGAGTATGAAATGAGCTTCAGAAACGGTAATTTGAAGCTTGGTGCTAACTTCCTCATAAAGATAAAGGAGTGGAATTTTATGAACAACATTCTAAGAACAACTCGTGGATAAATAACAGAAAATGCTTATCGTGCTCTGAAAGGACGAATGCCATCACAATGTCCTGCAACATCTCAGCGGTGAGAGCTGTGCCGACAACTAGGATGTGACCAACCAGAGACGCTAGGACATGTCCTGGGTCAATGTTCTAAAGGGGAACTATTACGAAATTCCTGCCATCACAGAGTTCGATCATGAATTGCCACTTCCCTGAGAAATTGAAATGGGAAGTTTATGAGGAAGTGCACTGCATTTCGGAAATTGGTAGTCACCAAAGAGCAGATATCGTTGCCATTGACAGGAATAACCCACGATACGAATGGAAGTGGACATTCCGCAAGCCGTACTAGTCAACAAGGAGAAAGAGGCTATTTACCGACCATGCATACTTCACTCGAGTGAGAGATATAACTTACCTAAAAATGCATGGAGAGTGAATGGCCTCCTATTCGGAGCTCGGGGAACATCCTTCGTCGTGGATATCCCCCAAAACCTTGGCATCATCGAGGATGATTTTGAAAAGGTCTGCTTTGGAATGCTGAGAGCATCAATCCACATGCTGCATAATCATTTATATGGTGTACCATAATATAGGCATGTACTGTATGTACTATAGAGCTCTTATGAATTCTGGATCTTTATGGTCTCCCGGAATTCCGGGTGAATATCCCTGTGGAAATAATCGCACTCCTGCAAGAAGACTGCCACAAGTCAAAAATTGTCGATTTTGAGTTATACTATATATGACTTGGATTAGTTTACTGTGTCCTTTTCCGGTCCCAAGACTGCCACAATCTAAATTTATATTTGCCTATTATTTGACATTGTAAGGCAGTATATAAAATGCAGCTCTTTATGTTGTGGCAGTATTAACATGAGCAGTTGCATTGTTAGTAAGTCACATGTGTTATTATTGTTCCATGAGAAATAGTGTCACAAGTCAAAATGTGGCTGTCAATGAAGAAATGGAAGATTTTAGATCGACTTTCACACAACCAAGCTACGCCATGATCTGTTTTCTCTAGCCGCAAAGAGTGAATCCCTCCAAATTTATACAAGGATGATCAACATAAGCATCGCAATTAGAGTTCTTCTCTACGCTATTTCTGAATTGAAGAAAAGGGATCTCCTGTCCCGACTCTGCCAAGAAATTGTATACTTTCTCTCTTCGGGCATTATTTCCACACGTCGTAACCATCTAAGCCTATTGATCCTCAAGATAGTAGCTTCTATCACAGTGATAATAATGGGTTGGCTTCAAAGTCAGGAAATATGGATGTCATAACTGTTAGAAATTAGTAAGTTAATGTCAGATTTGATCATCTTATAGGGACAATGGCTGTGAATATTGTCGATACAGATTATGACAATATTGTGGGTGATTCAATATTCCCAATGCTATTACCATGTTATCAATTAAAGCCATAACTTAACCAACGCCACCAAAATAAATGTTATTAAGGAAGGCAACATGGTCATAGCGTTTCGTGACTTTGAAGAGAAGGAGAACCAAATTAGTCTTTGAACATCGGCTAGTTTGATTCCTTCTCAATACCATTCCTACTACCAAGGACTAAAACGTTCTGTATTGGAGAAACAATGGAAACAATAGAGTGCAACCTGTAGAAAATGTGAAAGAAGGTGTAGTAAATTAATTTAATTTGACCATGGTTTGAATTAAAAGATCTGGAAAATGGCACGCAAGTAGTTAATGCAATGTACCTTTCTTTTAAGTAGTAATTTCTTGAACACTCAGTAGTGTAGGTTAGGATATCCATCAGGAACCCACAAAAGAATTTGTAAGAATGCAGCTTCATATTTCTAAAAGCAGTTAGTTGTAAACATGCTCTCACATCAAGAAAAATATTCACAGATGACATTGTATTTGTAAGCCAATTCTTTCTGTAACTTGCATAATAATTGCTTGTAAAACATGCTGTATAGCCTAGTGAAAGAGTGCCACAACTACAGTACAGTATGTAACAGACAGTAAAACTTGCATTAGATCATGGCGAAAGAGTGCCACAACTCAATAAATATGCATAATAGGCAACGTCTTTCTAATTTAGCTTTATTTTGGTATGCTTGAAGTAAAATCCGATAAATGATGGGCAATTCTACAAAATAATGAAATAATAGCAATTCATTTGGATTAATTACAGCAATTTAAAAACATTGAAGCTCATTATCTCAGAACTGTGTTTTTTCTCTTGTGTCAGTCTTCTTGCAGGGGTGCGATATATATATATATGCGAGTTCTCAGTTGAGATCTATAATATTCTGCAAGAAAGAAATTAGTGTAGCCATGAAAATTTCTATACATTGTTGTAGGTATGCATGTATGTGGGTAGTGGGTCGGTATGCAAGAAAATGGATAGACTTCATACCTGGGATACTCTAATAATCTTATGCTCTTGGGTTAGAAGAATTCATGAGTTGGCCATGAAAAGTCGACATGGAAGTTGATAGAGGGGAGCCTTACATGTTTGCAAATGGATTTATGGTTTAAAAACTATAGGATAAGGTACTTAGGTATAAATACAGTACATAGGAATGATAGATGACAAATTCCAACGAGTATATGTTAGAACCTATAAACTTAGGATATAGGGATACCGTGCAAAGGCATGTCTTGGGGTTTAAAGTGTACACACAAAGGAGAGAGTAGATTAGATTTAATTAACGCTCTATTAGTTCCAACGTTCGCAAGAAGGTGCCGGTCGCAGTGGCATCTAATAGCCATGTTCGTGGCTATGTGTCGATGACAGTAGCATTTGGTAGCAAAAGTAGGAACTATTTGAATGGGTGGTCGTAAAAAGGGACCTTAGTCGCTTATTATTAATATTCTTCTTCTATGTATTATTATTATTATTAGTATTAGTATTTTGTTTCGGTCGTCTAGGGACCACGAGCCAATTTCAATGCTTTGTTCATTACTGTTCCTGCTTCTTCCTCCAGTATTCCTTCATCATCTCACTATGTCTCCTCTTCCTTTCGTCGGACCATTTTGAGCCGGTTTTCTTTCCCTTCCTCCCTTGGAAAACTTCCATCTTGAGCACTTTTTGCCTAAAAGTATCTCTCTGTGATGTATCTTCTTATCTGATATTGTTTCTTCCCAAATCTTTTTGACTTCCTGTACCAAGGTTTTTGTTGACTTCCTGCTCCGCAGGAATGTGAAGATCTGCTTGGTTAACCTACTGTCATCAATTCTGTACAAATGGCCAAAAAAGTACCAATCTCCTCTTCGTAATGTTTCTGATATGTTTTCTATTTTTTATATATTTCATCATTACTTCTTAATTTCCAAAATTCTGCAGTTTTTAAAAGTCCGAGTATTTTGCGTATCATTCTTCTTTCTACTACTTCTAATTTATTCAATTTGCAGTTCAGTGCGACACATTCACTCGCATACAGTCATTCTGGTTTGACTATGGTGTTGTAGTTCTGTATTTTAAGATCTTTAGACAAACACTTTTTGCTATAAGTATTCCTAGTTATGCCATACGTTTTTTCCATCCTTCGTATTCTTTCTTCTACAGCAGATTTTTCCAAACCATTTTCTTGAATAATTTCCCCAAATATTTGAACTTCCTCACCCTTTTCACTTGACCGATTTCTGTTACTAGGATTTCTGGAGCATTTTTTAAAATGTTTGTCATAAGTTTGTTTTTTTCTACAGATATTCTTAAACCACTTATTATTATATCTAATATCCAATACAGGGGGAACCCTATTCCACCGAAGTATATTCGGGTTGTAGCTGCCCCCGTGGTGTTGGGGTAGCGCGCCTGTCTCTCACCCGGAGGGCCCGGGTTCGAGTCCCGGCTCCGTCAGGGATTTTAGAAACTGACATGAGGGCTGGAACGGGGTGCACTCAGCCTCGTGAGGACAATTGAGTAGCTGTCTGACAGTGAGGCAGCGCCCTGGTCACGAAAACCAAGATCAACGGCCGAGGGGACCCGATGCGCTGACCACGCGTCACCTCAATATCTGCAGGCCAAATGGCTGGGCAGCGGTCGCTTGTTAGGCCTAGGCCCTTAATGGGCTGTAATGCCAGGGGTTATATTTATATTTTTATTATATTCGGGTTGTAGTTTAAGTCATTACTAGGGGTGGTGATTTTTTGCAATTTGAAATCATAAATTTAGCATTTTGAATTGAGCATTTAGCATTTTGTAGCATTTACACATCTGCAATTTAGCATTTTGTAGCACTTTGGAGAAATACATGTCATTTAGTTTAATTCTGATAAACGAGTAATCTCTTTTGAAAGGACATTAATGCGAAATTAAAATCACATTTGTAAAAGGCTAATATTGAGATAAATGTGCATGAAGTAAATCGTACATTTATTGTAAATTAATATAGGTTAAAGGAAACAGAGAAAAAAACTTCATTATTGATACAGCCTAAAGCATAACACAGAAAAGGAGATAAATTTATACCGGTGCAAAACCACAATAATAAAGACAGAATACACAGAATTAACTGAACTCTTGCAGGTTCATGAATCAGTAACACTGTTGAATGAAATCATTGAACATACCTCATCATTTTGTTCTGCCATTCGTGTTCTCCTGTCACTTACAATTATATTGTATTTGCTGAAGTATCGTTCAGCATCTACGCTGTTGGTAGGAGCCCAAATGCACCGTAGAGCTGCTTTGGCAAACTCTGGGTATTTGAGCTTAACTGCCAACAGCGTTTGCAGGCAATCTACGTCTTCATTATTCTGCATGGTTTGTACCAGTTGGGAATGAAAATATTCATATCCCTCAACAAAACTATCCATATTAACATCCCAAAAAAATGGGATCTTCCTTTTACTTTCAATTAAATCCTTCAAGTCGATTGACAATACCCGGCCAGCAGTGACAGGATTAAAAAGCTTGCCAACCTCTTGGAAAAAACAATTTGTCGCATTTTCTGCCATGTGACTGCTCAGCTTTTTGTTGCACTTAAACATACACTCCATAAGTATGTTTTTCATTTCGCTTTTTACATTCCCATTTGAAAATGAGTCCATGAATTGCAACATATCTGTGGGTAACCATCCTCCAGCACACCTTTTCAACATAGTGCTTAAAGTTAACAACTCATCCCACAACGTATGTGCAAAAGGGTAGGAAGAGCCTTCCAACTGGGTAATTAATTTACTTATATTGACTGAGACCTGAGTCACAAATTTAGCCTGATACTGTACTTCAAAATAATGACATCTGTCATTAAAAATATTTAGGAGAGCTGAAGAACTGCTGTTTAACAAATTTTCATCCAAAAATTGAAAAAAATCTTTTAAAGCATCTAAATACTTGTTAACGTATTCCACAGACTGAAACCATGAATTCCAGCATGTGATCACGGGGAAAGGAAATACTACTGCTGGAAGATCTGGGTACCTTTCCTTGAGAAAACTGACATAAGCACTTTTCATTCTCCTTGAATGTAAGAAAGCCATTTTCATTTTGGATACAAAATGGTTTAGTTGTGACATTTCTTTTAAAATCACATCTCTAACCCAGTTTACCTTGTGCGCAAAACATTGAATGTGCAAAAGATAGTCACCAATTATTCTCTCCAGTGCTTTAAAGCATGTACCGAGCTGAATCTGACACCAAACCAAGTATATTTTCATATGAGATTTCATATTCTTTCAAAGCGTCAGTGATTGCCCTGCTACAAGTAGTACCTTTTGCTTTGTCAAGAAAGCTACAACTGCCTAGAAATACGTCCTGGTTTGCTTTGTCACACATTGTTCGGAATAAAACCGCGAAAACACATCTTCCCAGCCTGTCTGAAGTCTCGTCTGCAACTATAACAATTGGCTTTCCTTGTAGGTACTCCTTAATCTCTGCTTTCATTGCTTCTCCACAGCGAGGTACATATTCATGTCGCAATGTACTTGCCTTTGGTATATCTCCCGATCCTGGCATGTACCTAAACACAGAATTGAAATAAATTACCTAAAACGAGTTAAGCAGAAGATCTCTTCCATGCTACAATAACTAATATCGGGCACTTAATACGGTTTTGTAACACACCCCTAAATATAGATATTTTTAGTCTTCAGACATTTTATCTTTAAGTTTTTTATGTCTTCGCTGAAATGTAAACGCGGAAATGACCTCGTTAAATTCATGGATCTCCCTTAGTTTTTGAGAATCGGACAAAATTAAATACGTGGTATACAACCTTAAAATAAGGTAGGCTTACTTACTTTGACAAGTACTCCCGAAAAGCTGGACGGTCCACTTTGTGAAGAGGGATGTTCGTCTCCAAAAACATCTTCACTGTATCTTCAACAAAAGCACTTTTTTCAGATTTTGCACTTTCAAATTTATCATGCATCATTTGGATCGTGACTTGCCGCTTTACTCCGCGTTGCTCCTCCTCTGATTTACTGATAAACATTATTTTGCACTGACATGTCCCCGACTTTTGACGTGCTTGTCTAAAGCGTCCTTCTTTTGCCATTCCAGGCGCTGATTACACAATTTACACATTAAAATGTCACTATCACTGATATAAAAATGTTCTCGTTTATAATTTTCTGCCCGCTGTTTTATAGATATTTTCGATCTCACCATCTTAGTAGCTTACTTGTTAACTTGTCCTACGCGAAGAGAATAGTCATACATGGAAAGAGATAGTGCAAGGCCTTGCCTTTCACGACTCTTTTCTTACCGGTTACAGGACTGTTCGTTGAAGAGCAAGACAAGTTTGAGGCGCCATGTGGTGCAGACGAGACATCTTTGTCAGCACCTCAACGGAAAGAACGCGAACGCGACAGGCTTGGCGCCACACATGATGGCGAACAGCAGGCCGGGTCTCAGAAATCTTTCCGTGTAAGTGTGACTTATGAAACCGCCGGTCGAGCAACGAGTTGCGGAAGGGATTACTTCCCGCATTCCAGGACAGTAGTCAAGCTGTCGTTAACACTTCAAGGGTGTACAAACTCCTCAGTAGGAACTTATACAAATAAGAAAAACGTTTTATTTGAAAAATCGTGGATTTCGCATTTATATAGCGTTTTGGTATGATTTTCGCATTTTGAGTCAATTTCGCATTTTGTCGCTTTTTCAAAACACATTAAAACGTTGTTTGCAGGTCGTGAAAAATGAAAGCACAAGAGTACGAGCGTTTGTGAGCATATCGTGCTTTGTCGCATTTGCGAAAATTCACCACCCCTAGTCATTACAGGTTACATAATACATAAGGCAATTTACAAAGAAAATTTGAAGTAAATGTGATGTGTTAGAAACTGACTGTAACAGCAAGTTTTTTGAAAATTGGGGGAGAGTGGTAATGTTAGTTCATTATTGCAGTAATGCAAATGGTTTTTAATATTATATATTTCTGTTTCGAAGGTAGGGCAGTCAAATAGGGGGGATGATAAGTTTTGAGATGATCCACAGATGCAAGAGTAATCGTCTTCTAATTTAATTTTGAAACGTTCGAAGTAAAATTGAAATTTCCGATGGCCGGAGAGGAATTGTGAAAGCTAAAAACTTGGTGTCAGCATTTTTACGTGAGTCAGTCGAAACGCTTGGGGAAGACTATATTCCTGGTAACTGCGCCCTTTGAAGAGGAAGTCCATAGGTGATTCCACGGATCGAAGGTTAATTGCTTTATCCGTCTTCTCACATAACATACTGGAGATTTATCAAACGACACCAGCAAGTTAGACATGGCAGCAGTTTTTGCTAGCTAGTCTGCTCTTTCATTTCCAACGGTTCCAATATGTCCTCGAGTCCAAAATAAGCAAATGTGCATAGTTTGCTGAGCCAAAGATCTTATGACAATAATTATTGGTTTCACATTATATTTATCATTTATAGATTTTAACGCTGCCTGTGAATCGCTGAGTATCTGAGCTTTCTGATTTGTTTCTGCGCATTTGATTGCCCATAATTCCGTCTGAAATACCGAGCAATGAGAAGAGAGTTTATACTGCGCTGATGAGATTTCTACGTCATTCTCATAAACTACAAAGGCACATCCCACCTTGTCATCTCCAGGCGAGCTCGGTATACGGGATCCATCAGTATAAATTATGAAGTCGTGTGTATATGTGAAATCATTCCAAAAGAGTTTCTGGTAGAGGCTAGGATGATCAGTTTCCAAAAAATGACAGTTGTTCTCCATGACAGCATTAAGAGAGGGTATAGTAGAAGGTCGATTTTTCTTACGTAGTGTCAGCTCAGCCTTCCCAATTGCAGTTAATGGGAGTGGTTCAATTCCGGTGATAATAAGAGTGAGTGGCATCAGTGGAAATTGTACGGTAAGCACGTGAAATTCGAAGTACCGATACGCTTTCGATTTGAAGCAATTTGCCCTTAGCCCATTTCCTTTCAAGCCTGGAACGAAAGGAAGAAACACAATGTAAAATGAGAGGCAAAAAAGCAGTGTGATAAGTTATTCGAAGCAGTTCAGAGTCCAGCCCCCGTGACGGCCTACAAGCAACAGGAGCTTTCTTGAAGGAGCTTGCTAGCTTTAAATTGGAATTTATTTAGATGAGCCCTAAACGCAAGTTGTCTATCCAGCGTAATTCCCAGAAATGAAAGGTGATTTTATAGTGCTAATTTATATTCTTCCGTTATAGTTTTTGGTTTATTCTGCTTTTTCTGTCTTGTAAGAGACATCGCTTTGGTTTTGTGAGGATTGAACTTCAGTTTATCAGCTTTACCCCATTCAAGGAGTGTTTCCAAAGTTGCATATGCACAAGTCTTCAGTACTTTAATTTCGTCAGCAACGATTAAAAGAAGTGCGTCACCAGCATAGGTTATATCTTAACTGCTTTCCATGAGGCCGTTATATAAGATATTCCAGCTTTCTGGGCTACAAGCTGATCACTGCGGGCATCCTTTGGTAACATACTTAGTCAAGACGACAGTCCCAATTGTGAGCTTTACGCTCCATTTGCAGAAGTAAGATTGTAGTAATGTGTATAAATTTCAGGGACATTGTTTTCCTTCAACATGGACAATTTTTGGCCACCAAGCATTATCAAACGCTCCTGTACTATCTAATGGGATTAAAACAGCAACTTTCCTTGAGCAAATAACGCCTTGAATCCAGTCTACTACGTCGAGAACAGCATCTTCAGTAGACGTCTGGGGCGTAAATCTATACTGGATGTGACTAAGACATTCGTTGTGATACATAGCACAGTCGATAGTTAATTTATCCAGAATCCTCCCCAATACATTTAGAAGACTTATTGGCCTTAAGGACGTGGCAGTGAGGTTAGAACTGAGTATATACTTAGGGATTGCTTTATGACCGTTGCAATGTTTTTCAAAGAGATTTTTTTAAATAATATGATTACTTGTGTACCTTATAACAATCAAGTTATAATTTCTTACTTCTGTGCCACAATATATCACTGCTTTTTGTTGTTTTGCCGAACATAATATAGTGTTACTTTCACAAACCAAAACACTGTACTCTACAACACTAATGACTGAGATCCGTTCTTACAATCAAATCTAATAACATATGGTGTTGTACACCATGAGAGAAGGCCGACATTAGGATAGTTTTTACACTCAAATGTGTATCTACCCTCAGCTAATTCGTATCTGCCACTAACTCAAAACGACCATTTTGGTGACTCAGGTCCCTCTTAACAATCACCCATTCATTTGGAATTGATCGTCTGCACTCCGTACCTGAATTAAAGAAAACACACACTTATACAGACATCAAAATTAATACCGGTTATCAGACAGATTCTACACACCCAAAGTATACGAGGCCACATGACTGCGTTGTCGCAGCCTCTAAACTGAGGAAGCAACCAATCAAAATGATTTAAATCCCGCGTGGCTTTAGAAGCCAATGGGAATGCTAATATCAAGGTCTTAGTATACGTTAAATACAGCTGTTAAGGGTAAGAGAAGCAGAGGTAAGCCTGGGAGTAGATACATGGAGATCAAGTTATAGATCTCAAAGTGAGAGGTTGAGGTTGAGATGTGATGAATGTTTATGTGAGGGTGTGGTTTTTACGGCCCGATGCCTTTCTCTGACACCAACCTCATTAGAGAAATCCATGAGGGATAAATGAATGAATGTTACAAACTCAGCAGAGGAGGAAGGAAGCGGCCGTGGCCTACGATAATGGACCGTCTCAGCGTTTGCCTGGAGGGATTGTGGTGAACCACAGAAAGCGACTTCTAAGATAGCTGACGTGTAAGGAGAATATTATTGAATCTGTTTAAATATTGGTGGATATTTTTGATTTGCTTAAATTTGATGGATTTTAGTGAATTTGGGTAAGTTTGATGAATATTAGTGAAATTCTGGTAATTAAATGTGAATTTGAAGATAGTTTAGACAATTCTTCGGTAAATAAATGGGATTTGTGTAAACCTGGATAATCTTCGGAGAAATGTGTGTAATTGAGGAAATTTAGAAATCGACCGCTCAATAACCCTGTTGTAGGGAAGAATCACAAGAAAATAGAATGCCCATAGGAGAAAGTATATTTGAGCAGTTAGAACATTTTAAATACTTAGGCCGTGCATTCGATCATGTTGGTTGTGTTGGGGGGATATAAAGAATCGAGGTGTATGAAAGCTAATGCAATGAGTTCTCAAAGGGGATCAACAGTATTGTTTAAGAAAGAAATTACTGTAGGGACGAACTCTTTCTACATCGTTTAGTATTGAAGTAAGTGAGTGGCAGATTTAGGACATATGATACAAAAGCTAGAGGTAACTTATATGAGGGTAGCACTAATGATTGCTGAGATGAATAGGTGGAGACAATGGCAGGTGGTGTATGCATTCTCGTAATGTGTAGTTAAAGGTTAAGTTAGAAATGGACTCGTTAGATAACGCTGCTCGTGTGAGCCGACTTATATGGTGGGTTCTGTGATGAGAATGGCAGGAGGCGAGATTACCTCAGAGGTTAATGAATTTGGTTGCAGTGGGCAAGAGTACTAGAGGGCGACCTAGGAGGCGATAGATGAAATCAGAATTTACCGATCTCAAAGTAAGAGGTTAAGAAGAA
The DNA here is from genome assembly GCA_946902985.2 of Meconema thalassinum. Classification (NCBI taxonomy): domain Eukaryota; kingdom Metazoa; phylum Arthropoda; class Insecta; order Orthoptera; family Tettigoniidae; genus Meconema; species Meconema thalassinum. Next base: position 122,436,433 of record OX336397.1, read on the forward strand.
CAGGAGGCCTCAGTAATAATTGATAATAGGGGATCATGGAGAAAACTCTCTGTCTTTCTATGACGTCATCCACTGCCTCGCTTACTGATCTCGATACAAACATCCACCTGTCGATACAGCTCCATGGGCTTGTGGAACCCAGAAATTTGGGTAATTGCGAGTTGATTTCGTTTATTTGTGTGGACATTTTGGGATTTGAGTGAATTCTGGTAACATATGGAGGAAACTGTGAGGTATCTAGGTTTATTTAGTGGTAGACCACTTCCGGGGTGGGTGAGGTCGGAATCTAACACGCCTCTTCTCAGTTTTGCCTCACGAGGCTGAGTGGATCCTGTTCTCTTTTGGCAGAGAAGGGAATCGAACCAGAGTATTCGCGGTGAAAGTCATATTTGTATTTTTAACATTGAATGGAGATGGCATGTTCTGATAAGTACGGGATTGAAACGGTGTTGTATTCCCGCTGAAATGGCATCTGTCACGGTCTGGGAAACTGGTTGACTAGTTCGCTTTCGAGTGGACATGAAACAACTCGATCATTAAGCTATGTGTCCTTGAGAGCGAGTAATTCATGTTGGGGGATTGTTTCATCTCAGTTATCAGCCCCGAGTATTTGTGTGTGCGTAATTCATGGTGGGCGATTGTGACATTTCGGTCATCGGCACCGTGTGGTTAGAAACTTTGGGCAGCTCTATCGTCCAAAACGTATCGTTGGATGTCGGAGGACTTGAGAAATATAGGTCATTACCCTCCGTCTGGGTGGTAATTTTAAAAAATTGTGGTAGATCTGGGGGATGATGAATTTTTGTCAAATCGAAACATTTAGGGGAAATCGGTAGTTTTGAGGAATTTTAAAGACGTTTAGGGGAATACTGGGGTACATTTGGAGATACTGTGTAAATTTAGGTAGGTATTGGTGAATTTTGTTAGGTTTGGAGAATTTTCGAGAATTCTCGGAATGATATGAATTCCCGTGCTGTGAAAGAGCCTTTTGCCTTGCCAAAGCAAATGTCCGAAGAAGAACTTGTGCACTTAAAAACGCATGGTGGACATCCTAAGCTAAAGAACTGGAATATTCAGCGGACAAATATTCGCGACAGTTCTTCCAAGCAACAAAAGCAGTTAATGGTCCCACCACTTTCAGTAGAAATTCCCTTTGGTCCAGTGACAAAAGTACACTACTAAAAGATCAGTATTCCATCATGATTAGGTGGAAAGAACACTTTGAAGACCTCTTGAATCAGGATTCAATTATTGATGAACATGTGTATGACAGAATAGAAGAAGCACCCATCTGGGAAGACCTTGGCTCCTTGCAAACACTAGAAGAGGTTCAGTGTGTTGTTAATCAAGCAAAGCGACAACAATCCACAGGTTCAGATGGTATACCAGCAGAACTCTCAAAGAAGAAGATGAGGAACTCATAAGCCACAAACATGATTTTGTTATTGTTATTATTTGGAGAACTGAAAAAATACCTGCATATAATTACTATAATGCCTCGGAAAGCTTATTGCTCGTATTTTGGCTCCATTCTATCTTTGGTGGAGAAAATACTTGCAGAGAGCCAATGTGGTTTTAGGTCGTCTAGAGGAACCTCATATATGATATTCACAGCTCGACAGCTTCAAGAGAAATGTAGAGAACAAAATAGACCTCTTTATGTTGCCTTCATCGACCTCGCTAAGGCATTTGACTCGGTAAACCGTGAAGCTTTATGGAAACTTTTAGCACTGTCTGGTCTTCCACCAACATTTATTACCATCTTAAAACTGCTCTAAACTAATATGACGGCAACTGTCATTGGTAACGACTCTGTTGGAGAGCCATTCCATATTTAATACTGGCGTTACACAAGGATGCCTGATTCCCCCTGCATTGTTTTCTCTGTACGTTGCCCCTGTCATTTAGCTAGGCATTGACGATCTTCCTTTAGGTATACAAATAACTTGCAGGTTGGATTGAAAGCACTTTAATTTAAGCCGTCTAAAGTCAAGGACTCGAACATCTTCTGATGCATTGGTTGAGTTACAGTACGTAGACGATACTGCAGGAGTAGCTGAATCAGAGGAACAACTCATGAAACTCTTGAATGCTTTGTCTTCGGCATACTAAAAGATTGGTCTCAAAGTTAACACCAGTAAAACTCAGGCCCTCTACCAACCAGCCCAGGAGAAGGATTAGGAAAAGGAAACATTACTGTCAACATTGATGGAGTGAGGTTTCAAGAAGTTAACACCTTCCCTTATCTTGACAGCACCCTGTCATCAAGTGCTAATATAGATTTCGAAATTCAACACAAGATGAACCGTGCTGGGGCATCCTTTGCAAGTCTAAGGTCTAATTTTTGACAACCATGATGTCAATGCTGCAACGAAGATCCTTGTGTACAACTCAGTTGTAGTTATCACCTTATGGATCTGGACCTTGGGCATGCTCTACGACACCTCAAACAGCTGGAGCAATATCACCAGTGATGATTGAGGAGAATTCCTCATGTGACAAGGCAATACAAACGTACAAATACCAGCATTCTCGAAGAAGCACAGACTACTAGTATTGAAGCCATGATTATAAAATATCAGCAGAGATGGACAGGACACGTAATCTGCATGCCCATTAATCACATTCCCAAAGTGGAGTCTTGCTCTGAATTAACAGAGGGTAAGCACTCAGTGGGAGGTCAGCGGAAGCGAATCAAAGACGTACTGAAGGCTAATATGCAAATGTGTCACATTGATATTCATAACTTGGAGAGCTTAGCCCTTGTTCGCTCTTCCTGTCTTTGGCATACAACAATATTGGTCTCAAAGTTGTCTCCAGTAAAACCCGAGCCCTCTACCAACCAGCCCTGGAGAAGGATTAGGAGGCTACATGAGGCTAAAAATTCACCTGGGTGACAAGTTCCGAGCATCGACATACGCACTTAATTTCGGTGTTTAAATCTATGTCTATGTTCATCATGGTGCAATATATTTTGAAGGTAACCGCAGACAAACAGTAGAGGATAAGAGGCAGCGCAGAAAGGACAGAGTGCTCATTAAAAGAAATGGAAGGAACGCGGATGCCCCACCTGGGACCACCTGTCATCACTGCGGCAAATAATGTGCCTTCCACATTGGGCCTTATAGTCACCTCCGAACTCACCGATGAAGAGACATTCCGGATTGGATGGCCAACCTACTCGATACGAGTGTTTGCTATGATGATGATGAGCTCATCAATAATTGACAAATCGATAATCAATAATAATAAAAACATAAAATAAAAACAATCGATGAATTAATTGGAAGAGAGGAGAAACTGACCAAACGAGATAACAGAGATGGCCCTAGCGCCAGTAGGTGGAAGCAATGGTGGACTTTTGTGTAAATTCGCATTAAATTTGGGAAAAACCTGTTGCGAAGTTTAGCGAATTCTCTGGATGATGGTAAGGGGAGTGGGTGGAAGGGGATTTGGTGGCATCTACCATAAGGTTTGAAAAATCCGTCAACTTGGAAGAGCCACAATTGCGCATGCTCTACAAAAAAATATTTTATTCCCTGGAGGTATGGATATTTTTAACTTTAAGGTGGAATAGGCTTGACCTAGATAGAGGGGATGGAACCCTTTCGTTTGAGCCCGCACACGACTTTCCCCGCTTACATATTCGGGAGTACGCACGGCCTTGTCCCTGGATGGATGGTTACCAATTCAAATACCCCTAAGATAGGATCCCTCCTGCCCCTCAACTCTCGTAATTATAGTATAATGCACCCAATTTTAACTTTTCCTATTAACAAGAGTTTAGTGCTTTTCAGTCGGTCAACACGAATGTACCCAAAAGAGATGGGTTATGCCCTAATCCTGAAATAAATTACATGAGATTAATAATTTCAGGATTAGGGCATAACCCATCTCTTTTGGGTACATTCGTGTTGACCGACTGAAAAGCACTAAACTCTTGTTTATTAAGGCAACACTGAAAATATGGCTTCAAACACCACAATCTTTTCCTATTAATTGAGGCAATAAAAGATCATGTTGACTGACACAAGCACTTTTTTCTTGCTGTATAAGGATTAACATGTTCATCTAGAAGAACTATAAATCCAAAAACTGCGACATACAGCATAAAACAGTATTGACGGTATAATATATATCGACTGCACGAACACCATTTGATTGAAGAGTAGAAACGAGCTCACTTTTTAGTATTGAATTAAAACATGCAAATTAATGCAAATAGCAAATTAGTTTTCAGTAGTAATTTCTCTTGACTGCAAAGTTATTATTCCATTTCCTTTGATTATCAAACATAGCGAATTAAAATGCTTTTCAGTGGGTCAACAGTATTGTACCGATATGTAAACAGTGTTATTCCAAGAAGCAAATTACATGAGGCTAAAAAATTAACCTAACGGACTAGTTCCGAGCTTCGACATGCTCACCTAATTTCGGCCTTTAAATCTATGTCTACGAATACAGAAATTTTTTGTATACTTATTGTCCTATGTAATTTCTGATATTGTAATGAAAGAGGGTGATTAACTCGTACTAACATTAGAAATTATTTACAGAAACGACCACATTTCGGAGATCACTTTAACAAGAGATAGATTCGTTGCCACACTCAATCAAAATGTTAACAAAAAGTCGTCAACCTATAGCGGTATGATGCCATACTTATGCATAATTTGCAAAGCAAACTTTGCAAAGAAGGAGGATTTGAAGTTACACATGAAGATTCATAGAAGTCCTGTGCCACATTCCTGCGGAACATGTGGATCAAAGTTCAATCACAAAAGTTCCCTGAAGGGTCATATGAGGATTCATAGTGGTCTCAAGCCCCATTCCTGTGGTACATGCAGCGCAAACTTCTCACATATTGGTTATCTGAAGAAACACATGATGACCCATAGTGGTCATAAAACACATTCCTGTGGTACGTGCGGAGCAAAGTTTATGCGGAAAGGAGACCTGAAAAGGCACATGATGATCCATAGTGGTCCCAGGCCATATTCCTGTGATACATGTGGAGCAAGCTTTACGCAGAAAGGTGACCTGAAGAGACACATGATGATCCATAGTGATCTCAAGCCACATTCCTGTGGTATATGCGGAGCAAACTTCTCGCAGACGGGTTCTCTGAAGAATCACATGAAGATCCATAGTGGTCGTAAGACTCAATCCTGTAGTACATGCGGAGCAAACTTTATGCGGAAAGGAGAACTGACAAGACACATGATTATCCATAGTGGTCTCAAGCCATATTCATGTGGTACATGTGGACGAAACTTTACTCATAAAATGCATCTGAAGACACACCTGTTGGTTCATAGTGGTCTCAAGCCACATTCCTGTGGTACATGCGGAGAAACTTCTCGCAGATAGGTTCTCTGAAGAAACACATGATTATCCATAGAGGTCTTAAGACATAATCCTGTAGTACATGCGGAGCAAACTTTATGTGGAAAGGAGACCTGACAACACACATGATTATCCATAGTGGTCTCAAGCCATATTCGTGTGGTACATGTGGACGAAACTTTACTCGGAAAAAGGCCCTGAAGACCCACATGATGACCCACACTCGTCCAAGTCATATTCCTGTGATACATGTGGAGCAAACTTTACTAAAAAAAAGTGAACTAAAAACACACATGGTGATCCATAGTGGCCTCAAGCCACATTGCTGTGGTCATGTAGATAATACTTTTTGCGGAAAAGTTAGCTGAAGATACACGAGATGATCCATACCCTCAAGCCACATTCCTGCGGTACATGCGGAGCAAACTTTACTCGAATAAACGAACTACACACACATGTCGATCCCTCAAGCCACATTCATGTAGTACATGTGGACGAAATTTTACTCGGAAAATGCACCTGAAGACTCACACGATGATCCATACTCGTCTCAAGTGATATTCCTGTGCTACATGTGGAGCAACCTTTACTCCGAAATGTGAACTAAAAACAGTAAATATCCATAGTGGTTTCAAGACACATTCGTGTGGTACATGCGGAAAAATCTACACTCAGAGAAGCTACCTGAAGTCACATTATGATCCAAAGTGGTCTAACCATGAACTCATATACTATATACGGTGCAAACATTACTCCGGAATGAAGTTTGAGGAGACAAATCTTGGTCCATTGTGGTCTAATGCCTTACTCCTTTGCTACATGCAGAGCAAATTGTTCTCAGAGAGGCCATTTGGACACTTTAAGTTCCATAGTGGTCTCAAGCCACATTCCTGTAGTTAATGTGGATAAAACTTGATTGACAATGGAACATTTAAGTGACACATGTTGATCCATAGAGGTCAAAAGTCACGAAAGTCCATGCGGTGTAATCATTAAAAGGAAGGGTAATTTGAAGCCCCATATATTGTTCCATAGTGGTCTCGAGCCACATTCCTGTTGTACATGTACCCTGAGAAGACACACATGATGGATTATTGAAGTCTAATTCCACATTTCTGTGGAACATGCAAAGCAAAATTTACTCAGAAAGATTATTTGAAGACACATGTGATGATTGATAATGGTCTTATGCCATATTCGTTAAGTACATGCGGAGCGAACTTTGCTAGGAAAGGTATCTCTAAGCCACACATGATGTTCAATAGTGATCTAGTGTCTCATTCCTAAAGTACATATGAAGCAAAATGTGCTGAGAATGGCATTTTGAAGAATCACGATCTATAGTAGCCTAATGCCGTATTCATGTTGTCCGTGCGGAATGAAGTTTACTCAGAAAATTAATTTGAAAACGCACATTATGTCAAGCCATATTCATGCGGAGCAGGTGGGGGAATCTTTACTCAGAAAGGTCAACTGAAGTCACACTTATTCATCCATAGTGGTGCAAAGTCACATTCTATTAGTTTATAAAGGGTATATTTCTTTCGGAATGATTCTTTGAAGAGCCCCTTTCTTAGTTGTACATGTAGAATGAATTTTAGAAATTTGCTTAACACAAGACGACCCATCTTGGCTAATCACTGTACAGATGTCCCTCATGCGCACATGCATCAAAAACAGTTGTGTATATTGCTGGCCAAGTGTCGTAGTGTCTCAAAGTCATTAGTCGTTCTTACATCCCAGGGCGTATGGCAGGCAAATGTCACAGGGAGATTATCCGGGCACCTGTTGTGAAAGGCAAAGCTGAATATATTTGCCACTTTTTCACTTACATTGACGAAAACGCTCGCCGGCCCATTGCTAATGCGTTTCATCAGGAAACTGGTATTCAGAGAGTCGAATGGCTATCCTATGCTCCTGATCTCAATTGAATCGTTTTTTTTTTCTTTTTCAGAAACACCATAAGTCAATTTTTTGTGAAAATGAGTTTGACATGAAACTAGGTTGTACTCAGTTAGCTCCATATTGTGTGCAAATATCCCATAAGTCCGAGCATAATCACAGTGGGAAATGAGATGTGTTGAATTGAGTTTTGTGTGAAAAGCCCATAAGTCAGTGACTTATACAGTTTTTTCTGCTGCCAAATTTCTCAAGGTATTCTCAGATTAAGCTATTGATAGTGTACAAAGATAATGATGAAGAATCATTTAGATTTGAGATGCTTAGGTATGACTGAAGAGAAAGAATTACCTTATAAAATTTTGACTTTAAGAGTATATCATAATATTAGTATGTATTCAGCTATTATTAGTATAAGATCATATTATAAGTACTGATATCTTTCCAGAAATTATTAATGTTAAAATAAACAAAATACTGAGATATGCAGTGTATTTATTAGTTTTTCCATTGATGAACCCTACTTTAGCTAACATTTTTTGTCAAAAACCCCATAAGTCTTTTTTTTTCTAATAATATTGTGGCTAAACCAATGCACTCCAAAGCATATTTAGGTCCCGGGATATTCAAAAGGATTAGTAACCACATTATAAAACAAAAAATATTTCCATTCGAAGTATACTAAACTTTAAAATAAGTTTTTTTGCTCTCCTGTAAAATTAACTTTTGGTGACTTATGGGGTTTCTGAAAAAACCGATGTGTAGAGCAGGCGTGGACACAGATTAAAAACGAGTCCCTCCCCACTGAGCAATTGCCAATATGCAGAACTTTTTTAATGTGCGTAATTCATATTGGTCTAGTGCCAAATTCCAAGTGTTATATTTGCAGCTACATTTAAACAAAAATCATCTTTTGAGAGTCTCATGTGACTTCGTTGCCAGAAGGCATATTAAGTAAGACATGCGGAACAGTTTTCACTTAAGAAAGGTGTTTGAAGACTCATGGCTCATACTGGCATAAAATTATATATTGTTCTACCCTGGGCTTCCCACCGGGTAGTGCCACCCCCTGTCGGCCCCTTTCACCACCCTTCACCCCATTTCACGCCACAACCACAGAGAAATCAACAACAGCAAACATCTAGCCATGGCAAAAGCACTCAGCCTGACAAACTAACCACACACACATGTGGTAATCCTTACAATATAAGTCCAAACAGGTAGCTGCCTACTATCTAGCACATGAATTCGCTGACCAAATTATACAAACTTTGACGATTCCCTTAACTACTCCCCACACCAGGAACTGGGAGTTCTTTCGTCTACCAGACGCCGAGGTGCTGCCTGACGTCCGACCGTTCTACCGTCCAGTGAGTGTACTCATAAGAAAGGTTTTCCTTAGTGAATCCTTTCCATCCAAACCTAACGCTTGTATTCATCACATTCATTCTTTGCACAGTTTCAAACTTACAGTAATTAAATCATTTACATTCTTTTATACCGCCTTCATGTATTTCTACCCCCCCCCCCCCCCTTTGTTCGAACTCCGGTTCTCAGCCAGCGAGCTCTAATCCGCTGCACCACGACGGTCGCCTTAGCTGTCTGTCAGTTAACCTTGTAAACACGCGTCAGCAATAGCTTAGTAAACACGGCCTACTCACCGCTGCTTGCTCCATTCATTACAGAGCACGCACCCACTTCCTTAAACCCCAGTTATTGTCCTGCAGACAAGTACATCGTCTTTTATACGAAACCACCCTAACTCGAGCTACCTACTCCCAAGGTCAATACAACATTCATGTAGTAAGGAGCAAAATTTACTGAGTAAGGAGCTTTGAAAAATTACCTGTTAATTCATATTGGAAAAATCAATATGTATGAGGTACTTCCACTCATGGGCACGAAGTAAGATTCCGAGGCACACATTTTAATTGATAGGCAGCAGAAGTCCTATTTATGTACTGTAGAGCATGCGAACAAAGAATTTTTTTCAGTTCATAGGCTATGGAAACAATATATCTGTTGTACATACGGAGCTAAAAACAGAACTATAATCAGATAGTTTATTTGAGCAAAGCTTGTTGGAAAATAAATTTCAAATAGGAATAATTTGTAATTGTGACTCAAGCAAATTCACTTATAGAGGGTGAATCATAATTCCTATTACAAACTTCTGGGGGTTGTAGAGAGAAGTATGTAGATTACATTTTGATAAGGAACCCATGTGCGGACATGTATCGTTTCGATGCCAAATCAGTTCGACTCGATTGCACATCCCCCACTTCACTAGAGAGACGTATGCACTACAGGAGATGTGGTGATCCTGCTGTTCATTACACATTGTGTACCTGCACAACATTTTAGCAAACTCACGACCCACTAGATCTGTTGTGTGTTCAATAATGTGCGCTCCCGCCAAAACGCGTGCAACAAGACCTTCTCCCGAATCGACAGGAGTCTCATATACATGGTTCTTCATGGGGCCACACAGGAGAAAGTCGAGGGAAATTTAATCTGGTGATCGCGGTGGCCGCGAAATTGGACCACCTCGACCTATCAAGCTTTCCCCAAATGTTTGTTCGAAATATTCGCGGACTGCACATGCAAAGTGCGCTGTTGTGCCATCATGTTCGTTAACGTACAGCCAATGGCAAATTTTCACAGAACTCTACCAGTACCTCTTCCAGGAAGATCAAGTACCTGGGACCCGTTAGGCGGTACGGAAGAAGGTACGGCCCAATCAGATGTCAATCAAGGATACCAGTCCATTTATTGATGCCGAACCGTTGCTGATATCCACGTGGCTGTGTGGCATGCGGATTTTCTTCAGTGCAAATGTGACTGTTTCCAGAGTTTGAAACAGCTTTCCTGGGTAATTGAGCTTCATCGGTGAAAATAACGCGACGCGGAGAGTGGGGTTAGTTAATATACTGGTGTAGAAAGCAAGCAAGGAAGTTGGCATGTGGCGAGAAATCTGCCGGGCCCATTGCTTGAACTTTTTGTGTGTTGAAAGGGTGCAGTTGCTGGTCGCGCAAAACACGCCAGACGCTCAATTGGGACCCATTCACGGATTTTGCAAAGTTTTGCGTACTCGTCGACGGGTCCTCTCCCACGTGATGAAGGACATCCTCTCCAAAGTTGATAGTGTGACGTGTCTGTGGAGCACCTCAATCAGCCCTCCTTGGTTGGAATGTACTAATTTCTAACAGTCTTTGTAGTAGTCTCACGAAAATGGTATGTGATGGGGTGGGGCGATGTGGAAAACGTTCATGATACGTGTGTTGTGCAGCTCAACCATTACGTCCTGCTTCGCCATACAAGAGTAACATCTCGGTGTATTCTTCAAAAGTTTATATCGCCATCCTGTAATGCGGAATGACTGGGCCACAACTGCTGTCAAAGCGGACTCACTGTCACTTCCGTTTGTTAACGAACAGACAACACGATTTCATTGGACTTTGGTTTTGTTCTGTGCTGCGCCCTGACTGGATTACAACTGCTATCAATGCGGACTCAATGTCACTACGGTTTGTAAACAGAAGATATACGTACTGTATGACATCAGGAAACTGCAGAGCTTGCCCTCAGCCAATGTAATTTGCATTAGCCGTAAAGCAGGCTATGTAAAATTAAAGTGAGCTTCAAACCCCGAAACGATAAAAGTCCGGACAAGGGTTCCTCTTCAAACTGTATCTTCTTAGTCCTCTGTACAACCCTCAGAAGTTAGGAATTATGAGTCACCCTATATAAGGCGAGAATGGTTTGTTAGAAAGCGGTATAGTAATGAACCACATTGTAATTCAAAGTGTTCGATTCATTCATAATATGGGGCGTGGTGGCTCAGCGGTCTAGCTGTATGCCTCTCACCAAGGCGGTCCGGGTTCGATTCCCGGTCAATGCATGTGAGATTTTCGAAGTGAAATGCCATGTCCTGTGGTTCGGATTCCACGTAAAAAGGAGGTCCCGTGGCTCATGATCTCAAGATTAACGGTCACGTTAAGCTACAAGCTTCCTTTTCATTCATAATATATATTTGTTGATTTATATATTCTTTCTTACTGGGAAGAGGCTAAATTTACGTCAAATGTTATGGAGCAGAATTTGCGTTTAAGATGTGTCTGATGAGACTCATGTTTATCCTTAATGTTTAACTTAAAAGTTTCTCTCTGAAGTTTGTAAAAATATAACCATTATAATCCACAGCACGCAAATTCCATATTTCTTGTTGAGGGAACCCGGTAGGGTCTATATCCCTAATGTTAAATATTCTGTTTTAGGTACATTTTTCTCGGAAAGGGTTCATACTAACGACTTCATTTTTCTCCCCCATTATTTATACCATATTGCATTTTTTACATAGGGGTTTATTCATTAGAGATATTAGTCCATTTTTTTATGAAGTGCAACATTGTTTGGAAAAAATCGCTCACTTATTAGGGCCTTGTTTCTGTATTAAACGCATCTCTCCAAAACCGTTGTGTTAAAGTATGTACCGTATATTATTAGTTTATCTAACATATGAAAGTTTCGAAATTGTATTCTGAATAGTTGAGAAAATATTCCTTTTGTTTAGAAAAAAGTGAACTTGCAGAAACAACCCTTCAAAGTATTTCAATGTAATCCTGACCCATATGATGGATCATCTAGGTTGTCTTCTATCTCATCCTCTAGTCTTCTTCTCACAGCTCTCTTAGTTTGTCTTTACAGTTCTTTACTGTCCTTTTCTGCACTTTCAACCTTCCCTTTCCATCCACAGTCGATTTTCAAATAAAATGGGTGGGATAGAATTCTTATTGAAAATCTGCTGATTTAAGGAATTTTGGGTAATTGTGGTAAATTTAGGGGTTGAGGTTGATGGGGGATAGGGAAACGGGTGGGAGAATAACTGTAAGGTGAGAGGCCATTTAAAAGACTCCCTCTTACACTTGATAACGTTTACCATTTTTTTAAATATTAAAATACTCAAATTTAAAATTTGTAGTTGGGCCCTTTGGCAAAAGCTAAAAACCGAACATCTCCTGAAGTTTAGGGCGTGACCCCCTTTTGTTTGAGCCCTCGTGCGAGTCTACGATTATTAGTTCGAGAGATATAAATAATCAATAATGTTCAACGGCCATCCTGAATCGAAAAAATGAAGATACCTTCCCCTATATCTCAGGGCACCCCCTCCGCCGATGTGATGGCTACCTACCTCATAATGTTCCACAGCAATGAGGGCGTTACATGCTTCAATTTGAATCCTTGCATGGCCTTCTACAATTATTGGTTCGTGAGAAATTATTATAATGTAGTTAGGCCGTTTGGAATAATCTGAATAAAAAAGACTGGCATTTATCTTCAGACATAGATAGTTTTTTATCTGTTGAACAAGTAAGGGTATCACCATTGAGCGGGAATATGAGGAGGAAGTCATGGGAACGTGTAGTGTCGTTGTCAACAACGAGATCTCCCTGCAGATAAAGTTTCCGGACCCGTGCAGTGTTGTCTTAGAATTGCAATTTAAAGCACATATATTTAAGATATGACCATGAATGATACCTCAAGGTAAAGAACAATGTCTCTAGATTTATTTGGAATGAGAAAGTAAAAATATATTTTTTTTTGTGCCAAATTTCACCCTAGCGGGTCCCCTTAATCATTTTATCAGTAAGCTGGGCAAACATATTCTCGGCGGTTTAGAAAAGAATTCAAATAACGAATTCTGGGATTACCGACCGTGTACCAAAATTCAACCTAGCCAAGAAAGTTGCAAAAATTCTTCAGTAAGATAATCTAGAGTATACATTTTGTGCATTCATTACATTCTCACCCCCCCAACCCACCCTTGGCGTTAATTAATAAGAGAGACAAAAGTTTAAGTCTCTTGCAAGCCAAACATCTAAAAATTTGACAACCCCCAATTAACTAAGTAAGTAAAAATATTTAAACCCCCACCCCATGATAAAGAAGAACCGATAACCACCCTACCCTATAATAAGAAGCTCATTCATTAAGAGTAACCCCCTAGAATATCTACTAATAGATCAATGGCAACAAGACTGTGATATTCCCTAGTATAAGTTAATATAAGCAACTAATATTGTATTTTTTTCAGCAGTGCAATCATATTCATATATTTTTGTTGGCCATAAATGTTTTGGAGGAAACATTTGTGTGAACGAGTAAAGAATAGTATGGACAAGGTGAATCGACAGGGACAGTAGGTAACCTTGGCATTTACACATTGACGATTACTACAATAACACAAGTTACGCATAACACAATTCACAATCCTGCATGGTGCCACATTTGATTATTTGTCCACACTTAGAAGTCAAGATACACAGCACTTTGCTGGCTCCACAAACAAACCCCAAAGAAATACTTTTCAACTAAATGGCACGCGCAAGCCAGGCAGCTGATAGCCACGCGAGTATATTCAAACCGCCAGCCGGACAGCTCAGCAAAACGTGCAGACCACCGGAAGTTAGATATCGTAGGTTCAACACTTGGCGCTAGCTACGGACACGCCAGATTAGTTTATACAGCTTTCCCATTTATTACACATCCCTCAAGAGATTACAAAGCGTGCAAATAACAAGGGACACATTAGCCATTCTGAAGATGCTCCCATAACGTGCTAATAGCTTAGCGTTGTTTTTCATGAAGTGCATTTGAAGTAAAAATTAATTTAGCAACTTAAGAAAACATTCCCTCACGAAGTCCAAAAGGGCATTAAAATAAGCAGTCAGAAACTTATGAAGCTGCCAATAATGAATGACAAATTATTAGCTATAAGCGTAACTACGGCACTAGGCACAGCACAGCAATATTGTAATATGTAAGCATCGTTATGAAGATTATTATCGTTATTATGCATTACGAGGAATAAAGAGATTACGAGGAAGAAAGATAACACAGGAAGAAAGAGAGAGAATATCGGAACAAAGAGATTACGAGGAAAAAAGAGAGTATTTAAGGGAGGATCCACGACGTTGCCTACCCCCTACGAGAAGCAGTTAATTATCAGTTGAAGAAGCCGTTTAACTAATAAGTGCCAAGTGTCTTACGGCAGGGACAAGAGGTCACCTACCCTTGGGATAAGGAGAAAAGAAAGCGATATATGAATTATTTTTAGCATTATTACGTTGATAACAATTGTCATTATAATTAAGATTATTGCCACCGCTGTGCCAAACGCATATAAACCACGCTATTCAGACGCGAAGTAAGCAAGTTCCGCTAAGGAGCAATAACGTAGTATACAGATATATAAGTCAGAATTAGCCAGGAATTAGCCACCCAGGAACAGGAAGAGACCAGTCTAAATATTGGGGCAAACACCAACCACGTGTGTTAGGACCTAGCCAACCCTGTCCTCGAAGGGAAGTGAGCTTTAATACTTTCGGGAGATTAATCCGACTGCGTTAACAACCAGCGACGGCCTTTGTTCGATCCTAATACATATTTGGATCTAGCGTCCGTCAGCACTCATCCATATCGGTGTGGGTCAGACTATTGACAGGCGATAGTTCTATGGTATTATGATAAAATAATAGGAGATATATGAATACATATTTGGCACTAACGTCCGTCAGAACAGACAGACTACTGGCAGGCGATAGTTTTACGGTATTATATTTAGAGATAAATATTAAGAGAGAAAGGAAGAACGACGGAAATAATATCACAACGCACGATCAAAAAAAGTGGACACATGCTTAATTTACCAACCAATTAATTTTAAAAAAATTCAAGAGAACAACAACGTCGAGATACTAATTCAAATAGGGAAAACTATTTAACAATACATGAGTGCTCAATAAAGGAAAACCAAGTAGTTATATCGGAAGAGTAAGGGTAACAATTTTCATTAGATGTACTAATAGGAATTATAACGCGCAAGCTATAAGCACTACCAACAATTTTATAAGACATGGGTTATCGAATCTTTTAAATTAAAGTAACCATCATCAGGGATAGACGCAAGGGAAAGCTCAATCGTTTCCAGATTAACTTTCAATGTAAATACCCCCCTCTTCCAAGAACTTTCTTCAAACACTATCCTCCCAGACACACGTTACACCCACCATTTCTTTAGCACTTAAGCGTAATTAGAATTAGGATTGTGGGACTAATATTAGTATTGTTTTAAATGTATTCATGCCCCAAGGGACGGCCAACCCCTCCCAAAGTTTCCAGTATTCTTCTAAGTGCACATAGCACAATAGTGACAAATAACCATGTCATTTAGCGAGTAATATCAATGTCACAACTAATAACGGAAAATTACTAACATTAGATTTAGCAGTAGGAACTAGCATTATGTACTAATGACACCCCAAAACCCACCCCAATCCAAACTAACACCTCATTTTTTTTTTCTCTATCCAACATGGCATACTTAAAAGGGCATATAATGCATATGTTAACAACAAATGTTATTTTCTCAGGAAGTGTTAATATGCCAGTCAGTATTTTATAAGAGCATATACAATTTATAAGAAATATAAGTAATATAAGCTACATAAACATTATCAACTCAGCCCCTAGCGGCTTCGGTGGCGTAGTCGGTAGCATGCTGAGCTTCTATGCCCAAGATAGCGGGTTCAAACCCGGCCGAAGCCGTCGGATTTTTTAAGAGCGTTAAAATCCCTCAGTATGCCTTCCTTCGGAGGGGAAGTAAAGCCGGCGGTCCCATGTCATAGATTTATGGCATGTTAAAGATCTTTCCACTAATTACACCTGTGTGAAACTAAATTGGATAGGTTAAGAATGTAAACAACGCTCTTTGGTTGCTACGTTCGTTGCCAAGAGCCGACTGCGGTGGCGTCTAGTAGCTAGTTCTGAACTAGGCCTAGTAGTCGTTGACGGTGGCGTTTGGCGGCAAAAGTAGGAACTATTTGAAAATTCAAAGTTGCTGTCCCTACTTGAATTAAAAAAACAGATACACACACTAATACAGTCATCACAATTAACACCGGTTATCAGACAGATTCTACACTCACCCAAAGTACACGGGGCTACATGACCGCGTTGTCGCAGCCCCTAAACTAAGGAACCAACCAACCAACTCAGCCCATGGAGGCAATAAAATTGCCACAAGTTCATGACACCACAGTCACCAAATTAAAAATTAAATCAAGCTTCACAGCTAGGCATAAAACGTAGTGCGAGTCTTTATTAACATATGTCTGCATTTGAAAAGTTAAGATGCGAATACATCGCTTAAACGAAGAGGAATAAGTTCGATAATAGGTAATAATGAAGCATCGAAGAAGAATAAGTTAAATAATAAGTAATAAAGAAGCATCGAAGAAGAATAAGTTAAATAACACAGGCCACAAAAAATATTTTTAAAAGCTTTTTTAATAAATATATGTGATTCCTATGTAATTTTGGGTGCTAAAACCGATTCTGGTGTCAGATTTTATGTATCAACCACAGTCCTTTCACATTATGACACCGATTACTCTAAATAATTGGGAAAAGGGGGAAATTAGTAATATCCAAGGAAATCACAAATTATAAAATAATATTTATTTAGTTATGCTACAATTGCTGGTTAATTTAAAGACACATAAACACTTTAGGAGTTATTTTTTTGTATTTTCTTTCTCTTTTTTCTGTAAAACTTCTTATGTAACTTTTTCTCCGATGTGATGCATTTTGTTGTTCCCGATGAAGTGATCAACAGTAATCACCCATCATGTTGGTGTTCCAAAGTCCCTGGTATCGTTTCTCCATCACCTTGATGTCCTGATGGAATCGTTCCCCTTGCTCTTCACTCACATCACCAAGATTTTCAGGGAAAAAGTCACGATGGTTGTGTAAAAATTGGACTTAAAGGCTCATAAGACATCCCAAACAATTAAATTTACTCAGCATATTAGCCATTAAGAACTCATAGTTAGGGTCATTAACATTGCCTAAGAACTTGGTTACAATATCTTTAAATGCAATCCAAGCCTCTTTTTCCAACCGTAGTCATCTTCGTTATAAAGGTAGGATCGAACATCATTTTTCGAATATCTGGTCTCACAAAACCGCCTTCTTTTAGTTTGACCTCTGATAGATGAGGAAATTTTTCACTCAAATACTTAAAACATTCTCCATCTTTAGGCAAAGCTTTAACAAACTGTTTCATTAAGCCTAATTTGATGTGTAGAGGTGGAAGGAGTACCTTTTTTGGATCTACTAAAGACCTATACAAAATGTTTTTCTCGCCAGTTTTTAAACTTTTCTTGTGGGCCATTGTTTTGTGGACCAATGCTTACCTCTTGCTCTACTGTCCCATTCACAAATAAAACATGGAAACTTAGTAAAACCCTTTTGTTGACCAAGGAGCATGAAAACAACTTTTAAATCTCCACAGAGCATCCAATCGTGAGCTGAATAGTTGATTTTCTGTAAAATCGTGTCAAGATTTTCATGTCTCCTTCATGTGGACTGAATGAGCAATAGGAAGTGAAGCGTAAGTATTTCCATTGTGTAGAAGGACAGCTTTCAAACTAGTTTCTGATGAGTCCATAAAAAGCCTTCAATCTTCCTTATTATACTCAATACCGAATTCGTTCATTAGACCAACAATATCGTGACAGTAAACCAATTCCCATTCCCGCTTGAAAAACTGAGAGAACTGTTTATCTCTATATCTGTACTTGTAAATACATATACCAGGAGCCAATAATTTTTTTTCTTTTAATCTTGAGCCAAGAATTTCTGCTTTTTCCTTCGTCAAAGCTAAATCTCGCACCAAGTCATCTAGCTCAGTTTGCGTAAACAGCTGTGGTTGTAAACTTTCTCAAGAACATTGAAATTCATCATCATTTTCTGGTGCACTTCCATCAGATTCTGATTCACTGGTATTTAAAATGTCGTCAATACAATGAGGAGGATCAGGAACAGGCAGTCCAGGACCATGTTCTACCGGACGGATAGCGGACGGAAGGCTTGGATAAACGATCACTTTCTTATTTTTAGAGTTATACCCAGAAACATCAACAGTACAAAAACAACAGTCATTTGAATGATTTTTGTGCTCTCTCCATACCATAGGCACTGCAAATCTAAAAGCTTTCTTTTCGTTTTTAGACCACTTCCTTAGATCCTCAACACAAACATAACAAACCTTGTGAGGAGTCCAACTTTTGTCATGGTCACCAATTTTAACACCAAAATATGCAAAGTACACTTTTATTACAAAGTCAGTCATGTTTCTTTGATGTTTCTTAATCACAAAATCACCACATATATAACAAAACGTGTTAGGACAGTTTTTACAACCACGGCTAGCCATACTTAGAGCACATAGGATGAAAAGTGAAAAGTGAGGTTATGTTTATTGGAATGAATCAACTGTACAGCTGTTAGAGAAGAAGAAAAAGAATGTGAGAGAAAAACAGTGTTGCAGGTTCTATTTACCACTGCTGCCAACGTACTAATATTTAATTTCTTTGTTTATTTTACAGTAATAAAATAAAATAAAAAACATACAAAATGTATTTTTTTATATATCAAATTGAAAATTGTAAGAAACTGGTGGGTGACAGAGCAATTATAATATGATTTTCAGACTCAGCACACCAAAAATCATTAAATAGAGCTAATTTTGTAGAAGAGCGTCGAAGAGAATATAAATGTATGAAGGTAGAAAAATAGGGGTAATGAGAATAATAACGAAGCATCGAAGAGAATATAGGTATAGCAAGGAAGTATAGCGAAGTACGACGATAATGGATATGTGAAGAGACACATGTCACACCTTAGTTTATAAGAAATATTAGTAGGTAGAATAAAGTGCAGACATTCAGTAATCAACTCCCTCGCAATACGTAGAGGAAAGATAATAATTACCAGGGTAAAAACAGCCCCAACATGAACAGAAGTTAACAGTGATTTCTGATTCCAGAATAATACAAATCTGACCATTCCTATATTCCCCTACAGTAGGATGTAACTAGAGGATGTAGACGAGATGACCGCAGACCAAGAAAGAAGGGGCAACGACCAAGGGGGAAAAAATTACAATACAAAACATACAGTAGCGTGTAAAGCCATATAGGCAGGTTAACCGTAAGCTATCTTTTCTAAACACTCAAAAATCATTTTTTTCTTTCTCAAATAACGAAGAGTAGGAGATACCTCATCTATAAGCTCAAAAACCAACTTTTTTCTCTTCTCATTTAATGAACCGTAAAATAATCACTTTCTTAAGTGAACTTTTAAACTTCATAGGGAAATCTGCATGGAAAATGCCCCCCCCCCCCTCCCCTCCCTTCCACTGCTGCACACTGAATGACGGAATTTAATGCAGTCCGTGGACGTGTTCTGCAAGGGTAGCACACCCTAGATTCTCCATAATTTCATCCCCACGTTGTAGGGAGAGAAATAGTATCAGGGCACCCTCGTGGTGACACCTGGCCTAGTGAAGCACTACACTACACTACACTACGCTACACAGGTGACGAGCTAATCCGAGAGGGATAACTATACCTTAAACTCCTTACATCATCACCCAGACATCATAGGAAAATTACAGATGTACATGCACCCTCGAGGCGGTACCTGACCTGCAGACGCTCTACGCAGGTCACGCACTAGTCCAAAAGAGGTGGTCACACCTTAAATTTCCTATACGCCATTTTTTACATCTACTATTTTCCCTTTCTTCCCCAGACGTTTTCATTTTCATTTCACTCATATTTAACCTTAAATGAACATTAATTTTCAATTCGAATCTTTAATTATCTCTATTATCAACCAACAAATTTAACAAAGATGTTTGAAAGCTAAACATATAAGCAATGCATGAAGCAAAATGCAAAACAATGTCAAGTGACTGTATACCATCAAATTAAGCACCCCATGCCACGCCTACCAACCCCTAGTACGGCACACTTACCCACCCTACTACGTGGATACATAAAAAAGAAGAACAGAAGAGAAGAAGAGAAGAGAAGAACAAAAGAAGAACGAACTAAAACTACAAGTATAACAGAAATCTAAAATAGCACACCACGTCTAATCCAGTTATTGAGGACAATAATTAAATCCAAGGAAAGTCTTGTTATATCCCCAGCCATTCCATAAGGGTTATGGCTACAAATATACCTAATCAATTAACAGTATAAATTGGAGCTGCAGAACATAGGCATACGGATGTAGCAAGCCAACACCGTCCTACATTCGTGAGTACGGTAAGCACAAGCTGGCAGTATTAGTTAATAGTTACACAAACCCACTGTCACACCACTAAATACCGCTGACCAGTTGGCCCAGTTAGAGAAACTACAAATAAAAGATACTCCTACGCGCTCGGTCTCTCTGAAGCTTTATTCTTTGGAGGACGACGCTAAAGATCATTGCTACGTAAGGACCGGTAGGGCGCTACCCAGACCGTAGTCCCAACGCCGCCGCCTCATGGACAACGGGACGTGGTAGGGTGAGTGTGTCTGCTTCATTACTTTTCCCCCTATTTCTTCCCTCTACCTTTATTAGTACGAATAAACCCCTAGTTCACAGTCAAGGGATCTCTTTCATTTCACGTAGTTAAGAAACCCTTCCCCTTAGCCATTAGTTAAGTTAAGATCCGTTTGCATGCTGATTGAGCGATAGTGTAAAGACTGCATGGAGGCACGCCTGTTTCTGCACTAGCCGGAGCTTAGCGTGCTAAGGCTCCTAAGGTAAGCATGGTGAGTATGCCCCCTGCAACCCCTCTTCACCCCCTTTACAATAACTCCTCCCTAGACGTCGCCGCAGTTCTACCTAACACACCCCAGGATTAAGCATCCTAGTAAATCTCCGTAAATGCTAAATATGCCGACCGGGTTGTGTCTTTCTAAAACGGCGCAGATCATCCCTCAATTTCATTACCCAACAATATACACTAGCATTACCCGTCGCGGCTTCGACCGCGGAAATTGTAGTTGTAAAGTGTACACTTAGCAACGCCTCAATCATGAATGCTATGTTTGATTTATCGTTTAATTTTGAATAAAAATGATAACAATTTGGTAAAGACCGTAAGCAATCAGACAATAAAGACAATATAGCACAACAATGGCACATAAATATCAAAATCTCCCTAACGTCACGTCACATCGCATGTATAAAATTCGACTCAAAATCACAACTCGGTTCCCGACGACAAACTTAAATAGGAAATGAGTGAGATACAGTATATTAAATACTCTGACTAAACACAAAATCCATTTA
The DNA here is from genome assembly GCA_946902985.2 of Meconema thalassinum. Lineage (NCBI taxonomy): Eukaryota > Metazoa > Arthropoda > Insecta > Orthoptera > Tettigoniidae > Meconema > Meconema thalassinum. Next base: position 122,457,874 of record OX336397.1, read on the forward strand.
CCAAAATTCCTATGAAAAAATTACACATCATAAAATTACAAAATTAAAAAACCTCTACGCCCAAATTTTCCCCCTTACGCCTCATAATATACACCACATCGAAAAACTCTTAGACACGTGTCTGTTTATTTTTTAAATCATTAGCTATTATGCCGAGTATCACATCCCAAATGAAACCACTCGTGAGATATTGTTATTCAATGAAATGCACGTTTATACCCTTCACACCCCTTTAGAACCCGAATATCCAAAAATCTTTCCTTAGTGGACGTTTTCGACATACAACGAACATATCCCCAAAATGTCATGTTTCTAACTGCAATAGGTATGGCTGGGAGATGATGAGTGAGTGAGTCAGTCAGGATATTTTCTTTCATTTATTTTTCAGAATTTCACCCCTCCCCATGAACCCCCCAAACTGCATTTATGAAAATAGAAACGGTCGAACACCTATTTACTTATTTTTTTTAGCTAATTTTTTCCGCTGAATTCCAAACTTCTCGCCTATGTCTTTTAAGAGATACACGCTCCGTTAAGAATCCTTCAACCCCCAATATTCATCCCTTTCACCTCATACTATACACCATATCGGGAAACCCCCTTATACACATGTCCGCTTATTTTTAATGATTAGTATATATGCCCAGTACCACATCCCCAAATGAAACAACTCATGAGATATTGTTATTCAATGAAATGCAGGTTTCACCCCATTAACACCTCTTTAGAACATGAATATCCATAAATTCATCCTTAGTGGACGTTTTGGACATAAAACGAACATATCCCCAAAATTTCATATTCCTAACAGCAATAGGTTTGGCTGGGAGATGATGGGTGAATATCCTAAATCCTTCCTTAGTGGACGTTTTCCCCCAGAATTTCACCCCTCTCCACGGCCCCTTAAATTGGATTTATGGAAAAAAAACGGTCGAACACATATTAACATATTTTTAAGCTAAATTTTCCCGCTGAATTTCAAACTTCTCGCCTATGTCGTTTAAGAGATACACGCCCCATTAAGAATCCTTCAACCCCCTAACTTCACTCCTATCACCTCATAATATACAGCACGTCAAAAAAAACTTAGACACATTTCTGCTTATTTTTAATGTTTAGTTTATATGCCGAATATCACATCCCCCAATGAAACCAATCGGGAGATAGTCTTATTCAATGAAATGCTGGTCTACCCCCATAACACCCCTTTAGAACCTGAATATCCAAAAATCCTTCCTTATTGGACGTTTTCGACTTACAAGGAATATATCCCCAAAATTTCATGTTTCCAACTTTAATAGTTTAGGCTGGGCGATGATGAGTCAGTGAGTCAGTCACGACAGTTTGTTTTATGTACTAGATTATGATTATATATATTATATTATATTATCATACTACTATATAAAAATGAGGTGGTGTGTGTCTGTCGTCCTGTCTGTTACACAATCACGCAAGAACCACTGGTCCGATTGAAATAAAATTTTGCATGGATGTAGCTGATTTACCACATATATACAGAGGCTACTTTGGATTTAGATATTTTGCAGTATTTAAAAATGGCGACCATTTTAGTGACGTCACTACACCCTTTGGTTTCAAATTTTCATATTTCCATTTCAAATAAAAAGAGAACGCTAAGAAATAGCAAACTTTTGATTTCACATACCAGCTTTAAAATTTAATTCCCTATCCGAAAGGTCCTTATCACTTTTCGTGTATCTCCCACGTTAGCGAGTATAAAACACGGTCAACGCCGAGCGGTGCAATATATCTCCGTATATGTATAAAAATGAAAGTTTATCTGTTTCTTCTGAATCTCTTCGGAAATTTGAGTTATTTACGCGTTTCAGACTGTTTTATGCTGGTTGCACGCGAAAATATTTTTTGTCTGTCTGTTTGTTTGTCTGTGGACAACTTTGTTCCCTTATAACTCGAGAACGGCTAGGTGTATCAATGTAAAATTTGGTACACATATCCATCAGAGGCACGACATTCTTTGATGTAACTCTTCTCTCTACCTCTCATAAAAAGAGGGCCTACTCCCTTAAAATACATGCTGAAATAGGCGTAGAAGGACGAGACAGAGCACATTTTCAGACACTCAATGTGAGAGACTAAACTCGGTACCCTAAAGGGTCCTCGAAAACCGCATTTTAAGGCCCTAAAACCAACTGTTTTTGAGATATTCCCAGAAAACTAATTTCATATAATAAACTAATGAAAGAATGCAAGCCGGTTACCATGGCAACAGAATCTCAGATGTCCATCTCTTGCTGTAAGACGCAATGAAATTCCATTAATTACATTAGTGTGAAAGTTTGCAAACGGCTGTAAGGTTATCACGGAACCAAATTAAGCTGTAAAATTCATCAATACGTATAATAAGCTTAAGGGATCAAGGGGAACTCTATAAGTTTTTCACGCGATTTACACCTGCTGGTGTTGTACGGCAGGTCAATTATATGCATATCCCTCTATTATATTATTATTATTATTATTAGTAGTAGTAGTATTATTATATTATGGCGTACAACGACGAGACAAAGCCCCTCGGTGCCAGAAACAGAAATTGGGGGCCCCAAAGGGTCCTCGAAAACTACCATATAAGGCTCTAAAACCAACAGTTTCTGAGAGATTCCCAGAAAACTAATTTAATTTAATTTAACAAACTAATGAAGGAATGCAAATCGGTAACCATGCCAACATTATCTCAAGGGGTGACATCCAACTTTCCATCTATTTCTGCAAAAAGCAATGTCACTCCATTTACTACATTTCTGTGAAATTTTGCAAATGGTTATAAGGTTATCACGGAACCAACTTAGACTGTATAATTCATCAATGCAATTAAGGGGGTCATGGGGTAACCTAGATTTTTTCACGCAATTTTCACGTGTGACACACAGTACAGAAGGTCTATTATATCTCCAAACAGCAACATTATTTTCAACAATTTCTGAATTGAATCAGTATTTTTTGTGGCTTTTAGGAATTTAGGCCATTTGTGGCTAAATAACCTGAATTTTCATGCACTAAAAGCCTTTATAATTTATGAAAGGGGTCTTCCTCTCTATGGGGACCTACCATAACGTAGAGGGTCAATTTTTATGTAACGTGTATGTATTTCGTCTACAAGGCTTTCAATTCTATCGTCAGGAAGTACACGTTAGGTGAATTTAGTTTGAGAGCTTATTTTAACTAATACATTTTCTTTTTTCGACATACGGGTTCATCGTAAGGATGATTTTGTTTGATACTGTGTGGTAGATATACCCATATTTGGATATATGGGTGATATGTTGTAGACAATACAATTGTCTGTCTTTCAGTGTATCCTTATGGACGCCGATAACTCGTGTTCAAATGCTTGGTGCATCGTAAAATTAGGTATGGTATCCATGAGAGTCAATACACCAATCATAATTAATTTCTTCACCGTACTTTCCATACAGTAGGAAGGTAGATATGGGGAAGAACATCTCTAAATACATGCTAAAATAGGTGAAATATAAAAATTATCCTAGAAAGACGACCAAAGCATATGTAGCGCATCTCAATGTGAGACACAAAATTCGGGAGTCTATATAGGGTCTCCAAAAACCACATTTTAAGGCCCTTAAATTAACAGTGTGTGTGATATTCCCAGAAAACTAACTTCGTTCTGATAAACTTATGAAGGAATGACAAACCGATAACCATTGCAACTGTAGCTCAATTGATAATGTCTGGTATTAACAACGAACACCGTTCGAAGAACGGGTACTTCAGCTAGTATTATATATTTATATATTTGATCTATGCCTATTTCTTCCATCATAGCTGTATCTAGTTACCTTATGGCTTTCTCTCATTTTAAACGAGGTATTTTGAATTTGAAGTCTATTTCAACTGCACATGCTTGTTGTTTATTAGTGTAATATCACGTGAAAGTTCCTCATCTAGTTCTTCGTCACTGTCACCATCTGCAACTTTAAAATCAGAGTCCCTACTCTCACAGTCAGAAAGTGTCTGTTTCAATTGGAGTTGGAATTGCATACTTGAATTTAATTGTAGGTGAGGCAGTTCCTCTAAAATGAGGAACTAAGTTTACTTGAATTCCAACATCTGAACTACTAGTATCCTACTGGTACTTAGTGTAGATCTTTCGTGGTTTTGTGAAAACAAGGTACTTCCAGTATCCACTTTTACCCTCTCAAGATCACTTTTCATAGCTACTTTCTGTGATAGGGGTATTTCTTGTGTTTCATTTGGCCTAAGTGCTTCTTCAATCACATCAGCTCGCAAACGATTGGCAGCAGCTGGCCTTGGAGATGAATAATTTTTCTCCTCCTGCCTGACTGGCATTGAAATATATGGGGAATGACTCCAGGGACATCCCATGATTCTGAATTTAACCCAGTTTTCCATATAATTTTCCAGCTGAAAAAAAACGGATTAAGCAAAATGTAAAATTCCTAAGAATGTTTTCATGCATAAATCATACAAGCTTACCTTGTACTACTTTTCTGAAGATGAATTTGACTTCATCTAGTTCTTCACACTGTTTGAGCATATCAAGCAAGAACAGTCTCTTGGTAACATTATGTCACAGAATACAGGAATGTCTTTGGGTGCTGTGATTTTTAACCTTTTATTTGTTTACCTTTCTTTTTCTTATAACTTGACCATTAATTGTTGTACTGTAAATGTATGTATTTTGTTAAAATTACTGTAGGCTAGTGTGTAATTAACAAAAACATTTTAATTCATTAATGTTATTATTATTATTATTGATATTATTATTATTATTATTAATCAGCATATTTCACTTATAAGACTTGAGACCACCCCTACTGACAAGCATTGTTTTTGTACAGATTTTGCCTACACCTGTTCATTCCTTTTCATGCTGTACACACTTTACTTTTTGTTACATTATAGGCCCTTGAGTACCGGTATATTGTTGTGGCCTGTCACTAATATATTTAATATCTGCAACAGCATCAACACACATAATCTTAAGGGTTATTATCGTGTTGAAAGCCATTCTCCAGTCTTGTCATTGTAATCGAAATGACTGGTTTTCAGTCGGTCCCAATAGGGAACATGCATGATCCGGGGTTTTTATTTAACATGTGCTAATCTGTTTAAAAATTTCATGCAGAATTTAAAAACGTGGTTAGAATGTACTAATAATAACTCCAAACATGATAAAGAACATCTGAATTAAGATATGCAAATGTCACGTGACCCAAGTACACGATCTTATTTGTCTGACGTCATCGTTTAGGTTGATGGTATTTGTAGGCGAAATAAACACATGTTGTGGATGTTGTGTTTGGAGACACAGAACTCTTATTTCTCTTATATATTAGTGACCAGTTAACTTCAGTTCAATCTGTATTGCGTTGAGTAATATCTACAGTATGTGTGAAGTTTTGGACTAAACATGAATTCAGCGCAGTTAGTGAGGCAGAAAGGTTATGGTGTAGGCCTATAGTTCCTATGTGCACTAATTTATCGCATACTACTCCAGATAAATTATTTGTCAATGTTCCAAAGGACCCAAAAACTAGGAAGAAATGGATTTTGGCGTGCCAGAGAAATGTTAGTGATATATCGAAGAAGTCTACAGTTCGTTGCTGTGAAGATCATTTTAATGTAAGTTGAATTATTTTGAACTCTCAATCACGTAGCCACGTCTGCTTTTCTGGTGATTTTGAATTTGAGTCTATGATACTTGAATTGAATTTTGAAATATGAAATTAATGAATAGTGCATAAGTTAATAGAGATTATTAAAATATTCTCCAACCTAACCTAACTTTTAGTTTTCCATGTCCTAATAATAAACCAAGGTTTCATGATCCAAATTGAGTACTCAAGTTATGCCAATTTATTTTGGCATGTGACAGTTACATTAGGTAGGTAGTTATTGAAGATCTTACTTTTGTAAACCAATTTAGGCTACAACAAAATATCGGTACTCTAGGGTCTATAATCAGTGGCGTCACTAGGGGGGTGCGGGGGGTGCGGGGGGTGCGGACCGCACAGCGTGACACCATCACAAGGGGTGACACCAAAATTAGGGCGGTTCCTAAATATTTCATTTTTTAAACAAATTTAGCAAAGCAGAACTTCGTTTTTTACCAGTACTAAGTGTCTGTCTTGTCTGCCTTCACTTTATTAGGTATAAAGAATTGTGAATTTATCGTTTAGCTCATGTATGTATGTATGTGGCTAACGTTTATTACTGGATTTCATCAAGTACATAAATGTGAGTATTTTTGCATTTTATTCAATTATATATGTACGGTAGACTATGTTTCGTTTCAAACAAAACATCACTGTCTACGATTCTATGTCACTCCATGAAATTATTCGTATTAAAGGACGTTGTTCAATAAGTAAAAGATTTTCAAATATAATTTGTTTTATCAATTAAACCAAATCATCATATATTATTTCAGTAGTATAGATCCCTCCTGCGGCGCTCACAAGCGACCGATCGTGACAAATGAGCATTCAAATGAAAGAGAATAGACATTAGCAATGACGAATTGCACTCTAATTACATAAATATCTAAAATTTCTTTAAAAAATGACTTTTAAAAATGTACGCAGTGTGCGATTTGCAAATACTGTTGCCGTACGAAAATACGCTCCGTAATTCCTCTCCACTTCATATTTTGGCCATTGTGACGTCTGTTTCATGCAATTTTAACATTCTGAGGACTTTCCTTTAACATTTTGCACGGATTTCAGATACAGTAAATCAAAGGAATGAGTACTCAGCTCGTATAATTCCATAAATATCGAATAACCGGTGAGTGTTAAAGCAACCTTTCTCCCTAAGTCTCTCGTTATAAACCTATTGGGGAAAGTGTGGTTTATGAACATGGGAGATTTCTCGCACGGGTCGGCCAGTAGTCTATATATTATTTCAGTAGTATAGATCCCTCCTGCGGCGCTCACAAGCGACTGATCGTGACAAATGAGCATTTAAATGAAGGAGAATAGACATTACCAGTGACGCATTGCACTCTAATTTCATAAATATATATAACTTCTTTAAAAAATGACTTTTATGAAACTGTACGAAGTGTGCAATTTGCAGATACTGTTGCTGTAGGAAGATACGCTCCATAAATGCTGTCCATTTCACATTTTGGCGGCTGTGACGCCTGTTTCATGTCATTTTAACATTGTGAGTCATTTCCTTTATCATTTTGCGTGGATTTCAGAAACAGTTATTTAAAGGAATTACTACCGGTACTTAAATCGTGTAATTTCATAAATATCGAATAACCGGTGAGTGTTACGGGTAAGCTGTCAATAAATGGACTCAGCACACAAATGACATTAACAGTGACGAATTGCATTCTAATTTCATCAATATCAAGTTTTGATTTAGTCGAGTTTTAATGACATAAAATTTTATGTTAGAATAACAATTAAAAAAGTAACATTTTCTATGTAGTTCTTAGTTCTTAACTTCTTACAATCTTTTACCAACCGACCTTGAATGTTTTTTTTTCTTCTAATATTGCCTTTGTAAATATAGGACCTATGTTTATATACGTTACTAAGGATTCTGTATGTTACCGTTATTTGGCACTGGCAGACTCGGAGGAGGTCTATGGGTGTCTTGAGGGGAGTGGCACCATGAGTTACCGCACTGGGTGACACCAACCCTAGTGACGCCACTGCCTATAATGTAGACTAACAAAAAGCAAAGTATGTACAGCATGAAAATGAATTTAGAAGGAGCAAGTGTAGGCAACATCTGTGCTAAAACCAATGCTAGTCAGTTGGGGTGGTCTCAAGTCTTGTAAGTGAAATATGCTGATTAATAATAATAATAATAATAATAATAATAATAGGAACAATTGGAATTCTCACAAAACGGAACAAAATTGGCACGAATTCACCAAAGTACAGAAACAAACCTCTAAAATCATCAGATCTGAAAAACGCAAGTACGATCACAACAGATTGGCTGAAAATGAACAAGATTTTATTAAAAACAATACACGAAACTTCTACAAAACATTCAGAGAAGAACTATCAAATTATCAGGCACCCAGTCTTTGCTTCAAACGCCTGGATGGGACATTGGAAACAAATAATCAAGAAAATTCCAAACTTCTAGCAGATTATTTCAAGGATCTTTTAAACTGTGAATCCCCTAAAGAACAACTCATCTTTAAAAAAAAAACATCCAACCAAGATTCAGAACCCCCAACATTGGAAGAAATTAAAGAAATAATCCATGGACTCAAAAATAATAAAGCCCCAGGGAAAGATGGTATAATTGCCGAAATGCTGAAGATAGGTGGTGAGAACGTAGCCCGGAAAATCCACTCAATTCTTGAGAACATCTGGATCACCGAAGAAATACCTGAGGATTGGAAATGTGCGCTAATCCATCCACTGCACAAGAAAGGGGATAAAACCAACATCAATAATTATAGAGGAATTTCCTTGATACCAGTTATTTATAAAATTTTCTCCAAAGCCCTGCTCACTAGACTTGAGAAACAAACAGACCGTCTGATTGGAGAATACCAGGCAGGTTTCCAAAAAGGAAGATCATGTACGGAACAAATTCTTAATCTCAAAACTATCCTACAAATGCGCAAAACCAGACAGACAGTCATTACCTTTGTAGATTTCAGAAAAGCATATGACTCTATAGATCGTCAAACGCTTTTCAAAACTCTAGAAGAATTTCAAGTGGATAGAAAAACAAGAGAATTAATCAGACAAACATTAACTGGCACTACTTCAAAAGTTAAATTCCTCGGCGAAATATCTGAGCCTTTTGCAATTAACACTGGGGTCCGCCAAGGAGACGGATTATCTCCGTTACTGTTCAACCTCGTACTTGAGAAGATAATCAGGACCTGGGCAAATGAAACTAAGGGAATAACCCTTGGCAGACTACTCAAAGATAGAATTCATGTACATTGTTTGGCCTTTGCTGATGACATAGCAATTCTTTCTAATAACAGGCAAGAAGCAATTCATTCCATTGAGAAATTACATGAAATTGCCATCAAAACGGGACTTCAAATTTCTTATGAGAAAACTCAGTACATGGAAGGAGCCTCACGATACTTAGACGGACAAACTACGAGAACTAAATTCGGCAAAATCTTTCAAGTGAACGAATTCAAATATATGGGAGAAATTATTCAGCCCTCTGGTTTAAACCGTGAAGCAAATAAAGAGAGAATTTCCAAATTACAGAAAGCTTACAGAATCACTTGGAATAGGTATAACAAAAAATCAATATCTCGGAAAGCAAAACTTAGACATTATAATACAGTAATCAAACCGGAGGCGATATATGCATCAGAAACCTTAATCATTGGTGGCAAATCATTAACCAAAGAGATTGAAAAACAAGAAAGGAAAATTTTACGAAATTTTTTTGGCCCAGTTTTTATAGAGGGAATCTGGAGGAAAAAGTCATCCCAGGAAATATATCGCCAATGTGAAAAAATGTCTCATACTTTTCGGAAAAACGATTGAAATTTTACGGGCGCATTATCAGAATGAACAATGGCAGATTGACTAAAAGAATTCTCAACTTGGCCCTCTCACTAAAAACCAAGAACAGCTGGCTACGTGAAATTGAAACAGATCTCCAGGAAATCAACATTTCAGACAATATTATACAGGACAGATGCAAATTCAGAACCCTAATCGACAATCACCAATTTGAAGACAAACCCAACAGCAGGGCCACCATAACTTGGACAGAAGACCGAAGAAAGGCGCTCAGCGAGAGGATGAAGAGATTTTGGAAGGAAAAGAAGGCCAACACATCAGCTAAACAGGTTCAACCATGCTCCTGAGTCGGGCATAACGATGCAAGAAGAAGAATAGGAACAATAATAATAACATTAATGAATTAAAATGATTTTGCTAATTACACACTGGCCTTCAGTAATTTTAACAAAATACATACATTACCGTACCGTACTACAAATAATGGTGGGGTGTAAGGGGTAGGAATATTCCTACGCAAATGTCAACCTCACCTGCTCGTGGTGCACTCTGCTATAGGCTGACGAGGCTCTGACGACCAAGTGACTCCCGGGATAAGGAGTTTCCCTCCATTATATCAACGGCTTCCTTACAAGGTGGATGAGTATCTGGAGGTTAGGGCACTCTCATGCCCTTGGGGTGTAAAACTACCTCTAAAGGCGGATGAACCAGATTGGTCAACGGCATAGAATAAGTCCTCAACGGCGGACCAGGCGTACGGGCGACTAGTACAGCCCCAACGGCTGGGAAGACGGATGAAGGCTGCAGCAGATTCGGAACCTCTAGTCGTCGTAATTACTATGCCACTAGGTAAAGGCTCTGTATCTGTCAAGGATCGTGTGATGGTTGATGTGCAGCAGCATTCCCACGTAAAAAGATGTCACGCACAGGCGTCTTCTGAAGGAAATAACTTCTCTTCGTGCACGAATGCAAGCCCTGTGGCGATCAGGGAATTGCGTCGGGAGCATGATTGTGTTATCTGGGAGCTTCTAGTGACAAACCGGCACGTAGGCGGCGGATGTGTGATCTTCGCTTTGCTCGAGGATTGGCTGTAGAGCAATTCGTATGCTGCTTCGTAACTAAGCAGGCCTATTTGGGATCCGCTCTGCTTACCCCGAATGGGGAGGGAGCTATAAAAGCTGCTCTAAACATAGTCAGCCTAAATACTACCTGACTGGATAGCCGCGTCCAGAAGGTACACCATATGCGGTCGAAACAAAATAAATATGAATTTTGCCACCTGGAACATCTGCACTATAAAGGACACTAACACAGAAAACCGACCACAAAGAGTAACACCACTTGTTGCTCGTGAACTGAGGAGGTTTAGTATTGATATTGCTGCACTCAGTAATACAAGACTCGCAAATGAAGGACAATTGAAGGAACATGGAGGAGGTTACACCTTCTTTTGGAAGGAGAAAGAGGCTAATGAACCAAGTATTCATGGGATTGGTTTTGCCATTAAGTATGAACTCATTGATGATCTTGATGAGCTCCCATTTGGTGTAAATGAAAGGTTTATGACCCTACGCCTCAAGCTCAGTAATAATCAAAGAGCAACTATAATAAGCGCATACGCTCCAACTCTCACCTCTGAAAAGGTCCAAAAGGAAGAATTCTACTCCCAACTCGATGAGTTTCTGAAAAATATACCACAATCTGTTAAAATCATTCTGCTCGGGGATTTCAATGCCCGTGTTGGTAGGGACTCAATACTGTGGACAGGTGTAATTGGGAAAGAAGGTGTTGGTAACAGCAATCATAATGGGACTCTTCTTCTAACAAAATGTTCTGAATATAAACTTGTCATTAAATAATACACTCTTCCGACAGAAGGACAAATTTAAGATACCATGTGTATGCTCTTGCGCATCATTGTGCCCACAGATGAAGCATCAGGGGAGAAATTATACGACTGAATGATATAGTGGACTGTATTTACTTTTGTACACTCTAATAACTATTGTAATTACCATAGAATGTAATTGAGCTAATGCTCCGATTATTTGAATGTTCAGCCATGGTGACTAGATTACACAATAATAATGACAATGAAGGCAATTGCTGCCAATCCAAGGATGAATGAATCTTGGAGCATACAAAGATTACACATAGAGATTACAAAGAATACACATAGAAACTACACAAAGAATAAACATAACCTTGGCGAGTAAACGAAGAATATACATACTACCCACCTTGAAATACATGGATTTCAATCATCTGAAATGGAAACACTGAAATGTTCCAATGACAAAGACATGAAAAACTAAAATATTCACTAACTTACAAACACTGACATGTTAACAGTCAAAATTATGTGTCTGCTCAATTGGTAGCGGAGCTACCTTGGAAACTGGTCGTTTAAAAATACCACTGTTGCACTTCACTGAAACCATTCTTACCACATTGTCTTTACCACCATGCACTTCAGTGATGACACCAAGGGGCCACTGGAGTGGGGGAACATTGTCTTCCCGTATCAGTACCACCGTGACTGGTGATACGTTGCAGGATAGATAGATAGATAGATAGTTTTGTTAATTCCATTTGATCAAATACATGTACCCAATACATTTTTGATATAGGACACGTCAGAATTTACATCTATAAAATAAAAGTACTGCCCCCGAAAATTGAATTATATTGAGACCACGGCGGTTGTATTGGAAAATATGAAGAAAGTTATGGATGTCATAGTTGTGACGGGGATATTCATGACGTAAGCACGGATGACGCAGACTTCACGCAAGTAGGCAGCTTGAGCTGAGATTCTTGGTGACGTCATGATTTTGTTCGAGAAAGATCTGAGATTTACGACGCAGTCGCAGGAAACATGGAATTGTGCTAAGGAAGAAGTTACGCGATTGGAGGAAAGACTCGAACCAATGAATGATAGTTTGGAGGGAGACGGAGATTACTGAAACTACCTTATTTAATTACTTTTGGAATGCAGAATTGTGGAAATCCATTTTCAGTTATGGCATTGATTTGGAATTTTGAAGAAATTATTTTTGAGTTTTTGAAATTTGAAAATCCGTCAAGTATAGCCAAAGTTAGAAATTCTAGCAATGACGGAGAAACAAGCTATGGAAGGGATGGATACGCCCCTTAAGAAGTTGATAAAAGGTCTTGCACAGCAGAGAGAAGCTCTCATACCGCATATACACACATCAAAAAAAGTTTTGCATCACCTCGGTTCCCAGATCTCCGGCATATAGACGTTGACTGTGTATATTGTATCCAAGATACAGTCCCTTTGACTGTTCATAGATGTCACTAAAACTGCTCAAAGATGTAAACAACCATGCATGAGCAGGGCCTATTAGACGGAGGGGGTACGACAGCCGATCAGTTCCAGTCATTCCACCAGGACGAAGGTACGCTGCTCATGTTGTCTGTAGTTCTAGCATGCCTAGAAGGTCAATACCGCAGTTCGATCGCGTCCGCATTGTTACTTTGTGTCAAGAAGGGCTCTCAACAAGGGAAGTTTCCAGGCGTCTCAGAGTGAACCAAAGCGATGTTGTTCGGACATGGAGGAGGTACAGAGATACAGGAACTGTCGATGACAGGCCTCGCTCAGGCCGCCCAAGGGCTACTACTGTAGTGGATGACCGCTACTTACGGATTGCCGCTCGGAGGAACCCTGACAGCAATGCCACCATGTTGAATAATGCGTTTCGTTCAGCCACAGGACGTCGTGTTTCAACTCAAACTGTGCGCAATAGGCTGCATGATGCGCAACTTCACTCCCGACGTCCATGGCGAGGTCCAGCTTTGCAACCCCGACACCATGCAGCGCGGTACAGATGGGCCCAACAACATGCTGAATGGACCCCACGGAATTGGCATCACGTTCTCTTCACCGATGAGTGTCGCATATGCCTTCAACCAGACAATCGTCGGAGACGTGTTTGGAGGCACCCTGGTCAGGCTGAACGTCTTAGACACACTGTCCAGCGAGTGCAGCAAGGTGGTGGTTCCCTGATGTTTTGGGGTGGCATTATGTGGGGCCGACGTACGCCACTGGTGGTCATGGAAGGCTCCGAAACGGCTTTACGATACCTGAATGACATCCTCCGACCCATAGTGCAACCATATCGGCAGAATATTGGAGAGACATTTGTCTTCATGGACGACAATTCTCGACCTCATCGTGCACATCTTGTGAATGCGTTCCTTCAAGATAACGACATCGCTCGACTACAGTGGCCAGCATGTTCGCCAGACATGAACCCTATCGAATATGCCTGGGATATGTTGAAAAGGGCTGTTTATGGACGTCTTGACCCACCAACCATTCTGAGAGATTTACGCCGAATTGTCGTTGAGGAGTGGGACAATTTGGACCAACAGTGTCTTGATGAACTTGTGGATAGTATGCCACGGCGAATACAGGCATGCATCAATGCAAGATGACGTGCTACTGGGTATTAGAGGTAGTGGTGTGTACTGCAATCTGGACCACAAATGCTGGAAGTCTAGCTGTATGATGGTACAACATGCAATGTGTGGGTCTCATGAGCAATAAAACGAGCTGAAATGTTGTTTGTGTTGATCTCTATTCCCTTTGTATTTAACGGTTCCGGAACTCTTGGAACCGAGGTGATGCAAAACTTTTTTTGATGTGTGTATATTTCTGATGTCATATAGTCGTTTTCGAGTGAATAAGTGAAGCAAGTCGTCTATAGCGCGTGTGGTATAGCCCACCGCATCGAACGAGCTTCGAGCGTGCAGCAGTTCCATTTTACGGTGATTGAAACTAGGCGAAGTTGAAACACACACATTAACGAGTCTACAAGATAAATTATCAAGAATTGACTAATGCCTTTAAGCTAATTCTATTGTGCAGTACTATATTAAAGTGTGTAGAAAGATTGAACGGTTTCACGGTTATAATTTGAAAGATATTGGCATTTTAAGACGGCAGACAAAAGTGATTTTCTCGCCACCTGACAAGCACTTTTATAATATCACATTCTACGCTACGGCTGACACTGGTATTGCAACCGTGATACTTAAGATTGCGTTTGATGATATAACGCTACATTCTACGATGCAACAATATAATATCGCAGTTCTTTCTACTATTATAACGGAAATGGAGATGGAAGGCTAAGGACTTTAATGCAATTGGGACATATATCAATGGAGTGAAATAGCAGCATGGAACTTCGCTAATCGTCTTTCTACAAAAGCGAGCATGTAGTCAATATCCAACTACACTCATGCCTCGTAGTCCAACGCTGAATTATATCAAATGGCAGTGGAAATTTTTTCATACTCCACGATTATGAATATTTCTGCGGAAATAACTGCAATAAACTTCATGGCGAATTTCTACCAGAACTTCAGGGAACTATCAAGAGAGGCCAGGGTAGACCCGGCTCACAAAGAAGAGTTTTGCCAGAAGGATGTCTATCGTATACACGGAGCAGTGCAATTTCCGGAGGAGGAAGCAGTTCTATTCTCCGAGGGCGCTGGTTCCAGGTTCGAGGACGAAGCACATCTTTTTGGTGAAATGGAACCATCAGCAGTCTTCTTTGGAAATTATCCTCTAGAACTTCAATCAACAGATAAGGTAGTCGTGAACGTTTCTTGTTTTATTTGAGTCATTTAGCGATATCTGAGCAACAATTTTTCCCATATTTTCTGTCCCATATATTTTGGCCCATATTCTTGCTTGATATTTCTGTACTCAGTACACTTCGATGATTTATGCCTTTTTCTACGATTTATTAAGACATTGTTATGTCAGTGGCATATTTAAATAATTTTGGATCAGTTGAGACTAATCTATATATATAAAGCACAAAGTTTGTCTGCCTGTCTGTCTGTTATGTATACAAATCTACACCGTTTCACCGATCTGAACCAAAATTTGTATACTTACCCTTTGGAACCCTGCGGGTAACCCTGTCAACATTACATTTCGGACAGACCACCCCATGCCCTGCATTTAGGCCCTTTTGCACAAATCTACACCGTTTCACCGATCTGAACCAAAAGTTGTATATTTAACCTTTGGAACCCTGCGAGTAACACTGCCCACTTCAAATTTCGGACAGACCACCCCATTCCCTGCATTTAGGCCCTTTGGTCCAAATCCACACCGTTTCACCGATCTCAACCAAAATTTGTATATTTACCCTTTGGAACCCTGCGAGTGACACTGACCACTTAAAATTTCGGACAGACCACCCCATTCCCTGCATTTAGGCCCTTTGGTCCAAATCTACACCGTTTCACCGATCTCAACCAAAATTTGTATATTTACCCTTTGGAACACTGCGACTAACACTGTCTGCTTGAAATTGCGGAGAGGCTACTCCATCCCCTGCATTTTGGCCCTCTGGCACAAATCTACACCGTTTCACCGATCTGAACCAAACTTTGTATACTTACCCCTTGGAACCCTGCGAGTAACACTGTCCACTTAAAATTTCGGACAGACCACCCCATTCCCTGCATTTAGGCACTTTGGCACAAATCTACACCGTTCCACCGATCAGAACCAATATTCGGAAACTTACCCTTTGTTACCCAGCGAGTAACACTGTCTGCTTGAAATTGCGGGCAGACCACTCCATTCCCTGCATTTAGGCCCTTTGGCCCAAATCTACACCGTTTCACCGATCACAACCAAAATTTGTATATTTACCCTTTGGAACACTGCGACTAACACTGTCTGCTTGAAATTGCGGAGAGGCTACTCCATCCCCTGCATTTAGGCCCTTTGGCACAAATTTACACCATTTCACCGATCTGAACCAAACTTTGTATACTTACCCTTTGGAACCCTGCGAGTATCACTGTCCACTTAAAATTTCGGACAGACCACCCCATTCCCTGCATTTAGGCACTTTGGCACAAATCTACACCGTTTCACCGATCAGAACCAATATTCGGAAACTTACCCTTTGTTACCCAGCGAGTAACACTGTCTGCTTGAAATTGCGGACAGACCACTCCATTCCCTGCATTTAGGCCCTTTGTCCCAAATCCACACCGTTTCACCGATCTCAACCAAAATTTGTATATTTACCCTTTGGAACACTGCGACTAACACTGTCTGCTTGAAATTGCGGCGAGGCCACTCCATCCCTTGCATTTAGGCTGTTTGGCACAAATCTACACCGTTTCACTGATCTGACCCCAATTTTATATACTTACCCGTAGAACCCGACAAGTAACACTGTTCAATTTAAATTTCGGACAGACCACACTATTCCCTGCTTTTTGGCCCTTTGGCAGAAAACTACACCGTTTCACCGATCTCAACCAGATTTTACATAATTACCCTTTGGAACTCGACGAGTAACACTGCCCACTTCAAATTTCGGACAGACCACCCCATTCCCTGCATTTAGGCCCTTTGGTCCAAATCCACACCGTTTCACCGATCTCAACCAAAATTTGTATATTTACCCTTTGGAACCCTGCGAGTGACACTGACCACTTAAAATTTCGGACAGACCACCCCATTCCCTGCATTTAGGCCCTTTGGTCCAAATCTACACCGTTTCACCGATCTCAACCAAAATTTGTATATTTACCCTTTGGAACACTGCGACTAACACTGTCTGCTTGAAATTGCGGAGAGGCTACTCCATCCCCTGCATTTAGGCCCTCTGGCACAAATCTACACCGTTTCACCGATCTGAACCAAACTTTGTATACTTACCCCTTGGAACCCTGCGAGTAACACTGTCCACTTAAAATTTCGGACAGACCACCCCATTCCCTGCATTTAGGCACTTTGGCACAAATCTACACCGTTTCACCGATCAGAACCAATATTCGGAAACTTACCCTTTGTTACCCAGCGAGTAACACTGTCTGCTTGAAATTGCGGACAGACCACTCCATTCCCTGCATTTAGGCCCTTTGGCCCAAATCTACACCGTTTCACCGATCTCAACCAAAATTTGTATATTTACCCTTTGGAACACTGCGACTAACACTGTCTGCTTGAAATTGCGGAGATGCTACTCCATCCCCTGCATTTAGGCCCTTTGGCACAAATTTACACCATTTCACCGATCTGAACCAAACTTTGTATACTTACCCTTTGGAACCCTGCGAGTATCACTGTCCACTTAAAATTTCGGACAGACCACCCCATTCCCTGCATTTAGGCACTTTGGCACAAATCTACACCGTTTCACCGATCAGAACCAATATTCGGAAACTTACCCTTTGTTACCCAGCGAGTAACACTGTCTGCTTGAAATTGCGGACAGACCACTCCATTCCCTGCATTTAGGCCCTTTGTCCCAAATCCACACCGTTTCACCGATCTCAACCAAAATTTGTATATTTACCCTTTGGAACACTGCGACTAACACTGTCTGCTTGAAATTGCGGCGAGGCCACTCCATCCCTTGCATTTAGGCTGTTTGGCACAAATCTACACCGTTTCACTGATCTGACCCCAATTTTATATACTTACCCGTAGAACCCGACAAGTAACACTGTTCAATTTAAATTTCGGACAGACCACACTATTCCCTGCTTTTTGGCCCTTTGGCAGAAAACTACACCGTTTCACCGATCACAACCAGATTTTACATAATTACCCTTTGGAACTCGACGAGTAACACTGTCCACTCGAAATTTCGGACAGACCACTCCATTCCACGCATTTAGGCCCTTTGGCACAAATCTACATCGTTC
This sequence comes from Meconema thalassinum, assembly GCA_946902985.2. NCBI lineage: Eukaryota > Metazoa > Arthropoda > Insecta > Orthoptera > Tettigoniidae > Meconema > Meconema thalassinum. Next base: position 122,476,086 of record OX336397.1, read on the forward strand.
ACCGATCGAAAACAAAATGTGTATACTTACCCTTTGGAACCCGATGAGTAACACTGTCCACTTTAAAATTTGGACAGGCCACTCCATTCCCTGCATTTTGGCCCTTGGCACAAAAATACACCGTTTCACCGATCTCAACCAGATTTTACATAATTACCGTTTGGAACTCGACGATTAACACTGTCCACTCGAAATTTCGGACAGACCACTCCATTTCCCGCATTAAGGCCCTTTGGTACAAATCTACATCGTTCACCGATCGAAAACAAAGTGTGTATACTTACCCTTTGGAACCCGATGCGTAACACTGTCCACTTGAAATTTCTGACATACCACTCCATTCCCTGCATGTAGCTCAGGAATTCCTCGGGGTTGCCAGCTTCCTAACTCACCAGTCATGAGCCCTTGAGGGTGTACCAGAAGTGGTGGGTCTACACACACCCTGCCTCTTTGAGGGCCTTGAGCAGATGACAGGAGATATTATGAAAAGGAATAGAAGGCAGACCTCTCGAAGAATGAGGGTGTCAGAAAAGATGAGACAAAGCCAATTAAGGCGGGAAATTGAAAGACTCCCTAGCCCTCGGATACCCTAATACAGTCTGGGTCGGAAGAGAACAAGAGTTGACCAAGGGAGGCCGACAGGAAAGAGAACTGAAATGAGCCCGGCACCAGGAAGTAGAAGCGATGCCACACTCAGCTGGGATTCCGTGGTCGCCAACCCACGTCCCACAAGTTGTGAGACCCTGGGGGGGGGGTCAGTTGTGAGAATAGCTTGCTGATTCATCGCGAGGTGACTTGAGAGTACTTTCCAAAGCCCGCCGTGTTATCTCCTGCTGTCTATGCTGATGCCAGCACAGGGCCGTTGCGAAACAGTAAGTGATTCCCGGTCAATCTGTATAGGACGGGGAACCCCGAACGTGTGTCATCATTTTTCGTCATAATCTGCGATCATCTCAGGTTCGTGCAGCTTGGACCTATATTCTTTGTCTTTGCCGAGCAGTACGCTCTTTCACTAGACGCATCCAGTACAGGCCTAAGCCAGAAAATAAGGTTGAGACTTTGGAAGACATCGAAGCTAGACACCTGAATTACCTATATCAGTTTTAAAATAACACCATGTTCGTTTAGTAGTCATTTTTTCATTACCTTATTATTATCATCATAAGTGCAAATGACCTAGATGTTACGCGCATCATACCAATAACCACCGCCGCATAAAGTCTTTCTCGACTGTGATTTTTAAAATATTTATTTTTGGTTGGTTGGTTCTTAAGTTTAGGGGCTGCGACAACTCGGTCATGTAGCCCCGTGTACTTTGGGTGTGTGTAGAATCTGTCTGATAACCGGTGTTAATTGTGATGACTGTATTAGTGTGTGTTATCTGTCTTTTAATTTAAGTACAAACTGCAACTTAGAATTCTTCAAATAGTTCGTACTTTTGCCGCCAAGCGCCACCGTCAGCGACTACTAGGCCAAGTTCGGAACTTAGCTACTAGACGCCACTGCAGTCGGCTCTTGGCAACGGATGTGACATCTATGAGCGTTGTTTACCTATCCAATTTAGCTTCACACAGGTGTAATTAGTGGAAGGTTCTTTAACATGCCATAAATCTGACATGGGACCGCCGGCTTAACTTCCCCTCCGAAGAAAGGCATACTGACGGATTTTTAACGCTCTTAAAATATCCGACGTCTTCGGCCGGGTTTGAACCCGCTATCTTGGGCATAGAAGCTCAGCATGCTACCAAATACGCCACCGAAACCGCCATATAGTTATTTTTATTACAGTACATTGTGTACATTATACGTTGAAGTTAGTGTCAATTCAATACCGGTAGTAGATTCCCTTATCATCCTCATCATAAGAGCAAATGACTTACAGTAGATGTTACGCCCATTACACCATTAATCACCACACACAATAAGCTTGCCACGGTGGGTGAGTGGATAGCGTGTCGGTCTACTAACCCCAAGATTGCAGGTTCGCCCCTGACCGTGGTAAGTGATTTTTGAAAGGCGGCAAAAATACGATACGCATGTCATACGATGTTGGCATGTCAAAGAACCCATTTGAATTCAGTAGGCCGAGTTCATAATGGCAAAATTAATCTCGGGAGTTTCCGCCAGCACAAAGTTCCTCATTTCTCTACTAGAAAGCGCTCTTGTGTTCAATGAGATTAGATATCTAACATCTATCCTCCTTGACTTTCATAGTCAAGGAACTACGAAATTCGACATGCAAGCAACCCTCTGGGTGTCAAATAGCAAAGCTTGCACCAGGCACCCGAGGCCATACGATATTATTATTATTATTACCACACACAATAAGTCTTCCTCGCCTGTGAATTTTGAAATATGTATTTCTATTACGGTAGTTTGTAAGTTTGACGTGTCAATTCAACAGTAGTTTTTATTATCATCCTTATCAAAAGGGCAAATGACCTAGATATTACTCCCTCATTGTCCTTGGGGGCAAATGACTTAGATTTTAAGTTCATTATATTTCTAAGGAGACCTTAAAGCATTATCATCATTCCACCGGGCGAAGCCGGGTACTACTGCTAGTATAGTATATTCTTTCAGTAATTTGCATATTTTTGTAGTCACGATTTGACTGTAAAGTAAATTATTTTCTATGGCAGATTTGAATTCAGACAGCGTGTCACTTTATTAAAGTAATTCTTTTCAGTAAATTACTTTGACCAATTTTCTGTCATCCTCAAGAAAGAAGAATAATTAAAAGATTTTAGAGCGTTAAAATCTATTTCTGTATCGACGATCTTGGAAATACTAGTCGTTTTATGAACACGATTGCAACATAGACATTTATCGTCAGTTCTGAAATTCCATTGCATTATAGACAATTTTATGAAATATGAACTTTGATTACGATTTATTGAATACACTATAGTAATGAACATTTGATAGGAATTTTTCTCAATACTAGATTGGAACAATAATGTTTGCATTCCAAAGTCTAATTGTATTCTATTCAATTATTTATGCAGTTTAGATTAACTTTGTTTGAAGATAGTATTTTTATACTACATTACTTTGAAGATATTAATCTCAATTTTGATAGACCAGAGAGGCGTGTCTAATCGTATTTGCTATTAAATTTATTTGTAATTGGCAATTTTTTACTTCATATCGATTCAGGAATGAAACCCACGAAGGTTAAATAAATAACAGTTTTGAAACAATTAATGAATATAAGAATTTTTAAAGTGGAACTATGGATGTATAATCGTTAGTTCAGTGGACGTGTAAAAGTCGCTGATGAATAATGCCCTTGAATAATTGAAGGAGGTTCCCACAGTAATTAATGATGTTGAAGAATTTGTAAGTGGAGGTTTTTTGAATATATTGTGGAAGATTTTTATGCCATATATATGGAGATATATGATGAATTCTGGGCCTATTTTGTGCAATTTTGTGCGTTGAAGCGAGGTATTTTTCCGCTGAGTTTATTGTCCAGGTCCTTTGAAAATTAATCATGTGAAGTTACTGTTAAAATTAACAAGAGTGTTTAAATAATTTGAGATAACGATTTTGAATGGAGGTTACCGTCACAAATAATAATAATAATTATTAAAACTTATTAAACCTGAATATAAACATAAATATAACTAACCTTCATTGGTCGATTATATTAACCTGATTTGAGTAATTATCAACCGGATAAACGTGTGGTTTAATGTATTTCTAAAATTAACAATATAAATATTGTAAATAAATTATGTAAATATCTTTAATAATAATTTGTAATGAAAGGAATTAATAGAGGCGTGTATAAATTTTTCAATTGTCGTTTGACAATATTATAAACAATTTATAATTGTTATAAACAATTAATGAGCATTTGTTATAAACATTAAGAGTGTTGTTAATATACTCTAAACAACGCTAATGAAACATATGGATTATGTAATTAAACAAGTTTTGGGATTATTAGAGTAATCCAGTAATATGTGATTGAAGCATTTAAAAGATTTGCGTGATAATATTCGAGCTGAGTTGAGGACATTTAAAGTGTTTGAAAAGGAGCTAGGCTCTGAGGTAACGAGCTTATGCTAACGTTGGCTGGACAGGTGAGTCCATTTGACGACGTAGGCATGCGACATGATGTAGGGTGGATCGCAGCTGGCCTGACAACTGTATGTTAGAGGCCAAGGTCGACTACATAGCAGGCTTGCAGTTATAAATAAAGTGTGATGTTTATGAAAGAGGAAAACAATTGCTACATGTCTCGTCCCAATTCCCTCATCCATTCCAAGTGTATTACTATTATTACGTTCTTTATAAGCTAGTGAAAGCTGAAAATGTTGTATGCTAAGTTTACAAGTCCTACAGGAGGACATGATTATATTGACAACGGCTTCTGATTGCCACGTATATTTTGTTGAATTTTTGTTAGAATCATTCCCTTTATGTGAAATAAATTATTGTACAGTTTAAAGTTTCTTGTTTCCGTCTTGGTTCATTTTAAATATCATGGTGGAGGTTATTGTGAGGGCATACTTTAAGTGATCCAGTTGGCAACCCATACCCGAGATTAATTTGAATAGGTAAGTAAAGGTAAGTATGAACCCCCGTATATTTTGGTGTGTTCCACAATAATTTTCTAGTTAACTACTGTGCTCTAATCTCGGTAGTATCTGTCAGTGCCATTTTCATTGATGTAGCTGTGCCGGTGAGTTTGATTTTTGGCAATCCGATTGAGGGGGCGGATATCTGACAGCCTACTATCCGAATTATCGGGGACAGTAGGATTGGCGACCCTAAAACGTGGGGCTCGATCAGTAGGATTGGCACGATCAGTAGGATTGGCTCGATTGGCTCGATTGGCCCGATTGGCTCGATCAGTACGATTGGCTCGATTGGCACGATCAGTAGGATTGACACCGCAATTCGGTGGGGCACGATCAGCAAAACATTGGATTACCAAGTTATTGCAGTAGAATTGGCACCGCAATTTTGTGGAGTGTTCGAATAACATTGGATTACCAAGTTATCGATGTCAATGGGATTGTGAAGACTCAAATAAAGAGGTTGATTCCTTGTTAGATGTCTTGGCCAATTGTAGAATTTGAGAGTGTGATTATATAGGGATTAAATGTTGTGTTGTATTAGGAAAATTACACTCAAAAAAGATCAGATCTTATACAACTTGAGAGAGGTTAAATAGGCTGGAAACTTAGAAAAATCGCCTATGATCTGGAGTCTTATTTTATTTGACCGGCTTATGACATGTTTAGTCATATTAAAGATAAAATTAAACTATTTGAATTGTAAATGTAAATTATTTGTGTTAGGATATTTTAAAATGAACCAAAGAAATTTGAACATGTGCTTGAGTTTATTTCAACATGAAGTGTCTACGAAAGTTAATTCTAAGGTAATTATAAGTTAGATTTAAGACAGAAAATTGCTCAAACTTATATATGGTGAAAGATGTTGCTCAGATGTTGTTATTTTGCTCTGTTTGATGTATGTCCCTAAAGCAGTCTATTATTGAAATATTATTGAAATGGCAGATGAAAGTATAAGAAAGATGTTAGAGGAGATGGAAGTTAGGAATGCCAGTCGAATGAAGCAGATGATGGAGGAGAATTCTAGTAACATGTCTGTTCGGCTGGATGAAAGCATGAGGGAGATGGAAGCTAGGAATACTAGTCGAATGGAGGAGAATTCTAGTAATATGTCTGCTAATTTGAAAGCTAGCATGAATGAAAGTGTAAAGCAGATGCTGGATGAAAATTTGAAAGTTCTTCAGACCAGTTCTGCAAACTTAGAAAATGATATGTCGCGTTTACAGATCAGTACCCAGGGAATCGAGAATGCTGTAAGTGACATTCATAAAGATGTTTCTGATGTTAAGACTGATGTTTCTAAGGTACAGAAAGATCTTACTATGTTGAATCTTGATGTTGCTAATCTCCGGGGTGATATTTCATGTGCGAGAGCAGAGGTAATTGTTGTTAAGAACGATGTTGCTACTGTACAAGATAAAGTAGAAGAGGTACAAAGAGAGATTAAAAATGTTCGAACCGATGTGTCAAACGTTCAAGTAGACATTAATAATATTCATTCCGATGTAAATGAGATGCAAAGCGACATTAATAAGATACAAGTAGAAGTAAATACAGTTTTTGTAGACATTGCTAAAGTTCAAACTGATGTTAATAAAGTAAGAGAAGAAATTGAAACTTCAAAAACACTTCGTACTCGTAACATTAGTGCTTTAACAACTAGGTTGGTTGACGAGTCTGTTAGGACAACAGCTTCTTTAGCTGGTTTAAAGTATGATGTAGAGGTCATGAGAACCCAAGTCTTAGATCATAATCGTTTACTTAAGGAAGACATTGAAGTAGATATTGCGGAAATGTTAACTGCAAATGTAACGGTTTGGAAAGATGAATGGAACAGGTCAAGTGGGGAACATGTCACTCAGATTCAGGAACGAATTGACAGAAAACTTGCCAGTACACAAGTAGAAATCAATAATGAGGTAGTGCAAATTAGAAAAGATTTGAGTATAAGGATGGATTCGCTATCCGAAAAGCAGGTAGAGGATAGAACTCAAATAGGTCAGGACGTGCAAGCATTAAAAACTGCGTTAGAGGAACAAATTCATAAGGTTGTCTCTGATGTTAATGAAACTACGAGCAAACTTCAGAATTTGAAACTAGGAGAAGCTAGCATGATGGAAACCTATAAAGAAGAGTTAATTAGGAAAGTCATCACGGAAATCACCGATAAGGATCCAGAAGGCTTGACTGATGAAGATGATAGGAATTACGTCAGACGATGTAACCTCGCTACAGAAGAGAGAGATATTAGTCCTGAGGAACGTATATCCAGATTCCGGGAAGAAGAAGAGGATAGGAATATTGAACCTGAATGGAAATATCGTGATAGTGGGAGGAATTACATGGATTCATATCCGAGAAATGTGACAGTCATCCGGAACTTCGAGGCCAAACCTCAAAAATTCAGTAATACTGATAGTCTAACACCGATATAATATATCAGGAACCTGAAAGACTATTTCATTGAAGCTCACATTCCCAGAGAAAGAGAGATGAGGATAGTGGAGAGATTTCTAGCTGGAGGACCCCTTGAATGGTTCAGAGCATTTCGCTACACTTTCAGTAATTTTGACGAATTTGCAGAGGCACTGATAAAACGATTCTGGTCCATAGAAGCACAGAATTCATTAAGAGCTGAGGTATACTCGAGGAAGTATTCAGGTACTCTTCCAACACGGTACGCTGATTTCTTCACGAGCCAGTTATCACGCTTGAGATTTTTGCAACCCCCATTGTCAACAGAGCAGTTGATAGATGCGATTTCTCGTATGCTGCCTGTGGAGGTGAGAAGACTCATCATATCGTCAAACATCAGAGATTTGACCAGTATGGACGAATTATTGAGAAGGCTTGACTACACGAGTCCAATGCCAAATGTGGTACAAAAAGGTCAGAGGCACGAATTCAAAGACATTAATACAGTCTATATGGATCAAGTTCAGCAAACTGACAAGCCCAATGAAGAGAAAACTGAAAATGTAGGTCCTCACAAGAACCATCACTTTTGCAACCACAGATCGCAAGGTTACCGTCCATATCAGCAAAGAAGAGGCTGGAATAATAATAGAGGAAATTATAACAATGGAAGAGGTAGATACTACAATAACCAGGGTTACAATAGAAACTACAATAGAAATTACCAGAATCGAAATCAGAATTCTCAAGGTCAGGTTATGACACCCGACAAATATCAAGAGAGAGAGAAAGAAAGTCAGCAGTATTTAAAGGAATTACGAGAGAAGGAAGCTGAAAACCAAAAGAAAAGACAGGATGTAGTGATCGATCCTGGTCCTTCTACAAGCCAGCAGAACTTTGAGATTGGTAACACAAAAAAACGCCGATTTCTCAACGACAGTGAGAAACCATGAATACATTGCCACACCACACCTAATTACCATTAATGAAATTTATGAAGTAACTGATGAGGATTTATTAGAAGAGAGGGGAATCGTCAAAGAGGAAAGACCATGTGCCTTACCTATTATTTCTGTACTGATAGATGGCCAACAGTACAAAGCTCTTATGGATACCGGCGCAATTATTTCTATCATTTCGGATGAATGCTATCAAAGTCTGTTAAAAGGAGAAAATATGACAGTTTTACCTGTTTCTACCGTCAAAGTGAGAGGAATTTTCCAAGACAAGGCAGTGAAATGCAAGATCCAAGTGTTGTTGAACTTTGAAATTAATGGAAGGAATTATGAACAGATCTTTATTGTGGTGAACAAGATCCATTTCGATATTGTGCTAGGAATCGATTTTATATCGAAAGTTGGAGCCATTATTGACATGAAGAATAGGATTATTAGCTTTAATGATGGGTACATGATCACAGAAGAGACACGCTCCAATCAGGAAAATGTACAGGTTCCTTAAGGGTTACATGGACAATACTGATGTTGACTATGCAGCTACACAGAGAGATTCACGACACTTTGTCTTGAGTGGAGACATCATATGTAAGTATGCTGATTCTGCGCATACAAAGCTCCGAATAGTCGTGCCACCTAAACTTGTTGTCAATTTAGTGTGGGTAGCTCATAACGCAACTGGACATGCAGGTTTGGATAAAACTCTTGATACACTTAAAGAGAGGTTTATTTGGACTAACATGCGTTCCAGCATTGCTAATGTCATTCGTTCATGTGATAAATGTCGAAGAGCAAAGTATGCTTCCGCTCTATTTAAAGGAAAACCTAAGGCAATGATTCCCTCTAAACCAAATGAACTCATGGCGACGGACATATTTGGTCCTTGTCCGAAGGGATACCAGGGTAATCAGTTCCTGTTGGTTACCGTGGATGTCTTCTCGAAATTTGTAACAATGAGTCCCATGCAAAAAGCTAACACGAGGAATGTTGTAAGCAGACTGGAACATGCTGTATTTCCAAAAGCTGGTAAACCAGAATATCTACTATCGGATCATGGAGCTCAGTTTACATCCTTAGAATTTGCTGCAGATATGGAAAGGCTTGGTATTAAGCACATATTTTCAAGCGTGCGCTATCCGGAATCGAATTCTTCAGAAATATATATGGCTGAATTTTCGAAATTCTGTCGAATTTTCTGTCGAATTTTCTGTCCAAATGATCATTCTGGTTGGGTGAGATTTGTATCCCTTATTGAGGAATGTCTAAATTCTACAGTGCAGGAGAGCACAGGAGAAGTGCCAATGAGACTTCATTTAAGAAGAAACCCAGAAAGGCCGTGGGATAATCTTTTTAACCACGTTCCTAGAGATCCCGACCTAGGAAGGCAGCAGAGAATTGACAGAGCGAAGGAACAACTCCAGAAAGCAGCAGAGAAACGATTGAAAAGAGTAGCTGGAAAACGTTTTGGTGCTCCCTTAGAAATTGGAAATCTAGTATTACTACGCAGACATGTCAAGGCTGATGTGAGTAAGAAAATATATCCCAAGTTTGGAATAGTATTTATGGGTCCGTTCAGAATTACGAATGCTTATGGAAACAACTGTTATGAACTCTACGATGATGAGAATAATGTCGTATATGGCAAGTTCAATGCTGGAAACTTGAAGAAATATTATCCAAGAGTAAGCCAATGATAATTCAATTTCGTGTTCAAGTGAATTCTGATATTTATAACACAGAGTTTAAAAACAATTTGCAACTGTTTTTAAAACGTGGTGAAGGGAGAATGCCCCCGTAAATTGAATTATATTGAGACCACGGCGGTTGTATTGGAAAATATGAAGAAAGTTATGGATGTAATAGTTGTGACGGGGATATTCATGACGTAAGCACGGATGACGCAGACTTCACGCAAGTAGGCTGCTTGAGCTGAGATTCTTGGTGACGTCATGATTTTGTTCGAGAAAGATCTGAGATTTACGACGCAGTCGCAGGAAACATGGAATTGTGCTAAGGAAGAAGTTACGCGATTGGAGGAAAGACTCGAACCAATGAATGATAGTTTGGAGGGAGATGTAGATTACTGAAACTACCTTATTTAATTACTTTTGGAATGCAGAATTGTGGAAATCCATTTTCAGTTATGGCATTGATTTGGAATTTTGAAGAAATTATTTTTGAGTTTTTGAAATTTGAAAATCCGTCAAGTATAGCCAAAGTTAGAAATTCTAGCAATGACGGAGAAACAAGCTATGGAAGGGATGGATACGCCCCTTAAGAAGTTGATAATAGGTCTTGCACAGCAGAGAGAAGCTCTCATACCGCATATATATTTCTGATGTCATATAGTCGTTTTCGAGTGAATAAGTGAAGCAAGTCGTCTATAGCGCGTGTGGTATAGCCCACCGCATCGAACGAGCTTCGAGCGTGCAGCAGTTCCATTTTACGGTGATTGAAACTAGGCGAAGTTGAAACACACACATTAACGAGTCTACAAGATAAATTATCAAGAATTGACTAATGCCTTTAAGCTAATTCTATTGTGCAGTACTATATTAAAGTGTGTAGAAAGATTGAACAGTTTCACGGTTATAATTTGAAATATATTGGCATTTTAAGACGGCAGGCAAAAGTGATTTTCTCGCCACCTGACAAGCACTTTTATAATATCACATTCTACGCTACGGCTGACACTGGTATTGCAACCGTGATACTTAAGATTGCGTTTGATGATATAACGCTACATTCTACGATGCAACAATATAATATCGCAGTTCTTTCTACTATTATAACGGAAATGGAGATGGAAGGCTAAGGACTTTAATGCAATTGGGACATATATCAATGGAGTGAAATAGCAGCATGGAACTTCGCTAATCGTCTTTCTACAAAAGCGAGCATGTAGTGAATATCCAACTACACTCATGCCTCGTAGTCCAACGCTGAATTATATCAAATGGCAGTGGAAATTTTTTCATACTCCACGATTATGAATATTTCTGCGGAAATAACTGCAATAATCTTCAGGGCGAATTTCTACCAGAACTTCAGGGAACTATCAAGAGAGGCCAGGGTGGACCCGGCTCACAAAGAAGAGTTTTGCCAGAAGGATGTCTATCGTATACACGGAGCAGTGCAATTTCCGGAGGAGGAAGCAGTTCTATTCTCCGAGGGCGCTGGTTCCAGGTTCGAGGACAGAGCACATCTTTTTGGTGAAATGGAACCATCAGCAGTCTTCTTTGGAAATTATCCTCTAGAACTTCAATCAACAGATAAGGTAGTCGTGAACGTTTCTTGTTTTATTTGAGTCATTTAGCGATATCTGAGCAACAATTTTTCCCATATTTTCTGTCCCATATATTTTGCCCCATATTCTTGCTTGATATTTCTGTACTCAGTACACTTCGATGATTTATGCCTTTTTCTACGATTTATTAAGACATTGTTATGTCAGTGGCATATTTAAATAATTTTGGATCAGTTGAGGCTAATATAGTATATTCTTTCAGTAATTTGCATATTTTTGTAGTCACGATTTGACTGTAAAGTAAATTATTTTCTATGGCAGATTTGAATTCAGACAGCGTGTCACTTTATTAAAGTAATTCTTTTCAGTAAATTACTTTGACCAATTTTCTGTCATCCTCAAGAAAGAAGAATAATTAAAAGATTTTAGAGCGTTAAAATCTATTTCTGTATCGACGATCTTGGAAATACTAGTCGTTTTATGAACACGATTGCAACATAGACATTTATCGTCAGTTCTGAAATTCCATTGCATTATAGACAATTTTATGAAATATGAACTTTGATTACGATTTATTGAATACACTATAGTAATGAACATTTGATAGGAATTTTTCTCAATACTAGATTGGAACAATAATGTTTGCATTCCAAAGTCTAATTGTATTCTATTCAATTATTTATGCAGTTTAGATTAACTTTGTTTGAAGATAGTATTTTTATACTACATTACTTTGAAGATATTAATCTCAATTTTGATAGACCAGAGAGGCGTGTCTAATCGTATTTGCTATTAAATTTATTTGTGATTGGCAAATTTTTACTTCATATCGATTCATGAATGAAACCCACGAAGGTTAAATAAATAACAGTTTTGAAACAATTAATGAATATAAGAATTTTTAAAGTGGAACTATGGATGTATAATCGTTAGTTCAGTGGACGTGTAAAAGTCGCTGATGAATAATGCCCTTGAATAATTGAAGGAGGTTCCCACAGTAATTAATGATGTTGAAGAATTTGTAAGTGGAGGTTTTTTGAATATATTGTGGAAGATTTTTATGCCATATATATGGAGATATATGATGAATTCTGGGCCTATTTTGTGCAATTTTGTGCGTTGAAGCGAGGTATTTTTCCGCTGAGTTTATTGTCCAGGTCCTTTGAAAATTAATCATGTGAAGTTACTGTTAAAATTAACAAGAGTGTTTAAATAATTTGAGATAACGATTTTGAATGGAGGTTACCATCACAAATAATGATAATAATTATTAAAACTTATTAAACCTGAATATAAACATAAATATAACTAACCTTCATTGGTCGATTATATTAACCTGATTTGAGTAATTATCAACCGGATAAACGTGTGGTTTAATGTATTTCTAAAATTAACAATATAAATATTGTAAATAAATTATGTAAATATCTTTAATAATAATTTGTAATGAAAGGAATTAATAGAGGCGTGTATAAATTTTTCAATTGTCGTTTGACAATATTATAAACAATTTATAATTGTTATAAACAATTAATGAGCATTTGTTATAAACATTAAGAGTGTTGTTAATATACTCTAAACAACGCTAATGAAACATATGGATTATGTAATTAAACAAGTTTTGGGATTATTAGAGTAATCCAGTAATATGTGATTGAAGCATTTAAAAGATTTGCGTGATAATATTCGAGCTGAGTTGAGGACATTTAAAGTGTTTGAAAAGGAGCTAGGCTCTGAGGTAACGAGCTTATGCTAACGTTGGCTGGACAGGTGAGTCCATTTGACGACGTAGGCATGCGACATGATGTAGGGTGGATCGCAGCTGGCCTGACAACTGTATGTTAGAGGCCAAGGTCGACTACATAGCAGGCTTGCAGTTATAAATAAAGTGTGATGTTTATGAAAGAGGAAAACAATTGCTACATGTCTCGTCCCAATTCCCTCATCCATTCCAAGTGTATTACTATTATTACGTTCTTTATAAGCTAGTGAAAGCTGAAAATGTTGTATGCTAAGTTTACAAGTCCTACAGGAGGACATGATTATATTGACAACGGCTTCTGATTGCCACGTATATTTTGTTGAATTTTTGTTAGAATCATTCCCTTTATGTGAAATAAATTATTGTACAGTTTAAAGTTTCTTGTTTCCGTCTTGGTTCATTTTAAATATCATGGTGGAGGTTATTGTGAGGGCATACTTTAAGTGATCCAGTTGGCAACCCATACCCGAGATTAATTTGAATAGGTAAGTAAAGGTAAGTATGAACCCCCGTATATTTTGGTGTGTTCCACAATAATTTTCTAGTTAACTACTGTGCTCTAATCTCGGTAGTATCTGTCAGTGCCATTTTCATTGATGTAGCTGTGCCGGTGCGTTTGATTTTTGGCAATCCGATTGAGGGGGCGGATATCTGACAGCCTACTATCCGAATTATCGGGGACAGTACTAATAGGTATATACAGTAATACTAATACTATAACTATTTATAACTTATTATAATAACAGATCTTAAGAGATACAATCTTATTGGACAACTATTTACACCTTATTCTATTATCATAATATGAAAACTTAATTCTATAAATACAACAGCATACAGCTAGGTATTACAATTAGAATAGAAAAGTAAAATATAATTATAGATTTCATCATTTCTATACACTAAGATATTCAACTACAGAGTGAAAACAATGGCACTGCAGATAAGCTTTCAACATTCTATCAAAGGTTTTTAGTTTTGGGGCAAGTTTTATATACTGGGGTAGATTATTGTATAATTTAACTCCTGTGTGAAAAGTTCGTTTTTGATATATGCTTGTGTGTGTGAAATATGAATGTTTTGATTTTGTCTTGTGTTATGCCTATGAACATCATTATTTGTTTTAAGAAAAACATCCTTATTCATTAAATAATTTTTACAAAACATAATACTACATGATTCATAATCCCTGTTGTTATCCAATTGTTAGTTTTGTTATTTTGAACAGTTCTTTGTCTAAAGGGGAATGCTGTTTCGAAATAGTGTTTTAGGGTACTGTTAAATGCATTAAATTTATCATTTACATTTTCTAGTTTATAAATTTCTGACCATGTTTCCTTATTTAATAACTCATTGAAATATGTAACATTTGTTTCAGTAAATGACCTGCACTTTGATTTTACTCCATTATCATTATTATTGATTGTTTCGGGTACTTCAAAACTCAGTATTTGTCCATGGTGGTCACTAAAACTCGGACAATAGACTTCTATTGAATGGTGATATTTATCTGTATTTAAAAAAAAATTGATCAGGAGTGATTTTACTAAATTTTGTTATTCTTGTTGGGGTATTTACTGTAGGTCTCAGTCCATAGGAAATTAGTAACTGTGTTAATAATTCACAATTTCTATCAAATTTTAAGAAATCAACATTTACATCCCCACAAATTATTATATCGAAATTTACTTTGCTCATGTTATTGAGTAAAAAATTCTAATTTATCTATAAATAAAGGAAACTTTCTTGACGGAGAACGGTATACGCATACAATTATTAACTTAAACTGCTGTATTTTTATGGCAGAGAATTCAAAATCCTGTTCCATAATTAGATAATCATAAGCTGTTAACTGTTCATGATCTAAATTATTTCTTAGTTAGATACAAGTACCACCATGGCTAATATTAGTTCTAGAGTATTTACTAGCTTGTATAAACCCTAGGAATTTAATTAATTCGAGTTGTTCCTCTTTCAGCCAATGTTCTGAAATACATAGTGCTGAGATGTCTTTAAGTTGATTTTTAACCATTAGATTTATGTAATCAATTTTATTATAGACTGAACCTTCTGGTGGTAAAGTTTAAATTTGTTACTTTTGCAAGCTTGTGTTAGTGATTTATTTACATTATTATTATTCTTATCATAATTGTTATTATAATTGTTGCTAGACAAATCCGAAATACCATTGTTCCACTCAGTTAAATTTGACATCGAAAGATCTGAATGCCAAACCTCACGTTTGACTTCTTTTACAACTTTCCCTGCTTCCACTCTAAATATATTACTGTTGAACTCTTCTTACAATTTTAATTTACAATTTTGCAGATTTCATCACTAAGATACTCTTTTCCTAACCTATTTAAGTGTGGGCCATGTCGAGTGTGGAACTTCCTGTCTAATTTACTTACATCTATAATTTGGACATTTGGAAAACTCTTAAAAATTTTACGAATTTAACATTTGTACCCTCTATTTCTACATTTACACATGATTTGGGAATTAAATCGTATCTCTGCGGAATGTTTACAATAATGGCATTTCTGTTAAGCATGGATGGCAATGTACCCTTTAAATCTTTGATTACCTTTTTACTCTCATTTCTATAGATGTCGTTTGCTCCAGCGATGATTACTGCATAGTCCTTTGAAGTGAGGGTTGCACACTCTCCTATCATCTCGTTCATGACCGCTGCAATGGGTGCTCCTGGCTTTACTGTCAAAGTGACCTCCATTTCTCCGCTTCTCTCCCATACGCTTGCTGCTACATCTCGCCCGTGACTGTCCGCAAATATCCGCATCTTCCTGGTTTTTCTCTTTATCACTTTCTTCTTTTCTTCTTGATGGAAGTCATCATTTTCTTCGACGAGCGCTCCAAATGAATTTGAGACGGGAATTTCAGTTACATGTACCGGTACTCCATTTATAGGCCTAGGCATATTCAATCTTACCTTACCAGCAACCACTTTGGACCAAGTTTCCTTGCTTTCCTCTCTGTTTCCTTTTAATTTATTCAACTCTTCCATTAACTTAGTAATATCTTCCTTTATCAGCTTTATAATTTCATCTTTTGAAGACAGTTCATTTCTCAGGTTATGACATTCGCATGACGGTACCGGTAGGCCTACATTACGACAATCGGTTTCACTTTTCTCCTCACTCAATTTTACCTGAGATCTTGTGATGATTTTATTTGCATTTTTTACTTTTATTTTGCACGACGAGCATAAATCCGTAACGGTTACATTACCTGACGAGACACTAACACTGTTTACTGCCGACATACTAGAGATCTAAGTTAGCCTTGATATTTACACCAAATTACACTAAATTTATGTTAATTATTACTTCCTAAATGAATTAATCTAATTACCTACCAATAAAGAAGAATGTGAAATACGTATATCTTCCAATCGGGTGAAAACTCGTAAAAGAACCACTGCTCTACTTGATTCAAACAGTGATTGAAGAAGTCACCGAATCTTTGGATACACGTTCCCACAACTTAGTTTCCGTTTAATAAATTATCAATAAAAATTTCTAAATACTATCAATATTCCATATTTCACTTGACCTAAGGAAGGTAACTTTATAGATTTTAAACATCTGTTATAATATTTTACCACTTTTATCAAATATTTACACTAGCTGCTATTTCACTACACTCTCACTGTGACGCCGTCTTGCCGCAGGCCAGGTCGTCCATTTGCTGCGCTGCTGCAGATGAGTGAGGTAATCTGCTGACCATCTCTTCCAAAAGGATTGGAGTCTTTGTTGAAGAACCTTATATCTAGTTAACAAAGACAGTTTACATAATGTGAAATCAGGTTCGGGAAGAATAGTGAGGGGTTCGCCTATAAGGAAGTGCCCTGGTGTCAAGGTAGATGCATCAGAAGGATCGTTTGACAGGGTTAGAAGGTGACGTGAGTTTAAACAAGCCTAAATTTGTGCAATTAATGTAACCAATTCTTCATATGTGAAATGAAGCGTTCCGAGAACTCTTCTTAGATGATGTTTGAGGGATTTTACTCCGGCTTCCCAAAGCCCTCCAAAATTAGGGGCATGAGGAGGTATAAAATGCCACATAACTCCACAACTACTAGCGAAGTTACTGATCTCCTCTCTAGTCCGTTCTTGAGTGAACAATTGTGAGAGCTCCTTGAGCTCTCTACTAGCACCTTGGAAATTTGTACCATTGTCGGAGTACATGATACTGCATAATCCTCTTCTTGCGATGAATCTCCAGAGTGCTGCGAGGAAAGCTTGAGTGGTTAGATCGGAAACTATTTCTAAATGAATGGCCTTGGTGCACATACATATGAAAATTCATATGTAACCCTTGACAATGGTTTTGCTACGTGGATTGCCAATCTTCAAGTAGAAAGGGCCCGTGAAGTCTGTGCCGGTGTTGCGGAACTGTCTTGCTTGAGACACATGAACTGAAGGCAACTGTCCCCTTAATTGCTGTGTGGTTTTGGCTTTGAACCTGAAGCATTTTGCACAAGTGATAATAACTCTTCGAACCACCGACTTTCCATTGATGATCCAGTAGCACTGTCTGATGGATGCTTAAGTCAACTGATTACCTGAATGTAGGAGTCTCTCCTGTTCTCTCTTGATTATTAAATCAGCAAACTGATGTTTAGCGGGAAAAATCATCTGATGTTTGAAATCGTAATCTTGGTTGGAGTTCTCTAGTCTTCATCCAACTCTCAGGATTTGATCCTTGTCTAAAAAGCGGAACTAAACTTTGAAGTTTGCTATGTCTTGAAACTGAATTATGCTTCAACAGATCTGCTATTTCCTCGTGGAATGCTACTGACTGAACAAGCCTAACACATGTCTTGTTGGTTTGCTGCAATTCTTCTAATGTCAATGGACCATGTTTCCGTTCTGAATGTTTGCATTTAATGTTGTGTATAAATCTTAAACAGTATGCCAACACCCTTCGTAGCTTGAGGTGTGACGAGAATCTGGTGAATAATTCTGAAGGATTGGAGTGAATTGAACAACTAAGCACTATCTAGCGTTGCTCAAGAATCTCCGATACATATTGTTCACTGGAAGTGGGCCAGTTCTCTTCTGAACACTGTAACCACCCAGGACCCATCCACCATAGATGATTATTTACAAGGTTTGTAGGATCAGTTCCACGAGAAATTAGATCAGCAGGATTATCTGCAGATGCAATGTGCTTCCAATTTTTGACTGAAGTATTGACTTGCACTTCGGCCACACGGTGCGCAACAAACGTTTTACATTTCGAATCTGTCCACAGATGAATACTGTGGAATTCGATATTGAGAACCTCACACATCTTTCTAACCAATTGTGATAATAATACTGCTGCACATAGCTCTAATCTGGGTAGCGTAATTTGTTTGATTGAAGCTACTCTGGACTTGGAGCACAGGAAATGCGTGGTTACGTGACCTTGATCTGTTGATGAGCGTAGGATCAAACATGCACCGTAGCCCTTTAAGGATGCATCAGCAAAGTCATGCAGCTGCACCTGAGTACAATTTTCTTGAAGCAAAAATCTGTTAATATAGATATTGTCAATCAAGGGTATTTGAGAATGCAGAGTATGCCATCTTGTAAGAAATTCTGTTGGAAGTACATTATCCCATCCTATATTCTCTTGCCATAATTGCTGCAGAAACATCTTGAATGCGATAACAATAGGACTGATTAATCCAATAGGGTCATATATTGACGATACAATCAATAACACCTTGCGTTTGGTAACTGGAGATCCTATTCCTTGTTCTTTCTGGACACTAGTGGAGACCTGTAATCTGTCTGTCGCTGGATGCCAAAGTACACCTAAAGTCTTAATATTTTCACCCGAATCAATCTGAAAAGGAAGCTGCGTCTCTCTGCAGTCCTTTGGAACCGCCTCTAACAATACTGGGTGGTTAGAACACCACTTACGGAGGTTTAAGCCTCCCTTGGATAACAATTGGATTAGTTCTCGTTGTAGGATTAATGCATTGTCGACTTTACATGCTCCTGAAATGCAGTCATCTACATAAAAATCACGAAGAAAGGCAGATGCTGCTTGTGGATACTGTTGCCCTTCATCATATGCCAATTGCCTTAAACATATTATAGCTAAAAACGGAGCTGATGATGTGCCATATGTGACCGTCTGAAGTTGGTACTGCTTGATAGGCTCATTAGGAGAAACTCTCCAAACAATGCGCTGAAGGCTGCTGTCTCTGGAATCAACCTTAACTTGTCTGTACATCTTTTCGATATCAGCTGTAAAGCCTATGGCGTGAGTTCTAAATCTAGCAACAATCGAACATAAGTCTTGTTGGATAGTAGGACCCGTCATCAAAATGTCATTAAGTGACTTTCCTGACTTCGATTTGCAAGAAGCGTCGAAGACAACTCTAGTTTTTGTCGTAGTGCTGGATTTCTTAAAGACCGGATGGTGCGGCATGTAGTATGCTACTGATGTCGCCATACTAGAATTAAAAATATCCATGTGACCTATTTCCTTGTATTCAGTGAGACACCGGTCATAGTCTACCTTCAATTGCGCATCATTGTTAAGCCTACGCTCAAGGTATTGTAATCTACTAATCGCTGTTTGTAAAGAATTGCCTAATATGCTTGGATCCTGCTTAATTGGTAGTCTGACTATGTATTTTCCAGATCCATCTCTTGATACATGATCATAAAAATGTTGGTCACATTCCAGCTCATCTTGTGACATAACTGGCTCGTGAAGTACTTCGATCTCCCAAAAAAGGTTGTACTTGGTTATGAAGGTGAACATCATTACGAAGGAAAAACGTTCCTGCAGTATTGTTTCTCTTTCTTGATGTAGATTCATATGAACCTGACACAATCCAACCAAAATCTGTATTTTGTAGGACTGGAAACTTCCTTGGTCTCATCCTGTGTGCCTTCTGAAGAATTCTGAAGAATACGTCAGCACCAAGAAGCATGTCTATCTTGGCTGAAGCATAAAACTTCGGATCTGCTAATTGAATGTCACTAGGGAGCTCCCACTCTTCATATGGTACCTGCTGACTAGGAATATCGCTTATAATCTTGGATAGGGCCAGACATTCAACATTGTCATGTATATTGCTTATGGAAGATTGAACTTCAATGCTCACACTAAACTTGGCTTCAGATGAGAAATACCTTCGATGGGTGTGAGATTTTTGGTCTTCCTTAAGCCCAAAATTTGAACCAAATTTTCTGTTACAAAATTGCTTTGACTGCCACTGTCTAATAAGCAACGAGATAAGTGTAGCCTACCTGCACTATCCTTTACCTTGACTAATGCTGTAGAAAGTGGGACTTGAGTTTGTGGTTTGAGTTTCATAGTGCAATAACTTGACGAGTTATCACGAGCTTGAGCATTGTGAGCCTGGTTAGACTCTGAATTTGAGCATGTGCTGATAGCTCCCTGATGAGACTGTTTAGACGAGTTACCATTGACTTGATGATTCCCAGAATTAAAATGCAACAGTGAGTTGTGACGACAGTTGGAAGTTTTGCATGTAGACTTCGAAGGACAAGAACATATTCCGTGTGATTTATGCAAACAATTGTAGCAAAGTTTATGCTGCTTAACCAGATTGTATCTACGATAGACATCGTAACCTAAAAATGTATCACATCTGAAGATGGGATGTTGCCCCTTGCAGGCTACAAAATTATTGTTAATTGCAATGTATGAATTACTTGTATATGATTGTTTCTCATGCTTGACTCCATGCTTAGAGTTTCTATCTTGAGCCAATTTGCTACTCTTGTCAATGTAACCCTTAGAAGGTGAAAAATCAATTAATTCAAGGGTTTGAGGTCGCCTTTCAAGATAATCTAACAATTCTGTAAGTGAAGACAATTCCTTTGATTTGTTACTCATTTCCCATTGTTTACGCGTAGCCTCAGGTAACTTGTCAAGTATAATTTGACTAATTATGATTTCATGTAATGGAATATCCAACTTCAAAGACTCAACAGCCTTTAAATTAGACTGTACTTGGCTTAACAGTGTGCGTAAACTATAAGATGACTCCTTTCGAACAATATCTGGAGATAACAATAATTTGATATGTGTATTTACAATTATCTTCGAATTACGGTATCGCTTACAAACCGTTTCCCAAGCAATATTAAAGTTATGTGCAGTAACCGGAATATTCAGAATGAGTTGGTGAGCATTACCATGGAGTGCTTACATCAAGTAGGGGAATCTTTCAACATTACCCAAAGTCTGATTCTTCAGTATTAATGAATCAAATAGGTCATGGAAATGCATAAATTGCGTAACATCACCAGAAAATTCGGGCAACCGTATCTTTGGCAAACTGTATGAACCTGTATTAGCACTTGTAGAATCTCTACCATTGCTACATACAGACGAGGCATGTGTGCAATGGTTATTTGACAGCTGTTGAAGCTTAGCCCTAATTTCATCATATTCATCTTCGAAATCGTATCGGACCTGCTCATGAGAATTTGATTCATCAGAATTCTCCAACTTGGTTTGAATTTCATTAAATTCTAGCAATAAAGCTAACAAACGTTCATTCTTCACATTTACTAATTCAATGGGAGTCTCATTATCAAATCCATTAATTTGGTTATGAAGTCTCATAAGAGATGCTCGGAGAACACCTCTGCGTTTGGTCAATAACTTAACCTCACATTCAATAGACATAATTAACATGGATCATACACCGAAAGGAATGTTGAGAAAGGGAAAGAATTGCAAAGAATACCTTTGTAATCTTATAATCTTGACCACATAGCTTCAGTTGACGAAGCGAACATAACCCGTGTAGGACCAAAACAAATGCAATCCGGCCCTGGTGGACCAAAACAAATGTATGCTCTTGCGCATCGTTGTGCCCACAGATGAAGCATCAGGGGAGAAATTATACGACTGAATGATATAGTGGACTGTATTTCCTTATGTACACTGTAATAACTATTGGAATTACCATAGAATGTAATTGAGCTAATGCTCCGATTATTTGAATGTTCAGCCATGTTGACTAGATAACACAATAATAATGACAGTGAAGGCAATTGCTGCCAATCCAAGGATGAATGAATCTTGGAGCATACAAAGATTACACATAGAGATTACAAAGAATACACATAGAAACTACACAAAGAATAAACATAACCTTGGCGAGTAAACGAAGAATATACACAATGGCAACATCCAAGATCAAAACACTGGCACCTAATTGATTATGTGATAGTGCGTGCCCGAGATCAGCGTGATGTACTCATCACAAGAGCTCTGACAAGTGCTGATGACTGTTGGACTGATCACCGACTGATCCGATCTGTTATGACTCTGCGAATTCCCCAGAAATGTAGAAAGTAGGGAAAGCTCGTAAGACGTAAGGTCAACACCGAACGTCTTAAGGATGCTAATGTTAAATCAAAGTTACATAAACTTCTTGGTGAAAAGCTGCCCGAAGATTATCCAGAAAATATAGAAGAACACTGGCAAATGTTCAAGTCAGCAGTACTCTCAGCCTGCGAAGAGTCAGCTGGCTTTGCTAAGAAAAGGAATCAGGACAAGTTTGATGAGAATGACCAAGAAATTCAATTTCTTATAGGTGAGAAGAGGAAAGCGCTCAATGCATGGAAAAATGACCCTAATTCTGCGTCCAAAAAACAACTTGATCAAGATGCTAAAAGAGAACTCGATCCAAGAAAAACCTTTGGTGGGTATCTGAATCACATGAAATGGAGTATCTAGCTGAGACCAACAGTACACATGCTTTCTTCAGTGCAACAAAAGCAGTCTATGGACCATCCCGTCACGCCGTAAATCCTCTAAAATCAAAAGATGATACTGAACTTTTCCGAGGCACTTGTTCAATCAACTCCCGCTGGAGGGAACATTTTGACGAACTACTCAACAGGGATACCCACGTCAATGATAACATTTTATGCAAAATTCCGCAGAGACCAGTACAAAATCAGTTTGATGAAAGTCCCACCCTACTAGAAGTTGAAATTGCTATTAAACTCAAGAATAATAAGGCAGCAGGCATAGATGGGATTCCAGCTGAACTATTTACAGATGGGGGCACTGTACTAGTTCACCACACTCACAAGCTCATTGACAAGATATGGAAAACAGAAACGATCCCAGATGATCTCAGAGATGCCTTGATAGTAGTAATCTTTAAAACGGGTGACAGAGCTCAGTGTGGCAACTATAGTGGAATATCCCTGCTTTCTGTAGCTGGAAAAATTCTTGCCAGAATCCTGTCCAATCGTCTTAAACCTTTTGCTGAAGAATCACTGTCTGAAACTCAATGTGGATTTAGACCCAATCTAGGAACAACTGATATGATCTTCCTTGCTAGACAACTTCAAGAAAAATGTAGAGAACAAGATCGCCCTCTATATATGGTCTTCAATGTTTTCGATTCGGTCAATAGAGAAGCTCTTTGTAAGATCCTAGCAGGAATTGGATGTCCTCCAAAATTCATTCAGATCATTAGAATACTCCATGAGAATATGAAGGGCTCAGCTCTTAACAGCAATGGGCCTGGAGAACCCTTTAAGATCACAACAGGTGTCAAGTAAGGATGTGTGATCGCCCCAACCTTATTCTCAATTTTTGTTGGTGCTATGCTTCACCTGATCAAAGAAAAAGTTTCGCATTGAATATAGGACTGACGGAGGATTATTCAATCTTAGCTAACTGCGACAGGTTCCGTTCTCGAACTCCAATATGCTGACGACGATGGTGTATTGGCAAACTCGCTAGACGATCTTGAGGCTGCCCTGAATGCTTTTAATGACGCGTATAAGTGCATAGGTCTGGAAATAATCACCAGGAAAACGCAAATTATCCATCAACCTGCTACGTTCAACTGTAATGCTGCTGGTTTTCCCATTATGATCATTGGGAACAACTTAAAATACATTGAACACTTCCCCAACCTGGGCAGTCTACGAAACAGGGTGTTTGACAACCATGACATCAGTACTCCAACCAAATTGCATGTGTACCAAGCTGTTGTAATACCTTCTCTGCTCTATGGTTGCGAAACCTGGACTACCTACAGAAGACACTTAAAGTGTTTGGAAAGATACCATCAGCGTTGCATCAGGAGAATTCTTGGAGTTACATGGCAGGACCGACGAACCAACATCAGTGTCCTGGAGGAAGCGAATACTACCAGCATTGAGGCTATGATATTAAAGCATCAGCTTCGATGGGCACGACATGTTGTTCGCATGCCTGAACGACGTCTTCCAAAACAAGTCATGTACTGTCAGTTGGGGATTGGACAGAGAAAGCAAGGAAGGCAACGGAAACGCTTCAAAGACGTCCTAAAATACAACTTAACAAAAATGTCAAATCGACACGGATAAATGGGAGACTACGGCATCAAATTGTCGGGTATGGCGTCGCATCGTTCACCAAGGTCCACTATGTTTCGAACAACATCGACGAAACCGTGAGCCTGAGAAGTACAATGCGAGGAAAGAGCGTGAGGTTTATAGGAGGATCAACCCACAAGAGCTAGTGGCTGCTCCGAACAACGTGTGTCGCTACTGTGGGAGAGTCTGTGTTTACAGGATTGGGCTATATAGTCATCTAAGAACTCACCTTTAGAGAAAAGAAAAGAAGGGAGATTTGGCTGGACTTTTATACAACAGAAGCCATGATAAACAGATCCTGGGCCGACACGAATCCGGAGCTCCGACACCTGGTGACCTCAATGGCTGTGCATGGGTACCACCACAAGTTATGCAAGACGAAGTGTTTTCACGACCCCGGGATTACCTGTGTTTGTGAATTGTGCCATCAGCCCTGTGACCGTTACCACGTGACTAGCTGTAAAAAGCGAGTGAAATCCCTGGTAGACTTTAGTGCATAAGATCCACAACATTGGGTTCTTTGGAACATATTCATATACTGTACCTTTATGGCCGCATGGCTGCAATACATTCTTCTTACTCGAGAACGAGTGATAGCTTATTATTACAAATAATGGTGATGTTGGAGTTAAAAATATTGTCCTAATTAGCTCAAGTTTTAAGAACAAGAAAGGTAAATAAATAAAAGGTTGAAAATCACAGCACCAAAGACAGTCCTGTATTCTGTGACTTAATGTTACCAAGACACTGTTCTTGCTGGATATGCTCAAACTGTGTGAAAAACCAGATGGAGTCAAATTCATCTTCAGAAAAGTAGCACATGGTCAGCAAAGTTTGTATCATTTATGCATGAAAATGTTGTCAGGATTTTTACATTGTGTTTAATACTGGTTTTTTTCAGCTCCAAAATGATATGGAAAACTGGGTTAAATTCAGAATCATGGGATGTCCCTGGAGTCATACCCCATATATTTCAATGCCAGTCGGACAGGAGTAGAACAATGTTTCATTCACCAAGGCCAGCTGCCGCCAAACGTTTGCGATCTGATGTGATTGAAGAAGCACTTAGGCCAAAGGAAACATAAGAAAGACCCCTATCACAGAAAGTAGCTATGGAAAGGGATTTTTAGGGGGTTGAAGTAGATACTGGGAGTACATTGTCTTCATAAAACCACGAAAGGTCTACACTAAATACCAGTAGGCTACTGGTAGTTCAGATAACCTGTTTTATTGTGATGGCTGTACTGGTGTGTGTTTTTGTAAATTGGGGATAGAATTGGGAAGGAGGCGGCTGTGGCCTTAACTTAAGAACCAACCCATCATTTGCGGGAGTAGAAGTGGGGAAACCACGGAAAACCACTTTCAGGATGGCTGAGCTAGGAATCGAACCCACCTCTTTTCAGTTTTGCTTCACAAGGCCGAGCATAGCCTGTTCCAGCTTTCAGACCAGAATTAAATTTCTTGGCAGAGACGGGAATTGAACCCGGGCCTCTGCGTAACCGAGAAGAATACTAGTCACTTGCCACGAGGCTCAATACAAAGTCTATTAATGATTTATCGTGGTGGAAGCCATTTTTCAGTGTTGCCTTAGTAAACGAAATTTAAATGCTTTTCATTTATTCAACATGCTTGCACCCAATAGTTATGAGTGTTATTTCCTAAACCTGAAAATATTGTGTGATGTATTTCATAATTGTACATTAAAACTTGCTCAAAGCGGAAACTTGTCCAATGTGAATGTTATTTACGTTGTATAAAGCGGAATCTGTTCAACGCAGAAACAGAAAGAAATTATGAATATAATGTTCAAACCTTATTGTTTAAATTAAATGAAATACTAATGGGTACGTAATCATTTTATTACGCCTTATGTCAATAAATTGAATTAATATTCTGTACATTAATTGATTATACTTCTAGTTTTGGCCACATTATGGCACTCCTAAGTAATTATTATCGAAAAGAAACTATCATAATCGCAAGCAAAGTTTGAATATGTATCTGACAATGCTCGCAATTTTAAGTCATTAAGTTCATATCGCTACGCATCAATGCTAACCAAGCATTTATCTTACAAACATCTTTGATTGTGAATCACTCAGTCTGTAATTGTGAAATTAAAACAAAACTTAGTAAGAAAGAAGTATCTTAGAGAAGACGATACTGAAATGGGTGCAGCGCGCTAGGTATAGATAGGGCAAGGAATGTTTTCAATAATGAACAACGCAAATATGACCATTTTCATGTCCTGCATTATACGTTATAGTAGTTTCCTTATTTCCAATCATTACTTGTTGTTGCTTCATTTGAGGGGCTTGGACATCGCAGTCATTTAGCCCCGTGTTCTTGGGCGTGTGTGTGTATATTTGTCTGACAACCTGTGGTAGTGTGATGGCTGTATTGAATGAAAATCCACAGCCTGCTTCCAGTCTCCGACCGGGTCAGGAGTGGAATGAATGAAGCCCCTATCTAGCGGCGAGGATATGAACTGTGCCGGCTGCCGAGGCCTGACGCACCCCTCTGGGGCAATGAATAGATGAATGACAGATGAAATGAAATGATAGTGGAGAGTGTTGCTGGAATGAAATTTTGACAGGGAAAACCGGAGTACCCGGAGAAAAACCTGTTTGCCTCCGTTTTGTCCAGCACAGATCTCACATGGAGTGACCGAGATTTGAACCACGGACCCAGTGGTGAGAGGCCGGCGTGCTGCCGCCTAAGCCACGGAGGCTTCCTGCTGTATTAATGAGTTTAATTAAAGTGAGGATTTTGAGGGAGTTGGCCGTTGCCTTAAATAAGGGACCTTCCAGGAATTCTCCTGGAGTGGAAGTGGGAAACCACGGATAACCACTTCCAGGATGGCTGAGGTGGTAATCGTACCCACCTCTTCTCAGAATTGCCTCACGTGACTGAGTGGAACACGGAGCTCAGGGATGACAACCATGAATACTAGCCTCTGTACCACAAGCCACCAAAAACTAAGTTTTGCAGTTGTTATTGGTAAATTTTAATCATGTATTTATGAGTGTTAATTTGTCTGATAACCTGTGTTTGTGTGGTGTCTGTAGTAGTTTGCCTAGGAGTATTTATTATGGTCTGGAAAGCATCGATCAGATGCGAGACTTGAAGTATTTTACCATTCCGGCATTTGCTTAGACGGCGAGTGGGAAAAATCCAGCAATCACCACACCCAGGATGGTCGCTGTCAGTGCCAGAATTCAAAACTTGAATCTCTCGAATTGCATTCCATATGTTAAGAAACGATGATAATAGTTATAATAATAATATATATATATATCTACCTTTTATTATTCCCATTTCAACTCGGTCGGGGATGGGACGCAATGATTTTTTCTTCCTTGTGGAGGCCGATTTAACGGCCAGACGCCCTTACTGACGCCAACCTCATGAAAGGAGTTAATGAAAAATCCACTGCCTGCTTTCAGTCTCCGACCGGGTCAGGAATGGAATGAATGAAGCCCGCATCTAGCGGCGAGGATAAGAACTGAGCCGGCTCTCGGGGCCTGACGCTCTCCTCTGGGGCAATGATTAAATGAATGACAGATGAAATGATATGATAAGGGAGAGTGTTTGTGGAATGAAATTTTGACAGGGAAAACCGGAGTACCCGGAGAAAAACCTTTCTGCCTCCGTTTTGTCCAGCACAGATCTCACATGGAGTGACCGGGATTTGAACCACGGACCTAGCGGTGAGAGGCCGGCGTGCTGCCGCCTAAGCCACGGAGGCTCGAGAGGAGTTAATAAGAGATGAAATGAGTGAAGCAGAATGAAACTAGGCAAGGCATTGGAAGGAAGCGGCCGTAAAGTTGAAAATGGGAAACCACGGAGAACGGATCGAGCCCACGTCTCTCAAAGTCCTCAATAATCTGGGCCCCAGCGATACCGGTAATAATAGTAATAATAATATCTCAGCCACAGGCTGCCCAATACAGTTCCAGTTTCGCTGCATCGAAATTGGAGAGTAGATCGCCTAGCTCAAATGAATTACAACAGGTAGCGTCGACTTACGATAATAATAATAACTCGCAGATACTATACTGTCGTGACTGAGATTCTCCCAGGTTTTGAACCCAGGACTGGAGTTCAATACGAATCTCATTTCAAATTATTATTATTTGGTAATAGATGTATATAAGGAAGTTATTAGTCTCAGGGGAATGAGCCAAAAGCGCATGGCAGGAAGTTTACACAGACTTTAGTATTATTGACTGATTCATGAATCCAGCCTATTGTGCACTATGCACTATTTGAACAAATGAAACAGAATAACAAGCGGGTTCAATTAGTTGGACTTGCAGTCATGTGAATGTTAGTATATGAAGCCACCATTAGCTTGGTTGGCAGTACTTACTGGGTGATCGAATTGGAAATAACCACCGGCACTCAGGAAAGGGAGGGATGGACTCTGGTCATCTCTAGTTGGATATAATGACATTCATGATGGCACTCGGGAGATCTAAGCCTCCAGCCATCACCTTGAACGTGTGTTAGAGTTCAGTCCCGTGGGGACATGTCAGACTTCGTGTAGATGTAAGACTTAGTAGAGCTGAATCAAGCTGCGTAAACTTCTGTCAGTATATTCAAAGTAACTGTAAATAGTGTACATACAACGACTGCTATACTCAATTAAGACAGCAGTAATTGACGGTGAAGTAACATCTTTCATTCCGGCGAGTTCCGGGACCACCCAACAATCCAAACTCCCTATCTAGTAACCACTCGGCTAGTAAATAACAACAGAAGCGCTGACAACCTGTGAGACCATCTCACAGGACAGGTAAGGTCTCGACAATAAAAAAAGGGGGATAAATCTTTACGGTCACCTTCTCAGAATGAACTGTAACAGATTGACCAAACAAATCTTTGATTTCTTCCGTAATCGCAAAACAAAACCCACATGGTTTAAATAAATGAAAAAGACCCAGTAGATTAATTAAAAATTACAGAAAATTCACTACTCAATCGAAAAGCTAAAATAATTACTAAGGACAAAAATATATGGTTCCAGAACAAATCCTCAATAAAATCCAAACCCCATCATCTCGGGAGAAGGCAGGAGAAGATCAGAAAGAAGAAAAGGAAAGAACAACACCCAGGGAGATAATTGATCCAACGTACCGCAAACAGGGTGAAACGAAAGTATAGGCTAATAATAATAATCTCTACATATTATTTCCCATTTTACAGGACCGGAGACAAGATGAGGAGAAACATTTTAAGGGAGATGACGATGGGATTTGAGCCATTGCCCCTGCACGTTAACGCGCGTAACCGTTCAGTTCAATAATGACAATAATATGTCTAATAGTATTTTGAACAGTCTGAATGGAAGAAAGTAGATTGTATTTTAATTGTATTTTAATCCACTATTAACCACCTATCATAAGGACAATTTATGTTTTCAATGATGCTGATGGTTGAATTTTTCAGCCATTTACAAACAAACTTTCTTTTGGAAGTGTTAATATTAGCCTACTGAAAACCGAACATTATCTCTCTATCTCCTTGACTTAAAGTACAAAAAAAAATCTTTAGGCCCAATAATAAATAGTTAAAAATATGGTAGTCCTAATAAAATTATAGCTAAAAATAAATAAGCTTATAAAATTATAATTATATCACTTTTATATTCTAAATGTTAATGAAAACGAAAATTAATAATAATTAATATTATGGTAAAAAAGGGGGATGAAGTAACTCACGTCCGCAGCATACCTTAAGCTGTACGTGTCCCCTGGGTGGTGCTAAGCGAGTAACAATTTTGGCAAAAACGTTCCAGAATATAGAAACATGAGCAAACAAATAAAACTGCTCTTTTCAGAGCAAAACAACACAAAGTAAGAATACTGCAATGGAATGCAGGTGTTCTATCAACAAAGAAACTTTTGGAAGTAAAGAAAATCATGAGACAGAGATGTAGACATCCTTCTAATCAATGAAGCCAACACTACACCTGAGAACATACAATACTAGTTGTACCCGACATGCGTTGCAATGCCAATCAAAGAAAGTGTTGGCGTTGTAACTTTGTTTGTTGAAGTGCTTCTGGATTCCCAATATTTTTTTCTTTTTCCGTTAACCACCTCTAAACTATTGTAAAATTGATGTATTATCAAAAAAAACATGGGAGCGTGATCAACAACCCAACAAAGTTTCATCGCAATGAAATGAATGGTATATGAACGCATACGGGACTTTGTTGAAACGATTCGAGCGCCGTCACCCATTTGTTGAATATACCCGTACGCTACCTGTTGTAAAATGGATTTACTAAGTCGAAAACCTTCCCTGGCGTGTAGACAACAATTCATGAACGTTTTATTGCAATCGGATGAATGGCATATGAACGCATACGGGATACTGTTTAAACGATTCGCGTGCCGTCACTCATATGTTGAATTTACTTGTGCGCCATCCATAGAAAAACGGATTTACTAATTCATACACCTTCGCAGGACTGTACTCAACTCACCAAAGTTTTATCATAATCGGATGAATGGTACATGAACGCATACGGGACTTGGTTGAAACGATTGACGCACTGTCGCTCATTATTGAATCTACTCATGCGCTACCAGTTGTAAAATGGATTTACTAAATCAGAAATCTTTGCGGGAGTGGAAGCAGCATTTCTTCAAATTTCATTGCGATCGCATGAATGGTATATGAACGCATACGAATTTTTTTTGAACAATACGCGCGCCGTTACACATTTGTTGAATCTACTCATGCGCTACCTATTGAAAAAGGATTTACTAAGTCAGAAACCTTTCCTGGAATGTGTACAACAATTCAACCAAAGTTTTATAGCAATCGGATGAATAGTATATGAACGCATACCGGACTTTGTATAAGCGATACGCGTGACGTAGCCCATTTGTTGAATCTACTTGTGCGATGCCTATTGTAAAGTGGATGTACTAAGCCAGAAACCTTCCCTGAAGTGTACACAACATCTAACCCAAGTTTCATCGCTATTGGACGAATGGTATATGAACGCATACGGGACTTTTTTGAAGCACTTCGCGCGTCGCCGCCAATTTGTTTAATCTACTTGTGCGATACCTATTGTAAAGTGGATTTACTAACCCAGAAACATTCCCTGTAGTGTACACAACATTTCACCCAAGTTTCATCGCTATCGGACGAATAGTATATGAACGCATATGGGACTTGGTTGAAACGCTTCGCGCGTTGTCACCCATTGGTGAATCTACCCGTGTACTACCTATTATAACATGGATTTACTAAGCCAGAAACCTTGCATGTAGTGTACACAACCTCTCACCCAAGTTCCATCGCTATTGGACGAATTGTATGTGAACGCATACAGGACTTTGTTGAAACACTTCGCCCGTCGTCGCTCATTTGTTGAATCAACTCGTGCGCTACCTATTGTAAAAAGGATTTGCTAAGTGAGAAACCTTCCCTGGTGTGTGCACAACAATTCAACCAAAGTTTCATAGCAATCGAATGAATGGTATGTGAAGGCATACGGGATTTTTTTAAGCGATTCGCGCGTCGTTGCTCATTTGTTGAATCTACTCGTGCGCTACCTATTATAACATGGATTTACTAAGCCAGAAACCTTGCCTGCAGTGTACACAACCTCTCACCCAAGTCTCATCGCTATCGGACGAATGGTATGTGACCGCATACAGGACTTTGTTGAAACGCTTCACCCGTCGTCGCTCATTTGTTGAATCTATTCATGTGCTACCTATTATTAAGTGGGTATACTGTGACCGTTTGACCGAAGTCCCACGTGCACACGAGTATGAATTTCAACATCCGCCGAGCCTAAGACTCGAAAATCAAACTCGGGGTCAAACTGAGTATAGCAAAACAAATTTTTTAATCAAAAATCAGCCGGACGGATATTGAAATTCACACTCCATAAAGGATGGAAGGCAGTGCAAATAATTTGTGAATAACACCAATTTCTTAAAATACCTCAGTTTAATTTAACAGTTTGCTGGTCCTATTAGAATACAATGATCCCCCAGGGAGAAATCTAAAATTCCAGACCTGAAAAATAAAGACATCCTACGCTCCCCCTTGGGTCCCTTATCTACATACAAATTTTAGAACGCATCAAATAAAGTATTTACAGCCTCTAACCAAAAGTAAATTCACTATTTTCAAAATATTAAATTGATGTCTGAGAAAATCATTAGTCCATCTCAGCATCTGCTTCAATTAATTATTTAAACTGTACAATTATCACTGATGTGCAGGAAAATATCAGCCCATCCTACACCATGATTTTAATATTTACAAAAATATCACATGAATCAAATTTTCCAGAATTGTTTCAACCTCTGCGGGGAATTTCTCACGTCTTAAACTTATTTCAGAGAAGTCACATTCCCAAAACGGTGTGAAATCAAAATCATAAACCCCATGACGGCATTTATCAAATTTAAACTTTGACTGAACTTCCGACATTTTTCCACAATGTCGCCATAAATAAATCTTATTCACCAACTCACATATAATTTAAATCCTCTGATTTAATCGCTTCGATTTAACTTCTTTGATAATATTCATATAATTCAATTTATTTACGTTAATCCTTTCAATTTAATTCATTGTAAAAAAGATATTATTTAGTATAATCCACACTGGTATTTTATGAAGATAAATGGATCCACAAATTCAACCAGCTATCAGCTTAAAATTTTTAATAAATCAACCAATCTCTAGACAAAATGCCTCTCATGCTGGCAATACGTTAAATAGGACACGGTAAGGTCTCCAGCAAAAACTAGGACGAGACATGAACGTATTCATATATAAACGACTACACCATGTGGGCGACTATACATCAGTCTAGGAATGTAGAATTTCACAGACGATCGGCCACAAACTTCCCATATGGGCGACTATATTGTCCTCATTTTTAATCATATTTGAGCATGGAGCAATTATTTGACCCTCAAAACTCAACTTTATAAACATCCATTATTAATTCATATTTTATTATCACTTAGCATTTGACCATTATAATCTTATTTTTATAATGACCCCTCAGCTACGCAGGCTGGGTTCAATGGCTTCTAAGCAACCAACACATGGGATCATGCTCTCCCTCACAAATTTTAATATCTCGGCCTTTCGCATAGGTGTAATAAACTTTGAATGTCTGCCTCAACACACTCCTGTTAAACTGTCGCATAATTCCAATACATAGTTACTCATTTTATACAAAATTCGTATATGAATGACCTTCCGCTCCCAATATCAAAGATCACGCTTTCTGCATGTCCCTCCATTCAAAATCAACTCCCATATTATCAACTACGATCCATTATTCCTCCAATTATTAACCGCTATTATTACCAAGAATTATTATTATTATTGGAAAATGTTCCAAACAATATAATCATTTTCATATTATTATTATCATTATGGCTTGACTATCAGTCTTACAGCCTTCCGATATCATATCTCAACTTCACTTACAACGAAAAAATATTTTACATTTATTTTAAATTCAAATATAAAAATTTATAAATTCACAGAAAATTTCGAACTATTATTCCCAAAGAATAATATTTAAACGTAATGTGGCTATCCACATTCCTCATCTATCAACATATTCAAAAGAGAAACTACTAACGAAGTCGAGAAAATATTGTAAACAAATTAATTTAATTATAAACCATTCAATTTTGAACAAATCCAAATATTATTTCAAAGTTCCCTAACATAAGGTTTAGGCGTGGAATGGTGTAAAATATCTTCCACACAATAGTCTACTGCTATATCGAAGCTTATCAGGTTGACATCCCAAACGCACTAGATTTCCATCAAAGAGATCCATTCGAAATAAGTTGGCTGATAAATCTTCAAATGTACTATAACATCTTGAAATAAATATCCAGAAGCAGAAACCTACTTAGCAGACAGTATAGTCGAAATTGAGAATGCAATACACTAGCTACTTAATAATAAAGTTGGCTTACATCGTGAAGATCTTGTATGAAGAGTCCTTCTGACGCAGATTCCATGTAGGCCGGCTGGCACACGTTCTTTCCAGTGAACAGATGTTCCGAGTCCCAACTCGCCTATACTCCATTATTCCGGAAGATGTTCCCAAAAATCCCATGACATCTCACCTCCAGCTTTTTTAATACTTCATGGTGACGGTCCGATCTACCATTTTCAAACCACCATGATGCATGTCTGGCAACATAATGTTATAAATATTCGAGTCCCAAACTAACACTTGCAGCTTTGTGCCACAGAAAACTTCCTAACTCGACTGGTTCACTTCCCGTTCTAGAATATCAACATCGGGACCGAAATCATTTTTCAACCATAACTGTTATTTCGATCCTCGCGTACTGAATTTGCTTATGACCTTGATGTTTGAATCGATACACTGATAATCTTAAGAGTGGTTTACGTAGCATGCTAGTACCATTTCTAGTTTCTAGGCTAGATTCCCTAGATGAGTAAGGAATTCCCCAAAATTTTGCACACACCAAAGCAATGGCTTGCCCATCTAGCCTATTTATGATATATGGATTTTAAGGTCCACATCATATACGTTGATTACCTTCCAACTCTTTTTAGACTGGTATCTTCAAACACAAAATCTGCCAAGCACGTAGACCTTGAGCGCACGGTGTTAGTAGTCATACAGTCCAGCCTCACCGTCTCACCTGTTGCGTGCAGCCACTCCGATGCGAAACATAAACCTTGCGCCTTGGATACTTCATCTCCAATATCTTCTGATCCAAACGACGGATTCTCTTGATCTCTTCGGTATTTTTCCAGTAATGAGTACTGGACGTTCCCCCAATGTTTTGGTGGTTCAACCTCTTCACATAGAAACTCGTAAATATACCATATGAGATCTCTCATATCGAAGCTCTCTCCATCTAGTGCAATCTTGATGAAACGAAATACCTCAGCTACGCGCGTTCTTCAAACAGGTGGTTCCTCTAAGAAAAACAATCAGTGGCGCTCATCTAAATGGTCACAATACTAAGCCAGAAACCTTTCCTGAAGTGTACAGAAGATATTACCCAAGATTCATCGTAATGGGATGTATGGTATATGAACGCATGTGGGACTTTCTTGAGACAAACGCACGCAATTTTGTTGAAGCTACCTGCGCGCCATCTATTCTAACTTGGATTTAATACGCCTATAACTTTTCCGGGACTGTGCGCATCAACTCACCAAAATTTGATCGCAATCGGATGAATTGTGTATGAACGCATCGCCATTACGCATTTGTTTAAAGTACTCGCACGCTATCTATTGTGAAATGGATTAACTATGTCTATGAACATCCCGAAAGTGTGTACAACATCTCACCAAAATTTGATCGCAATCGGATGAATGGTTTATGAACGCATAAAAGACGAACAGACAGACATTCCTTTTTATAGATATATAAAATTTAAACATCCAAGGGTATACCATCTACACTCTCTTTAAAACAAGACAAATAGCAAACGGAATATTTGCAGCAGTGAAGAACAACATCATGTCAAAATTTAGAATTGTAAAAGAAATAGACCCAACAGATACATCAGAAATTATCGAATTATCCATATGGATCAACAACAAGAAAATAACAATATTCTGTGTTTACAGTCCTCCAAGCAATAAAAATCTGAATCTTCACCTTTTAGAAATCAAAACAGCTACTATTTTTATAGGAGACTTCAATGCAGCTTCTCCAGTCTGGGGCTACAACTGCACAAATTTAGCTGGTAAAACAATAAAAGACCTTATAGAGAGTAGCTCTCTTGAGCTATTATATAGTAACAAAGACACAGCAACATTCATTCACCACTCTGGTTCCACAACTAACCCAGATCTCATATTAGTCTCACCAGATCTTACAAACCACAGTCATCGATCAGTCCTCGAAGATCCAGGCAGTGGACATGGAATGTCCCTTCTTACTATTACATCATACAGTGAATCTGCTCAAAGTGCAGACCAGAAGATTTGGTGGAACTTTAAAAAGGCAGACTGGGAAAATTTCGGAAACAAACTTGAAACTAAAATGTCGGAAATTTATCTTGATGCACCTCCTAACATCATCCTGAATAAATTTACTACAGCCATAAAAGACATAGCCAAACTGTGCATACCCAGAAGTGCCCAATCAAAATATAAACCTTTCTGGTCAGATGAATTGAACAATCTTAAGTCATCCAGAGACAAAGCAAGAAGAACAGCTGAACTTACTCAGGATCAAAATGATGTACGGAAATGGCGACAAACAACAGCAAAATTAAAACAAGCAATAACAATATCAAAAAGAGAATCTTGGAACACATTTTTAACAACAGTTGACTATAGGACAGACAGCAATAAAGCTCACAAACTTATCAATTCTCTAAACAACAAACA
Source organism: Meconema thalassinum (assembly GCA_946902985.2). NCBI lineage: Eukaryota > Metazoa > Arthropoda > Insecta > Orthoptera > Tettigoniidae > Meconema > Meconema thalassinum. The sequence goes on from OX336397.1 coordinate 122,512,850, forward strand.
CGTAGTCACTCCTTTGAATCCTATTATGATAAATGATAAGGAAATTAGAGACTGTCATAAAATAGCAAACCACTTCTGTAAACATTTCACTTCAATTAGACTCAAAACAGAAAAAGAAAGAAGACAAGACTCTCAGAAAAATAGTCAAAAAATTCATGAATAATAATGCAGACGATACCTTTAACAATGAATTTTCAATGGAAGAGTTAATGTTAGCAATGTCAGAAAACAACCAGGACCTGATGAGATATTCCCAGAATTCATAAAAAATCTAGGTCCATCTGCTCTACACATGTGGTACGGCTACACATATTCAACACATTTTGGACATCAAATGATAACCTACCTAAAGACTGGACTAAAGCAACCATCATTCAAATCTTAAAACCAGGCGAGCCAAAAAAACAAGTCCCTTCGTACCGACCTATAGCACTTACCTCCATTCTGGTAAAAATTCTAGAAAGGATGATTACAAATAGACTCAATTGGTACTTGGAAACAAAATCTCTTCTATCAGAAGAACAAGCAGGGTTTAGACAAAACAGGTCCTCCTCCCACCAAATAATGAGATTTACACAAGCTGTTCAAGAAGCCTTTAACAAAAGGGAAAGTGTTGTTGCAGTTTTCATCGATTTTAAAGGAGCCTATGATACTGTATGGCGAAACATGCTGCTAAAGAAACTTATCAACTTCAAAGTAAATGGATGTATGTTAAACTGGTTTTCAAGATTCCTTTCACAAAGAATGATCAATGTTCGTTACAACAACAAAACTTCAGGTTGCAAGCAATCAAAACTAGGCCTCCCACAAGGAGCTGTATAAAGCAGAACTTTATTCAATGTATACATCAACGATCTTCCAAAAACAATAAAGGAAGTAGGTAATGTGTACCGGTATATCAGCATGTTTGCAGACGATGTTATCATTTGGACCGCAGCACGTAACAGCTAAATCAGCAAATGCTTCTTGAACACAGAATGAACCAGGCACTTATAAAACTAAAAAACTGGACTGAAAACAATAATATGGAAATCATTACTACCAAAACAGTATACCAGTTTTTCTCCCTGAGACACCACAATCCAACTTTCAGTCTCAAATTTAGTAACCAAGACCTTCCAAAAAGTGAAAGTACAAAGTACCTAGGTATCATCATGGACAAGAAGCTGAACTGGACCAAACACATACAACATGTGGAGGATAAGGTAAGCAAACGGATGAAATTACTGAAGAGACTAGCAGGAGCTACTTGGGGGAGCAATCAAGACACACTCAACAAAACCTACTTCCATCAAACCTATCATAAAATATGGCAGTGAAGTACTCTCTACAGCACCCCAGTCAAACATTGATCGCCTCGAGAGGTGTCAGAATAATGCCCTACGAATCATAACAGGCGCAATAAAAACCACACCTATAACCGCCTTGCAATTATATACCCACAACTTACCAATAGAAGAAGAGATGAAACATCAAACAGCCAATGCATATCTCAGTATACAAAGACTACCTCAAATGACATGGATCAAAAACCAGTTTCTAGCCCCAATCTTAAAACACAAAAAGATCCCTTAAGTCTCGCCAAAAAAGATATCAATAAGAGCAATCTGCAAATAAAAATTGAACCACTCTGTATGCCACTCAACCCCATTGAATATATACAAGTGGCTACAGATCTTACTTTGCTAGAAGAGGTCTGCAAGAAAGACTCTTCACCACAAGATCTAAAACAACTGGCCCTCTGTACAATAGAAGAAAGATATCCCTCTAATCAATGGCTAAAAATATTTACAAATGGCTAACAAAACAAAGAAAATAGAACTGGAGCAGGAATACATTCATCTCTCTTCTCACTCTACTTCCCAGTAGGCCAAAACAAAACAAACTTTGATGCTGAGATAAGAGCAATTTCACATGCACTCCATCAGTTATTAGGAAGAAACATTGATTATCAAAAATGTGTTATCATTAAAGATTCAAAAGCAGCCATCCAAGCAATCTCGTCAAATTATAAGTCCCAAAATAAAGAACTGAAAGAAAGTTTTTGTATGATAAAAACCCTTCAAAGACTCCACAAACAGATCTCATTTCAGTGGATCCCTTCTCATGTTGGAATAGCAGGTAATGAAGGGGCAGACAGATTAGCAAAAAAAGGTACCACACTACAACAACCTGTCAGTCAGACTGATTTTATGTCAGCAAAAAGGATCTTGAAAAATACTATCAAAAACAGGTATGAAGAAATGGCAAAGAAAACAGCAGAAACCAAATTATGGAAGGACATTGATGCTAAATGGGATCAATATAAATTAACACCAAGAAGAGAAGCTGTAGCCTTCTTCAGACTTAACAATGGCCATGACTGCCTTGCAGCTCATCTGAAACGTATCAACATCCTGAGATCTGAAGAATGCACACTAGGTCACGAATCTGGAAGTAAAATGGATAAGGGGCACCTGCTACATTGCAACAAACTTGATGTGACTGCTAGAACTTCTGGAAACCTCACACAACTCCTATTGGAACGCAAGAAAGCTGATGGATTGGAATCCAGGCTAGCCACAGGAAACAAAAACAACATTATGGTAGAACAATTAAAATTAAATTAAAATAAATACAAATAAAATATATCAGTAATACCAACTCTGTGAAGTCTAAATTAGTGTGTGTACTTGTAATTGAGGTACGATTAGGGCAGGAAGCGGCCGTGGCCTACGGTTGGGTACTACGCCAGCATTAGCATTGAGTAGGAGTGGGAAACGTCAGATGGCTGAGTTCTGCCTCACTATCCCTCGGCTCCAAATTCAATGTCTTTTGGCAGAGCCGGGAATCGAACCCGGGCCTTCGTGGTCAATCCAAAAGTTAGCCAATACTCAACGAGGCGGTGAGGTAACTTCCTAGTTTGATGATCAATTTACCAGCACAGTATCCATTTTTCTGGGTACCGATACCATATGGCTGGGCATCTTATATTCTATGTTCCAAATCGCTGTTCTTTAAGGGGAATTAAAGAAAAGGTCTAGGTAATTGGGGCATAAGGGTTTAAGTGGCATTTTCCGGGAAAGAAGATGCCATTTAAGGGATAAAGGTTTAATGTGGTATTCAAGCGGCATTGCGGGGGAAGTATGTTGGAATAAAAATCAACAGTTCACGGCATAATCATAGCTGTTTAATGAGCATTAATAGAGTAAAATGCACTGAGTGGTTTTAACCGACTTGGCTACATAATCACTTGCCACGTGGGATAAAATACATGCGATGGCTTCTCAATAAATGAAACTGTATAAGGAAGGAATTCTAATTCTCTCATTTCTCCCAAATTACTGTAGATGAAACCTCACTGGGGAAGAGGGGCCAGGTTAAACTGAGTGACACAGCTTGTCAAAGACCATCCAGGCTGCCAACACGACAACCAATATCGTCAGACAGTGGCAAGGAGGGAGTGTGTGTTGGATAGTTTTACGATTGAGATGAATGTAGGTTTACTTTAGGCAATAATAATAATAATAATAATAATAATAATAATAATAATAATAATAATAATATCATATGGCCTCTGGTGCCGGGTGCAAACTTTGTTCTTTGACACCCAGAAGGTAGCTTGCATGCCGAATTTCGTTGTTCCTTGAAGCACTATGAGAGTCAAGGAGGTTAGATATCTAAGCTCCTTGACTACTATAGGGGTTTCTAGTAGAGAAATGAGGAACTTCGTGTTGGCGCAATCCCCCGAGATTAATTTTTCAATTTTGAGAACGGCCTACAGACATCGTATGACATTCGTGTCGTCAATTTTGCAGCCTTTGAAAAATCACTCACCACGGCCAGGAGCGAACCTGCCTGCTTGGGGTTAGTAGACCGACAAGATAACCACTCACCCACCGTGGCAAGCTTACTATAGATTATTGATGGACTATTTAGGCTACGGTATTTGTATCATTAAGTTTTGTAATTTGTCACCGGGGCATAAGAATATAAATAGTACTTACGGTAGGTACCGTATATCTAGGCTTGCCATACGTCCCGGTTTGACCGGGACAGTCCCGGAATTTTGCTCTTGTCCCGGTGTCCCGCCCGGTTTTATCAATGTCCCGGAAAACGGCTGTAAGATGTAAAAAGTAATGAATTTATGTGTTTAAGAATCTTTTATGAATCGGTTACTTTTGAACAATCAACATCGTTGAATATCGCGCACAGCGTCAAAGAGGTCAGAAGTATTCAAACGAATGACACAAAACAATAGCCCAAATTGTTAACTCATTAATTAATTGTATTTTTAGTTTGACAAATAAAGTTTTTTGTAATTGTTTTTGTAATTAGACAAAAAGTTGTAGTTTTTTTAAGAATAAGACTTAGAAATTGTTCAATTAAACAATTTCATGAAGCATTTTAAAATGTATTTTATTAACACTTCTTTGTAGATGGTAGACCACAAAAAATTATCATTAAAAAGGAAAAATTATATTATTTTATGTAGCATAAATTCATTTTTTATTTTTAAAAGGTGTGTAGAACTAACAATTTAGGGTGACAGATTCCTCCCTCCCGTCACTTGCGAGGCTTAAAAAGGCTTAAAACTCACCATTTTGCTTCTGTTTTTTTTTTAATTTCCCGGGGGAGGACCCTCCTCTTCCCCAGACCTCCAGGTAAGGCCATCCCATATTATTGTGTCCCGGTTTCACTCACCAAAAATATGGCAAGCCTACGTATATCTGATTAGTGTTGGAAATCGTACTTCACAAATTTTATCGATTTTCTAACACCGTTCCTAGACTCTTTATGATGAATTCGGCTGAGGTTGCCAGCAATATTGTCACCGAGTAAGTGTCTTCCATGCATATCGCGGCAAAAATTTAAGATTTGAGATCCATTTAGGGATATCTGAGGTACTCTTCTCAGACGTGTCTGCTTGGACATGTAGGCTACAATATTTAATTGTCGAGGATACACAAGATTAAATGTATTATTAGAAACGTCTTTATGACGACAGTTATACAAGTTACCCAGCGATAGTAGTTATAAGTTGGTAAACATAAATACATTTTTCAATCGATTCCATTCTTGTTGGTACAAAGAGGGGTTTTGTTGTATTTGGTTTGAAGTGGGTTTCTTGTAATCTGAGGCGGCCTAATGTCTTGTTTTTTCTGAAACTCATTGTATCCAGTTAATGCCAATTTGTTAGTATTCACGATGTAACTTAAGTTATCTTTCATATTGATTGGTTTGTAATGTACTTTAGTGGAATTTATTCCGCCTGACTCATCATAATGTGCTGAGGTTTGTGTGTAACCTATTTAAGAATAAGGAATCCAATTAGGCTATAGGGCGCTTCATTTCAGTGGCTGCTAACAGTAATTCCTCTTTCAATTTCAATGATAGACATTCATATTTTCCTCGATATTATACTCTAGACCTAACTTATATCCGATAAACTCGAGCGTCATGGTCGAATAAGTTTTTCCGTTGACCTCTCCTTCTCAATGTGCGTCAGGTGGGTTATATTCATATTACTAGTAGCCTTACTTGAATACCTTACCGTACTGAAATTACCTCGTTTGGTGTGTTATAACACAGCTAAGATGATACACGGAAATAACGTCTAAACCATTAATGATATCGGTATTCGATTTTTATTATTCGTAAATAATACCCAGGGGCTTGGAAAATAATGTGCTACTTATTCTCATGGGGTGAGTAATAACCGAGATATTGATACTAACACCCTAATCTTAAAAGGAATGGCACAAATTCATACAGGTAGCCTATAAGTTGAACTGCGTACAAGCTAAAATATGTAAGTATTTTTATAATTGGACAGTACTTTTTGAGTTATTAATAAGAACAAAATGCGCTGTTGTGCATGCCGCATCCGACAGCGTGCAGTCGTGCAAGGACATATTGGTTCCTGGGTGTGATTCCACCCACATAACGGTTACCAGGCATGTAAGCATATCGTACATATGTGATGGGTTTGCAAAGTGTGTATGACAGGCGAATGCATGACTGGACAGGAAGGGTGGATGTTTTTAAAAGAAATAAAACAATTACTTCGACTTCAAAGGAACATAATTAATTGTCACTGGTTTGAGTGTACAGTACCTACTACTGTATGACTCGAGAAATAAACGTAACACAGGACACCTGAAGAGCTCCTTCTAGAAAAGCAAATGAATAATGTCGAAGGTAGACTTATTAGAAATGATCCCAAAGGCCCGGGAACATAACATCTCGTCGGTGTTATTGGTATGAACCCAGGAACCTTCTTGCGCGTCAATATGTCCTTGCCCGACTGCACGCTGTCTGATGCAGCTTACACAACAGCGCATGCTGTTCTGATTTATAGGCTACCTCAAAAATTAGCTGTTCAATTTTGAAAATACTAACATATTTGCACTTGTAAGCACTTGAACAAGCTGTATGAATTTTTGCTCTCCCATTTGAGAATGTTGATTTAGTGTCGATATCATGGTTATTGCTCTCCACATGAGCGTAAGTAGCACATTATTTTGCAAGCCCCTGGGTATGATATACGAATATGAAAACAGAGTACCGATATCTTGAATGGCTTAGATGTTATTTCCGTGTAACATCTTAGGTCAATAACCCTGTATATGATAATGATTTGGCGTACTGGAATAAGTACGACCTCTGATAATTCTATAGCGCACTTTGTGTGTTCTATTTTGCTGAATATTATGGACCAACAACCATTCATTAAGAGTGAGCCAGAATGGCTGCCTCAAACTGTTGAATTACCTAATATTGTAAGTTGTATTTATTATGTTTATTATGTAACATAACAATCTTAGTGATGTGCGTAACAAGCAAGGTTTATTGACTTAATACCTGCTACCAATTAGTAGGCTGACCAGAATGTCTTAATATTTCAGTGTTACACGTAGCTTAGTACAGTTATTCTGTTTTGTGTGTTTAACATTGGCTCATACTTGTATAATACTTTCCAGGAATCAATTGACTTGTTACCCTCTTATAATCTGCTGGATGATTCTGGTGATATATATGAAGATAAAAGTGGAGTAGTGAAATTTGAACAACAAGTACAGGTGATTATAGGTTTTATATTTCCTCTCTTATAAATGGGTCTTATTTTTGCAGTCAGTAGTTGCTGATGTTATTGTGTTCATAATGCGGGTTCACTCTGATGCCCCCGAGTTGTCTCTGGGCCCCATTGTAGGTGAAGTCCACACCGTATGCCGTGTTTACAGTAACTAATTTATTGGTAATACAGGTTCACTGATCTTCATCATCATCATCGTTGACCACCTCCAGTTTCCCGGGTGTGGTTCACTCTTTTGGCATATTTGTCGGAGGATAAAACACTGATTTAGTGATAACCTTTTACATCAAAACTTCAACATTTTATACCTCAAGCAGTAAAAAAATAATAATGTTTAACTCTTTCACATCTAATGTGTATTTTTATAAAAATCAAACGAGGGAGAGCTACCCATGCCTGTCAATATAATATTGGACGTCCTTCCACCTTGAGCCTCCCTCTCCAGTTAGCTATGGCTGTCAATATATTGATGATCCACAGCCTCCACTCCTAGCTGTGACTATGAGTATGGTGTTGACATATCCTTCATCTTCATGATAGCCTCTATTGTTGCATAAATATTTAATGGTGAGGAGTTCTTGCAGTTTGTAGGAACGTTGAACGAAGGAGAAACAGTGGTTTTTTTTACTGGCACCAAGTCACCGTCGAAAATTCCAGAGATGGTCTATGGCGGTGTTTCTCGGCCTTTTATGGGACCACTTTCGTCAAGTTCATTCTCAATAGTTCTTAAGCCTCTGTCTATGAAGATATTGTTATTCACTTCTCTGTTTATTAGCACATTGCGTAATCTTCTTGATAACGAGAAGGGCTCATGTATTATTCATTACAAGTGAATTTATATAACATGAGATTTCAAGTAGCTGCCACTGTACATACAAATAAGCCCCTATTTCTTATTCGTTCCCGATAAATTACACCCATTTTAGGTTTCCATGAGATCAAAATTGGTTTTAAATTGCCAACGCTTGGTACAAGACTTGTAACACAAAATTTATCAACGTTTTTTGTCCTTATTAACGTTATATGGTAACTATAAGTAACTGCATCTAAGCCGCGAATTCCTATCACACACACACACTCAATTCTAGTGACAATATATACTATGCCCACCTTTTGCGAGCGTATACTAACTGAAATGCTTTTTGATTAAAAAAACTGCACATTAACTGTTAGTTTTAGGTAGATTTCATTAGAAAGCTAACTATTGCAATGGGTCCCATGTTTCGACTTCCGGAAAATTTCGACATATCTTCGCGTTTCACATCCCCCAGACCCCAAAACCACCGTCAGTTCAAAAGTTTATATATAATTTATGTATGTATATATATATATATATGTATATATGTATATCAGTTTCTTGTGGACACGATAACTGCCGTAATTTTGCACCAATCACTTTGAATTTTTTACATAATATGTATCCCTATAAAATCTCGGTCGAGTTCGTTAATGGGCAAAATCGGTCGAAGGGGGTGAAAATGGGGGGCTTTTTTCGAAAAATTGAAATTTCGCTATAACTCTCTTAATACGTAAAATATCGAATCCATTCAAAGTTCATAATATGTGTCGGATAAGTGCCAACAATTTATGTCAAATAAGTTTTTTGATAGCACCAACCATTGACCAAAGGGGTGGAAAAAAGTGGGTTTTTCGGGAAACATTAATCATATCTCTCTTAATAGGCACAATATCAAAACCGTACAAAATGGACAATATTCCCCTAATAATTACCTAAAACTTTTGTCTGAAAGAATTTTTGATATGACCCACCATTACGCCAAGGGATGCGAAAAATGATTTCGGAATTATAAGAAAATGCCAAGAGCTATCAGAGGTTGCCATGGCAACACTACTAAATTGATGAGGGATGAGCCGTTGCCATGACAACGCACTTGCACGAGATCAGATTCAGTATTTCTATCTGACTAAGCTGGCCCCGTGGTGTTGGGGTAGCGCGCATGCCTCTCACCCGGAGGCCGCGGGTTCGATCCCCGGCTCCGTCAGGGATTTTAAAACTGACGTGAGGGTTGGAACGGGGTGCACTCAGCCTCGTGAGGACAATTGAGTAGCTGTCTGACAGTGAGACAGCACCCCGATCACGAATACCAATATTAACGGCCGAGGGGACCCGACGCGCTGATCACGCGTCACCCCAATATCGGCAGGCCAAATGGCTGGGCAGCGGTAGCTTGGTCGGCCTTAGCCCGTCATGGGCTGGATGGTGCCAGGGGTTGACTTTGACATCTGACTAAGTGGGAAGCGGCTTCGGTGACGTAACTGGTAGCATGCAGAATGTCTATGCCCAAGGTCGCGGTTTCAAAGCCGGCCGAAGTCGTCGGATTTTCTAAGAGAGCTAAAATCCCTCAGTATGCTTTCCTTTGGAGGGGAAGTTCCAACGTTCGTTGCGAATTGCTGGTTGGGGTGGCATCTAGTAGCCAAGTTCACAGCTAGGTGTCGTTGACGGTAGTACCTGGTAGCAACATTAGGAACTACTGCTTGAAATTGACCGTCTGCAGTCCTTACCTGAATTAAGACTACTACAGCCATTACAATTCACACCGTTTATCAGACAGATTCTACACTCACCCAAAGTACACGGGGTTAGATGACCGCGTTGTCGCAGCCCCTAAACTGAGGAACCAACCAGAGGTAGATTTCATTAGAAAGCTAACTATTGCAATGGGTACCATGTTTCGACTTCCGGAAAATTTCGACATATCTTCGCGTTTCACATCCCCCAGACCCCAAAACCACCGTCAGTTCAAAAGTTTATATATAATTTATGTATGCATATGTGTATATATATATGCATATCAGTTTCTTGTGGACACGATAACTGCCGTAATTTTGCACCAATCACTTTGAATATTTTACCGAATATGTATACCTATAAAATCTCGGTCCAGTTCGTTACTGGGCTAAATCGGTCGAAGGGGTTGAAAATGGGGGGCTTTTTTTCGAAAAAGTGAAATATTGCTATAACTCTCTTAATATGTGAAATATCGAATCCGTTCACCGTTCATACTATGTGTCGGATAAAGCCCAAAAATTTATGTTAGAAGAGTTTTTTTATAGCACCAACCATTGACCAAAGGGGTGGGAAAAAGTGGGTTTTTCGGGAAACATTAATCATATCTCTCTTAATAGGCACAATATCAAAACCGTACAAAATGGACAATATTCCCCTAATAATTACCTAAAATTTTGTCTGAAAGAATTTTTGATATGACCCACCATTATGCCAAGGGATGAGATAAATGATTTCGGAATTATAAGAAAATGCCAAGAGCTATCAGTGGTTGCCATGGCAATACTACTAAATTGATGAGGGATGAGCCATCAGACGTTGCCAAGATAACGCACTTGCACGAGATCATATTCAGAATTCCATCTGACTAAGTGTGAAGCGGCTTCGGTGACGTAACTGGTAGCAAGCATGCTGAATGTCTATGCCCAAGGTCGCGAGTTCAAAGCCGGCCGAAGTCGTCGGATTTTCTAAGAGTTGCTGGCTGCGGTGGCGTCTAGTAGCCAAGTTCACAGGTAGGTGTCGTTGACGGTAGTACCTGGTAGCAACATTAGGAACTACTGCTTGAAATTGACCGTCTGCAGTCCTTACCTGAATTACAGACTAATACAGCCATCCCTAAGTACACGGGGTTACATGACCGCGTTGTCGCAGCCCCTAAACTGAGGAACCAACCAAAATCTCTGCGGGAGATATAATTTTGCGTGAAGAAGTAACAGACCGTTACATAGTTACACATCAGTGTCGAAACCTTGCATAAGGACAGTGTGCCATGACGTTTAGGTTCGCACACGGACAATGATAGCTCTGAAACCAAATCAGAGACGGGCAAAGCATGGGGTTGTTTCATTAATTCCATAGTATGAAAATGGACCACAAATGACAAGAAGGTTACCGTTCCCATAAGACAATAAAATGTTTAAAATAAGCATAAAATGACGAAAAACAAAGTTAATTAAGCTCCAATTATAAAATACCTTCTCGCAATAAATGAGGTCTGATCCTTCTACGAAAACCTGCATATTCTGCCTATTTTCGCCTATCCCCAAGTTTGTCCGGTGAAATCTACCTCCGCCTTCCGGCGTGCCGAGAGGACTTTTTTTGCCATGTAGCCATGGACGAAAGAAAACTATGAATGCAGGGTTGAATTACCTTCAGTATGTTACTTTATTCCCTCATTCTTTCAGTGCAAGTTTATAAGCCATCTGTAAGATACAATACCACCTACGGAAAGGAACATATAAAATGTGAAGCAAGTCATTTCTTTGCAGGACGATACAGACCATCACACAGATATTAAGATTGAGGAATCCTCTATTCCGGAGAACGTTCCATGTACCAAAACAGCAGTATCATTTTCAGATCTGAAGGAGGTAAGTATCTTCATGCGTCTTTACAAGACATCTCCTTATCATCTCATAGCATTTAGGGATTAAGAGTTGTATTCTCACAATTACGTTGATGACAAACGGAAGTGTTTGGCTGTTAATACCTACTCCAATGTCATCCTCAGCCTGTATCTCCTTTGCAAACAGTGTGCTCCCGTGCTCTAGCAGACACACAATGCTTGTAGTTACTAGCATGCTCTACAATAGACTCCCCATAGAAGCATTTCATTGACCAATCTAACTTCTTTCCATCATTAAAATATTAAATTGCAGCGAATTGTGAAGAAATGGCTTGTATCATATTGTGAATGTTGATTGATTTATGCCTTTATTCTCAGAAGATATGCTCGTATGGGCAGTCTAGTTGCTTATTACTCAACTAGCAGGTACCCGTGGCATCGCTCGCGATTAAGACAATGGGGACGATGCATTATTGCTGATAATTGGTCTATTCTTTTACAGCAATCGTGGCTACAGGTGGGTCCATTCTAATTCTGAAAAGTCTGATACATACAGTATATTGACATGAGCAGAAAAGTGGGAATTTTATAGAGTTGTAAAAGTCTGCAGGGTACGAAGTTTCATTACGGTATGTGAACACATTTTAGAATTACGTTTTTGGTTTTGCCATCTTGTGCTGAGACATAACGATTTTGTAGTCCGGATACTCGCTAGCACGCCACATACAGTTGCCCATGGGAAAAAATGGTTTTGTCTAAAAGTACACCTGCTGCTGTTAAGTGTGTGTCATTGCGCTTTGTTAATAGAAATTGCGAATATTGTTTGAAGAGGGAACTGCAGTCTTGCACACTGGAATGGCAAATCTATCGGAATATGGGGAATTAAAAGTATTTTTCCTTAAGCTATTCTGGGTGTAATTTTGCCACACTTATTGATGATTTGAACGTCAACATGTCGCTATTAATAGACCTAGAGTAAAATACCTCTCACCTTGGCCACTGATGTACATTATGCAGTCTCTTCCAGTGTTACATCCTAGGGATTGAAATTCTCCAACAACCCTTTTGCCTCACATGCCTCTCTAAGTAAGTAAGATTCCTGATTGTTGTAGTTTAAGTCTTCAGTTTTTTGACTGGTTTGATGCAGCTTTCCATGTCTCCCTCTCCTGAGCTAATCGTTTCATCTCTGCATTGCTACCACACCCTACATCTTAGGCAATCTCTTTAACCGTGGTCTACCCTTTTAGTTCTTGTCCTCGACCCTCCCATCCATAACTAAGCTTGCTATTCCTGGGTGTCTTAATATGTGTCGTACCAACCTATCTCTTCTCTTCATTAGCAGTCGCCAGAAACATCTCTCCTCTCCCACTCGTCTTAATAGCTCTTCATTTGTTACCCTATCTACCCATCTGATCTTCATCATAATCCTGTAACACCATATTTCAAACGCTTCAATTCTCCTCTTTTCTGCAGCACCATTAGTCAAAGTTTCACTTATAGTATCACGCTCCAGAAAAAGCTTTCAAAAATGACTTCCTAATACCTAAATGTGTATTCGATGTCAACAGATTCCTTTTCTGTAGAAATGCTTTCCTTTCTTGAGCCAACCTGCTTTTTTATCCTCTTTGCTTCGTCCATCACTGGTTATTTTGCTTTCTAAGTAACAGAAGTCTCCTACTTCCCGTAGCGTTTCACCTGCCAATTTGATGTCCATAGAGGTTTCAGATTTATTTCGGCTGCATTCCAATAATTTTGTTTTACATTTATTGATTTTCATCATGAATTCTTTCCTCAAGACGGAGTCCATATCATTCAAAAACTCGTTCAAATCCTCTGGCGTATCGGCCAAGATGACGATGTCATCAGCAAATCTCAAAGATGAAATTATTTCTCCTTGAATCTTCGCTCTCACTTTAAATTTTTCTCCAATTTCCTGATTATTGTGTTTTTAGAGATCTTTGAAATGCGTTGCCCTCGCACATGGTGTAGATGCATTGTCAAAGGAAAACATTCCATGTTACGAACATGGGCCGCATAACCTGTACCGAAAGCCTATTCTGAACAGCAGTTACTTGAACTCAGATTTGCCAACATTTTATTGTATCTTTCCATGTGGTTTATCTCTGTACCTCAACATACAGAAGAGTGCTTTAAAAATCATGTCTTGTGTAAATTTTGGAATAGGTAGCGAGTGTGGTTTTTGCGGAGTGGATACTCGCTCGTAGAAATTCTTTTCGGTAAAATAGACTGGTTCACAATTTTGTGAGTTCACATTGAGGTACGTCACGGCCTTAAGTGTTACGGAAATGGCAATAGCCGCCACAGAATAGCCGCCACAGAGCTTCGTTGCTACTGAAATATCGACCAGACTGATATTTGTACTTAATATACGGAATTTGTGAGCCCAGTGATTATGAAATTGAACGTAGCTATATCGCTACCATTATTTAGTAGCCGCTACAGTAGTGTTTAAAAATTAAAAGTGGTATTAGAAGGCGCTTTCCCTAATTTTTAACCCTGGCACTACAGACCATGAAGAGCCTAGGCCTATCAAGCGACCACTTCCCAGCCATTTGGCCTGCAGATATTGTGGTGATGCGTGGTCAGTGCATCGTGTCCCCTCGGCCGTTAATCTTGTTCTTCGTGACCGGGCCGCTGCCTCTCTTTCAGACAGCTACTGAATTGTCCTCACGAACCTGAGTGCACTCCGTTGCAGCCCTCACGCCAGTGTCTAAAATCTCTGACGGAGCCATGAATCGAACCCGGGGCCTCCGGATGAGAGTCAGGCGCGCTACCCTGTTCGTATAGTGTTTATATATATCTTGAAGAAGATAATAAATTGAATGGCATTGCCTCCTACAGGGAAATATTACAAATCGGATGTCGTACCTTGAGGTTCAGTTGCCATGGAAACGGACATGCCATTAGTTCATCAGTGTGAAGGTCGTTTTCTGGGAATATCTTTGAAACTGTTTGTTTTAGGGCCTTAAAATGTGGTTGAGGTGTCCCATTGGGACGTACCGAGTATTGTTTCTTGCGTCGAGGGGTGTAAAATGAGCTTTGTCCGGTCTTTATATGACAACTTCGATATTTTGTCTCGGTTGTGTATTTTTGGTGACTTTTCAGTTATGTTGCCCGTTCCACGGGAACAATGATTTATTTCCGGATGAAAGGCAGCCTATATTTTATCCCAGGGTATAAGCTGTCTCCATTTCAAATTTCATCCAAATCCTTCCAGCCGTTTTAGTGTCAAGAGATAACAAACTAACACACACACACACAGAGACACACAAACAGATTTTCACAATTATAATATATATATATGAATATAGGGATGTTATGTGTACGTGTTGGACCGTAGAACCTGATATGGTCTATTGAAGAGCATTCCAAACGTTTTCCCATGGCGACACCCTATTAGCAGACATGATGCCCATTTAATTATTATAATTATAATCATAGACTATTTTAACAAAGGAGATTCATTTTAAACAAATAAAAAAATCATAGTATATATATATATATGATTTTCCAAGTATAATAGGCTATATTAAAGACCTTTCTCATAGATGCAAAACTTGCACCTTGATGTTCCAATTCAATGACTGCTATGGGCTTGGCGATCATTACAAATCTGCTTTATATCAGGTCGGATGCAGGACAAATTCACTCGCATTTCCTCATCTATCATTCTCAAACTTCCACGTTTAACTGTTTTTGAATTAGACATAACAGGAAACGCATTTTCACAGGAATATGTCGTTGAAAACTGCAACGAAACAATGAGGACTCTTTTACTCGGGCGAGGAAGATCTTGTTGAATAGAAACCCAGAAGCTGTCTAATTCTGACTCTTGGTTCTTAAGTCTGGTTGTTCTTAAGCTCCGCCAGTTCCTTTTCTTCGATAAGTTGAAGAGCTGGAGGGTGCAACAGGAATTATTTTCCATTCGTATTGTTTTATATTTAGTGTTGGAAAATATCCAACTAGCCTCTATTTTAGTTGCATTAAATGATTTTGAACCAGTGGTTGCATTATGCACTAATTGGACATTTAGATGTCAAAGGAAACTCTCAAAATTGCTCTCTTTTATTTTTCTCAACCATACACTGACTTTTACACTTATAGTGGCAATTTTGTCTGTAGTGGTAAAGAGATTTGCACTCTTATCAACATCTCGATCACGCGGCTAATAGGCCCAATGGGGGGAAGTATGTTTAATATTTTCTCACAGGTTCTTTATTCATTTCCTATCCTGAATTTA
Source organism: Meconema thalassinum (assembly GCA_946902985.2). Taxonomy (NCBI): domain Eukaryota; kingdom Metazoa; phylum Arthropoda; class Insecta; order Orthoptera; family Tettigoniidae; genus Meconema; species Meconema thalassinum. Next base: position 122,528,559 of record OX336397.1, read on the forward strand.
TAAGTACGACGAATCTTACGACTCCCTTGACGGTAGCCTGAGACACCCTTTGGATAGCACTGGTATGTTGTATTGACACCTGCCCCTCTCTTATGGTCTTACTGCTAAAAGAATTAAAAACAAGATATTCAGTAAAGAACATATAGCCTACTTTCTCCTAAATGCATGGGTATTGTTATAACTCTTTGTCCTATTCAAGGAGTATAATTGAATGTTGGTTGTAGTAGCTTGTTGAAAACAACGTGCTATAGGGATATTAAACATGAATATGAGGTGCCCTTTGCTAGTGCTACCTCTGTAAAAAAAAACCATTCAATTCGGTTCACCGTGTTTAAATTGATATGGGGAATGGATTTGCACACATACATGACCGCTATTTGTAAACTATTGGGCTGATGACCTTGTAGTCAGTCATAAGCTACTTTCCACAAAAAGGCACGTTGTTGCAAAATCTGGTAGAGATCGAATTATTAGAATGGTCGTAATTTGATTTAAGCTTTTAACATTTGGGTGGCCGTCATTCCGTTTCCGTCAAGATGGCGGCGATATAAAACATGACACTGAGGTGCCCTTTGCTGGTGCTACCTCTGTACAAAATTTCGTTCAATCCGGCTTCACCGTGTTTGAACTGATAGGGGGAATCGATTTGCACACATACTGGCCACCATCTTCAAACTATTGGGCTGATGATCTTGCAGTTTGGTCAGAATATGCTTCCCACTTAAAGATATGTTGTTGCAAAAGTTGGTAGAGACTAGATTATTAGGTTGGTCGTAATTACATTTTAGCTTTTAACATTTGGGTGGCCACGATTACGTTTCCGTCAAGATGGCGGTGATATAAAACATGACACGGAGGTGCCTTTTGCTAGTGCTACCTCTGTATCAAATTTCGTTCCATTCGGTTTCACCGTGTTCGAATTGATAGGGGGAATCAATTTTCACACAAAGATGGCCGCCATCCGCAAAATATTAGGCTAATAACCTATTAGTTTGGTCAAAGGGTGCTCCCTCCATAAAGGTATGTTGTTGCAAAATTTGGTAGAGATCGGATGATTAGGTTAATCGTAATTTGATCTAAGCTTTGAATATTTGTGTGGCCGTCATTACGTTTCCGTCAAGATGGCGGCGATATAAAACATGACACTGAGTTGCCCTTTCCTAGTGCTACCTCTGTACCAAATTTCGTTCCATTCGGTTTCACCGTGTTTGAATTAATAGGGGGAATCGATTTTCACACAAAGGTGGCCGCCATCCGCAAACTATTAGGCTAATGACCTATTAATTTGGTCAAAGTAAGCTTCCCCATAAAGGTATGTTGTTGCAAAATTTGGTAGAGATCGGATGATTATGTTAGTCGTAATTTGATTTAAGCTTTGAACATTTGTGTGGCCGCCATTACGTTTCTGTCAAGATGGCGGCGATATAAAACATGACACTGAGTTGCCCTTTGCTAGTGCTACCTCTGTACCAAATTTCGTTCCATTCGGTTTCACCGTGTTTCAATTAATAGGGGGAATCAATTTCGCCACAAAGATGGCCGCCATCCGTAAACTATTAGGCTAATGACCTATTAATTTGGTCAAAGTATGCTTCCTCCATAAAGGTATGTTGTTGCAAAATTTGGTAGAGATCGAATGATTTGGTTAGTCGTAATTTGATTTAAGCTTTGAATATTTGTATGGCCGCCATTACGTTTCCGTCAAGATGGCGGCGATATAAAACATGACACTGAGGTGTCCTTTGCTAGTGCTACCTTTGTACCAAATTTCGTTCAATTCGCGTTCACCGTGTTTGAATTGATAGGGGGGACAGACATTCAGAGTACACACAAACACACACACACACACAGACTCACACACACACATACACACACACAGACAGACACACTTTTTTTTCGCCCTGTGTTGATCTCATAAGTCTACTTTCATTTTTTGCAAAAATCGAAAGTAGGCTAATAAATGTTCATTTGACCTCAATCCTTTTAGGCTAATTCTTCCATTACGGCACTGATCTTTTTTATTTTCCATATGCAATAAGTCTACCTTGGTCTCTAAAAGTGTATTATAAGTTTCAGAACTGGGGATTATAACCACTTATCTGTATAATTTTGATCTCTAGCTCTAGGATGTGAAGGACTGTAGAAAGTTATTCAGCGAATTTATCTTCACTTCTGCTAAGCATTGCTGTACAATTACATGGGCTGTCATTTTTGTAAATGTATAAGGTGATAGCTCTGAAATAAATTATTCCATCTTATCCCCAGGGTGTAAAAGAAGAAAATCAGAATGAAGAAGCAGATAATAGTGGAAATCACTCAAATGAGTAAGTGTTAAACATACAAACAACACGTTCTTTCGTTTACATTATATTTAACCCCTTTGAAGGAATGTTTAGGCTTTTCCTTTTTTAAAATCCACCATTGCTTCAACTTACATTCGCAGAGCTCAACTCTGTTGACTTCCCTCGGTCAGTTTCTGTTCTTTTCCAGGTTATTTATGGATTGAATTATTATTTAATATGTATTTATAACTCTTTATTGATGATCGATTTATCGATTATAGATCATCTACAAAATCATCGACTCGAGGTTTCCGAAATTAGTGGGTATCACCCAAATGCGTAATCGGAGATTATCATGTGAGGGCTCAAACAAGAGGTCTCCAGCCCTCTATCTATAGGACATACCATTTCCAATACCAATATATTTTTAGCCTACTTTCGATTTTTGCAAAAAATGAAAGTAGACTTATGAGATCAACACAGGGCGAAAAAAGTGTGTCTGTCTGTGTGTGTGTATGTGTGTGTGTGAGTCTGTGTGTGTGTGTGTCTGTGTGTGTGTGAGTGTGTGTACTCTGAATGTCTGTCCCCCCCATCAATTCGAACACGGTGAATGCGAATTGAACGAAATTTGGTACAAAGGTAGCACTAGCAAAGGACACCTCAGTGTCATGTTTTATATCGCCGCCATCTTGACGGAAACGTAATGGCGGCCACACAAATGTTCAAAGCTTAAATCAAATTACGACTAACCTAATCATCCGATCTCTACCAAATTTTTCAACAACATACCTTTATGGGGGGAGCATCCTTTTACCAAACCAATAGGCCATCAGCGTAATAGTTTGCGGATGGCGGCCATCTTTGTGTGAAAATCGATTCCCCCTGTTAATTCGAACACTGTGAAACCGAATGGAACGAAATTTGGTACAGAGGTAGTACTAACAAAAGGCACCTCAGTGTCATGTTTTATATCGCCGCCATCTTGACGGAAACGTAATGGCGGCCACACAAATGTTCAAAGCTTAAATCAAATTACGACTAACCTAATCATCCGATCTCTACCAAATTTTGCAACAACATACCGTTATGGGGGGAGCATCCCTTGACCAAACTAATAGGTCATCAGCGTAATAGTTTGCGGATGGCGGCCATCTTTGTGTGAAAATCAATTCCCCCTATTAATTCAAACACGGTGAAACCAAATGGAACGAAATTTGGTACAGAGGTAGCACTAGCAAAGGGCACCTCAGTGTCATGTTTTATATCGCCGCCATATTGACAGAAACGTAATGGCGGCCACACAAATGTTCAAAGCTTAAGTTAAATTACGACTAATATAACCATCCGATCTCTACCAAACTTTGCAACAACATTCCTTTATGGAGGGAGCATCCTTTGACCAATCTCATAGGTTATTAGCCTAATAGTTTGCGGATGGCGGCCATCTTTATGTCAAAATTGATTCCCCCTATTAATTCGAACACGGTGGAACCGAATGAACGAAATTTGGTACAGAGATAGCACTAGCAAAGGGCATCTCAGTGTCATGATTTATACCGCCGCCATATTGACAGAAACGTAATGGCGGCCACACAAATGTTTAAAGCTTAAATCAAATTACGACTAACATAACCATCCGATCTCTACCAAACTTTGCAACAACATACCTTTATGGAGGGAGCATCCTTTGACCAATCTAATAGGCCATTAGCCTAATAGTTTGCGGATGGCGGCCATCTTTATGTCAAAATTGATTCCCCCTATTAATTCGAACACGGTGGAACCGAATGAACGAAATTTGGTACAGAGGTAGCACTAGCAAAGGGCACCTCAGTGTCATGTTTTAAATCACCGCTATCTTGACGGAAACGTAATCGCGGCCACCCAAATTTTAAAAGCTAAAATGTAATTACGACCAACCGAATAATCTAGTCTCTACCAAATTTTGCAACACCATATCTTTATGTGGGAAATATATTCAGACCAAACTGCAAGAAATCAGTCCAATAGTTTGCAGATGGTGGCCAAGTATGTGAGCAAATCGATTCCCCCTATCAATTCCAACACGGTGAAACCGAATTGAACGAAATTTGGTACAGAGGTAGCACTAACAAAGGGCACCTCATATTCATGTTTAATATCCCTATAGCACGTTGTATTTCAACAAGCTACTACAACCAACATTCAATCATACTCCTTGAAAAGGACAAAGAGTTATAACAATACCCATGCATTTAGGAGAAAGTAGGCTATATGTTCTTTACTGAACATCTTGTTAAATGATGGACTCTTCCAAGGTTATGTGAGGTTCGGAGTGGTTTCCACTAAGTCAAGTAACATGACACCTAACTGCCCACGACATGATAGCCCGAGCGGTCGATCCAACATGATTGATTAATTTTATATTTTATTTATTTAATTTATATTTATTTAGTATTTGATTTTTGTTATTTAATTTTTATTTATTGAATATTCACTATAATTATTGATTTAAGACCACTACGGAGCGCTTACGACTAGTTCTTATTCAATGCTCACTTCTGCTCCCAATATCTCTTGAGCCCTTCTGATAATTTCTCCTTTCTCTCCTGCGAAAGGGTCTTCCCACATTTAGGGACTCTATGGGGTGGTGTCGAAGACTCTATCATAGCACAACATTTAGAACGATCTTCTACATCAAAGTCAGCAATTCCCGCCGAATCCAAGTCGTTTAGTACATCATTAATTTATTATTTAATATTTATTTATTATTTAATATTTGATCTATTTATTTCTTCTTGACATTTCGGCCAGCTATGGGCCACGTTAATTCAACTGCTCTCTTCCTCGTGCTTTAACATTCGCCCAGTAACGCATCATGTGTTCTCGGTGCTGCTGTTTCCTGGTTTCAGTTCATTTCTTACCTGTAGTTAGTGTAGACTTTTTCTGGAAACTCAGGTGTTCTTTTAGTTTCATCTTAAGGGGCGTACGCGTCTCAATATCGTTGTATATAATTCCCACTTCTTTTAAATCCTTTCCTACCTCTCCGAGCCACGCTCCTTTGTTTCTTTTACCCCAAAAGTAAGTAAAGATTTTGTTTTACAATCACATTGGGCTCAGTGTTGTTAAATGACTATAGAGTACAATCCTCCTCTTTCTCATCATGTCAGTGATTTTGGGAACATGTGTGTAGAGTTCATGGTTCTTCCTCCGTCTTAATTACCGTTTTGCTCGACCGGGCCCAAGATTTTCCGTAAGATCTTCCTTTCTTTGGTTTCAAGTTTCTCCATAAGACCTTTTCTGTGCATCATAAGGCACTCTGCTGCTTATAAGACTCCTGGTCAGATGACTGTGCAGTAATGTTGAAGCTTGGCATTTAGGGATAATGATTTCTTGTTTTAGATTCCCTTGGTTAACTGGTATGCAGTTTCCAATTTTGTCATTCGTGATGTGAAAGCCTCCTTCTCAGAGATTCACCTAGGTATTTGAACTTTCCTATCCGCTTGATATTTCCCCTTGCAATGGCTAGTTCTCTTGGTGCCAGCCTTATATTACTTATAAACTGGTTTTCTCGAAGGAGATATTGAGGCCTGCCTTTGCTGCTTGTTTCTGGAGTTCACTGATTTGTTCAATGTCTGAACTCATGGAATGAGAAAATAATGCGAAATCATCCGCGAACGCTAGACAATCAATTATTATATTCATGTTTTTGAATTCTGGTATCACCCCATTTTCAAGTCCTTTGTTGCTCAATTCTCTCCGCCACTCACGGATAACTTGGTCAAGCACACTATCGAAGAGCAAAGTTCCATCCCCCTTCCCCTTGTCATGATGTCAAAGACGTCGGAAATTTCTCTTTGGAATTTTACCTTGGACGTAGTGTTGGTTACGGTCTCCTGGATGATTGCCCTTGTCTTGTTGTCCAATCCTAGTTCTTTAAGATTTCAAATAGAGTGAATCGATCAACAGAGTTATATGCTTTCGCGAAATCATCGAAGATCGCAACAAATTCTTTTTTTCTAAGCTTGAGATATGAAAGGGCCGATTTAAGATTCAGAATCTGTTCAGTACAGGACCGTCCTTTCCCAAAACCTCCTTTGTATTCTCCCAGTTATGGAACCCAGTTGTTGTTCTACTCTAGCCATGAGAGCATTGGAAAGGATCTTGTCGGTTATTTTGAGAAGCTAGATACCAAGGTAGTTGTTTACATCCATTATGTCACCTTTCTTATGAAGAGCGTGTATAAGGGCTGAGGTCCAGCCCCCAGGAAGTTTCTCTGTTTCCCAAATATCACCTAGTATCTTAGTTAACTCGTCAACTGCCTTGTCTCCAGCATATTTCCATAGTTGAGATGTTATCAAGTCTTTACCCGGTGTGTTATTGTTTATAAATGACTGTATGATCTGTTTGATTTCAACTTTTGTCGGTGGAAGTGAATCTGCGTGAACGTGTGCATTTTCTTCGAAATGAAATGTGGATTCTGGAGCTTCTCAGTTGAGGAGGGTTGCTAAGCATTTAGCCAGAATTTGGCAGTTGTCATTGCCATTGTGAACAATTTTTCCGTCGGGATCTTTGAAGTGTAGGTTTGGTGAAGTGTATTTATTGAGATTCTGTCTCTCACCCGGGTTTGATTCCCGACTCCTTCAGGAATTTTAGTAACTGACGTGATGGCTAGAACGGGGTGCACTCAGCCTCATGAGGATAATAATAATAACTAATAAAAATAGTCAATTGAGCCTTTCCATGACTACGCAAAAGAGAGGGAGCGGCAGACCTCAAACAACATGGATGACGAATGTCCAGAAGGACATGAGAGTATTGGGCTTATCTGCTGATGATGCTTTACAAAAAAATCAGTGGCGCCTCAGGATTTAGAAAACTGACCCCACGTAACGGGAAAAGGCGAGGAGGAAGACGAATTGGCGGCTATCTTGAATCGACCGGTCCGGCTATCCTGTCGTGGGCAGCTAGGTTGCATGTTACATGGCTTTGTGGAAACTGCTCCGAACCACACCTACCCTTGAAAACGTCCATCATTCAAAAAAGTATTTAAATTAAAAGTGTGTCCTATGGATAAAGGGGATGGTAACCTTTTGTTTGAGCCTTCACACGACTTTCTCCGATTATCGTTTGGGTGATATCAAGTATTTTCGGAAAATGCAAGTCAAAGACCTTGTAATTACTATGGTCTGGAAAGACGCGTCCAATTGTATCACCTCTATGCTGTCGACCAAATAGGATTAGTATGAAATGTTATTATGCAACATGGAATGTAAGAACACTCACTGACGACCCCGCAAATGAGAGACATGAAAGGAGAACAGCTATTGTGGGTAGAGAGTTACGGGTATATGATATCGACGTAGCAGCACCCGTCTTGCTGAGGAAGGTCAGTTGAAAGAGCAAGGTGCGGGGTACAGCTTCTTTTTGAAGGGTCAACTTTCAGATGAGCGCAGAATACATGGCATTGTCTTTGCCACTAAGAAAAAGCTTCTCAATGATTTGTTAGAGCTTCCAACCTGTTATAATGAACGCCTCATGACACTAGGACTTCCGCTAAATAACAACCAGCATGCCACAGTGATCAGTGCATCCGATGATGACATTAAAGATAATTCTATTGCGATCTGGATAACGTCCTATCAAACATCAACCGTGAAAACAAACTCATTCTGCTCGGTGAATTCAACGCTAGAGTGATTAAGGACTACAATCTTTGGAATGGTATAATTGGCAAGGAGGAAGTTGGGAGTGAAAATTCCAATGGTATTAGACTACTCTGAAAATGTGCTGAACATGAATTGGTAATCACCAATACTGTCTTCCGCCAAAATAATTGCTTCAAAACGACATGGCATCATCCTAGATTTAAGCACTGGTATCTCATTGACTATGTCATTTTATACTAGAAAATATTACGACATGAGCTTATCACCGAAGCAATGACAGGAGCCGATGTCTGTCGTACAGATCACCGTCTTATCAGATAGTTATGCGTATAAAATTATCCATTCAAATGAGGAAACAAAAGAAGACCTGTAGGCATAATTTTGATATTGAGAAGTTTGGTAACTCAGAGCAGATCTCCCAATATAGAGAGCTGCTTAACCAGATACTGGCAACGGAATATCATCCAAGTGTAACACAACACTGGGAGAGTCTGAAGGCTACTATTCTAAGTGCTTGTAGGGAAACGCTGAGATATAAGACCAGGACACATCAGGACTGGTGAGATGAAAAAGATGTGGAAATTGAAGCATTGTCCTCTGAAAAGAGGAGAGCAAGGCTAGCTTGGAGAAAAGATCTGAATTCCCTTGCTAAAAAAAGAAGCCTTTTGCCTTGCCAAAGGAAATGTCCAAAAGAAGAACTCGTGCACTTAAAAGCAAATGGTGGATATCCAAAGTTAAAGAGCTGCAATATTCAGCGGACAACGATCCGCGACAGTTCTTCCAAGCAAAAAAACAGTTTATGGTCCCACCACTTTTGGTAGAAACTCACTTATGACCAGTGACAATATTACACTTCTAAAATATCTATATCCCATCATTAATAGGCGGAAAGAACATTATGAAGACCTCTTGAATCAGGATTCAATTATTCAGGTTGAGATGGTATACCAGCAGAAGCCCGCAAAGAAAGAGGTGAGGAACTCTTAAGTCTCATACATGATTTTATTATTAACATTTGAGAACTGAAAAAAAAATACCTGCTGAGCTCATAGAGAGTCTGATAGTTACCACATTTAAGAACGGTGATCGGACAGACTGCAAAAACTATCGTGATACATCATTACTATCATGCCTGGGAAAGCTTATTGCTCGTATTTGGCTACTCGCATTCTATCTTTGGCGGAGAAATTACTTCCAGAGGGCCAATGTGGTTTCAGGTCCTCTAGACGAAACACATATGTAATATTCACAGTTCGGCAGCTTCAAGAGAAATGTAGAGAACAAAATATACCTCTTTATATTGCGATTATCGACCTCACTAAGGCAGTTGACTCTGTAATCCGTGAATTTTTATGGAACATTTTAGCTCTGTATGGTTTTCCACCAACATTTATTACCATCTTAAGACTGCTCTACACTGATATGACGGCTACTGTTATTGTTAACGACTCTATTGGAGAGCCATTCCATATCAATACTGACGTTAAACAAGGCTGTGTAATTTCCCCTACATTGTTTTCTTTGTTCGTTGCCGCTGTCACGCAGCTAGTCAAAGACGATCTTCCTTTAGGTATACAAATAACTTACAGGATGGATTGAAAGCTCTTTAATTTGAGCCGTCAAAAGGTATGGAAAAATTTTGGGGAAGAAACCAAGGGGACGACCAAAACAATCATATCTCACGAACATTGTCAAGGAAATGGAATGTGACTCTCATGCCAATATGAAGAGAACTGCTGAAGACCGTAATAAATGGCTGCAACGACAAGACTTTTAGCCTTTAGAAGCTGATGATGATGATGATGATGATGATGATGAAAGGCATGGACTCGAACATCTTCTGATGCATTGGTTGAGTTACAGTACGCAGATGATACTGCAGTAGTAACTCAATCAGAATAAGAACTCATGAAAATATTGGATGCCTCACTTCGAAGTACAAAAATATTGGTCTCAAATTTAACACCAGTAAAACCCAGGCCCTCTACCAACCAGCCCTGGAGAAGGACAAGGAAATGGACACATTAATGTCACCATCGATGGAGTAAGACTTCAAGAAGTTAACACCTTCCCTTATCTTGGCAGCACCCTGTCATCAAGTCCTAATATAGATTCTGAAATTCAACACAGGATTAACCGTCCTGGGGCATCCTTTGCAAGTCTAAGGTCTAGAGTTTTGACAACCATCATGGCAATGCTGCAACGAAGATCCTTGTGTTCCCATCTTACTGTATGGACCTGAATCTTGGGTATGCTATAGACGACACCTAAAACAGCTGGATCAATATCACAAGCGATGCTTGAGGAGAATTCTTCGTGTGACAAGGCAAAACAGACATACAAACACCAACATTCTCTAAGAAGCACAGACTGCTACAATTGAAGTCATGATTATTAAACGGCAGCTGAGGGGGAAAGAATACGTAATCCTCATGCCGAATAATCGCATTCGCAAAGTGGTGTTTTGCTATGAATTAACAGAGGGTAAACGCTGTGTGGGAGGCCAGCGGAAGCGATTCAAAGACGTACTACATGCTAATATGCAAATGTGTCAAATTGATATTAATAACTAGGAAACCTTAGCCCTTGATCGCTGTTCCTGTAGATCACTTGTTCATAATGGTGCAATATATTTTGAGGGAAACCACTGACGAACAGTAGAGGATAGGAGGCAGCGCAGAAAGGACAGAGTGCTCATTAGAAGAAGTGGATGGAACCTGGAACCACCTGCAATCTCTGCGGCAAATCGTCTGCCTCCTCATTGGGCTGTGTAGTCACCTCCGAACTCACCGATGAAGAGACATTCCGGTTTGGAAGGCCAATCTACTCGATACGAGTGTTTGCTCTGATGATGATGAGCTCATGAATAAGTGATAAATCGATAATCAATGATAATAAAAACATAAATATTAAATAACATAAATCGATAAATAAGTTGGAAAAGAAGAGACACTGACGATACGAGGTCTACAGAGATGGGCCTAGCGCAAGTAAGTGAAAGAAATGGTGGACTTTTGACTTGTGTAAACTCTCATTATATTTGCAAAAATCTGTTGAGAATTTTAGGGAATTCTGGGGATGGTGGTAAGGGAAGGGAAGGGAGTGTGGAGGCATCCTCCATAAAGTTTAAAAAAACCGCCATCTTGGATGATCCTGAAGTGCACATGCTCTTCAAAAAATTCTAATTTTCCCCGGACGTGTAGATACTTTTAATTTTAGGGTGGAATAGGCTTGTCTTATAGATAGAGGGGATGGAGCCCTTTCGTTTGAACCCGCACACGACTTTCTCCGCTTACTCGTTCGGGAGTACGCACGGCCTTGTCCCTGGATGGCTTGTTGCCTATTCAAATACCCCTGGGATAAGATCCCTCTTGCCCTTCAACTCTCGTACTTTAAGTATAGAGCACTCAATTTTTACTTATCCTCTTAATCGAGACGATTAAAGATCATGTTGGTTGGCACAAGCACTTCTTTCTTGATGTAAAATGATAATCACGTTCATCCGGAAGAACTATAAATCCAAGAACTCCGACACACAGTTTAAAACAGTATTTTCTGTATTATATATATCGACTGCACGAACACCATTTGATTGGACAGTAGAAACGAGATCACTTACTAGTATTGAACGAAAACATGCAAATTAATGCAAATTGCTGAAAATACCCTACTTTAGTTTTCACTAGTTTAATCCCTTGAACGCAAAGTTATTAATCCGCTTCCCTTGATTCTGTAGCATACTGAAATTAAATTATCTTCAGTTGGTCAACAATATTGTACGGAAATGGTAAACAGTGTTATTCCCTGAAGCAAATTACATGAGGCTATAAACTTCCCCTGGCTTACCAGTTCCGAGCGTCGACATACGCATTTAATTTCGGCGTTTAAATCTGTGTCTACGAATACAGTAGATTTATGTACACTTATCCGGCATTGTGGTATGTAAGTTTTGATATTGTAATGGAAGTGGGTATTTTACTCGTACTAACATTATAACTTTTTCACAGAAACGACCACAATTCGGAAATCACTTTAACAAGAGATACGTTGCTTCACTCAATCAAAATGTACACAAAATAAACACGTTAACCTTTAGCGGTATGATGCCATACATGTGCATATATTGCAAAGCAAAATTTGCAAAAGAAAAGTATTTGAAGGCTCACATGAAGAATCATTATGGTCTCAAGTTTCATTCCTGTGGTAGATGTAAAGGAGACTTCAGTAAAAAAAAGTGCCCCGAAGGTGCACGAGATGTTCCATAGTGGTCGTCAGCCATATTCCAGTACTATAGGCGGAGCAAACTTACTCAGAAAGAAGATCTGAAGAGACACGCCATGATCCATACAGGTCTCAAGCGAAATTCCTGTAGTACATGTGGAGCAAAGTTTTCTTTGAAAGGTAACTTGAAGATGCACGAGATGACCCATACTGGTCTCACGCCTCATTCCTGTGGTGTATGAGGAGATAAGTTTATTATGAGAAGTGCCCTGAAGACGCACGAGATGATCCATAGTGGTCTCAAGCCACATTCTTGTTGTACATGTGGAGCAATCTTTACGCGGAAAGGTGACTTGAACAAACATTTGGAGATCCATAGTGGTCTCAAGCGACATTCCTGTGGTACATGTGGAGCAAGCTTTACGCGGAAAGGTAACTTGAAGACACACTAGAAACATAGTGGTCTTGGGCCACATTCCTCTCGTGCATGTGGATCTAATTTTACTATGAAAAGTGACCTGAAGACGCATGAGGTGATCCATAGTGGTCTCAAGCCATTTTCATGTGGAGCAAATTTTAGACAGAAAGGTGACTTAAAGACACACGAAATGGTCCATATTGGTCTCAAGCCACATTCCCATGTTACATCTGGAGCTACCTTTACTAGGAAAGGCGATATGAAGACATGCACATGATAATCCATAGTCGTCTCATGTCTAATTCCTGTCGTACATGTGGAGCAAACTTCGAGGAGAAAGGAAAGTCGATAAGACACATGTTGATCCATAGTGGTCTAATGCAACATTCCTGAAGTACAAGTACAGTAAACTTTTCTTGGACGGGTTATTCGATGGAAACGATATGTTCCGCCAGCAGTCTCGAGCTACATTTGCTTTTGTATATGTGAAGCAAACATTACTCGGACCAAGTACCCTGAACACACAGGATGATCCATAGAAGTCTAATGCCACATTTATGTGTAAAATGCGGAGCAAAACTTTCTCAGAAAGGCTATTTGAAGACAATCACATGGTGATTCATAGTGGTCTTTTTCCAAATTCGTGAGGTATACGCAGAGCTAGGTTTACCAGGAAAGGTAATACTAAGCCACACATGTTGTTCCACAGCGGTTTATTGTCTCATTTCTAAAGTACATGGGAAGCAATATGTGCTGATAAATGCATTTTAAAGAAGCAATCATTTGTAGCCTAATCCCGTATGTTGTCCGTGCGGAGCATAGTTTACTCAGAATATTAATTTGAAAACATACATTATATCTAGCGATATTCCTGTGGTAAATGTAGACGAGCCTTTACTCAGAAAGGTCTACTGAAGGCACACATATTGATCTGTAGTGGTCTAATGATACATATATGAAGTGCATTTCTCTCTTGGAATGATTCTTGTACACGTAGAATCAATTTTGGAAATGACTATTTGTTAAACACATGCCTGGAGGTTTCTCTACGAAAGAAGGATTAAAGATACACACGATGATCCATCATGGCTTATAACCGTTCACATGACCCGCATGCGCACACACATCGAAATAAGTTTTGCATATTACTGACCAAGTGTCGTATAGGTCTTTAACCCATTAGTCGCTCTTATATCCCAGGGCGTATGACAGGCACACGTCAGAGGGATATTATCCGGGCACCTCCATTGAAAGGCTTAGCCGAAAATGTTGGCCAAAATTTCACATTCGTGGACGAAAATTTTCGCCCGTCCTGCGTTTTCCAGAAAGGAATGGCCTGCCTATGCTCCCGATGACAATTGTATAGAGCAGGGGTAGGCACTGCTTAAGAAATAAGTTCCTCCCTACTGTGCTCTATGGCAATGTGCAGAACGCTTTTGATGTGCGTCATTTATATCGGTCTAGCGCAAAACTCAAGTGTAATATGCGCAGCTATATTTACACAAGAATAATCTTTTACGAGTTGCAAGTGACTTAGTCGACATATGGCGTATTTCTGTAATGCATATTGAGCATTTTTCACTTAAAAGGATGTTTTAAGACTCTCTAGCTCTTACTGCCAAAATGCTTTATTCATATGCAAGCAAAATTTACTGATAAAAGCGTTTTGAAAAATGACGCGTCATTTCATATATTGGAAAGCTATATTTATGAGGTACTTCTAGTCATGAGTACGAAAAGAGATTCCGATTAACATATTTTATTTGATAGGCACCAGAAGTCCAATTTATGAACTGGAGAGCATGCGAGTAGTGGTTTTGTGGGGGTTCCGCACCCTCCACCTCCACACCCTCCACACAAGATGGCGGCAGCCCGATAACTCCCGAACCCGTGGTTGGATTTTAACAAATAAGGTGTTGTTGAACTCGGGCTAACACCCCCTTTCCAATGGACAACATATCTCCACCCTAAAATAAAACCTACCCCTACTAGGGGGTGAAATTGTAATTTTTTAGAGAATTTCTCTTTCCAATTGCAACATGTGAGAGTTCGAATGCCGATATGGAATGTAACGTTGTTCTACATAAAGTGCATCTGTTCGGTGAATAGCCACTATGAATTAACAAGTTTGTTTTTTACGCATGTCCACTCATGGCTTTTGTAAGAGGGTGGGGGAGCGGATCCCTGTGGATGGGTTATTGTTGACGGGTCATTGTTGGCGGGGTCATTGTTGTCGGGTCATTGTGGTCGAGTCTTTGTGGACGAGTCCTTGTTGACAGGTCCTTGAGGACAAGTCCTTGTGGACAGGTCCTTGTGGACAAGTCCTTGTGGACGAGTCCTTGTCCCTTTGGACTGATCCCTTTGGACGGGTCCCTTTGGCCTGGTTCCTACGGACTAGCCCATGAATTTATTTAAATTATGTCAAAGGGCCTAACTACATTTGTGTGTGTTGAATTGACGTTGTTCACCACTACTATAATGGAATAACGATATGAAAGGAAAGTGACGAAATACATGTGAACACGTGTGAAATGACCTTATTACCGTCCTCCTTGTGAAACAAGTCACATCCTGTTTTGCTTCATACGTGAGAAAATGTGAGTTCGAACCCGTGGTCGGATTTTGACGAATGAGGTGTCATTGAACTCGGGCTGATACCCCCTTTCCAATGAACAACATATTTCCACCCCAAAATAAAACCTACCCCTACTAGGGGGTGAAATTGTAATTTTTTAGAGAATCTCTCTTTCCAATTGCAACATGTGAGAGTTTGAATGCCGATATGGAATAAAACGTTGTTCCACACAAGAGACATGTGTTTGGTGGATAGCCACTATGAATTAACATGCTTGTTTTTGTTTTTTGTTTTTTACGCATGCCCACTCATAGCTTTTGTAAGAGGGCAGGCTTTTTAAAAGATGGCGGCTGTAGTGTAACCTAACCTAACCCAACCCACGAGTGGTGATCAAAAAGTATTTTAAGTGACGCTTGTCGATTGGCAAACCAATAATCAGAGAGGGATATGTCAGGCCTTGAGGTGATAGCCCTTTTGATTGATCCCTGTTGATTTATCTCTGTTGATTTGTCCCTTTGGACTGGTCTCTGTTGACTAGCCCCTTTTGGACGGGCCCTTTTTGACAGGGGGTCATTTTTGATGGATCCTTTTTGACATGTGCTTTTCGACGGGTCCCTGTTGACGAGTCATTGCTGACGGGTCCTTGTTGATGAGTCCCTGTGGACGGGTCATTGTTGACGGGTCCCTATTGACAGGTCATTGTTGACAGGTCATTGATGACAGGTCATTGTTGACGGGTCATTGTTGATGGGTCCTTGCTGACAAGTCCCTGTTGATGGGTCCCTGTGGAAGGGTCCCTTTAGACCGGCCCCTTTGGACTGATCCCTATGGACCGGCCCATGAAATTTATCCAAATTATGTCGAAGGGCCTAACTACATTTGTGTGTAAAGCAGTGTGTTGAACTGACGTTGTTCACCAGTCCTTACTACTACAATTGGATAACGATATGAAAGGAATTGATTAACTAGACATGAGTTAACTACCAACGAAACACTTTGGCGACTCTGCTTGTTATTGACCAATGAGTAGGGTTTTAGAAAAACTGTTTGTTATTTTGGGTTATATACAAAAAATGCTTAGACCTTTTGGGTGACTATGTTTGCTAAACAAGACATTATACCAGACACGATTAGGATTCTTATGTAGCTCAGACAAGGAAAGAATTTCTACAGAATCTGTTGACATTGAATATAGATTTAGGTATTAGGAAGTCATTTTGAAGGCCTTTGTCTGGAGCGTGGCACTCTATGAAAGTAAAACTTAGACAATTGGTGTAGCAGAAAAGTGGAGAATTGAAGTGTTTGAAATGTGGTGTTACAGGAGAATGATGAAGATTAGATGGGTAAATAGGGTTACTAACAAAGAGGTATTAAGACGAGTGGGGGAGAAGAAATGTATCTGGCGACTGTTAATGAAGTAAAGAGATAGGTTGGTAGAACACGTACTAAGACACCCAAGAATAGCAAACTTAGTTAAGGAAGAAAGGTTCGAGGACGAGAACTGTAGGGGTAGACCAAGTTTAGAATATGTTAAACAGATAGCCTTGAATGTAGGGTGTGGTAGCTATATAGAGATGAAACGATTAGCTCGGGACAGATAGGCGCTGAGATCTGCATCAAACTAGACAAAGGACTAAATACTCAAACAACAACATGTAAGTTCACTAAAATAATGTTGTGTAACGGTATATGTTAGTCAACGAACAGTAATGCATTACTGAAACCCATGACACGATACCTAAGAGCTTTTCTAAAATGATTTTAAAATGCCTTTAACCCTATATTGAACACCCAGTTCACAAGACTCATAACTGCAATGTTATGGTACAACCAAACAAAATCTATATTTCAAAACAAGCAAGTAGTTTAGTCAATGTATACTGGAAAAAGTTTTGTAAACACTCAAGTCCTCAAGACTAATTAAATTAGTAACTGTCAGGTTGACCGAGTGGTTAAGGTGTTTGACTTAAGATCAAATTTTCTGCATAAGGAAGCAAGGGTTCGAATCCCTTACCTGACATAACTATTGCCTTGATATGGCTTGGCCACACTGCATTATTATTATGACACTCGGTACACAAACCGTAGATATAGTGTATTGTTTAAGGCCACTCTCTTTCTGAACATAGTCAGAGACTGTTGATGGTTAACAATTGTATTAATAGTGGGACATGGGGATAGTAATTAAGAAAAACAGACAATACCCATACAATATTTTTATTAAATTCATTTTATAATAGTTACACACTGAATTCAAGTCTATCTCTTTACCATTGTTCTATATAGATTTATGAACACAACGCTTGTTGTAGATCCTTTTACAACTTTCTCCAGGTACTCTTGCTCTTAAAAACTGGGGAAGCCGCAATGGTTTTATAAACATAAAACCCTCATCCTCTTCTTTTTCATAATTATCATCATCATCATCATCATTATGAATATTATCATCAAAATTATTATAGTCATTGTCACCATCATTATCATCATCATCATCATTCTCAACATCACTAGAACTATCCAATTCCTCTTGTTTGTTTTCCACAGGGACCTCTTGTAGAGTCTGCGTTGCTTTTGATAGTGTTAAGGGTTTTTTGAACGATGGTATTTGTCCTAACATGTCTTTTGAGGTGATGATGAATGCTTTTTAACAAACAATGCACTATCTTGAGCAGCAATATATTTTTCTTGGACTTGCTTATTTATCTGGGTTAGAGTATTTTGCGTATTTAAATGTGTATTAATTTGAGATTCACAATGATGTTCTTTTGAAGTAAGTACGTTGGAGTCTTTTGTTTTAATCATTCCTCGACACTTTTTGGATCGTTGTTTTGAACATCGCCAAATAACAGTTCCATCTTTATTGGTTGTTTTTACAATATATGTATATCCTTTATAGAAGACACATGGCTTGCCATGACTGGTTGTTGAGACCTCCATATCAACTAATACATATGAATTAAATTTTAGTAAAGTCACATGAACAATCTTTAGATTACAAGTGATTTACACACACACACACACTTTCCTAAATGTCAAGATTTATGGATGTTGTTTTCCGCCAACAGCTGCTTACTGCGTATGACAAGGCTGGAGACTGGTAGGTGAGACGGTCTTTCACGATGTGAACACTGTAACAGGCAGTAGTCAACTGACAATATTCTTATACCCTAGTCAAGGTTAACAGGTACTTACTGCGTATGACAAGACCGTACACTCGTAGGTTAGACCGTATTTTTTGTTTGTTGCTAAG
Source organism: Meconema thalassinum (assembly GCA_946902985.2). NCBI lineage: Eukaryota > Metazoa > Arthropoda > Insecta > Orthoptera > Tettigoniidae > Meconema > Meconema thalassinum. The sequence continues at coordinate 122,546,953 of OX336397.1, forward strand.
GATTCCATATATACTCTAGACATGTTAGTTCTGAACACTTAGTGGTTAATTGTATATATTGAATTTAAATACACAGCTCATACAAGCACGTTTTGCGGATGGGAGGGGTGAGAGGCTGGCAAAAAAGGAAATGTTTTAGTTTAATGAAACGTTATGTCCTAGTAGGCGTGATTTATAGTAGACACAATTGATAGTAGACGTAATTGATAGCAGGTGTAATCGATACTAGACGTGATTAATAGTAGACGCAATTGTTACTAGGCGTGATTGATAGTAGGCGTGATTTGTAGTAAGCGCGATTTATAGTAGACGCAAATGATAGTAGGCGCGATTGATAGTAGGCGTGATTGATAGTAGACGCGATTGATAGTAGGCGCAATTTGACATGGGCGCGACTCAGATCATTTTTGATATCATAAAGTTACAGTGTCAATGTTTATACAAAGTACAAGGTAGAGGGTATTTTAAGACATAACCTCAGCTCACTTAACATAACCTAACTTTACCTAACCTAACTTTGTCACGTGACATGTTCTACAAGTTTAGACTTGCTTTAAGACTGATTATGACGTCATAGATTGATGGGAGGTGTGAGAGGCTGACAAAAAAGGAAATGTTCTGGTTTAATGAAACGTCATGTCCTAGTAGGCGCGATTTATAGTAGACGCAATTGATAGTAGGCGCGATTAATAGTAGACGCAATTGATAGTAGACGTGATTGATAGTAGGCGTGATTTGACATGAGTGCGATTTATAGTAGACGCAATTGATAGTAGGCGCGATTAATAGTAGACGCAATTGATAGTAGACGTGATTGATAGTAGGCGTGATTTGACATGAGCGCGATTTATATTAGACGCGAAAGATAGTAGGCGCGATTGATAGTAGGCGTAATTAGACATGGGCGAGATTTATAGTAGACGCAATTGATAGTAGGCGCGATTGATAGTAGGTGTAATTGGTAGTAGGCGCGATTTGACATGAGCGCGATTTATAGTAGATGCAAATGATACTAGACGTGATTAATAGTAGACGCAATTGATACTAGGCGTGATTGATAGTAGGCGTGATTTGTAGTAAGTGCGATTTATAGTAGACGCAAATGATAGTAGGCGCGATTGATAGTAGGCGTGATTGATAGTAGACGCGATTGATAGTAGGCGCAATTTGACATGGGCGCGACTCAGATCATTTTTGATATCATAAAGTTACAGTGTCAATGTTTATACAAAGTACAAGGTAGAGGGTATTTTAAGACATAACCTCAGCTCACTTAACATAACCTAACTTTACCTAACCTAACTTTGTCACGTGACATGTTCTACAAGTTTAGACTAGCTTTAAGACTGATTATGACGTCATAGATTGATGGGAGGGGTGAGAGGCTGACAAAAAAGGATATGTTCTGGTTTAATGAAACGTCATGTCCTAGCAGGCGCGATTGGTAGTAGACGCAGTTGATAGTAGACGCGATTAATGGTAGGCGCAATTGATAGTAGGTGTGATCAGGTACTTACTGCATATCAAAAGGCTGTACACTCGTGTGTTAGACACTCTATCTTGTTAAGGACCCTTATATATTCCCTATACAAGGCTATACATGTTAGTTCTAAACACTTAGTGGTTATTTGTATTTTAAATTTATATACGCAGGTTATACAAGCACGTTTTTTCACACAGTAAAACTTTGTCAAATAGCCACATGCGATACGCAAAGTATGTTTCCGCTATCTAGCGGTGACTATGGAAACTACCTGAACATATCCTAATCTAATCCTAGCTAACTTCACCTGACGGGACCATACCGGTTTGTAAGCAACAACAACAACACACTCTTAGATTCCATGAATTCCAGAGTACTTTTAGATTAATTATCGACTCTCAACTCTTATAACTATGTCTATCCCACTCTGTCAAAAACACGATATTTTTTTTAAAATTTTTGCTTGATGTCAATACTAAAGTGATAATGGGTTTTCCGATCCTATCACTATAAATTCATTACCCCCACTCTTATCTCGGTCTCGACAACAACCATGCCTATTTTTATTATGTCAGATGATGTAATGTTCGAGTGCAAAGTGGGTGTAAAAGTCAGTGCAAAGTGAGTGCAAAAGTGAGTGCAAAGTAAGTGTAAAAGTAGTTGTAAAAGTGAGTGCAAAGTGAGTGCAAAAGTGAGTGCAAAAGTGGGGTGTAAAAGTGGTACCCTATTTGTAATGGCTTATTTGACAAGTTATTTTGTGGTACCCTATTCGTAATGGCTTATTTCACAAGTTGTTTTTGTCAATGTATTTAGAGGATATTTCTCTTGTTCATAGAAAGTATCTCAGCCCTTTTTATGATAGCATAATGCTTACCGTCATGTTTGTAAGCAACAACAACACACTAAAATTCCAAGAATCCAAACTACTCTAAGGTTAATGATGGTCTCTCAACTCCATTCCACGCCTAGTCAAAAACATTATACATTTCAAATTTTTCAAAAAAGGTAAATTGAGAAAGTAGGCTATATATTTAAACTAAAAAATCATATGCTAACTCCAACACCTACGTCTATCCCATTCTCAGTCAAAAAAAATATATATATTCTTTAAATTTTTCCAAAAAATATTTGGAAAGTAGGCTATAATTTGATAACTAATCATCCTAAAAAGTCATATATAGACTCAAACCAATGGCTTTTATGTCCTTAATCGTTAGAACAAAACATGGAATTTGACATTTTTCCAAATATTGATCATTTTTAAAAATGGGCTATATTTTGTAAACTATGAATTACACAAAAAATGTGTTTGACATAAAAATGACAGGTATTTACCCCCCTCTACCCACAAACCAAGTCCCAGGTCTCTGGGACAAAATCCAAAAAGGTTCAATTTTGAAAGTAGACGATATTTTGAAAACTAATCATTCTAAAAGTCATATATAGACTCAAACAAATGTCCTTTAAGTCCCTTAACGTTAGAACAAAACTTAACATTTTTTCATTTTTTCAAAAAATGTCCAATTTTCAAAATTGCCTATATTTTGGAAACTAAGAATTAGTTCCAAAATTGCGGTCGTAGCTTAACTCAACCTAACCTAACCCTACGAGGTGTGATCAAAAAGTTCCAAAATGGCTGCCGTAGCTTAACTTAACCTTTGATTGATCCCTGTTGATTGACCCCTTTTGATTGATCTCTGTTGATGTATCCCTTTGGACTGGTCCCTGTTGACTAGCCCCTTTGGACGGGTCTTTTTGATCACACCTCGTAGGGTTAGGTTAGGTTGAGTTAAGCTACGACCGCCATTTTGGAACTAATTCTTAGTTTCCAAAATATAGGCAATTTTGAAAATTGGACTTTTTTTTTAATGAAAAAAATGTTAAGTTTTGTTCTAACGTTAAGGGACTTAAAGGACATTTGTTTGAGTCTATATATGACTTTTTAGAATGATTAGTTTTCAAAATATCGTCTACTTTCAAAATTGAACCTTTTTGGATTTTGTCCCAGAGACCTGGGACTTGGTTTGTGGTAGAGGGGGGGTAAATACCTGTCATTTTTATGTCAAACACATTTTTTGTGTAATTCATAGTTTACAAAATATAGCCCATTTTTTAAAATGATCAATATTTGGAAAAATGTCAAATTCCATGTTTTGTTCTAACGATTAAGGACATAAAAGCCATTGGTTTGAGTCTATATATGACTTTTTAGGATGATTAGTTTTCAAATTATAGCCTACTTTCCAAATATTTTTTGGAAAAATTTAAAGAATATATATTTTTTTTTTTTGACTGAGAATGGGATAGACGTAGGTGTTGGAGTTAGCATATGATTTTTTAGTTTAAATATATAGCCTACTTTCTCAATTTACCTTTTTTGAAAAATTTGAAATGTATAATGTTTTTGACTAGGCGTGGAATGGGGTTGAGAAACCATCATTAACCTTAGAGTAGTTTGGATTCTTGGAATTTTAGTGTGTTGTTGTTGCTTACAAACATGACGGTAAGCATTATGCTATCATAAAAAGGGCTGAGAAACTTTCCATGAACAAGAGAAATATCCTCTAAATACATTGACAAAAACAACTTGTGAAATAAGCCATTACGAATAGGGTACCACAAAATAACTTGTCAAATAAGCCATTACAAATAGGGTACCACTTTTACACCCCACTTTTGCACTCACTTTTGCACTCACTTTGCACTCACTTTTTAACTACTTTTACACTTACTTTGCACTCACTTTGCACTGACTTTTACACCCACTTTGCACTCGAACATTACATCATCTGACATAATAAAAATAGGCATGGTTGTTGTCGAGACCGAGATAAGAGTGGGGGTAATGAATTTATAGTGATAGGATCGGAAAACCCATTATGACTTTAGTATTGACATCAAGCAGAATTTTTTTAAAAAAACGTGTTTTTGACAGAGTGGGATAGACATAGTTATAAGAGTTGAGAGTCGATAATTAATCTAAAACTACTCTGGAATTCATGGAATCTTAGTGTGTGTTGTTGTTGTTGATTACAAACCGGTATGGTCACGTCAGGTGAAGTTAGCTAGGATTAGATTAGGATATGTTTAGGTAGATTCCATAGTCACCGCTAGATAGCGGAAACATACTTTGCGTATCGCATGTGGCTATTTGACAAAGTTTTACTGTGTGAAAAAACGTGCTTGTATAACCTGCGTATATAAATTTAAAATACAAATAACCACTAAGTGTTTAGAACTAACATGTATAGCCTTGTATAGGGAATATATAGGGGTCCTTAACAAGATAGAGTGTCTAACACACGAGTGTACAGCCTTTTGATATGCAGTAAGTACCTGATCACACCTACTATCAATTGCGCCTACCATTAATCGCGTCTACTATCAACTGCGTCTACTACCAATCGCGCCTGCTAGGACATGACGTTTCATTAAACCAGAACATTTCCTTTTTGTCAGCCTCTCACCCCTCCCATCAATCTATGACGTCATAATCAGTCTTAAAGCTAGTCTAAACTTGTAGAACATGTCACGTGACAAAGTTAGGTTAGGTAAAGTTAGGTTATGTTAAGTGAGCTGAGGTTATGACTTAAAATACCCTCTACCTTGTACTTTGTATAAACATTGACACTGTAACTTTATGATATCAAAAATGATCTGAGTCGCGCCCATGTCAAATCGCGCCTACTATCAATCGCGTCTACTATCAATCACGCCTACTATCAATCGCGCCTACTATAATTTGCGTCTACTATAAATCGCGCTTACTACAAATCACGCCTACTATCAATCACGCCTAGTACCAATTGCGTCTACTATTAATCACGTCTAGTATCATTTGCGTCTACTATAAATCGCGCTCATGTCAAATCGCGCCTACTACCAATTACACCTACTATCAATCGCGCCTACTATCAATTGCGTCTACTATAAAGCTCGCCCATGTCTAATTACGCCTACTATCAATCGCGCCTACTATCTTTCGCGTCTACTATAAATCGCGCTCATGTCAAATCACGCCTACTATCAATCACGTCTACTATCAATTGCGTCTACTATTAATCGCGCCTACTATCAATTGCGTCTACTATAAATCGCGCTCATGTCAAATCACGCCTACTATCAATCACGTCTACTATCAATTGCGTCTACTATTAATCGCGCCTACTATCAATTGCGTCTACTATAAATCGCGCCTACTAGGACATGACGTTTCATTAAACCAGAACATTTCCTTTTTTGTCAGCCTCTCACCCCTCCCATCAATCTATGACGTCATAATCAGTCTTAAAGCAAGTCTAAACTTGTAGAACATGTCACGTGACAAAGTTAGGTTAGGTACAGTTAGGTTATGTTAAGTGAGCTGAGGTTATGTCTTAAAATACCCTCTACCTTGTACTTTGTATAAACATTGACACTGTAACTTTATGATATCAAAAATGATCTGAGTCGCGCCCATGTCAAATTGCGCCTACTATCAATCGCGTCTACTATCAATCACGCCTACTATCAATCACGCCTACTATCAATCGCGCCTACTATCATTTGCGTCTACTATAAATCGCGCTTACTACAAATCACGCCTACTATCAATCACGCCTAGTATCAATCGCGTCTACTATCAATCACGCCTACTATCAATCGCGCCTACTATCATTTGCGTCTACTATAAATCGCGCTTACTACAAATCACGCCTACTATCAATCACGCCTAGTATCAATCGCGTCTACTATTAATCACGTCTAGTATCGATTACACCTACTAACAATTACGTCTACTATCAATTGCATCTACTATAAATCACGCCTACTAGGACATAACGTTTCATTAAACTAAAACATTTCCTTTTTTGCCAGCCTCTCACCCCTCCCATCCGCAAAACGTGCTTGTATGAGCTGTGTATTTAAATTCAATATATACAATTAACCACTAAGTGTTCAGAACTAACATGTCTAGAGTATATATGGAATCCTTAGCAACAAACAAAAAATACGGTCTAACCTACGAGTGTACGGTCTTGTCATACGCAGTAAGTACCTGTTAACCTTGACTAGGGTATAAGAATATTGTCAGTTGACTACTGCCTGTTACAGTGTTCACATCGTGAAAGACCGTCTCACCTACCAGTCTCCAGCCTTGTCATACGCAGTATGCAGCTGTTGGCGGAAAACAACATCCATAAATCTAGACATTTAGGAAAGTGTGTGTGTGTGTAAATCACTTGTAATCTAAAGATTGTTCATGTGACTTTACTAAAATTTAATTCATATGTATTAGTTGATATGGAAGTATCAACAACCAGTCATGGCAAGCCATGTGTCTTCTATAAAGGATATACATATATTGTAAAAACAACCAATAAAGATGGAACTGTTATTTGGCGATGTTCAAAACAACGATCCAAAAAGTGTCGAGGAATGATTAAAACAAAAGACTCCAACGTACTTACTTCAAAAGAACATTATTGTGAATCTCAAATTAATACACATTTAAATACGCAAAATACTCTAACCCAGATAAATAAGCAAGTCCAAGAAAAATATATTGCTGCTCAAGATAGTGCATTGTTTGTTAAAAAGCATTCATCATCACCTCAAAAAGACATGTTAGGACAAATACCATCGTTCAAAAAACCCTTAACACTATCAAAAGCAACGCAGACTCTACAAGAGGTCCCTGTGGAAAACAAACAAGAGGAATTGGATAGTTCTAGTGATGTTGAGAATGATGATGATGATGATAATGATGGTGACAATGACTATAATAATTTTGATGATAATATTCATAATGATGATGATGATGATGATGATGATAATTATGAAAAAGAAGAGGATGAGGGTTTTATGTTTATAAAACCATTGCGGCTTCCCCAGTTTTTAAGAGCAAGAGTACCTGGAGAAAGTTGTAAAAGGATCTACAACAAGCGTTGTGTTTAAAAATCTATATAGAACAATGGTAAAGAGATAGACTTGAATTCAGTGTGTAACTATTATAAAATGAATTTAATAAAAATATTGTATGGGTATTGTCTGTGTTTCTTAATTACTATCCCCATGTCCCACTATTAATACAATTGTTAACCATCAACAGTCTCTGACTATGTTCAGAAAGAGAGTGGCCTTAAACAATACACTATATCTATGGTTTGTGTACCGAGTGTCATAATAATAATGCAGTGTGGCCAAGCCATATCAAGGCAATAGTTATGTCAGGTAAGGGATTCGAACCCTTGCTTCCTTATACAGAAAATTTGATCTTAAGTCAAACACCTTAACCACTCGGTCAACCTGACAGTTACTAATTTAATTAGTCTTGAGGACTTGAGTGTTTACAAAACTTTTTCCAGTATACATTGGCTAAACCACTTGCTTGTTTTGAAATATAGATTTTGTTTTGTTTTACCATAACATTGCAGTTATGAGTCTCGTGAACTGGGTGTTCAATATAGGGTTAAAGGCATTTTAAAATCATTTTAGAAAAGCTCTTAGGTATCGTGTCATGGGTTTCAGTAATGCATTACTGTTCGTTGACTAACATATACCGTTACACAACATTATTTTAGTGAACTTACATGTTGTTGTTTGAGTCTTTAGTCCTTTGACTGGTTTGATGCAGATCTCAGCGCCTATCTGTCCCGAGCTAATCGTTTCATCTCTATATAGCTACCACACCCTACATTCAAGGCTATCTGTTTAACATATTCTAAACTTGGTCTACCCCTACAGTTCTCGTTCTCGAACCTTTCTTCCTTAACTAAGTTTGCTATTCTTGGGTGTCTTAGTACGTGTTCTACCAACCTATCTCTTTACTTCATTAACAGTCGCCAGATACATTTCTTCTCCCCCACTCGTCTTAATACCTCTTTGTTAGTAACCCTATTTACCCATCTAATCTTCATCATTCTCCTGTAACACCACATTTCAAACACTTCAATTCTCCACTTTTCTGCTACACCAATTGTCTAAGTTTTACTTTCATAGAGTGCCACGCTCCAGACAAAGGCCTTCAAAATGACTTCCTAATACCTAAATCTATATTCAATGTCAACAGATTCTGTAGAAATTCTTTCCTTGTCTGAGCTACATAAGAATCCTAATCGTGTCTGGTATAATGTCTTGTTTAGCAAACATAGTCACTCAAAAGGTCTAAGCATTTTTTGTATATAACCCAAAATAACAAACAGTTTTTCTAAAACCCTACTCATTGGTCAATAACAAGCAGTGTCGCCAAAGTGTTTCGTTGGTAGTTAACTCATGTCTAGTTAATCAATTCCTTTCATATCGTTATCCAATTGTAGTAGTAAGGACTGGTGAACAACGTCAGTTCAACACACTGCTTTACACACAAATGTAGTTAGGCCCTTTGACATAATTTGGATAAATTTCATGGGCCGGTCCATAGGGATCAGTCCAAAGGGGCCGGTCTAAAGGGACCCTTTCACAGGGACCCATCAACAGGGACTTGTCAGCAAGGACCCATCAACAATGACCCGTCAACAATGACCTGTCATCAATGACCTGTCAACAATGACCTGTCAATAGGGACCCGTCAACAATGACCCGTCCACAGGGACTCATCAACAAGGACCCGTCAGCAATGACTCGTCAACAGGGACCCGTCGAAAAGCACATGTCAAAAAGGATCCATCAAAAATGACCCCCTGTCAAAAAGGGCCCGTCCAAAAGGGGCTAGTCAACAGAGACCAGTCCAAAGGGACAAATCAACAGAGATAAATCAACAGGGATCAATCAAAAGGGCTATCACCTCAAGGCCTGACATATCCCTCTCTGATTATTGGTTTGCCAATCGACAAGCGTCACTTAAAATACTTTTTGATCACCACTCGTGGGTTGGGTTAGGTTAGGTTACACTACAGCCGCCATCTTTTAAAAAGCCTGCCCTCTTACAAAAGCTATGAGTGGGCATGCGTAAAAAACAAAAAACAAAAACAAGCATGTTAATTCATAGTGGCTATCCACCAAACACATGTCTCTTGTGTGGAACAACGTTTTATTCCATATCGGCATTCAAACTCTCACATGTTGCAATTGGAAAGAGAGATTCTCTAAAAAATTACAATTTCACCCCCTAGTAGGGGTAGGTTTTATTTTGGGGTGGAAATATGTTGTTCATTGGAAAGGGGGTATCAGCCCGAGTTCAATGACACCTCATTCGTCAAAATCCGACCACGGGTTCGAACTCACATTTTCTCACGTATGAAGCAAAACAGGATGTAACTTGTTTCACAAGGAGGACGGTAATAAGGTCATTTCACACGTGTTCACATGTATTTCGTCACTTTCCTTTCATATCGTTATTCCATTATAATAGTGGTGAACAACGTCAATTCTACACACACAAATGTAGTTAGGCCCTTTGACATAATTTAAATAAATTCATGGGCTAGTCCGTAGGAACCAGGCCAAAGGGACCCGTCCAAAGGGATCAGTCCAAAGGGACAAGGACTCGTCCACAAGGACTTGTTCACAAGGACCTGTCCACACAGACTTGTCCACAAGGACTTGTCCACAAGGACTTGTCCACAAGGACCTGTCAACAAGGACTCGTCCACAAGGACTCGACCACAATGACCCGACAACAATGACCCCGCCAACAATGACCTGTCAACAATAACCCATCCACAGGGATTCGCTCCCCCACCCTCTTACAAAAGCCATGAGTGGACATGCGTAAAAAACAAAAACAAGCATGTTAATTCATACTGGCTATTCACCGAATACATGCACTTTATGTAGAACAACGTTACATTCCATATCGGCATTCAAACTCTCACATGTTGCAATTGGAAAGAGAGATTCTCTAAAAAATTACAATTTCACCCCCTAGTAGGGGTAGGTTTTATTTTAGGGTGGAGATATGTTGTCCATTGGAAAGGGGGTGTTAGCCCGAGTTCAACAACACCTCATTTGTTAAAATCCAACCACGGGTTCGGGAGTTATCGGGCTGCCGCCATCTTGTGTGGAGGGTGTGGAGGTGGAGGGTGCGGAACCCCCACAAAACCACTACTCATGCGATCTAAGAATTTTACCCAAATGACATTTTTGAGTTCATAGGCTAGAGTACAGAACCAATATCTCTGTTGTACATACGGAGCATAAAGCAGAAACATATTCTAGTAGTTTATTTCAGCAAAGCTTGTTGGGAAATACATTTTAAATACAAACAATTTGTAATTGCGACTCAAACAAATTCACTCAATCAGAATTCGTGTTACAAACTCCTCGGGGTTGTAGAGGGGACTAAGTATACGGTGCGTTCAAAAAGTAACGAGCCGGAGCCTGGAATGCGCAAACCGGTGACGACATTGGCTAATCGTGGCGTATGTAACGAGGTGTGGTTCCGACCAGAGCGTGTAAGGTAACTGCCCGTCGCTAGAGGGCACGCGTACACGTCACGTGACGATATAAAGTGAGCAGCAGCATGCATCAATCGTCCAACGCTGTCAGTCGCATTGCAAACAGTGACATGGAGGCGTCAAACGAAGAGCAGAGAGGTGTTGTTCGGTTTCGGACAGCGGAAGGAGTAGGGGGAACGGACATTCATCGCTGAATGTCACAAGTGTACGGCGAACACTGAATGTCCCATGCAAGGGTCAAGCCGTGGCACAAGCGCTTCAGGGAAGGACAGGAGTCGTTAGCCGATGATGGCCGGTCTGGAACACCCCCCCCCCCCCCCCCCCCTGCATTCCGATGACAACGTCCAGCTGGTTGATGCACTCATTACCCAGGACCGTCGAATGACAATGAACGCCATAGCCGCCGTGGTCGGATTGAGCGTCGGAAGTATGCACACCATCATGAAGGAACGACTGCACTTGCGCAAAGTGTGTGCCCTATATGTGCCCCACAGTCTTCAACCACACCAGGAAGCAGGTAGAATGGCCCACTGTTTTGGTCATCTGCAGCGCTTTGCGAGGAAAGGGAATAGGTTCCTTGCACGAGTGATGGCTGGAGATGAGTCATGGTGTCATTACTTCGAACCAGAATCCAAATGACAAAGCCTCCAGTGGAAGCATCCAGAGTCACTACCACCCAAAGAAGGCAAGGCCATCCACACGAGTGAAGGAAAGGTAATGCTGACGTTCTTCTTTGACCAAGATGGACCCTTCTGATACACTTCATGCAGCACGGGACAACAGTGAATGCCCAGCGTTACTCGCAAACCTTGACCACCCTTCGCCAAGCGATCCAGACAAAACGACCAGGCAATCTCACCCGTGGGGTCATTCTGCTCCACGACAATGCACGACCTCATACGGCCAATACAGTCGCGGCACTCCTGCAGAAATTCAAATGAGAGGTTCTCAGCCACACTCCATAAAGTCCAGACCTCTCTCCCTGTGATTACGCCATGTTTGGTCCCCTGAATAGGGCCCTGCGGGGCCAACGATTCACCTCGGACGCGACGTCCAGCTGTACGGGCGGAACTGGTTCACATCGCAGCCCAGGGAATTTTATGAGACAGCCATTCACCGTCTCGTGTCACAGAGGGACAAGTGCCTCAACAGTCAGGGCCAATATTTCTAACATACAGGTACTGGTTTCTGTAATTATGCCTCCGGCTCGTTACTTTTTGAACGCACCTTATAGATAACATTTTGACTAGGAACCCATGTTGAGACATGTATCGTTTCAATACCAAATCAGTTTTACTTGATTGCACATCTCCCACTTCACTAGAGACACGTATGCACTACAAGAGTTCTTCAACTTAGTTGTGTGTGTTCAATAATGTGCGCTGCCGCCAGAACGCGTGGAACAAGATCTTCCGAATCGACAAGAGTCTCATAAGCATGTGCCCCACAGGAGAAGGTCGAGAGGAGTTAATTCTGGCGATCGTGGTGGCCACGAAACGGGACCACCTCTACCTATCAATCTATCCCCGAATGTTTGTTCGAAATGTTCGCGGACTGCAAGTTCAAAGTGCGCTGGTGTGGCATAATGTTGATACTACATTTGCTGACGTAGTGCCAATGGCAAATCTTCACAGAACACTAGCGCTTAGAGACAGACCAGCAGCGCTAACGAAGCGACCCGAATACTCACGACTGCAACCGATCATCCATCCCCCTCGAGACAGACCAGGGGGGAAGTCAGCTGTTCCTCGTCGAGACAGACCAGCGCAGCGGGGCAATAAGAACATACCCGAAACTTCACAACCTAAACCGATCATTAGGGCTAGGATTTTATGTAAGTACATATTCCTTCCCTTTGCTTTTACATAACTAAAAATGATAAATGTCCATGAGTTAGAATTTTAGCTATCATATAATTACATTTTATTGTTACATATCTGATCATTATGTCATTTGTTTTACATATTAATAATTTTTGATGCAAAATTACATATACCGTATTTTCATTTTACATATTTGATAAAAATGACATTTTTAAAACAATTTTTCTTTATATATTTAAAATTACATTTTCTGTCTCTTACTTTAATGAAAGTATTTTTTCGCAAGTGAACTGTAGTTCTAAACAGTATGTATTACAATATTTGTTCACTAGAAACTCAGATAAATGAAACGGATTTTCCAAGCAAATCATAAGCTGTTGAGAAAGTGCAAGGGAAGAATATCAAGAAATATATTAGTGGAGATTGGGAATGGGAATTCACGTAGCACCCTGCTGGAGACTCAGCGGATTGAATTTAGTTTATTTCAGTTGTCCAGTGACTGCCTGAGACTCTACTTTACAACCTGTCAATTAGAAAGGCTGCGATATTTCCTCCCACCCCGGAAACAAAACGTGCTCCTCACAATATTTATTCTCGAGTTCGTATTTATTTTCTCAGACATAATGAGAAATTTTTTATGTTTGCTATAATATGGGCAAGCTTAATTGTTTAATTATTGTACAACACTTTTGTTGTATTATATTTTTAAGGGGAGGAACAGCAGCGTTATCTGCCCCGCACGACACTTTATTTTCTAAGAAAATATTAGGAATAACATGAGGAATCTTTGTTGAGTAATATCAGGTGTAATATATCATTTATATAAAAATTAAATTAATATTACTTTTTTAAATATAATATAAGGCCTAAATATTTCACATACTGTTATTACATATATAAGTACATATTTTGCATGCTCAGGCACTAACTCGACAACTAAAATAAAATAAACTGAAGTCCAGCCTCTTAGTCTTCGGCAAGGTGTGACGTAACTTTCCATCCCCTTATTTCCACTAATATAGTTCATGATATTCTTCCCTGGCCCTTTCTCAACAGCGTATGAATTGCTTGGAATATCCATTTCATGTAGCTAAGTTTCTAGTGAAGAAATTTTGTCATACAGACTATTAAGAATTACCGTATATTTCAATTGCGAATAAATACTTTTTACAGTAAGAGACAGAATTTGTAATTTTAAATAAAGAAAGAAAAACTATGTTTAAAAATATCAAATGTCAAATACGTAAATTAAACACACAGAATATGTAATTTTACATTAATGAATAAACATATGTAAAACAAATGTCATCATTACGATGAGATTTGCAACAATAAAATGTAAATTCACGATAGCTAACGTTCTAATTCATGACATTTATCATTTTTAGTTATGTATAAGCAAAGGGAAAGAATATGTATAAACTTAAAAATCCTAGACCTAGTGATCGGTGATTGTCATACAAACTGTTCAGAATTATCGTATATTTTACTTGCGAAAAACTTTTTTTACAGCAAGAGACAGAATATGTAATTTTAAATAAATAAAGTACAAGTATGTTTAAAATTATCATTTTGATCAAATATGTAAAATAAGAACACATAATATGTAATTTTACATCAGAAAATAAAATATGTAAAACAAATGTCAGTATGATCAGAAATGTAACAAATAAATATAATGTCACGATAGCTAACGTTCTACTTCATGGACATTTATCTTTTTAGCCTATTTTCATTTTATGAAAAAAATGGTTTACGAGATCACTTTTTGTCAGTGTATGTGTGTATGTGCGTATGTGTCTGACTGTGTGTGTGTGTCTCTCTCTGTGTGGGTGCCCCCCCCCCCCGTAAAAACTTTTAAACGGATGGGGCGATTTCAATGAAACTCGGTAAGGTCATAGCACCATTTTGGCCGACCCCGACTGTGGCCTTCAAATTTTATTACGTCTCACCAATCCATCATGGCAGCTGTGCGAAATATCTCACCAGCATTCAATATCTCCGAAACTATTTCTGATATCCCCTGAAATTGTGTATGTTGATAAAGGGCACTACTACAAGTTCACCTATGAGACATTGAAATACCTGATAGCTACAAAGCCAACATGGCCGCCAGGTAAAGTTCAGGCTTTTAAATAGACTTTTCTCGCGATTTAACCATCTGAGCGGAGTGAAATATGGTACATTAAATCTTTATACACATTGTAATGCACTGGCATCTAATTTAGTTTATGTGCTTACATAACCTCAAGATGGTGGCTGTGCAAAATGTTAAAATTAAGTATTTTTTTCTCGTGTCGTAATCATGCGATGATAGTGTAAGTTTGAATAATGAACCTACGCAATAGTTTTTCTTTAATGGTACATAACTCTATTACCTATACATATAACAATCCAACATGGCGACCATCCGAAATGTTTAGACGGTTCCCAATATTTATTAATCTATGATAACAATCAAACTGAAATTTTGTATGTTGATAGAGGCTATGAACATAAGTTAACTTATGAGACTTTCAATAACCTGATGAGCACAAATCCAACATGGCGGCGACGCGATATATATATATATATATATATATATATATATATATATATATATATATATTTAAATAGACGTTTCTCGCGATTTAACCATCCGAGTGCGGTGAAACGTTGTACGGTAAATACTTATACAAATGTTAATCCACTGGCATCCAATTTATTTCAATTTTATTCATAACCACAAGGTGGCAGCTGTGCAAAATTTTAAAATCTCTTTTTTACTTCTTGTGACCTAATCATACGATAGAAGTTTGAATACTACACCTACACAATAATATTCATGTAATAGTACATAACTCTAAGACCTACATATATAAAATCCAACATGGCGGCCATACGAAATATTTATCGGTTCTCAATATCTACGAATCTCTAACAATCAAACTGAAATTGTGTATGTTGATAGAGGCAATTAACATAAGTAGGATATATGAAAATAGGCTTTAGTTCTTCACGGAACTACTTGTTTAGTTATGTATTAGCAAAGGGAAATGATATCTATTTACATAAAAATCCTAGGCCTAGTGATCGGACTAGGTTGTGAAGTTTCGGGTACGTTCTTATTGCTCCTCTGTGCTGGTCTGTCTCAACGAGGAACAGCTGACTGTCTCGAGGGGGATGGATGATCGGTTGGGGTCTTGAGTATTCGGGTCGCTTCGTTACCCCCGCTGGTCTGTCTCCAAGCGCTAGTCACAGAACTCGACTAGTACCTCTTGCTGGAAGATCAAGTACCTGGGACCCGTTATGCGGTACGGAAGATGACCCGGCCCAATCAGATGACCATCAAGGATACCAGTCCATTTATTGATGCCAAACCGTTGCTGAAATCCACGTGGCTGCATGGCATGCGGATTTTCTTCAGCCAGAATGTGACTGTTTCGACAGTTAAAAACAGCTTCATGGTTAGTTGAGCTTCATCGGTGAAAAGAACGTGACGCGGAAAGAGGAGTGAGTTAATACACTGTAGAAACCAAGTACAGAAGTTGGCACGTGGTGCGAAACCTACCGGGTCCATTGCTTGAACTATCTGCCGGTTGAAAGGGTGCAGTTGCTGGTCGCGCAAAACACGCCAGACGTTCGATTGGGGCCCATTCACGGCATCGGCAACGTTTTGCGTACTCGTCGGCGGGTCCTTTTCTACGTGATGAAGGACGCCCACTTCATAGTTACAATGTGACGCGTTTGTGGAGCACCACAATCAGCCCTCCTCGGTTTGAATGAACCAGTTCTGGCAGCCTTTGTTGTAGTCTCACAAAAATGGTATGAGATGGGGAGGGGCGATGTGGAGAACGTTCATGTTGCATGCGTTGTGCAGCTCGAATTTTACGTCCAGCTTCGCCATGCATTAGTAACATCTCTGTGTACTTTTCAAAAGTGTATGCCACCATCCTGTATTGCTAATGACTGTATCACAACTGCTGTCACTACCGTTTGTTAACGAACGAACGACACGATTTCATTGGAATGCGGTCTTGTCCTGTATTGTGCCCTGACAGGATAACAACTGCTGTCAAAGCAGACTCACTGTCACTACGGTTTCTAAACAGAAGATATACGTACTGTATGACATCAGGAAACTGCATAGGTTGCCCTCAGCCAATGTACGTAATTCGCATTCCGTGATGCGGGCTCTGTAGTATGAAAGTGATCTTCAAACCGATTTGATATCGAAACGATAAATGTCCGGACAAGGGTTCCCTTCAAACAGTGATCTACTTAGTCCCGTCTACAACCCCCAGAAATTTGTAATAGGAATTATGAATCACCCAGTATAAGACGAGAAAATGCTATTCGAAAGCGGGATATTAATGAAACACATGGTAATTCAAAGTGGGTATGTAAGACCATTGTTCGATTCATTCATAATGTATATTTGTTGAGTTATATATTAATACTTACTGGGATGTGGCTACATTTGAGTTATATGTGATTTTGTTCATCCTTAATGTTTAACTACTAATTCAAAAGTTTGTAAAACTATATGTCCAATTTAACACACAGCCGGCAAATGCCATATTTCTTGTTAAACATTTAACCAGTAAGCTGGGGAAAAATATTCTCACCTGTTGGCCAGAACAACTCGCTGGCTTTATTGTAGTGCAGAAATCACAAAAAAAAAAGCGTTGGGTAAAATGAAGACTCATTTTTAATACATTTTGTCCGGTAGCCTTATTCATGTAAGATATTTGCATCGGCATAGGAGTAAGTTTTAAGATTCATAACCCGTAGTAGCCATCAGTCATATCCAATTTAGGAATAAGCAAATTTACTTTTTATTTTAGTTGTGAAATAACGTTAGTTAATTAACTGATATGTCTATCGTAATTGAGGGAGACAGTTCATGTATTAAATCTCAGCAATTATTCTAGGTTTGTGCCGTGTCGTGTGTGGGGTTTCGCCTAGGAGACCAAGCTGTCTCATCAGCGGACCCGCCCAGACCACTACTGGAGTAGCGAGCTGCGCGCTACCTCCCTTTATATTTAGCGCTCCTGTTCCTCTTTACTGCGAGAACTAAAAGCCCAAGAAGCCATAACCTCTCTATAAAGGCTTCCACAAAGATGGTATATTGGCTTTCACGGCCAATGAATTGAATCTCAGCAATTCTTCTAGGTTTGTGCCCTGTTTTGTGTGGGGTTTTGCCTAGGCCACCAAGCTGGCTCTTCAGCGGGCTCTTAGTGTCCCCGCCCGGACCTCCACTGGAGTTGCGATCTGCGCGCTACCTCTCTTTATCTAAAGCGCTCCTGCGCCTCTTTACTGCGAGGACTATAAGCCCAAGCAGCCATAACCTCCCTACGAAGGCTTCCAAAAGATGGTATATTGGCTTTCACGGCCAGGGAGTTAAATCTCAGCAATTCTTCTAGGAATGTCAAATTCAAATTCCGTAAATGTTATCGTTAGAGGAGTAGGTACATCAATCAATATATTTTCTTTGAATTTTATAGTGAGGGGTCTGGTTTACATCCATATGATATGCTCTGTGAATGTCTTAGGGAGAGGGGATTGTAAACAACAAACTGATATGTTCTGAAATTGTTATATTGGGAGGGGTTTTGTGCACGTTCTGGCAATGTAATTTTTAGACGGGTTTTGTGTACATCCATATGATATGATTTGGGGATGTTTTAGGGTTAAAGGTTTTACACATCCACGTTATATATGTTGGGTATGCACGTACGCAAATTTTTAGCCTAATTTTCACATTTTGCAAAAATGATGAAAAAGTATACTTATGGGGGGCAAATGTGTGTCCGTCCGTCTGTCTGTGTGTTCCTCCCTATCTACTCCTCAGTAGCTGCAGCTATCGAATTCAAATTTGGTATGAGTAAAAATATTTGAAAATGACGTTGGCGCTACCTACTGATCAAAAACCACAATTGAAATTTGGGCCGTAAGTTATATATCTCAGAAGATATGCATGCGAATTATTCCATAATTGGCACACGCATAGATAATATCATTCCAGATTAATTTCCAGGAGCCCATGTAGGACAGTGTTGCCAACATGATTATAGGCATGTTGATAGGTCCAATTTTTTAATGCATGTAACTTGTGTAGTATCAATTCGATTTCAACCAAATATCGTATGTGCCATGTGTACTATAACAGATATGATCATTCGATTTCTAAAGAGCCACCAGAGCTGCCAACTATTAATATGCGTACATTTTATTTTTATCCTAATACCAATTATCAGGATGTATGCAATCCAACGGCTCTAAACTTTGCAGATGTATAGTACCTGACATTCTAGATTAATTTTGAGTAACTAATATACGTCAGTGCTGCTAACATGATTCTAAGCCTGTTGATATGTCCAAGTTTTAAACACGTATAACGTCTATGCTAACAAATAGATAATGACATAAAAATATACTTTTATTTTGCCAGACCGATGTGAATAATTAAATGTCCTAAATCAGAGCAACCTAAATATATTCTCACATTTATTGAGCATAAATACAACATGGATGTTTACATGGGAAGGCAACCCCTTTGAACCTTACTCTGATGTGAACAAGCCTGCAGAGGTTGTCAAAGGGCTAGCACATCCTATTGAGAATACTGGAGGGAACTACACTGTGGGTAATTATTTGTCATCGGTTTCTCTTGCTTGTAGATTTGTTGAAGATGGATTGACAGTATTGGGAGCTGTTTGAAAAAAATAACGCTGAGATTGCCCTATAGTCTCCTGCATTAGCATAAGAAATGTTCAAAACGCTAGAGAGATAGAATAGGCCAAATAATGCAGTTATTTATTCACAGTGAATCGAGCGTCCCCTTCTCGTGCGTAATTTTCACGCAAATTTGTCATTTGTATGTTAGTGGAGTCCACAATTTCTTGAATAGTTTTCGGAGGAAAAATCAATCTCCACGCCTCACTGCGGGAGGTCACAATTTTTGCCTCATCTTTTAATCCAGGAAGGCGTCGAACAAGGTTCTTTTGTCTGTTATTTGCAACGTATTTTAGGCAAAGGATGTACTAGGTTGTTTGTCCATCTTCCCCTGAGTACTGTGCACCAGGAGTATCCAGTTCATTGCCAGATACATCCGAAGCACGGAATCACTAAATTCTATCCCCTTCGACTTCACTAGCACTGCCAACTTCTAACAAAGGATCATCTGCCTCACAATTTGTTCTTAATTCTTGCTCCACCTCGTCCTACTATACCATAACCTGTTACTCTAGTTTATTAGCCATTTTTAAATTCACTAGAGAACAAACTATACAACGAAGAGTAACACAAAAATAATTACCGTTTATGGTCGCGGGTGAGGGAAAGTCTCACTTCTCTGCTAGTGCGTAAAATAATTGTAACGGTGCGAATGTTTCATGTGTTAACTTGCTATTGTTGCGAAAGGTGTCTCGTTATGCCCCTTACTAGGAATACCGAGAAGGGTAGGTGAATCCGTGTGTGGGCTGCGAAGTTACATGCAAGACATTTCCAAAGTGAGATAATTCCTCCCCCCGCGACCACTTCCGGATACACTCTAATGCAGGGGTTCCCAACCGGTGTGCCGTGGCACCCAAGGGTGCCGCGTGATTGGCTAAGGGATGTCGCGAGGTATTGAAATAAACCCCCCAAAGATTTCCCTATACTTAAGCCTAAAGTCTTGTAAGGTCTTGAAATTAAATAAGTCAAATTAATTACTCTCATGCACGGCAGATGGAGATAGTGGCCGATTCAGTTGTGCGAGTAGCCGGCAGAAGGCATGACAGCCAAACCCTGCGGAACACTCCCTAGACTACTCGCTCCCTCACGAACGGTCCCGAGGCTTCAACAGATCAATATATAAAAGGGTGCGCGTTCTTACGCCGCTTTAAGTTGGTTTCTTCACGTTGATTGGCAGTGTTTTTCTATGGTCAAGTTCATTGTTAAACGAAAACACCAGGAATTTGAAGTCCATGGAACGTATTTTAGCCTACTTTCGATTTTTGCAAAACATGAAAGTAGACTTATGAGATATACACAGGGCCAAAAATTGTGTGTCTGTCTGTGTGTGTGTCTGTGTGTGAGTGTGAGTACTCTGAATGTCCGTCCACCCCTATCAATTCGAACACGGTGAAACCGAATTGAACGAAATTTGGCACAGAGGTAGAACTAGCGAAGGGCACCTCAGTGTCATGTTTAATATCGCCGCCATCTCGACGGAAACGTAATGGTGGCCACCCAAATGTTCAAAGCTTAAATCAAATTACGACTAACCTAATCATTCGATCTCTACCAAATTTTGCAACAACATATATTTATAAGGCGAATGTCTTCTGACTAAGCTACAAGGTCATCAGCCCAATAGTTTACGGATGGCGGCCATGTATGTATGCAAATTGATTCTCCCTATCAATTCAAACATGGTGAAATCGAATTGGACGAAATTTGGTACAGAGGTAGCACTAGCAAAGGACACCTCACTGTCATGACTTATATCAGCGCCATCTTGACGAAAACGTAATGGCGGCCACCCAAATGTTGAAAGCTTAAATCAAATTACGACCAACGTAATCATTTGATCTCTACCAAATTTTTCAACATTATGCCTTTATGTATGGAGAATCTTTTGACCAAACTACAAGATCATCAGCCCAATACTTTGTGGATGGCGGCCATGTGTGTGTGCAAATCGATTCCCCCTATCTTTTCAAACACGGTGAAACCGAATTGAACAAAATTTGGTACAGAGGTAGCACTAGCAAAGGGCAATCCAGTGTCATGTTTTATATCGCCGCCGTCTTGACGAAAATGTAATGGTGGTCACCCAAATGTTAAAAGCTTGAATAAAATTACGACCAATCTAATCATCTGATCTCCACCAAATTTTGCAACGTTAGATCTTTATGTACAAAGAATATTTTGACCAAACTTCAAGGTCATCAGCCCAATAATTTGCGGATGGTGGCCATGTATGTGCGCAAATAGATTCCCCCTATCCTTTCAAACACGGTAAAACCGAATTGAACGAAATTTGGTACAGAGGTAGCACTAGCGAAGGGCACCTCAGTGTCATATTTTATGTCGCCGCCATCTGGACGGAAACGGAATGGCGGCCACCCAAATGTTAAAAGCTTAAATCAAACTACTACCAACCTAATTATTTGATCTCTAACAAATCTTGCAGCAACATACCTTTTTGTGGGAAGCATATTTTGACTGAACTACAAGGTCATCATCCCAATAGTTTGCAGATAGCGGCCATGTATGTGTGCAAATCGATTCCCCATATCAATTCAAACGCGGTGAAACCAAATTGAGTGTTTTTTTTACAGAGGCACTAGCAAAGGGCACCTCATATTCATGTTTAATATCCGTATAGCACGTTGTATTTCAACACGCTACTACAACCAACATTCAGATATAGGACTAAGAGTTATAACAATACCCATGCATTTAGGAGAAAGTAGTCTCTATGCTCTTTACTGAACATCTTGTTTTCTCACTAAAATGGCCTTTAAAGCCTAGGTTACATTTCTTTTTTCGTATCATCTTTCCTGCTCCGGCAAATCTGGTGTGCACTCATGTTCTACATAGGTTTTCATCACCAAAACCTGAAAATACACTTTCATTTGAAGTTAACACCTACAAAAATAAACGAACAAAAAGTTGAAGATCGCTTGGCGAGATGAGTCTAGTGCACTCGAGTATGATTATATAGAAACAACGACATCTTTAAGGCTGAAAAAAATATTACATTTGTTGGCAGAAGAATTAACAATTGAATTTACAAGAAATTTTGTGCTGTTGCCACATTGAACACCTTGAACTGGAGATCAAATTGATCTCGGAACTAGCGAATAGCTTTATACAACATGGACGACAAATGAACTTGGTTCAGATTTTGAGCTCCAGTCAATCTGATCCCCATTCAATTGATGTTTATACAATCGGCCCTAGGTTGAATGTAAACATGGCATCTCCAACTTCGCTCATGTCACTGGATATTTTAGAACGGTTAGTGTACAGTTATAGTGACAATGATGATCCAACAACTAACTTAGAAATAAATTTCATATACCGTAACATAAATAGGATATATATTTTGTGTTAGATTGTTTTACAGTGTTCACTTCCTACTGTTATTCATTGTGCAGAAATTAATTTGGAGTGGAGCAGGAAGCATATGCTAAGGGTAATGGAGTTCAAAAGGTTAAGTAAGCACATTGAACACATTGGATATATCACACGAATCATCGGAGAATCCTTGTTGATAATCTGTCTGTGGGATTAATTGTAATATATTACAAATACTAGCGCTAAGGGAGAGTGAGAAAATTGTTCGCACTTCAGAAATAATTGGTGTTGTGATAATTTAATAGTAGTTAACACACAGGTAGTTATGAATAAGTGAGCCTTGGTAACTCTACATCCGATGTGCAGAAACAAATTTAATGCAAAAATAAATTTGGTGGAATATAAATCAAAATCTAGCAAATATGTATTTGCGCATGATTACCCACCCTGAGGGTAATTATGCGCAGGTGTTGGGAAATTGTGCGCATGGGATGAATGTTGGCAAGCCATAATAAAACAATGTGAACTCGCTGAAACTTGCATTGTGTATTCATATTTTCGAATGTTTTTACAATAACATAAACATGCAAAGATAATAAAATTCTGCAGTTAAGTTCAAATTTTCAAACAGTTAATTTCTTGATCAAACAAACATCACCCATATAATCAACATCATCACCATCATCAAATTCCAGCTCCATTCGCCCGGGTGATGTTAACGAGCCCCCGCCACCTTTTCCTGTCCATGAATTGTTGGTCTTCATGAGTCCGTCTCCAGTCGAGCCTTTTGTCTTAAAGATCATCCTTGATTTGGTCTAACCATTTCTTCTTTGGTCTTCGTACTTGTCTTTTCCCTAGGATAATCTTGTTGAAATAAGCTTTTGGTGTCCTCTCATCTCCGGTTCTTTGTAGATGCCCATACCATCCTAATCGCTGCTTCTGCAAATATTTTGTAGCATTGATATCTTTGCCAGCCTCTGACCTGTTTGTTTAATTTCTTACTTAGTCTCTACTTCTTATTTGGTGCATTGTTCTGATAAACGTCATTTCGGATGCCTATATCCTACTTTCTTCTCTTCTGGACAGGGTGCATGTGTCTACTCCGTAACCCAGAATTGGGATGTAGTATGTCTTAAACAGTATAAGTTTACACTTCCTAGGCACTTTATTATCCCACAGTAGTGTTCTAACTTGTGCATAGAAGGTGGCTGCATTACTAGTTCTATATGTTACTTCACTGTTGCTGATGTTATCCTTACTCAGTGTGCTACCAAGATATTTAAATTCATCAACAATTTATAGAGGCTGATTATTGAAGTAAACGGTTGCGTTAGACAGTCCTGTTGTCATCACTACTGTCTTACTTTCATTATTTTCAAGCCATATACCTTAAACTGCTTGTCCCATGCATCTACTTTTTCTTGTACCTCTCTGGCACTCTCTCCCCAAATTATGACGTCATCTGCAAACACACGGACATTTGATTCATTACCAATTTCTTATTTTATTCTCTTCAGGATTATGTCCTCCACTGTGATGAAGAGCAATGGTGAACTTCCTTGTTAGACTCCTTGTTTTGTTGTGAGCCATCTGCTTTCCCCATTACCTATTCTTACACATACCCTTGCGTTTTCATACAGCATGTTGATCTTGTTTATCAAGCCTTTCTAAACATTCCCAAATTTTTGATCTTGCAATGCTATCATAAGCTTCCTCTATATTTAAAAATACCATTACTAACACTTTCCCTTTTTCAAGATTTTTCTGAATAAGCATTCTTGCAGCAAAAATCAAGTTAATAGTTCTCTTTCCTGGTCTAACGCCATGTTGTTCTTCTTCTAAAGCTTTTTCTAAGTGCCTGGCTAGTCTTTTCACAATTATTTTTTCCAAGATCTTGAGATCATGGGATAACGAAGTAATTCCACGATAGTTTTCGCACATTTTCCAGTGTCCTCTTTTAAACAAGGGCACTATTACTCCTTTAGACCAGTCATCAGGTATCTGATTTTCTTTCATTATAGCATGTATTACTCTGTACAACCAATGTATCCCATTAATTCCTGCTGCTTTTATCATGTCTGAACTTATTTCATCAATCTCTGTGGATTTCCCTTTGATTATAGCTTTTAAAGCGTCTTCCTCATCAGACCAGGTTTGGGGTGGTTCTTGGTGATTTCATCATTGGCCCCTAAATTGACGTTTGTGTCCCCAGTGCCAATATTAGATGCATCGTTCAATAGTTGATCAAAATACTGCCCCATTAGCTTCCTGATTTCATTTATGCTTCTCATCACTTCTCCATTATTTCCTTCCAAAGCTGTAGCTGGTTCCTGATGCCTTTTTTAGTTTTTCTTGTTTCTCACTGTTTTATATAGTAGCCTAATTTCTTATTATCTTGTGTATCTACCTACAGTTTCTTCGCAAATTCATCCCAAATCTTATCCTTCTCTTCATCAATTATGCGTTTAACTCTTAATTAGTGCTCTCAATATTCTTCAACAAGTGATCTAATTTATATTCATTTCTGTCATTTTTTTGTGTCTCCACTTCCAATTTTCTCTGTATTTTGTGCCTCAATTGGATTATTATCTTGGCTTCCTTATTCCACCAGGCAGTCTCGTTATATCAAACCTTGCTACTTGTTTCGCCACATACAGCAATTTTCTAGTTTCTTCAACTAAGACACTTCGAAAATTTTGCCAATCTTCCTCTGCACTTTTGGGATCAATTTATGGAACTTTCTCTAAAAAATTTCTTTGATAATCCTCACGTTTATCATGTTTCTCCAGCTCACAGACCTTAATCTTTCTTTTCCATCTCAGGATGAATCAGTTTAACACAACTTATACTAACTAGAGCGAGCATATGGTCACTGTCAAGACTTGCACTGGGAACGACATTGTCACCCACAACTTGCTTTCCTGCTCGACCCGCTGTTATTACAAAGTCTATCATTGATCTCTGTCTTCCATCCCAGCTGTGTCTAGTTACTTTATGGCTTTCTCTCTTCTAAAACCAGGTATTTTGAATTTCAAGACTATTTCGACTGCACATATCAAGCAGGTAATCTAATGATTCGATCGCTAATGTATTTAATATCTGCAACAGCATCTACACATATATTTTCTTTAGGGTTATTATCGTGTTTGAAAGCCATTCTTCAGTGTTGTCTTAGTAATCGAAATGAATGCTTTTCAGTTGATCAACATGATTGTACCAAATTAGAATGGTTGTTTCCCTAAGCATAAAATTTTACACGAGATTAATAAGGAACTGTATTTAGAAATAGGCTACACTCATACAGAATAAACCTGGTTTGCTCCTTTCTTATTTGCTCCTTCCAGTCTATAAATCTTTGGGCATTCTTTTGCCGACTTAAATGCCCTTATCACAACGTTAAAGATGCCGTTGTCTTTAAAAGTATATTTTTTCTTGACGGTTTGCATATTAGAGTAGAATATCTTCATTTATCATAATTAAAGGAGGCAGACCTATTTAAACTTGTTCCTTCAGTTTGTCTCAATGCTAATGCAGGATTTATCGTCAAGAACCCATACAACCATTCTTTGCCTAGTAGACCTTTTAACTTTATGTCCTGCGTACCATTTCCCCATTCTGCTCTTAAAACGTAACTCACCGAATCCCGTTATACTAATCTATTACATTAAAAAATAAATACATGCTAAAATATAGTAAATACTGCCTTTTAAGGCTACATTTACTTTTAAACAATTGAATCACATCTGTAGGCTTACCTTCTTATTTTCTGGCTACAAAAATAACATGCAACTTGTATGGTTTCTTCATCCACGTCTCACCGCTATCACAGAGCAACTGGATTTCAGGCTCCCTGTCCCTATCTGTCAAGTACGATGATAGCTACAGGATAGGAGTGGATTAAGTTGCTAGTTGTACTGTCAACTCAAAAAACGTAAGTGCGCACGATCACCCGCTGCGCACAATTGCCCTACTTTCCCCTACATATTGAATTTAAAGAAGAAAATAAGATGCATTAATTAATCCTGAATCAACATCATCATCTTGTACAGTTTCCAGCCCAAGGATGGTTCTGTTTGGAACATAAGCCTTGCCACTTAGTTATTTCCTCCCACCACCTCTCCTCTGTCACTCTAGTCCAGTCCTCGCCACTCTTCTTGACACATTCCTCCACTCCTTTCATCCATCTATATCTCGGTCTTCCCCTTGGTCGTTTCTTCTGCATCTGCATCTCATGTATCCTCTTGGAAATCCTCTTCTCTTACATTCTCTTGAAGTGTCCATACCACCTCAGTCTTGATGTCTCAATCCTACCCTGCATGGGCTCCTCTTTCACTATTTCCCTGACCTTTTCATTCCTCACCCTGTCTCTTATTGTTACTCCGATTAATCCTGAATAATGAAATCAAAATGAAACAACATGTAGGCTATACGAATAACATATTTTTTTTAATATGAAGAGTACATTACTTTGTTACTGTATAGTACACTCAAATTTGGAACAATAACTTTAACGTACGAATCCAAATACCAAGCCACTTTCTTCCTGAAGCTGAATGTGCCCAGTACATTCGGTTCCGCACGTAGGCGTCTAGAATAACAATAATTAGTGTAGACTTTAAAGTTTAATGGATGTTGCGTGGAAATTCATTTCATTATGCTACAGTATATTACGCTATAGATATAATGGTACCCTAGTTCTTTATTTTCTTGTAGGATTTATAAGTCAAACGTGTTTACTTTAATAGAAACCTCATTGTGTAATACAGGGGTATTCAAAATGATTTTTGGGGTTACAAAAGATCATTATAGGCGACTACACTAGTTCATACATCGCATTAACACAAGTTATAAGGCAATTGTACAGATGTTCAAGGACAAAGAAATGCATTTCTTGATTGACTGCGCATTAGAGCGAGCATTGGGAAAAGTTTGGGGAACAGGAAGCAGGTAATTATACTAAACAGCGCAATTGGCGTAGGATTACGAATCTCGTTGCATTGTGTACTGTAACTCATAAAGTTTTTACATACATTACAAATGCTCAATATCCGCACCCTTTGTCACTCGACACACATCTATTAACTGCAGAATCACTTGCCACGTGGGGTAAAATACATGCGTCGGTAGATGAGGCGGCTTTGCTATGAAATAACACTTTATAAGGAATCAATTATTGTCATGCTATTTCACCAAAATTAGATGAAAACACTCTAATAAGGAGGCACAAGGTAAAACTGAGTGTAACAGCTAGTCAATGATGATGATGATGATAATTGTTGTTTCAAGGGGCCTAACGTCTAGGTTATCGGCCCCTAAAACTGCTATCAACGCTCCCATTACGATAACCAATATCGTCAGACAGTGGCAAGGAGCAAAGTGAGTGTTGGATAGTCTTATGATTGTGATAAAAGGCTTACTTTAGGTTATTGATGTTATATGTATTTACTTGAATATGCCCTGTAAATAATGGTATATATAATTGTAAGATATATGCATTTATAATGTATCCTTGTTTTGCCATGCGATATAAATAAATAAATAACTTAAATAAGCATAAGAATATATTATTAATTATATGATTTGTTCTTAATAAGAATTGTACACCTGCCTGAATCAATAAAGAACATTAATTTTTTAACTTTTTTTAGTACATGTTTCGAAGATTAATTAAATTTTATCCCCGTCATCAGCTAAAAAACATATTGAAAGCGGCTTCAAGTAACACGACGTGATGGAAAGTGATCTCCTTGATTTGAAAAGGCCTAAAAATGGATCTTTAAGCATACAGGCTCTTCATTAATTATAGACCTCCACCGATTGGTGAAATATTGGTATTCCTAATCAACCATTTAAAACTTCAATACGGAACTACTATTTGTCATAAGCACCTGCAAGCTGATCACCGTCCCCATCTATTTCATTTCATTTTATTCTGATCTTATAACCTAAATTATATGATGCACCATATTAGGTTTAATAACGTATCTTATTACTGTGTTACGTTTTATTTTGTTCTTTCAATATGTGTTTAGCTGATGAAGGGGATGAAATGAAATTAATCTTCGAAACATGTACTAGAAACAAGTTAAATATGTAATGTTCTTTATAGTATTGATTCAGGCGGGTGTACAATTCTTATTAAGAACCATTCTGCCATATCAATACGGAACCACCATGAGTCATTTAAATAATGTAATATATGATTTGTGTTAGGAATATATCCCCATACCAAACGCAAAACTACTGTGAACATGGGCTCGTCCAGTAGCACGCGTCCTGCTGTGCGCTGTTGCCGCAATGAGACAAGCGAGAGAACACACGGCTCTCCGCTCGCAGTATAAGGACTTACTACTCCCTGAAAACAATGTGCTCCAAATCTAAATACACGTACGAGATGGAGGGCCTACTAATCCTACGGATATCCGTGTTTACAACGAAGTCTGCACATTCTTCCAATTGCGGTATGAGGCAGATATAGTACATATAAGAAGTCACACAAAAGTTATTCGAGCACGTGTCCACCTACTGGTGTAGCGACTAGCATTCTTAGCTTGTCACCCCCGCGGTCCGGTTACGATTCCAAACACTGCCAGGAAATTTTATTCTGGTCTGAGGGCTGGTTCAGGGTTCACTCAGCCTCGTGAGGCAAAATTGAGAAGAGGTGAGAGTTCGATTCTCACCTCAACCATCCTGGAAGTAGTTTCCCATTTCTACTCCAGGTAAATGTGGAGATGATTCTTAACTTAAGGCCACGGCAGGCAACCCCATCCCAATCCTCCTCTGCATTACAAATACACACACTCTTATACAGACCACAATTACACATGTTGTCGGAGAAATTGGTGTTATCACGTACTTCTGTATTCGAAAGTGTCGTTAAAACGTCATACAGACTGAAAATTATATTTCTTGCCTGGCTGTGTAAAACTGTTCGAAGGCCACTCACCTTGCTAAGGGACATTGTTATGAGTTCATAACAGCTCACAGCATTTCCTAAAGCTCCACTACTGAATTGATACTGCAATACTGTCTTTGTCACACCATAATGTTTCAACACCTAATCTTTCAGATTCTACATTATCCCTTCAGTTCAAGGGCAGATGTTATCTCCCGAACGGCTGGTCATGGCGTAACGGGGTTTGGACAGTCAGCTTTAAAATTTTAAGCTCTGTTGCACAGGATCATCAAAATAATTGAATATTAAATGATTTTCATGCGCGGAGAGAAACAAAATCATACGGACAGCGAGCCGAGAGCTTTTAATAATCGAGGGAACGCCACGCTATTCTATTGGCTGGCGACAGGGGCGTAGCTGGGGGGGGGGGGGCTGGGGGTTAGAACACTCCCCCCCCCCCATTGGAAAATCGGCAGGTTGTTATTTTCTGTATTTGTTTCACCACCGCGCCGCTACTTGGTGATATACTGTTGTCGCTTTTCAGGCCGGGTCCCCATTGGAGACTACACACGTCCTCAATCGGTCAACACGAGTGGACGGTACCCGATTAGATTGCGTGATATTTTCCTCCTAGTGCCTGAAATAAAAACACATGAATCGTTTATACACGTACTAGAACACTTATCACATAAAGGGGGTGGGGGGTTGTGTGAGAAACGTTTTATTAAGTGTAAAACTAATTATTGTATTATGAATTACACAATTACACAGGGAAGTTAATTGGTACTCCTCGCCCAATCTAATTGGGTGTATTCGTGATGACCGACTGAGAAGTCATTCTGTTAATGTAGACTCTTCAAATAACAAGACGACACCCGTGTTTCCAAAGGACCCTTAAGGTTAAGAATTGAGCTATGGATTTTAGGCCAGTATTATAAAGCTTTTCAAGGGCAGCGTGATGGCGCAGTGGTTTAGCTTTTTGTCAATCACCCGAACGGCCGGAGTTCGAATCCCGGTGACAGCGGGGTTGAATCATCACCTGAAACATTACGTGGCGTCAGGAAGGGCCTAAACCAAAATGAGCCTGGTTGGCTCCGGCGAACCCAATTAATTGGGATAAACAGTAGAAAGTATTATAAAGCATTTCAATCAAACAACGGAACTAGGTCAACTGGTTAAAAATCAATAGACCTAATAATGTTATTGGTTAGGTCCCTTTTAACTACTTTGGCGTTTAGATACGCCGGGAAGCTGGAATATTGTCCTGAGGGGGATCTTTAACGTGCCAGTAACTCTACAGACATGACCCCTCGCATTTACGCTCCCTTAAATGCCAGCTGACTGCGCCAGGGTTAGATCCAACAACTTAGGGCACGGCAGGCGAGAACGTTACCGCTGAGCCACGAAGCTAGTCGGTTATAAATCAGAAGCATGTCTCGGTAGGATATCTATGCATGGCTTCAGTGGCGTAGTCGGTAGCATGCTCAACTGCTATGCTCAAGATCGCGGGTTCAAACCCAGTCGAAGTTGTTGGGCCCATGTCGTAGATTTATGGCATATAAATGAACCTACAACTACAATTGGTAGTGTGAAGCCAAAATTTGTAGTCTATTGGGCAAGAAACTCTCTATCAAGTTTCAACGTTCGCCACTGGGTGTCAGTGACAGTGGCATCTGGTAGCTAAAGTTGGATCTACTTGACATTGAAATTGGGGAACCTACGGGCGTTCATTTGAAATGTCCTGCTATGGCCATTGCCTGCAATTCAAATATGAATATCTATGCATATTGAAAATTAAGATATAAGAAAACGTAAAAGGTCATCTCAAACACGTGCCGATATTTTAATTTTCTGATGTAGAAAATTGCTTCTTTATAGTCAGAGAGCTGATTTAATGAATAAATATGTGGACTATTTTGTACAATAATTTAGGCTTATTCTCGAATCATTTTGAAGCAAGCCAATTTATGTCGTCAGGATAATGCTCAAAAAATTAGATGTGGTACACTGTTTGTTAATTCTCTTATGAAATACCTGGTCTCCCACATGGCTGCTGTGAAGGTACGGTGCACAATTGCTATTGCCGAAATTATTTGTAAAATTTACATTGTATTATTTTGTCAAATTCAGGAATGATAGGTTTCAAACCCACAGAGGAAATACGAAGTACCTACAATTTATTGAGCCATTGAGGACCTTAAGATCTTTTTATACTTTTCGTTTCACAAATCATACTGGTATTTTTACTAATTAACTACAATGTTACTCTATATTACGGAATAACTAGCTTTTGATATGGTTAAGAATTTGATATGATAATTATACCCATACTAGCAACCCGCCCTGGCTTCACCCGCTATCTTAGAGGGTTTACCCAGCGTAGGCTTAAAAGGCGCTCGGACGGTAGGTCCCAGACGCAATTCAGAAAAGCCGAGGTGAACAGTGAAACTCCCAACACATATAGTCTATTCTTCTCTGAAGTCTTAACTCGACATGACTCGACAGTTGATGCTGGCCGAAGCTGGGGTGATAGTTTCACTCGCTATGTTGTAAACTCGCTTCGAAGCTAGTAATTTAAATGTCCACTGATTGGAGATTGTTGGAAGAAATGAAAACGTAAAATCGCTTATAGTGGGCGATTTATTAAAGATAAAGTAATGCTATCGCGGACTTTTTTGCACAATTTTTCATGCTGGACAATTCTTATACTCATAGTTTATAGGCCTAGATATTTTGAATGGTTTACCCAGCGTAAGCTTAAAAGGCGCATGGACGGCAGGTTTTTCTTCGACTCGATTCACTGAAATCGTTGCTCCTCAGCTTCCTTTGGTCATTATTGAATGTTTTCCTATAGAAACCTTCCTCGAGAAATCCTTTACAGAATGGTGAACACCGCATCAAAATCCACTTAGTGGATTTCGAGATTACCCGTTACATCCCAGAATCGGGATCTTTGTTTTATACTCTGTAGAGATGCCCGCGGCCATCATTGAAACAAATACATGAATTCATAACCAGTATGGGCCAATAATTCTACGCAAGGCTCATTAAATACGTCATACAACTTTACCTAACGATACTTGTAGAGGACTGAACTAATAAAAACAGAGCATCTTTTATGTTCCTATGAATTGAAAGTGTACAGTATATCAACAGTGCGGCTTTTCTATTCTGTAGTATTTAGTGATTTAACATGGCATGTTTAGAATGGAAATAATCACTCGGGTGAGCTAGAATTCATGGAACACCTACAAAAGTGAAATAATCTGTTCCGCGAATAAATTCTTCCAGGCAGTTGCCAGATTGCTGGCCGCCGCGAGTGCTAATGTCGCTTCACCTACCAAGAGGATGTTATTTCGTAACGCAGCGAGCGTCCCGCGTTTGTATTTTAGACTCTGGTATTTCTACTCCGTCCTCCCAGAGTTGCCATTCTAACTTTTCGCCCGCGAAATATAGCTTATTTCAAACTCAGGTTAGCGCCAAATAATTTTGAATCCCACATAGCCGGACAATATTAGCATTGTTTGCTTTTCTTGGCGGGAGAGAATTCATATGTAAATTAATCTAGTTTTTATTAAAAATAGCGCGTTATAATAAGATCTTAGAAAATTCTATGGGTACATTAACAATAATTTTGGGATCGTTATTAACGTCTAGAGCATGAGATAACCGTCAGCCGAGTTGCTTAATATTATGTAAATGTATGTCCAGCAAATCTCCGAATTACGGTTATCTCCCAGTTACGAATGAGTGAAATTTGTCGCATGTGTAGTATAAGCAAATAAACCTTTTTCCGGCTGTTAGGCAAGAAGGACCTTGGTAGGTGACAAAAATCTTCGAAAATTATATTTTAGGCATTAAGGGATAATTGCAACATAAAGTTAGGGATCCTGTTGAAAAAAACTGAATAAACATAAAACTCAATATTGAATAACTCACAAATCAACATGATACATCGTGAGAGGACATGCCCAATTTTGCTGAGACCTCTGTAAATGTTCCTCTTGTTGAGAGATACGCAGTCATCATATTGTTAGAACCGATAGATTTGAGTTTGTTTTGTTCCTGTCAGGGGAACGGGAATGTTTTAGATTTAGCCTACCATTGAGGTGACACATTTTAGTCAAATATTACCTACAATTTTTAAAGATTTTTTTTTGTCTTTAGTGGAAACTTCGGGATCAAAATACATGAAACTTTCCTGGTGTAATAATATCTCATTGATAAATAGAAATACTTGTAGAGTTATTGATAATTCATGTGAGGGTCTTGAGACATCTTGGTCATCACACCCATGTAGTTGGGAGTGTGTTGAAGCAGTGTGGCAATCTGTATTGCTGTGATGATTGTAGTTGTGTGTGTGAATGTATCTGGGACAGGGATGACGTAGATGCTTCGGGATCTGAAGTAAGGCACTATCCTGGCTATTTCCTGTAGGGAGTGTGGCTAAACCAGAGGAAAATCCACATTTAGGATAATCGCTGTCAGCACCGGAATTCAAACCTGTGATATCCGTACTTACCTGAGCTGCCCTCGCGACCTTGGTGCACATTTGACGAGTGCGGCTACACCGCGGGACGAAATGTTTGTAGAACATTGGTGAATCCTCGCTACGCTACTGGCTGGCGAGGACAAGCGAGCGAATCTGGCTCCTCCCTCATGTTCACAGTTGTTCCTACAGATTATCTTACACCATGCCTGGGCTATTTATCATCTGCGGAGCGTGGTTTGTATTGTTTTCAGGGGCGGCCCCAGGGCGGTGCGAACGGTACGACCGCACCAGGCGCTGTCATATGAGAGGGCGCAGAAAAGGCAATGACAGATTGTCTGCGCAAAAAATAAAACCCAATCACCTTATCACTACTGTATTTAACCCCACCAGCAAAAATTAATTCCATCAGTGAGCTGGACTGTGCGCATTCCAAGTTATAGACATACTGTATTGCGTGAAATTCACACTTAACGCTCTAGAAAATATTAACGAGTTGAAACCAATATAATTATATAATTCTGTCCATCGCCGAGCCTCGTTCAACGACCACCGGTCGCTGCCTGGTCAGTCGTTCGTGAATTGTGCATGTGTGTTGTGATTTGAGTCTGTGTGGCAAGTTACGAGTGAAATTGAAACGTTATTGTTAGACGTTACTACTATTAAATCAGGTGGACCTATTTTGTGAGTATACTAAATGTTGTTATGTAAGGTAACATATTAGTAGCATGGTGTTAGAAACAGCCTGGTTGAAGCGCAACTTACATCCCTTTTAATACTATTTCCGGAGCATTTTAGTAGGCCTACTGTTCTAAAATATTATAATATCACTGAAATGTTCCTAGGAATATGTCTTAATTCGAAAAATATTATTGGAACATTATACAGTGAGGGCCCTCCCTATAGAACGGAGCCTTACAGTGGCCGTGCCGCGGATAGGTCGCAATGACTCACCGCTAGATTTATAGCATGTACCGATTACAACGGCGGGGTGGGATGCCCTCAAGGCTGTCATAGCATTTATTACATACGCAGCTGGCAAGATACCTTATTTCTGATAATTAAGACTAGCTGTGAAGGACTGTAGCCTACCTCGTATCCCGTGAACATGGTTAGGTATAGAACAAAACATCGACATTTCCTAGTGGAAACTTATCTTGTCAAGAGAAAGTCTTGCAGTAAATGCGATCGTAAGTTTCCACGCCAAGCGATTTTTACTTGTGCGGGAACCAAAAAAATAAAATAAAAATATATGCAGAAACAGTCAACGTATGCCCTACTATGGAGGCTCTCAACAACGAAATAACTGCACTGAATCGAAATCAGCAAGGATTGCATAATAACCTTCCAAGTGACGGAGCAAGAGCCTTCCTGAGAACAGTTTGATTTTCGTAGAGGCTGGTTAGTATAGTATAGTGATACAAATCAATCAATGTATTCTTTTCCTTGCAGATAACTTGGTCACAACCCTGACAGTTTTAGTTACGGTACTGACGAAGGATGGCAAAAAGATCGTTCTTGGCGTAAGCTGTAGGCTATAGTAAGATGCCAGTTCATGAAATGAGTGCCAGACACAAACTACGCTATATTGATGTTGATTCATTTGAGAGGCGTGTAATTCGTGGTCATCATGTGTGGGATTTTGTGTGATAACCTGTGTTTAAAATTGTGACTGAGAATCAGATGCTTTTCTGAGAAGGGAATTGTTTTTCCAGAATAGGTAGTAGTGGATAGTAATAATAATGGGTGCCCGAGCAAAACATTGCATAGGGGCCCTTAAATCCTCTCGGCGGCCCTGCCTACAAGATATGAGCGTTGCCTGCGACATAGCAGTTGAAATAAACCTTTTCAAAAACATTTTTCTTTTTAACTTACGGTTGCGGTAGGGTATTGAATATCATCCACATTATAAACCTGCAACGATTAAAAGAACCTGCGCAAAGCTCACTTCACAGCGCATTCACTCCTAGTGGATGTGCGACGTCACAGAGGAGCGGTGGAGGGAGTCACATGCTGTCTGTCCGCCGTACCGAGCACACTGTAGAGACGCGCTTACAAGAGCTTCGTCATGGAAGAATACTAAGAAGTATTCTTCTTCCATGGCATCGTTGCCAATCCATTTTCGCGCTCTTATTGTTTTGTCAGTTTTATATACGTTTTCTTTATTGTAGTCCTATAATTCCTTGTCGTGTAGCGTGTACTTTATTGGTAAATGTGTTTATGTATATAGTGTTGTGTACCATGCTATTCTAGTAATAGTATCATTTGAGTTTCGTTATGGCTTCTACTTCGAAGTCTGGTAGCAAATTTGGATGACCGTTAAAGGCACAGTCTAGAGAAATAGTCTATAACGTAACTGCAACATTACAAATACACAGAATCATAAAAGAATATATATATATATAGACAGAGCATATCGCTCTCTGGTGAGTCCTCCCAAGTACCAATCAGTACCACCAGGAAGCGGCACCTGAATACTCCCCCCTCAGAGTTCGACTATATTTCTCAGTAAACCGAACCCGTCGTCCAGAACGAGTAATAACGGGGGAAGGTAAGGTAGTCGTCTGTGGTGTAGTTTCAGCTGAGTCCTGTTGTGGAATAACTGGAGGCTTCAGTCGATCAATTGACACTGTTGATCGTTTCCCATTGTTATCAATGTCGTAGGTCTTGGTGGCACGAAGCAACACTTTAAAAGGGGCATCGTACGGGGGCTGTAATGGCCTACGCACTGCGTCGTGCCTTACGAACACATGTGAACAGATTTTTAGGTCACGAAAGATGAAAGTCTGTTGAACACCGTGCATCTTTGGAGCGACAGGACGCAGCTGCCTGCATCTCGTACGCAGGTCTCTGACAAAGTTGGACGCATCGATGATATCACTGCTGGTGTTCATGAAGAACTCGCCTGGAAGATGCAATGTTTGACCATAAACTATCTCAGCAGCAGTTGCACCAATATCCTCCTTCACCGCAGTGCGGATGCCCAGTAGAACAATAGGTAAATTGTCAGTCCAAGAATCGGTAGCATGACAACGAATAGCAGTTTTAAGTTGACGGTGAAAGCGCTCAACCATTCCATTGGCTGCCGGATGAAAGGCTGTTGTTCGGATACGAAATGTTCCTGTCAGCACACTGAGGGCTTTGAAAAGATGTGACTCAAATTGCCGTCCTTGATCCGATGTGACTGTTTGTGGAACACCGAAGCGAGCAGTCCAACTATTGAAAAATGCACGTGCGACAGTCTCTGCAGTGATGTCCGCTATGGGATGTGCTTCTGGCCAGCGTGAGAACCGATCAATAGCTGTTAGGCAGTAGGTGAATCCGTTGGATGGAGGAAGCGGTCCGACAATATCGATGTGGACATGCTCAAAACGATGGTTAGGTGGAGCAAATGAACCAACAGGGGCCATGACATGCCGTGTGACCTTGTTGCGCTGGCAGGAAATGTAGTAACGAACGAACTCTTTGCAATCGCGTTCAATATTGGGCCAAACAAAGGATTTCTTCACCAATCGCGTTGTTGCTTTCACTCCAGGATATGACAAACTATGTAAAGATGCGATAGCCTGTTGATGAAAATCCTTCGTAACGAATGGGCGAGCTGAAGATATTGAGGTGTCACAATATAACTGAATGCCAGAATTCGGAATGTAAATCTTTTTCAGAACCAAGCTTGTGTTCTTACCAATGAATGTCTGTAGTTCATTATCAGTTTGTTGTGCTTCGGCAAGGTCTCTGAAGTTCACTTCCATTTCAATGGATGAGATGCGGGAGAGAGTATCGGCTGGAATATTGTTAGCACCTTCGATGTGGCGTATATCTGTCGTAAATTGTGCGATGTAGTCCAGATGGCGTGACTGACGAGGTGATGCTTTCTCTGGTTTCTGCTTCAAAGCGAAGGTAAGAGGCTTGTGATCAGTGAACAGAGTGAAATGTCTTCCTTCAAGCATGTGTTTGAACTTCTTAACCGAAGCATACGCTGAGTAGAGTTCACGATCATATGCTGACCATTGTTGTTGTGAAGGGGATAATTTGTGGCTGAAAAATTATAATGGCTGCCAATTACCTCCTGTAAGTTGCCGAACCGATGCTCCTATTGCTGTCAACGATGCATCTACCATTAGTGATAGCGGTGCATCTGGTGAAGGGTGCACGAGGAGGGTGGCGTTGGCAACTGCATCCTTCAGTTGCAGAAATGCTTGTTCGGTATCAGAGGTCCAAGGTAGTTTGTCTTTAGGTTTCGGGCTACCTTGCAAGAATCTGTTCATTGGGGCAGAGATGGCTGCTGCATTACGAATGAAACGCCGATAGAAATTAACTAATCCCATAAACCTACGGAAATCTAGTACATTGATTGGTTTTGGAAAGTTTGTGATTGCTTCAACTCTACATGGAGGTGGACATATTCCATTTGAGTTCACCAAATAACCAAGGAACTGCACCTCGTCTGAGCCGAACACACATTTTTCTGGATTAATCACTACTCCAAAGTCACGATGTCAAGTGAATACCTGATTTAAGTGCTCGAGATGCTCGGTTTCGTTACGAGATGCAACCAGTATGTCATCAATATAGACATAGCAGAAATCGAGATTACGATTAACTTCATCCATGAAGCGTTGAAATGTCTGGGCAGCGTTACATATGCCAAATGGCATGAATTCAAATTCATACAATCCAAACGGAGTGGTCACAGCAGTTTTGGGAATGTCTTCTTCTGCAATGGGAATATGGTGAAAAGCACGAACAAGGTCAATGGTGGAGAATACTTGACGTCCATGAAGGTTGATGGAGAAGTCTTCAATATGTGGGACTGGGTAGTGATCAGGAATTGTGCGAGAGTTCAGCTGACGATAGTCACCACAAGGTCTCCACTGATTGTTCTTCTTTTGACCATGTGCAGTGGGGATGACCAACAACTTGTAGATGGTCGACATATTCCTTGGGCTAGCATGAATTCCAACTCTCTTTTGGCAGTGTTATGTTTTTCAGGTGCCAACTGGCGTGGCCTTGATCGAATTGGTTGACCTGGAGTGGTAACAATAAGATGAACAGTAGAATGTTGGATTGGTGTAAGAGTTGAAGATGGACGAGTAATTTCAGTGAATTTACAAAGCAACAAGTGGTAGGGAGAATCGCCGACTACAGTTCGAATTGATGGGCAAGCGATGCAGCGGATATGACCATTACTGATCAAGTTGGTCGTTGAATCAATGAGACGTCTATGACGAAGATCAGGGAGAATTCCGAAGTATGCGAAAAGTCGGCTCCAATGATGGGATGAGTAACATCGGCAACAATGAAACGCCACGTGAAATCACGGCGGAGGGAAAAATCAAGTTTCAGAACTATATGTCCGTAAGTCTTGATAGCTGTACCGTTTGCGGCAAAAAGTTGGTATTCTTCGAGGCTACGGCGAGGAAGGCGAGCTGCAGGATAAACAGAAACGTCAGCTCCACTGTCTATCAGGAAGACAACTTTTGCTGATCGTTCGGTCATAAACAGACGACGATTCGAAGGTGTGGGGTCAGTTTCCGTCGCTACTGACTCTGGGAACTTGTTTCCCTGATTACATGGAGGGCGACATTGACAAGCATTAGAGCCAAACGTACGGTGAAACCAACAAGTGTCCTTGTTAACTGAAGGTGATCGTGGGGAGCGATAACGGTATGGAGAACTACATCTCGAAGCTGATCGGCTGAATCGAGTGTTTCTAGTTGACATCTCGGTAACTAGTTTCGTCAGTTCGTTAATTTGGAATTGCAATGACGCAATGGTAGTAGGTTCGGAAGTAGAGGCCATTATAGAGGTACTGGGTGTTGCCGGATATAGTTCAAGTAAACTATCGGCGATTTTTGCAAGCCCATCAAGATTACCTTCTGAAACTGTGAGGATCTTCTGTACATCGGAAGGCAGGCGAGACATCCAAATGCTCTTAAGCATATAATCAGACATGGTGGTACCGGCTAATGTTTTCAGACGGCGAAGGAGTTGAGATGGAGTACGGTCTCCGAGTTCCTCGGTTCACAGTAGCTTCTCTATTGGTTTTGCATCATATTGTGACATGCGGTCGATTAACGCCTGCTTTATTTTGGCATACTTATGAGTAACTGGCGGTGACGATAAAATATCCTGAACTTCGATAGCTAATTTTTCACTTAAGCTAGCTACTACTTTACTATATTTTGTAGCGTCTGCAGTTACGTTAGATAAAATGAACTGATCTTCAAGTTGGGCAAACCAAAGAGCTGGATTTTCAGACCAAAACGGGGGTACCTTGACGGAAACGTGATGCACCGCTGGTTGATCGTTGA
This sequence comes from Meconema thalassinum, assembly GCA_946902985.2. Lineage (NCBI taxonomy): Eukaryota > Metazoa > Arthropoda > Insecta > Orthoptera > Tettigoniidae > Meconema > Meconema thalassinum. The sequence goes on from OX336397.1 coordinate 122,587,384, forward strand.
GTGCCATGACGTTTGGTGAATTATACCGTACTTATAAAGGACAGAATGATAACTAACACTGTAAATGATGTTCTCCAATATTTACTTCATATCACGTCGGGGTCACCAAATTGTAGCCGATTTATTATAGTACATCCTAAGAAGCAACAATACAAAGACACAGAATCATAAAAGGATATATATATATATATATATATATATATATATATATATATATATATATATAAAGAGAGAGAGAGAGAGAGAGAGACAGAGCATATCGCTCTCTGGTGAGTCCTCCCAAGTACCAATCAGTACCACCAGGAAACGGCACCTCAGTATCATTTGAGTTTCGTTATGGCTTCTACTTCGAAGTCTGGTAGCAAATTTGGATGACCATTAAAGGCACAGGCTAGAGAAATAGTCTATAACGTAACTGCTCACCTACGAGAACAGAAAACCTTTCATTATCTCAATTATAATGTTGTGGCTTCAACAAGTGAAGCAATGGGTGTTTCAAAGTCACTCGTGAAGCGTATAATAGCGGAATGGAAGACATCTATGGCAATGGGTCGTCTGCAGTTTTCAACACTGATGCATTATTTCGTGTTGTTGATATTATAGACTGTGTGTGTGTACGCTTATTGGATCAGTAAATTTCTTTAAAACGTAGTTTACAACTAGAGAATCGTAAATACTGTATTTTCATTTAACTCCGTGCGTAATACTTTACATTTACTTTCATTCTTTTAATTGCATTGCGTTTGCAGCATTAATGAAGGAATAGCCTCAATCGAACAGCTGGCTGCAGGTACTTACAGTACGGTATTTGACGGCAGCTTGACAGCCAGCCGTGCAATCCTTGATCCCGTATTGTCGGGGAAGATCGGGACGAGCCGAAGTGAGCTGCGCGAACCGAACTAGCCAAGGGTCTTTTGTTTGTTGTACCTTTACTACTAACTTGTACGAATCTTTCGGAGGTGTGAGTTACAAATAATGTAAAGAATGTACACCGTGTTTAGTCTCTATGTACATTTTAGTCTCCACAGGGGAGGGGGCGTCGTAATGAGATCTCGCACCACTTGAAAACCTTGCTAGACGCGCCTCTGAACAACGCCACCTAAATAATAAGGCCTCCGCGCTCGGAAGCACGCGCGCCAAGAATAGTCATTCCTCCCTGCCCTTCCAAACGATGTTTCTACTCGCAAAGAAAACGCTCATATTGTTGCACTGTACAACTGTACAACTAAATTACCCGTACCTAGTAGAATTTACCTTCTTCCTTACCTTCCATAAAATACTCCTTCTGTACTGAGGGAGGAAAAAGAAATAAACAGTTTCATCATAATAAAAAAAGGCCCGTAATTATTACGATAATGATGTTTATTACGATTTTCAGAACGTTATGAACTTATTAACCTCACTTTTAAATGAAGGGAGAAAGGCAAAAATGGAAAAGAATAATTGAACAGCTGAGTCGAAAAACGATGACATTCTATTTCCAAGAGGAAAAGAGAACGATCATCTGTCGAAACTAGACGTCGTATTGAAAAATTCACTATTAGGCAATTGTAGTACTAGTAGCAAGAAGTTATGTCTCAAAATGTCATAATAGGAGTGTCATCAGTTAGCAACTAATTAATGATTAAATATGCTGGAATATTATCCCATTTCTTTGAATATTGTCCTTTTTCCACTCACTCGTTCAATTTTTTGTATTATTTTACTGGCGTTGGATTACAGAATATCAATTTAATTAAAAGTTTTGAATTTTTCAGGTATTTACATAAAAAGTATCAACAATTTGGCTACAGACAGAAATACAATACAATACAGTTTTATCTTGAAACATATTTTGCCGAGCCTACATTGTACAGCAGGAAGATAGCCTAATTAACTCTCGCCAACAATTCAACTTATGAGCCTACTCTTCTTGTAGCTTAAAGAGAATAGAGAGAGCATAGGATATCTTCAGTTTCTTAACTATTATTTTAACAGATTGTACATTAAAATTACATTTTGCTACTAGAAAATATCTTAAAGGATGTAAGTGAAAGTTAAAAAATTATTTTAAATGGGTTAAAAATTTTCAAAATAGATTCAATTCACATTTTGAGAGGGTTGTTTTTGAAATTACAATAGGACTAAGTTAATGTATTAATCTTGGGAATCAATAATAAGCTTATTGACTTTCTGATATGTATAGAAGTTAAGAAATATGCTTCACCCATCTGGTATATTAGGACTGCCAAAGCTAAATCTTCAATTAATGATATAGGCTACATTAAGGTAAAATTATGAACAGGGCTAGGATTTATATGTACTAAAAAGTGTCAAAATATGTACATATGTATGTATATATATTTTAAAAATATCTACAATGTAAAAAATGTCAAAATGTAAATATATTTTATGAAATATGGACAAAAGACAAATTTATCCCCATAATACTAATTTTGTTACTTCTATAACCCACATAAATGCATTAAAATACTGGATTTATAAATCAAATTATCCAATTTTCATTTATTTCACTTACTTTTCACTTGCTTTCATTCATTGATTATTCCTGTTATTCCTGCCTACCATAACAGTATGCCATGAAATGTTCTAAATTTTCAAACTTGAAGCTTATTTTCATAAGAATTGCTATCGTTACACCTACGTACTTCAGAAATCTTTCTTTTCATTACATAACTTTAAACTTGCCCTGTGCTGGCATATTTCCAGTCACTGAAAACTACAATTCTATATATTTTTACTCATAAGAGTAAAATATGTATAAATATTGGATTGAAATTTACTAAATATGTAAAATTATTTATTGTGCATGTATGTACTGAAGTCAGAAATATGGAGAAACATGTCAAATAAATTTGTTTAATTTGAAAGAGGACAACATAATCGATGGAGATAAGTTAATAGGATATGAATATCTGTGTAATAGAGAAATAAGTATTTACATATATATCCTAGCCCTGAATATGAGAAAGCTGAAGCAGAAAATAAGTAAAGGAACAGTAGGCAGATATGTTGATTTGGACATAGGTGATTTATCAAGATTAGTGTCAGTTGCTTTGGGAAAATATGTTTGTCTTTCTGGGCACAGTGTCCTTGAGATTTCCTTGATTTTTGTTTCGACAATAATTATTAAGGCAAACATTCACAGAAATCCAAACTATCTTCCTACAAAGTCCTGTGCACTATGCTCAGAACATTCTCTCTCCCACAATAATTCATTGTTTAGGACAGAATCTAAAGCTAGCTTTGTAGCTACTTCTCTTTGGTTTGGCACATGAAGAAATTCCTGTTCAAACTGATCACACAATTTTTGAACAATCAAATAAGTATTGACAACAATACTGATAACATGATATTGAGGAAAGAGCAACTTTCATCGACTTACATTCTCTATCAAGGTATACATTGTATGATCTTGTAAAATGTCATTGAGCACTAGGTGATCCTTACAAATTTCACATTTTGAGTGCTTTAGAATTGAATAGCAACAATACCCTGCAATATAGGTCAGCACAGGCAAATCATCACTGGCATTTTCAACTTCTGACTGACCAACCTCAAGCTTTTCAAATTGAAGGGGAACTTTAGGGAGTGATTCTGGGATATCTGATAGAAAATCCCTTATTGAGTGAATACTGATGGTACCAAAGACTTCTGATTTTAAATTTAGCCTAACTACTGATTGTAAACGAAGTTTCTTTTCCACTTCATAAACTTGCCTGATACTGATGTTGTACTGGCCACCACATAGCTGCCTATACTTTCCAAATCTATCTTCCAACATATCTGTTTGAAATTTACCAGGCAAAAAGTATGAAAACTGTAGTTCTTTTAAACAATATTCACTTAAATTGATGAGAGCCTGTGTTGTTTGACGTAATGCAGAATGAGTTTCTCTTGTCAGTGAACCCCATGGATATTTTATGCTGTGTTTTTCCCATCGACCTAAAAATTCCAGCATCTCCTTTAGATATGTATACCTTACATCAATTTCTGAACATTGCTTTATAGGACACATGCGTTCATCATTCAACCTATCACCTTGAAAGGTGTTTTAACATTGACAATTTTCCACCACTTTACAAACAGTGTAATGTAACTTGCTGTTTCTGAACAAAGAAGTAAGGAATGTTTAGGACCAAGCATTTGAAGGCTACTAGCAGTGACATCACTAAAAATTTGCAGAGCAAGTTTTACATTTTGCTTCTCAAAATTATTTGGATGCAATGCTTTTAATGTCAAGCCTTAGCAATATTTAGCTAGTTTTTCATGTTCAAGATCATACAGTTTCATTAAGAGATTAAAACAGGCATAATGGACACAACTATCACCATCCTGAAATGTGGGATAAATCATACAAGAATTATCCTTTTGCTTTAACCAGTTATGCCAAATACTCTTCATGATGTGGACTGGGTCAATGACAAAAAACAAAGGTCTCTCATTATCTTTGGGATGTTCATACACATGAGAAACTGCTGGAGGACTTGAAAACAATGACATAGCCTTCCTATTAACAGCATTATTATCTGAAATGACAGATAATACTTTGAATCCTATTTCTTCAAGAGTTATAATCACTTTCTTGACCCTTTGATGCAAATTCTCACCTGTTAATTTTTTGACTGCTAATATATGAGCAACATCCTTGTAACTACTTAATATACTGGTTATCATGAACACCTGAGCTGAATTTGCTGCCACTCACGTATCATTAGCCATTCCTACAACACTTCCACCTTTATAATCAAAATACTCTTTTAAGCGTACCTCATCTATTAGCAGGTTGACTAAGTGCTCGTGGGGTTTTAAATATTTATATTTTCCTCTTACATAGGACAAAAAATTATCCTTACTCTGTCCATTTTGGGGACCCAAGTCAAAACTGGAGCATATTCTTTGGATTGTAGAAGGATGAGGGCTTATAAAAAGCCCCTGTTCTCTATTAAATTTATAAGAACATGCAGAAATACTATAAGACAAACATGAAAATATCAGGAATGATGGAGTGTATATAATTTGCTTAGCCAATATCAATGTCAGTTGTTCAATAATAAAGTAAATGTTTTTACTTTTACCATATTCAGATAGCCTAGCTGAAGTGACTGCAGAAGATCCAGGACAAAACTCAAAACTTTCTCGATAGCACCTGGAGAATTAATAGATTTAGGCCTATGAAGATTCTCTAATGAATCTAATACCTCTGCTAATTCATCTAAGTTTGAAATACTTTTGGGAAACCTTTCATCATTTAAAGTCTTCATGCTCTCACTGAACACAAATACTGACACATCAAGGGATTCAGAAACTACTACAGAATATTTTATCACAGGAGCAGGTTCTTGCTGAATGTTCAAAAACAACACTGAATTAGGATTTACAATAATGTTCCAAAAATTAGACAATACAAGGAGTGACAATTTTTCTTTCAACCCGCATAGTGAATTCACAGATCGAGCTTTAAGATGTCTTTCTCTTTCCTTCAAACCCTCCTCAACAGATTCTTGAATATTCTTTTGTTCAAGTTTCTGTCTCTTTGCTTCAGGGCTCTCCCTGTAACTAGCAGGTTTACTTAGGTAATGAGGGCAACTTGGGAAGATAGATGGCACGAACCCTGGAAGTAAAGATGGTCTAGTAAGTCTGCGAGGATCTCCCTTGTTCCTTCTGGCATCCACAGATGTTCTTATAATTTCATGGGGATGAAAATGTTGTTCACATACCTGTGAAGAAAGAATGAAATACCATTCTTAAAACCTAGGTACTCCTTCAGGATCAATTTGATGGCGTTTGTGCTTGGATGATCATAAATGGACATCAATTTCCTGTCCATTAAAAGAACAATCACCACCAAAGCTAGGCAAGATTGGTTACTGAAAGAAATTCTGTATGATAATTTGAAATTGGTTCATGTTTTCATACCAACCCTCCAATTTATGCCCAGATGTAAGGCCTACTCCAACAGAGAACATTCTATATTAATTGAGAATCCTTTTGAAATACTGTACAGCTGGGAATGTACAGTGTTTTAAAATAGGCTACAAACTGTTGAGGAGGGTGAATTTTGTTCTTGAGAACTGCTATAAAAGCAATTAGTGTTTATGAAATCAAAGTTGCAGTTGGGTTTGAATATGATTTATTACATTTAATTTTAGAAGTGCACTTTGGAGTTCTGAATGGTGTAGTTTCACATCCTTCATTAAAGTTTTTATTGAGGACATGAAGTTTAATTTATTATGGTGTGATTAAAATTATTAGCCCAATGCTTCCTTTGTAATAATGCTGCTAATTTGACAAAGTAATTTAAACTTCCCTGCTTTCTTAAGAATTTAATTTTGAACATGTCAAAAATATAACAAAAACAAAAAATAACTCAATAACAGACCTAAAGAAAACCTATGTTATTCTGAAAATACTATTAGTTTTGTAAGTATTTAAAATATCACAATATGGGTTACTTGGATCATAATGAACACATAACTTTCAAATGGCGAATGTTTAATAAGTACTGCATATTTGCAACAAAACATAAGACTGGTAAACATTTCTTACTGTATATATCTGCTTTTGTAAACCTGTATTGGGTGTAAAAAAGAAATTTAAAACACAATAACTTTGCACAGCAGGCTAAGATTCCACGTGATAGTCTGGGAGAGCCACTAGAAGGACTTGTTTGCAAAAGCCCTACCATATCACCCGACTTCTCTGGTCATGTGCAACAATATAGCGCTGCCTTGGGTTTTTGTGGGTATCTACCCACATAACCTAACGGCAGTGCCTTTTGAGGATCCAACCAGCCTTTGGGCTGACTACCTAACAGACAAAGAAGTGTTCTTTCTATTGAAGCTCAAAGGAATAATTAAGCTAACGAACAATTGACCTTATATATTAAGGCAGACATAATTTTAAGCTATGCCCTATTTCACAAAATAAAATATTTGTGATAAATTGCTACACCTGAAAAACGCTTTATAATATTTCTTTATAGGACCTAAACAATAAGGTCCAGAGAAAATCTTGTATCTACAGTTGTATTATCCAGAGTTGGAATCTGACATTTCGGCGCCACTATGCAAAAACAGTTGACGGCTAGATCGCACGCAAGGCTTGTTGCCATGGAAACCATACAGCGCTGCCAATTTGAATGACGCTCTTTGGCCACGTGCTTGTCGTTTGACCAGTCGCTTGTTTGGTTGCTTCCAGAGTGCACACACTGACCTTGCTGCGTTAAAATTGTTTTGAATTAATTAGTTAATTACTTTTTCGTGTAGGATTTATACTTATTTATACTTTATACTTACATTTATAATTCATTAGTGTCAGTTTAAGCTTAGGTTCGTGTGAATTAGATCAAGGTTAGCTTTGTTTTTGTTTGCGAGTGGTGACGTTTTTAAGGATGACCTCGTAAAGGAAGACCGAGGATACATCCAGTTCAGGAATCGTCAAGAACTGGAAGAGGTGTACCTATTCGAAGCCATGGGAGGAAGATGATTATCGCCGCGCGGGATTTTTTTTTTTTTGAAAGGGAGGGAGAAAATATCCGTGCATCAGGCAAACCATTAATTCCATTCAGTCGCGCGCAGGAGCGTACTGCCTCTTCTCTTGGAATTAGTAAGACTAGTGACGGAGAGGACCGGGATGATGATGATGATGACATGGATGGGATAGAGCCTCTTCCCAGTAATTAGCTTCTGTCTTCAAAAGGGTGAGTTAATAGCCTATACAATGAACGTAGGCCTATATTTTGTAATACATTTGAGTGTTTCTTGTGCCTTGAAACTTATTCTACAGGAGATATAAATTGCTAAATAACACGGAAACAATCACGTGTTGTCGTTTCGCTTGGAACATTTTTGCTCTATGATAGTAGGCTATTCGTAATATTGCTATTGCTATTCATTACAATATTTTAGGCCTCTCCTCAATTTGACGTGCTATTATTTTATTTTACAGTGTGATTCGAACAGTTTTAAGCATTGCTTTGTTTAAGATTTTTGAAAACCATCTGAGTAAAATTGTAATAAATGTAATAACGGTGCTAATGATATTATGAGCATGAGGAAAAGAACGGGAGGGTGAAAGTACGCACGTGGTGGCGAGTAGCATACGTGGCAACGCTGCCTTTAGTTCAACGGTTGTCCGCCGAACTGTCAGATTCCAACTCTGGAAAATACACCTGTAGGTGGACAAACACCTTAGGCCAACTTACTGGAACCTGAACTCTAGGAATACTCTAATTTTAATATACCGGTAGGTTGATAGATAGATAGATTTTTATTAATTCCATTTGATCAAATACATGCATTCAATACATTTTTGATATAGGACACGTCAGAATTTACATCTATAAAATAAAAGAACTAACAGGTATATATTACTAATATTAGAACTATTTAACTTATTATAATAGCAAATCTTAATAGATACAATCTTATTGCACAACTATTTACACCTCACTCTATTATCATAATATGAAAACTTAATTCTATAAATACAACAACATACAGCTAGGTATTACAATTAAATTAAAAAAGTAAAATATAATGATAGATTTCATCGCTCCTATACGCTAAGATATTCAACTACTGAGTAAAAACAATGGCACTGCAGATAAGCTTTCAACATTCTATCAAAGGTTTTTATTTTTGGGGCCAGTTTTATATACTGGGGAAGTTTATTGTATAATTTAACTCCAGTGTAAAAAGTTCCTTTTTGATATATGCTTGTGTGTGTGTGTGAAATATGAATGTTTTGATTTTGTCTTGTGTTATGCCTATGAACATCATTGTTTGTTTTAAGAAAAACATCTTTATTCATTAAATTCTTTTTAAAAAACATAATACTTTCGAAGATATATATGCAGGGCAGTGGGAGAATGTTTAAATCTTTAAACAGAGGTCTACATGATTCTCTAGAGTTTACATTTGCCATAATTCTAATCGCCCTCTTTTGTATCCTAAACGTGCTTAGTACATCTGGCGACATACCCCAAAATATGACCCCATATCTTAAGTATGAATGGAAATAAGCAAAATAGGTATTTCTTAATGTGTGCTTGCTAGTGCAGGTTTTCAAAATACGTAACGCAAAGCACATCGAATTCAGTTTAGTATTCAGATATTGTATATGTTTATTCCATTTCAAGTCTTGTTGTATCCATAGTCCTAAAAACTTTGTTTCTGGTTTATTTTCTATTTGATGACCATTGGGTAACATAGGTAGGCCTATGCTAGCCTAAATTCTATACCATAAAAGAATTTATGAACTTATAACTAATGAACCAAATAAACCTGTTGTTAAAAATGGGAGTAACTTAGTCACAAACTGGGCAATGAATACCTTACATCTAAATAAATGCAGTACGCAGGGCTACTGTAGGCCTATATTGGATTAATTCAAAATAAGGTATTTATCATAGACATATGTACTGTAGACTACAATAACATGCACAATGACAGACGTGCACTGGTACAATGATTTTACTCTACTGTAAGAAAAACCCATATAAATAAAAATCTTGGTCTTAAACATACCCCAGGATTATAACAGAGCCTATATTCTCTTAATAATATAGTGTAGGATATGTTAGAACTACTATAGTCATCATCATCATCTTGTACAGTTTCCAGCCCCAGGCTGGGTCTGTTTGGAACATAAGCCTCGCCACTTAGTTCTTTCTTCCCACCACCTCTCCGCTGTCACTCTGGTCCAGTCCTCGCCTCTCTTCTTGACACATTCCTCCACTCCTTTCAGCCATCTATCTCTTGGTCTTCCCCTTGGTCGTTTCTTCTGCATCTGCATCTCATGTAACCTCTTGGGAATCTTCTTCTCATCCATTCTCTTTAAGTGTCCATACCACCTCAGTCTTGATGACTCAATCCTACCTTGCAAGGGCTCCTCTTTCACCATTTCCCTGACCTTTTCATTCCTCACCCTGTCTCTTCTTGTTACTCCGATCCTACTTCTCAGGAACTTCATTTAACCTGCTGTATTCTGCTTGTGTCTCCTTTCTTCATTGTCCACGTTTCTGAAGCATAGGTCAGTATCGGGATATAGTAGTTTCTGTATAACACTTCCTTGCTTTTCTGTGGGACATCTTTATTCCACACTAAGCTCCTAATGCTTCTCAGAAATGTTTCTGCCTGTCTGCCACGTTCCATAATCGCTTTGTCATTTCTCCCATTTTCCTCCACTATACTTCCCAAGTACTTGGGACTTTCCACCTTCTTCAGCTGTCCACCCCCAAGTGTTATCCCACTCATTGGTCTGTCCTTTTTCCTGGTCGTTAACAGGATCTCACATTTACTGATGTTGAACTTCCATCCGTACTCTCCCACTGTTTCTTCCCAAGCCTTCAGTTGCTCCTGAATTTCCTCCTCCTTGTTTCCCCAGACCATGAGATCATCTGCAAACACCATTGCTTTCATCTTATCTTCTCCTATCTTTCCTGCTATCCGTGTCATTACCTCGTCCATAACCACAATAAAGAGAAGGGGTGACAGCGCATTACCCTGTTTCAGGCCACTCATTTGTCTGAACCAGTCTGTTCTGCCCCCTCCAACTTTCACACAACTCACACTTCCACAATACATCTCCTTCACTCTGCCTACAGTCTCATTTTCCACTCCCATGTTTTCCATTGCTTCCCAAACCTTCTCCCTACACACACTATCATAGGCCTTTTCGATGTCCAGGAAGGCCATCAACAGATCCTCTCCAAATTCGTAGTGGTGTTCCTGGAGCTGTCTCACTGAAAATATGAGATCCACTGTTGATCTCCCAGGTCTGAATCCATACTGCTCCTCTCTCAATTTTATCTCCACATTGGCTCGTATTCTACTTTCTAATATCTTTTCGTATATCTTGGCACAGTGAGGGATGAGTGTGACTCCCCTGTAATTTCTGCACTCCTTTCTGCTTCCTTTCTTAAATATTGGGACTATTAATCCTTTTTTCCAATCTTCTGGGGTTTTTTTCTCCTTCCATATCACCCCCATCACACGGTACAGCCACTGTTTCCCAACTTCCCCTGCTGCCTTCACCATTTCAACACTCACTTCATCCACACCTGGTGCCCTTCCTCCTTTCATCTTGTCTATAGCCATTTCCAGTTCTCTCCAAGTCAGGTCCTTTTCCATTCCTGTGTTGTCTTCCCCATCTTCCAATATATTGTCTTCCTCCCTATGACCATTTGGATTCAGCAAATCCTCAAAGTACTCTTTCCACACTGTCTTGAGTGTCTCTTTGTTGTGTAACTCATTTCCGTTTTTGTCCATCATTACCACATCCTCTCGCAGACCTCTTCTCTTACTTTTGACCATCCCATAAAGTACTTTCTTATTTCCTCTGCTGTCTTCCTCCATCATCTCTGTCCACTTTACCATCCACTTCTTCCTCTCCTCTGCGACAATCTTGTTTGCTTCTTTCTTCTTTATCTTATAATCTTCCTTTGCCAGATCAGTTCTTTCCTGGAACCACACTCTGAAAGCCTTGTTCTTCCTTCCCACAGCTTCTTTTACTCTCTCATTCCACCATGGTGTCTCTTTACACCGCTTTCTGTTGCTTGTTCTTCCACATACTGCCACTGCAGCTTCCACAATTGTGTTTTTGAATTGCTTCCATTTCTCTTCCCCTGTTTTAGGATTGCCTGTTGGCATCCTTTCCCTTATTATCTTCTGGAATTCTTCCTTGACTTCCTTTTCCTTGAGTTTCCATACTTTGACTCTCCTTTCCTGGTACTCTGTCCTCTAGCTATCCGTAACAACTCCCACGTTCATTACAAGTATTCTGTGGTCGCTATCTAAGGCCTCTGATGGTATTACCGTTATATCTCTGACACTTCTCTTCATTTCCCAGTCGTACAGCATGTAATCTACCAAAGATTTCTTTGTTAAATCACTGCTGTACCACGTTACCTTGTGGCTTTCTTTCTTCCGGAACCAGGAGTTGCCTAGAACTACTATAGTAATGTAGTAATATTTTAAATAATTGTAGGCTTACGAATCCAGGGAATGTTCTGAAAATTAAATTATCAAACAGCATAAAGTGCACATATAACCTCGTAGTGGATTACAAGTTTAATTTGTATCACATCCTACGGTACTTTCAGAAAATAAACCAGCATTTAAGTTATATCATACGTCTGCTGCTCACTAGAATGAAAATAATACAAAACAAGCTAATTCCAAACGGGCAAATCACTTACGGTATGTTATAGTACCGGTATTTAACTGCAATGGAAATGTTTTCATAGAACAGATGTACGTACAGTAGGTGTATCTGAGGTTATGTACACCATGTGGTTCAGACCTTCTATCTTTAATCTATATTTAATATGGGTAGTATAAGTACTGTATAACTTACCTTTGTTGTTTTGCTGACTGTTAAATTTTCCCTTGGGATGGCTCGTATCCACTTGTTTGTCAAGTCTGTTTCTTTCGGAAAAGAAAACACTTGCACTTTTGGTCCCGTTGGATAATTCCCTCTGCACCCTGTCACACAACATCTATACGGCATTTTGGTGATTAATATTACAAATATCCACAAATACACACACTTCATTACACATGTATCTACACTGATTAACACACTTCGAACGCTGAAGAGCAAAACTAAAGCAAAAAGTACAACTTATGCGCCGCACTTGTAACGCTGCCCAAACAACGCGATTGACTACTGTTGGTCGACCTACCTAGCGCTGGTCAGCCAGCGCGGAGGCCTTATTATCTAGGTGGCGTTGCCCTGAATGTTTAACGGGCACGCTGCGAGCAATATCGTCACGAAATGGTGTCTTTCATGTAACCCGCGGCAAAATATTAAGATCTAAGGTATTTCAGCCCCATGTGGGGACATTTGAAGTTCGCATGACAGACGCGACTTAATTTAATATTGAAGATCGTTCTTACAACCTGAGTTCTGCTTGGTGGTGTTCGTGCCCTTTGTAGATTAATTTACGATATTTACAATATTTGATATTTGATGTCGGATACACAGGTTTAAACGTGTAACTTGAAACTTCTTTAAGACGAAAATATTTACGCAAGTTACCCGTTGATAGTATTTATAAGTTGGTACTGTAATATATCATCCAGGCCCACCGATTCAATGTTGGTTCAATGATCGAGTTTAAGTTGTGTTTGGTTTGAAGTGGGTATCCTGTAACACGGGAAGAAAGTATTGTCTTCTATTTCTGTAAGTTATTGTATGCAGTTACTGTGATTTTCTTACTCGGCGTGCAACTTGAGTTTATTTTCGTGTTGATAGGTTTGTAATGTTATTTAGCGGAATTCATTCTGCCTGCACCATCATATTGTTGTCAGGTTTGTGTGTAGCCTACTTAGGAGTAAATAAACCTATTATAGCACCTTCATTTCAGGGGCTGGCACCAGGAATTCCTTTCTTAATATTGGAATGATGGGCATTCATATTTTACTCGAAATTATACCCTAACTTCTATCTCATCAAGTCGAGCGCCATGGTCGATTGAGTTTTACCGTTAACCTCTTTTCTCACTGTGTATTACGGTACTTCTCATTACCAGTAGCCATACTGTACTTGAATTCTGAAATTACCTCATTTGATGTGTTATATATATTAATGATTTGGCGTACTGTTCTAAGTACGGCCTCTTAAGCACACTTTGTGTGTTCTAGTTTGCTGAACATTATGGAGCAACAACCATTTATTAAGAGTGAGGCAGAGGAATCCCCTAATATTGTAAGTTGTATTTATTAAGTACCGGTAGGCTATATCGTGTAACATATAAATCTTATTAGTGATGTGCATAACAAGCAAGGTTTAGTGACTTAATGCCTGCTACCAAATACGGTAGTAGGTAGCCAGGATATAATATTTTATTGTTACACGTAACTTAGTTCCGTTATTCTGTCTGTATATTAACGTTGCCTCATGCTTGTGTAATACTTTCTAGGAATCAATTGATCAGTTCTCTTATAATACGCTGGATGAGTTTGGTGAAATGTATGAAGATAAGAGCTGGGCAGTCAAATCAGAACATCAAAAACAGGTGATCATAAGTTTAAATTTCCTCTCTCATAAATATTTCTTATGTTAGCAGCGGGCAGTTGCTGATGTTATTGTGTTAATAACGCGGGTTCACTCTGCTGGCTCCCAGGGCCCTATTTTAAGTGAAGTCTACACTACCTGCTGTGTTAGCATTTGGTCATTTATTGGTAATGCAGGTATACTCTGTGGTAGCCTACCGTACACTTGTCGGATAACCTTATACATGAAAACCCTACACTTCAAACCTCAAGCAGTTAAAAGGGATCGTTAACTGATTCACTTTAAGGTGTATTTTATAAAACCTAAACAAGAGAAATTCTTAAGATTTCAGAATACCTTGTAAATTGTCCGACGAGTTTAAGACGAAACATACATTTCTGTACATTGAGGTAGAGGGTCCAGGGGATTCTTAACCTTCAATTAGCCGCGTGAAAAATATAACGTAATTAGTCGTGCACGGATGAAACTCCCAGGTTTGAGAAATGGGTAGAAATTGTGGTTAAAACAATTTTTATTTGTAAAACTGACTATTTTAAACATGTTAAAATTCTATAATTATTATTTGGAAGTTAAAAAAATGTTTTATTTGTTTTGGTTAAGTAATTTTTTTAATAACTAAGTCAAAAACAAACTATAAAGAGTTCTAAACTACAAAACTTTAAACATGAAAAATAAAGTGTAATTCAACAATTATAAACCTACAGGTACTGGTACTAATATTTACAACAACAAAAAAACATGAAGTAAAAAGAACAGAACAAAACACCTTAAATCAGTCTCTACACTTCCTCATCACTGCTGCCTTGGTTGCCATTTTCTGCACAGTTGGTACAGAGGGAAGTTGTATGCCGCTTACAAATGTATCTTGAGCACTTTGAGCATGTCCCAACAGTTTTTCTGTTTTCCCTCCAAGTACAATATGCACAGCGCCCGGCTGCTCCAGCCGCATGTGGTCTTTTCGTATCTTCATCTTCAATGCCAGCGATTTTTCTTGCTTGTCGCTTCACTTGGCGAGGTAGATTTTCCTGTAGAGCTATTTGTCTGATACGATCCACTGACAGTTCTTTTGCGAGTATTTTTAAAAGTTTCTGCGGACAATATTTGCCTGAGTGTTGGCTAAATATATTATGTTAGCTTTCACTGCACCAATGTTCATAAGAGCGAAAAACAGAGCCAAGGGCCATCTTGTTTTTCTTCCCACATTGTAGGCTGCCTTCAACTTGTCCAGGGTGCCAACTCCCCCTTTTGTTTTGTTATAATAAGTCAGCATTTCTGGCTTCAGTGCGTCACCACTTTCAACGTCAATATCATCAGAATCGTGCAATGATGACAGTAGCAACACAATTTATTTTTTTTTGCTTTGTAAGAAAGAGTTTTGTCATAACCTTAAAAAAACAAACTACTATTTACTGGTCGATTAGTATGCTCTTGTACTATTGGTGGTAATTTAACCTTATTCTTACGCAAGGTTCCGACAAGAGAGAGCTGATGGTCACTTGCCAATTCATCACAGAGCGGTATAGAGCAGAAGTAATTGTCTACGATCACATTCCTACCCGACTGGGCCGTGTTAATCTAAGCACAACATCCTTTGCTCTATTGCTTACATTGAATGGTCCTTGTTGTTGCTTCCCACAGTAAACTTCCATTTTGCTGGCATAAAATGTCTTAGAATCAGTCAGGACGTAAACTTTTATGCCGTATTTTGCAGGTTTTGTTTTCATATACTGCCTAAACGGGCACCGGCCTCTAAAATGTTCTAACATTTCGTCTTAGTGACGTTTTCTCCAAGGGTGTAGTTGTTGACGCAATTTTCATTGAAGCCAAGTTTGTCAAGCTGTCGCCTTTCTTGTCTTGTATTAGCATCGTCGAATCTTAGACTACTCAATAGAAACCTCCATCTTTTCAATGACAATGTAGATCGGAAAAATTCTACTCCAGTAAAGTCATTTGCATATAAGTCGTCCAGATTTAGGTGTGACGATTTCAGGGTCCCCGCCATGTACAGTAGCCCAAACATAGCTTTCATTTCAATAATGTCTGTATCCTTTGCATCTCTATCTCTTCCGTACTGTTGTCGGTTTACTGTAATTCGGTCATTTGTGTAGCGGACAATTGTATCTGTCATGGGTTCTGTAAAAAACAAACTCCAACAATCCAAGGCTGTACGAGCTTCTCGAGCATCTCTTCGTGGGCCAGGTAGATGTACTCTCAGAATGTTGTGGGGTCTACATCTAGCATTCCTCGAAATAGGTGGGCTACACGAATACCAGCGAGTTAGTTTATCTTTACCCAAAATAAAGTTTGTGTTTCTATTCACATCAAAAATAGGGATTGGCTTTTGAACTGGATGTACATCTGGCACTGGATCTGGCTCTTCTTCATCTTCAGATTGTTCTGTGCTCGTATTGTGGTCAGAAACTTCTAAATTGTCTTCAACCTCACTACCGTCAGAAAAGATGGCATCTTCGTCTGACATTGGCTCCAATAACAGAGCATTAATTCTGCTTTCTTCTCTAGGATCCATTATGAAGTAAAACACATCCAAAATTACTTTAACTAAACGATATTATCTAAAAAAAAGTATACACGCACTTAGTCGCACACGGGACTTTCTACCGTTCACTTTGGCAGCACAAATAGTCACGCACGGAAGATCAGACCAGGTCATTTAGCAAATCGTTGTTGACAAGCTCGTCTCGTGCCGAACACTGAGAACAATATAAGTGAAATGTGCGGAAGGGAAGGGGGGAGAGCTGTTGGGTCAGCCAACCCGCCACCACCTCAAACCGGTACAGTCTGCGCAAAACATTTAGGACCCGGGAGAAAATCCCGTGACGCGACTAATTGAAGGTTAAGTGTGAAAATAATACTCCCTCTGAAAATCTTGATTATACGCGAGACATATGTGTTCTAGGGCGCGTCGTATTTCAATTGTATATCTGCATTAAGGGATCAGAAGTGTCGGATCACTCGCATAAGGCTTGGGGCGACCTGTGAATATGATGTTGGTCCTGCTTCCACCTTGATGCCTCCCTCTGCACGTGGCCATGCCTGTCAAAATATTGATGAGCCATCCTTGATGACTGACTCCACTGCTAGCTATGACTGTCAGTATGGTATTCGCTTTTCTTTAATCTTCACGATACCCTCCAATGTTGCTCACATATTTAATGGTGAGGGGTTCTTGGTTCTAGGGGCGTTGAATGAAGGAGAAAGAGAGGTGTGTGTTTGTTTGGACTGTTACAAAGTAACCGTGGAGAACTCCCCAGAGATGATCTATGGCAGTGTTTCTCAGCATTTCATGAGACCACAATTGGCAATTTCGTCCAGATAGGCTCTTAAGGTGTTGTCTATGAAAATATTCTTATTTCTTATTTAGTTCTATATTTATTAACACATTGCGTAATTATCTAGATAACGGCAATGCCTCATGTATTATTTATTATAAGTGAATATATATGAAAAGAGATTTCAAGTAGCTCAGCAGTGGCATAGCCAGGGGGGGGGGGTTACTGTGTGTTAGAACCCCCCCCCCATTGGAAAATCGGCATGGTTGTAATTTGTGTTTGTTTCACCACATGTACTTGGTGACGTACAGTTGTCACCTTTCGGCCCGGCTCCTCATTTGAGGCTAGACACGTCTTCATGACAACGTATTGCAACAGTTTATCTACACAGTTGCGAAGCTTGGCTCATATTTTTCTACCGCCGCGCGACAATAAAGCTTTCACGCAGCCAGCAATCATTTCTGTGCCGACTGCGCTGTGTTGGTGAAAGTTATTGTTGCTTGATTTACTGTATGTTAGCGTTATGTAACAGTTATTTCTTTAATCATGTGTTTTACAAGAGTCGATGTGCCGTGCAACAATCAGATCGAATATTAAAAGCCATATTTCAGTGTTGCTAAGTAACCTATATGATCCCTTTTCAGTCGGTCAGCACGAGTGTGCGGTACCCAATTAGATTAGGCGTGGCGTGGCAGTTTATCTCCTAGTGCCTGAAATAAAAATACATGAATTGTTTATACACTTAATGAAACACTTCTCACATAGAGAGGGAGGGGGGGGGGGGGTGGAGTTTATATGAGAAGTGTTTTATTAAGTGTATAAAACATTATTGTATTATGAATTACACAGCAGGGAAATTAATTGTTACTCCTCGCCCGATCGAATTGGGAGTATTCGTGTTGACCGACTGGGAAGTTATTCTGTTAATGTATTTTGTTCAAATATCAAGACGTCACCCGAGTTTCCAAAGGACCCTAGGTGGTAAGACTTGAGCTATGGATTTTAGGCTAGTATTATAAAGCTTTTCAAACAAACAACGGAACTAGTTCTTTAAGCTAACTGGTTATAAATCAATAATAATATCATTGGTATATCTCTTTTGAACTGCTGCTTTTAAAGACGCCGGGGTGCCAGAAATTTGCCCCGAAGGGGATCTCGAACGTGCCGGTAAATCTACAGACACGGTTCCCTTGCATTTACGCACCCTCAAGTGCCAACTGACTGTGCCAGGATAAGATCCTGCGACCTTGGGAACAGCAGGCGAGGGCGTCACCGCTGAGGCACGCAGCCATTCGGTTATAAATCAGACGCATGTCTTGGTAGGACATCTATGCACGGCTTCTGTGGCGGAGTCGGTAGCATGCTGAACTATTACGCCCATGATCGCTGGTTCAAACCCGGCCGAAGTCGTCGGATTTTTAAGAGTGTTAATATCCTTCAGTATGTCTTCCTTTGGAGGACAAGTTAAGCCGGCGGGCCCATGTCATAGATTTACGGCATGTGAAAGAACCTACCACTACAATGGTAGTGTGTAGCCAAAATCTGTAGGCTATTTGGGTAGTAACGCTCTATCAAGTTCCAACGTTCGCCGCTGGGTGTCAGTGACAGTGGCGCCTGGTAGCCAAAGTTGGATCTACTTGAAATTGAAATTGGGGAGCTTTTGGGTGTTTAGTTGAAATGGCTGCAATTCAAATATACAGTACACAATATCAATGCATTTTGAAAATTAAGACATAAGTAAACTTAAATGATGTCATCTCAAGAACGTGCCGATATTTCAATTTTCATATGTAAACAAGTAGTTCCGTGAAGAACTATACAGCCTATTTTCATATATCTTACTCATGTTAGTTGCTTCTATCGACAGTCAAATTTCAGTTTGATTGTTGTGATAGATTCGTAGAACACTCTAAATATTTCAGATGGTCGCCGGTTGGATTTTTATTTATGTACTATTACATGAAGATGATTGTGTAGGTGTGTTATTCAAACTTCAATCGCATGATTAGGACACATGAAGTAAAAACGAGATTTTAAATTTTCGCACAGCTGCCATCTTTTATTTATGAAAACAATTGAAATAAATTTGATGCCATTGTATTAGCATTCGTATAAGCATTTAACGTGCAACGTTTCACTGCAGTAGGATGGTTAAATCGCAAGTAACGTCCATTTAAATATTTGTACATCGCGTCACTGCCATGTTGGATATATGCTCACCAGGTTACTGAAACTCCTATAGGTGAACTTATGTGCATAGCCTCTATGAACATAAAAAAATTTCAGTTCGATTGCTGTCAAAAATTCGTAGATATTGAGAACCGTCAAAATATTTCGGATGCTCGCCATTTTGGATTGTTTTATGTATAGGCCATAGAGTAATATACCGTTAAAGGAAATTTATTGCGTAGCTTCATTATTCAAACTTTCACTTCGATCGCATGAATACGACACAAGAAATAAAAACATAATTTTAATATTTCGCACAGCCGCCATTTTTAAGGTTATGTAAACAATTGAACTAAATTAGACGCCAGTGCATTACAATGTGTATATACATTTGCTGTACGAAGTTTCATAACGTTTGGATGTTTAAATCGCGAGAAAAGTCTATTTAAAGTCTCAACTTCGCATAGCCGCCATGTTGGTTTTGTAGTTACCAGGTTTCTGAAAGTCTAATAAGTGAACTTCTAGTAGTGCCCTTCGTCACCGTACAAAAATTCAGGATGATATCTGTAATAGTTTCGGAGATACTGAATGCTGGTGAAATGTTTCGCACAGCCTCCATGTTGGATTGGTGAGATACAATAAAATTGGAAGGCACGGTCAGGATCGCCCAGAATGGTGCTATGATCTTACCGAGTTTCATTGAAATCGCTCCAGCCGTTTAGATGTTATTAGGGGGGGGGGGGTGGACATACACACGAATCACACACACACGCACACACAGACACACGGACTAAAGGTGATCTCATAAGCCTATTTTTCTTAAAATGAAAATAGGCTAAAATGGGTTTCAAATAGTCAGGGAGCTCATTTAATGAATAAATATGTAACTATTTTGTACAATAATACAAACTTATTCTCGAATCATTTTGAAGTAAGCTAAATTTATGTCGTCAGGATAATGCTCACAAACCTATATGTGGTACACTGTTTTTAATTCTCTTATGACATACATGCTCTCCCACATGACTGCTGTGAAGGCACTGTATACAATATTGTTATTGCTGAAATTATTTGTAAAATGGACATTGTATTATAGGCTATTGTCAAATTCAGGAATGAAAGGTTTCAGAATCACAGAAAAAATACGAAGTACTTACAATTGAGCCATTTAAGACTTTATGATCTTTTTATACTTTTCATTCACAAATCATACCGGTATATTTTGAATTAATTATAATGTTACTCAATTTTACGGAAGTACTAGCTTTTGTTATGGTTAAGAATTTGATATACCATAGCTATTTACGATTATACCCATTCTAGTAACCCACCCCGGCTTAGACCGGTATCTTTAACGGTTTACCCAGCGTAAGCATGAAAGGCGTACGGACGCAATTCAGAAAAGCGGGGGTGAACAGCGAACCTCCAAACACATATACTCTTCTCAGAAGTCTTACCTCGACACGACTTGAAAGTTGATGATGGCCGAAGCTGGGGCGATAGACTCGCTCGCTACCTCGTTAACTCCCTCCGAAACTAGTATTTTATATTTCCACTGAATGGAGATTGTTGGGAGAAATGAAAACATAAAATCACTTATAGTGGGTTTCACGGGGAACACTTCACTGCACAGATTGCAAGTCATCTACGCTACATCATAGTCCGTATACTGTAGTTGATTCCTCCGTGACCAATCACGTTTGGAGACCTGTAGCAACAATCCAATGGGTCTGAAACGTTGATCGTTTACATACCTACATGGCATCGTTCCATATCTTGAAAATCAACACATACGACCAATGCCTTCATGGTGTTGCAATTTCAATTTTCTTCAGTGTATTTGTGGATTAAATAATACGCTGCTGCGTTCACCATTTGATAAAATCCTTTATTTTGTGTTTACTTTTTCTCGTAAGTTTTTAAGTAATCAAGACAATTGATTCAAAGCTCTTGCTAGTGCAGGTCGCAAAAAAAACTAACCAATCGATACGTAAGCGATTCTTTCATTCAATATCGAAGGGATGAATTCTACTCATAGACAACGGGTTGTCAGAATTCTACACACACCCAAGTACACGGGGATTCATGACCACGATGTCGCAAAGCCCCTGAATGAATTAACAACAACAACAAGGCTATTCTGTGCCCTGTGGCAAACACAAAGTGTTGTCAGATTGTGAAATTATACATTACTCGGCCCAACTGAAGGCCACAACAAGTTTAATTTTGTTAATTTCTGGCATTCGTTCATTTTTCGTTTGCACCAGCAGGTTTTCATTACCTAGAGACTACATTCATGCGACCATTTCGTACCAATTGTCTATTTCTCGTCTTGGAAAGTCCCAAGTCACAAGACTTGTGAAAAGCTCGCGTCTTTTGGTCGTAGGCCCATTTCTTCGGGGTCTTTCTTAACATAAACGTACCATGGAATTGTTGGTTTTGGCTTTGGGTCAATTTTCAGCGCACTTAATGACAGTAATTACATCGAAAGAGTAGTTTCTCACTTTTCAGTTATTGACGTAGTTCTATTCTTCTTCCTCACCAAAACAGCTGTATAACATGAATCAGAACTTAACGGAAGTAATTAGGCCTACATGGAAAAGAGTGGTATGCTACTGTTCATTATTATTATTATTATTATTATTATTATTATTATTATTATTATTATTATTATATTGTAATATAATATTATTATATTATTGTAATCCAGTTTTATATAACGTCGTTGATGTGCCAAGTTGGCTATTTTTGCATTGACGTTGCGGGGAAAAGTACAAATCCAGAACAAGAAAGGAACAGCTCACATATAACTCGCCACCGCGTATATCTCTCACCCTATTTTAAATTGCAAAAAAAATCCGCGCATATGTCTCGCATTAATTTCTGACGCCATCATAAAGATGATCGCCGCTCACAGGACATCACACGTCTTGCCCGAGATGTTATTGTTCGTTTTGGCAGCAGTGCTTTCCTTGATATTTGTCCGTTTGTTACATTGTCGACAAGTGCCAGTATTCTGTCTCCATTGTTGTGATTGTTTTCTCGTGGAAGTCGATCTTTTAGTTATGTAAAAATGCAGAAGGTACACGGTACTCAAGGTGAAAAAAAAATACGCAGACGATGATGGTGATAGGGTCAAGAGTTCATTGCGAATGAATTTGATATTCGCTACTGGTGTCAACAGAAAGACGCGCTAGACACCACCAACGAAACACGTAAGGTGGTTTCAAATGTGGCGACACAGTAAAACAGCAATAAGGGGTGTTTGCGCTCCACACGCTAAATAAGTAATTGTTAGGTTAGATCACGTCGTGATCTGGCATTGTTAGTCACGATAAGCTGACAAAACAAAGAAGGCCGTCAGTTGAATTCTGCGTGATTGGGTTATAATAAACATTTATTGCAGCCAATGGCCATTTCTGAAGGGAGGGAGAGTAATAGGCACAGAACAGCTGTACATCACACCTACCCAGGAACAGATTAAAACGGCAAAGGAATCTGAATTACATTTTGTAAATATTTTCTATCTAAATTGCATTTTGTAAATATTGTCAATTCAAATTACAGTACAGTAAGTATGTAGTAAGTTTTAGTTGTAAGTATGTAGTAAGTTTGTTTATTAGCTATAGGTCATTGTTCTTTAGACTGTGGTGTGTGAGTCTGTCTGGTAGCAATTGCATTGTTTATTAGTTATAGTTCATTGTTTCAGTAGACTGTGATGTGTGAGGGTGCATGTTTGTGTGCCTGGTGACAGACTGTTTTAGTGGTAGTTTTTGTTGTTGGTGGAACTTAAGTATTTTTTCGTTAGTAGAATTTTGGTATATAATTGTTAGTAGAAGGTTAGTTTTTTTGTTAGTAGAATTGCTCTTTACTTATTCTGAAAGGGAGTAGCAGCCTTACAGAATAAATCAATTCTTTACTAGTCTTATAGACGGTTAAGATATTGATAATATAAGCCAAATAATGGCTACACTGAGTCCTGCTGCACGACTGAAAGCAACGGGAAACTACAGCCGTAATCCTATTCCCGAGTATATGCACCTCTCTATGCATAATTACATGTGATGATGGCCTCCTCCCTTGTAAAATTTCAATCCGGAGGTAAACAAGTCCCCCGTTCGGATTTCCGGGTGGGGACTACTCGAGAGGGGGTTAACATCACAGAAGTGACAGAGGAAATCTGACATTCTACGGATCGGAGCGTGGAATGTTAGAAGTCTGCTAGGAAGTGGAAGGTTAGAAAACTTAGAAAGGGAAATGGATAGGTTGAGATTGGATTTGGTTGGGATTAGTGAAATGCGCTGGCAGGAAGAACAGGACTTTTGGTCAGGAGACTATAGGGTCATTAACACTAAATCAAACAATGGCCAAGCAGGGGCTGGTCTCATATTGAGTAGGAAACTTGGACAGCAGGTGGAATATTTTGAGCAATATAGTGAACGGATTATTGTAGCAAAAATCAATACTAAACCTACCTGCACCACAGTGGTACAAGTCTATATGCCTACCAGTCAAGCTGATGATGAGGATGTTGAAAAGGTTTACAAAGAAATAGACGAAATTCTGAGGTATATGAAGGGTGATGAAAATGTTATAGTAATGGGAGATTGGAATGCTGTGGTAGGAAAAGGGAGAGAAGGGAAGATAGTAGGAGATTTCGGATTAGGTGAAAGGAATGATCGAGGAAGCAGGCTGATGGAATTCTGCACCGAGCATGAGTTGGTCATAGCTAACACCTTATTCAATAACCCCAATAGAAGAATATACACATGGATGAGACCAGGAGATACAGGGCGTTACCAAATCGACTTCATTATGGTCAAGCAGAGGTTTCGAAACCAGATTTTGGATTGTAAAACATATCCTGTTGCTGACATAAACTCTGACCACAATCTGGTTGTAATGAAATGCAGATTAAAGTTGAAGAAACTGAAGAAAATTCAAAAGTCAAAAAGGTGGGCAATAGACAGACTGAAAGTAAAGGATGTAAACGAAAGATTCAAGAAGAGTATAAAGGAAGGACGAATAAAAAACCCTAAACAAACTTCAATTGCAGACAAATGGGCACTTTTGAAGAATGAAATAACAAAATCCGCAGAAGAAAACATTGGTAGGAAAGAAAAAATAGGTAGGAAACCGTAGATCACTCAGGATATACTAGAATTGATGGATGAAAGGCGGAAACACAAGAATGTAAGGGATGAAAAGGGGAAAGCAGAATACAGACGTCTGAGAAATGAGGTTAACAAGAAGTGCAAGGAAGTGAAAGAAGAATGGTTGAAAGAGAAATGTGCAGGTATAGAAAATTGTCTGAAATTAGGAAAAGTAGACACAGCTTATCGAAGGATTAAGAATACTTTTGGGGAAAAGAAGACTAAGTGCTGTAATATTAAGGACACAAATGGAAAGCCTCTAACAGATAGGGAAGAAAAGGGTGAGAGATGGAAAGCTTACATAGAGAGTTTGTATAAGGCAAAGGAGATTGAGAATCATGTAATGGAAAGGGAGGAGGAAATTGATGAGGATGCGAAAGGAGATTTAATATTGAGATCAGAATTTGATAGAGCTTTGAATACTTAAACAGGAACAAAGCACCAGGCATAGATGATATACCGATTGAGTTGCTACGCTGCATAGGAGATGAAGGTCTGATCAGGTTATTTCACTTGGTGTGAGGGATTTATGAGACAGGTGAGGTACCCCCTGATCTCAAGAAGAATGTAACCATCCCTATACCAAAGGAGCTGACAGATGTGAAGATTACCATACAATCAGCTTGATTACTCATGCTTCAAAGATCATGTCTAGAATAATTTACAAGAGGATTGAAAGCCAGATAGAAAGGGAGTTGGGTGAAGACCAGTTTGGTTTCAGGAGAAATGTAGGAACAAGGGAAGCTGTACTAAGTCTTAGGCTGATTTTAGAAGGCAGAATAAGGAAATATAAGAGAACGTTCATGGCATTTGTAGACTTAGAAAAGGCTTTTGAAAACGTTGATTGGAATAATTGTTTGACATTTTGAAATCTATTGGAATAAAGTACAGGGATGGGAGGGTAATCTACAATCTATACAGAAACCAGACAGCAGTCATTCGAGCTGATGGACATGAGAGAGAAGCTGATATTCAGAAAGGTGTTAGGCAAGGCTGCAACTTATCACCCATACTTTTCAATCCTTACATTGGACAAGCAATGAAGGAAATTAGAGAAAAATTTAAAGTGGGAGTGAAGATTCAAGAAGAAATCATTTCAACTCTGAGATTTGCTGATGACATCGTCATCTTGGCCGACAAGCCTGAGGATTTGAATGAGTTTTTGAATGGTATGGACTCCGTCTTACGGAAAGAATACATGATGAAAATGAATAATTGTAAAACAAAAATACTAGAATGCAGCCGAAATAAATCAGAAACCTCTATGGACATCAAATTGGCAGGTGAAAAGCTGAAGGAAGTAGGAGACTTCTGTTACTTAGGAAGCAAAATAACCAGTGATGGACGAAGCAAAGAGTATATAAAATGTAGGTTGGCTCAGGCAAGGAAAGCATTTCTACAAAAAAGGAATCTGTTGACATCGAATATAGATTTAGGTATTAGGAAGTCATTTTTGAAAGCCTTTGTCTGGAGCGTGGTGCTCTATGGAAGTGAAACTTGGACTATTGGTGCAGCAGAAAAGAGGAGAATTGAAGCATTTGAAATGTGGTGTTACAGGAGAATGATGAAGATCAGATGAATTGAATTTGAATTTATTCATAGATAACTGCCACTGAGGTTAAAGAGCCCCTTTATGTAGCGTATACAATGTTCTGGCTTGAAGTTATGTAATATAAAAATAAAAATACAAAATAAACCTAGCTTAACAACTAAGAAAAACTAAATATAAAATATACTTATAACTAAACGAGCCAATTACCAGACACTTCATACAAAATGAATTATACAAATTAGGATATAGAATAATTAAATAAAGAACCTACCTAATAATGTATTATATCTATTAAAAGAAAACAAATTATAGTACAGTAACAAAGGGTACAATTTTTATGTAAGTATAATATGATCTATTATTAAAACAATTACATGAGTGACATGATTACTAGAACTACTATCAATTCCACGGAAGTTGTATCTTGGTTACTAAAAATATTATAGAAAGCTGTATGGCACGGATATATTTCAAAAATTTTGTATGGAATATTTATATATATATTTTTTTGATTCGTATTCCTTCAGGAATCTTGATATTAGGTATTTCTTGAGTTGTGTAGTGTTAACAGAGTTTGTAAATGAGTGAAGGTGGAATGTATTAAAGAGCCGTGAAGCTGTGCAAAGGAATGATTTATTTTATTTAGTTGTACGGTGGACAGGAATCTGTAGAGTGGAATCAGTAAATCTATTTTCTCTGTGGTGGACGGAGTTCATTGGTTTAAACACATTATAGAGATAACCAGGAGTTTTTGTACACAATATTTTCTGGGTTAGGATCGCAATTGACAGCTGCCTACGTTCATGAAGTTTCAACCACTGCATTTGCACATAATAAGGTGTAATGTGTACATCACGCCTGACGTCTAAAATGTAACGAACGCATGCATTTTGAACTCTCTGTAATTTTATGTTAAGTGTTTCGGATAAGTCGTTATACACTACTGATCCATATTCGATGATAGGAAGTATCAAAGTTTGGATTAGAAGCTTGCGCATTTTTGACGGCGCGTAAGGGATATACCGCTTCAAGATATGCATTGATGATATAGCTTTCTTTATTACAGCAGCGGTATGCTCTCCCCCAAGATAAGGTTCTATCAAAAATTACTCCTAGGTTGTTCACAGAGTTGCTGTAGGGGATATCATTGTCTAGTAATTTTATTGGTGGTAGTGAGTTAAGATCAACAGAGTTAAGAAGTTTAGTATAGCCAATGCATATAAGTTGAGTCTTAGAAATTTTTAACTGGGGGTTATGGTTTAGGGTCCACTGATGGAGGTGAGCGATATCTTCGTTGAAAAGTTATATATTGTGAGGCGCATCAGAGGGACTGAAATGGAAGTAGGCCTGTACGTCATCAGCGTACATATGACAGAGACTGTTTTTGAATACACTGGACATATCATTTATATAAAGCGAGAAGCACAGTGGCCCAAGATGGGCAGATAGGGTGACAAACGAAGAGGTATTAAGACGAGTGGGAGAGGAGAGATGTTTCTGGCGACTGCTAATGAAGAGAAGAGATAGGTTAGTAGGACACATACTAAGACACCCAGGAATAGGAAGCTTAGTTATGGAAGGAAGGGTCGAGGACAAGAACTGTAGGGGTAGACCAAGGTTAGAATATATTAAACAGATTGCCTCGAATGTAGGGTGTGGTAGCTATGTAGAGATGAAACGATTAGCTCAGGACAGGGGCATGGTCAGCTGCATCAAACCAGTCAAAAGACTGAAGTCTCAAACAACAACATAGTGGTGACGTATTAAAGATAGAGATATGCTGTAGCGTACCTTTTTGTAGAACTTGTGCTGATCAATTCTTACACTCATAGTAGGCTTATATAGATATCTTTATCTGTTTATCTACCGTAAGCTTAAATGGCGGCAGATTTTTCTTCGACTCGATTCTCTGAAATCGTTACTGCTCGGCATCCTGTGGTCACAAATGAATGTTTTTCTACAGAAACCTTCCTCGAGAAATACTTTACAGAATGGTGAAAACCGAATCAAAATCCATCCAGCAGTTTTAAGATTACTTGTTACATGCAAGAATTGGGGACTCAGTTTTATACTACAGTATGTCGAGATGCCCGCGACTATCATTGAAACAAATAGGCCTACATGAATTTATAACTAGTGTTGGCTATTAATTCTACGTAACACTCATTAAATACGTCATACAACTGTACCTAGTAGGGATACTTGTAGAGGACTCAACTAATAAAAACAGAGCATATTTTAATGCTCCTACAAGTTAAAGGTGTTCAGTATATCAACATTGTGATTTAACATGACTTATGTTTACAGTGGAAATAATCACTCAGGTCAGTTACATTTCTTAAAACCCCTACAAAAGTGAAATCATCAGTTACGCGAATAACGCACTCAAGGCAGTTGCCACTTTGCTGACCACCGCGAGTACTAGTGTCGCTCCATCTACCAAGAGGATGCAAATTCGTAACGCAGCGAGCTTCGGGACTGTGTATTTTAGATTGTGGTAATACAACTCCGTCTTTCCAGGTTTGCCAATCTAACTTTTACCCCGTGAAATATAAGCTTATTTCTAAGTGACGCTAGCGCCAAATAACTTTAACTCCCTCCTAGCGGGACAATATTAGCTTTCTTTTATTTCCTTAGCGGGAGAGAAGTTATATGTAAATTAATCCAGTTTTAATTAAAAACAATGCGTTTTAATAAGGACTTAGAAGATTATATTGGTTCATTAACACTATTTGTGAGATTGTTATAAACTTCTTGAACACGAGATCGCCGTCAGCCGAGTTGCTTCAAATAACGTTAATACAGTATACTGTATGTCCAACAAATCCCCGAATTACGGTTATCTCCCAGTTACGAATGTGTGAAATTTGTCGCATGTGTAGTGAAAGCAACTAAACCTTTTTCCGGCTGCATGTAGCATTTGTAAGGTTAGTAGATGACAAAAATCTTCGAAAATGATATTTTAGGCGTTCAGGGCTAATTGCAATATAAAGCACAGGATCTTGTTAAAAAAAACTGTATAATCATAAAAATGAGTAGCCTAACTGTATAACTCTTAAATCAACTTTTCCACTTTTGCTGAGACTTCTGTAAATGTTTTCTCTTGTTGAGAGATACGCAGTCTTCATGTTGGTAGCACAGATAGATTAGAGTTCATTTTATTCCTGCCAGAGGAACAGAAATGTTCTACATTTACAATTTTAGTCAAAAATTAACTTCATTTTTTAAAGAACTGTCTTCTTTGTTGTGTTTTGTGCATATTGTATTACAGTACTCGAAAACTTCTGGACCAAATTACATGAACCTTTTCTCGTGTAATAATATCTCATTGAGAAATGGAAATACTTGTAGAGTTATTGTTAATAATTCTTTTGTGGGGCTTGAGACATCTTGGTCATCAGCCCCGTATAGTTGGGTGTGTGTTGAAGTTGTCTGGCAAGCTATATTTCTGCGATGACTGTAGTAATGAGTGTATCTGGGACAGGGATGGGGTAGACGCTCCGGGACTTGAAGTAAGGCACTATCCCGGCAATTTCCTGTAGGGAGTGTGGAAAAACCCGGGGGAAAACAACACTCAGGATAACCGCTGTCAGCTCCGGGATTCGAACCTATTTGGCTTCGATTAACTACAACCCCGCCACCCCCCACCCCCCATTATTCGATCCTGGCCACGCTACCGGGTAGCTGCCACAGTTTTTACAAATAAACCCCTATGTGTTTATCGTTCCCGTTGAATTACTCCGTACGGTATGTACCCTTGAGTTAAAAATTGTTTTAAATTGTCATCGCTTGCTGCGAGATTTCTTAATACTAAATTTATCAATGTTGCTTGTCCTTATTAACGTTATATGGTAACTCTAATTAACTGCATCTACGTCTCAAAGTCGCAACCCACACACTCAATGCTAGTGACAATATTCTAGGCCCATGTTGTGCAAGTGTATACTAACTGAAATGGTTTTTGATATAAACTGCACAATAACTGTGAGGGTTTTTGTCATGTAGCCATGGACGATTCAAAACTTTGACTGCGAGGTTGAATTATCTCCAGTATGTTCGTATTATTCCTTGAATCCTTCAGTTAAAGTTTACAATCCAGATGTAAGATATAATTCCTCCTACGGAAGGGAACATGTATGTGAAACAAGTTATTTCTTTGCAGGACGATTCAGACCATCACACGGATATAAAGATTGAGGAATCTTCTATTTCGGAGATCGTCCCATGCATCACCACAGCAGTATTATCTTCAGATCTGAAAGAGGTAAATAACTTCATGCCTATTTTCAAGACATCTGTTTATCACCACATAGCATTTAGGGATTAAGAGCTGTATTCTCACAATTATGTTGATGACAATTGAAAGCGTTTGGCTGTTAGTACCTGCTCTTATCTCCTTTGCAAGCAGTGTGTTCCCATACACTAGCAGATACATAATGCTTGTAGTTACTAGCATGCTCTGCAATAGACTCCCCATAGAGGCATTTTATTGACTCAATCTAACTTCTTTTTGAACATTAAAATGTTAAATTGTCGTGAATTGTGAGGAAATGCTGTGTTTAATATTCTGAAGGTTGATTGAATTATGCCTTCATTGTCGAAAGTTCTGCTTGTATGGGCAGTCTAGTAGCTTGTTACTCAATGATATGTGCACGTGTTGGACCTTAGAACCTGTTATGGTCTATTGTATTGTATTGTTATAGTTTCAAGGGGCGGAACAGCGGGGTTATCTACCCCCTTCTTATGATCTTATGGCTAAGAGAAACTAAAATGAATGTTCATTTGTCCTCAATCCTTAAAGCGATTACTTCCATTATGACACTGATCTTAGCATTTTCATTCGCTCTATGTTTAACTTGGTCTCTAAAAATGTATTATAAATTTCAGAACTGGGGATAATAACCACTCATCTGTATAATTTTTATCTCTAGCACTATGATGTGATGGATAGTAGAAAGTCATTCAGCAAATACATCCTCACTTCGGCTGAGTAGTGCTGTATAATTACATCGGTTGTCATTTGTGTAAAAGTATTAGATGATAACACTGAAATAAATTATTCCTTCTTATCCCCAGGATATAAAGGAAGAAAATAGGAATGAAGAAGGTGATGGGAGAGGAATTCGAGTAAATGAGTAAGTGCTAAACATTGAAACCACATGTTCTATCTTTTACCATATATTCATTCGCTTTGTAGGAATGTTTAGGCTTTTCCTTTCTTTAAAGCGGATGCTAAACTTTCAGCTTCAAAAATGAATCTCACGAATTTCCACACGATTCATTAATTAAACGTTATTAATTTATTATTATTCAGGCCAAACTATAAAAATAATTAAACGGAAATATGATAATTAATTCGAACTTAACATTACCATAACGTATGTTGGTATTGAATTAAATCCTATTTCGCGAATCGTCTTGCCCTTTCTTTTCGTAGGCATAGTTTAAACATTAATCAACCACCGTTTTTAAAAAATAACTTTACATAGTACAATATTATTTCACTTTACAAAATGACACTATATGACTTTCGCTCGCACGCAAATACTAGTAAAATGGCAACTGACTATTGGTATATTTTATAAAGGGGATGAGGGTGGAATGTGCCGTCTCACTGACTCTCCTGTGGCTAACTGAACTGTTTACCATTTTGATCATTCAGTAAGTAGTTAGTTAAGCAAAATTACATTACCACCACGGGGGAGAAATTTCCGAACATAACCCTATAAATGAAAAATCACATCACTTTGAAACTTTGGGGTGTGAACAATACAACTTCAGTCGATCACGTCCCCACAAAACATGTATACCAGGTCAATCCATCAACCATTGGCATCCACTTAGAAACAAAGTCATTACAACTAAGCTATTGATTCATTCTATGGCACAAAGATAGAAAACAAAACTGACAAAGTGAATTGTAGGAGTACGTCATTTCTTTAAGAAAATAATTAATGACGTATCGTGACGCCCATTTATCACGCAATTACACACAACAATTGTCAATAGAGGCCCAGAAATTATTTTGGAAATAATGTGTACATAGTGAAATCTAATTGGATTGCAAATGCAGGTCGAGAATTTTTAAATATTACTTCGGTGATAAAAGTGAAAATTCGGAATAAATTGTGCCAGTTAAAATTTGAAACGCTCGAGGGGAGGCTTGCAGTGGTATGCCGAGAGTTGGATAAATGTGTGCTTTGTAGTGTGGTTCCTAAAGGGATACCACCTTCTGTATATTATAACAGACCACAATATATGTACTATGTGCCAGGTAAATCAATCATCTCTACATAATCGGAGTGGCCCTAAATAGTGCTCTCCATTCATCCGAAAGGTTTTCAATAGTGAAGTATGATAACACATACAGTATATATTCCGACTAGGCTATCGTATAGCGAATTAATTTGAGTCACATGAATGAACAAACACATCGCTAGTTACTTGGTGTCTAGTTGCCCGTGCTCGTAAGTAGAGAAGTCATGTCCCAGGGGGTTAACTGAATAGTCAACCCGCAATACATCCAAGAGCACGGCCGTGTGTACTCCTGGAGAAAGACGTGTGGGTGCTCTAACGAAAGGGCTCCATTGCCTCTATCTATTGGCTCCGTGCGTTAGAGGGAGAATTGCTCCGCCACGCTACGAGTGGCCGGAATTGTAAGCTGTTGCGGTTTACAGCGGACCGCAGAAATATCAGCTGTCATCACACAGCGTGTTGCCATGGCAGACTTGATAATAACTGTAGGATTTCAGAGTATTTTATCTGACAATAATCGGCCCATTTCTTCTACTTGCAGAAAGTGGGCATGTTTTAAATTTAGTAGAAAAGCAATTTGCAGGAAATACCAACAGTGTAAGAACTGCTAATGTGATAAGAGAAACATCAGTTCGCCAGAAACCTTATCATGTCACGATAGAGGTAACGTATCTATTCATTTTATGCATTAGTTGGGGGTGACAGCAGGGGCAGATGACCACGTAGTTCCGCCCCTTAAAACATCAATAACAAACTAACTAACTGGGGTGACAGCAGCATTAATGTTCATGTACACGCAATTTCTAATACGATATAATTTTATCGTAGGTTAATGCTACTAGAGAGACGATTGCATGTTCCTGTGAATGCCCAGCTGGATCGTCAGAGAAGTGCAAGCATATTTCAGCAGTTATTCATGCAGTTAATTCAGAGCATGTAACTTCGCGAACCGATCAACCCTGTGAATGGTCTAGACCTCGAATCTCAAACGCGGGGAAAGAGAATTAATATAACAAGGGGAAGAGGTTAGAAGAACTTTTTCCCACAAAAAGGCAGAGGCTTGATGTAAAACCAGCTGAAATTCCCGATTTGAAAACCCCATGTATACTGTCCAAAATTTTAAATGAGGAGAAAAAGTCAGAATCAGTTAAAGTTGCCAATGAATTGCTAGGAAATTTAATAACAGATGTCACAGTTATGGTTCAGAATAATACATGTAAAAATGTAATAACAACATTATTAATGAAACAGGTGACTACATCTGTAATAACGGTAATTGATGTGTGTAGTGTTAGCAATTCTGCACTAGCAAGTTATTTTTATAACACTCATGTTGTAATTAATAAGACTCAAGCAGCTGAAATTTGTGTAAAAACCTTACATCAATCGAAGTCTGACCTCTGGTTTTCAGAAAGGAAGAAAAGGATCTCTGCAAGTAAGGCACATTCAATTAAAACTAGGAGAAAAGATCATGAGAAGTTGGTAAATACACTCTTGAACCCTAAATGTCTTAATGGTAGGGGTCTTAGAAATGTCACATTTGGAAAAAAGTTAGAAAAAACTGCACTTGCCAAATACACAAATTTATGTGGTAAAACAGTTGTTGAGAGTGGTCTCATAATTCATCTCACCCATCCTTGGTTGTGTGCTAGTCCTGATGGTATAGTAATGGTGAATGGGAAGCCAGAAAGGGTACTGGAAATTAAGTGTCCTATTTCATGTAAAGACAAACCAATCATAGGTGAAAATGTTTAGATTAAAGTGCCCTATCTTATAAGAAATTCAGAAGGAAATTTGGAACTGAAACCAAATCATGCATATTTCACTCAAAGGTAGCTGTTGATGTACTGTTGTGGGCTTGATGCTTGTGACTTTTTCATTTATACAGACAACCATAGTTCCATTCTTTTAGAATTTCAAAGAAATGATATGTTCTTAAAGGTCTGTATTGAAAAGTTGCAACAGTTTTTCTTCACAAACTATTTAAGGGAACTAACGTGCAGATTTAATAATGGGCTTCAGACATCAAAGGAGGTTATACATTTGACATAACACAACACATATGCACAATGTCATCAACACTACATAATAGCTCACTTGGAATTTTTTGAAGTATGTGATATATTCTTTCACTCTTTGAATGCACCGTTCAACATGAATTCGCACACTGGCAATATTGTAAGTGTCATCAATTTCTTCAGGTGTCAAATTACCTTCATGCATGAAGGGTGGCATTACTAAAATTGCATTGCTGTCCTCCAATATAGTTTTTATACCAGGGAAACCTTTATCAGCCATTATTTGATCTCCTGATTCTATCAATTTCAAAATTCCACAGTCATTTGTGATAAAACTGTCACTAGCTCGACCACCATTACATTTGGAAACAAATGTCACCATACCATAAGGTGCAATTGCAATAATGACCTTAGCAGTATATGTAGACTTATAATTAGAGTACATATACACACGCTGGCTGATCTCAGGAGGCTGTTCTGTTTTAATTTCAGTGCAGTCTATAATAGCTCTACAATTTGGATAGTTATCTTTAAAAACAGAAGGCAATGTAGCATTAACAGTATCCTTGCTAGGCCAGAAAACCCACTTTTTTGTTGCTTGTGCCAGTACAGGTAAAACAGATGGAAATATCCTAGAAATATTACTACGGTGAATATTGAAAATAACAGCAAGGGCAGCAAATGGTAAGGCTAACTTCATTTTCATTAGGAATAGAAAGAGTCTATTTTCTTTACTAATTTTGCGTGTATTAGTGTCTGGCAGCAAGTTTAAAAATATATTAAAATTTCTTTGTTGACACCAGCCAGAACATTTAATTGTGATTCATCAGAAACTGAACTATAACCAAAAAAATCCTCTTTCTTCATATTGGAAGTCAGGCCCAGACAATTTACTAACATGTCTAGGTTTAGCATGTAATGTGTGAAGGGATGATATATTTGCTTGTGTGCTGACACTGTTTCCATCCAAAACACAACTGAATTCAAAATTGCTTTCTACATCATAATGTTTGTTTGTCTGAGTTTGGGCATCAGCTTTCATGGACACTAGAGCAGGCTCACTAGTTTGCAGATCTGATGTATCAGGTGTTGAAATGACTAGATTTCTATTTACACTTCTCTTCTTCAATCTCATAAATCTCCTGAGAGAGCCTGTTCCTGTTGACTTTCTTCTGTAACATTCAGGAAAGATACTTGGTACATATGCTGGACTAGCAGGATGTTGAGATTTACACCCTCCTATGAAATGTGTACTGCAGATTCTAGATGATTTTGAAGGTGTCCACAAAGTACCATCTGCCCTATAAAACAAATTGTGTAAATGTGGCAAATTTATGTAAACATACCTTTTAAAGTATGGGCAATCTGTAAATGCAAATATTATTTTGAACACATTTTGTAATATTTAACTTGGATCTGTATTAGGCCTATATTTATTTGAATTTCTATTGTAATGAGTTCAAATTATTTTGTGACTATCTGGTTTCATAATAATATGCTTGTAGGACTATTTAAAATACTGTAATGCTTTTCTATTTAATGTTTATGTATAATTACACACTTCTAATAGGCTATATTTCTGTAGGCTATTAATATTTTGTTCCTATTTTTTGTCATGTACCAGGGCCTATTTCTGTAAATATAATATTAATCCACTAGCCTTTCGAATCCACTTCGTGAGGTCGGGGAGGAAATCTAAAAACATTCACACTTTGCTCGGTATTAAGGTATCTGTTATTTAATTATTTAGGCTATCATTAAGACTACTGTGTAATAGAATATCTCTATTATGATGTTTGTGCTTTAAAAATATGGCCTACTGGTGCGGACCTTGCCTTGGAAGTATAGCATTACTGTAATTATTTTGGTTGCTACTGTTAACCTATTTGTAAAAGTCATGGTTAGTATAGGTTTTGTACTGTGTAATTTAGTATTAATTAAAATATTTAAATCCCCCATTACTTACTTCTTGCGATATACTGCTAAAATCCACTGTCTTTTCAAATCCATTTCGTGAGCTCATGATGGAAAACTATAAAATTTCACACTTTGATCTGTATTGCGGTATCTATTATTGCAGCCAACAACACAGCACATATCATTGCCAGAACGTTTTGACATTTTTTAAATAATAATCTGAAGACAATACTATACAATATTGAATAAACACATGTAAAAATTCACTCGTATTGCAACGTCTTACGATCAGCTGTTGATAAACAAGACCGTGTGTAGTTCACGTAGTATCCACCCGCAGCAGCACCCTGCAGAACGCACGGTGCCTATAGGACAAGTCATTTACCCCTAAGATAAAAACGTTATTTTACCGTGCGTGCGCACTTAAGGCTCATTTTAGTTGGCAGGTTTTTCAAACGTTATGGTAGATCCCCCATACCCACTTATTTTCCCCTACAACCCCACCGCCATAAATCCCCTAAATTCCAAACAGATTTCTCCTCATTTATTATTATTATTTCTTGATTAACTATTAATCGATTATTGGTCACCTACAAGTTTACCGACACGAGATTTCCGAAAATAGTGGATATCAGCTGAATGATAATAGGAGAAAGTCGTGTGAGGGCTCAAACGAAAGGTCTCCATCCTCTTTCCATAGGACACGTCATTTTCAAATTCAATATTTTATTAATGATGGGCGTTTGCAAGGCTAGGTGAGGGTCGGAGCGGTTTCCACAAAGTCATGTAACATGACACCTAGCTGCCCACGATAGGTTAGCCCAAGCGATTGATCCAACATGGCCGCCGATTGATTTATTTATTTTATATTTCTTTATTTATTTATGTTCGACGATGTTGAAATGTAAATTATCATGATAATTTGATACAGCCACCTATGGACTACAAATACACAGGTTTCCTTCTTTACGGTGTTTCTTCCTTCTCATTTAGCTTTCAGCCTCTGGCTCCTTCTCAATCGTTCTTTGGAGGGATTCTTCACACCTGCAATTTTGGTTCTGGAAATGTAAATATTATATGTCAGAAAACAGTACTATAATGAAAGTCATTAAAATACTAGTTTTCATTATGATACATTTTCTCTCCACCAATCAGAGCTCAAGATTTTCATTATGAAATAGTTGTGTGACCTATTTGGTAAGATTCGCTTCGCACATGCACTGGAAATCCAACTTGTTGGACTTTAATTACATGATATGAATGTTGACAATGTAAAAGATATCCGAACGCAAAGGTTTTCATGCATTAACTCGGGAATATGGGAAAATAAATAACTCTGTACCTTAATATCCCCAATTCCAATTTCTACACAGGGCATTGCTTTCGTACGATTTTGGCGACAATTTATGTGAATGCTGGTGTTGATATAACCATGTCATAGACGCAGCAAACATGACATTAGAACCACGGAAATCACTAACCCAGCTTATTTCTTATGCGAATCTTTTCCGCCAGATGTCATGACTGTCCAATGTGGGACTCCATTGATTTGCCTTCCGTTGACATTCTATACACATCGAATTTGACGAATAACTAGTTGATAATACAATGCATTTTAATTATTACGCGTTTGTTTCAGCCTTTTGTGCGCCATTTGACCAATAACAATATGATCCACCATCTATTGGTATTAGTTCAGGAAAAACGATGCTTCAAAGCATTGTAATTTGTAATAGGGTAGAGAGCAAATACTGAGCTCACTCAGTTCCCAGCACATGCACTTACGTCAACTGACAGAATTTCTATGGATATTTATGAATATTTATATATGTTAGACCATATAATATAATTATAATTATCGACTAACAAAATCAATCATGTTCAACTCGCCTATTCTGGTAATTAAGACACTCGAATGGAAATTATAAAACTCGCTTCGCTTGTATTATAAACATAGCCTGCTCGTGTCTTAATTATTGCCATTATAGGCTCGTTGCATAATGTACTTTTTTAGTATTTAATATTTAATTTTTAGCCTATTTTCATTTTATGAAAAAAAATAGGCTTATGAGGTCACCTTTTGTCCGTGTGTCTGTGGGTGTGATTCGTGTGTATGTCCCCCCTAATAACTTCTAAACGGCTGTAGCGATTTCAATGAAACTCGGTAAGATCATAGAATCATTCTGGCCGTCCCCGACCGTGCCCTTTAAATTTTATTGTGACTCACTAATCCAACATGGCGGCTCTGCGAAATATTTCACCAGCAGCCTGTATCTCAGAAACTATTACAGGTATCACCCTGAAATTTTATACGGTGATAAAGGGCACTACTAGAAGTTCACCTATGAGACTTTCAAGAACCTGGTAACTACAAAACCAACATGGCTGCCAAGCGAAGTTGAGACTTTTAAGTAGACTTTTCTCGCGATTTAACCATCCAAACGTAATGAAACTTGGTACAGCAAATGTTTATACACATTGTAATGCACAGGGGTTTAATTTAGTTCAATTGTTTACATAACCTCAAAATGGAGGTTGTGCGAAATATTTCACTGGCATTCTATATCTCCGAAACTACTACAGATATCACCGTGAAATTTTGTACGGTGATAAAGGGCACTGCTACAAGTTTATCTATGTAACTTTCAACACATGTAAAGTGCAAAACGAACATGGCGGCCAAGCGAAGTGGAAATATTTTAATAGACTTTTCTCGTGATTTAACCATCTGAGAGCAGTGAAATGTGGTACAGTAAATGATTATACATATTGTAATGCACTGGCATCTAATTTAGTTCAATTGTTTACATAATCTCAAGATGGAGGCTGTGCTAAATTTTAAAATTAAGTTTTTATTTCTTTTGGCGTAATCATGCGATCGAAGTGAAAGTTTGAATAATGAAGGTACGCAATAATTTTCCCTTAATGGTACATAACTCTATGGCCTATACATATAACAATCCAAAATGGCGAGCATTCGAAATATTTTGACGGTTCTTAATATCTACGAATCTTTTACAGCAATCAGACTGATATTTTTTATGTTCATAGAGGCTATTAACATAAGTTCACCTATAGGACTTTCAGTAACCTGGTGAGCACAAATCCAACATGGCGGCGACGCGAATTACAAATATTTAAATGGACGTTTCTCGCGATGTAACCATCCGAGTGCAGTGAAACTTTGCACGTTGAATGCTTATACAAATGTTATTTCACTGGCATCTAATTTATTTCAATTGTTTTATAACCACAAGATGGCAGCTGTGCGAAATTTTAAAATCTCGTTTTTACTTCTTGTGTC
Source organism: Meconema thalassinum (assembly GCA_946902985.2). Taxonomy (NCBI): domain Eukaryota; kingdom Metazoa; phylum Arthropoda; class Insecta; order Orthoptera; family Tettigoniidae; genus Meconema; species Meconema thalassinum. Next base: position 122,627,064 of record OX336397.1, read on the forward strand.
CTAATCATGCGATTGAAGTTTGAATACCACACGTATCCAATAATCTTCATGTAATAATACATACATAAAAATCCAACCTGGCGACCATCTGAAATATTTAGACGGTTATCAATATCTACGAATCAATCACAACAATCAAACTGAAATTTTGTATGCTGATACAGGCAATTAACATGAGTAGGATATATGAAAATAGGCTGTATATTTCTTCAGGGAACTACTTGTTATTTATTTAATACTTAATATTTTTGATTATCGATTTTTTAAATTTCGTTTCGGTCTTCTACGGACCACGTTATTTCAACTGTTTTCTCCCTCGTTCGTACACATTGGACCTGTTTTCACGCATTCTTCTTCAGTGAGCTTCTTTTCGTTCGTCCGTCGAATTCTTGCCGGTTTTCTATACGGGTTTTGGCTGAAAACTCTGTAATTTCCCAGGTTTCTTCTTCAAAGAGTCACGTTCCAAGATGTCCTCATGTGATATCCCCAGTAGGTCTTTGTCCACCTCTGTAAACCAGATCTCATTGGTCTTCTTTCCCACAAAGTAAGCACAGATTCGATTGGACAATCTTTCGGAGCTCATTCGTGTTCGATTATTTTTTATTTTTTATTTCTTATTTCATTATATTTATTATTTAATATTTATTAGGCTACCTATTATTTTATTTATTTATTTATTTATAATTATTATTTTCTATTTATTTCATATTTATTATGGATTATTATTATTAAACGCGCAGGTTCGCTTCATCACGACGGCTATGCGGGTAGCAGCAAGTGTGGTTTGCTCAAGGTCACGCCGTCGTTTCAAGGAGAATAGACCAGTCGAGTGTAAACATGCCTGACTGTTGCATGTGGCGGGTTTCCCGTTACCTTTTCAAACGAGACCACACCTGTTGCGTTAGGTCACATGACTGTGGTCGTCCATGTAACGTGGACAAATGAAATATTTATTTATTATTATTATTATTTAATTTTTATTTATTTGTTAGTTATTTATTTATAAATATAGGGGCCGATGACCTCGTAGTTCCGCCTCTTCTAAGCCTCAATAACTAACTAACTAGGTATGTATTTAATATTATCTATTGACTATCGATTATTTATTTAATATTTTAAATTGATTATTATTTATTTCATATTTAATAGTTTTTGATTATTATTATTTTTATTCTAATACATCGAGTTGAGCCTCCATGGACTGCGTGATAACAACCAACTTCACTTTACTGTCTAGGTTTTGTTCTTGTACCGGCTTTGACTTCCTGCCAGTATATTCTGATCCCAGCGACAAGTGTCGGTTTATGTTTTCTGACAAAGATCCTCTCCCTTCTCCGGAAGTTGATTCCATTTTAAAACCTTGGTAGTTGTTCACCAATCTACTAAATTTGTTCCTGTCAGGAATTTCTTGGTCTGGAATACCAATTTGCCTGAGATCTTTTTCGCATTCCTCGAACCATCTTGGCCTTGATGCCTCAGACTTAATGAAACTCTATATTCTTTTCGTTAATCGATCATCAGTCATCCTCAAGAGGTGACAGTAAAATAGTAGCCGTCTCTTCTTAATTGATGCTGTGATACGGTCTATTAGGTTGTACAAGTCCACATTGGCTCTCATTCGCCACTGTCCACTTTTTTTTATAATATCCTGCGCTCTCCTGTTTTCCAGTTGGTCAGCTTGTCAGTGAGTATTCATGGTCAAAGTTTCGGACGCATATAATTCCTCAGGTTCTACAATTGTGGTATGGTGTCGGAATTTGGCCCCTATAGATATTCTTAGCCATTGGGTATGCCTGGTCTAACTTCCTTGTCCTGACATTAATTGCTTCCTCTTCAAATCCATTCTGCAGGCTGACATCACCGAGATATCTGAAATTTGTGACTCGACCGATTTTTCCAAGATTATTGATCATCCATTCAGGTTCATCGCAGATATTTGTCCTATATTTTGTCCTCTGAATAGAAATCTGGAATCCTACCTCTTCTGCAATTTCTGTCAGCCTATTGATCTTGTTGACTGCTGAATGTATGTCGTTAGCAAAAATGGCCAGGTCATCCGCAAAGGCCAAACAGTCAACGTATACCTCTTTGTGCTTACGACCTAGGCTGAACCGATCTTCTTTTATTCCTTCTTGGTCTTACAACTTCCTCCATTCTCGAATGAATTTTTCCAAAATACAGTTGAAGAAGAGTGGGGTTAGTCCGTTGCCCTGTCTTACGCCTGTTCTGATTGTAAAAGGATCTGATTTCTCTCCCATGAATTTGACTTTCCACTCCAACCTCTTCCAAAATATTCATTAATGACTCCCGGTCGATTAAGTCATACGCTTTATGAAAGTCAACAAACATGATCACGTAATATGTTCTCCTGCCATCTTGTGCCTGATGATGTTCTTCAGGTTAATGATCTGTTCCAGGCACGAACGACCCTTTCTGAAGCCAGCCGGGTATTCCCCGATCTGTTGATCAAGATGCGCTTCTATTCTGTTCTGAACTGCTTTGGAGAAAATCTTATATGGAACAGATACTAATGAGATGCCCCTATATTTGTTGACATTTTTGGCCTATTTTCATTTTATGAAAAAATAGGCTTATGAGATCACCTTTTGTCCGTGTGTGTGTGTGTGTGTGTGTGCGTGTGTGTGTATGTGAGGTGTGTGTGTGTGTCCCCATAATAACATTAAAACGGCTGGTGCTATTACAAGGAAACTCGGTAAGATCATAGCACTATTCTGGCCGACCCCGACCGTGCCCTTCAAATTTTATCTTGTCTCGCCAATCCAACATGGCGGCTGTGCGAAATATTTCACCAGCATTCATTATTTCCGAGACTATTACCGATATCGCCCTGAAATTGTGTACCGTGATAAAGGGCACTACTAGAAGTTCACCTACAAGACTTTCAAAATCCTGGTGACTACAAAACCAACATGGCGGCCAAGTGAAGTTGAGACTTTTAAATAGACTTTTCTCGCGAGTTAACTATCCAAACGTAATGTAACTTGGTACAGCAAATGTTTATGCACATTGTAATGCACTGGAGTCTAATTTAGTTCAATTGTTTACATAACCTCAAAATGGCGGCTGTGCGAAATATTTCACTGACATTCTATATCTCCGAAACTGTTACAGATATCACCCTGAAATTTTTTGCGGTGATAAAGGGTACTGATACAAGTTTACCTATGTAACTTTCATAAACCTGTAACGTACAAAACGAACATGGCGTCCAAGCGACGTTGAAACATTTTAATAGACTTTTCTCGTGACTTAACTTTCTGAGCGCAGTGAAATGTGGTACAGTAAATGGTTTTACATATTGTAATGCACTGGCATCTAATTTAGTTCAATTGTTTACATAACCTCAAGATGGCGGCGGTGCGAAATTCTAAAATTAAATTGGTATTTCTTGTGTCGTAATCATGCGTTCTAAGTGAAAGTTTGATTAATGAACCTAGGCAATAATTGTCCTTGAATGGTACATAACTCTATGGCCTATACATATAACAATCCTAAATGGCGAGCATCCGAAATATTTAGACGGTTCTCGATATCTATAAATCTTTTACAGCAATCAAACTGTTTTTTTAATGTTCATAGAGGCTATGAACATATGTTCACCTATAGGACTTTCAGTAACCTGGTGAGCACAAATCCAACATGGCGGCGACGCGAAGTATATATATTTAAATGGACGTTTCTCTCGAATTAACTATCTGAGTGCAGTGAAACGTTGCACGTTTAATGCTTATACAAATGTTAATCCATTGGCATCTAATTTATTTCAATTGTTTGCATAATCACAAAATGGCAGCTGTGCGAATTTTTAAAATCTTCTTTTTACTTCTTGTGTTCTAATCATGTGATTGAAGTTTGAATACCACACGTACACAATAATCTTAATGTAATAGTAAAAAAAATATAAATCCAACTTGGCGACCATCTGAAATATTTAGACTGTTCTCAATAACTACGAATCTATCACAACCTTCAAACTGAAATTTTGTATGTTGATAGAGGCAATTAACATGAGTAGGATATATGAAAATAGGCTGTATAGTTCTTCACGGAACTACTTGTTTATCACCCTTTTTCTGTAGTGGTTCGATTAGTACTGCCAGCCATTCAATTGGTAAAATCTCAGGTCTCCATATCTCTTCAAAAACTTGACTAGTACCTCTAGGGTTTTATCATTCGCCAGCTTCAGTAGTTCCACCACTATTGAATCTTCACAAGCGATCTTATTGCTCTTTCAACTGTTGATAATATCTTTGATTTTCTCTTTCAAGGTGTGGATGAGTTGGGTAATTTATGGATCGGATCGCACACAGGGAATTGTTCTTGTGATTCATCACAATTAAGTCGTTTTCAAAGTAACGAGACATGATCATACAGTTTTCTATGTTGGTCAGGGCCAGCTTTCAATTTTCATCTCCAAAACAGAGACTGAGGGCTTGATACCCTCTTAAATGAGACTTGAACAATTGATTGAAGTCTCAGGCATTGTTTTTCACGAAATCCTGATCGATCTCTTCTAACTGCCCGTCTCTCATATAGTCGCTTGGCCCTTCGGAAACTTCTGGCTTCTTCTTTTCAAGCTTCACGGAACACAGAAATCTTCAGGTGTTCAGGTCGAGTTCCACATTTTCCAGGCATATGTACTTTGGGTCAGCACTTTATCACAAACCTCATTCCGCCATCTATGCTTTCTCTTCTTAGCTGTCAGTATTGTAGTATTAGCTGCTTGTTGGATCTTAGAGGCAATGTCCGCCCATTTATGAGATTCAAATGTCAGGTGCTGGTGGTATTGTTTTTATACATTTTGTTCGATTTTCAACTTTTTCAAGGTCATATTTTCGAATCCTATTGCCCGGTTTCTGGGTCTTATAGAGGGGAATGACATTTATTTTGAACTCAGAGAGGTAATGATCTGAATCAAACTGGGCACCTCCCTGCACGTTAACATTCATTACTTCCTTAATCGCTCTCCTACAGATTGCTATATGATCGATCTGTTTCTCTCCACACACATTCCCAGGTGAACGCCAAGTTGTTTGTTTGGTTTGTGTTTGTAGAACGTTGACTTTATCTGAAGATTGAAGATGCTACACAGATTGACAAGTCTTATATCATTTCTGTTATTCATCCTGTGAGCAGGATAGTTTCCAATTGTTGATCTGAATTGCGGTTTTATTCCCAGCTGAGCATTTTAGTCACCTAGTAAGATCTTGATGTTCTTTGTTGGTATTTTCTCCAACTGTTCTTCAAGGAGGTCCCAAAACTGTTCAACTATCTCGGGATTACGTCTGTTGTCCTCATTAATCAGAGCATGCGCATTGATCAGCGTGTATCCTTTGTTACCACAGCAGACTTATATTGGATAGTCTCTCAGAAGGGCTAAATAATTCCACTATTGAACTGACAACCTTCTTACGAACACATCTCATGATGCTTGGTTGTTCAAACCATTGTGGGTCAGAAAGCTCCTTCTCAGTAATAGAACCGAGGTTGTAAGCCCCGGAGCTCAATAACAGGCCGCTCCTCTGCAGACAGACGCCTTTAGCAGCCGCTAACAAGAACAGACGGTGCTAAATAAAGACAGTTCCTCCGCTTTATCCTCCAATGAGACCCGAAGCCTTCTTCCGCTTACAAAACCGATGACAATCTTCACCGTAACACTGGTAAGGGGCACTTACGAGGTATTACCATCCAGGACAGCTGGAGCTAGGTTTTCTACAGAGGTGTTACTCCTCTATCATTCACCACATTGTCCTGGCTTGTGACAGGCATTGCCTGGTTTCCCATACGATGGACCCAGGTTGGCGGCTTTTATTATTGTTTATTTATTGTTTTTTTAATCTAGGGCAGTACAACAACAGACAGGATAACCGAGTGGTCGATCCCAACTTTTGCAACACCAGTCACGGTAGCAACGTGCACTCGCGACCCATCCAAGATGGCAGTCCCACCAACACCATACACCTGCCCCCTTCTCTCACGCCATATCCCCTTATCCCCACCACCACCACCTTCAGAATTCCCTCAAATTACGAACAGATTTTTCCAAACTTTACCAGATTTTCCACAAAGACCAGCATTGCTGATACTTACTTATGGCAGGCCCCTCTCTGTCGACCTTCCTTGCTCATCTCATATTCTCTTCCAACCCAGTTGCCATTCGAGTGTCCTGTGATCTACTAAAATCATCAAATATTCACCAGATTACCTAAAATATCCAAAATACAATACAATTTAATAAGAGTAATGAAATTAATCATATAGCCCCAAAATACTTTCAATTATACCAAGATTCTCCGAAAATAATAAGAGTCCCCAAAATTCTCCAAATTTTATCAAAATGTTCTAAAATACGTAGGAATTCCTGATAACACCCAAATTTCTACGATTTACTCCAAACTTCCGAACAAATATGCCAAGATTCCCAAAAAACCTTCCCAATATACTAAGATTCCCCAGATTCATCAGATTACCCAAAATCAACCCAAAATTCCTCAAATCCTACAATTCCAAAGCACACCAGACATCCTCGTAAGAAACGGTTATACTTTATGTTCAAATACATAATTGCAACTACCTTCCAATGGGGGTAAGGAATGGATGGTTAGTGTACCCGCGCGAGCATCAGTTGTCACAAGGGCACAAAGAGCCCACTGATGAGCGTATCTTGGTGTTCCTAGGCGAAACCCCACACAAGACACGGCGTAAACCTAGAAGCATTGATGAATTTTATATTAAAGCAGTTTGAACATTTTGATAACATGGGCCGTGCATTCTCATATGGTGGTTGTGTTAGGGGATATAAAGAGTCGACGTATATAAAAGTCAACGCAATGAGTTCTCAGTTGGGATCAACAGTATCGTTCAAGAAATATGGTAGTGTAGCGACGAACTCTTTCTACGTCGGTTAGTTTTTGGAGCGCCCTTGCTGTATGGAAGTGAGTGATGGGCAGTTTAAGGATTACCGATACAAAAACTAGAGTTAACTGATGTGAAGGTAGCACTTATGATTGCTGGGACGATTAGGTGGTAACAATGGCAAGAGGTGTATGCATTCTCGTAATGTGTAGTTAAAGGCTTAGTTAGAAATGGACACGTTGGAAATAGCTTTCCGTGTGAGCCAAGTTAGATGGTGGGTTCCTCTGGTGAGAATGGAAGGAGGAGAGATTACCTAAGAGGTTAATGATTTCGGCTGTAGAGGGTAAGAGAAGGAGAGGTAGTCCTAGGAGGCGAAGGATGAAATCAGAGTTTAACGGTCTCAAAATGAGAGGTTTAGAAGCAGAGAAAGCCTCAGTACTAACTGTTAATAGGGGATCATGGATACAACTCTCTGTCGTTCTATGACGTCATCAATTGTCTCGCTTCCTGATCTCGATACACGCATCCACTTGTCGGTACATATCCATGGGCTTGTGAAACTCCGTGTGGGGTTCTTTACACTAGTATAGGGGAATTTGTGGGGATTTGGTTCATTCCGAGGTGATTTAGGTAATTCCTGTGGAAATTTTGGTATTTGAGTGAATTAAGGAACAATTTGGAGGGAAATCTGAGGTATTTAGGTGTCGTGTTAGATAATCTGTGTTATTATCGTGTCTGTAGTAATGTGTGTATTTAACAATTAAGGATAGGGAAGGACGCAGTGATGGCCTTCAGTTAGGAACCATCCCAGCATTTGCCTGGTGTAGAAGTGGTGCACCTTTTCCAGGAAGGGTGAGGTCGGAATCGAACCCGCCTCTTCTGAGTTGTGCTTCACGAGGCTGAGTGGATCCTGTTCCAGCCTTGGCAGAGGAGGGAATCGAACCAGGGTATTCGCGATGAAAACTGTATCTATATTCTTAACATTGAATGGAGATTGCTTGTTACCACAAGTATGTGATAGAAGCGGCATTTTATACCCGCTGACATGGCATCTGTCATGACCTGGGAGACTGTTTGACTAGTTCGCTCAAGAGTGGACTTGAAGCAACTCGATCGTTTAGCTCTGTGTACTTGAGTACGCGTAATTCATGTTGGGGGATTATTTCATCTCGGTCGTCAACCCCGTGTATTTGCGTGTGCGTAATTGATGTTGAGCGATTGCGACAACTTGGTCATCGATACCTTGTGGTTACATTTGAGAGGACTAGAGACATCATGGTTATTACGCACCGTCTGTTGGGTAATTTGAAAAATTTTAGTTAAATTCTGGGGGTAAATATGAAGGGATTGATGAACTTTTGTCAATTTGAAAAATTATTGAAAAATCTGTGTATTTAGGGACTTTAAGAGACATTTATGTGAATTCTGGGGTAAATTTGGAGATTCTGTGTTTATTTAGGTAGGCATTGGTGAAGTTGTTTATGTTAGGAAAATTTTAGAGAATTCTTCTTGAAATTCAGAAACATGACTGGTGTGGAGTAACGGGTTACCGTCCGTTAACTAGCCTGCACCGATAACAAAACATCTGGCCGGGAACCCATGGGTGTGGTCACACACTGCTCTTAGAACACCTCCTGATGAATTTTATGAGTTCAGTCAGTTACTGTAACGGCAATTTTCATATCGATCGCAATACACCCTAGGCACGGGATAATTCCTTGCTGTCATTGTCGGAAGAGAGAACAAGAGTTGAACCAAGAAGGTGGACGTGAAAAATGACAGCGAGGAGCCTAGCCCCAAGTAAGGGAAACCTATACCATACCCGGCTCGGGACACCTTGGTCGCTAACCGACATTCCACTCGTTGAAGACTCCATGCTGTGGGAATTTTAGAAACATTTAGGGGAACTCTTGTGTCAGAATTTAGATATTAACAGCACGGTTACGCCGTCGGGTCAGCCCGGTGTCTTAACATCATCCGTCTGCCCTTGGGGAAAAACATGATGTTACCAGCTTGTGTGGACAGATACCAACTCGCGTCTATGCCGACCGTCCGCTCCTTGGCCACATTGCAAGGTAGTTAAAAGTATGTGTTTAAACGTATAGTTTAACCCGTTTATTACAAGAACGTCTGGTGTGTGTGCTCTGGAATTGTAGGATTTGAGGATTCTTTTGTGAATTCTAGGTAATCTGATGAATTTGGGGAATCTTAGTATATTGGAGGGACTTTTGGGAATCTTGATATATTTGTAAGGAATTCTGGGGAACCTGCTGAATTAGAAATAACCCAATTCGGGGAAATTTGGGAGGATTTTTTAATGTATTTTACGAAATTTTGGGGAATCTTAGTTTATTTGGGGGATGTTTAGGAAATGTGGTCATTTTATGCGTTTTATAGAATTTTGTGGAATTTTGGTGATTTTAGGATATCTGGTGAATGGGGTAATCTTAGTATATTGGGAAGGATTTTTGGGAATCTTGATATATTTGTAAGGAATTCTGGGGAATCTGCTGAATTAGGAGTTGCCTAAGTCGGGGAAATTTGGGAGACTTGAGGCTTTTTAATGTCTTTTAGGAAATTTGGGGAATCTTAATATATTTGGGGGTTGTTTGGGAAGTATTGTCACTTTGATGTGTTTTATAGAATTTTGGGGAATTTTGGTGATAGAAAGAAAATCTGGTGAATATATGATGATTTTGGCAAGTTACATGACACTCGAATGGCATCTGGGTTAGAAGAGAATAAGAAATTAGCAGGGGAGTTCAGCAGGGAGGGGCCAGGCTAAAGTACTTGTAACCAATGTTCTCTGTGGAAAATCAGGTAAATTTTGGTAAAATCTGTTTGGTATTTTAGGGAATTCTGGAGGTGGTGGTGGTGAGGATTGGGTGTGAGGGAAGGGGTCAGGGGTATGGTGTAGATGGGACCGTCATCTTGGATGGGTCAGGAGTGCATCGAGGGATCGGTTGTTCGGTCATCCTGTCTAGTGTTGTAATACCCATAAATAAATAAATGCCTAAATAATAACAATAATAATCAATCCATATTAATTATATAATTTCTGTATCGGAATGCTAGCAGCTCTGCCGATGTGTAGCAGGAATGTCTGCACCATTTTGCATTCAAGATGGCGTTCATCAGGGATCGGCTTTATCTCCACCTCTGTTCATCCTCTGTTTCGACACTAACAGCACAGAAGTGTTAACACTGCACTCATGGACTCTACCTTTTGATGATGTTATAGGCACCTGTGAATCGCGCGAAGATTTGCAACACCTAGTCCAACGTTGGTAAGACTCCTTGTCCCCTATGAGTTCGTATACCATTCATCCGATTGCGATGAAACTAGGGTGAATTCTTGTGTGCACTACGGAGAAGCTGTCTAGCTTCAAAATATTTATGTAACAGGAAAGGATGAGGGACTTAACAGGCACCCTTAAATCCCACAGTAACCCAATTGCACAATCAGTATACATATCACACCGCAATGCCAGGTGTGAAAATAGCTTTCTGATTCATCGCGAGGTGACATTAGGAGACTGTCAGCAGCCCGCCGTATTATTTGGCATCGTTGCCTATTCCAAACCAGTTCACGCCATGGTTTTGGCAAGGGATTCTTTAATATTATCTTCCTTTCTGTCTTTGATTAGTATTGCAAGGCATGCCGGGTACAGCTAGTTGAAAAAAATATTAAATAAATAAAAATTAGTAATAGATAGTAAATTAAAAGATAATAATTAAGCCATATTGAATATTTATAAAATAGATAAATAAGTTGGAAGAGAAAAGAGATTGACCAAGGAAGGTCAACAAAGATTAGCCTAGCGCAAGTAGAACCAATGGTGGAATTTTATGTTATATCTAATTAAATTTGGAAAAACCTGTTTATAATTTTAAGGAATTCTAGGGTTGTGGGTGGTGGCGGATGGGGTAGTGGCTAGGGAAGGAGGGGTGAAGGCATCTACCATAACTTTTGAAAAGTCGTGATCTTGAAAGAGCCTCAAGTGCACTAAATTACATTATTTTCCCCGGGGATGTGGGGGATGGAGCCCTCTCGTTTGAGCCCACACATGAATATCTCCGACTGCTCGTTTGATAGTTCGCATGGCTCTCCCACTGTATGCATTGCAGGTTGCCCGTTCAGCTGCCTTAAGATATCCACTTAATCGAGACGATAAAAGATCATTTTCACTGTTAAGAAGTATCAGCCGGAATTGATGGTTATTACCTCTTCTCCACGCACAAGCGGTTTTTTCTTGCTATAGAGAGATTAAAACGTTCATCCGGAAGAATTATAAATTCAAAATCTCCGACATACAGTATAAAACAGTATTTGTCTCTATAATATATATTGGCTGCACGAGTACCACTTCATTGAAGAATAGAAACGTGCTCAGTTTCTAGAATGTAAGGAAAACATGCATGGCAATGCAAGTGCTGAAAATGCATTATGTAAATTTTGACTGGTTAGATCTCTCGACCACGAAGGTATTAGCACGTTTTGCTTGATCATCTAACATAGCCAAATAAACTTCTTTTCAGTTGGTCAACACGATTGTACCTAAATTGTAATGTGTGTTATTCCCTGAAGCAAATTACATGAGGCTAAAGAATTCTCTTGAATGACTAGTACCAATCATCATCAGGCGCATCACATTTTGGCTTTTAAATCTGTGTCTACGAATACAGAAGGCTATTGTATAATTATCTGAAATTGTGCTATGTGATTTTGATATTATAATGTTAGTGGCTATTTTACTTCGCAGAAACGACTACAATTCGGAGAACTCTTTAACAAGAGATGCAAACTCAGCCTCACTCAAACAAACTGGTACAAAAATAGGAATGTCCACGCATAGCGGTCTTAAGGCATACGGATACGCATGCATAACTTGCGGAGCAAAATTTACTCAGAAAAGTAGTTTGGAGTGTCACATGGTGATCCATAGTGGTAATAGGCCTCATTCCTGCGGTACATGTGCAGCCACCTTTACTCTGAAAAGCACTTTGAATAAACACTTGTTGACCCATAGTGATCTTAGGCCTCATTCCTGCGGTACATGTGGAGCCACCTTTAACCGGAAAGATTATCTGAAAACACACTTGTTAATCCATAGGGGTCTACGGACATATTCATGCAAAACATGCACAGCAAAATTTACCCATAAGGGCACTGTGAATAAACACATGTTGATCCATACTGGTCTTAGACCTTACTCCTGTGATACGTGTGGAGCAAATTTTAGTCAGAAAAGTACTTTGCAGACACACATGTTGATCCATAGTGGTATAAGGCCTCATTCCTGCAGTACATGTGGATTCACCTTTAAAATGAAAAGTCATTTGAAGAGACACATGTTGATTCATAGTGGTCTATAGCTTCATTCCTGCGGTATATGTGGAGCCAACTTTACTAAGAAAAGTCATTTAAAGAGACATATGTTGATCCATAGTGGTCTTTAGCTTCATTCCTGCGGTATATGTGAAGCCACCTTAACTCTGAAAGTTCATTTGACACTCGCGGAGCAAAATTTAGTGATGAAAGGAATTTGACAAAACTCTAAAGCCATATTCCTGTGGTACTTGAGGAGACAATTTTACTCTTAAAAGTCATAAGATGAGACACAGGCTGATCCATAGTGGTCTTACGTCTTATTTCTCTGCTACATGCGACGCAAAATTTACTGAGAAAAATAGTTTGAAGGTACAAATGTTAATCCATCGTGGTCTAAAGACACATTCATGCAGTACTTCCAGAGCAATATTCACTGTTAAAAGCACTAAGAACAAACACGTGTTGATGCATAGTGGAATAAAGCCTCATTCCAGTGGTACATGTAAAGTGAACTTTGCTCTGAAAAGTAATTTGTGTATTCCCATGTTGATCTATAGTGCTCTAAAGCCATATTCCTGTGGTACATGTGGAGCTCACTTAAAAAAAAAAAAAAAAAAAAGGATCTTGAAGACTCACAATTTGTTCCATAGTGGTTCTAGGCCTCATTCCCGTGGTACATATTGTGTCAAATATCCTCATTATGTTTATTTGACGAGTTACATGTTGATCCATAGTGCTCTAATGCCACATTCCTGTGCTACGTGCGATGCTCAGTTTACTGACGATGTTACATTCAAGAGGTATCTGACGATCCATAGTGGTCTATAGCCATAATTATGTATTTAATGCGGAGCAAACGTCACTTTGAAAATATATTTGAAGAGACTCAAGCTTGCTTTCTTGTAGTGGAGAATTCACTAAATGTAGTTGCATATATATAAAAGGCTCATTCTTTAATACATTTTGGCTGGTACTTTATTTATGTAATATATTTGAGTCGGCATAGGAGTAAGTTTCGAGATTCATAATCAATTCTGGCCGTCAGTCATATTCATTTCAGGAGTAAGCAAATTTACTTTGTGTTTCAGTTGTGGAAATATTGTATATAAAGTAATTACTGTTATTTCTGCACAAAAAGGGAGACAATTCATGTATTTCTCCTAAGTATATGTTTCTTCCTAGTGACCAGTTTTCGTTGCAAGAGAAGGTTTCAAAGACAACCTGAGCATCTTTAGTTTCTGGAAGGCAGTTTATATCATATTTTTAGCATGCTATTCTTTCAACGGTTTCAAGTGAAGAGACAGAGCGGAATTTGCACACACCTGAATTAAATAGTCTGGGTACTTTACTGGGAGAGGGGAATTGTGTAATTCCATAGGTGAAATCCGTGCAGGTTATAGTTAGAGGGTTAGGTACTGTACCCGTTCTTCCGAGGCATGCGATGACCCATCTGCTATTACATCGCATACCTGGCATCACAGGACAGGTAGAGTTGAAGTAAACACCAAATAAAATAAGGAATGTGTCAGAAATTCAGTTGAAATATCACAAAAGCAGAGGGTAACACGAGATAAAATATCTCCGGGTCTTTACGGGCTTTAAGTTAATCAGAATATCAAATAAAAAGGGCGCCATCTACTGAATACCTAGCAAGCACATCCTTCCTGGTTAAGCCTTAAGTATGACAAAGGAAAGGATTGGGAAAACACATCATCATGAGATCACAACCTAAAATAAAATAAAGTTTATTTAAACTTGAGTGGTCCGACAGAAACAAAATAAATTCCTGCCTAGGAGTATGGTAATGTATAACAGTTAGGATGTTAATGTTCTCTCAAATCATACCATCTCCGTACTGCTTCAAAAGAAAATATTCACGTGCAAAAAATAAAAATAGTTCTCTTGTGCTCTCAGGGTCACCGTAGCACTATGTCTTTACGTCACTGACATTTTGTAAGCCCTGAGACCTATCTTTGTTTCACATAACATCAGGTACGTGAATGTCAATTATATATTAAACTTTCTATCACACAACAAATGTTATACCAACACTAACATATATTCAATCATTCATAAATGGCTGGAATGTCACTGTTCCAAACGTCGTAATCCTAATAAGCACTCTTAAGATTAATAATAAATTTGTACACGTTATTTACACCACTTCTAACAACTACTAGGTTGTGAATCACAATTCTGTTCTAATTATCTGTCATCATGATCATCATACATAGAAAAAATTATTAACTGGTCCTCACATCGGCTATCGTTCAATTATCTGTTCTATTCAGATCAGAATCATTAATTTCCTTATCATCAGATCATTCAAACAATTATTATATTCATCATCTCATTAAATCATGTGCAAATCATCTCATTCAATTTGATTTAATTTCAACATCTAATTTAATTTATTTCAATCCATTCATTTAAATTATTTTATAGTCATCCGCTTATTTAAATTTACTATAATCATCGTATTTAAATTTTAATACAGTTCTCAGCTTATTTAAATTTATTTCAACTTATCAAATGTATTATAGTTATCGGCTTATTTAAATTTATTTTTATTTTGTTTTAATTATCAGCTCTTTTAATTAATTATCATTTTATTCATGTATTCATCAATTTATTTAATTATTATTAATTTTTATTATCCGGTCAGATCACCAATATGTTTAAACTTCAGATAATAATTTCATAAATTATTATTATTATTATTATTATTATTATTATTATTATTATTATTATTATTAGAGAATCTTGGATTATAAAACTTCCAGAAAATATTTAAGATTGGTTACCGAACGTTGCCCAAAAAACCACCAGTTCCAGGCTATACCCTTAATACTCTCAATTGACATGCCAAAAATTCGTTGTCTTCACTAAATCACATTGGATCTTATCATCCAAAACTTTATCACTTAAATTCACTTAATCAAATCTCGCATGTGAACACCATTATTATTTCACATTATACCACAATTATTCTGCACAGAGCATGAACTTCAAATATATACTAGACTGGGTTCGATGACCTCATATCTGCATCAATAACTCACATTGGCCATATTATAAACCTCTCTTTGGCAACTTCTCAAACTTGGCCGAAAATATATCTCAACTCATCATACAGAATGAATGATCCACAAATGAGCCACTGGTTTCAGACGGTTGACGAAAATCACCTACAAGAATTGTAGTCATTAATATCATGTCCAGACAACTTCTTAAACAATAAGAAAAATTACCAAAGTAATCGTAATACAATCCAAGATTTATTTTAATCCAGAGTATCAAAACTCTCTTTAGATCCTCAAAATTTACTTCAAAAAGAACACCAACGTGTTATATTAACTCATATTCATAATATCTGTTCATCATCTGCCTGTAATAAATTCGTAATAAGAAAGAACTCGTCTTAAAAGACTCAATTACTTAAAATCCTTTTCAATGGTATAAACTCACTCACAAAATAGTATCAAATATGAAATAACTGTACTCTCAAAAGAGTAATGCAACAAACTATTGGATTGGAAATACAGGAATTACAAAGTGTAACCCTGCTGACATTTATTTCTAAATTATTTAACAAAGATCAAATAATATTTGACTGGTAAATTATTGTTTAATTCTCTTACTATCACAATTGCACTGGGATGATAATATGCTATTCCTAAGCGACGGGTAAGGCGTTCAACACCAGACAGCTACTGAAGTAACAGGCCCCACTAAGATGATAAATTCCTATTTTGACAGGTCAGGCGATCAATACCACACAGCTACTTAAAGTAACAGGCCCCGTCTTCGTAGACTAATGAGTGAGTGCACATGATTGGAATCAACAATATTCTACTTGTCACATGAAAGCGATACTGATTCGCTAGAGCGAATTAAATTCCATATCTCAAAAACAATCTAATAAAGAACAAGAAGTTCCGTGACGAACTAAAGAGCCTACTTTTCTTAAAATTTAAGATTCATGCCAATGATTAATCTTCATGGACCTATCTAGAATAATGACGAAATGAATTTGGTAACATCGAAATTTCTAATTATTTTGAAATATACCTGGCATGATGTAGCCTGATTGAGCACTACAGTTGGCAGCCCTGGTGACTGAATATATTCTTAGTTCTATCTCTTAAGGTACAGAATACAATATTTGGTTGAAGTCCAATGGATAGCATGGACGTTACATGCAGTTAGACATTGGACCTATCAGCGCATGTAAAATCATGTTGGCAACAATGTCGTGCATGTGTTGGTCAGAAATAATTTGACATATTATGATGTATTGTTGTGCCAATTATGGATGAAATCCATTTGTTTGTATAGAAGTTACTGGAATTTTAAAATTGGACCTATCACCAGGCTTAGAATCATGTTGGTAGCACTGACATACATAAGTGCTCCAAATTAATCTAGAATGTCAGGAACTATACGTGCGCAATGTTTAGAGCTGTTGGCTTGCATACTTTCTGATATATAGATGTTGGGGTAAAATATATAAACACCATTTATTAACAGTTGGTAGCGCTGATTGCTCTAAAGAATATGCACAATCATATCTGTTTGGTACACTTAGCACATACGAAATTCGGTTGAAATCCAATTGTTAGTATAGAAGACACATGTAATTAAAAATTGGTCGTTTCAGCAGGCTTAGAATCATGTTGGTAGCATTGACATATATTATTTGCTCCAAATTAATCTAGAATGTCGGGCACTATACGTGTGCAAAGTTTAAAGCTGTGGGATCGCATACTTTCTGATATATTGGTATTTGGATAAAAAATAGAGAGAGCATTTATTGACAGTTGGCAGTCCTGATGGCTCTTAAGAATACGCTCAGTCATATCTCTTTGTGTACACATAGCACATACGAAATTTGGTTAAAATCCAATTGATAGTGTAGGAGTTATATGCATTTAAAATTTGGACCTATCAGTAGGCTTAGAATCATTTTTGCAACACTGTCATGCATGGCCTCCTGAAAATTAAACTGAAGTATTATTATCTATATGTGTACCAATTTTGGAATAGTTCACATGTATACATTCCAAGATATCCGACATGGAGCTCAAATTCCAATTGCGATTTTTTAGCAGTTGGTAGCACTGACATCATTTTCAAATATGACATTGAGATGTCCCGGTATAGGTCTTTACTCATACCAAATTTGGTTTCGATATCTGCAGCCGTTTAGGAGTTGATAGGGGGGGACAGACAGACAGGCATACATTTTCCCGGATCGATCTCATAAGTCTACTTTTCCCTCATTTTTGCAAAATGTGAAAAGTAGGCTAAAAATCCCTGCTGATAAATCTCACATACTCGCTAGTATGCAATAAGCTGACATAAATCTCAACTATCCGACTGCAGGTCTCGAGTTTCGAAATACTCGATAAAAATCACCATGGTCAAGAATATTATCACTTCAAGAAAAAATAAAGAACACAATTCTGCCTAATAAAATCAATAAATAGCGAAATAGTCGGATAAATGTGTCTGCCATCTCATATGTAACACCATATTTTAGCAAACTCCTCAAGATGGCGTAAGAAAATAATCAAGCCATGTCATAAAAAAAATTCCTAAAGATATACAAGTGTGCCCAGTTTCATGTTAGAAAATCATATCAGTAAAGTCATAGCTCTCACAATACCTTCATATTCCAGAAGATTCATTGGATTTATTCCGAGACCGGCGATAATCCAATTGTACGCAACAGATTTCTCGAAAGATCGGCGAAATCGTCGTATTTGCCACTGGAAATGCATTTGGCCCCGTCCAAACGCACATCATGATGTAGTCACTCTTCTCGATAGTAATCGAATCCGTCACTATGCGCTGCCATAACGTCTCTTCATGCGCCTAGCCCCACATGGTAGAATGAAGGATATCCATCTCGAATATTGTCAAATAATCCCCACAAAGTTCAGTTCGAATGGGCACCCCATTCTATTCTCGGATGTGTTACGCCATTCGCTAACAATGTTCTTATCCACTGTGGCTGAATTGCATTAATGGAAAAAATATTTCAGAATGTAAACATGTTTTCTAGACACCCTGTATCTGTGTTCGACGTGGTAATTATTTCCGTAATTGTTCATGAACTAAAGTCATTTATTGAACACCTCACTACTGTATAATGTGCATGAAATCCATTGTCCCATTTTGCATAACGCAGCAATGTGTAAGCTGCCCCATGGTCGCTTAAAATATGCGATGCTGAAACACATCATTTTTGTACGCCGTAATATCGGTGAAATAACTTCAAAGTCCATTTGGTTATCAGTTGTGAGTGTATGAACTGTAAATGCAATAAGTATCTGGACTGCTGAAAGTCTAAGTCCAAATATCATGAACGTGAAAATGTCGACTGCAATGTTCCACAACGTGACCACAAACTGTCACAAAATGTCGCCCAATGCATGAAATTTCCTGCTTCACCATCTGTGTGTAACACGAAGTTAATCACTAGCCTCATTTTGCCCATGTTGTATGCGACTATTCGTTGTGAATACTGCTGCAATAATGTTCGTTATCCCAATGAAATGCTGCGTATTTCTGCTGTAGATTATGAGCTGGCAAATGCGTTGCTATTTGAAACACATGCTAACGCAACACCACTGTTCAAAACTATGCTGCTCCCTATCACCCTGCTCACAGCCATCGCGATACAATCTCCGGTCAGCATGCTCGACTCTGCCGTGCTCCCAAAGTTACACAATGCTAACTTTACGAAGTGAACCTGCCAGACAGGTGATAATTACTGCACTGCACTGTATTGTATACTGTAATACTATCGACTTGCTGCTAGATCAGAATGTAATAGACTCTAGAGCAGAATGTAGTAGACTGATTCCTCGTTTCACTGTGCTGCGACAACTCTCCTCGCTAAACACGTGACTCGCCACCCCTCAGCAGGTGTGAGGGTAGCCCCTACTTTTGTTCTCTGACGTCAGATATTTAGCCTCGGCCCATATCTTCAGTTATGAAGCCATATTATTCAAATAAGGAGTTATCCACCTTTTCCAATGTTAATATCATTAATATTCAATATAATTTCTTTCTCTTCTGAGGTTAAATAATACGTCATTTCCAATTAATCTCCATAAATATCCAGTACTTCTCCCGTGATTCCGTGCGTTTGAGGGGTAGTGACTTCTTCTCTTATAGTCTTCTACGTCGTCTTCAATCATCGTCACTGGCTCGATCTCAGAGCATTCTTTTCTTCCAAGCAACAAAACTCAACTACAGCTGGCGTAGCCGATAGCCTCGATTAAATATCGGGTACGGTTCTATACCCGTTTCCCAGACTTCACGTCGCACAGTGGTCTTTTTAGGGTATCTGGCCACGCAAAATACCTTTGCATATAGAAATGGTCTATAAACCTTAAAATAACTGTCCAAAATTATGTAAAACAATTTTCTTATTCTCATTTATAAGAATTTAAGTTTGATTGTCGCCCCGGAGGTCCAGGTTCGATTCCCGGCTCTGCCAAGAAATTTTAATTCTGGTGTGAGGGCTGGTATGGGGTAAACTAAGCCTCCTGAGGCAAAACTGAGAAGAGGAGGGTTCGATTCCCACCTCAACCATCCTGGAAGTGGTCCCGGAGGTCCGGGTTCGATTCCCGGTTCTGCAAAAAAATTTAGTTCCGGTGTGATGGCTGGTGCGGGGTAAACTAAGCATCCTGAGGCAAAACTGGGAAGAGGAGGGTTGGATTCCCACCCCAACCATCCTGGAAGTGGATTTCCCCACTTCTACTCCAAGTGAATTCTGAGATGGTTCCTAACTTAGGGCCACGGCCGCCGTCTTCCCAATCCTATCTCAAATGAACAAATAGTAATACAGTCATCACAATAACACAGATTATCATAAAAATTACACAGACACACCCAAATGCTTGGGACTATACGACAACGATGTTGCAGCCCATAAAATAAGCAACAACAACAAGAATTGAGGTTAAACTTCTCTTATTAGCCTAAGAATAATAATAAAAATAATATTATTTTTCAACTGGATTAGGATTTTCCTCAACGCCGCTAAACTGGAAGAAAATTCTGCATTATTTTCAATAAGTTCAGTGGTGTCTCTCCCTCCTTCTAAGCGTATATTCACTTGACCGGCTAACGCTAGCTCCTCCCTGCTGAGTTTTTGTATTAAAGGTCGCAATTTCCTTCATTTCAAAAATTCACTATACTCCACGAATGATTGGGAAGGACGACCCACATTACCTGTATTCCCTCTCCATGTTCCCTTCCAGGCTATTCTTATTTCGTAACAAACTTTCTTAAGATCCTGCGATTGGCAACCCACGTTTTTCTTAACTGCGGGGAAAATGAATAATATTTTTTTCTAATATTATTTTAACAGACTGTCCAAGGGATTTGAGATCGCTGTTTTCTATTAGATAGGTTCAAATCCTTTTGCTTTTCCACCTGCATGGCACCAAGCGTCGGAAAGATCGTTCCGAGAAAATCCTCCCGACAACATTGAAAGGAGAGCAAAAGCCGAAGTTGCAAAAAGTTGCAAATAATTTTTACACAGAAAACTTAATAGGGTATAAGCTATAGGCTAAAGGAAAGAAATTCACCAATGGTTGACAATTGTGAATTTCCTGGTCTGAAAACCCATAAAAGAAGAATTATTTTATTACAAATATTCACTATTTTCAAACGTTTATCACATAAACACAGCGATTTATGTAAGATTTTGCAAATTTTATAAAGAAAGATCATATCATAGTCTGTCATATCCACTGGCAAACGATGAAGATAGCTGAACTAACAAGTATTTACAAGCACAAGATTCAAACACAAATAATCAGGCTTGCTTCCAGCTGTGGATGCGATAAGAAACGCCCTAATTCATCGGTCTTTCACATTCCAGGGGGGAAACAATTAAGATATATAAGTACAGTTCTGAGGTCCTTTGATGTTGCTGATTCTAAAATGTCATACAACGTGAAGAAACAAGACATTTATATTTTACATTTTGAGCGCCCAGATCGAGCAAAAGGACCACTGTGCGTCGGCCCGGAAATCAAACGTGATGTCCAAGAAATGGTACATGGCCGTTACAAAAAAAATATAGGAGTCCCTGAAATATATATATCCGGAAAAACTACCAAAAACAACTGAGAACACGGGCAGGTAAGAGATCTAATGTCTCGGGTCGTTTAACGGGATAGGTGAGAAAGGTTGCCTCAGATATATATATATATCAAATAAAATATGATAGCATCATTCAATTATGAAATGGAACAAGCTGCAGGAATAATTTCAGATAACTAAGATAAAATAGTCTCTCTTTATTTAAGAGCAGACGAACACAAATAAATATACCCTCCTTAAATCGAATTGGTTCAATCTTATGGTGGGATCATAGATCCAAGAGTCCTAAACTACCAATTTGACCTTCCTATTTAACTTGGGGTAATGTGATGTGAAATAAAGTTCCAGTGCTCGTCGGATTAGCTGAATTATCAATAAAATAAAATCGTTGCACTTCACTGTCACAGATTCAGCTTGGAATAAATAGAAATAAGATGTAAATTATATCTTCACATTCCCCTCGAAAATCTAACTTATCACACATTTAAACTAACACATTTAAGGAAAAAAGTTAAATTAATTACGAGAATGCTATCTAACAAGGGTAAATCGTGATTTAAATTTTAATAGCAATAAAAATAGAATTAATTAGCAAATACTATTAACATTGAGCATTCGACATTGGTGTGGAAAACTGTTCAAGTAATGTCCAATAACTTACATGTAGTAATTATTGTTCATTAATAATTATTCCTGTCTCCAATTATATTACATCAATCTGCTATTTGTTGTTAAATTCCACAATTCAGTTCCAATGAATTATAATCCATAAATTATTATAATATCTTCCATATATTATTATTATGTGGATGATGCATTGATTAATTACTATGGCATAATTCATTCATTAATTGCTTATAGATCACTTCACTTAATTGTTTTCCTTTCGAAGAGAAGATCGAATAAAGAAGATTCTTAGGTATCATTAATCTCTCTATAAGCTCTTATATCATTATCCATTATTTTATAGCCATTAATATATATTATTATTGCTACCACCTGCAAAGACAGAACACCGCCGCTTGGCCAGCAGAACGTCGGTAACTCGATAACCAACGCTTTGCTTCACCACTGCGACACTTGAAATGCGCGGGGCCCAACTTACCTTTGTTTGAGAGGTCCGGGTCACCTCCGCTGCAACATCACCTCCAGATGACGAGTCCCAACAGAAGAGCTCCAAAGGAGTGGAAGGAAGATGGAGAAGGGGACAACACACACAGGCTATCGTACAGATACCCCCCAAAAACCAACGGAACTGCCGTCGATGAAATAATGCCACCACAAAAGATTAAAAATTTATAAATAAAAGGTTTAATATTAAAATTTTAAGGAGCACCTTCACCAGAAACAGAACATGCTTGCTTGCAAACAAAGGACAAGAAAAGACTTAAATTAAAATTAAAATGTTAAACAGCCCAAAGGTTAAAATAAAAATTACATGCATAACACAATGAGAAAGGGCTTGATAATTTGCAAGAGAATGCAATAGCGATCCGGCATGCGTAGATCCATGTTAAAATATAAGGGAGCACCTTCACCAGAAACAGAAATAAAAGTTAAATTAACGAAATTAAATTGAATCAGAAAACAAATCATTAATATGCATGATGGAGATAAACACAGGAACAATTACGAAAAACACAATGTTAAACCGACAAGGTTAAATAAAAAAAACATCTTAAGTTAACACAACACGTTTGAGTTTCGCGGTGGACACCAAGAGACTGACTTTGAGACCATAATGCATCTCTTCATAACATGGCCACAAAACACAAGGAAACCGCATGCCTGATCGAAATTACGGCAAACAATTAATAAAATAAATTTTAACATCAGCGTAAGGAAATGAACGGCGGAAAACAATTAAGTCTAAATACTATTACAATAGTGAAAGGCACGAATCATGAATACATTAATTTGAATACTATATCAATCATAAGATTGGCAAAAGAAAATAAATAATAATTTAAACGTAAAATAAACTAGAAATGTGTCTCCATAAGGTACGAAGAAAAGAGAACAAAAGTAAAATAAATCAGGAAACGTAATTAAAACAGCAATAAAATTAGGCCTATAAAACAAATGAGGAACAGAATTAAAATATTACTACAAGATGATATCGGAGCTACATAACAATAATATTTAAAAAAAATTAACTGATAACGTACCTTATTTCCTTCTCAGTGGAGACACACTAATAATAAAATAATTAACACATAATTTTTAAATTCTGTATGGCACTACATGTGCATCAAAACTGGCTAACCCGGCACATGCGTCGTTTAGGTCACAATCACAGGTCTGTATCGACATGCGACCACATTTCACACGTCCACTTCACGGCGAAACGACGAAATTCACAGCCTGAAGAGAACAGGCAATTCCTTTTTCTCTTGAATACATATATTTCGTAGAGAATGGGGGCCAAAGCCCCCATTAGCGGAGACACCTTTCACGACCAGTCGGCTAGATGTGTTTACTTCACGATGGCTAATGGACTCCACCAAAATGGCGGAAAATTTTGGCGTCTCAAATGCAGAACTGCCTTCATGTAAAATTTATTGTCCAATCAGAGATTGACACATCAAACAACAATGCCATAAATAAGTACATAATTTGGCGGTATCAAGGATACACTGGCATTTGTTTCATGACGAAGAATGTAATTGTCTTTCAATTATGTCATGCGTATAAAGAGTTTTATAAGGCGCAGCACACACCATCTAGCGGAGCTGCAGGAACTACTTGAAGTCTTTCAAAAGTCTGACAGCAGCTACCATCTCGTGGTCACAGGCGGAACTGAGCGACGAAGCGGACATTTCAAAATGTCAAGAATTGCATCAGGGGAAATTACCAGTTTGAAACGTTGGGACGGGCACTTGCACGTAACAATTATTATTCATCGCAATCATTAAACATGCATATCGCAATTATAATCTCAGGATTGTGTTCACAGACACCTCCTAGAATTCTTCTAATAACAAAAATCAATTGTGAAATACATCTTTTCACAATCGACAAATATGAAGTATTTCTATCATAATTATTGAATGAGCCAACTGACTCGCATTCAAATGTTGCAACTATAGGACCACTTACGTAAGAATTGTTCACAACATAAATCATATTACATGCATTCATATATAAATAGGCTGCTGCGTAAAAATATCATAAGATAACTAGCTTGATATAACAAAAATCAATCGAATCAACAATTCAGAATCTTTCAATACTCAGATAATTAGTGGGAAATCAATAAATTATTATCTGCAATAATTCTTCAAATTGTTGACATAAATTGCCATACAAATGTGATTATTATCGTTGATAATCAACCATCAATTAATAAATATGAATGTCACCTTTACTTAAATAAATTAGATATTATTATAGTTCACCGAATTATTAACTTTATCAACCATCGCTGTCAAAGATCGGGAAATGTCGCTGACAATCGCATTCAGAAGATCGTGCGAAAATATTCTTAAATCGAAAGAATTGTTATTATAAAAAAAATACATTACATTAATTTAATTTATCAATGAATCAAATAATTATTAAGTTATTATCTCTATAAGGAAAATTTGTGAAATACTATTAGCAATGACTAACTCCTAAGGTAGCTTTTTATGTTTGAAAATCAGGAGAAAATATTACAGTCATCAGGAAATTATATCAATCATGTTTCATGGTGTTGATTGTCATGGTGTATTATGGATGTATGGTTTCACTGCCCTTGCAAATTGTGTGAAGACCACTGATGACTAAAGATGTCTTGAACTTGTCAGACCGCCATTTAATGAAATTGGAAAACCCCAATATCATCGTGCTGACTATAAGTTGGTGTGTCTGCTGATCTCGGTGTTCATCAAATCTTATAAGTTTCCCCACAAATTGTCTAAGCTGACATCATCTTGATTGTGTAAAAGATATCATAAGTTCCCACGATGAAAAGTTTATTGTGTATAAAGAGCATTCTGGATAATTCAGGTTCCCCAAATACAATTTGACTGTTCGCCACTGCTTTCCGAATGTCGCACATTTTAAGAGTCTTGAAATTCAGTTATATATTAATAGTGTTCTGCTCCTCAATGTTTATTTGAAGGATAATATTGTGAATATTGCAGTAATAACTTCTTAATGTGTCAAACCTAGGATTTCACCTAGTATGAGTGCGTTTGTATGTATTGGTTTGTTGTGTTCATTACAGTTTCATCACGAAGCTGTAATTGTTCCTCGTGTTGTGTTATAGTGTAAGGAATTGTTCTACTCACATACATCTCCGATTCACTCACACGAATATCACTGAATTTATCGCTAGTTTCGAACACTAGAATAGGAACAATCGGTCCGCTGCATAGTACAGTTGACCAGCTATCCCCTCCTGTTATCATGTGGTGTAGTCAGGGGGTGAATAGGGCCTCCCTCTCCTCTGAAGTTTTACGACGTAACACAAATGGCAGTATAACACAGGAGATATTTAATTAATATTCGGCAATACGTTATAGTATTCATCCATTAGTTGATTGGTATCTTCTATTATACATATTCGGCCAATGCATGAAGGTAAAGCTGAAATTAATGATGCGTTGAATAAAGAGTATATGTCATATGTTAGAAAAATCAGCATCTCCTTGCCGTGTCCAGCCCGGCTGTTGCTAGGTTATAAGACTCGTTCTCTAGTTGATAATGCACTTGTCCAGTCACGAGCCTATGATCGCGCTGTCTCTGACGTATAAATGAGCGTAACTCAATTGATACATTTTCTTTGAATTTTATTGCGTGGGATTTGGTACACATCCAAACGATATGTTGTGTGAATGTTTAAAGGAGTGGGGTTATTAAACAACAAACTGAAAATTCCGGAATTTTTAGAGAGCAGTTTTGTTCACATCCAATAGATATGTTCTGGCAATGTTAATTGTGGGACGGCTTTAGCGTTCATCCATATGATATGATTTGGAATGTTTTTGGGTTAAAGTCTTCACACATCCACTTACCAAGCTTTGTGTATGCCCATACGCATATTTCTTGTTCTTTGAAATAATTTAGTGCTTATGATAGCATATTCTGTGAAGAGTGTAGTGTTGATATTGACTGACTATGTCTTCATATAATAAGTCACATCTATCTAAGAAATTCATCCAGCATTAAGGATATGACTCATTCTGAAATTGAAGAGTAGCTAACTAACACATTACAGCACATTCAGCTTGTAATGCAAGCACATCAGTGAGCTGTTTTATGCAATTAGCTGCAATTGTAATACACTAGTGTCCAAAAGTTAAGCATAATATTATACAAGGCTATACCGCCTGATAGGAACGTTAGACAGATTGCTGAACAAACAGAAGCTGAATCACACACCATTAATGAAATACACCGTGTCCTAACAACCAGTGTCAGAAAGGTTCAGATAGCTAAGGTACATCTTTGACAACAACTAACAAAACAAGGGAATGTCTTACACAACAAAATATACTTTTAATAGGGTGTATGGTTACCCCTAAAGACCACACATGCTTCGCAACGACGTGGCATGCTGTCTACCAGATGGTCCAAGAGCTCATTTGGCAATCTATCCCATTCCTGTGAAAGGGCAATGCGAAGGTCTTGGAGAGTCCTTGGTGGAGGCTGACGGGATGCAATTCGCCTCCCCAAAGTTATGTTCTATAGGATTGAGATCATCAGACCTCGCTGGCCAGTCCATGCAATGAATGTCTTCCCCAGCCAGAAATTCATCTACCAGAGCAGTGCAGTACGGATGGTCGTTATTGTCCATTAAGGTTAAGTCTTAACCAACCCCAATCTCTGAAGAGTCGAACATGTATCTCCGACCGTTCACAGTGCTTTATGACCACCCATGATGATGATGATGTGCAGGTCTGAACGGCCATTCAACATGATGCCGCCCCACACCATGACACCACCACCAATATACTGGTTCCGTTTCACCATGTTCCTGTGGTTGTATCGGCAACGCGGTTCTCTCCAGATTAATGTGCGACAGTTGTCGTTCTGCAAACTGAAGCGGGATTCATCTGTGCCTCCAATCATTAATGGTCCTGTTTTGACGTTTACTGCTCCACAGTAAACGGGCCTGTCTCTGTGCTGCAGTGAGCGGGACACACACCGCTGGACGTCTGGCAAACAGCCCTGCTGTTCTGAGCATCCGGTGCACAGTTTGCCAGGAAACGGCAACCTTTGAGATCTTTGCAGGTGCACTCCGATTTCGTCGGACAGTTAAGGCCAGATGTCAGTCATGCTGTGGGGTGGTTACTCCTGGTCGACCTGGTAATGGCCTACGACTAACATCTCCTGTGTCTCTAAATCGTCTCCAAAGCCTGTAAATGACACTTTGTGGCATGTTCAAGGATACGGCGACTTTGGTCTGTGTCTGGATTGTTTCCATGTGGCCCAGTATTCTACCCAGCAAAACGGGGTCCAAATGGCGTCGTTGTGCCAGTATGTTGTCACGTTCACCATGAGGCTACACTCCGCACATTATAACAGGGCAAACACGACTGAGGGAATATGACGCACAGGCACTGGCTGTGTTTACCTTGCGTTTACGCCGCTAGTCAACGCAGAGAATTCTCCTTTCCTGTACGGAGCGAACACGTAGGGTTAGTAAGTGCATATTTCATGCAATTTGCGGTATATTTCCTGTTGCCCTGGTTATTCGTAACTTATGCTTTACTTTTGGGCACCGAGTGTACTAATAGACAGACTAAGACCTATTTTACTAAAAATATTGCTCTTAGTGGCAGTAATTAACGCTGGCATTAAGAAATCTTCAGGATTTTTTGGTATTGAGAAATGCGATTAAGGGAGAATTGGAGATAAAGGCTAAAGGTCCGGAGGGGACACGACAAATTAATTTCTTTACAACGAAAATTGAAGCCTTTTACCACCTGCATGACATGCAAGGTGAGAACATCTACCCAATTATGCCATTGCCCCGTCGGCCAATCACCGACTCTTTGGAAAATCCCAGGATAGGTGTGGCGGAGGGGCATAAATATGGCATGCGACTGCGTTTTTGGCGATGATCGAATGTCTACGGTAACACGTTCAACAAGAGTTAGACTCGATTATGTTCTAAGATAAAGGAATAACGGCATTTGTTTTCTTTACGACTGAAAAAGGAAATATTTACATTTGGTGGCAGAAAATATAACAATTTAATCATAGGATAAATGACAAAGAAGTGGATATGAAATGATAACGGATGAAATAAAAGAAGATACATATGAAAATTCAATAAACGGACATATCTTGATTGATTGCAAACATTGTGCAATTCAGTAGAGCAAAGCATTTTTGAAAATTAACTAATATGATTATTTCCTGGGAAACAAGTCTTTAAATCAGCACTCAAACGTAGTGTTTTAAACTCTGACCCTAATCATTATATGGCGAGGGTATCTGAAATACGAGAGAGCTACCAACTAAGGGATGATAGCCTAATAACAGTCCAGGAGTAACATCACTAAGGGGAGCCATCCCCTCACAGTCTGGTTGGGTACGTAGGAGCCCTAATCTGAATGATATTAGCTAAAGACACCCCAAAGTCAAATTCTCTAAGAGGAACCCACTGCTGTCTGCATGGGGATCTATTAGCTCTAGACTGGTATTGACTTAATGACGCTCCATGTGTGTCACTGCCTCTAAGAGGAACCATCTGTTCACAGTCTGGGTAGGTACCAAGTTTCTCTAGTCCCCCTGATATCATCTCAATAACAATCCAGTGTAAAAAAAAACTTCTAATAAGAACCATATTCTCACAATTTGGTAGGTACCTTGGAGCTCTAAACTGAAGGTTGATAGCTTGAAGAGACCTCAGGTGTGTCAGTACTTCTACGAGGAACTATCCGACCTCAGTCTGGGTTGGTATCTAGGTGCTCTAAACTGAGAGATTTTAGCTTAGTGACACAGCCGGCGTGTCAACATCATTAGGATGAACAGCTACTGACTGTCTTGATGGGTAACAAGGAGCTATATTCTGAATTATATTAGCTTTAACACACTCCAGTGTGTCAATATCTCTATGATTAATCATCAATACCCTTAAAGAACCATCTTCTGTCAGTTCTAAAATGAATTATATGTGCTTAGTGACGCTCCGAATGTATCAGTACACCTAACGGGAAGTATCTGGTTACAGTCTGGGTGGTTTCCTAGGTGCTCTGAGTTTCTATTTCAACTGGTGGTTTACCCTAGGAAATCAAACCAATTAATTTTTGTATAAAGTATTGTGTATATTTTGTAGCTGATATGTTAAAACAACCAAATACACAATTCCCATCCGACAAAGTGGTTGATTATTTTTGATAAACAATATATCCAAGTTTCCGAGAAATTGCGAGTGTAGATCCTGTGTTACTCATGATGCTCAAGGGCAATGGGGGTCTCCGAGTCCATTAGTAGAAGTTCGTATTCTGACAAGTCTGTTCTTTATGTTATACGAATAGCTTAGCGTATGGAAAGAAAAGTGTAGGATCTTCAAGAGTTATCGTGGATCGCCACGCAGATGACGCTGGTAACGCCTGTACCTTAAGGTCGTGTCGCCGAGTCCCGCAATCAACCGAGGCATGAACTACTGGTTCTATCTACGTAAGAAACCGATGCATACAACTCACGTTGAAAGGTGATTTTTGCAACTGGACACTTTGCAGAAGCACTTTCTAGATGATTTTGCTGACTTGGACGTAGCCATATCTCTCCGATTCTCCTTTGTGCGGAAGTAAAATCGACACTTCAAGCAGGGGAATACAAGTTTAGGTAACATAACACATGATCTCACGAGTTCATTTTAATAGATTCTAAACTATCTAAATACTCCAAGAATACTTCCCCTCATAAACTACTGTATTATCACACGATAGTTTTTCCTGTACAATATTCTCCATTCAAAACAACACGTTCCTGATATATACTGCGCCCGATCACGCATTTTCGATACGTAAATCGTTGGCCCATTGGGATCGATTGTTGGTAAGCCACGTCGGAGCAGCGCCGAGCTAATCTGGAAGTTATGTTGTTTCTTTGGAGTATTATGATTTGATTTGGCTGGCAATTTATGGATTTCTAATTTATGACATTAAAGAAGACATTTGGAATTATGTGGCATTATTATTATGCATTTTGTGGATTTTTATGTTCATAAACTTATATATAACCTCGCAGATAAGCGAACTGGATAATTAATTGCGCAGCTGACTTCAGTCGTGATGGCTTGAGATTCCGCCGTCTAGCCCGGCACATACTCATTTGTCAAGTCTCGTGGTGAAGAGACGTGTTTTTCATTGTGCTAAATTGAAAACGTGATTGAGAAGAAATACACCTCTATTTAAGCAGATGTTCATCGAATGTGTTTATTCCTGTCAACTGTACTACAGGGAACTGTGATATCTCGCTATTAAAGGAACTGTATTGCATTATTTGCAAGATTTATTGTATCACGCCTCGTGATAGAACTCAGGACGTTCTGCGACCACATGGCCACACGTGAATATTGGAAGGTGGTAAAGTGGAGAACCTGTATCCTGTAGAGGGCGCGTCCCCAGTTTTCGGATAGGGTGGCCCTATAGCACTAGTAGTGTTGGTTCAAATAACCTCCAGTAGAACCCGTGGACCAACAGATAGCCCAATTCTTGAGGGCTTCAAAATGCTGGGACATCTTCTCTCCAGGGGTTATAAATATGGAGGGCCCAGTTCGGGGTTATGAGTGAAGACCACAACGGTGCCTATAGTAGAGATGGAGTCCTTCGGTACAGTGTATTTGGCGGAAGTGGCAGCGCAGTGCTCGGGAGATTGAGTAAAGTATCGCTCTCACTTCAGCGACAGATACCAATCGTAGCGTCTGACCAGGAGCGTCTGTACCCCATGTGAGGGGCGGCTGATTTACTTCTACCTGGCCGTAGGTATAAAAGGCTCGGCGTCATCAAGGGCATGAGGCCGTAAAACTATGCCAAAACCAATATGACAGCGAATGCTAGAGCGTTTAGCTCAAAAATATGGTGAGTTACGAAGAATAGATTTACTGAATGCAAGAACGATGACTGGGGAAGGAAGGTCGTTAGCGGATCTTATGGAATGGAGAAAGTTGGAAATATTGTGTGTGCAGGAGACTAGATGGCAGGGAAATAGGATTAGAGAGTTGGGTAGTAGCTACACAGTAAGCTATATACAGTGGAGCGGACAAGGATGGAAGGAATGGAGTGGGAATAATACTCTCCCGAGACATAAAAGAGACCATAGTTCATGTTTAGAGTAGCAGTGACAGGATAAAGAGCATCAAACTGTTCCTTGATGGAGTAGGTAAACATTGTGTGGGTTTATGCTCTGCGTGTGGGTTGCGATGTTGAAGAAAAAGAATTATTCTGGGAAGATATGGACCGTGAGCTTGGAGATATAACAGCGAATGAAAGATTAATAGTGGGTGGTGACTTAAATGAACATGTCGGAAGGAGTCGAGATACAATCGAAGGAGTAGATGGAGGCTGGGGAGTAGGAGTGAGGAATGATGAAGGACATAGAATCGTGGATTGTGCGATGGCATATGATTTGGCGATTGTTAATAGTCTATTGTTCGAGAAAAACACAGTTCAATATATATGACGTACAAAAGTGGGGCCAGAGAAACCCTGATTGACTTGTGAGTAGATGAGAGGTAGGAATCCTAACGAGTGTCATGACCACCACGCGAGTCCAACCCGATATCCCGCGAACCAAAAATCGGATAAGGACAAGTGAGGTGTTTAATTTCTCGCGATCAAGTCCCCTTTTCTATGGACTACACGTAATATTTTTTAAATGTTTTTGAAAAAAAAAAGCAATTAGGAAAGAAGGCTATACTTTCAAAACTATTCATCGCAGAACGTAGAGCAATGACTTAAACAAAAGGTCTCTATGCCCTTTATCGTTAGAACAAATCATTAGATTTTTTAGATTTTTCCAAAAAATTTCGATTTGGAAAGTAGGCTATATTTTCAGAAATATGAATTTTAGAAAGTTGTATGTTTGACTTAAACGAAAGTTCTTTATCCTCTTCACCCCCTAAAACAAGTCCCATGTCCATAGCGCAAAAAAGGTAGTAGAGGAATGACAGGGGTTTAAAGTAGTTACACTAGGCGCTCGGCTACGCTGACCCCCTCACGTATGTAAGATTTCCGATATCTCGCGAACCAATCATCGGAGAGGGTCATTCGACGACTCGTTTGTATAGGCTTTTTTTCTTATCTTTACCGTGAGCCACTATTTTGTGGTGTTTTTTTTTTACCAAAGCAACATAACTTTTAAGTCATCGATGTTTTATTTCATATTTTGCGAACCAATTATCGTAGATGGGCATGAGGGGTATCATTTTGATTGGGCTGGACCCCATTTTCCATGGACTATTGATTTATCCAAATAACCCAAAACTACAAGGTCATTGACTTTTGTTTCCCCCGATGTCTCGCAAACCCAAAATCAGAGAAACCTATGTGACAGCTTGTTTTACTTGGAGCAAAGCCCCTTTTCCACGGACTATTGATTTATCCAAATAACCCAAAACTACAAGGTCATTGACTTTTGTTTCCCCCGATGTCTTGCAAACCCATAATCGGAGAGACCTATGTGACAGCTTGTTTTACTTGGAGCAAAGCACCTATTCCATGGACTATTGATTTATCCAAATAACCCAAAACTACAAGGTCATTGACTTTTGTTTCCCCCGATGTCTCGCAAACCCATAATCAGAGAAACCTATGTGACAGATTGTTTTACTTGGAGCAAAGCCCCTTTTCCACGGACTATTGATTTATCCAAAAAAAAAAAAAACTACAAGATCATTGACTTTTGTTTCCCCCGATGTTGCAAACCCATAATCGGAGAAACCTATGTGGCAGCTTGTTTTACTTGGAGCAAAGCCCCTATCCCATGGACTATTGATTTACCCAAATAACCCTTCACTACAAGGTCATCGTTTTTTGTTTCCCCTATATTTCGTGAACCCGTAATGTTAGAAAAACTATTTATTGCTCATTTTAACAGTGAATTGTTGTCTTTACCGCAAATGAATTATTTTTACAAATTTGTCGAAAGACATGATTATCGGATTATTAATGAGTAATGATTGGCTGATTGATTGACTGAATGATTGATTGATTGATTGATTGGTTGCGATGCAGCAATAGTTTCCCTAGGCGGGACGAATGGCGAGAGGAATAGTTTTCATGGAACAGATTAAGAATAAAACACAACTTTCAATTGTGAAATGAATGTAAGATATTTATATATTTCGCTCGGTAGCCAGCGACAGACAAGCTCTGTGTATAGCATCATCTCAGACTAACCTTGCTGGCCATCCTCTGCATCACAAGGCGATAATTATAATCTAAGGAATTCGCTGAGGCTTGTGAGATCTGTCTGGTATGACGCATTATCACGCAAGCTAGCAAGTATAATCTTGTATTGTTTGTAGGTGAGAAAATGCAAGTTTATTTGAAACATGAGATGATGCAGGTGTTCGCATTGGACTTAAGACTTACACGTGCATGATAACAGACTTGCGAAGTGTGGGAAACGGTTGATAAGACATGTGACGTGACATATTAAGAGAGGTCCGAAACATTTCCTCTCTCACTTATGTAATTACTTGGCAAGACGCAACTGCTCTGTTTGAACACTTGTTCTTGTTTAACAGTTTTTTTACGTGTTGGCAGAAAACACTTGAAATAGTTGCGAGGTAAGAATTTATTAATGGTTTCATGACTGTTTTAACGCCTGTACCGCAAGGTCGTGTCGCCGAGTCCCGCAATCAACAGAGGCATGAACTACTGGTTCTATGGACGTAAGAAACCGAAGCATACAACTCACGTTGATAGATGATTTCAGCAACTGGACACTTTGGAGTATTTTCTAGATGATTTTGCTGACATGGACGTAGCCATCTTTCTCCGTATCTCCTTTGTGCGGAAGTAGAATCGACATTTTAAGCAGTGGAATACAAGTTTTAGTAACATAAACAACACATGATCTCACAAGTTCTGTGCAATATATCCTAAACTATCTAAACGTCCCAGAAATACATCCGCCCATAAACTATTACCACACGATTATTTTTTCCTGTCCAACATTTTCCTCTCGAAACAACACGTTTCTGTTATATACAGTACGTCAGATGTGTTGTTGATTCATGTAGGGGCTTTCAAACATCGTGGTCATGTAGCCTCGTAAACTTGGGTGTGTATGGAATGTGTCTGATAATCTGTGTTATTGTAACCGACAGCGGTAGCTACGTTCACTAAAACGCAGTGCTAGGCCATGCGGACAAGCTCTATGTGTACTCAATAGATGTGCGTTCGATCCCCACCGTCGGCCGTCCTTGAAATGGTTTTCCGTAGTTTCCCATTTTCAACTCCAGGCAAATGCTGGAACGGTATCTTCTGACAGGCCAATTTCTTGCCCAATTTAATTCTTCTTTATTAATTTCATCCCTCACACTTCTCATCCAGAGGTTGGCGTCAGGATGGGCATCGGGTCGTAAAAACCATCCACCACGTAAAATTTAATCGCATCTCTTCCCCGACCCTTTTGAAAATGGGAGTAATAAGGGGTAGGCATACATACAACCTGTGTCATTCTGATGCTGTATTAGTGTGTGTAGTCGTAATTCAGATGAGGATTAGGAACGAGGTGGTCGTGGCCTAATTTAAGAACCGTCTCGCTATTAACCTGGAGTAGAAGTGAAAAACCACGGACACCACTTCAAGGATGGCTGAGTTGGAAATCGAACCTGATTTTTCTTAGTTTTCCCTCACGAGTATGAGTTTACCCCGTTCCAGCCCTCAGATCAGAATTAGATTTCTTGTCAGAGCCGGCAATAGTACCCCGGCCTTCGCGGTTAGATAATATCCGCTTTGTGTACAACCGTAATCATTAGGAACTGTTAGCGAAGCAGCTACACTATGAGTTGCTATTCCGTGGAGGAAAGGCGGGCTTAATTAATTCTGCGTCACTTTTAAAATATTTCGCACGATATATCCAGCTAAATGATACACAAAACATTCTTTCTCTACCAAATCTACAGCCGAGTACAAAACACGTGTACATATTGCGCATGCTGAAACACGCTATGTCGAGGAACAATAGGTATGTAGCAATGTAGACGATAAGACATACACTACTCACTCATGAACCCTTCAATGTAAACTGCCGAACAGTGACAACAGCGACCAGAAAAATAAAATCGAATAACTTGACGCAAATGTAACGCACACTAGTAGTGGTTTCGTGAGGGTTCTTTACCCTCTACCTCCACACATCCACACAGGATGACGGCCATAGGGGATCGTTTTGCACACATAACTTAATTGTTTGGATGAATATTTATTGAAATTTGATATTGATATTACTCGAGGAGATTGAGTAGCAACTGATAACGAAGATTTAAATGAGAATTGTTATTTTTTATGGATGAAAGAGCATTGCCGAATGATTCTAAGGAAAGAGAGGTGTTGTAAATATTGTAGATAGACCTGATAGAAATATGAGAAAAGAAATATAACTGGATAGAAAATAGAAATGGGAATCAAGGAGTAAACATTGTATAGATTAAAATAAGTAATGTGATTTTAGGTGAAGGATAGTAATAATATTTTGAATTTGATGGATAGGAGAAATATTGTCGGAAATTTCGGTTTATTAATATTATTATGATTTTGAGAAGAGCATCCGTGGCTTAGGCGGTAGCACGCCGGCCTCTCACCGCTGGATCCGTGGTTAAAATCCCGGTCACTCCATGTGAGATATGTGCTGGACAAAACGGAGGCAGACAGGCTATTCTTCGAGTACTCCGGTTTTCCCTGTCACAAATTTCATTCCAGCAACACTCTCCACTGTCATTTCATTCCATCTGTCATTCATTTAATCATTGCCCCAGGGGTGTGCGACAGGCTTCGGCAGCCGACACAGATCATATCCTCGCCACTAGATGGGTGCTTCATTCATTCCATTCCCTGACCCGGTCGGTCGACTGGAAGCAGGCCGTGGAATTTCATTTTGATGATTTTGAGAAAGGGTACGGAGTAGTCTCGAGGGAGGAGTCTATATTTGAGAAAATTCCTTAAATACAAGGATGATTTAGGAAGGTCACTGATCGAAAGGTAATTTAGTTAATTCATTTTTAAAGTTAAGATATGTGTTTTATTTTATTATTATTATTATTATTATTATTATATAATTAGTTATTAAAGTTTATATTGGGAGATTTTTAATTATTAATTTTTAATATGATTATAGCAATAAATTTAGCAAGTACTTTAAGTTTGCCTTCCCATTTATAGAAATTTCCGACTTATTATTTCAATAATGT
Source organism: Meconema thalassinum (assembly GCA_946902985.2). Classification (NCBI taxonomy): domain Eukaryota; kingdom Metazoa; phylum Arthropoda; class Insecta; order Orthoptera; family Tettigoniidae; genus Meconema; species Meconema thalassinum. The sequence continues at coordinate 122,663,759 of OX336397.1, forward strand.
AGTTACGAGTGTACTATTGGAGTAGTTATAGGCGCCCAATCCCATTTTATCATACCCGTCACACCTCGAAATTTCAATAATCTCACTCTCCGAGATAGTTTGTTATGATTCCAAGTAGCTATCTCGTATACATTCGTTATTTTAATAATAATTGTTACGATGTCCAACCAGCCAGCGAGGATCTGTTGATTTTTTTCGCTGGGGATCAATGACCTCTGCGACCCTTGCCATCTGCCGATATTTGTTTGTATTCTGTATGTAAATTCGGGTACACTGCGACCCATGATGCTTTGTGTTTGTTGCTGATTAATAAGCATTTTCAATTGAGCGCTTGTGAGTTCAATGTGTGTATTGGTTATTTCGTTTGCTTTTATATATAAGATGAGTGTGTTAGATAACACCTTAGTGACTGTGGGTGCAGGGAACGATAGCTCGAGAAAGATAGGAGTTAATCCTAGAAAACAAGAAGAGAAAGCTGTTATCATTCGCTCAAGGGCTACAGCTCATTCATTCATTCAATCTCTGCCCACAAGGTTCAATGACGATTTAATGCAAATATTTCACATTCAATGGCCGTTTCTATGTAAGAAGACAATTAATATCTGTTCATAATTAAGAAGCCTGATAGCAGGCAACGACCAAACTCTTGGTCGCTTGAGTACACGTTGATTTAGGAAAACGGCAAAATCCTTAGGGTTTGCAAAAATATCCTTATAGGTGGCATGCTAGTTAAACCTACAAGATTTCGAAACATTGTTGTTCCTATCAGCAAAGGTGACTGTTTCACCGAAAAATGTGAAGGAGATCGAATGTTCTTGAATATGAACTAAGAAAGAAACAGCTTGTCAAGTTATTCATCGAGAATTCCCGGAGCAAGGATGCACATAATTCCAGGCAATAATCAAAGATTATTTACCTCAATTCTAATTTAAACAAAGCAAATGTGTGGAAAATGTACAAACATACTTGAGTAGAAATTGTCAACAAACTGTCCATGTCTCGAAAATATTTTCAATACTTCAATATTGGATTTAGCTCCCCATCTTAAGGTGTTTGTATTTACCACTGTAAAACGAAGACAACAACCGATGCATTAAAAAGACTAAATACATGGCCAGTAAACAACGACAGCTTTCTAGATTCAATGTTTTATAAAAATATTTAATGTTAACATAGGACATGAATCTGCAACAATGTGCTTCGATGTACAGCAAATTCAGCCCCTTCCAAAATACTACCCTGGCAAATGAGGTTGTATTGTTTAATAGGCATAATCTAACCTTTTGTATATGTACGAATGATCAAGCCGGAAATGGCTTAGTTGAAGTTTCGTCTGCTCTGTTACAGCATCTTGTAGGCCTGCAACTACATGAAAATATTGCAAGTATTAGACATTTTTTCATGGGTGTTGTTCGCTTTTGCGAATTATTTTGTAAGTTTTTGTTTCGCATTCGGTTTGAAACATTTGTTCATTTTATCTGCCCCATTATTCTACTTCGCCCGTAATTGCAGTGAGAACGCGGTCTTATATATTTATTTTCTTTATATACAACTTTTGTATCAGTTGTATTTATGTGTTCAATTACTCTTGTTGCAATTACTTACCTTTTTGGAAGTATGTTATAGTGCACGTCTCTCTCTCTCTCAATATCACGATTGTACTAAGCTGAGCTGTCACGTTACCCTGGCTTCGAGCACTGTGCTCTGCGCCGATTGGCTGCTGGCTTCTCCCTCCAGCTTTGGTATCGCCGCTTTCCTATGACGTCATACCAACCATAAAACAGCTGGTCTTTGGGCCTTCTGTGTCGACTCTTCTCCACTGGTTACCACCGCTCTCTAAGTAACTGCTGGGGTTATTGCCCTCTTGGGATACCTCTTGTGCCCGGAGGCTCTTCTCCGCCGTCAACATCTCTATTCTGGACCTGCCTGCCTGGACAGTCCAAACTCATCGGCCTTCACTTGGGCAAAATCTTCATCACGGATGTACTCTGCAAGTCTTGGTTATAAAGACATAACTTCATCAGCCGAGGGAGTTACTACCAAGAGACTCTTCTTTGCTGGTCTCTTTTTTATAAGGAGAATCTACCATCATCAACTCTGGTTCCGAACCCGGAACCCTGGAGTATGCCTGAATGGCCTCGCACAAACCCCGTTCGGGCGAACTAAACTACCTCCAGCTACTGATGTCCTCAAGTAGCCGGCCTACCTTTGGAAGATGTTTAAAGGGAGTCGATACTTCCTGTATCACACATCAGAAAAAGTGGTAACCCTTCTAGGCCAAACACTCTACCCGGATTCTTTCCGTAATAAGAGTACTTAGCTTTAATTCTACTCTGTGATGGATTTAAATTATTATTGTAGGTTATTTTATTATGCTCTTTTTATTCAGTAATTTTGAATTTAATCCTTTACAGGGAGTTACAGCTTGCATGCAATTTACGTTTCCTAGAGAAACGAGTAATTTTCAATTGTTATTGTTTCTTATTGTCAATTTTAAGGCAATTTCTTTGAAAGTATTCCTTTCTTGCACCATATTTGCTTTCAGATAAATAAATATAAGTAAAAGCTAGGCTTTAACATTTTTGGTCTCTTCCCTCACTTTCCTTTGTTATTTACCCCTTGTGCCTGAAACCTCATTCTATCGAAATCCCCTGTGACGTACCACATCCCTTACGGTACACATTTCCAGGTGTGGCGCCCAGAACACATTTTGTTTTGCGTACGCTTATACATTTTTTTATAGAAAATAAATTCTAAAGTGAACACGATTCACATAAAGTTTGCCGTACGAGGCCAAAGTTTTTGACCAGCTGATCGGGTGTTTTTTTTCAGGTTGATTAGCTACTAAGGAAGCAACCAACTATTATTCATAAAGCTGATTACATTGATGTTCATAAATCAGTGGGAGTCGTTAAACTGATTGGGAAAGACTGAAAACTGCATTAAACCAAAGGTTTTTCTTCTAAAGAACAAGGCTGCTGCTGGCGTCTTGGTGGTAATTCAGATTGCCAAATAATTCTAATACGAAAGCTGTATATCATCCCAAAGGTTAAAAAATATTCGGATGAAAGCTAGCCTTGTTGAAATTTATCTATGAGTGTGAGACGGGACCAAAACGTTACCGACATCAATCTTAGTGACAATTTTGGACCGTATTTGTGGCCTTGTATGGCCAACACAAAACACAGACTTCTCATACATCCCAGATGGTAGATGCACAAACTATTTGAACATAAAAATCGACAACTCAGAATGAAATAAGCCAATTAAGACGAATCTTGTCAAGAAGTGAGTATTGTATAAGAGCTCATAATTGCGTTTATCAAGAGATTATCACATTGAACTTACCGTACAGCGGCTATTTTGAAATTTCAAAGGAATTAATAACATTCGATATCCTAGAGCTACAATAATGATTTATAGTACTGTAATAAAGTAGAAAATAAAATTTAACAAGATGTTCAGCAAAGAACATATAGCCTACCTTCTCCTAAATGCGTGGGTATAGTTATAACTCATAGTCCCTTTCAAGTATTATTGAATGTTGGTTGTAGTAGCTTGTTGAAATACAACTGCTATATTATACGTTGATTGAACGAATCCTCACCTGAACTATAAATACATACGCTAATACAGCCATCACAATAACACAGGTTATCAGACAAACTTCAACACTCACCCAAGAACATGGGGCTTAATGACCATGATGTTCAAGCCTCTCAAATGAAACAACAAAAACAACAACAGATTCCTTCCCAAATCCTTCCTGGTTTAAAAGTACATACACACTAGTACAGACATCACAAAGACATTTGTTATCAGAAAACTTCTAAGCACACCCAGGTAGACGGGGCTATGTGACCATGGTGCCACTAACTCCCTAAAGAATCAGCAACAACAGACTGTACCGCGGATCAAGGACGACGAATTTTAATCGCTGTAGTCGAGTGTTGAAATAACTTGTGTTATAAGTATGTATAATATTTTCGATTGCAAATACACACTATAGATTCTTAACGTTATAACTTGTAAGTAGTTATAAACCTTGTTCTTCTTTATTAGGAATATTCTACTATACAGTAGTTTTCCTTCAACCCAAAAATACTCTACTCCTCCACAAATTTTGGTCTTCGGCATCTTCCTCGGTTAAGCCTCTGGTAGCCATGCTTCTCTTTACACCATCCATTCATTGTTCTCTTGGTTTACCCCGTTTACGTTTGCCTTCAGCTTGCCAATGTAACATTAAATTTGGAATTCTACTATTCTGCACCCTTTTCACATGTCAAAACCATTGTAATCTTCTTTCTGTAACCACTTCTAGCACTTTTTTTACCGGCATAATTTCTCTGATTTTCGGTATTTCTAATTTTATCCAATCTTGAATTTCTTGCCGCCCTCCTCCAATAATTCATCTCTGGTACTAATAATGTGTTTGCTTGCTGTCTGTTTAACGTCCAATTTTCTGCTCCAAACAACAAAATATATATTTGGAGTATATTTCCCAACACCGTGAATCCTGAACTAGTGTGTGTATTCGTAATTGATGTAGGATTAGGGCAGGAAGCGGCTGTGGCCTTCAGTTGTGCACTACCCCGGTATTAGCATTGAGTAGGAGTGGGAAACCACGGATAGTGGAGTTCTGCCTCACGATCCCTCAGACCAGAATTTAATGTATTGTGGCTGGGCCGGGAATCGAGTCCTGGTCTTCGCGGTGACAGCCAAAAAACTAGCCACTGCGCTACGAGGTAGCCAGGTAACTTTCTAGTTTGATGATCAATTTACCGGTACCGTATCTATTTTTCCGGGTACCGGTATGGCTGGGCATCTTGTATATCCCACGATCCAAATCACTTGCCACTAAGAGGAAAATAAGGAAAAGGGCTAGGTTTCATGGAACTGAGGGTTTAAGAGGGAGTTTCCGGGAAAAGAGATGCCAGTTATGGGATGAAGTTAAAAACGGCGCTAAGGGGGAAGTAAGGTCAGTTAAAATCAGCAGTTCACGGCATATTGAGAATAAATGGCTCAAAACGCACTGAGTTGGTTTATCCAACTTAACTGTAGGATCACTTGCCACGTGGGATAAAAATACATGCGTCGATAGACGAGGTTGCTTCGCTATGAAATAACACTTTAAAAGGAATTAATTATTATACTGCTGTTTCGCCAAAATTAGATGAAAACTCTCTAATAAAGAGGGACAAGGTAAAACTGAGTGTAACAGCTAGTCAAAGACCATCCAAATTCCCTTTACGATACCAATATCGTCAGGCAATGGCAAGGGGGCAAGTGTGTATTGGATAGTTTTATGATTGTGATAAAAGGCTTACTTTAGGTTATTGATGTTATATGTATTTACTTGAAGAAGTCCTGTAAATAATTGTATATATAATTGTAAGATGTATTTATAATGTATCCTTTTTTTGCCATACGATATAAATATATAAGTAACTTGAATAAGTTTTGTAATATGTCACCAGGGCATACAAATATATTATTAATAATCTGATTTGTGTTTGAAATACATCCATATGTCAAACGTAATACAACTGTGAACATGGGTTCGTCCAGTTGCGCGCGTCCTGCTGTGAGCGGTTGCCGCATTGAGATAAGCGAGAGAAGACACGGCTCTCCGCTCGCAGTATACACAGGAACTGCCCCCTGAACACAAGGCGCTCCGAATCTAAATGCATGTACGAGATGGAGGGACTACTAATCCTACGGATATCCATGTTTACAACGAATTCCGCACATTCTTCCAATTGCGGTAGGAGTACATATAAGATGCCTAACAAAAGTTATTCGAGCACGTTTCGACCTCCCTGTGTTTTGTGTATAGCATTCATAGCTTGTCACCCCCGAGGTCCGGTTTCGATTCCCAACTCTTCCATGAAATTTTATTCTGGTCTGAGGGCTGGATGAGGGTTCACTCAACCTCGTGAGGCAAAATTGAGAAGAGGTGAGAGTTCGATTCTCACCTCAATCATCCTGGAAGTAGTTTCCTATTTCTATTCCAGGTAAATGTTGAGACGATTCTTAACTTAAGGCCACGGCCACCCCATCCCAATCCTCCCCTGAATTACAAATACACTCTTATACAGACATTACAATTACACATGTTGTCAGAGAAATTGGTGTTATCACGTAGTTCTGTATTCGAAAGTATCTTAAAAAGTCATCCTGACTGAATATTATATTTCTTGCCTGGATGTGTAAAACTGTTCGACGGCCACTCACCTTGCTAAGGGACATTGTTATGAGTTAATAACTTCAGCTCACAGCATTTCTTAAAGCTCCACTACTGAATTGATACTGCAATACTGTCTTTGTCAAACCTTAATGTTTCAACACCTAATCTTTCAGATTCTATATTATCCCTTCAGTTCAAGGGCAGATGTTATCTCCCGAACGGCTGGTCATGGCGTAACGGGGCTTAGACAGTCAGCTCTATAATTTTAAGCTCTGTTGCACAGGATCATCAAAATAATTGAATAATTAAATGATTTTCATGCGCGGAGAGAAAAAATCATACGGCACAGCGAACCGAGAGCATTTAGTTATCGAGGGAACGCCACGCTATTCTATTGGCTGGTGACAGTGGCGTAGTTGGGGGTTAGACCCTCCCATTGGAAAATCGGCAGGTTGTGATTTCCTGTGTCTGTTTCACCACTGCGCCGCTACTTGGTGATGTACTGTTGTCGCCTTTCAGCCCGGGTCCCCATTGGAGGCTACACACGTCCTCATGACAAAGTATGACCGCAGTCTACCTACAGATCGCGAGGCTTGGCTCATATATTTCTATCGTGCGACAATAATGCTCTCACGCAGCCAGCAAACATGTTCCGACTGCGCTGTGATGGCGTATTATTATTATTATTATTATTATTATTATTATTATTATTATTATTATTATTGCCTTTATTGGTGGCACAGCTAGGGCTCTTGGCCCTCTCTTACACTCAACCACATTGATTCAATACAATAAACATATTACGGCGACAAAATTAAACAATAATAATTGATGGTATACTGTATTGGCTTTCACGGCCGGTGAATTAAAACTCAGCAATTCTTCTAGGTTTGTGCCGTGTCTTGTGTGAGGTTTCGCCTAGGACACCAAGCTGGCTCATCGGCGGGCTCTTGGTGTCCCCGCCCGGACCCCCCCACGCTACCTCCCTTTATATAGAGTGCAGTGCTATGGCTATGGCCATCGCAGTTGCACTCTATATTTTAGTGTTGCTAAGTAACCTATATGATCGCTTTTCAGTCGGTCAACACGAGTGTACGGTACCCAATTATATTGGGAGGGGAGTAACAAGTTATCTCCTAGTGCCTAAAACAATAATACATGAATCGTTTATACACTTAATAGAACACTTATCACATAAAGGGAGTGGGGGGTTGTATCAGAAACGTTTTATTAAGTGTAAAAATAAATATTGTATTATGAATTACACAATTACTCAAGGAAGTTGCCCCTCGCCCAATCTAATTGGGTGTATTTGTGATGACCGACTGAGAAGTCATTCTATTAATGTAGACTGTTCAAATAACAAGAAGACACCCGGGCTTCCAAAGTACCCTAAAAGGTAAGATTTGAGCCATGGATTTTAGGCTAGTATTATAAAGATTTTCAAGGGGAGCGTGATGGCGCAGTGGCTTAGCTTTTTGTCAATCAGCCGAACGGCCGGAGTTCCAATCCCCGTGACAGCGGGGTGGAATTCTCACGGGAAAAATTACGGGGCGTCAGGAAGGGCTTCCCTGGCCGAAACCAAAATGAGCCTGGTTGGCTCCTGCGTACCCAATTAATTGGGATAAGCAGTAGAAAGTATTATAAAGCATTTCAAGCAAACAACGGAACTACGTCAACTGGTTAAAAATCAATAGAACTAGTAATGTTATTGATTTAGGTCCATTTTAACTACTGTGGCTTTTAGATACGCCGGGAAGCCGGAATTTTGCCCCGAGGGGGATCTTTAACGTGCCAGTAACTCTACAGACATGGCTCCCTCACATTTACGCTCCCTTCAATGCCAGCTGACTGCGCCTGGATTAGATCCTGCTACTTAGGGCACAACAGGCGAGAAAGTTACCGCTGATCCACGCAAACAGTAGGTTATAAATCAGAAGCATGTCCCAGTAGGGTATCTATGCATGGCTTCGGTAGCGTAGGCTAGTCGGTAGCATACTGAAATGCTATGTTCAAGATCGCGGGTTAAAACCCAATCGAAGTCATCAGACCCATGTCGTAGATTTATGGCATGTCAAAGAACATACAACTACAATTGGTAGTGTAAAGCTAAAATGTGTAGGCCATTGTGTTAGAAACGCTCCATCAAGTTCAACGTTCGCCGCTGGGAATCAGTGACAGTGGCGTCTGGTAGCTAAAGTTGGAACTACTTGATATTTAAATTGGGTAACCCACGGGTGTTCATTTGAAATGCCCTGCTATGGCCATTGGCTGCAATTCAAATATAAATATCAATGCATTTTGAAAATTAAGACATAAGTAAACGTAAATGATATCATCTCAAACACGAGCGAATATTTTAGTTTTCAGATGTAGAAAATGGCTGTTTAATAGTCAGAGAGCTAATTAAATGAATAAAGATGTAGACTGTTTTGTACAATAATATAAACTTAATGTCGAAGCAAGCCAATTTATGTCGTCGGGATAATGCTCACAAACTTAGATGTAGTACTATGTTTGTTAATTTTCTTATGAAATACCTGGTCTGCCACATGACTGCTGTGAAGGTACGCTTATATATTGCCGAAATTATTTGTAAAATTGATATTGTATTGTTTTGTCAAATTCAGGAATGAAAGGTTTCAAACCCACAGAAAAAATACGAAGTACCTACAATTGAGCCTTTTGAGACATTAAGACCTTTTTATACTTTTCGTTTCACAAATTACACTGGTATTTTTACTAATTAACTGTAATGTTACTCAATTTCACGGAATAACTAGTTTTGATATGGTTAATAACTTGATATTTTAGCTTCGCCCGGTATCTTAAAGGGTTAACCCAGCGTTTGCTTAAAAGGCGCACGGATGGCAGGTCCCAGACGCTATTGAATAAGCCGAGGTGAACAGCGAAACTCCAAACACATATAGTCTACACTTCTCTAAATTCTTGACTCGTCACGACTCGACAGTTGATCCTGACCAACGCAGGGGTGATAGGCTCGCTCGCTCTTAAGCTAGTAATTAAAATTTCCACTGAATGGAGATTGTTGGAAGAAATGAAAACGGAAATTCACTTATAGTGGGCGACGTATTAAAGATAGATATATGCTGTCGCGGTCTTTTTTGTAGAACTTTTCATGCTGACCAATTGTTACACTCAAAGTATAAAGATATTTTAATGCTTTTCCCAGCGTAAGCTTAAAAGGCGCACGGACGCCAGGTTTTTTCGACTCGATTCACTGAAATCGTTATTGCTTTGCTTCCTTTGATCATAAATGAAGGTTTTCCTACAGAAATCTCCCTCGAGAAATCCTTTACTGAATGGTGAAAACCGTATCAAAATCAATTCAGTGGATTTCAGAATTACCCGTTACAACCAAGAATCGGGGACTTTATTTTATACTCTGTACGGATGCCCGCGACTATCATTGAAACAAATACAGGAATTTATAACTAGTAAGGGCTATTAATTCCACGTAAGGCTCATTAAATACGCCATACAAATGTACCGAGGGATACTTGTAGAGGACTGAACTAATAAATACAGAGCATTTTTAGCCTACTTTCGATTTTTGCAAAAAATGAAAGTAGACTTATGAGATCAACACAGGGCGAAAAAAAAGTGTGTCTGTGTGTGTGTGTGTGAGAGAGAGAGAGAGAGAGAGAGAGTCTGTGTGTGTGTGTGTTAGAGTGTACACTGAATGTCTGTCCCCCCTATCAATTCGAACACGGTGAAACCGAATTGAACGAAATTTAGTACAGATGTAGCACTAGCAAAGGACACCTCAGTGTCATGTTTTATATCGCCGCCATCTTGACGAAAACGTAATGGTGGCCACCCAAATATTCAAAGCTTAAATCACATTACGACTAACCTAATCATCCGATCTCTACCAAATTTTGCAACAACATACCAACATGTGGGGAGAATCCTTTGACCAAACTGCAAGGTCATCAGCGCAATAGTTTGTGGTTGACGGCGATGTTTGTGCGCAAATCGATTCCCCCTATTAATTCAAACACGGGGAAACCGAATGGAACGAAATTTGGTACAGAGGTAGCACTAGCAAAGGGCACCTCAGTCTCATGTTTTATATTGGCGCCATCTTGACGAAAACGTAATGGCGGCCACCCAAATGTGCAAAGCTTAAATCAAATTACGACCAACCTAATCATCTGATCTCTACCGATTTTTGCAACAATATACCTTTATGTATGTAGAATCGTTTGACCAAACTATAAGGTCATCAGCCCAAGAGTTTTCGGATGACGGCCATGTTTGTGTTTAATCGATTCCCCCTATTAATTCAAACACGGTGAAACCGAATGGAACGAAATTTGGTACAGAGGTAGCAATAGCAAAGGGCACCTCAGTGTCATACATTTTATCGCCGCCATCTTTACGATAACTGAATGGCGGCCACTCAAACGTTCAAAACGTAAAATCAAATTACGGCTAAACTAATCATCCGATCTCTACCAAATTTCGTAACAACATACCTTTATATAGGACGCGTCTTTAAACCAAACTAGAATGTCATCAGCCGTGCCATTTCAGGATGGCGGCCGTGTGAATTATGCAACTATTATAATCAATAGCTTAAGACCTTCCAATTCCGATTATCGAGCCTAGGGTTGTTTAAGCTATCCTGAAGGTCGTGATCCATTATTTATTATAATTTAATATTATAATATTACACTGTATGAGTGGCTTAAAAGAGCTGAGCCGTCTCTGACACACGACAAGATGGCAGCTGTCCTCATGTGCCTGTCCCATATTTCAGTAGTTTTAGTATGTTGTATGCGATATACCCTACTGATACAAAAATATAAACTTTGTATGAAATGATTTATAATGAAGATGTACTGCAGTGAAGAAATCGTTTATTTCAAGACATTATTTGCTAACACGATGTATCTAATATCTCTGTTAAGAACACTCTCGTATAAAGGGCATGGTTAGCTCTGGGCTAGCGTGTTAGTCTCTCACGTGGTTGACTGGGGATCGAATACTACTGCAGTTAACATTTTTTTCTTGAATTCTTATACAAATGATGTACACGAGCTCTTGATACAGATACTGAATAAAATGCCATTTAGCTCGAAGGAGAGGCTAATGTATACTCTCGTTTGTTAATAAAATCACATCCCCAGCGTCGCACATAAACAGAAGACATTAGGAAAAGGAGAATAGAGGGACTAGATACACGTTGTCATCAACCATAGTCTTCTCAATGCCTCTGTACGGTGCTGTCCTCTTGTGGGTTACGTGGGTAATATCGTTCCAACATACCGCTGTGTATACCTGGCCTCCTGAAGTATGGCAATTTTGTAATAACGGTAGTTCAACTATTAGCCACGATCGCGCTCCGATTACCTTTAAACACTGCCAACTGGATGGCCTCCCTCCTGGCTACTTTATACTGCCTAATCATTGAACAATCAGAGGCGTAGAAGATAAATATTAATTCACTGTTAGGTCGCTGCCACAACCTACTGTGATCGGCGTGGATTTTTAAATGGAAGATACCCTAAACGAAGGATTCTTAAGTTTGGAGGCTTAATATCGAGATTAACGGACGTGAATGCATTACAATAAGTTAGTAGTTTTGTTATTCAATCATCATAAAGTATATAATATTGATTTTGACACTTACTGGCTAATTTTCAATATAAAAGAAAACAAACAATGCATGGTGGTAGAGGTGATTGTTTTAGGGACGAGGACAAAGAATTATAAATATACCCATACATTTAGGAGAATGTAGGCTATATGTTCTTTGCTGAACATCTTGTTTTATGTTCCTATGAATTAAAAGAGTACAGTATATCAACATTGTGACTTTTCTATTCTACTGTATAGTGGTTAGTGATTTAAAATGACTTACGTTTACAATGGAAATAATCACTCAGGTGAGGTAAAATTTATAAAACACCTGCAAAAGTAAAATCACCTTGCTGGCCGCCTCTTGCGCTAGTGTCGCTTCACCTACCAAGAGGATGCAATTTCGTAACGCAGCGGGCTTCGTGGCTCTGTATTTTAGTCTGTAGTAATACAACTCCGTCCTCCCAGGGTTGCCAATGTAGCTTTTCCCCCGCGAAATATAGCGTACTTTAAACTGAGGCTAGCGCAAAATAATTTTGAATCCCATATGGTGGGACATTACCAGCTTTTTTTCCTTTTCTTGGTGAAAGAGAAGTTACAGCCTATGTAGATTAATCCAGTTTTTATTCAAAATAACGTGTTTTAATAAGGACTTAGAAAATTCAATGGGTACATTGACACTAATTTTGGGATCGTTATTAACTCATTGATCATGAGATAGCCGTCAGCCGTGTTGCTTCATATTACGTAAATATGTCCAGCAATTCCCGGAATCTCCCAGTTACGAATGAGTGAAATTTGTCACATGAGTAGTGTAAGCAACTAAACCTTTTTCCGGCTGCATGTAGCATCTGTAAGGTAAGAAGGACCCTGGTAGATGACAAAAATCTTCGAAAATGATATTTTAAGCGTTCAGGGCTAATTGCAATAAAAACAGAATACACATAAAAATGAGTATTGAATAACTCATACACCAACATGATACATCGTGAGAGGACATGCCCACTTTTGCTGAGATCTCTGTAAATGTTTTGAGAGATACGCAGTCTTCATGTTGGTAGCACAGATAGATTTGCATGGACTTTCCTCCATGTAGATTTGAGTATACTTTGTTCCTGTCAGGGGAACTGGAATGTTCTAGATTTACCATTGAAGTGAGACACTTTAGTTAAAAATTAACTTAATGTTTTAAAGAACTGATTCGTTTTTTTCTTTTGTGTGTATCGTATTAGGCCTACTCGAAAACTTCAGGATCAAAATACATGAAACTTTTCTTGTGTAATAATATCTCATTGAGAAATGGAAATACTTCTAGAGATATTTTTAATTCATTTGAGGGGCTTGAGATATCCTGGTCATCAACCCCGTGCAGTTCGGAAAGTGTTGAAGCTCTCTGGCAACCTGCTTTGCTGTGATGATTGTAGTTGTGTGTGTAAATGTATCCGGGACAGGGATAGGGTAGACGCTTCAGGACTTGAAGTAAGGCACTATCCCGGCAATTTCCTGTAGGGATTGTGGCAAAACCCGGGGTAAAACCACACTCTGGATAACCGCTGTCAGCACCGGGATTCGAACCTACGATATCCGTACTTACCGCAACTGCCCTCGCGACCATGATGCTCGTTTGACGAGCGTGGCTACGCCGCGGGATGGAATGCTTGTAGAATTTTGCTTAAGTAACTATAACCACCCCCCCCCCCCCCCCCCCCCATTGGTCGATCCTAGCTACGTAAACAGTAGCCTATTCGAATTCAAGGAGAAATCGCCGGACATGTAACATAACCTATAACTCTCACATTGTAGAGAATACTTTCATCAAATTATACAACATTCCCCAAAGCTAGGAGAACGCCTAACAATCATTGTCTATTCATATCACGATACGTACTTTACAGTTTATAACTAGTAGAAGTACCCGTTCTTCGAACGGTGTTCGGTGTTAACACCAGACATTATAATAATAACAATGTTATTGGTGTTACGTCCCATTTAAGTAATGTTGCTTTTAGAGACGCACCAGACATTATCAATTGAGCTACTGTTGCAATGGTTAGCGGCTTGTCATTCCTTCATAAGTTTATCAAAACGAAGTTAGATTTCTGGGAATATCACACACACTGTTAATTTAAGGGCCTTATATTGTGGTTTTCGGAGACCCTTTATTGACTCGCAAATTTTGTGTCTCACATTGAGAAGTGAAACATATGCTTTGGTCGTCCTTCTGGGATAATTTTTATATTTCGCCTATTTTAGCATGTATTTTGAGAAGTTTTTCCCTATATCCACCCTTCTACTGTATGAAATGTACGGTGAAGAGTTTTATAAATAATTGGTGTATTGACTCATGTTTACCATACCTAATTTTACGATGCACCAAGCATCCGAACATGAGTTATAGGCATACATAAGGATACACAGAAAGAAAGACAGACAGACAATACTATTGTCTACAACATATCACCCAGAAATCCAAATATGGGTATATCTACCACACAGTATCTAAGAAAATCATCCTTACGATGAACCCGTATGTCGACAAAAAAAAAAGATTAGTTAAAATGTGCTCTCAAACTAAATTCACCTATCGTGTACTTCCTGACATGAAATAGAATTGAAAGCCTTGTAGATGAAACGCAATACACGTCACATAAGAACTGACCCTCTACGTTGTGTTGGGTCCCCATACACAAGAAGACCTCTATCATAAATTATAAAAGCTTGTGGTGCATGAAAATTCAGGTTCTTTAGTCTCAAATGGCCCAAATTCCTAAAAGCCGCAAAAAATGCTGATTCAATTCAGGAATTTTTAAAATAATGTTCTTGTTTGGAGATATAATAGACCTTCTGTAGACTACTATATGTCGCACGTGAAAGTTACATGAAAAAATCCTAGGTTACCCCTTGACCCCCTTAATTGCATTGATGAACTATACAGTCCACGTTGGTTCCGTGATAACCTTATATTTGCAAACTTTCACAGAAATGTAATAAATGTAATAAATGTAATAGATTGCTTCTTAATGAAATAGATGGAAAGTTTGATGCCACCCCTTGAGATAATGTTCTCATGGTTACCGATTTGCATTCCTTCATTAGTTTGTTAAATTAAATTTCATTAGTTTTCTGGGAATGTTTCAGAAACTGTTGGTTTTTTGAGCCTTATAATGTAGTTTTCGAGGACCCTCGAGTTTTATTTCTGGCACCGGGGGGCTTTGTCTCGTCGTTGTTCGCCATAATATAATACTACTAATAATAATAATATAATATAGGGATAGGAATATAATAGACCTGCCATACCACACACGCAGATGTAAATCGCGTGAAAAAATTCTAGACTACCCCTTGACCCCCTTAAGCGCATTTTACGTATTGATGAAATTTACAGCTTAATTTGGTTCCATAATAACCATCTAACCTTTGCAAACTTTCACACTAATGTAATTAATGGAATTGTATTGCGTCTTACAGCAATAGATTGACCTCTGAGAATCTGTTGCCATGGTTATCGGCTTGCATTCGTTCACTAGTTTATTAAATTAAATTAGTTTTCTGGGAATATCTCAAAAACGGTTGGACGTAGGACCTTAAAATGTGCTTTTAGGGCCCCCGAGTTTTGTCTCTCACATTGAGGGGCTGAAAATGAGCTTTGTCTCGTCCTTCTACTCCTATTTCAGCATGTATTTTAAGGGGGTAGGCCCTCTTTTATGAGAGGTACGGAGAAGGGTTACATCAATGATTAGTGTCGTGCCTCTGATGGATATCTGTACCAAATTTTGCGTTGATACACCCAGACATTCTCGAGTTATAAGGGAACAAAGTTGTCCACAGACAATCAAACAAACAGACAGACAGACCAAAACATTATTTTCGCGCGCATCTATCATAAAACAGTCTGAAACGTGTAAATAACTCAAATTTCCGTAGAAATTCGGGAAAAAAACAGGCAAATTTTCTTTTTTATATATGTAGAGATACACTGCACCGCTCGGTTTTGACCGTGTTTTATTGCACAAATTTAGGTTTTACTCGCTAACCGTCGGAGACACAAGAAAAATGATAAGAACCTTTTGGATAGAAAATTAAATGCTGAAGCTCGTGTATACCATCAAAAGTTTGCTATTTCTCAGCGTTCTCTTTTTATTTGAAATGGAAATATGAAATTTTGAAACCAAAGGGTGTAGTGACGTCACAAAAGTAGGTTTTACTCGCTAACCGTTGGAGATACACGGAAAGTGATAAGGACCTTTCGGATAGGAAATTAAATTTCAAAGCTCGTAAATGCCATCAAAAGTTTGCTATTTCCTACCGTTCTCTTTTTATTTGATATGGAAATATGAAATTCTGAAACCAAAGGGTGTAGTGACGTCACTAAAATGGTCGCCATTTCTTAATAGTGCAAAATATCGAAATTAAAAGTATCCTATATATAAACCTGGTATTTCAGCTACATCCATGCAAAATTTCATTTTAATCGGACCAGTGGTTTTGCGTTATTAGGTAACAGACAGACAGACACACACCATCTCATTTTTATATATTAGTATGATGGTCAAATACGAGAAATGAGGGCCGGCGCGATATAAGCCTATACCAGTATAAGCATAACCTTATTACTCTATTTTTAGACTACTTTCGAATTTTGCAAAAAATTAAATTAGCCTACTTTCGATTTCTGCAAAAAATCAAAATAGACCTATGAGATCAACACAGGGCCAAAAATTGTGTGTCTGTCTGTGTGTGTGTGAGGGTGTGTGTGAGTGTGTGTGTGTGTACTCCGAATGTCTCTATCCCCCCCCCCCCCCTTATCAATTCGAACACGGTGAATCCGAATTGAACGAAATTTGGTAAAGAGGTAGCACTAGCAAAGGGCACCTCAGTGTCATGTTTTATATCGCCGCCATCTTGACGTAAACGCAATGGCGGCCACCCAAATGTTCAAAGCATAAATCAAATTACGACCAACCTATTCATCTGATCTCTACCAAATTTTGTAACGTTATACCTTTGTGTATGTAGTATCTTTTGACCAAACTACGAGGTTATCTGCTCAATAATTTGCGAATGGCAGCCATGTTTGTGTGCAAATTATTCCCCCTATCTATTCAAACACGGTGAAACAGAATTGAACGAAATTTGGAACAGAGGTAGCACTAGAAAAGGGCACCTCAGTGTCATGTTTTATATCGCCGCCATCTTGACGTAAACGTTATGCCGGCCACCCAAATGGTCAAAGCTTAAATAAAATTACGACCAACCTATTCATCTGATCTCTAACAAATTTTGTAACATTATACCTTTATGTATGAAGAATCTTTTGACCAAACTACGAGGTCATCTGCCCAATAATTTGCGGATGGCGGCCATGTTTATGTGCAAATCGATTCCTCCTTTGTATTCAAACACGGTGAAACGGAATTGAACGAAAATTGGTGCAGAGGTAGCACTAGGAAAGGGCGCCTCAGTATAATGTTTTATATCGCCGCCATCTTGACGTAAACGTAATGGCGGCCACCCAAAAGTTCAAAGCTTAAATCAAATTACGACCAACCTATTAATCTGATCTCTACCAAATTTTGTAACTATATACATTTGTGTATGAAGAACATTTTGACCAAACTACGAGGTCATCTGCCTAATAATTTGCGGATGGCGGCCATGTTTATGTGCAAATCGATTCCCCCTATCTGTTCAAACACGATGAAGCGGAATTGAACGAAATTTGGTACAGAGGTAGCACTAGTAAAGGGCACCTCAGTGTTATGTTTTATATCGCCGCCGTCTTGACGTAAACGTAATGGTGGCCACCCGAATGATAAAAGCATAAATCAAATTACGACCAACCTAATCACTTGATCTCTACTAAATTTTGCAACGTAATACCTTTATGTATGAAGAATCTTTTCACCAAGCTACGAGGTCATCTGCTCAATTATTTGCGAATGGTGGCCATGTATGTGTGCCAATAGATTCCCCCTATCTATTCAAACACGGTGAAAACGAATTGATCGAAATTTAATACAGAGGGAGCACTAGCAAAGGGCACCCCAGTGTAATGTTTTATATCGCCGCCATCTTGACAGAAACGGAATGGCGGCCAGCCAAATGTTAAAAGCTTAAATCAAATTACGACCAACCTAATCATTTGATCACTACCAAATTTTGCAACAACATACCCATTTTGTGGGAAGCATCTTTTGACTGAACTACAGGGTCATCAGCCCAATAGTTTGCAGATAGCGGCCATGTATGAGTGCAAATCGATTAATCATATCAATTCAAACACCGTGAAACCGAATTGAATGAAATTTTGTACAGAGGTAGCACTAGAAAATGGCAGCTCATATTCATGTTTAATATCCGTTTAACACGTATTTCAACAAGCTACTAAAACCAACATTCAATTATATTCCTTGACAAGGACAAAGAGTTATAAAAATACCCATGCATTTAGGAGAAAGTAGGCTACATGTTCTTTACTTAACATCTCGTTCTTTAAAGAATCGATACAAACGATTGGAATATGCCTTTTATTAGAACAACCAAATGAAACTACGAAATAAATTCTCCCAAAACATCATTTTATTGGTGATAAACCGTGGATATTACACAGCAATTACAGTAGCCATTTTCAAATTGATTTTTACCGTAATCGATTGCTTTCACGACAATAATCGATGTTCGAACATATCGATTATTACTTGTAAATATCGATAATTTAGCCGAAATTTCCATTGCTAGGAACTCTCAAATTTCAAAGTTGCAGGGCGATAATGTAACAAAACATTATTTTTAATATTTTTCGGTAATTTGGGCACTTTTCGCATTTATCGCATTTATGGTAATAATTCGCAAGACCCCCTAGTTGTCGCACTTTGTCGCATATTCAGATTCGCAAATTCCGGGTATACATAGTCATAATAGTTACCAAATAGTTGAAAAACCGAGAAAATAGTAAATTTCTCATTTATCGCAATTGCAAGTTTCCCTTATCCCTAAGTATTGGTTATCGTGTTGGGATCTTGGATGGTCTTCGACATGCAGTTTCATTGGCGCCCTCAGCCCCCCCCCCCCCCCCCCGTCTGGAAACCTAAAAAGTTAAGCGATATGACAATCTGACTGAGAACAAACTCGTTTTGCAAAAGTGTTCATTCATTAATTTTGTGACATATAGCCTATAATAACTGTAGTAGCGACAGTAGTGGCTACGCTGGCTAAAGCGCAGTGTTAGGTCATGGGGCCAAGCTCTCTGGTGACTCGGTAGACGCATGGGTTCGAGCCCCACCATCGGCCGTCCTTAAAATGGTTTTCCGTGGTTTCCCCATTTTCAACACCAGACAAATGCTGGGACGGTACCTTCTGACAGGCCACGGCCGCTTCCTTCCACATCCTTCTCCAATATCATTCACCTTAATCAATTCTATATCTCATCCCGACGCGCAGGTCACCCACGGGCGTCGAATAGAAAGACCTGCACTGGGTCTCTGAGGAGACCATACGACAAAAAAAACTGTAGTTCAGATATGTAACGTTCAATCGGGCGCAATATTAAATATAGTGGCAGTGGGCGCAGTAAGCCTGTCTGGCACACGTCCGAAGTCAGAATTTAAAAAATATTACCACAATATTTGCCGTAGAACAGTTTTGAGTGATACATTCATTCAGTCTCTGCGTATTACGTAATGGTGCACGATCGGGCGCAATGTGCCTGGCAGATCACTTCTGCAACAACAGCAAATGTGTAGAAGGGTCATTGAACAAACTACCCTATATAGACTTGAATGTCATGCTGAAAGGTTCAAGTAGCTTCACCCCCGCGAAAGACGAATACGAGACAAGAATTAACTCGTGCGCCTGTCAATACAGTTGCGCCCACCGGAAGGTTAAATATCATCCTACATTTTGTGCTCGTCAGACGAGAGTTTCTGGGAGCAGCCGGTCTTAAACAGCCCTTCCGAAACCCTCCCCTGGTTTCACACAGGACTCGGGGAAAAATGTATTCGTAGGTTGGCCTAAAACGTAAAACTCTGCTCGGGGGAGTCGGGAATATGAGATTTCTATTCTTACGACCAGCCCAGTGGAATACACCCATAGGAAACACACAAAACAACGACGAAATAATGAGGACAGGCTTATTGTTAAGATCACACTACATTTATTGGAAAAATCACAGATCCCTAGCCTACTTCTGAGAGGTGAGAATCGGATAGTCCGAATCTAAACTGCCATGAAAAGAAAGTCAAAAATAACTCCTATCTAAAGTCAATATTAAACCTCTCGAAGTCCTATTCACAAATCAGAGAATAATTCAATCACTAAGAGATAAATACGTAACGATTCCCAATGCAATTACATCGGAGATTTACTAATAATAATGACAGGCGTGAATCTACTAGCAAGAAAGATATTTACTTGTTTACAATTCAAAGTCAAATTTACGTTTATCAATAGCACAATAAGAATAGCTAAGCTACGATGCTATTCTCTCCAACATTTAGAATTACTTGAAATTTTGCTAACCCTATCTGACGTTCAGTAAAGAACATATAGCCTACTTTCTCCTAAACGTTTGAGTATAGTTATAACTCGTTGTTTTTATCAAAGAGTATAATAGAATCATTTCTTGGTGAAGACCTTAGAAACTATTTATCTCTGCCAAACACCACAGCCTCGAAATCAACTGCTACCATCATTGAAGAAAGAAAGAAGGAAAGAAAGAAAGAAAGAAAGAAAGAAAGAAAGAAAGATAAGAAGTATGTAAAGAATGTTATGGATCTGGAGACATAATCGACCGAACTGGCTGCGTGGCTCAGCGCTAACGTTCTCGCTTGCTGGGCCCTATGTTGCAGGTTCGTATCCTGGCGCAGTCAGCTGGCATTTGAGGGTGCACAAATGCGAGGGAGCCGTGTTAGTAGATTTACTGGCACGTTGAAGATCCCCTTCGGGGCAAAATTCTGGCACCCCGGCTTCTCTAAATGCAACAGTAGTTAAAAGGGACGTAAAACCAAAAACATTGTTATTATTATTATTATTATTGTTATTATTATTATTATTATTATTATTATTATTATATAATCGGCCTGACCTGGGCAACATCCAACTTTGAGTTGAGGCATGTCTTTACACGTCTGGCTGTGCATGGCTTTCACAACCCTAATTGAATTAACAAATCTTTCCATGATCATACAGAGACGTGTCTATACCAACTATGTGGATATTTTCGATTGCTAATTGGCTGCAATAAAATTATTAATGAATATCCTGAACTAGCACCAACGGCTAGAGTTCAGATACTATGTGACATCGTTTTGTTCTTTATCTCAATTAACATTTTCAAATAACGCACAATAGGCTGTTACAAACCCTTTAAAATAAAAAGTAAAAATGTATCGTAGTATCATCTTGTCATTCTTCAAATTCGATGCGCGTAGAATGCCGATGGTATACTAATAAATGGAGTCCCATGTACACCAGTCGTGACATCTAATGGAGAAGTATCGAACAAGATAATCCTGACAGGGGAGTGCATTCTAGCGGCCATAAACATAAACTTTTCAATAAAATCTGTAAGTTAATCTGTTGGCCGGCGTGCAGTTCGCCATGATAATTCACTTTTTTGTTCCTAGATGTCTCGTGCAAATCTGCTGGCGAATTTTGTTTAATTATATATTTTCCATCGTACTATGCACAATGTAACGATTAATTTTAAAACGTCTGAGTCATTACAAAACAATAAATATAAAGAAATTCAAGCAAAAAACCTAACTCTGATAGGGGTTGAACCATAGCCATAAGATTTATAGGCTAACGCTTTACCACGGAGCCAAACGTGCGAACAGACATTAAACGATATCAATGAGTTACATAGAACGTGTTAGCAATTAATGATTTACACTAAACGATTTCATCAGTGGAGTATATTATTTATATATAAAGCATTTCACACAAAGTTTATTTATTTTGTATCAGTACGCTATATTGCATGCAATACTCAAATTAGTGAAATATAAGTCAGGCACAAGATATCCGCTGCCATCTTGTCTTGTTACTGAGACGGCTCAGCTTTTAAAATCACTCCTGCACTATAGTATTACAAAATAAACTTTTAATTTCGAACGTGCCTCTTCCTATAGAAGAGTTAAAACGATTCTCGGCTCGATAATCGGAACGGGTGGGTCCCATGATATGGATTATAATGTTTGCATAATTCGCACGGCCGCCATCCTGAAATAGTACGGCGGATGACTTTGCAGTTTGGTCACAAGACGCGTCCTATATGAAGGTATGTTGTTACCAAATTTGGTAGAGAACGGATGAATTGGTTAGTCGTTATTTCATTTTACGTTTTGAACGTTTGAGTGGCCGCCATTCAGTTTTGGTAAAGATGGCGGCGATATAAAACATGACACTGAGGTGCCCTTTGCTAGTTCTACCTATGTACCAAATTTCGTTCAATTCGGTTTCACCGTGTTTGAATTGATAGGGGGGGACAGACATTCAGAGTAAGCACACTCACACACACACGGACTCACACACACACACACATACACACACACACACACAGGCAGACACACAATTTTTCGCCCTGTGTAGATCTCATAAGTCTACTTTCATTTTTTGCAAAAATCGAAAGTAGCGTAAAAATGACAAACGAGACGCGTTTATCCTAGGGAAGTTGAATAAAAGAACAAAGCAATGCACAATCTGTTCCTAATTGAATTAAGTCGAAGAAATATCATAGCTATTTACAACACAAATTTCACAGGCTCAGTACACTCCTACTGGTAATGCAATTGGCATTCCTACCTGCACAGTTTCCTGCGGTTTCCAGAGAAATAGTCGTAAGTGTAATGGGAAAACATACATTGGCGATTGCTGTGACAGGCCGCCACGTTTTATTTCACTTATCATCATAACGACCGGGTTTTCAATTTATCCCGTCATTATATGATCGTCGTCTCGAGATCGGGGATAATCAAAGTGTATTTACATAACGTTGAAACTCACAAACTCTAAGAAATGGTCAGAAAGAAATTTAAGATAAGCATTCTTTCGTTTAAACTAAATAATTATTAAGTTTTCAGTTTAGTTCAAAATTCTGTCTCTTGATTATTATTACCAATATTAATTCATTATTAATCCTCAAAGTGTCATTGTATACTTTTAGTGACCAATAAATGTGACTAGTGTAGCTCTAAATATGGGAGAAACATCAAAGAAACACTTCATATTATCACTGAATCACTGTTCACTTGATAAACACCCTGTATTCGATATTAATAACACGGACTCGTCAGTCACAATCATCAGTCAACTTGCCAAAAGCGTACAGAGTTGATGGAAAAATACCACAATCATAAATTGGCTCCAAAACCTGCGCTCAAATACTCCCCTAAACATTCACTCCTCTAGACACGACAATAGCATGACCTTAATTTATACAAAGATGACCCATTCGTGTACTTGAGCTCACAATAACTGTTCGGTTTTGTTTTTTTGTTTTTATGGCAATGTCTACTTTCAATACAAAATATTTACCATGAAAAGTAGTCGGAATATAATCTTCAATAATTAGCCAGTGTTTAATACATTACAGAATGCTGTACTCAAAGAATCAGTTCTCAAGCATCTGATCTAGACCTTCCTCGAACTCGTGTTCTCTAGCTTACTAAGATACACATTTCATTCAGTCAGATTATTTCATCGATTGTCGAGAATAAAATAAATGAGCAAAGCCTCCTCTGCACGCTGGTTATGCGTCTAACAGGTTACCAGCTGTTGTGACAGCAACAAGCGGGTTCTCAGAATGCACTGCCTTGTAAATTCACATACAGATTACTGCTACAAAAGGCTTGCTTCTGAAGCGATCAATACCACGGCCTTCACACAGCCTTGAAAAATATTTGCTAACCTTCAACTGTTCGTTATTATAGAATAGTGTCCTGCATTCTTATACACGGCAATCTGCCGTAAAGCCACATACATTGTCAGCTCGTACTAAATACAGTATAGCAGAACGTTATTTGCAAAGCAACCTTCCTTCAGGCGCTCTTTGAAACGATACGTATGACCAGATATAATTATCAACTAAACATAAAAAAATCCTACCTATCAGAATGTGAAGAAAAGTCGAAAGACCGTCTAAAACTATACCACTGTTAAAATATCTCACCCTGTTACATGATAAATTGAAGCGTTCATCACTTACATGCTCATTAGAGTTTTCGCCCGGGTCATCACGGCGATTTCATGGCCTACCTCCATTGCCATGCTTATAACTCCAGCATTTCCTGACATCCGTCGCCCTCCCAGGTCATTTTTAACTACTCCATGATCACATCTTCCATAGCAAAAGGATAATTATACATTTGGGCGAGATTTCCATAACCATGTGCTCCCATGTTGAATAATGTGCGTTCCTGTAGCGTGATTTTTACAGCTTAAAAGAATACTTTCACTGTCTCTACAACTGTGCGGTATAAGCAAGAGTGCCATAACACCTGCCACCGTCGCGACGTTACAAATATCATTAATATGATATTTGGCAACACTGTAAACTGTTTTAGTTGCACTCACGTTCACACCACGTGGTCGTCGAACATCGCTTCAATTTCCTGTCATATGAAATAAATATTTACTGTTCGTTCGTTTTACCGATACGTTAGATAATTATTATTCCACTGTAATTTGCTGTGGAGATTTATTCTTATACACTTAGATAATAACATGTTTTCACGAATAGTTATACCACATGTCTACTAAATTAAATGTCCTCATGTGCGTTATATGAAACATATTATAACTCGGCAAATACACCACAATACTGCAGAGTACTGCTTTAAATAGTTAAACAGTCCAATGCTCTCACAATGATGATCAATTATACTCAACTCTTGCACGAATATAACGTGGATTATCAATTATACTTCACTTATGTAAAAAAAAAAAAAAAAAAAAAAAACGTTCACCCACCATGGGAGTCTGTCAGATCGAGTGTATCACGCAAATTAATGCTGAAATATGTGTCTCACGAAGTCTCACTGCACTGTACACGCAGTGGAGTAATTATATTCAATTTTCACAATGATGTAACGTGGATTATCAATGGTAGAATTCACGTATGTATAAACACATTCACCCTCCATGGGATCTGAAAGATCGAGTGCATCACGTCGAAGAAGACCGGAGTAAACTGTAACAGCTGTAGTCAAGTGTTGATATCATTAATTCCGATCGCGTTTCTGCGATGTTATACCTTTATCAGTACCCAAAATAATTCCAAAAATTCCAAAATAAAGATGTTGGTGAGTTACAAACATTTCCAGGGCCTATAAATAATATAGGATACACAAAACAAGTTATCCAGACACCAAAGTCAATCAAAGAGTTCACATGCCATTCAGGTGCGTTCAGAGTAGTTCCAAAGTGAGTTCTTAGATACTGTCGTTACGCTGCCATCGATCTTCAGATTGAGAAGGAGCAATGGGGCTCAATATCTCACTTATGCTGGTGCGCATTCGCATGTTGATAAACACTTGAGTAATGTTACAAAGTCATATTGTAATTTATATGCGCATACTTTTCATTCGTGTGTATTGCGTTTACAATGAACGGCCACCTATACTGTGTCTTTGAGGATATAACGTTATTTATTTCGTGTGCATGGTCTAGGAATGGATATTTATTTCACTTAAAGGTATCAGTAAGTAATGTAATTCTTTCTTATTAATATATAATCCAAAAACGACATGGGCGCCAGCACGGTGGGAGAGCCGTCTCCCCTCCCCTGGATTTCCGAGCATGTTGATATTCGATTGTTCATTGTCACACGACTTTACTTCATATTTGGAAGTTACTGATATTAATCTGAAAACTTTACAACATAAAATTTCTTTAACGTTGCTGATGTAATATGTATTTACATTTAAAAAGATTGTTTTAATGCTGCCGTACAGTAGACCACCAATGAAAACATAGCTCCAATTTTCAATATGGTTTTGCTGAATGTTAAATACCGGTACCGTATGTTTCCCTAACACTATCACGAGTGGCGGCCACCACACTCCGGCAGTGGCGATATGAAAGCACGTTCTGGAAATAATTTTAGACGTTGCAACACCACTAGCAGATTTTAACCCCTTAAACATGGTTTCCTTTGCTGACTAATACAACACTGGTACCGCAAGGTCACCCTTAAAATATTGGATTATGTACTGTTTTCAGGTCCGAATTTATGGTGGGAATAATTGGACAACTGCCTGGGGCGGCGTATTTTAGGGATAGTCAAATTTCTGGAAAACTGGACAAAATCGCTTGGGCATTAAACGTCAAGTTATTAATGATTAAACCCCCCACAAGAGAATATACTTTGGCAATGTTAATTATTTACGGACATAAAATAAAGGATCGTGCTAGTCACCTTGGTGTTCTTGCTGTTGATCGGACTTGAATGTGAAATTGTGCAAATGAGGAAATCCTAAATTTGTTATTTAAATAGTTGGTGTTTTAGGCATTGGTTGTGTATGTCTGTTAAAATTTAATGTAAATTATTTCTATTAAGTTTATTTCTATTTGTTGTTGTTGTTGTTGTTGTTAGAGTCTTCAGTCTTTTGGCTGGTTTGATGCAGCCCTCGATTCTTCCCTGTCCTGATCTAAGCGTTTCGTCTCTACATAGCTACCACACCCTACATCCGACGCAATCTGTTTAATATATTCTGACCTAGGTCTACCCCCTCAGTTCTTATCCTCGACCCTTCCTTCCATAATTAACTATGCTATCCCTGGGTGTCTTAGTATGTGTCCTACCAACCTCATCTTTTCTCTTTATTAGCAGTCGCCAGAAACATCTCTCCTGTCTCCCTCGTCTTAATACATTTTCCTTTGTAACCCAATCTGCCCATATGATCATCATTCTCCTGTAACACCACATTTCAAACTCGTCAATTATCATCTTTTCTGCTGCTCCAATAGTCCAAGTTTCACTTCCATAGAGTGCCACGCGTAGTTTAATACATGCACAGATGAAGGAACCTTTAATAAATCTACATTTTCCAAGTCGGGGATAGCAATTTTTTTCTTTTTTCTTTTTTCCTTTTTTTGCCCAGAGGCGTCAGGAACTCTAATTATGGGACGGACTGTATTATACTATCCCCATTCTTTATGCCAGTTTGTCCCATGACCGTTATTCGTGCCGCGAAATTTTTGTTTTCAACAAGGTGTGCAATAGTACTGTGGCTCATTTCTTGAGAACAAAGCGATTATTGGCACGAATTAACAGCAATCTGCCATTGTTGTAGATTCTTAACCTGTAGTGCTATATAAATAAACAAGTAGTTCCGTGAAGAACTATACAGCCTATTTTCATATATCCCACTTATGTTAACTGCCTCAATCTTCATACAAAATTTCAGTTTGATTGCTGTAATAGATTCGTAGATATTATGAACCGACTAAATACTTCGGATGGTCGCCATGTTGGATTTTATATATGTTGGTCTTAGAGTTATGTACTGTTATATGAAGATTATTGTGTACGTGTAGCATTCAAACTTCAATCGCATGATTGGGACACAAGAAGTAAAAACGAGATTTTAAAATTACGCATAGCTGTCATCTTGTGGTTATGGAAAAAATTGAAATAAATTAGATGCCAGTGGATTAACAATCGTATAAGGATTTGCTCTACCAAGTTTCACTGCACTCGGATGGTTAAATTGCGTGAAACGTCCATGTGAATATTTATACTTCGTGTCGCCGCCATGTTGGATTTGTGATCACCAGGTTATTTAAAGTCCCATAGGTGAACTTAAGTTCATAATCCATATGAACATAAAAAATTCAGTTTGATTGCTATAATAGATTCGTAGATATTCAGAGCCGTCTAAATATTTCGGATGGTCGCCATGTTGGATTGTTATATGTATAGGCCATAAAGTCATGTACCATTAAAGGAAAATTATTGCGTAGGTTCATTATTCAAGCTTTCACATCGATCGTATGATTACGACACAATAAATAAAAACTTAAATTTAAAATTCGCAAACCGCCATCTTGAGGTTATGTAAACAATTGTACTAAATAAGATACC
The DNA here is from genome assembly GCA_946902985.2 of Meconema thalassinum. Lineage (NCBI taxonomy): Eukaryota > Metazoa > Arthropoda > Insecta > Orthoptera > Tettigoniidae > Meconema > Meconema thalassinum. Next base: position 122,691,637 of record OX336397.1, read on the forward strand.
AGTGTATTACAATGTGTATAAACATTTCCTGTGCCAGATTTCATTGCGTTTGGAACATTAAATTGCGAGAAAGGTCTACTTAAAATTTCCAAATTCGCTTGGCCGCCATGTTCGTTTTGTAGTTAACCGGTTTTTGAAAGTCTTATAGATGAACTTCCAGTAGTGCCCTTTCTCTCCGTACAAAATTTCAGGGTGATACCGCAAATAGTTTCAGAGATATAGAATGCCGGTGAAATATTTCGCACATCCGCCATCTTGTGGTAATGTAAACAATTGAACCAAGTTAGATGTCGGTGCATTACAATGTGTATAAACATATACTGTACCGAGTTTTATTGCGTTTGGTTGGTTGAATCGAGAGAAACGTCTATTTAAAAGTCGAAAATTCGCGTGGCCGCCATGTTGGTTTTGTAGTTACCAATTTTTCAAAAGTCACAAAGGTAGTAGTTCCCTTTATCACCGTAAAATCCAGGGTGATATCGGGAATAGTTTCGGAGATACTGAATGCTGGTGAAATATTTCGCACAGCCGCCATGTTGGATTGGTGAGACGTAAAAAAATTTGAAGGGCACGGTCGGGGTCGTCCAGAATAGTGCTATGAACTTCCCGAGTTTCATTGAAATCGCTCCAGCCGTTTAGAAGTTATTAGGGGGACACACACACACTCCTCACACACACACGCACACGGACAAAAGGCGATCTCATAAGCCTATCTTTTCAAAATTGAAAATAGGCTAAAAATAAAATAAAATAACCCCTGGCCATACAGCCCATGAAGGTCCTTGGCCTACCAAGCGACCGCTGCCCAGCCTTTTGGCCAACAGATATTAGGGCATGGTCAGCGTATCGGGTCCCCTCGGCCGTTAATCTTGGTCTTCGTGACCAGGGCACTGCCTCACTGTCAGACAGCTACTCAATCGTCCTCATGAGGCTGATTGCACCCCGTTCCAGCCCTCACGTCAGTTTCTAAAATCCCTGATGGGGCTAGGAATCGAACCCGGCGCCTCCAGGTGAGAGGCAGGCATGCTATCCCAACATCACGGGGCCGGCACCTGTAGTGTTTTATCTTCTACAATCTAAGCAATTTATAATAGTTAAATTGTCCTGCGACATTTGTGCCGTTATCAAAGCTACTAACTTTCGCACTATCAATCGAATGTAGACGGCAGGTCAGTCGAGACGAAATGGTGATACACGTCGTAATGTTATATATGATTCTAAAGGTAGCAAGGTAGGCAATTTTGGATACTCAACATTTAGGGTACTTATGAGTGGAGTAGCTTCACAGAATAAAGATTAAGCTCGACATAATGCTTAATCGTAATAACCATCAATTTGAAATGGGTATGGAACGTCAATAAATTCAAAATATATCCGATCATCAGTAATCATAACTTGCATATTTAGGCCTAGTCTGTGCCTTAGCCTGACAGTTCTGGGAAATAGTATTTTAAAAGAAGAAACTTATAAATTAAGGGTATAAAAGTACGTTTTATGATTACGGCTGCGTGAGTAGCGCCTTTCTTTTCCAGGCTCGTATGAACAATCTGGAAGACCTAAAGATCATAGATCTGCATTTTAGCCAAAATATCTCCAAAATGGACGTAAATCTATACGTGGCATGCATTGTAAAAAAGGACATAATGTATTATTTTGGCCTTAAGCCCATCTGTGTAGCTGAGTACCTCAATTTACGCTCTACGCTGAGGACTGTTTACTTGAATATTCGAAATTCGCTTGCCGACGCTGACAGCAGCCATTCTGTGTGTAATAATTTCAACACTACCTTCAGCAGTATGCCACGTTGGTACCATGTTTTATGTACGGGGTCACTCGTCTCAAAACTACTGTACTCTAAAAAAACATAGCTTATACACCCTCGCCTACTGACACCACACAGGATATTGGATACATTTCACTCACAGTCAAGTACAATGGGGAAAGGTTAAAGCAGTTCAAAATAAAGCAACTACATTAACAATAATGCCAGTTACTGATTATAAGAAGGCTAATTTTCCCTCTTTAAGGGTACCGAGCCTTAACAAACATAGATTTAAAAATCTCATAAGTATTAGTTGGGCAGTGTATTATTTACGTCACAGGTACAAAAGAATACTCACTGGCCTGGAAAAAAGTATTCATCCTATGTAAAACGCCGATCTGCGTATTTCTTCGAAATCGGTCGAGTGACATTATGCACTCGACCTCATTCTTTTGTTATGTCTTACATTTGGGAAACAGTAAGGTGAAATATCACTTGATAATTTTAGAAAACTGGATGGAATTGTACAATATCTGTCTATGTTTGATATACTTTTCATAAACAGAGAAATGCTTGAGCATAACGCTCAATTACACAGAAAAAGGCAGTGATTGATTAAGTTCATATAACTATTCCTCTAGTTTCAGTCACGCGGCAGCACCGCCACTTAAGAATGCGAATACTGATAGCAAGAAGCACGTGATATAGTTTTTATCTATTTTACTTTGTGGAGAGTAATAATCAAGCGAAATATTTTTATTGCTAAAACAAAAAATGTTTAACAAAAACCATAGACTCACGCTACGAGTTTATCACTTAGTAGGTTACAAGTATTCAATGATTCTAATAACGGTAATGCGAAGTATTTATGATTGGTTGTGAAGAAGAGGAAAAACGTGATGATCTGCTGTAACGGCCAGTAAAAGGTAGATATTTGGAAACAGTGTTATTTGAATTATTGGGCAGATTCCGATGTAGGGATATTTCCACAGTTTAATTTATCTTAGTAATTTGGGATTTTCTGAAAACATGTCCAGTTATTTAGAAAGTTGGGGAACTGGATTAACAATACCATTTTAATGAACAACTTTATTTTTGTTAGTACCACTAGTTCTTACCTGTTCTTAAGAACTGAACATTACGACGATGAATCACGAAGAAAAGCGAACTTTTAAGGACAAAAACTAAAAAAACAACCTCCCATTCCTGCCATAAAATAGCCACCAGTTTTAGAGCAGTCAAATAATGAATTTCACGAAGCAAGTAAGAACTGTCACGTAGTGACAGGTAGGTAGTGAAACTAAAATTTGTACTTGCTCCCATCTGGAAAAATTCCTGCGGGCGCCCATGCCACGCCGGCTGCTTGGAGATATATTGTTGTCGCCTTTTGGTCCGGCTCTACTTTGAGGCTATAAACGTCTTCATAACAACGTATAACTCTGTCCTCTCAGGGTTGCCAATCTACATCCCCCCAGTTTTTTTTTCTAACCGAGCCTAGTCCCAGACAAACTTAAATCCCGCCTAGCAGTGCAATAAGCTTTCCTTCTTTTCTTAGCGGGAGGAAAGTTGTAAATAATTTAATAAATTAATCTAGTTTTAATAAAAGTAAAAAATATTTAAAAGGGCCTACAAAAGGTGAGTATATTTACACTAATTTGGCCTGTGATTCCCCGACTTAAGTATTATAATCCCCTAGTTACCGTACTATAATCCCATGGATTGGCCGATCTTGGCTACGCTACTGAACCAAACACAGTGATCGTGACCATACAGTTAAAATGCATTTCATTCCCACCAAATTGCAACAATAAACCTAGGATTTTTGAATTCCTGCAAGACGGAACTCCTGGTACTGTACAGGACAAGGGTGAAATGAAGAATGGAATAAGGATTTCTGTACTGGTGGGGCATTATATTTTTCTTGCCTGTTTGTCCATTTTCACGCACAAGGCAGAACTGTAATGATAAAATTAGTGGCAAGAGGGTTACATTAATATTCCATTCTTCAAAACTTCCGATCTGGTCAGAATTTACTCGACTCCACTTGCAACTACATTGTGCGTCTATATAATGTATCATCCCTCTTTCAATATTACAGGAAATATTCTACAGGTCCTGCTCCGTTGCATATGTCTCCATGGTAAACTAAAGCTTTAGTGTGTTATAACCCAAAATATAGGATTCGTTCTCTGATGCCAGTTTCATTAAATAAAATAGGTTATATACGGTACCGGTATATTACCACCGACCCTAGTGTAATACAGTACTACTTATCTCAAAGTTTCCAGTTAACATTTGGTCTCACTCCTACGTATATCTAGCATTTCAGTCATCTCTAACAATTATGGGCGGATGACCTACTTGTAACTTTCCATAGAAAACCAAACCTATCTCAATCATGTACGGTATCGCAGTTTGGAATGGCCGAAGATCACAAAACTATACCACTGAAAGTGTCATTGCCTATATATCGCCCATTAGCAGCAAATACTTTAAAATGAACTGTTTTACTAAAGCCGTATTTGGACATTACCATGACCTCCATGATCGAATTTCTTTATCAGATAAGTTAAATATCGCTACCGATTTATTAGATATATGGGCTACCTGAAAGTATAGTGCAATCGTAAAATGTCTGACCAAAATTGCATTTCCATGGAAATTATACCGGTAATTATTTTACCGTCAAATATCACAGGTAACATGACGCTTCCTCGCCACGATTTTATACACAGTAGCCTTCATTTATGCGGAAAACAATGAACCGTTTATTAATTTGTCACCAGGGCAAATGGATATACTGATTTGTGTTACAAATACATCCATAGTCTCACAGTTTTTCTTACTCCGTGCCTACGCTATTTTTCATCAGCGGGGCGAAGTTTGTGTTGTTGCTAGCAATATTTGTCGCCGAGTTAGTGTCTTCAATATACCGTACCTCGCGGCAAAATATTAAGATCTAAGAATTTTTGAGTTCCATGTAGGGATTCATCTCCCTTTCTACATAGCCTCCACACCCTGCATCCGAGGCAATCTGTTTTAACATATTCTAACCTTGGTCTACCCCTACAGTTCTTATTCTTCACCCTTCCTTCTATAACTAACTTTGCTATTCCTGTGTGTCTCATTAGGCTACGTGTCTTTCCAGCCTATCTTTTCTCGTCACTAGCTCTCGCCAGAATCATCTCTCCTCTGCCACTCGTCTTAATGCCTTTTCAAACGTAACCCTATCTACCCAACTGATCTCCATCATTCTCGTGTAACACCACATTTAAAACGCTTCAATTCTCCTCTTTTCTGCTGCTCCAACAGTCCAAGTTGTACTTCCCGACAAAAGCCTTCAAAAATGACTTCCTAACACCTAAAAATATGCATTCGATGTCAACAAATTCCATTTCTGTGGAAATGCTTCCTTCCAGTTCTAACCTACATTTTATAGCCTACCGTATCTTCTATCTTCTTTGCTTATTCCATCACTGCATATTTTGCTTCCTAAGTAAATAAAGTCACCTAGCCTACTTCCTTTAGCTTTTCACCTGCCAATTAGATATCGATAGGGGTTTCTGGTTAGTTTCGACTGAATTCCAATATTTATACTTTGCATTCATTAATTTTCATCATGAATTATTTCCTCAAGATAGAGTCCATACCATTTAGAAACTCATTAAAATCCTCGGGTGTGTCGGATATGTTGACGATGACATCAGCAAATCTCAGAGTTGTAATTATTTCTTTTTCAATCTTGAATTTGTTTCCAATTTCCTTCATTGCTTGTTCAATGTGCAAATTGAAAAATAGCCTCTGGGTGATAATTTACAGCCTTGCCTTACCCCACCTTTCTGAATACCAGCTTCTCTCTCATGTCCTTCCGCTCGAATAACTGCTGTCTGTTTTTTCTATAGATTGTAGAGCACCCTCCTATCACTGTACTTTATTCCAATCATTTTCAAAATGTCATACATTTTACTCCAAACACTGTTATCAAAAGCCATGAACGTTCTCTTATCCATCCTTATTCTAGCTTCCGAAGTGAGCCTAAGAATTAGTACTGCTTCCCTTGTTCCTACGTTTCTCCTGAAGCCAAACTGGTCTTCACCAATCTCCTCCTACCTGTCTATCCATTCTCTTCCAAATTATTCTAGTCAGGATCTTTGAAGCATGAGTGATCGAGCTGATGGAACGGTAATCTTTACATCTTTCAGCTCCTGTTTTCATCGGTACGGTATAGGGATGATAACGTTCTTCTTGAAATCAAAGGGTACGATACCGTACTTCAGCTGTCTCATAAATCCTACACCCTAAGTGCAATAACCTGATGAAACGATTACGGTAGCTCAGGACAGGGAAGCATGGAAAACTGCATCAAACCAGTCGAAAGACTGAAGACTCATACAACAAACATGTAGGGATATTTGAAGTACCGCACTCTTTACAGACATGGCTTAATTTAGCAATAAAGATAATTCTAACAACCTGAGTCCTGTTTATACATGTTCGTGCCCTGTGCACATTAATTTACAATATTTGATTGCAGAGGATACACAGGTTTAAATGTGTACCTAGAAACTTCATTATGACGACAATTATACAAGTTACCCAGTGATACTATTTATAAGTCGGTAAGGACATCTTCGAGTCCCTTACGTTCATGTTGATTCTGAGGGAGATATGATGAGTTTGGTTTGAAGTGGGTTTCTTGTAACACGATGCGGAAGAATTGTCTTGTACTTTCTGCAACACATTATATCCTGTTACTGCCAATTTCTTGGTACTTGTGGAGTGACTTGAGTTTACTTTCACATTGATAGGTTTGTAGTGAAATTTAGCGGAATTCATACCGCCTGCCCCATCATATTGTGCTTAGATTTGTGTGAAACCAGGACGCTTCATTTCAGTGTTGTAAGAGTAATTCCACATTCTATGGCAATGATAGCCTACACATCCGTAGTTTACCGTAACTCATATCTTATAAAGTCGAGAGCCATTGTCGTATATGTTTAACCGTCAAACTCTTCCACTCACTGTGCATCACGTTAGCAGTAGCTTTATTTGAATTCTGAGTTCTGAAATCACCTCATGTGTTATATATGATAATTTGGCGTACCGTACTGGTATAAGTAGGCCTACGGCCTCTTATAATTCTTAAGCTCATTGTTTGTGTTCTAGTTTGCTGAACATCATGGATCAACAACTATTCATTAAGAGTGAACCAGATGAATTCCCTAATATTGTAAGTTGTATTTATTATGTATATCGTGTAACATGCCAATTATAGTTATGTGCATGACAAGCAAGGTATAGTGACTAAAGTTATACCTGCTACCAAATAGTAAATTAGGCTAACCAGGATATTTCATATTCTATTGTTACACGTAACTTACATTATGGTGTTTGAAGCCATTTTTCAGTGTTGCCTTAGTGTACCAAAGCTTTTCAGTCGGTCAACAAGATTGTACCCAAATGAGATGGGTTATTCCCTAATCGTGAAAAAAGTATAGGCCTACATGTGATTAATAAATACACTTGCAAGACCAGTTTCACTCGTCAAGCGATCATCATCAGATGCATTACACTTTGGCTATAAAATCCATGTCGGAAAATAAGGGTGAAAATATACCTAACAATATGTACACTTCTTTACTTTCAGTGTTAGTAAAGCAACTCGTCAGTATTTGTTAGTTGTAGTCTATGTGATGTTTTGTTGAGATACTGGAAGTGGTGATTGACCTCCGGAATTTGCCTGTATGGAGTGAATATGTGGTTGTTTAAATGGTCAATTCTGATTGTTCTGTATTATACAGGCTACTTATCTCGTTAGGGTCTTGCATGGTCCTGTTGAGATCAGTTAACTGGGACACTTATTGCACTGGACTGACTGGAATTTTCTGAGTGTGAGGGTCTGTTATCTCGCTGGGCTGTTCCCCGCTCCCCGCATTCCTAATTCCTATGTGCTCCTGGTGCAAGTGTACAACTAACAAATACTGACGAATTGCATTACTAATACTGCAACTAAATAAGTGTACATATTCAAGGTAAGTGCACCAATGGTCGTCATGTTAAGACAGATTTAGTCAAGAAAATATATACACCTTACACATTTTGGTAAATTTAATCAACAAAAGCACTACCTAACCTCAAACACTAGGAAAGTCTAAACATCGAAGATATTCGTTTTAGGAAAAATAACGTATTTTGTAAAAATAAAGTGTGTGTTTGCGCCAGTCTTCGGCACGATGTATTTGGATTTTTCCTATATTCGTCACTAGGTTGAACCAATTACCGTCACATTGTTAGTTTTCCTTGTCTGCTGTTTATAATGCATTTCTGTCAATTGTTGCGTAATACACCGATTTATCAACTTGGAGGCTAACATTTACGAATAAAACAGTACCAGTCATTATGTTTTTTAATAAAAAATGAAATTAAAACAAAAAGACGCCATCGGGAAGCGGGAATGATGGATAGAAGACATACGAGCATGAAAATATCGTAATTGTGCTCTAAACAAGTGAGACCACGGCATAACAGCCCGGAAAATGACCATTCGCCGAGGCCTAACACCAATTGTTGCCAAAAGTTTCGAAAATGCCTTCTTCTTCAGTGAAGTATCTTCGCTATTAGCTACCCTCTGAATTCGCCACTCATGTACATTTTCTTCCAGGCAGGCAGTCTTTAGTGGCTTAAAAACCCCTACATCCATGGGTTGAAGTACGTGTGTGGCATTAGGTAGTAAGCGACCAAAACAATTCCATGATCCTCACAAAATTTACTAGTATGAATGGTCAAGTGTGAGAAGTGCCCGTCTATGAATAGAATGCCAGGGAGAGGAATCTCTTTCTCAACCAACCCAGGATGAAATATGTTACTGAGAAATTCGTAAAACACTTCCCCCGTCATCCACCCGTTTGGCGATTTGCCAATGCCCCAGTGTGCTGGCATTGCGGCAATGATGTCTTGCGGCAGACGTGCATACTTGAACACTACAAGGGAAGGAGAAATATCGCCGAGGGCATTTGCCTGTTACAAGTACCTTTAGGCGTTCTTTCTCATCCGAATTCACTTGCTGATATATTGTCTTGTAACCCCTGTTCGCCAGAACTTTGTTACCTTTCGGATGGAGAAAGAAAGCCGTCTCGTCAGCGTTGAACAGTCGCCGAGGGTCTGACAAAATAGACTGGAAGTCGTTTTCCACCAAATAGCTGCAGACTTCTCAAACCCAGGTTTTCATTTGATGTTCTGTAATTGCAGCACGGCTTACCGTCCAATTTTGAGGGGTTCGTAAAGATATACCTGGATTTCTTTTTAGGAAGGATTCACACCATTTCCTTCCTGGCCGCCATCTTTGAAAGGAAAGTCCCTCTTCAATTCTTGTTTGAGGCACTGGACGATATTTTGCAAATCGTATTTTGTTACCGGGACCCCGCTTTTTTTTAGTGAGATTACCCATTGAACTAGCATAGCCTCATCTTCCTTTGTTAAAAAGGAACTTAGCCTCAACTTCCTCTCTCTAGGAGATTTTCCTTTAATTTTGTCCGAGAGGGTGTTTCTCGGAACACCATTCCTCTCCGCGACCTTTTTAATACTCATGCCGTCCTCCACAACGGCCTTAATAGCAGCTTCCATTTGCTCAATATCATAATTCAGAACTGTGCGTTTCGACATATTGCCTGAAAGCAAAGATTTAGTCTTAGAATAATATAATTTTTTTCATCTCAATAAAAAGAATAAAAATAATCCTCTGTAGTACGCCTAGCCAAAAATCCCTAGGCCTTCTGTGGTGCGGCCATCAAGAAGAGAGACCTACGTAATAATAACAATACACTGTAGATGTTTATTGGTTGCGAAACGTTAATACAAACATTAACATTATCGTGCACTAGTGTTCGTCACGAATGCGCTTTAAAGTTCGTCAGCTATGACGACTACTGGACACGATGAGCAAATGATAATTTAATTAATACAGGGTGCTTTAGAGTTACATTATAAGTATATTGCCGCTGTTAGTTAGGTCATAAAAGGAGACATGACAATGTGCCAGTTTTCGTCACAGATGACGAGCATTGGTAAAGTGCGGTTTCTTAAATCCAGTTTTCGTCACCGGCATTTCTAACAAAACTAGGCACGTGAACATGAAATAACAAATCACATATGTTACAGAAACAATTACCAACTATATCACGCATTTGTAACATTTGAAAATTTCTGAAACATAACACACATGCACATAATTAACTCGCGTGTGTGCTTAGCACATGCTAGAAGCAAATGGCGCGTCAAGACAGCTCAGCTCACAGGAGATGTTTGACGCTGGGAATCGCCTATTACATCAGCTTGCCACGGTGGCTGAGTGGATAGCGTGTCGGTCTACTAACCCCAAGATTACAGGTTCGCTCCTGGCCGTGGTAAGTGTTTTTTGAAAGGCGGCAAAATACGACACGCATGTCATACGATATTGGCATGTCAAAGAACCCATTTGAATTCAGTAGGCCGTGTTCATAATGGCAAAATTAATCTCGGGAGTTTCCGCCAACACAAAGTTCCTCATTTCTCTACTAGAAAGCGCTATAGTGTTCAAGGAGCTTAGATATCTAACCTCCTTGACTTTCATAGTGATTCAAGGAACAACGAAATTCAACATGCTAGCTACCCTCTGGGTGTCAAATTACAAAGCTTGCACCCGGCACCGAGGCCATACGATATTATATTATTATTACCTATTACATCCCACGCATGATTTCGCAAAGTTGCTCCTTATCGGCAAGGAAGGTATTACGCATCTCGTACGACTTCGTGCGTTGAGAAAGACCCGTTGACATGCTTATTTTTTGTACTTATATACGAGAGTGATGACGACTGGATCAGTGACGAAAACCGATACAGTTACCTTATATATTTTCTCCCATATTTTCAGACATAGATTTTATAGCCTGATGGTAATAGATCTGATGATGATCGCTTGACGATCGAAACTGGTCATCCATGTGTATTTATTAGTCTCATGTAATTGTTTTCAGGGTTAGGGAATAATCAATCTCATTTGTTGACCGACTGAAACACACCAAACTGATGTACACTTAACTTAGTACAGTTATTCTGTCTGTATATTTTACATTGGCTCATACTTGTATAATACATTCCAGGAATCAATTGAACCGTTACCCTCTTATAATCTGCTGGATGAGTCTTCTGATATGTATGAAGATAAGAGCTGGAGGATCAAATCGGAACATCAACTAGAGGTGATCATAGGTTCTATTCTTTCTTTTAAATATTGCGTATTTTAGCAGCGAGTAGTTGCTGACGTTAGTGTATTCATAATGCGGTTTCACTGGACCCTATTGTAGTTGAAGTCTTCACCTGTGCAAACAGTAGGCAATTTAATGGCAATGCAGGTTCATTATACTGACATTCTGGGCCCTATTGTAGGTGAAGTTTTGATCTGTGCAAACAGTACAGATTCACTGTATTGGAATTTTTGGCCCTATTCTATGTGAAGTCTACACCATTTTTGACTCATAGTGTCACCCATTTTTCCGTATTGACTTACTATAATAATCAAACGATTTCCTAGTTCCGCCTAGTCAATACTTTATATTCAAAATCTTGTGCTGTAATCACATGTCACAATCTACATAGGTACATGTTTCGATGCCTATATGCATTGGCATCATCATCAGCCTTACAGTGTATTGGCAGCACTTAAAACACTTTGTAATTGCAGTAATAAAATGTTGACATAAAAACACACTCAAATCACTTATACACTGAAACACTTTAAAACACTTAATGTTTTTTGGGTTAATGCCGTGTGTATTTAGATTATATACCCATACGTTTCGGAGAAACCTTGCCTCTTTTTCAATGGAAATCAAACAATGTGGCCAAAGAAAGTATATCAATGAGATTACAAAGAATGAGGATGTCCAAAAAAGAGGGGGGGGGGGAGGGTTAAATGGATATAAGGAAACAAAAGGGAAGTGTATCTGAACGATACCTAACGTCATACAGGCAACGGAGAAAATCAGATGGAGACTCCTCCAGTGACGAACAAAGGAGAACAAATCCAGGCTCTGTATGGTCTTCCAAAAATCCATAAGCAAGACGTCCCTCTTCGACCAATTGTTAGCACAATAGGTTCTCCAACTTACGCTCTTGCGCAATATCTCAGCAAGTTGCTTCAGCCGCACTTGGGGCGCACACAGTCTTATATGAGGGATTCAACCCATTTCGTCGAAAAATTGTCAACCATCGCCGTTCAACCAAATGCTATTTTGGTGAGTTTTGATGTAGAGCCCTTGTTCACCAGAGTGCCGGTGGACTCGGTCATGTCCCTCATCAAGGATTTGTTTCCTGAGGACATTGCCCGATTATTCTACCACTGCTTGTGTTCCAGTTATTTCTTGTGGGGTGGTAAATTTTACGAGCAGACTGATGGTTTGGCCATGGGAAGTCCACTCTCGCCTGTCGTGGAAAATTTTTTCATGGAACATTTTGAGGGGGAGGCTATATCTTCGGCGTCTTTCAAACCGTTGATTTGGTGGAGGTATGTGGATGATACGTTCGTGGTGTGGGAGGAGGGTTCTGAGAAACTGAACCACTTTCTGAACCACCTAAATCAGCTGCATCCTTCAATCCACTTCACAATGGAGCTAGAGTCGGGTGGATGCTTACCTTTTTTGGATGTTCTTGTGAGGAGGAAGGCGGATGGCTCCATGGGGTACAGCGTCTACCGTAAGCCAACTCACACAAACCGTTATTTACATGCAGACTCCCACCACCACCCAGCACAAAAACAAGGAATTATAACAACTCTAGCCAAAAGAACGGAACGTATTTGTGAGGCATCAACTTTTCAGGAACCATGTTTAAGGGTAATGGCTATAATGAATCCACTATATATAGGTCGCTACATCCCAGAAGGAGGGGTAGACAACCTTCTCAGAGCTCCGACGTGAGGGGAACTGCTTACCTCCCTTATATTCACAACACCACTGACCGCGTTGCTAAGATTCTCCGCAAGCACAAGATAAAAACAGTTTTCGGCACTATGACGAAAATTGGTCAACGTTTAGCATTAAACAAAGATAAATTGTCCCCAATATTAAAACCTGGGGTGTATGAAGTCCCTTGTACTTGCGGAAAAGTCTACATTTGACAATCAAAACGGTCCATTGCAACTCGCATCAAAGAGCATCAAAGGAACATCCGTCTAAACCAACCTGACAAATCAGCTATAGCTGAATATGCCCTGTCTTCAGGGCACGATGTATGTTTCAAGGATGCTCATGCGCTTGCCCTTGTTAAGCACAACTGGTCTAGAATTATCAGGGAGGCAGTTGAAATTCGTAAAAATCCCAATAATTTTAACCGAGACACTGGATATCAGCTAAGTGACACTTGGCTACCAGTTATTAAGGATCTAGGAAGATAGTTCCTCTCAGTCTCTCTGTTCTACACCTATTTCAAATTGTACTTTTTTCCTCTATGGCTACAGAGCCTGGATTTGTTCTCCTTTGTTCGTCACTGGAGGAGTTTCCATCTGTTTTTTCTCCGTTGCCTGTATGACGTTAGGTATCGTTCAGATACACTTCCCTTTTGTTTATGTTTCCTTATATCCATCTAACCCTCCCAGCTCCCCCTCCCCCCTCTTCTTTTGGACATCCTCATTCTTCGGGGAGTCTCTATATGTTCACCCCGCCCCCTTTACCTTCTCCTTACTTACTACTCTGTCCGCCGTTCTACCATGGTCCATACAGTAATTACTGGCAGCTGCTCTCTGGTGACGAACCGAGGAATTTCTCTGTATTTTTTGTAATTTTTTGTTATCTCATTGATTTACATTCTTTGGCCACATTGTTTGATTTCAATTGAAAAAAGAGACAAGGTTTCTCCGAAACGTATGGTTTTAATCTAAATGCACATGGCATTAATCCAAAAAACATGAATTATTTATATAATCTGGGCCATGAATGCCTTAATATACACTTTAAAACACTTTAAATGTTTTCTGAAAAGTTTTTTTTTAAATTATGGTAGGTACACATTGCAAAACTCTTGATGGTTTAATTGTCTTTCTTGAGGTTTTCAGAGTTCGGTTCATAATGTTGTCTCTGAAATTGGTCAAAGGTTTCCATTTCCAACTGGAAATAAATAAGGCTAAGCATAAGAAAATACCTGTGCCAACAGTTGCTAATTTATTGATAATGCAGGTTCGCTTTGCTGGTACCCTGGGCCCTATTCTATGTGAAGTCTACACCTGTGCAAAGAGTAGCTAATGTATTCATAATGCAGGTTCAATCTTTTGGCTACCTGGGCCCTATTGTAGGTGAAGTCTACACCTGTACAAACAGTACCTGATGGTAATGCAGAATCAGTGTACTGGAACTCTCGGTCCTATTCTATTCTCTGTGCTCCCATGGCTTATGATCTCGCGATTAACGGTCACGTAAAACTACAATCTTCCTTATTCTATGTGTCAACAATAGCTAATTTATTGGTAATGCAGGTTCGCTGTGTTGGCACCCTGGGCTCTATTGGAAGTGAAGTCGACACCTGTGCAAAGAGTACCAAATGGTAATGCAGAATTACTGTACTGGCATTCTGGGCCCTATTGTTGATGAAGTCTACACCACATGCTGTGCTAATAGTAGCTAATTTATTGGTAATGGAGGTTCACTCTGCTGGTATATTTGTCAGAGAATGAAACACTGCTTTAGTGATAACTTGTTACATAAAAAATCCAACATTTTTACCCTTACACAGTTAAAATGGATGTTTAACTGTTTCACATCTAAGGTTTAGGACGAAACAGACATTTCTGTACGTTGATGTAGATGGCCCAAGGGATCCTTTGATATGAAAATGATACGCCGTGTTGAAACCTAGACTAGTTCATGATACAAGTGTGTTCTTTAGCGCGTCGGATTTCAATTGAATATCTACATTAAAAGATTAGAAGTGTCCGAACCACCTCATGAGACTTTCACTGCTAGCCCTGTCTGTGAATATGTCGTTGATCCTCCTGCCACCTTACTGCCTCCCTCCGCAGGAAGCCATGGATGTCAATATATTGATGGTCCGCCCTTGAAGTCAGCCTCCACTGCTAGCCCTGTCTGTCAATATGAGATTGGTCCTCCTTCCAACTTAATGCTCCGCAGGTAGCCATGGCTGTCAATATATTGATGGTCCACCCTTGAAGACAGCATCCGCTGCTAGCTGTGACTGTCGGTTTGTATGTTGGTCCTCCTTCCACTTTGATGCCTCCCTCCGCAGGTAGCCATGGCTGTCAATATATTGATGGTCCACCCTTGAAGACAGCATCCACTGCTAGCCCTGTCTGTCAATATGATGTTGGTTCTCCTTCCACCTTGTTGCCTTCCTCCGCAGGTAGCCATACTTGTCAATTTATTGATGGTCCACCCTTGAAGACAGCCTCCACTGCAAGCTGTGTCTGTCAGTAAGGTGTTGATTTACCCTTCATCTTCATGATGCACATATATTTGAAGGTGTGGGGTTCTTGATTTTTCTAGGAACGTTGGTCGGAGAATGAGCGATATGTGTTTTGATTTGGACTGGCACGAAGTAACCGTGGAAAGCACTCTAGAGATGGTCTATAGCGGTGTGCCTCAGCCTTTTATTGGTCCCCGGTCGGCAATTTAGTTCAGAAGAGCTCTTTAGCTGTTGTCTATACAAATATTATTAGTCAGTTCTCTATTTATTAACACATTGCGTACCGTAATCCTTTTGATAAAGATTATGGTTCATGTATTATGTATTAAAAGTGAATGTATATGTAACGAGAATTCTAGTAGCTTCCACTGTTTTTATAAATAATCCCCTACTTATTTATCGTTGCCGTTAAGTTACTCCCTACGTTAGGTATCCTTGAGATTAAATTTCTTTTAAATAGTGTATGGTTGGTGCGTGATTTCTAACACAAAATTTATCAACGTTGCTTGTTCTTTTTAAGGTTATATGACAACTCCATGTAACTGCAACTACGCCGGAAAGTCGCAACACACATACTAAATGCTAGTGCCAATATGATATGGCTAAGGTTTGCGAGCGTATACCTACTGAAATGTCTTTTGATATAAACAGCACAATAACTGTTAGATTTTTTGCCAATTAGCAATGGTCGAAATAAAACTATGAATGGGAGGCTGAATTTCCTTCAGCATGATATTTTATTCCTTGATTCGTTCAGTGCAGGATTACAAGTCATCTGTAAGATATAAGTCTACTTATGCAAAGGAACATATGTGAAACAAGTAATTTCTTTGCAGGACGATAGAGATCATCACACGAATATTAAAATTGAGGAATCGTCTTTTCCGGAGTTCGTACCAGTTATCAAAACAGATATATCATCTTCAGAACCGAAAGAGGTAAGTATCTTCAGGCCTCTCTTCATGACATCTCCTTATTTTCGGGATTAAGAGTCGTATACTCACAATTAGGAAGGGGTTTGTAAAATGTTTTGTGTGGAGTGTGGTGGCTTATGGTTTGGATACATGAACAGTCAGACAGAAAAAATAATATTGAGAAATTGTAGATATGTGGTTATGGAGGAGAATGGAGAAAGTGAAATGGGCCGATTGAATGACAAATGAGGAGGTGCTGAGAAGGGTAGGAGACGGGAGGAGTTTCATGAAGATGATACAGAAGAGGAAGAAATCTTGGATAAATCACATACTACGTAGGAATTGTCTACTACAAAGAATCATGAACGGAAAAGTAGAAGGAAAAAGACAGAGAGGAAGAAGATGGTTTGGAATGTTAACGGATGTAAAGAGGGGAAGAAGATACAAGCAAATGAAAGATGATGCTCAGGACAGAGATAAATGGAGGACGTCCAGTTGAAACCTGTCTGCGGACTGATTTACTAAAAGAAGAAGACTCGCAATTGTGATGATGACAAGCGGAAGCGTTTGGCTGTTAGGTTGTGTATTTTGTTGGAAGGATGGCGAAATAAATTATCTGTCCCGAACGATACTTCCACACGCAACCGCCGGCTTTGTGCGATGTTCTGATCACTGATCTACTGGGGGGATGCATCTTAATTCCAATTGGCAGAAGGTATATTATCTGAAGCTATCATACGCTTGGCATAATTATGTTGTATTAGTTGCCCACTGTGGACTTAAGTGTAGTAATTTGTATGCTACAGAGAGGTGGTCTGTGCTTTTTCACTCGAGCTTCAGGCTATGAGTGAGATGGTTCTAACTTATGACAGTGAGCCCCTCCTTCCCAATCGCGAGAATCGGTGGAACATGTACTTGGCCTTAAGCTTGAACATACGAGTAATACATACTTGAAGATAAGAGTTAAAATAAAAGAATGTTCTCGAACCTTACGAAGAAAGTAAATCCACTTACTTTACTTGTAAGTTCGTATTAATGAATCTTCCCTTCTTGCCATATTTCTTATAGTTTTACGTTGCATTCTTATCCCTTCAGTATTTCCATGTAAGAGGTGATAGGTGAAATCCGTGTGTATGTGCTTTTATAGCAGTATACCCTTTTGTCCAGCCCATAGAAGGTGCTAATGAGGATTATAATATTGTAAGGAGTTGGAAAACTCTGAACCTGGCCTCTTAGGAGGTACCATCGCAGCATTTACCTGCAGATGTAATTAGTGAACTATGACATTCAATAATAATAATAATGTTATTGGTTTTACGTCCCTTTTAACTACTGTGGCTTGAAATACCTTCAAGGATGGTGGTGATGAAACCCACTCATCTTCCGATCACATGACCGGGTGCATTTAGAAGTGTATTATAAGTTTCAGGACTGGGGATTATAACCACTTTTAAGTATCATTTTCCTCTCTAGTAGTAGGATGTGATGGACAATATGAATGTCATTCAGCAAATATATCTTCACATCAGATGAGTAATGCTGAACAATTACATGGTTTGTAATTTGTGTAAGAGTATAAGTTGATGACACAGAAATAATTTATTGCATCTTATCCCCAGGATATAAAAGAAGAAAATCAGAGTGAAGAAACAGATGAAAGTGGATATCACTTAAATGAGTAAGTGTTAAACATTCAAATAATATGTTCTCTCGCTTAACGTATGCAGAACTCTAAGTTTTGGATATGAATCAGTTTTGTTTTCAACTTCAGACATGTCCTTATTGTACTTGTTTCATCATTGAAGTAGGAATTTATATTAACTTTGTATTTAGCAGTCCACATTCAGGGTTTTCACTGTCAGGAACTATGTAAGAAACGTTCTTCAGCCTGTTGATGGGAGCTATTTCCGTCTTGTAAAATTATGCTTGGATGAAGTACACATGCCGCTGTGATAAGAATGTGAATGAGTTTTGTGATGAAGTTTTCAAACCTCCCCGCTGGGTGTCCTTAGCCCCATATGTTTCTTTTGAAACCCAAACTAAACGATTTAATAGCTTCCTCCTCGCCCACAGTTGCAGATAAAGGTCTACTAAAACTAATCATAAACACTGCCAGTATTTTAGTTATTTTTTGGGCATCAACATAATACCAAATAATAATGGTGTTTTCTGAGGTTAAATGTTCATACGTCTTGAACACATAAAATGTGACAGGGTTCAATACTGTATTCATCAGTCGATTTTGTAACTTGGATACCTTGTTCTTGTAGAGACGTACACATAGGGTAGACAGGTCGTGTTGAGAAGTAAAAGTTGGGTAGACAGAACTTGTAGACAATTACACATTGGGTAGACAGGTCTTGTGGAGAAGTATACATTGGGAAGAGAGGACTTGCAGAGAAGTGCACATTGGGGAGAGAGGACTGGACTTGTAGAGAAGTGCACATTAAACTAGGCAAAAACATTAAGCCTATTACAAAAGCGTTGATTCAACGTATTTACTTCGATAACTATTTAAATTTCCTGGAACGCCTGTTAATACTTAAATTGTTTTCTTCCCTACTGTTGAAACATGTTTTCGGCCCTCCAGTGTGGTCTTCGTCAGATTGGTTACTTAGTTTAACTATATATTAGATGTTTGATGAACAGAATTACATTATAACTTAATATAACTTTAACTCTGAAATTGACGTCCTTATAATTTTCAATTAGGAAATATTTAATAGTGTACGTTGTCTTGTGTAAATGTCATCCTAAAATTAATAGGTGTAGTAATTTGAATTCATCCATCAGCATCAGATATTCACATTGAGAACAAGCGACATGATCAATTCAATTTAACACGGGAAGACGAATTCAAATTCCTTCATCAATTGATTCAAATCCAGGGTTTCGTAGGGACACGTGACTACGCGCTCCTTATGAAAAATAAAATACGAAGCGAAACATTTTAGAGTTTGGCCTTTTCTGATTGATAAAGAGGACATTGTTGCTAGGGGCGTATGCCATTCATCCACATATTCATGAAAGAAATTGGTTTTACCTTGGAAAATGAACTTGTTTCACTGAAAAAAAAAATGTTTTTAGTGGTCTATGCCATAAACCTCTTAGTTTGCAATCGCACTGTTTCCCAAATTGCTATTTCATGGCAGCTTTGTAACTAAATACTCGGAATTATTTCCTTGGCTTTGTTTACAATATGAACACTCCAATTTTCTAAGTTGGTGTGTTTGCTGGAATATCCTCAGACATTTCAATATTTAACCAGATATCTACAGGGGGCTTATTTAATAGCTCACATGAAGTGCGTCCAGCCCAGAAGAATCACAGGTGCGTTAGTTTTAGTGTTCTCGCGCTAAAAACCGGACACAATACGAGAAATTGCATTTTATATACATATCGTACAGAGCTCCAAATTTGTTTTTATGTAACTTTTATCCAGGGTTTCTTAGGATAATGTGACTCCGTTCAGGTAAAGAGTCATGTTTTCTAGCTAAATGTGATCGAATTGCGAGGCGTCTTTGGCCTGCTGATACTTGTGATCGGTCTGAAAAGCGATAATAACGTAAAGCGGCCTTTGTGTTAATCGCGACAGCTCTACAGAACAGCTCTCTGGTTATCAGAGAGCGGCAAAACAGGGTATTCGTGAATATTCCATATTGTAATGTTAATGAGTCATGGCTTATCCTTCTCCACGGTCTTAAGCAAGCCGAGTTTTTTCTGGTTGGAAAGGGTTTCATGGGACACATTATATAACATTTGGTGCAAATGAATCCCTAACGCTTATCGTATCAAATATAGCCGCTTGGGGACTTCAACGCTAACAAGAGCGATAAGTCAAGAACAATTATATCCAAATTATTCCTAACGCCTGCGCTCAAGGCTTCAATCTTTAACTTCATTTTTTAATCCGTTTAGACCATAAATGTCTCTTGTCAATATATTTTGCCGGATTAACCGCGAATAACTGATTAACGTCTGTAACAATTAAAATGTCCAAGAAAGCAGGCCATACAAGCCGTGGACGCTAGATTTCAGAAATCGACGTGGGGCTTCGCCTTGCCAGCATCATTGTCTAACCCCTCTTCGATCAAAATGAGTATTGCCAACGAACTGCACAGTAACTATATACGACGCAATATAATTTCGCGTGGAGTCTAGGATCGTTGGCAGGCTGATGACATTAAAATGATGCCCTATGCCAAAAGTATAAGAGGGGTCAAGTATATGCGCCGCTCTATTGACCAAGGCGTTCAAACGCATTATTCGGAGATTGAAATACACACCCCGGCTTCTGCAAATAAATCAGGGTGAAGAGTTTTCGGAAACGAGAATGGCTCTGTTTAACAATTGAGTTTCATATTTCTTAATAACGTTCTTATACTGGCATATTTGAAGAGTGTTCGAAAAAAAAATATTATCTTACCAAGCTCTTAACTTTTAACAACTCCTTTCTACGCCTGGGTCGCGGGACTGAGGATGAAGTGGCCAGATGAGGAGCAGGGATAATCTAACCCGTGCAGTGGAGCTGAATTTCCGTCCGAAACTATTGCTGCCTGTCAGCCCGAAGGCCTTAAGCGCTATATCTCTGAAGCGGTTTGGCCTGACAGCATTGAGTTTAGGGTTTTGGTTGATTATTTTGAATTGCATTGTTGGCTAGAATGTGGCCTGGTCCTCAAGACCCTGAAGAATAATAGAAGGTGAAATGTGAAACGTAAACTTCTTAAGAGAAGCGTGTTTGGAAAATTACAGAGGTATATTAAGTGAGCTTGTTTCTATAAGTATTCGGGGTCGTTTGCATGGTCACCTTGCGGCCCAACTTTTTAATGAAGGGGTTGGTGTTCATAGAACTTTTGCTATATAGGTTTCCAACCTGTTACTTGATTCCATATATAATAGTGCGGAACTGGTGATCAGTATATAGTTGAACGTTTTTTGCGCGCCATTGTGAGCCTGACATTGCGCGTAGCGCATAGTTCTCAACAACCTGCAATTTGTTCCCCACACAGGATAGGCATATTCCATGACAGGTCGCACAATGGTGCGGTATGCGAGGAGTTTGTTGAAGACATCGAGGTAGCTCCAAGTTGGGGCCAGAGCTTTGCGTGATACGCTTTCGCTTGTTTGGCGGGTTGGGTCACCTCTTTGGTAAAATCAACTCATGTATTAGCGTGGTTCCCAGGTACTTATTCGTTGACTGACATGTGATTACTGTACCGAGAATGGTGAGGTCCTCCACTCCCGTGAATTTAGTAAAAAAGAGTAGCTACGACATTTCTCGAAACAGGTTTTCGTTTGGGGTGTAAGGGGTAGGCTTTCTACTCAAATGTCAACCTCACCTGCACGTGGTGCACCCTGCTTTAGACTAACGAGGCTCTGACGACCGAGTGACTCCCGGGATAAGGAGTCCCCCACTACCATGCCACCGGCTCCCCAGGGAGGCGAATGAGCTGGTAGTGGTTAGGGCACTCTCTTGCCCTTGGGACAGGAAACTTTCCCTAAAGGCGGATGAACCACCTGTGGTCAACGGCATAGAAAGTCCTCAACGGCGGACCAGGCATAAGGGCAATGAGTCCCTCCTTGGCTGGAATGGCGGATGAAGGCTGCAGTGACTAGGATTTATTCAATCGTCTTGCATTTGCTTGCCATTGAACATCTTTCCTAAGTCATCAAGTAATGTGCGTTTGTTGATGTGCAGCAACATTCTCACGTAAAAAGATTTCACGCACAGCAGTCTTCCAACAACATTGACTTTCTTCAAAGTCCTGCGGCGATCAAGAAGTTGCGACGGGGGCAGGATTGTGATGTCTGGGAGCCTCTAGTGATAACTTGGCACGTAGGCGGTAGATGTGTGATCGGTCGTCTTGCTTAGGGTTGTGGCTGTAGAGCAATTCGGCCGCTGCAACTACGACTGAGCAGTCCTATTTAGGGTCCACTCTGCTCACCCCACATGGGGAAGGGGCTAGAAAAGGTGCCCTAAACATAGTCAGCCACTTATACTACCGATTGGATAGCCGCGTCCAAAGGTGTCACCTCCATGCGGTCGAAAATGTATAAGTAACAAATTTTATTTTGCAACCTGGAATGTAAGAACACTCACTGATGACCCCGCAAATGAGAGACCTGAAAGGAGAACAGCTATTGTGGGTAGAGAGCTACGGAGATATGACATTGACATAGCAGCACTTCAGGAGACCCGTCTTGCTGAGGAAGGTCAGTTGAATGAGCAAGGTGCAGGGTACAGCTTCTTTTGGAAGGGTAAACGTGAGGACGAACACAGAATACATGGAGTTGGCTTTGCCATTAAGAGCAAGCTTCTCAAGGATCTGTCAGAGCTTCCAACTGGGTATAATGAACGCCTCATGACACTAAGACTTCGGTTATATAACAACCAGCATGCCACGGTGATCAGCGCATACGCCCCCACACTAGATGCTGATGATGACATTAAGGAAAGGTTCTATTCAGATCTGGATACCGTCCTATCAAACATCAACCGTGAAGATAGGATCATCTTACTCGGAGATTTTAACGCTAGAGTGGGCAGGGACTACAATGTTTGGAATGGTGTCATTGGTAAGGAGGGAGTTGGTAGCGAAAACTCCAATGGTGTCAGACTGCTCTCCAAATGCACTGAACATGAATTGGTAATCACCAATACTATCTTTCGCCAAAAGAATCGCTTTAAAACATCATGGCAGCACCCTAGATCGAAGCACTGGCATCTTATTGACTATGTGATTGTACGCAAGAAAGATTTACGAGATGTTCTTATCACCAAAGCAATGACAGGAGCCGATGACTGTTGGACAGATCACCGGCTTATCAGATCAGTTATGCGTATACCATTGTCCACACAGAGGAGGAAGCAACAGAAGAGCTGTAGGCATGTTTTTGATACCGAGAAGTTTGGTAAGTCAGAGCATATCTCCCAATATAAAGAGTTGCTTAGCCAGACACTGCCACAGGAATACCATCCAGATGTAACACTGCACTGGGAGAGTCTGAAGACCGCTATTCAGAATGCTTGCAAGGAAACGCTGGGATATAAGACCAGGAAACATCAAGACTGGTTTGATGAAAATGATGAAGAAATAGAAGCATTAATCTCAGAAAAGAGAAAAGCCTTGCAAACTTGGAGAAAAGATATGAACTCCCGTACTAAGAAAGAAGCATTTTGTCTTGCGAAGGCAAATGTCCAAAGAGGAACTCGTGCTCTCAAAAATGCATGGTGGACATCCAAAGCTAAAGAGCTGCAATATCTAGCAGACAAAGATTCGCGACAGTTCTTCCAAGCCACAAAAGCGATTTATGGCCCCTCCACGTTTGGTAGAAATCCACTTTGGTCCAGTGACAAAAGTACACTTCTAAAAGATCAATACTCCATCATGAATAGGTGGAAGGAGCATTTTGAAGACCTCTTGAACCAGGACTCAGTTATTGATGAGCAGGTGTATGATATATTAGAACAAGCACCCATCAAAGAAGAACTCGGTACCCTGCCAACACTAGATGAGGTTCAGTGTGCTATTAATCAAGCAAAGCGACACAAAGCTACTGGATGTGATGGAATACCAGCGGAAGCTCTCAAAGAAGGAGGTGAGGAACTCATAAGCCACATACATGATCTTATCATTAAAATTTGGAGAACTGAAAAAATGCCTGCTGATTTCAGAGATAGTCTGATAGTTCCCATATTTAAGAAAGGTGATCGTGCAGACTGCAACAACTATCGTGGTATATCTTTGTTATCATGCCTTGGAAAGCTTATTGCTCGTATTTTGGCGAATCGTATTCTATCCCTGGTGGAGAAAATACTCCCAGAGAGCCAATGTGGTTTCAGGCCTTCTAGAGGAACTGCAGATATGATATTCACTGTTCGTCAGCTTCAGGAGAAATGTAGAGAGCAAAATAGACCTCTTTATATTGCCTTTATAGACCTCAGTAAGGCATTTGACTCGGTAAACCGTGAAGCCTTGTGGAAGATTTTATCATTGTATGGCTTTCCACTGAAATTTATTACCATCTTAAGACTACTCCACAATGATATGAAGGCAAATGTCATTGGTAACGACTCGATTGGAGAACCATTTCATATTAATACCGGCGTTAAACAAGGCTGTGTGATTGCCCCTACATTGTTTTCTCTGTACGTTGCCACTGTCATGCAGTTAGTCAAAGATGATCTTCCTACAGGCATACAGATAACTTACAGGATGGATGGGAAGATCTTTAATTTGAGCCGTCTAAAGGCAAGGACTCGAACATCTCCTGCTGCATTGGTTGAGTTACAGTACGCTGATGATAATGCAGTAGTAGCTCAATCAGAGGACGAACTTAGGAAAATCCTGAATGCTTTTTCTTCAGCCTACAAAAAGATTGGGCTGAAACTTAACACCAGTAAAACCCAAGTCCTCTACCAACCAGCCCCTGGACAAGGACAAAGAAACATCAATGTCACCATCGACGGAGCGAAGCTTCAAGAAGTTAACGCCTTTTCTTATCTTGGCAGCACCCTGTCATCAAGTGCAAATATAGATTCCGAAATCCAACACAGGATTAACCGTGCTGGGGCATCCTTTGCAAGATTGAGGTCTAGAGTTTTTGACAACCATGATATCAATGCTGCAACGAAGATCCTTGTGTACAACTCGGTTGTAGTTCCCACCTTACTTTACGGATCTGAATCCTGGACATGCTACAGACGTCATTTTAAAAAGCTGGAGCAATATCACCAGCGTTGTTTGAGGAGAATTCTTCGTGTCACATGGCAAGACAAACGCACAAACACCAGCATTCTCGAAGAAGCACAGACTACCAGTGTTGAAGCCATGCTTTTAAAACGTCAGCTGCGATGGACAGGACACGTAATCCGCATGCCCAATAATCGCATTCCCAAGCAAGTGTTTTGCTCTGAACTAACTGAGGGCAAGCGCTGTGTGGGAGGTCCGAGGAAGCGATTCAAAGACGTACTAAAGGCTAATATGCAAATGTGCCATATTAATATCAACAACTGGGAGACCTTAGCTCTTGATCGCTCATCCTGGAGATCAATTGTTCATCGTGGTGCGATACTTTTTGAAGAAAACCGCCGACGTATGATAGAAGATCGGAGGCAACGCAGAAAGAACAGAGTGTTCATTAGAAGACAGGGAATGAATGCGGATGTCTCACCTGACCCTGATACTACCTGTCATCACTGCGGGAAACTGTGTCTCTCCCGCATTGGGCTTTTTAGTCACCTCCGGACTCATCGATGAAGAGTCATTCAGTATTGGAAGGCCAACCTACTCGAGACGAGTGTTTGCTATCATCATTAAATGCGTCTTGTAGGTTTTCTTCAACTCTATACCCTCTTTATGATGTGGTGGAGATCTTGGTATCATCGTATATTGGCGGAGTCTCATGTCATCATTTTTTTTAGAAGTAGGTATTGAATGGTGAGGGGGAAGATAACACCGCCCTGTAGTACTCCGGCTTAAATCCTCCTTATAGAGGATTGGTCCTCAGCACCTTTTATACCTTCGAGTAGGGCCCCATTCCCAAATACTTTGCGCGCATTCTGGTGTGGTATAACTCGACGCCCGTTCCAAATGCTGAGATTCAATTCGCGACTTGAACTAGCATGTTTTCAATGGCGTTTGTGGCGTATCGCGGGTTTAACGCCAATCTGATCTCATCAAGTTCAGTTGTGACGGACCTTACCTCCCAGTAACATCGAATGGAACATTTGGTAAGTTCAATGGTTTTTTAACTTCGTATTTGCATGGATTGTCAGCAATTAGCCCTGTACTGAGAGAAACCTCCCCGAACTCGAGAACACGGGGGTAGAAACACGAGCGAAAATAGCGAGCGGGGCAAACTGAATGAGTAATTTCCGCAGTAGCTCCTGGCCTCAGAGTTTCCTAACCGCTCTACTTCCATCGCGCAGGAACTTTGAAGAGATTCGTGCCAATGCCACCGCCAGAATGAAGCAGTCGTGTGCTGTCCTTAGAAATGGAGTTCATTGCACAAGGTGTAGTGAAAAAGATGTCATAATATTAGAAAGGTGACGAGAGATTTGAATCTTGAGCTTAAAACACCCAAAATATATATTTCCGTTGTGAAGTTGATTTTTCAGTTCTTATCACACCTTTTTCAAATTAAATTAAATTAAATAGTCTGTTACTAGAAGAACAATTTAATCCAAACAGGTTTAGATAAAGTATTTTATCAAAAGGCATAGAGTAACTGACATTCATCATTAGGTAGGTTCTAACAATAGATACCTCCACTCCTCAGCACTGAAAACTATTCTAGTGTTTTGTTTTAAGAAAATGAGATCTACAGTAGTATAGCGGGACAGTTATGTTTCATTCTCGGAACATCCTAAATCAAATAACAATGTTATAGGTTTACGTCCCTTTTCACTACTCCAGTTTTTCACCCAAAAGGGTATCTTTAACATGCCCGTAAATCTGTGATTCGGCTGCCTCTCATTTATGCACCCTCAATTACCAACTGACTGAGCCAGGATTCGATCTTGCAACCTTGGCTACAGCAGGCAAAACTTGACCGCTGCGCCACACGCTTAAATCAGGCAGCTGCACTGGATTAATATCTTCCACATCCTGTTGTATAAAAGCGGGCAGCCCTATTATGCAAGATTGTGATGTACCACTTCTGTAAAGTCTATAATGTTGCAATTTGTACAGTTTATAAATACTTTCAGGAATAAAAGGTTGAAACACATTAAATTAATATAAACTGTACAGATATGATTTTGAAATTATATTTTATTTCTGTAACATACACCCTTTGACTCTTCATATTACACATTCTTGTTTTCTATTTGTTACTAATGCGGCAATTCGGAAAGGAAGATCTCCCATTTCTTCAGTCATGGTGTAGATCCTCTCATGGAGGCAGATGACGTCGTAAGTGTTTCTGGATGGAGGGCAGAGAACGTATGTTGTCAAGGAGTTTAGAATATAATGGGGCTTATTGTAAGCTTCCTTGACAAATTTCATATTGCCCTCCTCTCCTGCCTATGTAAAGACAGAGATTAGCCAAATTAGGTGATTAAAAGCAATTCAAAATTATGCAGTCATAACATAAGGAACATTTTAGGCAGTGGGTTAATCACTCGCTCCTCTTAAATAAACTGATTACTGAAACTGAAGCGAAATTACAAAACCGGACGGATAACCTGATGACGAATTTTGGCATGAAGAGGACTACGAAAATCGGTTTCTGGAATGTGAGGATCTTGATGGAGAAAACCAGACTGAAACAAGTGACACGGGAGATGAAGAACTATGGGCTGGATATCCTAGGATTGAGTGAGATGAGGTGCCCAGGATTTGGTGAAATACAGCCAACAGATGGAATTACATTTCTCTATTCTGGGGGCGATGAGGAAGAACACAGGGATGGAGTGGGGTTGTTGCTCAACAGAAATGCAAAGAGAAGCCTTATGGAGTGGAAGCCGATTTCTAGTAGGCTCATGTTTGCTAGGTTCAAGACAAAGATCAGGAATGTGATCATCATCCAATGCTATGCGCCTACAGAACAATCGGAGCCAGAGAAGAAGGAAGAATTCTACCAAATGCTGCGAGATACCACAAGACAAACAAGTAAGAAGGACATTCTCATTGTTATGGGAGACTTCAACGCGAAGGTGGGATCAAACAATGAGGGGTTGGAGCAGATCATGGGTAAACATGGCCTTGGTGAGATGAATGACAATGGGGAGAAATTTACGGAATATTGCGCCAGTCAGGATTTGGTGATCGGTGGCACGATGTTTCCTCATAGGCGGTGCCACAAGATCACCTGGGTGTCTCCTGATCAAGTCACAGAAAATCAAATTGATCAAATTGCGGTGAGCAGGAGGTTCAGAAGAAGCTTGGAAGATGTTAGGAACAAGAGAGGAGCGGATGTTGGTAGTGACCATCATCTTGTGGTTGCCAACTTCCGCATGAAGATCGTGGCAGTCCGCCGAAAGTTTAACACTCGGCACAACAAGTTTGATGTGGGCAAGCTTAAGAACCAGCAGAGATTGGACCAATTTAAACTGGAGCTCAGAAATAAATTCCAGATGTTGGACTCCGAGATAGAGAAGGATGTGGAGACTGTGTGGAGCGAGGTAAAGAATATCTTCGTGGAAACCAGTGAGATGCAGCTCGTGTACAAGAACTACCTGCGGAAAGAATGGATATCCGATCAGACCTGGGACAAGATAAATTATAGGAAGGAGATTAAGGCCAAGCTCAACACCTCCAAGAATAGGCAGCTGAGGGCACTCACACAAGCAGAGTATTCAACAGCAAACAGGGAGGTAAAGAGGAGTGTGCGGAAGGATCATAGGAGGTGGATTGATGAGCAGGCAGAGAAAGCAGAAGAAGCGGCAAGAAGGGGGGACGTTAAGGAGCTCTATGGCATCACAAAGATGCTTTCGAAGAAAGGTTTTAATAAAACTAGGCCTGTGAAGAGCAAGACGGGCGAGATCCTCACGACGTGTGAACAGCAGCTGACTAGATGGAGAGAACACTTTGCGGAGGTTCTTATCAGAGATAGAGGGCCAGAAAGTATGCAGCGAGGAGAAGATGAAGAGGAAGCAGAAAGTGACCCAAGCATCAGCCTTGACTCCCCAACTCGGGGTGAAATACGGACAGCGTTGAAGCAGATGAAGTGCGGGAAGGCACCAGGCCTGGATAATATCTCAGCAGAAGTATTGAAAGCAGACCTGGATATTACGATCAGTCTGCTGCTGCCGCTGTTGGAGAAGATCTGGAAGGAGGAGAAAATACCAACCGACTGGAAGAAGGGGTTGATAGTCAAGTTACCGAAGAAAGGGGACACCACAAACTGTATCAACTGGAGGGGTATCACCTTGCTGTCCATTCCAAGCAAAGTGCTGGCCTGAGTCATCCTGAATCGTATAAAAGACTGCGTAGAAAAAAGGCTTCGGAAGGAACAGGCTGGATTTCGACAACATCGCAGCTGTGTGGATCTCATCAACACCCTCCGAAACATCCTGGAGCAGAGTGTGGAGAGGCGGAATACCCTTTACCTCACATTTGTTGACTTCGAGAAAGCTTTCGACTCTGTAAATCAAAGAATCATGTGGAAGACCCTCGAGGAATATAAAATTCCAACAAAGATCATCAGAATCATGGAAGAGATGTACGAAGGGTATGAGTGCCAGGTTCTTCACGAAGGCAAATTAACAGAAAAGATAAAGGTCAGTTCCGGAGTGAGACAGGGATGTGTCCTTTCCCCCACTCTGTTCCTGTTGGTCCTGGATAGTGTGATGAAGAAGGTAATGGGAGGACGGAAGAGGGGTATTCAATGGGGTATAAATGACAGGCTTGAAGATCTGGATTTTGCAGACGACATTTGTCTTATGGCACAACGGTACTGAGACATAGAAGATAAGCTGGGGAGGTTGCAGAGAGAAGCAGAACATGCAGGACTGATGATCAACACCAACAAGACCAAAGAGATGAGGATAAGTTCTGACGTCACGACTAGCTTGACAGTCAATGGAAAGACAATTGAGCGAGTTGAGTCCTTTCTCTACCTTGGGAGTATAGTCACAAATGATGGGGGAGCAGAGGAAGATGTTCGAAGCCGTATCAGGAAGGCAAATGGTGCCTTTGTCCAGCTCTGCCCCATCTGGAGAAATAGAAACATTTCCAGGAAGACCAAGCTCCGCCTTTTCAATAGCAACGTAAAATCGATTATTCTCTATGGCTGTGAAACATGAAAAGTCACAAAACCGATCAACAACCAGCTACAGGTGTTCATTAACAGATGTCTACGTCGCATCATGAATGTGAGGTGGCCGGACATAATCTCAAATGAAGATCTTTGGACCATCACCAATCAACAGCCGATTAGCATCCAGATCAAGGAGAGGAAAATGCGCTGGATTGGTCACACACTAAGGAAGCCGGACGGAGCTGTTGAGAGGGCGGCGCTAGGCTGGAATCATCAAGGTGCCAAAAAGCGAGGTCGACCTAAGAAGACCTGGAAGAGGACGATCGAAAATGAAATTGCAGAGGTAGACAAGAACTGGAATCAAGTGAAGAGATTGGCCAGGAACCGTACTGCGTGGATAAATTTTGCCAAGGCCATATGCTCCGGAAGGAGCGGCAGGAATTAAGTAAGTAAGTAAGTAAGTAACATACGGAACATTTGTTATATATGCTCCTCAACAA
Source organism: Meconema thalassinum (assembly GCA_946902985.2). Taxonomy (NCBI): domain Eukaryota; kingdom Metazoa; phylum Arthropoda; class Insecta; order Orthoptera; family Tettigoniidae; genus Meconema; species Meconema thalassinum. The sequence continues at coordinate 122,721,966 of OX336397.1, forward strand.
AAGTTTGGAACACTGGCATGGAGCATAGTCATACCATATTGTTGTTTCATTGGAGGAGCTTGGACATTGCGGTCATTTAGCCCTGTGTACTAATTCGTGTATATATATATAAAACGTCTGATGGCTGTATTAGTGTGTGCATGTGTAATTCAGGTGAGGATAGGGAAGGAGAAGGCTGAGGCCTCACGTTAGGAACCATCCCAGCATTTGCATGGAGTCAAATTTGGAAACCAAGAAAACCACTTTCAGAATGAATGCGGTGGGAATCGTACCCTCCTCTTCTAAGATTTTTCTCATGAGGCCGAGTGTACCCTGTTCCACTCTCAGACCAGAATTAAATTTCTTGGCAGAGCAGGGAATCGAATCCAGATTTTTGGGGCGACAGCCAAGAATGCTAGCCACTACACCGCGAGGTATACCATATTGTTGGAGCCTAGGGCAATAGGGAACCAGTACGGAATATCTCCAAACTACGCTTTATAACAGCACGTACATCAATAATTATTAGTAAAATCTATACAATTGAAAATGTTATTGCGGTGTGAAGTTGGATAACAAACAGTTACATACTCTAATGTAACAATTTAAATTATGCATCCACAAGGTAAAAAGCATGTGCAGATTCCAAATGATTATATGTGCTCCAGTATGGCAGTGGTTCTACTGAGTGCAGGATATAGGGGAGGATTTTTTTTTTTTATGTATCCCGTGGTCTCTCCGTTCTATAAACGAATACTGTATGCACCAAGATAAAGAGAATGGGGAACGCACAAGCCAAGCATAAAGCAGTTATACCACTTCTAATGACAACCATGGCATCTACGGATGTACCAGGCTTGAGATGAGACTAGTTATACCTAGATACAAGGCGATTCAATCGAGAATAAAATCAATAGTCAGAATTAATGTTCACCAAAGTATATTTTCCTAATATTGAATAACAGTCCTTCAGTGTTACATCCACTAGGCGACAGGGGGTGCATTGTGTCAGAAGTAAACCCACGATGCCGAAGTATATAATTCTCTGCAGTTTTCAGAGTATTAATTTTCTTTCAAATCTGATGCGCTCTCATCATTTTGTTGAACATGAGCGGGATGGATATAAGTTTCAATACTTCATTTAATTGGCAGTGTTAGTATTCACGATAAACATAATGGCCACAATGGGACAGCATGCACAATGTGTTGTATGTGTCGCAGGAGTTTGTATTTCCATAATTACAAGCTGGACAACTGAACATCCAACACACTGGGTTCTTATACGGTAGTGCGGAGTGTTTAGAAGATACATTCAACAATTGCTGGTGCAGCCGTGGTGGACCTATCGCTCGACTTGCGAATATCTTCGACTTAACATCTCTAGTTATTTGTTTAGGAATACAAGTCACTGGTGTACAGACATAGTTCACAGAATGAAACATGGCAACTCCCGAGTTGCCATGTGACACAATCTGTCCGCTTGGTATGACCTATGCCATGTCTGCAATGAATGTATTGAATTCTGATAGCCAGAAAGTAGAGAGTATCATGAGCAACAAATTGATTAAACGATGTTCTGTTAACAATTAACACGAATGGTAATCAATTGCCAATTAGGCCTACAACATTTTACCTCCAAGAATAAATGTATCTGGTAACGTTAGTATGAACTGTCGCCAAATTATTTACTTAAAATAATCCGGCTCTCTAAGGATGATATACACCGGGTAGATTTAACGTCAAGGGAATGCTGTTCATAAACCGGACGAAGTGTCACGGTTGGGGGCTGTAGGCATCCCTGATATAGAGAAGCACCAATGTAAGCTAACGCTCAATTTCAAAACAGAAGCATTAATAGACTACATGTTGCATAAGCTACTTGGGGCAGTAAGAATATAAGTAGTAATATTAAGCTACTGAAATGATCTTACAGTAAGGAAAACAGATGGAAGTGACAAAGCGTTTCTCCGTCACAAGTAGAGTGTGGAGCTAGTTTGTAGAGAATTCCTCATTCAACTAGGTATGAACACTTATAACAAAACTCATTCACTCGCAGGAGTAACCAACTGTTATTTTATGGGGAGGAGTATCGTAGTTACATGTGCAGGACTGGCAAGAATAATATACATACTGCGCGCACACTGATTACCACAAAATGTTGCATTCAATCGCCCAACGTTAAATGCAGCTAGCATAGATACAGTAATTCATTGGTCCTTGCTATACAAACCAACCTAATTACCTAACCAACTTTATTATTATAATTCAGAAATCAGATAGGCTATTCTAACCTATCTTAAAATTTTATTTGGGTGCTGACTGTTCAAATTTGTGGAATCACATCACACCTGTAAGAATCAAATTCCGTTTAGAAAAGAAGTATCAGTTTTTCTCTGCACGTAATACTCCGTCATCGACCCTAGAAAGTAAACAGGAAAACATTATGAGTAAATGTTTGAAAGGCCACGGAAAGTTTGGTCAACCTCGCAGGTTATGGAATACTACTAACAAACAAATAATTTTCTTTCAACATTGCAAGTATGTTAAAAAATATACCTCTATTTTTAAAGATAAATACTTACAATTAAACATAAGTATCCCTCCTTGTATCGTCTGAAATACACAATTGATCATGTCAAGTTAGAAAACCGAATTCCTGTTAAAATGGCGACATCACAGAACCGACACCGACTGAACGAACCGAGTATGCACCTTCAGAATGTAGCTATGTACTCTCGCACTCTGCTCGTACACTTGCACTCGATCGTATTTGGAACACCACTCGCTGACGTCACTTCCGAGTGAGAGTGAGCAAGAGTGTACACTTTGGCTATTTGGCAAACAGCTAGGTCACTGCCGCATTGAGAATTTTAACATGGATTAGATATGACTAAGACATTTTATTTGCGTAGTTCTTGAACACAAGTTGTCCCAACGTTCAAGGACCTAATTTCTTCTTGTCGGATGCAGGAGATAGTTTCCAATTCTTTGCAGCAAATATTCTACAGTAACTTGACTGATGCGGAATTTCTTCTTGAAAACGAAGTCAGTGAAAATCATTCCAATTACTTATCCGTCTATGAACCCTTGGTAACCTCATTTGCACTATGTTGTAAACCGTGGCTTAAAAATGGGGTGGGTTTCAGGTGTTACACTCCCTCCCCCCAGACAGAGACATTTGTTTTCTTGAATCCTTATATTGTTCCATCTATGAATCACGTGTATCCCACAGGCTTGTATATATTTGAAATGTTATCACGTTCTTAACTTGGTAAATGCCCCAAACTTGACTCGCAGTGTGACGATTCCTGCATTGTAGCTGGCTATGAATCTATTGTTCTGCGAGAGTGTGCAATCGGTAATATTTTCACGTCACTTCGGGCTGCTTTAATTGTGGATATCTTTGTCACTCTGTGTCCATTTCGTAAAATATAATTCGGTTCATGAGGAGTTTCTGCATTTAATTCCTATCAATGATGCACCAATAGCCTGATGGCAGTGACAACATGGAGATGTTTTTCTCACATCATACCATCGTTATAAGCGGTCGCGTATGGACATGATGATGTCACTGCATCATTTCAGATTTGACATTGTTAGTTTTTTTATATAAAAAAGGATTCTTTTCAATATCTTCATTGTGCTGTAAAATATAGTTAAAATATTTTTCATGCAAAGAAAATCTTTATTGAATTATTCCTTTTTATGAATAATAATTGAAATATCATTTTGATAATGTACAGCTACCATACTGTATGAACGAAACCCCCCTGAAAGACATCCTGCGTACGTCACTGATATTTATCTCTCTCTACTACTGCCGCGTTTTGATCGCCCCGTTCCAAAGATTCGCACAACACTGTCGGACATTAATGTAACGGGAAACTTCCAAATGCGCCACAATACGAAACTATAGGTTATGGTAATAATGGTCATGTAACAAGGTGCCTGTCCAGTTTTTGATGACAATTTGACAATTGTACTACACCGACTGACGTATTCATTAGTTCATGAAGAAAACCTGGTGACATATGTGACATATTTGTCAGATTTCTACCTGTCGGCATTACAACTTTATGAAACAGATTTCTGATAATATGTCACTGCAATTTACAAAATTGTCGCAACATATTTGTCGAATTGTCATGCTTTGTGAAATGGAAACTTGTCGAACTATCGAATTGTCGGTAATTTTATGAGGGCTTGTCGACTTGTCGAGTATTATGACATAAGTCCCAGGTCCATCAATCAACCATTGGCATGCACTTAGACACAAAATCCCAACTAAGCAATCACTTCACTCAACGGCACAAGGTTAAAAATCAGAACTGACAAAGTATTAATGTAGATACTACGTAATTTCAAGAAAATGTTTAATGACGTATCGTGACGCAAGCAACGCGCATTCATACACAAAAATTGTCAATAGAGGCCCAAAATTGGTACTGTATTTGCGTTTTTTTGGCACCAGTAATTATTTTGGAAATACTGTGTACCGAGTGTCAACTGATTTAATTGTAGGTACAGGTCGTGCATTTTCAAATACTACTGCGGGTGAGGAGGAATAAGCCATTGTGGTGAGGAAAGTAAATGTTCAGAATAAATCGTGTCAGTTTTAATGTGAAATGCTAGACGGGAGGCAAGCAGTGGTATGCCGAGAGTTGGATAAGTGTGCGCTGTGTATTGTGACTTTTAAAGGGTTAGCAGCTTCTGTATATTATAACAGACCAGTCTTTATGTTCCATGTGATTCTTTCTAAAAAGTCCAGGTAAATCTCTACACAATCGGTGTAGCCTCAATTAATGCCATCCATTGATCCGTGTGGTTTTCAATAGTTAAGTACTGCTGCACGGCTGAAAGCAACGGGAAACTACAGCCGTAATGCTATTCCCGAGGATATGCACCTCTCTATGCATAATTATATGTGATGATGGCCTCCTCCCTGGTAAAATTTCAATCCGGAGGTAAACTAGTCCCCCGTTCGGATCTCCGGGTGGGGACTACTCGAGAGGGGGTTAACATCACAGAAGTGACAAAGAGGAAATCTAATATTCTACGGATCGGAGCGTGGAATGTTCGAAGTCTGCTAGGAAGTGGAAGGTTAGAAAACTTAGAAAGGGAAATGGATGGGTTGAGGTTGGATTTGGTTGGGATTAGTGAAATGCGCTGGCAGGAAGAACAGGACTTTTGGTCAGGTGACTATAGGGTCATTAGCACTAAATCAAACAATGGCCAAGCAGGGGTTGGCCTCATATTGAGTAGGAAACTTGGACAGCGGGTGGAATATTATGTGCAATATAGTGAACGGATTATTGAAACAAAAATCAATACTAAACCTACGTGCACCACAGTGGTACAAGTCTATATGCCTACCAGTCAAGATGATGATGAAGATGTTCAAAAGGTCTGCGAAGAAATAGATGAAATTCTGAGGTATATCAAGGGTGATGAAAATGTTATAGTAATGGGAGATTGGAATGCTGTGGTAGGAAAAGGGAGAGAAGGGAAGATAGTAGGATATTTCGGATTAGGTGAAAAGAATGATCGAGGAAGTAGGCTGATGGAATTCTGCACCGAGCATGAATTGGTCATAGCTAACACCTTATTCAGTAATCACAATAGAAGAATATACACATGGATGAGACCAGGAGATAGAGGGCGTTACCAAATTGACTTCATTATGGTCAAGCAGAGGTTTCGAAACCAGATTTTGGATTGTAAAACATATCCTGGTGCTGACATAAACTCTGACCACAATCTGGTTGTGATGAAATGCAGATTAAAGTTGAAGAAACTGAAGAAAAGTCTAAAGCCAAAAAGGTGGGCGATAGACAGACTGAAAGTGAAGAATGTAAACGAAAGATTCAAGAAGAGTATAAAGGAAGGACTAATGAAAAACCCTAAACAATCTTCAATTGCTGACGAATGGGCACTTTTGAAAAAGGAAATAACAAAATCCGCAGAAGAAAATATTGGTAGGAAAGAAAAAATAGACAGAAAACCGTGGATCACTCAGGATATACTAGAAGTGATGGATGAAAGGCGGAAACACAAGAATGTAAGAGATGAAAAGCGAAAAGCAGAATACTGACATCTGAGAAATGAGGTAAACAAGAAGTGCAAGGAAGCGAAAGAAGAATGGTTGATGGAGAAATGTGCAGGTATAGAAAATTGTCTGAAATTAGGAAAAGTAGACACAGCTTATCGAAGGATTAAGGATACTTTTGGGGAAAAGAAGAGTAAATGCTGTAATATTAAGGACACAAATGGAAAGCCCCTAACAGATAGGGAAGAGAAGGTTGAGAGATGGAAAGCTTACATAGAGTGTTTGTATAAGGGAAAGGAGATTGAGAATCATGTAATGGAAAGGGAGGAGGAAATTGATGAGGATGCAAATGGAGATTTAATATTGAGAACAGAATTTGACAGAGCATTGGAGGACTTGAGCAGGAAAAAAAGCACCAGGCAGAGATGATATACCGATTGAGTTACTACGCTACATAGGAGATGAAGATCTGATCAGGTTATTTCACTTGGTGTGTAGGATTTATGACAGGTGAGGTACCCCCTGATTTCAAGAAGAATGTTATTATCCCTATACCAAAGAAAGTGGAAGCTGACAGATGTGAAGATTACCATACAATCAGCTTGATTACTCATGCTTCAAAGATCCTGTCTAGAATAATTTACAAAAGGATGGAAAGCCAGATAGAAACAGAGTTGGGTGAAGACCAGTTTGGTTTCAGAAGAAATGTAGGAACAAGGGATGCAGTACTAAGTCTTAAGCTGTTTTTGGAAGGTCGAATAAGGAAAGATAAGAGAACGTTCATGGCATTTGTAGACTTAGAAAAGGCTTTCGATAACGTTGATTGGACTAAATTGTTTGACATTTTGAAATCTATTGGAATAAAATACAGGGATAGGAGGGTGATATACAATCTATACAGAAACCAGACAGCAGTCATTCGAGCTGAAGGACATGAGAGAGAAGCTGGTATTCAGAAAGGTGTAAGGCAAGGCTGCAACTTATCACCCGTACTTTTCAATCTTTACATTGAACAAGCAATGAAGGAAATTGTAGAAAATTTTAAAGTTGGAGTGAAGGTTCAAGGAGAAATAATTTCAACTCTGAGATTTGCTGATGACATCGTCATCTTGGCCGACACGCCTGAGGATTTGAATGAGTTTTTGAATGGTATGGACTCCGTCTTACGGAAAGAATACATGATGAAAATTAATAAATGTAAAACAAAAATACTGGATTGCAGCCGAAATAAATCAGAAACCTCTATCGTCATCACATTGGCAGATGAAAAGCTGAAGGAAGTAGAGGACTTCTGTTACTTAGGAAGCAATGTAACCAGTGATGGACGAAGCAAAGAGGATATAAAAAGTAGGTTGGCTCAGGCAAGAAAAGCATTTCTACAAAAAAGGAATCTGTTGACATCGAATATAGATTTAAGTATTAGGAAGTCATTTATGAAAGCCTTTGTCTGGAGCGTGGCCCTGTATGGAAGTGAAACTTGGACTATTGGTGCAGCAGAAAAGAGGAGAATTGAAGCATTTGAAATGTGGTGTTACAGGAGAATGATGAAGATCAGATGGGTCGATAGGGTTACAAACGAAGAGGTATTAAGACGAGTGGGAGAGGAGAGATGTTTCTGGCGACTGCTAATGAAGAGAAGAGATAGGTTCGTAGGGCACATCTTAAGACACCCAGGAATAACAAGCTTAGTAATGGAAGGAAGGGTTGAGGACAAGAACTGTAGGGGTAGACCAAGGTTAGAATATGTTAAACAGATTGCCTCGGATGTAGGGTGAGGTAGCTATGTAGAGATGAAATGATTAGCACAGGACAGGGAGGCTTGGAGAGCTGCATCAAACCAGTCAAAAGACTGAAAAACAACAACAGTACGATAACCCGTATGTTCACTAAATTATGTAGGCTGTACATTGCAACTAGGCAATATGGCCGTTATTTAGCAAACGAAATACAAATTAAGTTGATGCACGTGAATGAACAAACCCATCGCTAGTTACTTGGCGGTAAGTGGCCCGTTTCAATTAATTAGTTTTGATGTGCACAAACAGTCCCTCCTTTTCAAACCTAATCCGTCATTGCAACTCGTTACAGTAAAAGCATGTGAATGACAACTCTCCATTACAATAAAGGAGGGAAATGAAAGTTGAATGCTCGTACATATGATATAAAGCTGGACTTATTTGCCTGTAGAATATTATATTGACTGTAAAAACACCACATCATTGAACAGTAGAAACGAGCTCAGTTCCTTTTATTTGAGAAAAACTTGTATAGTAATGCAAGTGCTAAATATCCACTAGATATCCTGAACGCAAAGGTATTATTTATTTTCTCTTGATAATCTCATATAGTGAAATTAAATGCTTTTCATTCGATCAAACGATTGTTCCGAAATTGAAATGATATTCCCTAAAACTGAAGCAAATTACTTGCGGTTAAATATCCTCATAGATAACTAGTTTGGATCATCATAAGATGCATTATATTTAGGCTTTCAAATGTATGTCTACGAATAAGTGTGTAATAAAATTATACATTTATAGAATAGATACAGAAGGTTATTCTAAAATCCAAAAATGATAGTGCTTTGTGATTTATGATATTATACTGATAGTGGTTATTTACCTAGTGGTAGCTTTAGAAGTCCACCACAGAATGAACCTATGTTCCACAGGTCGGCGAAAACACTCACAAGAGTTTCTGTCGGAGTTTCACTCAATGAAGATGGTATCGTCAAGATAGAAATACCATATATATGCAAAATATGTGGAGGTAACTTTAAACATGAAAGTATTTTGAAGGAACACATGTCGATCCATAGTGGTCTTATGTCCTATTCATGTAACATATGCGAAGCATACTTTGCACACAAAGCCTTTTTGAAAAAGCACATTGCGACCCATAGTGGTATTGAAGCTTATTGCTGTGATGCATGCGGAAGGAAATTCTCCTCTAAGAGGACTTTAAAATACCACATGTCGATCCATACTGGCCTAAAACCCTATTTATGTGCTTCATGCGGGGCCGAGTTTGCAACAAAAAGCAGATTGAAGGTGCACTCGTCGATCCACAGTGGACGAAGGCCACATTCATGTAATATATGTGGAGCTGACTTTGTCCATAAAGCACATTTGAAGACTCACATGATGATTCATAAAGGTCTAAAGCCCTATTCCTGTTGTACATGCGGAGCAAACTTCACTGAGAGAGGCAGTTTAAAGCTTCACATGTTGATCCATAGTGGTGTAAAGACCCATTTATGTAGTACATGCGGTGTCAACTTCACTCAGAAAGTTGATTTGAAAAGACACATGTTGATCCATAGTGGTCTGAAGCCACATTCATGTGATACATGCGGTGCCAAGTTTACTTTGGAACGTTATTTGAAGTCACACATGTCGATCCATAGTGGTCTAACACCACATTATTGTAATGTGTGTGGAGCAAACTTTGCTCATAAAGGTAGTTTGAAGCGTCACATGAAGATCCATAGTGGTCTTGGGGCGGTGCAACTTTCTCTGTGAATGTTTCTATGAAGAAACGCCTCGTAATTCTTAGTAGTCATAAGCCATGTACCCACATTCACACAGTACATACTGAGCCCAACTTATTACCCTAGTATTAGCACGGAGTGGCAACCCCGCGAGAATCCTAGCGCAAGGTACCGCATGTTAACGCTGTGTGCGAGACGGCAAGATTGAGTGACGTCACGCGTACCTGAATGTTAAAATGCTCATACATTTTCTGTGTTATTATGGATCTTTGAGGTGATTGAAAAGGTAGGAGGAGTATTATAAGTTTAATTGTAACCACATTTATTTGTGAGTTGATAAGACGTCACCATGTGGATTGATGATTTATGAAATGAGTAACACTTATTGTTACTCCACGAGAGCGCGCTGCCGCCGACCACGTGTTCAGCCCAAGTTTTCGGCATCTTGTCACATCGAAGAGAGAGACACTTGCTTTTGAGTGCGCACATGTGAAAGTACTCCGTCGTGATGAACATGAGTGGCTTTACATCCGGTCGTGATTGCGAAGAACCGTCAATGTCCTAATATCGCCGTGTATCGGTAGTGAGTTGTGTAGGAGTCTATGGAAGACCCTATAATTACGTATCACCGAAGTTACCGTGCGTGATTGAGACATTAGACGACCGAGTTTGTTGCATGATTGTGAAAATGCTTTTGGCCTGAAATCGAAAGAACTAACTTTACATGCGGGCTACGTTACGACATCTTGTATGAACAGAACGTTCGAGAACAAGCGAACACTTGCCATCGTAGGAGGACTCGCTAATGCAATTTGTGATTTGAGGATGCAAATGAACTTCATGAACAGCTGTGGATGTTTTTAACTTACGGCCAATATAAAGCCAGTGAAGATTAGTTGATAGAGTCGTGTTCCAATATGAACTGTGCGTGGCGCAGAGACTTGTAATTTCCAGAATGGAATTAGGGCATTTTCCAACTTGTGCTATTGGAGTGTCCGTGAAAAATTTAGAGATGGAGATATTTACTGAAAATATGAAGCACTAAGCCGATGCATAGGGGAACGAGATGGAGTGATTTCCACGTCAGGGTTAAGCCATGAGACCACCATTATGACCACGTCGAGGGAGTTGAAGAAGACGGCCACCATAAGACGGGGAGGTCTCGGATTCGGTACCTGTAAGAAATTTGGAAGAAGACTGAAGAAGATGGATTCCTGCAGCTTTGGATTAGGGAGCAGATGGTACTGGAAGAAGATAGGGATTTCTTCATTGGATCCGGAGATTCTACACACCAGCAACATAGGCCTACTAAGATTGTACCATTCTTTCCTATATCATCAAGTTGGTGAGCCAGAATATTTCTTCATTTTCTAGTTGAGAGGTTTGACTACTCAGTATTACTCTATATCATGGAATTGAGCTTATGTCGAACTAAAGTTGAATTAGAAGTAGATTTGAATTTAGATATGATGGTGAAGGAATTGGATTAAGCAAATGACTGGAGAATTAATTGATTCATGATTATTATTATAATTAATAGCCAGATTCATTCTACGTCTACAAAGGAAATATGTGATGTAATATTTCCCATTGAAGGGCTATAGGATGTGGAAAGACATAACCCACATTGCCTTACTCTATGATCCAGTTAATATTTTGCGGGTGTTCTATAAATCCATCTCAACTTCTGATGATAGGATTTTGCTACTTTTGGACGTTGTAACTTAATAGGAGCATGCCTATATTTTTGGTCGAATACATGATAGTCTATTCGACGGAATTTACGATGGAATAGATGCCTGTACCTAATTTGATATTGAGAGCTATAGTGAAATTCAGGTTTAAATTCTTGGATCTTAACTTCATATATTGGCGGATATTATTATGATTTGCTCTGTTTGATTATCAGTTTAATACTTTCATATTTTCTTCCCCATACTCTTTGCTTTGGAAATTTGAATTATTTCAAGCACGTTTTGCCATTTTGGCTTGAACGTTTATACATTTGACATTGCTACAAGTGAGGCCTACATTATATCATAATTTATACATTGCAATTGTGTGACCGAAGGGAAGTCATAATGATTATAGGGTAGTAATTATACCTTTTTCTGCACTAAAACGGTAAAGTTGGTGCAGTTGTTTAAAAACGAAAAGAGATTTTAAAAAATAAAAGAAAATATTTTAAGGTGATAATTCGCATATGCCGTGAACAATTCAAGGTAATGGTTTGAGGATTAATCATGGTGTTTAATTTAAAAAAGTAGAATAATGAAACACTTGGTGAATATAAAAAAGATATATAATTACTTATAATAATAATTATTGGTGTGAGGTCATTCATAACAGCATGACTACGTAAAGTATAGGCAAATGATTGTAAATAAAGCATTAATATTAGCAAATAAATGACAGTCTAATCACTTGGCATTCAGTCAAGTGGACTATATTTCAAACAAACCATCGAATGGGAAGAAATCGAATCACTTAAATGTCATATTATATTGAAACATAAAATTTCAATTTTGTACAAAAGGATAATGGGGGGTGCACAGTTGTTGCAACATTATGAGTAATAAGAGTAATGGGGCTCTGAAATAACTTGTAAAATAATTTGGAAATCATAATATTTGAGACACAGGCCTGAGATGAGTGTCTGATAGATTTGGAAATCATGGATATTCTACTAATGACATTTATTCTCCTATTTGGAGGAATGTAGTTAACACTTTGTATAATAATTGTAGATAGTGAGTTTAATCTTGATTTAGTGGTCAAGCTAGACCAATATTGCTACGGCAATTATTGCTGTTAATAATTCGTGAATGGATCTTTTCCTCATTGGTTATACTAGTTAGAATGGAGATCTACTCTATTATTCCAGGGCAAGTTACATCTTTTCTATAGATTTTTCTTTCATTATAATCACAAGTGAGTGTGTTTTGTGATAGACTGAAAACACCACCTGACGGACATTCAGGGTGTTTAATGGATTATATAGTCAAATATGACCGAATCTAACCTGTTTTCATTTTATTTCATTTTCTTCGAGTATCTCCTAATTTTATTTATATCTAATGATAGGACCGAGGAGAATCTTTGACCATTTGAACCTTAAATTCTGTTTTTTTTATTTGGACCATAAATATTTTTCTTATATATCGATCCACATCAAGCATTAATTTAGACCGAATCTCCGAGGCAAGATAGGCTTTTGGGATTTCTATTTTTATGTGTTGGTCGATGAGTTGCCCAATAAATGGATACCTATTTTATCTTATTAAATGTGCTTATCTTCTGTTTTCTGTTGTTCTATTGCTTTGATTTAGGTTTGGGGGAGGGTTGATTTAACCTGTTACACCTGTATTCTGTTAACCACCCCTGAGACTACTTGAGTTCTCGTATCCACCGGCATTTTTTTAAATATTCAATCCCAGACCTCAATCATCTTTGTTCTTTATGTGATATATGTCTTGTGTTATCTGCATTAATTGCGATGTTTTCGCCGGGTCATCCAATTCACTGCCGGTTAACGGGGACAATACGGAATCTACATACTGTACATGAATAAATGTTTCGCATATTGATGGTCAAGTGTCGTAGAGGTCTCAAACCACTTGTTCGTTCCTACGTGCGTGTATATCGGCTGTGAATACTCGCCTGTGTCAATGTGGATGGATCTGTGTGAATGTAGATACGACACGCTGAACGCATGCAAAACCGATACATTTGAGACCGATACCAACCGGGAGAATGTGGTGCAGTGTATGGTCGTTGAAACCCTCTTGGAGTACACCCATGGGCCTATGACAGGAATACTATCGTCGAATCTGTAGTGAAATGGTATGTTGAGATTTTCGGCCTAAAATTCTTTTTCGTGGACGATATCGCTCGGCTGCACAGAGTTGGCACTGTTAGTACCTTTCTTCAGGATAATGGTATCCACAGAATGGATTGGCCTGCCTATGGTCCTGATCTTAATTGTGTAGAGCAAGCGTGCACACTGTTTATAAATAAGTCCGTCCTCATATACTCCATGGCAGTATGCAAAACTTTTTTATATATATTTTTAAAAGGGAATTGTTTGATTGACACATGCGGGGAGAACTTCACTACGAAAGGAACACTAAAGACACACAGGATGATCAATCGTGGCTAGAAGCCGCACACATGTTTTTCATGCGCAGTTAACTTTAAACATTTTCTATTTTATTTGTAAGCAACGCAGAATTAAGCTTTTACCACCTGCATGTGATGCAACGTGAGAACAACTACCCCCGTGTGCCACCAACCCGTCGTCCAATCACCGAAGGACATCAAGACGGCATGCAACGGCGTTTTCTGCCATAGAAATCCCACCACTAGAGCTTTAGGTTAACGTCGAGAACTGTTGGAGTAGCACGATTAACAAGCGTTAGACTCGAAAATGTTCTATGATAAAAGAATAGTGGCATATGTTTTCCTTACGGGTGAAATATGAAAATAATTTCGTTTATTGACAGAGAAATTAACAATTGATTTTTCAAGATAAATGACAAACAGCGGAATTAAAAATGATAAGGGATGTAATAACAGAAGAGAGACTTGGAAATTCAATAAAGGGACATGGCTTTATGAATTGCAAACAGTGTGCATTCAGTAGACCTAATCATCTTTGAAAATAATTTAATATGATTATTTCCTGAGAAACAAGTTCTTAAATCTACACTAATGCATTATACTAATTGTCCCAACCCGAATTACGGATGTCTACGTAATATCATTTTTGTATAACAACAGCAGGACGCATATTTGAAGTTTGAAGAGCACGCTGAGTAAGCTAGTTCTCTGTGGAGATAAGAGATCTCACTAGGGAAGGTACCCGTGGCGCCGACGGCAGACTCAATGAAACTTATGGATGGAAATATGAATTTTGAACAATTGAAGGTTGAAACTGATTAAGCATTACTGACTAACAATTTTTATTGTCGCCAAAAGACGTTTCAAGCAAATCGGACAAGAAGCACGGAAGATATGAGCATTTTTATAAAACCAAACTTAGTAAGGAGCCATTGAGGGGGTGAGCCTGACCAAAGGAAGAGTGAGGCAGGCATGCTTGATGGCAAAGACAAGTTACAGTTATACTGTCCGTCTCCGTCCAGTTACTCTGCCAGTCCAGTATGCTGTCAGTCTTTCTTCGATCTGCGTTAGAACTTAATCTGTGGAGACTATTTTGCACTTGACAACCATTCTACGAAATGCAGTGGACAGGCACTTATGAAATTCACGGAATACCGGTCAGGAGTTGTTTGAATAATTAGTCTACGAATCCTGAGGACATCTGTCTGGTACAGATTGAGTAGGACAATATCCTTTCCTAGTTGTAAGAGCATTAGAGGGGGCCTATCTGCTGATGTGGATACTGTTCAAGTATTCTTCATTACCCGAACACAGGCTAGACTACGAAACGAGACCAACATTGCAATGCGTGTTGCGTGGGAGCGTAACCCGTATTCGTAATAGGATTAATCTAGACCAGGCATCTACGAAAATTTCGACACTTCATGATTGTAAGTGTATGTCCGGTGAAAACAAGTTGCTATCGTTAAAACTGTCATAATTAGTTGAAGACGGGTATTTACAATTGAACTTTATTACGAACTTTAAAAAAGAGGAGAAGTCGTGAGAAACCACGGAAATGTTTTGTATAATAGGAGTTTTAATGCCAGACGTTCGTCAAAGTTGTCGAGAACTTCATACCTGCGTAATTCTGAACGCGAATATGTATCACTAAATCACGAGTGGATAGGACAATGGTGGATACCGAAGATGAAACAGAAGATGACGCAGACGACCGAGGTGAAGGTTGCCATGCCTATGGAATCTTGGGGAACCCATTGGACCATGACGTCAGCCGAGAACACGCATCGCCATGAAACATCGGAGGAATATGTGAGCTGAACTCTGAACATGTTTTGTAGCTAGTTGTATGTAATTGAGTATTCTTCATTGCCCGAACACAGGCTAGACTACGAAACGAGACCAACATTGCAATGCGTGTTGCGTGGGAGCGTAACCCGTACTCGTAATATGGCACATTTCTGAAATGCACTATAAAGGGATAAGAAAGGAACAGAGGAACTGAAGATTATTGAATAACATAAATTCAACTATCGTATAAAATATCAACACCTTCTACGCTTTGAAGAGACGATTCATTCGTTCAATTTTGTTATGTTACGATAATCAACCGACTAGTGATTTCTAGTGCCATTTGGTTTTGATATGCTTCGATCAGCGACAGATTGTCTGAGTGACACGCTGACGTCATTTTCATTAGGATATGTTCTTTCAATATGATTGCTTTAGCAGTTCTGAAAGATCATGGAATTTTCAAGTAATTTAAATAATCCCATTGACATTTAAAATCTCGTTACGAGATAATAATAATAATCAATATTTGTTTACATATTATAAATAATTGTTTGGGTTGAGTGTTCAATTATTTCTAATTCTGTATTGCAACATTTAAATATTCTTCAGTAATGATAATAATAATAGACTATAATTATTGATTAAATTTTTTTTGTATTTGTTGTCAATATACAGTAATATAATGAGAGTAAAACATCGACGTATTCGAATATGGCACATTTTTGAAATGCACTATAAAGGGATAAGAAAGGAACAGAGGAATTGAAGATAACTGAATAACATAAATGTACAAACTAGGGTTGGATTATTGATAGACATAGGCATGGGCAGGATTTTGACCAGAAGTAAATCGAACAACTATTAGAAGAAATTTGTTCACACAAGAATTAAGTGGTGCTTGGATGACATATACAAGGCTATCTGTATGACGGAAATATTGCATTAATGTAAAAATATGTAAAAATAAGATATAATTGTTGGTTATAACGGTTGAATATTATGCAGCACGAGTGTTGGCATAAACTTATTGTTGCAAATTTGTGATTTGTGTGAAGACAAGGAGTGGTCCACTGGGAAATAGTGTCCCTATTATAATGTGGTTGAAAGATGAATATGTTGTTGAGCATCTGTTTGCTTATAGTGAAAAGATGAGTAGAGTCGTATTACCGCCCCATATTTTTGTCCCAACCAAGTGCTGTCAGTAGAATTCTGTTCATGGATACTAGTCTTTTATCCGATTTTCTAGTTTTACGCCTATGAAATGAAGTTTCTATTAGATTTGATCAAACCTTACAGGATCCATGGAAAATAATTTATTTATTTATTTACTTGTGTCAGGAACAAAAATATTACAAAAGAAATCATGTACAAAATGGGCAACAAAAATGACAAAATTTGAACATTTAAAGCTCTAAATAATGCATGACCAATATTTTGCCATGTCACGTACATTTGGTGTAGCCTTCACCAGATCCTCCATGGTGCACAGCATAGGACACAGACTGCACGGAAGCAGATGACCCATAGTCTATTCTTCAGCGCATTCACAAAGGACCGAGTCGCAGCATGTTGGACTTGGATCTGCTAACCCCAGATCGCAATCTGTTGAGAGACTTCCAAGTTGTCCAAGCCTCTGTATGTCCTTCTGGGAGCCTTTCAGGTGGAGCCATCCACTGAGTAATGTGGAGGCTTCTGGTTAACCAAGATGTAATCCTCAGAACCTGAGGTTTGTCAGTTAGGCACTCAGTTGTGTGAAGGAAGCTTCTTTTGGACTTCAGTCGAGAGTGGGCTGGTTGAAGGTTATACAATGGATGTGCTTGAGACACATCAACCCTAGATCTCTCAAATTTAGCTGCAACTTCTCTTCTGATATCTGGGGGTGCAATGCCTGCTGAACAATACAGTATATCACATGGCGTGGGTCTCAGGCAGCCAGTGATGAGTCTACACGTTTAATTTAATGCAGTATCAACCTGCTTGGTATGACATGACCTATACCACACAGGACATGCATATTCTGCTGCAGAGTAACAGAGTGCTAAAGCAGTGGTTCTTATTGTATGAGCTTGATCCCCCAACTGGTACCAGATAGTTTGCGAAAGAGGCAGTCTCTTGCGGATACCTTATTTTTGGTGTTTAGACAATGCCTTTCATACGTGAGCGCACAATCCAAAGTAATCCCTAAATATTTGGGATTCGCACAGTGGTCCAACAGCATGCCTTCCCACGTTACATGCAGTTTCCTCTTTACCTGTCTGTTGTTGAGATGGAAAGCGCAGACTTGTGGTTTCGAAGGGTTTGGTTTCAATAGTTTTCCTCTATAATAATCACTTAGTTCCTCTAGAGCTTCAGATAGACGTCTTTCCACAACTTCAAACTGATCCTCCTAGACTGTAATAGCACGATCATCCGCATAAATTAAGCTTTGAGTACCTACTGGTATTGGTTGGTCATTTGTATAAATGTTAAAGAGAGGGTTACAGCCCATGCAAAACATGCATGGTCACTATTCATAACGTTTACACAAGCATTCTTACGTTTGATCCATCCTGGAAAATCAATGTATGATGATGCTCGAAGGGGATTATATTTATTCATGTTGGTTTCTAGATAAAGTACTTCAACCAACGCCCAGCCTGACTCTCTTTCCTGGAACTCTTCACTCTTCACAATGATAGCACCTGAAATATTTTGGTATATATCACTAATATTAGTTGATTCGCTAACAATTACGTTTTTTGTATTAAAAGATTTGATATCTGTAATATCACCTTCACTCCCAGTTTTTACATAGAGTCCAAAAAGTTCAACATTCATTTTAATTGTTTTATGCTCTAATAAAACATTTTCTACCAAGCCAAACACAGTAGGTTGAACATTTTTTTAAAATGATTCAATACTTTGAGTTTTTTCTTTACTATAAAATCTATAACTAGCAATTCGACTTTTAAATGCACTACCAATTTGTTGAATATTTCCAGAATTTCTTTCATGGCAAGCGTTATTTTTATGTTGAATACTGCGTAAATGTCCATGAATGATTGAAGAAGGTACATCAATATTACATAAATCACAATGTGTTATCGAAGGTTCACCATTCTTCTTTCTTTTTGTTGCACAACTATTTTCACAATCTTGAGAACGTTTACGCTTTTGAGCATAACTTTCGTTTAAAGATTCCGTGCTAGTTGATGGTTTTACAGATTTCAATTCCTGTTGTTCTCCATGCACTTCAACCATGTGGGATTGATATCGCTTTACAGCAGAAAAACCAAGTTCGCAAACTGAACACGAAAATGGTGCTGAACTAACATGCATTAAATTTACATGACGTGCAAGATTATCTTGTCTGTTAAATGTGGTAGCACAATGACTGCACACAAACATTTTAATGTCATGTTTAGCATTTGCGTGTCGTTGAAGGTTGTCAGGTCTTGAGAACTGTTTCTTACAGTCACCACACTTAAACATGATGATCACTTTCGAAATTACCTATAAAAGAAAGAAATCATAAACGTTAATAAATGATAAATAAAATACAATATAAATAGTTTAATTATATTCCAGTCAATGGTTATAGCAGGGTATTTAAATCGATCATCTGTGAACTCCTAGCAAGTCTAACTTCATGTAGTTCTAACTGGGGGTTACTATATACCACTGTCACTGACACCTAGCGGTGAACATTGGAACTTGATAGAGTGGTAGAAACCAGCGGTCGCCAGTTAAGTGAGCTAGGTGTGACGTCATAGCCATTCTTAAAGAAAGTCTAAACTTGTAGAACATGTCACGTGATAGAAACCAGCAGCCACCAGTTAAGTGAGCTAAGTGTGACGTCATAGCCAGTCTTAAAACAAGTCTTAACTTGTAGAACATGTCACGTGATAGATACCAGCAGCCACCAGTTAAGTGAGCTAAGTGTGACGTCATAGCCAGTCTTAAAACAAGTCTAAACTTGTAGAACATGTCACGTGACAAGGTTAAGTTAGGTAAAGTTAGGTTATGTTAGGTGAACTGAGGTTAAGTCTTTAAATATTCCCTGTGTCACTGACACCTAGCAATGAACATTCAGACTTAATAGAGCGGTAATCAAAATCTAACCTACAAAATTAGCTTTACACACCATGGTAAAGTAGTTCCAAATTTTGACTGCCAAATATACCATTTTCACTGACATGTAGTGGCGAACATTGGAAAATATCACTCTAACTGTTTAAAAGTTATTAGATGGGCACTTACCTTTTTATAATTTATCAACTGCTGCCACTGAATGAACAGATTGTAGGAATCTGGTAACCTACAGGTACCCAATTAACTGTAAACAAATCAATCAATCAGTCAATAAATACATTCCAATCAATAACTTCAACATCAGTTAGTAATAAAAGTCTACAATCCATTAATAATAAGTACTTACCTTGCAAAATAATTTAATGATTTCCTACCAAAAAGGCTTTTTTACAACTCTTGAGCAGTAACAGAGCACTGTTCACTCAAAGCGAGCAATAAAGACTGACAGAAGGGAAAATGTATGACACCTCTCTTATATAAACTCTCATCACTCGTGTCAGCAGTTTTTTGCAGATCATTGCAATTCCTTTCCCAATACAGCTAAGAGTCTAAAGTACATTAGGAACACCTGTGTGGTATCCCATTACTGCTGACTTTGCATGATCATCACCCATTGTCTTGATCAACACCTGGGGGTTTCAAATTACTGCAGCGTCAGTCATAGCAACAGCGGAGTGCGCTCTCTGCCATGTCAGCAACATGACACCGGAAGGAACACCTGTGCAATATCCAATAACTGCTAACTTTGCTTGATCATCACCCATTGTCTTCATGAACACTTGCGGTTTCAAATTACTACAGCGTTAGTCATAGCAACAGATCTGCGCGCTCTCTGCCATGTCTGTAATATGACACAGGAAATAACAAGACGTCTTGCACGTACAATCTCCACAGTTTTAACATCTTAAGAACATGTATTATTCTCTTTCAACTACAAATGACTCGTTAGAACACATCCATCCACCAAGTTAGATCCCTTATATGTTCACATGTATTTCGTCACTTTCCTTTCATATCGTTATCACATTATAGTAGTGGGGGATTAGTGGACAACGTCAGTTCAACACACTGCTTTACACGCAAAATGTAGTTTGGCCCTTTGACATAATTTAAATAAATTCATGGGCTAGTCCGTAGGGACCGGTCCAAAGGGATCAGTCCAAAGGGACTCATCAACAAGGACTAATCCACAAGGACTCGTCCACAAGGACTCGTCCACAAGGACCTGTCAACAAGGACCCGTGGGTAGATTATTGGCTGAGGAATAACCCACCCACCAAGGGAAGATGATTAAGAAAAGGAAGTGGGTTTCGGACTGGAGAAAAAGGATAGAGAAATAGGATGTGAGTTCCACAAAAGTTATAAATTTAACCTTTAATGCACTTAGAGGCGGTTGCAACTGCAAATCCGCTCTCTGATACCTAAAGTGGGTACGAGCTTGGTCGAAGCTGACGGGAACCGCAGCTAAGACTTGGGCGGTTTGCCTGAGAGAGGCTTTAGTGTATTTCCTCCCAAGCATGTATATGCCTACTATGGGGAAGGGTGATGGTCTGGCCAGACAAATAGTAGCAGAATTGTTCTGTATTAACGATGGCATAAACTTGGGAAGAGTCAGGGAAGACAGGCTCTTGCCTAACCGTTGTATTAGAAAAATGAGAAAGCGAAAAGAAACGCTTAATTTATTTAACAATTCAAAAGAAGTTAACAACTTTAACAAATATATTTTCAAATTGGTTAATAATTTTGGGTCACAGACCTCAGAAAACATTAAACGTTTGCTCCAGGCAATTAACAATTCATTAGGTTTCAAACCCTATATATGTTCTAAAATCTTTATAAGATTTAACAAAGACAAATGAAGTAATCAAAGTTTGACCATTAAATAGAGTACAAGGAGTGTACTTTAAGATATTTCTGGGAGAATATTCTAGAGAGAGTGACAACTTCGAAAATAACAATGAGAAAAACATGAAGAATAAGATAGAAGTTCCTACAACTTCTTATATTTAAGCTGAATTACTTTATAACAATTATACAAATGAGAGCAGGTCACTTACGGTGAAACCTGAAGAAAAAGTCAAAAGGAAGGTTCTAGACTTCCTATGTTTAAGTAGGAATCACGAGCCAAATGGGGCAGTTTCCATTTCGTGAGACCTAGAAATAACTCACTCAAGAGTTGAAAGTATTGTTTTCCCTGATTATAGGGAAGAAACAATGTAAGCTTAAACCGTGTATAAAACACGTAGTTATACAGCAATTACTTAATGATAAACAAGCAAAATGGAAGGGCACTTCGTAGAATGACACCTTATAGAAAAGTTGCAATTTTATTAATATGGTTTGTTAGTAGAAGGTTGAGGAAAGATCATTGGGATTTAGGATCAATGTTCATGGCCTTATTTAATGTAAACGGACGATCGTGACGCGGTAGAAAAGTGGGATAAGCACTAGTTATCTCTGTAGTCTTTTAAATAGATGTAAAGTTCACTATAGAGACACGAAAGTTTATGGGAAAGAAAGTTATTGCAATGATGAAAATAACTGGTTGCACTAGGTAGGCGAGAGTCTATTTCTTGAGAAGTTTGTGAATTACAATTAAATGCGCCAAGAACATCCAACGGTGGAAGAAAATTCGCTATTGAGCTTTAATTCAGAAGTGAGATTCTTCAATTTTAAAAAGTATTCTCACAAGTGAGTGAAAATTACATAACGGCAGGACTTGTAGATAAAGTACAGAATCTGGAAGGTTCCAGAACGATCTTAGTAGAAGAATGGGGCTAATGTTAATCCAGCGGAGGAACTAGCTTGGTGAATTATAGACAGCGGGTATTAGATAATATCCCACGTGGTGAGAAGATTTCTCATTTAGTTAGCTTAAGAAAAGCTACTTTCTATTAAGGTTGGCTTAGACAAACAAAAGCTCAACATGGCAAATCCCGCGAAGAATGATTTTTGCCCCAAATAAGTAATCTCACGCTGTCTATAAAATATCGTTAAAAACATGTAGAAGTTAAAACCATGAAGATGAGGTTAAAACTTGAAGCTGTACTTATCTTGGTTGCATGTTGATAGTGAAGTTCCTTTTGACGATATCTAATATGGCAACATGGCGTAGAAAGTAGAGTTTGCCTCTTGGTTAGAGGAGACTGGCTCGAGTTGAGCCTTAACTGACCGAGTCAACTGCCGATTTACAAGTGAGACCCACTCAGCAGAACGCGAAGGGACCAGAAAGGGAAAAGAGTGGGGGTAGGAGACAAAAGGAGAACATATAAGCATAGCCAACATTACAACAAAAAATTGATTCTCTTGCTGAGCTGGTCTTCAAAGAGTTGATAACAGGCGATACTAGCGCAGCATGGTGAGTGAAAAAGTAGACGAAGTTCTCTTGCTCAAGGAGAAAATAGCTGGCGATGGTAACAAGATCTGGTGGCCAGATGGATATGTAAGTCCTCTTGCACCAGGAAGAATTGAGGAGCCTCAGAGATTCGCTGCTAGATGACGCTAGGTGGGTCACAGAAGATATATATCTAGAACAGACTCATGAAGACATAAGAGATTTGCCCATCAAAGAGAAAATAGAAGATCACTGTTGGTGTTTGATAAGAAAGGAAGAAATGAACATGCAAAGAGCATTAAAAATTATATTCTCTCGTACCGTGTATTCCAAGAATACACCAACCCGTCCACAAGGACTCGTCCACAAGGACCTGTCAATAAGGACTCGTCAACAATGACCTGTCAACAAGGACTCGTCCACAGGGCCTCGTCAACAATGACCCACCAACAATGATCCGTCAACAATAACCCATCAACAGGGTTCCGACAGCAGGGGCTCGTCAACAATAACAGGGGCTCTCGCCTCAAGGCCTAACATGCCCCTCTTTGATTATTGGTTTGCAGAACAACGTTTAATTCCATATTGGCATTCAAACTCCCACATGTTGCACTTGTAAAGCGAGATTCTCTAAAAAATACAATTTCACCCCCTGGTAGGGGTAGGTTTTATTTTGGGGTGGAAATATGTTGTCCATAGGAAAGAGGGTATCAGCCCGAGTTCAATGACACCTCATTCGTCAAAATCCGACCGTGTGTTCGAGAGATATCGGGCCGCCACCATCTTATGAGGAGGGTGAGGAGGAGGAGGGTGCGGAACTCTCACAAACACACTACTCCTACTTGTACTCTAGGCGAATCCCGGGATGGTACTGTACCCGAAACCACTTACCAATACCTGGTGAAATCTCTCGATGGTCACTGGATCGTAAAACCTGAAAATGCCCGGCGAAAAACCCTCCCAGGTCCTACCACCAAGTAAAGAAGTGAATGGGGAACTAGTCATCCTAACAGGCTGTCTTAAGAATGACCATGGCTTCGACGGAGAAATGAATTTTAAAAAATAGCTCAAGGACACGAAAAACAACTCTAAAGAGAACCATCTCAAGGGTGGAATACCCTGAAAATTCCAAGCGATGGCCATCTTAAAACGACCTCCCATCTCTTCGTTAAAATATCACGCCATGATTTAAAATTGGGAAAACAAACTTTATTCCATAAAGGACAAGACAACAGAACAAGAAAGGAAATCAAACACCCTGTTGTCAAACGACCAAAGTCACAGTTACCAATACTGTGTCAAGAAAACCTAAAGAAATCCATGGTTGGATTATAATAATCACCCACCCGCTGGGGTGATCCTAGTCATTATAACTAGCATTATATTACAAGAATATTACGTGTCAATCTCACAATGATATTTAGTAGATTGAATAATAGACTGGACGATGAATAAAAATGAATTAGCATGAATAGATTATATGTGTATCGTCTTAAACGATTTTCTAATGCTGTAGCATTTATCAAAATTATATACAATGAATTTACAAGGATTTATACAGAAATGTGCCTTTGGACACTCAAATGTTTCAGTTTAACAGCTGATCTGGGTCATAGAATTCGCATCGTTACATATTATAGAAAGAAATACTCATTACACCGGGTTACATTTTACCAAGCGATTAAGTTAAGTAGAATATCAATGGTCCACGTTCATGTTTCATGTAGAAAGAAAAATTGTGTAAGATTGTAGAGGTTTTGATTATCAGCTATGGAAATGCCTTAAGTCACGCAAACAGATTATCCAAGCATTGCTCATGATTAGGTGAAGAAACGCATGTAGGCTCGATCTAGCAGATCAACAACACCAATGTCTCAAAGAGACATGAAAACACAAGAAAACGTCACCTAGGTTCATATAACACCAAGCGCTGGTGTTGGACTACTCGAAGTCAAAAACAGATTGCCACTCACTGGCTTAAATAGCTCTTATTGGCTCAATCCAAAACTGGCCTAATGCTTCAACAAGCATAAAATATCAAAAATACAGCATTATCCCGGATATGAATTCGAATCACAAAAATAAGGTTATAAGAACCCTTAAACACCATTAATAAATCGCATTACTATCACAAGACCTACAAAACATGCTTAAACCACACACTAACCTCAAGCACGTTGTTCAAAGTCATGAAACTAAAGCATTTCACTAGCAAAATTAAACTATCTTGCCTCCCAATAATGTATAACAAGTATACTGCTTGATTCTCTTGACTCAAAGTCAAGCTTCCCTGGAATAATGTAATCAAAATTCAGGATGGTGTTCTCATTTACACAAATGCACTAAATGCAATTATTTACGTTAGTCTTTATAGAAAATAAATGTTTCGGAATGACATCAAATGTTAAGTTACTCTCAAATTAATACCTAATAGAAGGTGAAACTGATCCTTCCCTAAATCAGGATAGCCTCTAACTTCGGTGGGCTTCGAAGTATCAGTGCATAAGACTTACACCATGAAAGCAATTTAACTTCACCGGTTAATCCAATGACAATCATTAAGTAAATCCACTAATAAATCTTCACGCACAAAAGCGAAAGGCTCTCTATGAAAATAATCCAAAAAGTGGATTAAAATTATAAAGGCATTTAACACCAAGAAAAGCTTTCCAAGATTCAAATCGCTGCGAGAAAACAGAGTTCCGAACTCATCAGTAGTACATGAAAATATGTACTGGCCACAAAGAAAATAGTGTTCCAAACACTATTAAACAAAACGCGATTAAAACTATACTTATACAAAAATCTGGAGTTCTTCTCCTTATCCTGCTTCATGGCAAATAAAAATACGCACTAATAAATAAAAGACATTACTGAATTTACGGATTAAATATCAAAACTATTAATACGCAAGGGATGAATTCATTAAGTGAATACAAAATCCCGGGAATGCAACAAATCAGTTTCGACAGAAACATCGAACCTAAACTCGTGCATGCCCATTTAGTCTACAATAGAAGAAAAAAGTATGACAATTGCAATTGCTAACAAATGCCCTCACTAAACTACGATAAAGAAGTTGCTGGTCCAGTAATTTTCGTTGCATCTTGTAGCGTCGTAAGAAGGATATAAGTATCTGATGAATCTCCACGTTATCATCAGATAATACATTCTTCTTCCTTGGAGCTGCGATTCGAACCCAGGTACGCGACGCACACGAACACTGGTCGGGTGGCCGTCCGTGCCCTCGCCGTCCGTGCCAGAAAAGTTATAATACGCCGGTGAAATTGTACTGTCCTGCATGTCCTAGCTTGCGAAAACATCAGCTAGCAACCACTGGAGTAATGAGAAAGTAGGCTCCTTTCCTAAAAGGAAAATGTAGTTTGTGGGTTGCAAGCATCTCACTTATGCATTCCACATGTAGCTACCCCATATCATTCAACCAGCCATTCTGGAAGTTATAACATGAACGTTAATCCTCCCCACCGAAATCGCAAATAACAATATGCCTTCTATTATCCGCATGATGCACTGCGTAACAAGTCTTGATGTCGGCATATACTGGCTTGTAAATGCACGTTGCTATAACATGCGAGAGAATCCACACAGGGTTTCGTAATGGCTGCCTTAACACAGACACCGCTGGACAGAGAAATAAATCAGTCCGCGCTCCGTTTAGAAACTAGTATTTCTTTCTCGAGACGACAATATGCATTAGAACTATACTGCAAGTGTCTCAATTCCATTATTATATGGTAGCTGCGGTAAATACTCACACACGGTACACGGCCGCTTGTCTAGACATAATACTTGTATCCGGAGACAACACACTTTGAAGAAAACGTTCGGCCTAGCCAAGTAGGAATGCTAGCCGCCTCAACACGAAGGAACTTCAACTCTCCTCGCACCTGCGAATAGCTCACCGGCTGAGTTACGTAACAGCACCCTTGAAAATTGGAAAACGAGTCAACCTCCCTCACTGGCTGCGACACGCCACGGGGAGCTACCCCCACTACTCCTCTCCTTCATAGATATATCGATATGTCAATATCTCGCTTGTGGCTTGATCATTACAGATGTTATTCCTGCGTTTCACTTGTTAGATTCTATTCCTCATATATAATAGCTTTCTGCTATGGTAATCTACTTTCTACAGTCTTTGAAAGGTCTTCAAGAACTCTGATTAGCTTCAAAACAGTAAAGATAATCCTCTAGCCTTGGTCGATATATGACATGACGTCACATATGGATTTATTGATCGGCCGGGCTATGGGTCAGTCCACTCGGAAATGCTCGTAACTCGCGATGTCTAACCGAATGATTCTTCTCATAATCTCTGCGCTGCAATGCATGGCTTGTTTCGCGATCTCAACTGCTTCCCGCCTCCTGACGTTTCTATTACAGTATCTGGACAAAACCTTATGAAAAAAACAGTACATTACCTAACTTATGGTAACGACTGCTTTCTACCCAAATCCTACCTTAATTACAGGCATTACAGTAACACAGGTTATCAGACAAATTCTACACACACCCAAGTACGCGGGGCTACATGACCAAGATATCGCAAAGACCCTAAAAGAATCAACAACAACAACAAAACTAATATGTTTTATTCCATTTTCACTGCGATTGGATTAGTAGACACAAACCAATGGGCATTGAATTTATATAATAACACGACTTCCATCTGGAATTTAGGAGAACTACACTAGGAACGAATATGCCTGAATGTTTCACTCATAATGTTGATCCATCATACCAAGTTCTGTGATCGGATCATCCTTGACGAGTTGGGGGCCTTTGTTTTTTGTTCTTTTGGGCAACTGATATGCACCCCAGCCATGTTTTGTGAAAAGAAAGCGCACATTTACAGTATATGCCTGTAGGTTTTGATAATAGAATAGATTGTCCATCCATCATTTCAACTATCCGATCATTCAGTGACGAATTACGTGAATTCATATCAATGACTGGTAAAGAAAACATGATATACAATTTACTACTATAGATTAAGAATATAGTAGTGGTGTACCATGTTTCTAAGAGATAGGATGATTGAGTCCTGATGAGGAATTGATGTGCGCGTCGTGTTCAATACATGAAATAAAAGATATGGGTCTATGTAACTGCAGGTTTAAACTACCGGTATTGTAGTGGTCCACTATACCATGGTTCAAACAGATAGGGCCATTCCTGCTGATGACATTGTCAACTTGTCGATACGCCAGAGGATTTGAATGAATTTTTGAATGGTATGGACTCCATCTTGAGGAACGAATTCATGATGAAAAGTAATAAATGCAAAACAAAAACAAGATGTTCAGTAAAGAACATATAGCCTACTTTCTCCTAAATGCATGGGTATTGTTATAACTCTTTGTCCTTTTCAAGGAGTATGATTGAATGTTGGTTGTAGTAGCTTGTTGAAATACAACGTGCTATAGGGATATTAAACATGAATATGAGGTGCCCTTTGCTAGTGCTACCTCTGTACCAAATTTCGTTCAATTCGGTTTCGCCGTGTTTGAATTGATAGGGGGAATCGATTTGCACACATACTTGGCCACCATCTGCAAACTATTGGGCTGATGTTCTTGCAGTTTGGTCAGAATATGTTTCCCACATAAAGATATGGTGTTGCAAAATTTGGTAGAGACTAGATTATTAGGTTGGTCGTAATTACATTTTAGCTTTTAACATTTGGGTGGCCGCGATTACGTTTCCGTCAAGATAGCGGTGATATAAAACATGACACTGAGGTGCCTCTTGCTAGTGCTACTTCTGTACCAAATTTCGTTCATTCGGTTCCACCGTGTTCGAATTAATAGGGGGAATCAATTTTGACATAAAGATGGCCGCCATCCGCAAACTATTAGGCTAATGACCTATTAGATTGGTCAAATGATGCTCCTTCCATAAAGGTATGTTGTTGCAAAGTTTGGTAGAGATCGAATGGTTATGTTAGTCGTAATTTGATTTAAGCTTTAAACATTTGTGTGGCCGCTATTACGTTTCTGTCAATATGGCGGCGATATTAATCATGACACTGAGATGCCCTTTGCTAGTGCTATCTCTGTACCAAATTTCGTTCCATTCTGTTTCACCGTGTTTGAATTAATAGGGGGAATCGATTCTGACACAAAGATGGCCGCCATCCGCAAACTATTAGGCGTATGACCTATTAGATTGGTCAAAGGATGCTCCCTCCATAAAGGTATGTAGTTGCAAAATTTGGTTGAGATCGGATGATTAGGTTAATCGTAATTTGATTTAAGCTTTGAACATTCGTGTGGCCGCCATTACGTTTCAGTCAAGACGGCGGCGATATAAAACATGACACTGAGGTGCCCTTTGCTAGTGCTACCTCTGTACCAAATTTCGTTCCATTAGGTTCCTCCGTGTTCGAATTAATAGGGGGAATCAATTTTGACATAAAGATGGCCGCCATCCGCAAACTATTAGGCTAATAACCTATTAGATTGGTCAAAGGATGCTCCCTCCAA
Source organism: Meconema thalassinum (assembly GCA_946902985.2). Classification (NCBI taxonomy): domain Eukaryota; kingdom Metazoa; phylum Arthropoda; class Insecta; order Orthoptera; family Tettigoniidae; genus Meconema; species Meconema thalassinum. The sequence continues at coordinate 122,751,305 of OX336397.1, forward strand.
AAAGGTATGTTGTTGCAAAGTTTGGTAGAGATCGGATGGTTATGTTAGTCGTAATTTAACTTAAGCTTTGAACATTTGTGTGGCCGCCATTACGTTTCTGTCAATATGGCGGCGATATAAAACATGACACTGAGGTGCCCTTTGCTAGTGCTACCTCTGTACCAAATTTCGTTCCATTCGGTTTCACCGTGTTTGAATTAATAGGGGGAATTGATTTTCACACAAAGATGGCCGCCATTCGCAAACTATTAGGCTAATGACCTATTCATTTGGTCAAAGGATGCTTCCTCTATAAGGGTATGTTGTTGCAAAATTTGGTAGAGATCGGATGATTAGGTTAATCGTAATTTGATTTAAGCTTTGAACATTTGTGTGGCCGCCATTACGTTTCCGTCAAGATGGCGGCGATATAAAACATGACACTGAGGAGCCTTTTGTTAGTACTACTTCCGTACCAAATTTCGTTCCATTCGGTTGCACCGTGTTCGAATTAATAGGGGGAATCGATTTTCACTCAAAGATGGCCGCCATCCGTAAACTATTACGCTGATGACCTATTGATTTGGTCAAAGGATGCTCCCCCCATAAAGGTATGTTGTTGCAAAATTTGGTAGAGATCGGATGATTAGGTTAATCGTAATTTGATTTAAGCTTTGAACATTTGTGAGGCCGCCATTACGTTTCCGTCAAGATGGCGGCGATATAAAACATGACACTGAGGTGTCCTTTGCTAGTGCTACCTTTATACCAAATTTCGTTCAATTCGCATTCACCGTGTTCGAATTGATAGGGGGGGACAGACATTCAGAGTACACACACTCACACACACACACAGACACACACACACACACACAGACACACACACAGACTCACACACACACATACACACACACAGACAGACACACTTTTTTCGCCCTGTGTTGATCTCATAAGTCTACTTTCATTTTTTGCAAAAATCGAAAGTAGGCTAATATTGGAATGCAGCCGAAATAAATCAGAAACCTCTATCGTCATCACATTGGCAGATGAAAAGCTACAGGAAGTAGGAGACTTCTGTTACTTAGGAAGCAAAATGGCCAGTGATGGACGAAGCAAAGAGGATATAAAATTAGTTTGGCTCAGGCAAGGAAAGCATTTCTACAGAAAAGGAATCTGTTCACATTCAATATAGATTAAGGAATTAGGAAGTCAGTACTGAAAGCCTTTGTCTGGAGCTTGGCACTCCATGGAACTGAGACTTGGACTATTGGTGTTGCAGAAAAGAGGAGAATAGGAGCATTTGAAATGTGGTGTAACAGGGGAAATGATGAAAATCAGATGGTTAGATAGAGTAACAAGTGAAGAGGTATTAATCAGAGTGGGAGAGGAGAGATGTTTCTGGCGACTGCTAATGAAGAGAAGAGATAGGTTGGTAGGACACATACTAAGACACCCAGGATTAGCAAGCTTAGTTATAAAATAAAGGGTTAAAGACAACAACTGTAGGGATAGACCAAGGTTAGAATATTTTAAACATATTGCCTTGAATGTACTGTAGGTTGTGGTAGCTATGTAGAAATGGAACGATTAGCTCAGGACAGCGATAGATAAACAATTGTTTCAAACCAGACAAAAAAAGAAAAAAACTAAAAGCACAACCAAAAAAAGCAAAGTCAGTAATAAATACATTATTAGCTTACCTTTTATTATCTCCAACAGTCACTCACTGGTCAAACCGCTTGGGAATATCACTCTTTTACACACACAGTCCTTGTAACTTAGCCAAAATATAATTAATTTATAAAAATCCTCTTATGACGTATAAAATTTACAACTCACACACTCAAGCACACGGGGCTGATGACCGAAAATGATCTAAAAATACACACTGGTTAATAATATTGTAATGTTCGCTAACAACTACTGTACCTCCAGTGACCAGCCAGTCTGAGAGAGCTAACAGAGATTGCAGTGTCAGTTGAAATGTTATCCTGTATGATAACGCGAAGCACGTACACATCTGAAAGACTCTTTTTATAGAGATCTAGCTACAGAGTATGAATATTTAAATTACTTTAAATGTTGTAACTTATTAATTTTATTATCGTTTGATGTATTTTTGCAAAAGTGTGGGCTTGATACCCAACTATGAGGACTGAAACGCAGCACTGCTTAGAAATATAGAGCTTGATGGCGTAGTGGTTAAGCAGTTTTACTTTCATTGCGAAGACCAGGGTTCGATCCCCGACTCTGCTAAGAAATTTAATTCTGGCTTGAGGACTGAAACAGGATACATTTAGTTTAAAGGCAAAACCGGGAAGATGTTTGATTTGATTCTTACCTCTACCATTTTAGAAGAGGTATTGTAAAATTTTCTACCTTTACGTCAAGACAATGCTGGGATGGTGTCTAAGTTAAGACAATGACTGTTTTCTTTTACATTTTTGCCTAGGCGTATTTATTATTTATCCATACATAGATAGCCCCCCCTCTCCCCACAGGCGTTGACAAGAAAGACCTGCACTCAGCCTCTTAGGAGGTTACATAACAAAAACTTTGTTTGTGTGTTTTTGGTGTATGGAAGAGCATCCGGTCATATTAACCATACAACATATTTCATACTAGCAATCCGCCTCAGTGTTTGCCTGGGAACAGTTATTTTAGTAAATGAATGGAGATTGTTGGAAGAAATGAAAATGTGAAAACACTTACAGTGGGTGAAGTATTAAAGATAGAGATATGCTCTAGCGAACTTTTTGTAGAACTTTTCATGCTGAACAATTCTTACACTCATAGTATATAGATATTTTTAACTGTTTGCCCAGCGTAAGCTTAAAAAGCGCACGGACGCCCGGCTTTTGGGACTTTTTTGACTGAAATTGTTACTGCTTGGCTTTTTTTGATGATGAATAAATAATTTTCTACAGAAACCTTGCTTGAGATATCATTTTCAGAATGGAGAAACCCGAATTAAAATCCATCCAGTGGTTCTCCAGATTACTTGTAACATTCAAGAATGGGGGGACTCTGTTTTATTCTAATTAGAGATTACCCCCCAAAACCCAGTTGACAACAGGAGTAACATTACAGTGGTGTACTAAACACGATGATGTAACACACATAAGTACATGAGGGTAATAGCTATGATATCTAAATATCATGACGGTTCTAACGACTTATTGCAAACCCTATAATACGAAGTACGTCCAGAAAGTAAGTTCCGTTCGATAATAACATTATATTGTGTAGAGATACAGAAACATCATTTATTGCACAAAATTCTACAACCCTTAGACTACTTTTCCACATAACTGCCGAAATGTTGCAGGCATTTGTCGTAGCGTGGCACGAGTTTTTGTATACCTTCTGAATAGACGTGTGCCGCCTGTGTATTCAACTAGTTGTACGTTCCGCTGCAGCGCAGTTCCGCATATGCGCGGTAGACGCTCTGTATCAAGGAGAAGAAACGTGCGCCATTTGGAGAGCGCTGTCAGCCACGTACGCGTTGTTGTGCATGTTTACTCGTACAATGTCGGTGTTGATTGAAAATCCCGCCGCTTGTGAAATCAGATCTGTGATTCGTTTTCTGAATGCTAGGAAAGTGAAATCAATTGAAATTTATCGGCAAATTTGCGAAGTGTATGGACGAAATGCGATGAGTGATTCAATGCTGAGAAGACGGGTCCGACAGTTCAATGAAGGACGTAGTGAAGTGCACGATGAAGAACGAAGTGGGCGTCCGTCTTTGGTTACAGAAGAACTGGTTCACGCGATTGATGACAAGATCCGGGAAAACCGCAGGTTTACAATTAGTGCTCTCGCTATGGAATTTCCCCAAACCTCACGATCACTAATTCATGAAATTGTTACCGAAAAACTGAACTTTCGTAAACATTGCCGGCGTTGGGTACCAAAGATTCTTACGGAGCAACACAAAACTAAACGGATGGGTAGTGCACTTCAGTTTTTGACCCGTTACAATGAAGGCGGTGATGAATTTCTGACACAGATAGTCACAGGAGATGGAACTTGGGTTTCTTACGACACCCCTGAAAGTAAGCGGCAATCAATGGAATGGAGGCACACTTCATCCCCAGCAAAGGTTAAGCCGAAACAAATCTTGGCACCTCGGAAAATGATGTGCACAGTGTTCTGGGACTGGAAAGGCATCTTACTCATTGATTTCTTACCGCGTGGTCAAGTAATCAACGCAGATGCTTATTGCGAGACAATAAGGAAATTGCGCCGCGCAATACAGAATAAGCGCCGAGGGTTGCTGTCAAAAGGTTTTGTTTTTCTTCACGACAACGCACGACCACACACTGCAAATGTGATGAAAAAACTCCTACAGGGATTTGGCTGGGACGTGTTTGACAACCCTCCGTACAGACCTGACCTCGCTCCTAGCGACTTTCATCTGTTCACACATCTCAAGTCTTTCCTTGGCGGTCAACACTTCAACAATGACGACGAGCTGAAAGAAGATGTTTCCAACTGGTTGAAGACACAGGCGGCAAACTTCTATGAAGAAGGTATCCAAAAACTTGTGCCACGCTATGACAAATACCTGCAAAAGTTCGGCAGTTATGTGGAAATGTGGTTTAAGAAGTGTAGAATGTTGTGCAATAAATAATTTTTCTGTATCTGTACACAATTTAATTTCATTACCAAACGGAACTTACTTTCTGGACGTGCTTCTTATGATTTGTGTACACTCAAATACACGGGAGCTATTAATTGAGATGTCTCTAAACCTTGACACAATAGTTTACTATGAAGCTATGGGGCCTCATGTTATACATTTATGACATGAAAAAGAACCTACCACTACAATTGGTGGTGTGAAACCATACTTGTCAGTTATATTTGATTGGTTACAAACACTTTTTGCCATGGAAACTTTCATATTAACTGTGTAGCATAAACTAATTTTTAGTAAAGTTCTCTGTTTTAACTGATAGAGCTGGGAAACGAATTAAGACCTCAAGTACAGCAGCCTATCAATGTTTGCAGCGTGGTGATGTAACTATAAATCTCTTGGACCAAGTATGCAAAGATCAATACATTTCTTATTACCATAGTGAACCTGAATTAAGCGTGTGGCTAATAATGAATTATTGCAAAAGCTAAACAACGTCTGACAACCTGTGATGCCTTGGTGGGGGAAGGTTAGCAGTCCTGATTGTGATTAGTGCTATAAAAGGAAAGTTAATGATGAATGGACATGGATATTTAATAAAACTATTTGAAAAACGTATTACCCGAGTACTATTTCACTTTTTTCACTATTAAAAAATGTAGACAGGCATTTCCCACATTGCATATTTAAAATTCCCATTTCCACTTTACATATTTAAATATATCATTTTAATTTTAAAAAATATTTTAATGCCAGTGCGTAACTATTTCAGTGGCGTGATCCTTTTTTGTTTCCTAACACGTAGTGGCACATGACACACACTACAGGTGAGACTGTCTTACAAATAGTGCCTATCTACGTACCACTACATGTCTACGACTTACATATAAAAACACATTTAGGAAAACTTACTTTTTACAATTTGCTATAAGCTTTAATTTATTTTCTCTACTGAGTTTGCTATGTCCAAACAACAAATGTTTCATACTCATGCGTTCTCTCGATCTCTCTTTTACACTTTCTTGGGAAACAAACACAACCATTATATTCATTGCCAAAGAGCATATATTTACATGCATGCAACCCCAAAGAAACATTTAGTTATACAGTACATTTACAAATGACTATTTTATGCACGGTGGAAAAGAATATATTCCATTGACCATTTTCAATTTCAGGCACGATGAAAATAAAGAATATATAAAGTTATACAGAGCTTTAAAAAGCAAAGGGCATAGTGCATTTCTCATAGTTTCCATTCTTGTTATTCAAAAACAAATTATCAAAATCCCATATTTACAAAATAACATTTTAAATTACCATCCACGTCATCGCAAAACAAAATCCCTTATTTAACAATTATCATTTACAAATTATCATTCGTGTCATCGCAAAAACAAAATATCAAAATCCTATAATTTCAAATTAGAATTTGCAAATTACATTTCTCGTTGCCGCAAAAACAAATATCAAAATCCCATATTTATAAATCATCATTTGCAAATTACCATTCACGTCATTACAAAAACAAAATACCAAAATCTCATATTTACAAATAAGCATTTGCAAATTACCATTCACGTCATTCAGGAAAACAAAACCTCATATTTATAAATTATAATTTGCAATTACCATGTTCATCATCGGAAACACAAACAACAACAAAACATATTTACAATTCATGACAATTAAAACAAAATTATGGAAACTACTATTTACAGAAAGATATTTCTCTGAACATAGAAACAAAACATAATAACTCACTCGCCGCAATGGACAATAGACGAGAGTGGGCTGTTACCACAACAACGATTACATTTTTTGCTCTTTAAGTGGCGGTATAGTGGGAGCTAATATGGGACACAAATAGAAAGCAAAATTGGGAGAAAATATGAACAAAGTGGAAGCAAATATGAAAACAAAAGTGGGAGCAAAAGAGGGAGCAAATATGAACACAAAAGTGGGAGGAAATGTGGGAGCAAAAGTGGGGAGCTAAAAGTGGGAGCAAATAGGTGGAGGAAATATGGGAGCAAAAAGTGGGAACACCAAAGTGGGAGCAAAAAAGTGGGAGCAAAGAAAGTGGGAGCAGAAAGTGGGAGCAAAAAAGTGGGAGCAAAAAGTGGGAGCAAATGTGGGAGAAAAAAGGAGGGAGCTAATATGGAAGCATATATAGGAGCAAAAAGTGGGAGCAAATATGAGTGCAAAGTGGGGATCAAATATGTAAGCAAATGTGGGAAGCAAAAAGTGGGAGCAAATGTGGGAGCAAAAGGGGGGGGGGGGTGAGGCTAATATGGGAGCAAATATGGGAGCAAAAGTGTGTGCAAAAAGTGGGAGCAAAAAGAAAAGTGGGAGCATAACACATGACATGTTCTACAAGTTTAGACTTGCTTTGAGACTGGCTATGACGTCACAGATGAATGGCGGTGGGAGGCTGGACATAACTTTTTATTTAACAAAAACATTTCCTTTTTTCAACAGTCTTGCTCATATGTTGAATCTACTCGTGCGCTGCCTATTGCATAATGGATTTACTAAGCCAAAAAACTTCCCTGAAGTGTACACATCTCACCCAAGTTCCATAGCTATCGGCCGAATGGTATATGAATGTATACGGGACATTGTTGAAACACTTCGCGTGTCGTCGCTCATTTGTTGAATCCACTCGTGCGCTACCTATTGTAAAATGGATTTACTAAGCCAGAAACCTTTCCTGAAGTGCACCCAACATCTGACCCAAGTTTCATCGCTATCGGACGAATGGTATATGAACGCATATTGGACTTTGTTGAAACGTTTCGCACGGCGTCCCTCATTTGTTGAATCTACTTGTGCGCTGCCTATTGTAAAGTACATTTACTAAGGACGTACCTTCCCTGATGTGTTCGCAACATCTCACCCAAGTTTCAATGCTATCGTTCGAATGGTATATGAATGCATACGGGACTTTGTTGAAACGCTTCGCGTGTCGTCGCTCATTAGTTGAATCTACTCGTGCGCTACCTACTGTGAAATTTATTGTTACGTGTTGCCCCTAGTGGCAAGTTCGTTAACTGGATTACGGTGGGTAGAAGCACAACACAATTGTTCCTTTGGATAAATATTAGCTTTATTGCGGGTCAGAAATATACACCGTACAATAAGCCAATAGAAACAATTAGCTCTCTTACAGAAGCTACCTCCTTTATGGAGCCCGACTCACCCTTTCATTCGGTCTTTCAGTTAATCCTCTCGCTAATGAGGAGGTCCCGTACGCTGGCTGGAAATAACTGCACTCAGTCTATCCACTCACTGTTTCTGAATACCGTACTAGACACTGTTTCGCAATTCACCACAATGACCTCTGTCGCACTGGAAAACACACTCCCTGCAAATACACAGTCCATCCGTATGATTCACACTCCTTCGCTGTCAAGAGAATCAGCCTCACTTGGGTTTCGTAATTTCGCACGTCACGCCACCAACTACTGTCGCACTCGCTCAAGGACACTGTTTCTCCCTCGCTGGTGAGGCCGTTTTATATAGCGGGCTGGTGACTCAATGAATGCTTCTAGAACCGACCAGGATTCACAGCTTCTCGAGATTTCCTTCACTAGCTGGGTCACGAATATTCTGGTCCATGCCTTTTGTTATCGCAGCCCCGTTGCGTAAGGCGCAGGTAACACACAGAGGCAGGGCATAGCCCGGGGCGGCTGTGACCCACGCGCCGAGGCGACGAAACAACCTCGCAGTCGTAACACCACCCCCTTCCTAAAAGGCTGATCGTCCCGATCAATCACTGGTCCGTCTGTGTCCCTCCGTAAGCTGCCAGGCGATCTCGATGGACGATCTTCATCTTCGCCCTCGGGCTCCGCTGGATCCTGTAGACTACATCGTTGATCCGTTTCACGACTCGGTACGGGCCCTCCCAGGACTTCTGCAGTTTGGGTGACAGGCCTTTCTTCCGTAATGGGTTGAAGAGCCAGACCAGGAGGTCCTCGTGGAATCCGTCTGTTGGTCGTATCGGGTGTTCATTCGGTTGGTCTCGATCCGCAGTCTCCTCCTTGCGAACGCGTGCACGTCCTCCAGTCGGTCGACTAGTTCTTGACAATACTGGCTTACCCGGACCGGATCATTCCCAGGTCGGCCGAAGGCAATATCGACAGATAGACGGAGTTCCCTCCCAAACATGGCCCGGGCTGGTGTGCACCTGTGGCTTCTTGCACGGCGGTTCAGTAGGCCAGGAGAAATAGTGGATGATGTTTGTCCCAATCCCTCTGGTGCTCGCTAACGACTATTCGGAGATGGTTCTCGATGGTGCGATTGAATCGCTCTACCATCCCGTCGGGCTGAAGTTGTAGCGGCGTCGTCCTTGTCTTCTGGATTCCCAGCAGCTGGCATAGGTTCTGGAACACCTGCGTCTCGAAGTTCCTCCCTTGGTCGGAGTGCAGCTCCAAGGGTACTCCGTATCGGATGACGAATTCCTTCACCAGGGTCTCTGCGATCGTCGCGGCTTCATGTTTAGGGAGTGCATATGCCTCTGGCCATTTGGTGAAGTAGTCGCTGACGACCAATATGTAATGGTTCCCTGCCTCGCTCAACGGGAATGGCCCAGCAACATCGATGGCCACTCTCTCCATGGGGCCGCCCACGTTGTAGGTCTTCAGTGGGCCCCGTCGTCTTCGTCCTGGGCCCTTGCTGGCTGCGCAATCGTGGCACCTCGCGCAGTGGTTCTCCACGTCTGCTCGGCATCCGATCCAGTAGAACCGCTCTCTCAGCTTCCCTGGGGGTCTTCTTTATCCCTAGGTGTCCACCAGATGATCCTCCATGGATTTCCTTCAGGACTTCTTCCGTCATAGCCTTTGGAACGATGACTTGTTCCCGAGATGTCTTCCCGTCGGTGCTCTCCCAGGTACGCCAGATGAGGCCATCCCATACAATCAGCGAGTCCCACTGCGCCCAGTAGGACTTGAACTTTGGACTGCAGTCGCTCACAATGTTCCACCCGGGTCTGGGCACACAGGCCCTCTTCCATTCGGCTATCAGTCCCAGGTCATCATCTTCTGCTTGTGACCGCGTGAAAGATTCGCGACTCCAGCTCCATTGAAGTTCCACGGTAGTCCTTCGGCACTGTATCCCGTTGTTCTCCTCCCTTCCGGCACAGAAGGTGCAGTCTTCGGGGCACGGTCATCGTGACAGGGCGTCGGCGTTAGAATGCAGTTGGCCTTTCCTGTGCTGGATCTCAAAGTTGTACTGTTGAAGCCTCTCTAACCACCGCGCGAGTTAACCCTCAGGCTGCTTGAAGTTCAGGAGCCACCGCAGGGATGCATGGTCGGTGTTGATGAGAAATTCTTGCCCGTACAGGTACTTGTGGAAGTGTTCAATGGTCTTCACGATGGCGAGCAGTTCCTTCCTGGTGACGCAGTAGTTCCTCTCTGGCTTTGACAAGGCTTTGCTGAAGTAGGCCACTACTCTCTCCTCGCCGTCCACTACTTGCGACAGGACTCTCCCTATACCAAAGTCGCTGGCATCGGTATCGACGATGAACCTTGTTCCAGGTCTGGGGTAGGCCAGAATAGGTGCGGTGCACAGAGCCTGCTTGAGTTGTTCGAAGGCACTGTGGCATTCTGCTGTCCACGTGAAGAGTTGGTCCTTCTCAGTCAGTCGATGCAGTGGTTGGCGATGTCGGCGAATCCTCTCACGAAGCGACGGTAATATGTGCAGAGTCCCAGTAAGCTTCGTAGTTGGGACTTGTCCTTCGGAATTGACCACTCCCTCACAGCTGCGGTCTTTTCTGGGTCGGTGCGCACCCCATCATCGGAGACAATATGCCCAAGGTACTGGACCTGCTTCTGGAAGAGCTGACACTTCTTTGGGCTCAGCTTCAGCTGGGTGGCCCGTAGCTTCATCAAGATCTCCTTCAGGTTGCTGTAGTGCTCCTCGAAGCTTCTACCCAGAACGATGACGTCGTCTAGGTAGACCAGGCAGGTCTTCCAGTGTAATCCCCTCAGAATGGACTCCGTTAGCCTTTCGAAGGTCGCAGGGGCGTTGCACAGACCGAATGGCTTGACGGTGAACTGCCAGAGCCCGCTGCCCACAGAGAACGCCGTTTTCTCGAAGTCCTTAGGGTGGACCTCCACCTGTTAGTAGCCACTCTTCAAATCTAAGGTGGAGAATCATCTTGACCCTGATATGGTGTCCAGGGTGTCGTCGATCCGCAGTAAAGGGTATCTGTCCTTCTTCGTGACGTCATTCACCCGCCTGTAGTCCACGCAGAACCTGGTGGAGTCGTCCTTCTTCTTCACTAGCACGACCGGAGAACTCCAAGGGCTATGTGATGGCTCGATCACCCTCTGCTCCTTCATTTCTTCCACCATCCGGTTGACTTCAGCTTGCTTGGCGAACGGGACACGTTGGAACGGGGCCCTAATCGGTGCACTGTCCCCAACGTCGATTCTGTGCTGGACCAGGCTTGTCCTGCCGATGTCATTGCTCCTCACGGAGAAAATGTCCTGGAATTCTCGTAGCAGGTCCCGGATTTGGCGTGATTGCTCCTTGTCTAGATGGTCCTGGGATCCTTCGTACAGCTTCTGTAGTTCTTCTGGTAGGGCGCGTCTTCTTCGGTTGTCCATCTGCAGGCGTCCGTCCGTCGTGTCTGTGATGCGGGCAATCCAGGTAACAGGCTCGCAGACTCCTAGGGTGGTGTCTCGGTGAACCGTAATATCGTAGTTGTTCAGGTTGGACAGGCGGACGTACGGCCGAGACGTCGTGTTGATGTGGGTCTTGGCAATTAGCAATCCTTTTGTCTGCATGTCCTCATATTTTGGCTCGATGACAGCCGCCACTACCTCAGCAGTTCCGTCGACAATTACGGCAGCGCTGACCTCCGTCCTGGCGGGAACGATGACGTCCTCTCTCAGCCTTACTCGTCGTGCGGTGATGGCCACGTGTGCTGGTTGCAAAGCAAGTTCTTCACTTCCGTAAATGAGAGTGTTGGTACTCAGGTCCAAAATGATGTTGTTCTGGTCCAGGAAGTCCAGTCCGATGATCACTTCGTTTGCTACATCAGCCATGAGCACTGGATGCTTCACCGCCCGTCGACCAATGACGAAATCCAGTGATGCTTCGCCATGTACCGGTGTGGTCTCTCCAGTTGCGGTTATTAGCTGGAGGTTCCTTTGTGTGGGTTGCACTCTCCACTTCTGGATCACGGTGGGATTGACGATGGTCCTCGATGCTCCCATGTCGATCAGCATGGGCCAGCTCACTCCGTTGACGACTCCGTCGTCCATCAGGCTGCTATTGTCCCTCCGTAACTTCGCCAAACGGACTTGGACTGCCGTGGCTTGAGACTGTCACAAGCCAACCTTTGCCCTACCCCCGCCCCCAGGGCTGGCTAATACTCGTTTTACTGGGTCGCGCGGTTTTCAGGCGGCTGATTTCCCGACGGGTACCCTTGGCGGCGGCGATCACTGCAGTCCTTGCTCAGGTGGTCTTTCTTACCGCAGGTCCAGCAGGACGGTAGTCCTCTTCCGGGCCGCCTCTCCGGGTGTCTTCCGGTTTCGTCGTTGTTGGTGGTGCCGCGACTATCGAAGAAACGGCCTAGCGCCTCCATCAATTCATCGGCTAGGGGTCTGGTCTCGTTGGTTTTGGCTGGTTCGTTGACGTCCACTTGACGCACCCAAGCGTGCATTCTCGATTCCTGCTTTGCCGTCTCGAACTCAAGTGCGTGGCTCAGCACATCTGCCAGGGTCTTATTGAGCGCGAGTCGCAGCGCCTGTTGAGTCCCTTAGCCCGTCGGTGAAGGACTGCGTCGCAATCTGTTCCAGAAAGTCGGCCGGCGCTGTTGGAAAGGCGAGGCTTACGAGGCGTGCGATGTCCATCTCGAACTCTTGCAGGGTTTCTGCGTTCTTTTGTTCCCGGGTCCGGAGCTGCATCTGGTAGGCCTGCTGAAGTTGGCTATCTCCATATCGGGACTCCATATGGGCGACTAGTGAAGCGTAGTCCTGAAATACAGTCGTGATGGCCTGAAGGACGTTAAGGGCGTCCCCTCTCAGCGCTACAATGAGAGCTGTAGCCTTTTACTTGCTGTTCCAGTTATTTATGGAACAGGCCGCCTCGAACTGACGTAAATAAGTACTCCACAAGACCTTTCCGTCGAAGGTTGGGCGCGTCACCCTGCTCTGTCCCGTCCCTGACGTTACCAGTGTAACTGGGGGCGGGCGTCGGCGCAGCTCGGCAACTTCCTCTTGTAGGGCTTTGAATCTCTCTTCCATCCCTGTCGGCGGGCGTCGGCGCATCTCAGCAAATTCCTTTTGTAGAGCTTTGAATCTCTCTTCCACCCCTGTCAGTGGGCGTCGGCGTAGCTTGGCAACTTCTGCTTGTAAGGCGTCGAACTTCTTTTCCACTGCCGTGACTTCCTCCCGCAGACCCTGTTCTAATTTCTTCAGGTCCTCTGCTAACTTAATCTGGCCGTCTTCCATCTTCTTATGGCCGTCCTCTATCTTCTTCAGGTCCTCCGCTTACTTATTCTGACCGTCTTCTAATTTGGAAGTTAGGTCCTTCTGGCTGTCTTCTATCTTTTTCTGGCCGTCTTCCATCTTCTTCAGGTCCTCCTCTAGCATATTTTGACCGTCTTCCATCTTCTTCTGGCCGTCCTCTAAATTCTTCTGGCCAGCCTCCATCTTGGTTTCCATGCCACTTAACTTTTCTAGTAGTGCTTGCAATTGCACTATCATTTTAGTTGATTGTCTTGTGAATGGCAAGCACTTACTGGAGAAATAGTGAACTGTTGTAAAATGACCGGCACGAGTTTTGAAACCAGGACCTTCAGATGTTGTGTTTGTGCTTGGGTTCGTAATGCGGCTTCTGACACCAGTTGTTACGTGTTGCCCCTAGTGGCAAGTTCGTTAACTGGATAACAGTGGATAGAAGCACAACACAATTGTTCCTTTAGAGAAATGTTAGCTTTATTGCGGGTCAGAAATATACACCGTACAATAAGCCAATGGACACAATTAGCTGTCTTACAGATGCTACCTCCTTTATGGAGCCCGACTCACCCTTTCATTCGGTCTTTCAGTTAATCCTCTCGCTAATGAGGAGGTCCCGTACGCTGGCTGGAAATAACTGCACTCAGTCTATCCACTCACTGTTTCTGAATACCGTACTACACACTGTTTCGGAATTCACCACAATGACCTCTGTCGCACTGGAAAACACACACTCTTCAAATACACAGTCCATCCGTATGATTCACACTCCATTGCTGTCAAAAGAATCAGCCTCACTTGGGTTTCGTAATTTCGCACGTCACGCCACCAACTACTGTCGCACTCGCTCAAGAACACTGTTCGTCCCTCGCTGGTGAGGCCGTTTTATATAGCGGGCTGGTGACTCAATGAATGCTTCTAGAACCGTCCAGGATTCACAGCTTCTCGAGATTTCCTTCACTAGCTGGGTCACGAATATTCTAGTCCATCCATGTTGTCCTCGCAGCCCCGTTGCGTAAGGCGCAGGTAACACACAGAGGCAGGGCATAGCCCGGGGCGGCTGTGACCCACGCGCCGAGGCGACGAAACAACCTCGCAGCCGTAAAAGTATCTTATAAGTTAGAAACCTCCACGTTAGTATCCACAACATCTCACCCTAGTTTCATTGCTATCGGACGAATGGTATATGACCTTATACGGGGCTTTGTTGAAACGCTTCGCGCGTCGTTGCTCATTTGTTGAATCTACTCGTGCGCTGCCTATTGTATAATGGATTTACTAAGCCAAAAAACTTCCCTGAAGTGTTCACAATATCTCACCCAAGTTCCATAGCTATCGGACGAATGGTATATGAATGCATACGGGACTTTGTGGAAACACTTCGCGTGTCGTCGCTCATTTGTTGAATCCACTCGTGCGCTACCTATTGTAATATGGATTTGCTAAGCCTGAAACCTTCCCTCGAGTGTACACAACATCTCACCCAAGTTACATCGCAATCGGATGAATGGTGAACGAACGAATATGGGACTTTGTCGAAATGCTTCGCGCGTCGTCGCTCATTTGTTTAATCTACTCATGCGCTACATATTGCAAAATAGATTTACTAACCCAGAAACCTACCTTGGAGTGTACTCAAAATCTCTTCCAAATTTCTTCGCAATTGGATGAATGGTATATGAACGCGTTGGAGACATACCCACAGACAGACAGACAAACTATCACGTAACATTGATTTTTAGCCTATTTTCATTTTATGAAAAAATAGGTTTATGAGATCACCTTTTGTCCGTGTGTGTGATGGTGTGTGTGTCCCCCCTAATAACTTCTAAATGGCTGGAGCGATTACAATGAAACTCGGTAAGATCATAGCACCATTCTGGCCGATCCCGATCGTGCCCTTCAAATTTTATTGTGTCTCACCAATCCAACATGGCAGCTGTGCGAAATATTTCACCAGCATTCAGTATCTCCGAAAATAATACCGATATCGCCCTGAACTTGTGTATGGTGATAATGGGCACTACTAAAAGTTTACCTATGAGACTTTCAAATACCTGGTAACTACATAACCAACATGGCGGCCAAGCGTATTTGTGACTTTTAAATAGAATTTTTTCGCGATTTAACCATCCGAACGTAATGAAACTTGGTACAACAAATGTTTTTACCTCATTGTATTGCACTGGAGTCTAATTTAGTTCAATTTTTCACATAACCTCAAAATGGCGGCTGTGTGAAATATTTCACTGACATTCTATATCTCCGAAACTATTACAGATATCACCCTGACATTTTGTACGGCGATAAAGGGTATTGATGCAAAATTATCTATCTAACTTTCATAAACCTGTAAAGTACAAAACGAACATGGCGGCCAAGCGAAGTTGAAACATTTTAATAGACTTTTCTCGTGATTTAACTCTCTGAGCGCAGTGAAATGTGGTACAGTAAATGATTATACATATTGGAATGCACTGGCATCTAATTTAGTTCAATTGTTATATAACCTGAAGATGGCGGCTGTGCGAAATTTTAAAATTAATTTTTCATTTATTGCGTCGTAGTCATGCGATTGAAGTGAAAGTTTGAATAATGAACCTTGGCAATAATTTTCCTTGAATGGTACATAACTCTATGGCCTATACATATAACAATCCAAAATGGTGAGCATCAGAAATATTGAGACGGTACTCAATATCTACGAATCATTTACAGCAATCAAACTGATTTTTTTTATGTTGAGAGCCGCTATGAACATATGTTCACCTATAGGACTTTAAATAACCTGGTGATTACAAATCCAACATGGCGGCGACGCGAAGTATAAATATTCACATGGACGTTTCTCGCATTTTAACCATCCGAGTGCAGTGATACTTGGCACAGTAAATCCTTATACGAATGTTAATCCACTGGCATCTAATTTATTTCAATCGTTTCCATAACCACAAGATGGCAGCTGTGCGAAATTTTAAAATCTCCTTGTTACTTCTTGTGTACTAATCATGCGATTAAAGTTAGAATACTACACGTACACAATAATCTTCATGTAACAGTACATAACTCTTAATACCTACATAATGAAAAATGCAACATTTCGTCCATCCGCAATATTTAGTCGGTTCTCAATATCTACGAATGTATTACAGCCATCAAACTGAAATTTTGTTTGTTGATACTGGCAATTAACATAAGTAGGTTATATAAAAATAGGCTTTAGTTCTTCTCGGAACTACTTGTTTTGATTATGTTAACCTTAAAACATGACACATTCATGTAAGCTATCAACATAAAAAAGACATGAATCGAAGTCGATAAGCAAGGTGAGCAAGTGAATATATAATAATACTTTTATTGCAGCTAAACAGCTATTAAATACATTTAAATACATTATGATTGCGCACCTGCGCCTTGGGTAGCATAGTCTTTTATGGACTTTATTCTTTTGCTGCATTTTTCAATATGGTAGCGTTCACATCTGTGTCCGCATAGTTGACATACACATGTGTCATCCGGATCATGGTATGCTTTGTTTGTACAAATCAAATGGTGAAAACCATGAACTGCCAGGCGGCAAGTGAATATATAAATCTGTGTTCATGATTTAAGTCTAATGGAGATATATTTATCAATATAGGCCTACAATACTCAAGTCAAGTAATGTAATCTTTAGGAGAAAGCATGCTGACTCCTATTCATTATTTGAATAATAAAGCGTGTTAGAATTTAGATTTTACCGCTGTAGCCTATTAATTCTTCCTTCCTCCCAGTAGTTTTAGCAGCTCTAGTCCGTAGCTCACTTTGCAGCTGTTTATCGCTTTAACGCTGAAAATCGTCCATAATAATGTATAATAGAGGATATACCTATAGAATTAATTAATATAGTCTTGTAGTAAAATTAGAGAAGATATAATTCCTTTAGCTTAGAAAACTCGGTCGCAATCAATACAATCCTCGTGGCTGACTGGGGGAAACATAGGACTATCGCCCTGCACTTACCCAGTACTACACGGGCGCTATCTGGCGCGAATTTTCTCCTGCTACATCCCTATTGACAGGCGACAGAGTGAAGGAGGGAGCTTCGTGCCTCAGATGCATGACATTGGCGAGACGTCGTCGGCACCGACCCCAGAGTTTGAAGAGACTGCTTTAGAAGAAATAAATGATAGTCCTTCAACCAGTACGAGGTCAGTCGCGAGGAAGGTTGGCGCTTCTCATATGGATGTGTGGAGGGTTTGGAAGGACCAGCAATTGTGCCCTTATCGCTATCAATCGGTGCAAGAACTAACACCTCTGGATCACCCACAACGCTTAAAACTTGCAAGGTGGGTCTTAAACAGCCATGGAAATACTCCACACTTCTTGTCATCGCTCCTTTTCACGGGTGAAGCTACATTTACAAGATAAGGCGTGGAAAACTCCAGATATCGGCATCTTTTGGCGGATGAAAACCCTCATGGGACAGTGATTCGCTCAGTCCAGAATAGGTTTAGTGTTAATATTTGGGCCGCATTGATGGTGACTATTTAATTTGGTCGTATGTCCTTCCCCTCGCCTGGATGGTTAGGAATACTACCGTTTCTTGGCAGAATCACTGTCAGATTTATTGCAAGATGTTTCCCTGGGTATTCGGCAGCGAATGTGACTGTGTCATGATGGTGCTCAACCGCATTTTACTCACCGTGTCACACGACACTTAAATGCTCATTATCCAGGGAAATGGGTAGGGCGTGGTGGACCAGTTAAATAGCGTCCGCGCTCGGCCGATTTAACTCCCATAGACGTTTCCTTGTGGGGTTACGTGAAGACTTTAGTGTATGTGAACCCCGTAGAAAGACAAGATGAACTTATAACAAGAATCCAGGCAGCTTTCCAGGTCATTTTTAACACACCACACATCCTGAACAAAGTCCAAATATTACTAAAACCCGTTGGGAACTGTGCATCGATGTTGGATGGGGGCATATTGAACATTTACTGTAATCAAACCATTGGGTGTATTGTTTCTTTCGTTCTGTATTTCATTCCATTTACAATGTTGTGAATAAATTAATGCACGATCCTACAACGGCATCTTTCTCAAATATTAAAGAAAGTTATTGAGACGAACAGACGAGAAGAGAAACTATATGGTACATTTCATGACTGACAAGTGTCTTTATTAATGTGTGTCCTTGTACTGTGTGTGCGATTACGGCTGCTTAGTAAACAGATGATGATGATAATCTTTGTTTTATGAGGCCTAACATCGAAGTTATCGGCCCCTAATGGTCTGGGTGATAGCGAAAATGACAATGAACTGGAAACCATAACGGAAACCAAGGTAGACTGAAAACACGTACGAAATGTAACAGACTGAAAGTACTCGCAAAAGGCAAGGTAAAGGAAAAAGACTGACAAAGTGGAATTGGGATGGAAAAGACGTACACCATGGAGTTTAGTTTCAAAATACTTACAAAATGCAAATTAGATTCGAAATATCTACAAAATGCAATGCAGATACAAAGGACTTACAAAATACAATGTTGATTGACCATACTTACAAAATGCAATTGAACTTTAAAATAATCTTAAAATGCAATTTAGATTCAAAATGCCACTCAAGATTGAAAATACTTGTAAAATGCAATTGAAATTGGAAATAATTACAAAATACAATTACAATTCAAAACACTCACTAAATGTCGGTGCCCGCGAGGCAAAATACTTACAAATTGCAATGGAGATCGAAAATGCTTACAAAATGCAATTTAGATTGAAAATAGAGGTAAATTTGGATGATAAAAGACTTACAACATGGAATTTAGAGTAAAAATACGCAAAATATGGAATTTATATTCAAAATACTCACAAAATGCAATTTAGGGTCAAAGTACTTACAAAATGCAATTTAGGTTGAACATACTTACAAAATGCAATTGAAATTCAAAATACCCACGAAGTGCAATTTAGATTCAAAATACTAGCAAAAATGTAATTTAGATTGAAAATGCCGGTAGAATGTAATTGGGATTGAAAATACTTACAATATGCAATTGAAATTCAAAATACTCACAAAATGCAATTGAAAATCAAAATGCTTACAAAATGCAATTTAGATTGAAAATTAGTGCAAAATGCAATTTAGATTGAAAAAAGTCACAAAATGAAATTCAGATTGAAAAGACGTACAAAATGTAATTGTAAGTGAAAATACGTACAAAATGTAAAAGGAAAATATGGCGGAACTCTCGAAGCATGAGGGATCCGGGAAAGGGAGAGACTCCCTAGCCCTCGGATACCCTAATGCCGTAGGGTTCGGAAGAGAACAAGACTTGACCAAGGGAGGCTGAAGGAAATTATAACAGAGAATAGCCTGGCACAAGTAAGTGGAAGTAATGCCGGACTCAGCTGGTGTCCCGTGGTCGCTAACCCACGTCCCACTAGATGTGAGCCCCTGAGAGGCATAGGAAACAAAAGCGAATATTGCCTGAAAGGGACAAGGAGAATTCTGCGCGAGGCGAACGAGGAAACTTACGAATTCCCGCCAGCATATCTCTGTCTCCTTCTATCACACTTCCTTTCCTTGCCTGAAGCACAGCAGTGGCCAGCGGCTTGCCCTCTGGCTCAGCAAATACGACGAGTTCGTATTTGATTCGCGCGCCCGGAAGTAACAAAGTAACTTCATTTTCTCGAAGTGAAAACTTTTCTCCGCCAATTCGATTGCGACATCGACTTTTAGATAACACGCGAGTGTCTCTGGTTGTTTTTTCGGTGTAATTAAGATACACACAATACAGGCACGAATTGAATGGTCAACTAATATTTGTCTCGGCCATGGCATTTTATTTTTGAAGCAAATAATATACTATGAAGTTTCTACGGTCAAGAGAGCAATAAAATATTTGAAGTATGATATATACTAGAAATTCGCTCTCTCATTGTTTCGATTTTTTTTTACCCGTACGACTACAGCGCTTTGCCAAATGATGAACACTCTGCACTGGCACTCCACACTCTCATGTACACTTACACTTGATCACTCTACCCACACTCGGTCTCGTACACTCGCTGTTTTGGAACGTATCTGCACTCACTCTCCCTGGGCGCGGCGCGCGAAGTATGATTAGTGGCGGTGCGAACAGCTGACCGTCTCATATTCGTTGCGATCTGATTATCGCCAGGAAGAAGGGGTGCATCGTGTATTTGGCTCTGGCAACTTAAGTATGGGAGAAAAGTGGGCTAATGAGTAGCCGTGGGATGCAAAGGCTTTCATGTCTGATGAAGGATAATATAATTTGTAGCATTTATACCCTGATACCTCCTATTGCAGTGTATTGTTTAAGAATAAATCCTACATTTTTTCTTTAGCATTTTACTGGCATTTAGTCCAATGAGATTGAGAGTGGCGTAAATTTTTATATTAGATTAATAAGACCGGTTTTTTCTGACTCGGAGAATGGTCCCCTTTGCACCTCCTGTGACTGCCCAACTAAAAATTCCGTATATTGTATTGGTGGGGGCTTTGCTAGATTGGTAGACATACGTGTGCTCTTCCGCTAGGCAGGCAGCATAATGGTTATTTAAAACTTGCCCACCAGTTCTACATAACCGATGCAAGATCATAGAAGATGATTTGCAAATGTCATCGCGGGACAATCTTTAAGTAATCTTTCAGCTGTGTTATATGCATTCAAAGCTGAAAATATTCCCAACATATGGCGTTAATTAAATTTGTTGATTATTTTCATTATCTAACAGCGCTGCAAGAGCATCCATTGTGTAATGCATTCGGTATATTAATGCACAGGACAAGGACATTCCAATTGACAACTACTACTGTATCAGCCTGCATTGTTTAGTGACCAATGGCCAGTTTCTACACACGTAAAGAGTTCATTATTTTCTAGACTTCCTAAACCAAAAACAGGGTATGCAAAGTAATACTGGGTTGTACTCCTGTAATTCAACAAATGATTTGCGCACAAAGTGTATGGAGCTCGTATTTCCCATGCGGCTTAATTCATTTAGCTCTCGCTGCTCAATAGCTTGTTAGTTGGAAACATACTTCCCGTTTGATGTAAGGCATCTTGCAATAGCTTACGCTTACACTGCAGATGGTCTAGTGTAACCTTCCCTGCATCTGGGTGTGATCAATAATATTTAAAATAACCCCCAAGAAATACTGTGACTTCTCATTAAGCTGCCAGTGTTTCACCGCAGTGCGCCGTTGGGCTTATCCATTGCTATGGCACACCTCACCACGACACTGACCTGTACATAAATAACTTAGTCATAGATAACCAGCTTGACTTTAATTTCAACATTCTGCAACATGACCTCCTTTGCTCTTTACGATAAAATGATGCACCTAAGCTTTCGAGAGAATTCCTGCTTTTACTTTTGAAAGTAAGGAAGGATACTGTTACAGAAATTTTTAATCTTCAGAAACGGCACAAATGCAACAGGTCATCAAAAGTACTAGAGGAATGAAATTACCTCTAGTTTTATAAAGCAAATCCCTTGAAGCGCTTTAATGCTCACTGAAAAATAGCTGTAATAAAATCTTTTAGCCACCTGCCTAGAATCTGTTACATACGGTATTTTATTATAATCGATAAGATGTCTAATTTTAGTGGGAGGAGAGCTGTATGATTGGCTAGTGTTCTAGATGCTTATTACTTCCCAAGACAAACCAGCTTTAATTCCTGATTAATGCATGGTCACATTATTTAAATGACTCATGGTAGTTCCGTATTGATATGCTATACTCGGGTGTACAATTTCTATTAGGAACTATTAATGCATGGTCGACTTTAAAAGGAGATCCTGTGGCTGAAAAATGTGAAATTTGATAGCATTGGCTTATCGTCTTCTATAACTGCAATGGTTTGAGATCCTAGGGTGCTAGAATTATCCCCTGGTGTGGTTCTGCAAAATGTCAGTAAATATACAGACACAGGCCTCCTGCATGGCTGGATCAAATTTCGCAACTTGCATGTATTAGACATGGGGCCCTATAGGCTGCTCTACATACCTGATCAATCACAACGTTTAAGGCC
Organism: Meconema thalassinum; assembly: GCA_946902985.2. Classification (NCBI taxonomy): domain Eukaryota; kingdom Metazoa; phylum Arthropoda; class Insecta; order Orthoptera; family Tettigoniidae; genus Meconema; species Meconema thalassinum. The sequence continues at coordinate 122,773,435 of OX336397.1, forward strand.
ACGTTAAAACTACTTGCTTGAGAATTATTACTTACTGCCATATTCTGGTGCATCTTCCAAAACCAAGAGCATATCGAATGTGTTCCTCTTAGTTTAATAATCAATTTAAGAAGCCAGCGATAACAACTTGCGGGCAATTCCACACACTTCAGAGTTGTAAGATTCTGTGTCCTAGCTTGCGATAAAAATTGTTTCCCAGGTCATCGATACAAGGTAAATAGGACGTGTGATGTAACGCATGCATCTTGTTGACTGCGTGAATTGTGGTAGTCTACTACAGAATCTATGAATTCCGTTGTGCACACAAGTAATGGCAAAATATAAAAGGACCAGCTCGTCATAAATAACATAATACAATTAGTACTTTTATTGTATTTTTTGCCTTCTTTATGCTATTTTTCTAAGAGTTTCACTGAACCAGTGAACACAGTGCCATCGTTGAGCCTGCTTTATATAGAGAGTATATTCATATCTAGTAAATAACTTAATTATTAGTCATGAAAAACGTATACTCACAAAGGCAGCTAAGTCACAACTCTGGCGTGTTCTCTAAGTGCCAAGCTAGCTTTAAATTCACCCTAGAAAAAGAAAGGTTTGAGATCCAACTTCAAATCGATCGGCATGCATCCACTTCTAGCATATTTGCTTATTTTTCCTCAGTTCAGATTAACTGCATTTTGACTAGTTCTCAGCACCAAGGATGACAAGTCAGTGCATATGAAATACAGCACTTAGGATGAGAGATGCATTGATACACTGACTCGTATAGACACAGGAGTGCTTTTCTGTTATCACCGTTGCCCTAGAAAAACAATATAATCCAGGTTTAGAAAAAGTATTTTTTCAAAAGACATAGAGTAACTTACATCCATCATTAGGTAGCTTCTAACAATAGATACCTCCACTCTTCAGCACTGAAAACTATTCTAGTGTTTTGTTTAAGAAAGATGAGCTCTACTGTAGTATAAGCGGGACAGTTATGTTTCATTCTTGGAACATCCTTAATCAAATAATAATAATAATGTTATTGGTTTTACGTCCTTTTTAACTACTGCAGTTTCTAGAGACGCCAGGGTGCCAGAATTTCCACCCAAAAGGGTATCTTTAATGCCAGTAAATCTGTGATACGACTCCCTCTCATTTATGCGCCCTCAAATACCAACTGACTGAGCCAGGATTCGATCCTGCAACTTTGGCTACAGCAGGCAAAAACGTTACCGCTGCGCCACACGCTTAAATCAGGCAGCAGCACTGGAGCAATATCTTCCATATCCTGTTGTATAAAAACAGGCAGGCCTATTATGCAACATTGTGATGTACCACATGCAGTTAAGTCTATAATGTTGCAATCTGTACAGTTTATAAATACTTTCAGGAATAAAAGTTTGAAACACATTAGATTAATATAAACTGTACAGATATGATTTTGAAATTAAATTGTATTTCTCTTGACTTTTCATATTACACATTTTTATTTATATTTATGTATATTGAGTCAATTCTGAAAGGGAGATCTCTCATTTCTTCAGTCTTGGTGTAGATCCTGTCATGGAGGCAGATGACATCGGCAGGGTGACGGGATGGAGGGCAGAGAACGTATGTTGTCAAGGAGTTGAGAAGGAGTTGAGAATATAATGGGGCTTATTATATGCTTCCTTGACAAATTCAATATTGCCCTCCTCACCTGCCAATCTAAATACAGAGATTAGCCTAATTAGGTGATTAAAATCAATTCTAAATTACGGATAACAAACAGTTACACACTCTAATATATCAAGTTAAATTATGCATTCACAAGGTAAAAAGTGTTTGCGGATTCCTCATGATTGTATGTGGAACAGTATGGCAGTGGTTCTATTGAGTGCAGGATACAGGGGAAGTTTTTTCTTATGTATCCCCTGGTCTTTCCCTTCTATAAACTAATACTGTACGCACCAAGATGAAGAGAATAGGGAACGCACAAGCCAAGCATAAACAAGTTATACCGTAGTGCAAACACTTCTAATGACAACCATGTCATCTACGGATGTACCAGTCTTGAGATGAGACTAGTTATACCTAGATACAAGGCGATTCAATCGAGAATAAAATCAATAGTCGGAATAAATGTTCACAAAAGTATATTTCCCTAATATTGATAACAGTCACCTAATCTCTGTCCATTAGCGGCGCATCCACTAGGTGGCAGAGGGTGCATCATGTCAGAAGTAAACCCTCGATGCCAAAGTGTATAAATCTCTGCTGTTTTCAGAGTATTCATTTTCTTTCTAATTTGATGCGCTCTCAGCATCTTGTTGCAACTTGAGCGGGATGGATATAAGTTTCCATACTTCAAATTGGCAGTGTTAGCATTCACGATAAACATAATGGCCACAATGGGACGGTATGCACAATGTGTTGTATGTGTCGCAGGAGTTTGTACTTCCATAATTACTAGCTGGACTACTGAACATCCAGCACACTGGGCTCTTATACGGTAGTGGGGAGTGTTTAGAAGAGATATTCAACAATTGCTAGTGCAGCAGTAGTGGACCTATCGCACGACTGGCGAATATCTTCGACTTAACATCTCTACTTATTTGTTTAGGGATACAAGTCACTTGTGTACAGAAATAGATCACAGAATGAAACATGCCAACTCCCCAGTTGCCTGTGACACAATCTGTCCGCTTGGTATGATCCAAGCCATGTCCACAATGATTGTATTGAATTCTGGTAGCCAGAAAGTAGAGAGTATCATGATCAACAAGTTGATTACACGATATTCTGTTAACAATTAACACGAATAGTAATCGCTTGCCAATTAATCCTGCAACATTTTACCTCCAAGAATAATGGTGTCTGGTAACGTTAATATGAATTGCCACCAAATTGTTTACTTAAAATACTCCGGATTTCTAGGGATGATATACACTGGGTGGATTTGACTTCAAGGGTATGCTGTTCATAAATCGGATGAAATGTCACGGTCGGGAGCTTTATGCATCCCTGATTCAGAGAAACACCAATGTAAGCTAGCACTCCATTTCCAAACAGAAGCATTAATAGACTACATGTAGCATAAGCTACTTGGGGCAGTAAGAATATAAGTAGTAATATTAAGCTACTGAAATTATCTTGCAGTAAGGAAAACAGATGGAGGTGACAAATGCGTTTTTCCATCACAAGTAGAATGTGGAGCTAGTTTGTAGAGATTCAGAATCCCTCATTCAACTAGATACGAACACTTATAACAAAACTCATTCACTCGCTGGTGTAACCAACTGTTTTATTATGGGAGGATTATCGAAGTTATCTGCAGGAGTGGCAAGAATAATATACATACTTTGCACTAACTCATGACCACAAAATATTGCATTCAATCGCTCGACGTTAAATGCAGCTACCATTGATACAGTAATTCATTGGTCCTTGCTATAAATGAACAAACACATCGCTAGTTACTTGGTGTTCAGCGGCCCATTTCAATTAATTAGTTGTGATGTTTTCAAACAGTCTTTTCTTTTCGAACGTAATCCGTCATTCAAACTCGTTACAGTAAAAGCATGTGAATGACAACTTTCCATTGCAATAAGTGAGAGAAATAAATCTTGAATGCTCGTACTTAGGATATAAAACAGGATTTATTTGTCTGTACAATATTATATTGACTGCACAAAAACCATATCATTAAAAGTAACAACGAGCTCGGTTCCTCTTATTTGAGAAAATCGTGTATAGTAATGCAGGTGCTAAGAATCCACTAGTTGACTTTTCGCTAGATAGATATCCCAAACGCAAAGGTATTATTTATTTTCCCATGATCATCTCATATAGTGATTTTTTTCAGTCGGTCAACACTTTTGTTCCCAAATTGAGGTGATATTCCCTAAGACAGAAGCAAATTACATGCGGTTAAACATTCTCGTGGATAACTAGCTTTGATCATCATCCGATGCATTACATTTAGGCTTTTAAATCTATGTCTACGAATAAGTGTGTTATTAAAAGCAACACTAAAAAATGGCTTCAAACCCCACAATTAGTGTATTATAAAATTACACATTATATTTATAGAATAGGTTTTTCTCCGGGTACTCCGGTTTTTCCTGTCAACTTTCCATCCCAGCAACACTCAACCCTATCATTTCATTTCATCTGTCATGCATTTAATCATTGCCCCAGAGGAGTGCTACAGGCTTCGGCAGCCGGCACAGTTCATATCTTTGCCTCTAGATGGGGGCTTCATTCATTCCATTCCTGACCTGGTTGGAGACTGGAAGCAGGCTGTGGATTTTCATTTTCATTTACAGAATATTTTAGATACGGAAGGTTAATCTATAATCCAATATTGATAGTGCTTTGTAATTTTTGATATTATACTGATAGTGGTTATTTACGTAGTGGTAGCATTAGAAATCCACCACAGAATCAACCTATCTTCCACAGATCGGAGAAAACACTCACAAGAGATTCAGTCGGAGGCTCACTCAATCAAGATTGTATCATGCCGATAGAAATACCATATATAAGCAAAACATGTGGAGGTAACTTTAAACAAGAAAGTATTTTGATGAAACACATGTCGATCCATAGTGGCTTAAAACCGTATTCATGTAGCGTATGTGGAGCAAATTATATCCAGAAAGGTAGTTTAAAAAGGCACACGTTAACCTATAGTGGTATTATGCCTTATTGCTGTCGTACATGCGGAAAGAAATTTACTAATATTAGTACGCTAAAGAAACACATGTCGATACATAGTGACATGAGACCGTATTCGTATGCATCATGCGGAGCAATGTTAACATGGAAAGGCAGTTTGAAAACGCATTTGTTGACTCATGGTGGTATAAAGTCTTATTGCTGTGGTACATGTGGAATGAAATTTACTCATAAGATCACATAAAAGAACCACATGTTGATCCATAGTGGCTTAAGGCCCTATTCCTGTACTTCATGCGGAAGAATGTTTACAAGAAAAGGCAGTTTAAAAACGCATATGCTGATCCATAGTGGTCTCAGGCCCCATTCCTGTGGTACATGCGGAGCGAACTTCATTACGAAAGGCGATTTGAATGCACACATCCGGATCCATAGCGGTCTTAAGCCACATTCATGTAATACATGCAGTGCCAAGTTCAATCGGAAAAGTGGATTGAAACGTCACATGCTAATCCATAGTGGTCTCAAGCCACATTCATGTGATACATAGCTCATAAAGGTGGTCTTGGGGTGGAGCAACTTTCTCTGTGAATGTTTCTTTTAAGAGAGACCTCGTAATTCATAGTAGTCAAAAGCCATCTATCCACATTCATATAGAACACGCGAAAAGAAAAGTTTCGCATATTGATGGTGAAGTGTCGTAGAGGTCTCTAACCAATTGTTCTTTCCTACGTGCGTGAATATCGGCTGTGACCCGGTGAACGTACTCAAAACCAATACATCTGAGACCGATATCAACCGGGAGGAGGAGGTGCAATGTATGGTCGCCGAACCCCTCATGTGTATAACCATAGGCGTATGACAGAAATACTATCCTCGAACCGGTAGTGAAAGGGTATGTGGAGATTTTCGGTCTAAAATTCATTTTCGTTGACGATATCGTTCGGCTGCACAGAATTGGCATTGTTAGTGCCTTTCTTCAGGAGAATGGTATCCACAGAATGGATTGGCCTTCCTATGCTCCCGATCTTAATTGTGTAGAGCAGGCGTGCACACTGCTTTATAAATAAGTACGTCCTCATTTTACTCCATGGCAATATGCAAAACTTTTTTGATATGTGTGTTTTAAAAAGGAATTGTGTTAAAAACACATGCGGGGAGAACTTTACTACGAAAGAAATATTAAAGTCACACAGAATGGTCCATCGTGCCTAGCAACCGCACACATGTTTTTCATGCGCAGTAAACTTAACTGAGGAATGATCTTCAAAAATATTTGATTTGTAAGTAACGAAGAATTAAGTTTTACCTCCTGCATGTCATGCAAAGTGAGAACAACTACCACCTGATGCCACCTACCCGTCGTCCAATCACCGGCTCTGCGTAACACTACAGGATAGGTGTGGCGGAAGGACATCAAGACGACATGCAACGGCGTTTTCTGCTTTAGAAATCCCACCACTTGAGCTTGAGGTTAACGTCGATCGAACGTTTAGAGTTGCACGAATAACAAGCGTTAGACTCAATAATGTTCTATGGTAAAGGAATAATGACATATATTTTCCCTACGACTGAAAATGAAAATAATTACGTTTATTGACAGAGAATTTAACAATTGATTTTTCATGTTCAATGACAAAGATCGGGATAAGAAATGATAAGGGATGTAATAACAGAAGAGACACTTGCGAATTCAGTAAAGGGACATGTCTTTATTTATTGTGAACAGTTTACATTCAGTAGACCAAAACATCTTTGAAAATAATTCAATATGATTATTTCCTGAGAAACAAGTCCTTAATTCTACACTAATGTATATTAATATCTCTCCATCTTAATGTTTTAATCTCTCCCGCTAATCAATAAATGGAGAGGATATCTGAAATGTGAAAGAGCTATAGACTGAGTGATGATAACTTGATGTCATTCCAAGAGGGGGCCATCCTCTTACAGTCTGTATGGGTACATAGGAGCTCCAAACTGAATAATATTAGCTAAAAGACACACTATTGTGTCAATACCTCTAAAAAGTACAATCTACTAACCACCTGGGTCTGTTGGAGCACTAACCTGAATGATATTAGATAAAGTGTGTCAAAACCTATCAGAAGAACCATCTGCTCACCGTCTGCCTGGGTATCTATGACCTCTTAACAGTCTCATATTAGATGGTATATTGGCTTTCACGGCCGGTGAATTAAAACTCAGCAATTCTTCTAGGTTTGTGCCGTGTCTTGTGTGGGGTTTCGCCTAGGACACCAACAAGAGCCCGCCGATGAGCCTAGCTTGGTGTCCTAGGCGAAACCCCACACAAGACACGGCACAAACCTAGAAGAATTGCTGAGTTTTAGTCTCATATTAGCTTACTTACGCGCTAAGAGGAACCATCTGCTCACAGTCTGGGTGGGGACTTAGGTGCTCTAAACTGACTGATATAAGCTTAACAGAATGTGGAATTACCTCTAAGAGGAACCATCTAATCACAGTTTGATTGGATGTCTAGGAGCTCTATACTGAAGGATGTTAGCCAGGTGTACCTCTAAGAAGAACGATCCGCTCACAGCGTGACTTGGTACCTAGGTGTTCTTCACTGCAAGATTTTAGCGTGATGACGCAGCAGGCGTGTCAACACCGTTAAGGTGAACAGATACTGACTGTCAGGATGGGTACCTAGGAACTTTATTCAGAATAATATTGGCTTAAAGATACTCCATGTGTTAATAACCTCTATGAGTAACCATCTTCTCACGGTCTAGGTGGGTACGTAGGACCCCGAAATGAATGATATTAGCTTAACGACACTCCATTGTGTCTGTATTCCTAAGAACCATATACTGTCAGTCTGGGTGGGTGCCTAGGATTTCTAAACTGAAGCTTTAAGATACTCAATTGTGCCAAATCCTCTACGAGTAATCATCTGCTCACTGTCTGGGTGGGTAAGTAGGAGCCCTAAACTGAATGATATTAGCTTAAGGACACTCCAGCTGTATCAGTATCCTAAAAAAAACATCTGCTCTCAGTCTGGGCGTAAACCTAGGAATTTCAAACTTAATTATATTTGCTTAGTGACGTTCTGAATGTCTCAGTGCCCTTTAGAGGAACAATCTGCATACAGTTTGTGAGGGTACCTAATAGTTCTGAATTTGTGTTACAACTAGTGGTTCTCCATCGGAAGGTATTGTGTATATTCTGTAGTTGAGGATATAATAAAACAAACAATTACACTAATCCCATCGGACAAAACTGTCTATATATTTTTTTGACAATACTAGAAGACCCGTGCTGCTCCGCAGCATTCATTGCAACAATCCTGCAGCACTTCTTTCCATATGACATTTGCTGTTCGCATGTCCTTATCTTTAACGGTTTACCCAGCGTAAGCTTAAAAGGCACACGGACGGCAGGTCACAGACACAATTCTGAAAAGACGAGGTGAACAGCGAAACTCCAAACACGTAGGCTATACTCTGAAGTATTAACTCGACACGACTCGACAGTTTAATGCGGGCCGAAGCTGGGGTGATAGGGTAGTTCGCAAGCTTGTTAACTCGCTCCGAGGCTAGTAATTCAAATTTCCACTGAATGAAGATTGCTGGAAGAAATGAAGACGTCAAACACTTATAGTGGGCGATATGGGAGCTGTCGAGGACATTTTTTGCAGAACTTTTCATGCTGATCAATTGTCAGAGTATATAGATATTATATACGTTTTACCCAGCGTAAGCTTAAAAGACACGTGGACGGAAGGTTTTTCTTCCGACTCGATTCACTGAAGTCGTTACTGCTCGGCTTCCTTTGGTCATAAATAAAAGTTTTCTTCCGAATCCTTCCTCGAGAATTCCTTTACAGAAAGGTGAAAACCGCATCAAAATCCATCATGTTGTTCTCGAGATTACCCGTAACATCTAAGAATCGCGGACTTCGTTTTATGCTAAGTATATAGAGATATCCACATAATTTAAGGCTACAGCGGTACAATTTGGTGTTCTGTCTACTTATGATACCAATGGTATAAATTTAAAGAAAAATATGGGTCTCTTTGGTTTGAATTTAGGGATTTAACTCTTGGGTAACATATAGAGGTGTTCTAATTAATAGAATAGACCCATGCTGAACAGACAGTTACGGTAGCGTTTCTTTTGAAAAAATGATGATGTTGACTTATGAGATCAAATGTCGATCATCCAACTGTATTTATTAATCTCATGAAATAATGTTTTTCAATTACAATTGGGTACAATCGTGTTGACTGACTGAAGAACATTACATTTCGATTAATAAGGCAACACCGAAAAATAACTTATTTACGAAGTAAACTGGGAGAGTCGTCCAGTATTTGTAATATCAGGATTTCAACGTATATTATTGTCGTATAACACGCAGTGGTACATTAGTTGAAGCTCATGAAACTACATTTTGGACATGCCTTGTATGTTTCATAAGCAACGAATGAATTGTGGAAAACAAAAGAGTGCAGTGGTGCATTTCGCGATTTCAAAGACATCCAGAAGGAAGTCACCTAGGCGGGTGTATTCACTGCATAATATTCATCGTAATGTGCTGGGATTCATACTACAGAAATTCCCGGCTCTACCTAGAAATTTAATTGAAAACTGGAACGTGGTACACTCAGCCTCGTAGGGCAAATGTGAAAAGGGCTGGGTTCGATTCCTGCCTCAGCTATCCTGGAGGTGGTTTTCCATGGTTTACCACTTCTACTCCAGTCAAATACCACGATGGTTCCTAACTGAAGGCCATATCTGCCACATTCCCAATCCTATCCCAAATTTACACATCTTAGTGCAGCAATCACAATAACACAGGTTATCACAGAAATTCTACAAACACACACATACCTATGTACACGGGGCAACATGACCACGATGTTCAAGCCCCACAAATGGAATAACAACTGTCTACTCATGAAAACTGCAAAACGGTGATAAGAGAATGTTGGAATATGTTCTCTGTCAGGGTAGCATTACATTACATTTCGCTAATATGCTGATTAACTGTGCATGCGATAGCATAGAGAATACTACAGTCCAATACAATCCTTGATTCACAATCGGCCAGTTTTCCCTTGTGCAGCAATATACCAAAACGTCTGTAGCAATAAGGGCAAATACGGAGGCTACACAATGAAACCAGCCATCTGAACAAAATACATTAATTATGAAAATGCATTCTCTTTACTTTGTTCTTTGTACTATAGGGGCCGATTTGACTTGATAAGTATTGTTATTGTTGTTGTTGTTGTTGTTGTTGTTGTTGTTGTTGTTGTTGTTGTTGTTGTTGTTGTTGTTGTTGTTGTTGTTTGAGTCTTCAGTCTTTTGACTGGTTTGATAGAATTACCCATGCCTCCCTGTCCTGAGCTAAACTTTTCATCTCTACATAGCTACCACACCCTACATCCGAGGCAATTGCTAATCTTTTCATCTCTACATAGCTACCACACCCTACATCCAAGGCAATCTGTTTAACATATTCTAACCTTGGTCTAGCCCTACAGTTCTTGTCCTCGACCCTTCCTTCCATAACTAAGCTTGCAATTCCTGGGTGTCGTACTAAGTGCCCTACTAACCTAAGTCTTCTCTTCATTACCAGTCACAAGAATCATCTCTTCTCCCCAACTCGGCTTAATACCTCTTCGTTTGTAACCTTCTCTACACATCTGATCTTCATCATATTTCAAACGCTTCAATTCTCATATTTTCTGTTGCTCCAATAGTCCAAATTTCGCATCCATAGAGTGCCACACTCTAAACAAAGGCTTTCAAAAATGACTACCTAATACCTAAATCTACAGTATATTCGATGTCAACAGATACCTTCTTTGTAGAAATGCTTTCCTTGCCTGAGCCAACCTACTTTTTATATCCTCTTTGCTTCGTCCATCACTGGTTATTTTGCTTCCTAAGTAACAGAAGATTACTACTTCCTTTAGCCTTTCACCTGCCGATTTGATGACCATAGAGGTTCCTGATTTATTTCGGCTGCATTCCAATATTTTTGTTTTCTAATTATTAATTTTCATCATGAATTCTTTCCTCAAAACGGAGTCCATGCCATTCAAAAACTCATTCAAATCCTCAGGCGTGTCGGCCAAAATGACGAAGTCATCAGCCATTCTCAGAGTTGAAATTATTTCTGTTTGAATCTTCACGCCCACTTTAAATTTTTCTCCAATTTCCTTCATTGATTTTTCAATGTAAAGATTGAAAACTATAAGGGGATAAGGTGCAGCCTTGCCTTACACCTTTCTGAATACCAGCTTTTCTCTCATGTCCTTCAGCTCGAATGACTGCAGTGTGGTTTCTGTATAGGTTGTAGATCTCCCTCCTAACCCTGTACTTTATTCCAATCGTTTTCAAAATGCCGAACAATTTAGCCCAATCAACGTTATCAAAAGCCTTTTCTAAGTCTACAAATGCCATGAACGTTCTCATATCCTCCCTTATTCTACCTTCCTAAATCAGCCTAATACAGCTTCCCTTGTTCCTACATTTCTCCTGAAACCAAACGGGTCTTCACCCAACTCCGTTTCTATCTGGCTTTCCATTCTTTGAAGCATGAGTAATCAAGCTGATTGTACGGTAATATTCACATCTGTTCGCTTCTACTTTCTTCGAAATAGGGATGATAACGTTCTTCTTGAAATCAGAAGGTATCTCTCCTGTCTCATAAATCCTACACACCAAGTGAAATAACCTGATGAGACCATCATCACCTATGCAGCGTTGCAACTCAATCGGTATATCATCTATGGCTGGTGCTTTGTTCCTGCTTAAGTCTTCCAATGCTCTGTCAAATTCTGATCTCAATATTAAATCTCCTTTCGCATCCTCATAAATTTCCTCTTACCTTTCAATTGCATGAATCTGAATCTCCTTACTATTATAGAAACCCTCTAGGTATGCTTTCCATCTCTCAACGTTTTCTTCCCTATATGTTAGAGGCTTTCCATCTGTGTCCTTAGTATTACAGCCCTTAGTCTTCTTTCCCCATTAATTATATTATATCCTGGGTGATCCACGGTATTCTACCTATTCTTTCTTTCCCGCCAATATTTTCTTATGCGGATTTTGTTAAATCATTCTTCAAAAGTGCCCATTTGTCTGCAATTGAAGTTTGTGTACGGTTTTTCATTAGTCCTTCCTTTATACTTTTCTTGAATCTTTACTTTACGTCCTTCTCTTTGAGTCTGTCTATTGCCCATCTTTTTTAAGACTATCTTCATTTATGAAAAAAAAAGGTTTATGAAATCACGTTTTGTCCGTGTGTCTGTCTATGTGTGTGTGTGTAAGTGTGTGATTCGTGTGTGTGAGTCCCGCATAATAAAATCTAAACGGCTGGAGCGATTTCAATGAAACTCGGTAAGTTCATAGCACTATTCCGGACGACCCCGACCGTGCCTTTCAAATTTTGTTACATCTCACCAATCCAACATGGCGGCTGTGCGAAATATTTCACCTGCATTCAATATATCCGAAACTATTACCGATATCACTCTGGAATTTTGTACGGTGATAAAGGGAACTACTAGAAGTTAACCTATGTGACTTTTGAAAACCTGGTAACTACAAAACCTACATGGCAGCCAAGCGAATTTGCAACTTTTATATAGACGTTTTTCGCGATTTAACCAACCAAAAGCAATGAAACTTGGTACAGTATATTTGTATTGTAATGCACCGACATCTAACTTCGTTCAATTGTTTACATAATCTCACGAAGGTGGCTGTGCGAAATATTTCACCGGCATTCTATATCTCTGAAACTATTACCGGTATCACCCTGAAATTTTGTACGGAGATAAACTACTGGAAGTTCATCTATGAGACTTTCAAAAACCGGTTTACTACAAAACGATCATGGCGGCCAAGCGAAGTTGAAAGTTTTAAATAGATTTCTCTCGCGATTTAATGAACCTAACACAACGACACTTGGTACAGCAAATGTTTATACACATTGTAATGCACTGGTATCTAATTTAGTTAAATTGTTTACATAACCTCAAGATGGTGACTGTGCGAATTTTAAAATTAAGTTTTTATTTCTTGTAACGTAATCATGCGATCGAAGTGAAATTTTGAATAATGAACCTACGCAATAATTTTCCTTTAATGGTACATGACTCTATGGCCTATACATATAACAATCTAACATGGCGACTATCCGAAATATTTAGATGGTTCTCAATATCTACGAATCTATTACAGCAATCAAACTTATTTGTTATGTTCATAGGGGGATATGAACATAAGTTCATCTATAGTACTTTCAATAACCTGGTGCTCACAAATCCAACATGGCGGTGACGCGAAGTATACATATTCACATGGACGTTTCTTGCAATTTATCCATCCGAGTGCAATGTAACTTGGTACAGTAAATCCTTATACAAATGTTAATCCACTGGCATCTAATTTATTTCAATTGTTTCCATAACCACAAGATGGCAGCTGTGCCAAATTTTAAAATCTCGTTTTTACTTCTTGTGACCTAATCATGCGATTGAATACTACACGTACACAATAATCTTCATGTAACAGTACATAACTCTAAGAAAATAAGAAAACCTTAACGACTAATAAATATAGTTGAACATGTTTAGTAGGCCTACACGAATATTCTTGCAAAAATTAAGAAGATGTGTATTTTGAACCTGTGAAAATATTTTTTTTTATAAATTACAAATATAAATAAATACATAAGCAAACAATGATATTTTTGCTGTCTAATTTTTTGTGAACTGATATCGCAGTCAACTGAATAATTATAAAGATACAACCTTTATTTATTTACCTAGTTTACGCCCACATTGAACCACCTAATTCAAACCCAATACCGTACTTTCAAATCCTCTACGTACTGATGGGGATTCATTTTTAGTGTAAGCCTTGTATGTTTGTTTTTCAGAATCCTTCTTTCTTCTCTATTTTCGATTTGTTGTATTGTAATATTCAACTCATCTAAATCATTTTAAACTCCTTTGATCCAATTATCTTTTTTTTTCTTTTCCTAAAGTAGTTGAATAGTTCTTTTACTAGTCTATTGTCATGCAATCTCGAAAAATGTTTCCCATTGTGTCTTATTTAATCACTTTACTTAGTTATTGTTGTTTTGAGGGATGGACTACAAGGTCATCTACCCACCTAACTGAATCAATATCGCTATAGACAACTCCATTAAACAACAATCCCCATATTGCATCCGCCTGGTTGAGTTTTATATTAATGATTGTTCTGATAATTCTTCTGTCAACCTTCTGCGTTGACGTTGATTTAGTGCTTTATTTAAATAGTGTTTCACAAGCGTAAAGTCGCTTCAGATTTAACGATGGAACAGTAATGGTGAATTTTATCATTTATCGAAGGAGATTTCGTCTTGTATGTCGGCCAAGTAATTTGTTGTGCTTTTTTAAATTTCAATGTTCTACATTCTATTGGCGGTTTTTCATTGGAGTTCCAAGTAAGAATTTCACCAAGATATTTACATTTAATCACAATTTTAGTTTGTTATTGTTTAATAGCTGGTGCTGGAACTTTGAAGGTTGACATTATTTCTGTTATCGCATATGAAATTTGTAATCCAACTTCTTTGCTATGATTTCAAGTTGAAATTTAGCTTCTTTTATATCATTTGCAAGTAGTGCAAGATCATCTGCGAATGCTAAGCTATTTTGTTTCTTATCTTTTCCAACCATGACGTGTGGTTGACATATATAATCCATTGTCCCTCGATTTTTTCCAACACACAATAAAGCAATAGTGGTGAGTCCATCTCTTTGTCGAAGTCCAGTTTTAATTTCAAATGATTCAGAGAATCCATTTCTGAATCTAACTTGAGATTTAGCATTTTTAAGGGTGATTCCCAAAAGACTAAAAAGTTTATGATGTAAACCAAATTCCTTAAGGATATTCAATAATGACACGATGGATACTATCATAAGCGTTTTATAAATCAACAAAAGTGATGACTAAATGTTTTTTTCTAACTCTGTGATGTTTCATAATCCACTGTAAACTGGTAATTTGATCTGGACAACTTTTTCCTGGAGAAAATCCTCCTTGATATTGTGCAAGTTCGCAGTACGCCTATATAGAATCTTAGAGGAAATCTTGTAAGTGATATTCAGCAGAAAATATCCCCTGTTAATAATTGTTGGGCTATGACCTTATCACCTTTTAATGTAATGGGTGTATTATCGCCACGTTCCATTCTTCGGGCATTGTTTCAGTATTCCAAATGTCTATGAGTTATTTATGTCAATTCAAAATGGTTTGTTCATTTGCATTCTTCCATATTTCCGCAACTAGTTGATTCTCTCATGCTGCCTTGTAATTTTTAAGCGAATCAAATGTTGTTAGCACTTCATTGTACTGTAATTTGGTGGTATAACATTTTCTGAAGGTGTTTTGTTTTTATCATGAAAGTCATACTGTTGGTATTGTGTTGGTTCTTAACTATTGAGCTAATCTTTGAGGTAATTAGCTAAAATATCAGCCTTACCGGTATCTTGATAACTATAAGCCAGTTTCCCATTTGCATTTGTAAATTCGACCTTTATTATATTTCGGAAGCAATCTTCCTTTGTTAAGTTTTTCGTTGAGTTTATAATACATATTTAAACTATATTATCCTATAGTAATATTCATAAGGATATCCGTATTCCTTAAATTTGTATGAATATTCAAAAAAGGTTGATTATAATTTATAAGTATGTTGGAGTTTCTTATTTCATATTTATATAGGTAGGATATCATGTAAGCTAATGATTAACAATTTCTAAGCATTTCTTCTTCTCCGGCTTGAAAGGGTCTCTTTTAGGACGACGTGGAACTTAATACAAAATTAAATGTTGTTCTTGGCTGTCACACCAGAGGCTCCAGGCTCTGCCAAAAAAATCAAATCTGGTAGGGGAAAAGGGGAGGGAGGCATGGGCGCCCATAGGATTGTTTCCAGGGGGGGGGGCAAGTAAATATTTTCGTTTCATTGCCCACCTGTCACCCCCCCCCCCCCCCCCCCCCCCAAACACACACAAAAAGAAGGTTTCATTTCTTACTTACCTCGTGAAATTCATTATGACTGCTCTGAAACCATTGGCTACTTTGTGGCAAGTATGGGAGGAATGTTAGTTTTTGTCCGTTAACGTTCGCTTTTCTTCGTGATTCAACGTCGTAATGTTCAGTTCTTAAAAACAGGAAAAAACTAGTGGTATCGACAAAAATAAAAATCAAGTACCGTAATTCATTAAAATGGTATCGTTAATCCAGTTCGCCAACTCTCTAAATAACTGGACATATTTTCACATGATCCCAAATCACTAAGTTAAACTGTGGAAATATCCCAACATCTGATTCAGCCCAATTATTTAAATAGCACTGTTTCCTATACGGTAGTCTACGGTATCTAGTTTGTACTGGCCATTACAGCAGATCTTCACGTCTTTCCTCTTCGAAACAACCAATCGGAAATACTTCGCATTGCTCTTATTAGAATCATGAAACACTTGTAGCCTACGAACTGATAAACTCGAGCCTATGGTTTTAGTAAAAATTAGTTTTGTCAATAAAAATATTTCGCCTGATTATTACTAACCAATAAGTAAAATGGGTAAAAACCACTATATCACGTACTCTTTACTACCATTATTCGCATTCTCGACTGAAACAAGAGGAATCGTGATATAGAAATGGTGATACGAACGTAAACATACCACTTCTTTCAATGTGTAATTGAGCCTTATGCTCAAGCTTTTCTCTGTTTATGAAAATAATAGACGATACAATAAAACTGACAGATATTGTACAATTCCGTGGAGTTTTATAAAATTAACAAGTGATATATTTCGCAGTATTATTGTACCTATGACGTAAATAATATATTGTCTAACAAATCTAATACAAATACTTTTGGAGTTTTTAATATCTATGTGTGTTAAGGCTACCCTTAAAGAGGGGAAAATTAACCTTTTTGTATTCAATAAATGGCATTGTTGTAAATGTTGTTGCTTTATTTATAAACAGGTTTAAACCCCTCCCCTTGTACCTGACTCTGAGTGAAATTCCGGTTTATTTAATAACGTGTCATTAGGCGAGTGTGTATAAGTAATGTTATTTCAGAGTACCGATACCGTAGTTTTGAGATAAGTGCCCCGGAACATGAAACATGATACGTACGTGGTATTTCGCTGAAGGTAGTGTTGAAAATATCGTAGGCCTACTAGGGATGGCTGCTGTCAGCGTCGGCAATCAAATTTAGAATATTTAGGTAACCACTCGTCATCGTGGAGCTTAAATTGAGGTACTCAACTAAACAGATGGGCTTAAAGATCAAATTACTACATTCTGTCCTCTCTTACAATGCATGCCACGTATGGATTTACGTTGCTGCCCCCGACTTGGAATATGCAGATTTATTAAAGTTTCAACCTTCCCAGGTCACAACGGATCGAACCCTTACTTTCGGGACATACGATTTTCATAATCGGCCACATGTTTTTATTTGATGCCTTTTTATGTTTTATAATTATGTAATGAAGTGTATAATATCATGTGATTTATTTCCGATTAATTTGTTTAGGTTTTAAGGGATTGTAATTGGCAGGATCTGAGTCTAGTTATATGTGAATATTTTAACATTGGAATAATCTTCAGTCAGAGAGTCTGGAATTGTGTGCAAGAACCAGGAAGTAGGCTTGTTGTCGCCTGGGTTTTTCTGTCGCAAGCTCAAGTGCATGATGACTCATGCAGGTAGGAGGCTTGGCAACCCTGTGCTAGGGGTGTGTCTAGGGTATTTTGAAGACCAAGAAGGCACTCCTTATATGGTAATGTTTTGTTTTGATTGGCTGGACACGTCAGGGAAGCCAGGTAAGCGAGTGATTTGTGGAGGGGAGATGAATGTTATTAGGACTTGACGAAGCTGTGAGGGCGACTCATTCTTAGGACTCCGTGGGGAGTAGTAGTACTCATTCTTTGGAGCACGTGTAGAGTGGTGTACTCATCCTTTGGACTCCGTGTGGAGTGGTTCGTATTCTTGGTAAGACTCCGTGAGGGAGTGGAACTTGTATTTTGGACTTGTGTGTTTTCGGTGGAGAAGGAAGGTATTTCAGACGATCACAAGTTGGTGTTCGATGTGCAATTACTGAGTTGCTGGCTATAAATTCTCAAGGGAATTATGAGCCTAGTTTCAAACAGTCTAGATTCTTTGTCTCGAATCGCATGAAGTATTGTAAAGTAACGTCTGTATACCGAAATTCTGAGACCATAGCGGTAAATTGTTATACAACAAATACTAGTAAAATATGCTATGTATTAGTAAACTCAGGAGCGAACTACATGCGATTATCCAACACACGGATTTAAAGCATCTTTGTATAATCAGATCCACGAAACTAGATAAATCGTTGGATGCTGAACATCAAAGTAATAATGTACATAATGTTCATAGATGAGAGGCTTGCGTGTGAAATATATAGTAATTGTGCTGCGAGTAAGTAGGAGTGATTCTCTGGGAGCAACTAACCCCCGAATCAGTAAAGTTAAGTCGTCACAGCTGAAGTCAAAGCCTGTACGTACCAGTCACCATTATTTCCGAGGGTCATCAATATGTTATAAGTGTGCCTGTGTGAATATGGTAGTGAGTGTTAGATAGTCTGTACGACGAGGATCCTGCGAAGTGTATTTCATGTCTGGTATCAGAATATAGTGTACACTTTACCAGATCTATAGTGCTTTTATGTATGAGGTAACCAGTGTGGTTAAGAGTGAATGTTTATTGCTGTTGCTCATACCGTACAGGTGTTTAACCCTCACGCAATCCGTGAAGCCGAGCAGTTACAAAGTTTCCATAACATATGAGGCTGTCTCTTCACCTGAATGTGTATTTAAACTATGAGTGGCATACACTATAAATATGCGTTTGCTAAAATTACAAATTAAAAAAATAATACAAAGAATGTACATTAAATTTTAACAGATATCAGACACAAGCAATGTGCAAAAACAATTATTTAAATACCGGTAACAAGTTCAGAATTTCCTCATTGGTACAATTTCACATTCAAGTCAGATCAACAGCAAGAACACCAAGGTGACTAAGACGATCCTTTTATTGTTGTTGTTTGAGTCTTCAGTCTTTTGACTGGTTTGATGCAGCTCTCCATGCCTCCCTGTCCTGAGCTAATCGTTTCATCTCTACATAGCTACCACACCCTACATCCGAGGCAATCTGTTTAACATATTCTAACCTTGGTCTACCCCTACAGTTCTTGTCCTCGACCCTTCCTTCCATAACTAAGCTTGCTATTCCTGGGTGTCTTAGTATGTGTCCTACCAACCTATCTCTTCTCTTCATTAGCAGTCGCCAGAAACATCTCTCCTCTCCCACTCGCCTTAATACCTCTTCGTTTGAAACCCTATCTATCCATCTGATCTTCATCATTCTCCTGTAACACCACATTTCAAATGCCTCAATTCTCCTCTTTTCTGCTGCACCAATAGTCCAAGTTGCACTTCCATAGAGCGCCACGCTCCAGACAAAGGCTTTCAAAAATGACTTCCTAATACCTAAATCTATATTCGATGTCAACAGATTCCTTTTTTGTAGAAAGGCTTTCCTTGCCTGAGCCAACCTACTTTTTATATCCTCTTTGCTTCGTCCATCACTGGTTATTCTGCTTCCTAAGTAACAGAAGTCTCCTACTTCCTTCAGCTTTTCACCTGCCAATTTGATCTCCATTGAGGTTTCTGATTTATTTCGGCTGCATTCCAGTATTTTTGTTTTACATTTATTAATTTTCATCATGAAGTCCTTCCGTAAGACGGAATCCATACCATTCAAAAACTCATTCAAATCCTCAGGCTTGTCGGCCAAGATGACGATGTCATCAGCAAATCTCAGAGTTGAAATTATTTCTCCTTGAATCTTCGCTCCCACTTTAAATTTTTCTCCGATTTCCTTCATTGCTTGTTCAATGTAAAGATTGAAAAGTATGGGTGATAAGTTGCAGCCTTGCCTTACACCTTTCATAATACCAGCTTCTCTCTCATATCCTTCAGCTCGAATGACTGCTGTCTGGTTTCTGTATAGATTGTATATCACCCTTCTATCCCTGTACTTTATTCCAATAGATTTCAAAATGTCAAACAATTTAGTCCAATCAACGTTATCAAAAGCCTTTTCTAAGTCTACAAATGCCATGAACGTTCTCTTATCTTTCCTTATTCTACCTTCCAAAATCAGCCTAAGACTTAGTACAGCTTCCCTTGTTCCTACATTTCTCCTGAAACCAAACTGGTCTTCACCCAACTCCGTTTCTATCTGGCTTTCAATCCTCTTGTAAATTATTCTAGACAGGATCTTTGAAGCATGAGTAATCAAGCTGATTGTACGGGAATCTTCACATCTGTCAGCTCCCACTTTCTTTGGTATAGGGATGATAACATTCTTCTTGAAATCAGGGGGTACATCACCTGTCTCATAAACCCTACACACCAAGTGAAATAACCTGATCAGACCTTCATCTCCTATGCAGCGTAGCAACTCAATTGGTATATCATCTATGCCTGGTGCTTTGTTCCTGCCTAATTCCTCTAATGCTCTGTCAAATTCTGATCTCAATATTAAATCTCCTTTTGCATCCTCATCAATTTCCTCCTCCCTTTCCATTACATGATTCTCAATCTCCTTTCCCTTATACAAGCACTCTATGTATGCTTTCCATCTCTCAACCTTTTCTTCCCTACCTGTTAGAGGCTTTCCATTTGTGTCCCTAATATTACAGCACTTAGTCTTCTTTTCCCCAAAAGTATTCTTAATCCTTCGATAAGCTGTGTCTACTTTTCCTAATTTCAGACACTTTTCTATACCTGTACATTTCTCTTTCAACCATTCTTCTTTCGCTTCCTTGCACTTCTTGTTAACCTCATTTCTCAGACGTCTGTATTCTGCTTTCCCCTCTTCATCTCTTAGATTCTTGTGTCTCCGCCTTTCATCCATCAATTCTAGTATATCCTGAGTGATCCACGGTTTTTTACCTCTTCTTTCTTTCCTACCAATGTTTTCTTCTGCGGATTTTGTTATTTCATTCTTCAAAAGTGCCCATTCGTCTGCAATTGAAGTTGGTTTAGGGTTTTTCATTAGTCCTTCCTTTATACTCTTCTTGAATCTTTCGTTTACATCCTTCACTTTCAATCTGTATATTGCCCACCATTTTGGCTTTTGACTTTTCTTCAACTTTAATCTGCAGTTCATAACAACCAGATTGTGGTCAGAGTTTATGTCAGCACCAGGATATGTTTTGCAATCCAAAATCTGGTTTCGAATCCTCTGCTTGACCATAATGAAGTCGATTTGGTAACGCCCTGTATCTCCTGGTCTCATCCATGTGTATATTCTTCTATTGTGGTTATTGAATAAGGTGTTAGCAATGACCAACTCATGCTCGGTGCAGAATTCTATCAGCCTGCTTCCTCGATCATTCCTTTCACCTAATCCGAAATCTCCTACTATCTTCCCTTCTCTGCCTTTTCCTACCACAGCATTCAACTCTCCCATTACTATAACATTTTCATCACCCTTGATATACCTCAGAATTTCATCTATTTCTTCGTAGACCTTTTCAACATCTTCATCATCAGCTTGACTGGTAGGCATATAGACTTGTACCACTGTGGTGCACGTAGGTTTAGTATTGATTTTTGCTACAATAATCCGTTCACTGTATTGCTCATAATATTCCACCCGCTGTCCAAGTTTCCTACTCAATATGAGACCAACCCCTGCTTGGCCATTGTTTCATTTAGTGCTAATGACCCAATAGTCACCTGACCAAAAGTCCTGTTCTTCCTGCCAGCGCATTTCACTAATCCCAACCAAATCCAACCTCAACCTATCCATTTCCCTTTCTAAGTTTTCTAACCTTCCATCTCCTAGCAGACTTCTAACATTCCACGCTCCGATCCGTAGAATGTCAGATTTCCTCTTTGTCACTTCTGTGATGTTAACCCCCTCTCGAGTAGTCCCCACCCGGATATCCGAACGCGGGACTAGTTTACCTCCGGATTGAAATTTTACAAGGGAGGAGACCATCGTCACATGTAATTATGCATAGAGAGGTGCATATCCTCGGGAATAGCATGACGGCTGTAGATTCCCGTTGCTTTCAGCCGTGCAGCAGGACGCAGTGTAGCCATTAGTTGGCTTATATTATCAATATCTTAACCGTCTATAAGACAAGTAAAGCTGATTTATTCGGAAAGGCTGCTACTCCCTTTCAGAATAAGTAAAGAGCAATTCTACTAACAAAAATACTAACCTTCTACTAACAATTAAATACCAAAATTCTACTAACGAAAAATTACTAAATTTCCACCAAACAACAAGTACTACCACTAAAACAGTCCATCACCAGGCACACTCACATGCACCTTCATACATCATAGTCTAATGAAACAATGAACTATATCTAATAAACATGCAACTGCCACCAGACACACTCAGACGCCACAGTCTAATAGATGATGATGATGATGATAATTGTTGTACAGAAGGGAAAACACATCCTGGCCTGGCGAAATGAACTGCGCATGCTCCGTTTTATTTGTGATCTCTTTCTCTCACAACTGTAGACTTCGCTAGTCATAGCCACCTTAAATATATTGTTAAATTCCAATGTGACCACCACATTTGGCGTGTCCAATTTACATCATTTAACTCCATAAAGTCATCAAACACATCCATGTAACTAGTACCCCAAAGGAGCCAAAATGGTTAAGACCTTCGTACTGTCCCCGATATCAGGATAGTAGGCTGTCAGATATCCGCCCCCTCAATCGGATTGCCAATAATCAAACGCACCGGCACAGCTACATCAATGAAAATGGCACTGACAGATACTATCGAGATTAGAGCACAATAGTTAACAAGAAATTATTGTGGAACACACCAAAATATACGGGGGTTCATACTTACCTTTTACTTACCTTTTAAATTTATCTCGGGGACTGGGTTGTCAACTGGATCACTTAAAGTATGCCCACACAATAACTTCCACCATGATATTTAAAATGAACCACAACGAAGACGAGAAACTTTAAACTGCACAATAATTTATTTCACATAAAGAATGAATTTAGCAAAATAAAACAACAAAATCCACGTGGCAATCAGAAGCCATTGTCCACATAACTATGTCCTCCTGTAGGACTTGTATACTCTACATACAATGTTTCAGCTTTCTCAAGCTCAAAGTAACTTAATTATAATAATGCACTTGGAATGGAAACGGGATTTGGGACGAGACATATATCAATTGTTTTGCGTGTTTATACACATCACATTTTATTTATAGCCACAAGGCTATTATGGAGACGTCCTTGGCCTCTATCATACAGTTGTCCGGGCCAGCTGCAATGCACCTGCATCGTCAAAGTGGACTCACCCGTCCGTTCAACCCCAGCATATGCGAGTTACATCAGAGCCTAGCTCTCCTTCAAAACACGTTAAATGTCCACTTCTCAACTGAAATATTATCACGCAAATCTTTTAAATGCTCCATTCAAACACCAGTGGAATACTCCAACAATCCCAAATCATGTTTAATTGTTCAATCCACTTGTTTAATTAGCGTTGTTTAGAGTATAATAACAAAACTCTTAATGTTAATAACAAAAGTTCATTAATTATTTATAACAATAATAAATTGTTCATAACAATGTCAAACGACAATTGAAAATTTTATACACGCCTCTATTAATCCCTTTCATTTCAAATTATTTAACAAAGATATTTACAAAATTATTTACAATATTATATTGTTTATATTATTTATACAAGAAATACATTAAACCACACGTTTATCCGGTTGATAATTACTTAAATCGTGTTGATATAATCGACCAATGAAGGTTAGTTATATTTAAATGTCAAATTCAGGTTTAATGAGGTTGAATAATTATTATTAATATCTGTGACGGTAACCTCCATTCAACATCTTCTTCTCAAATTATTTAACACTCTTGTTAACTTTAACAGTATCTTCATATGAATAACTTTCAAAGAACCAGGACAATACATTCAGCGGAAAAATACTTCGCTCAAAACGCACAAAATTGCACAAAAATAGGCCCAGAATTCATCATATATCTCAATATATATGGCATAAAAATCTTCCACACTACATACAAAAACCTCCACTTATAAATTCAACAACATCATTTATTACTGTGGGAACCTCCTTCATTATTCAAGGGCATTATTCATCAGCGACTTTTACACGTCCACTGAACTAACGATTATACATCCATTGTTCCTCTTTAAAAATTCTTATATTCATCAATTGTATTAATGACTGTTATTATTTAACCTTCGTGGGTTTCATTCATGAATCGATATGAAGTAAAAATTTGCCAATCACAAATAAATTTAATAGCAAATACGATTAGACACTCCTCCCTGGTCTATCAAAATTGAGATTAATATCTTCAAAGTAACGCAGTATAAAAATACTATTTTCAATCAAAGTTCATCTAAACTGCATGAATAGTTGAATAGAATACAATTAGATTGTGGAATGCAAACATTATTGTTCCAATCTAGAATTGAGAAAAATTCCTATCAAAAGTTCATTACTATAGTGTATTCAATAAATCGTAATCAAAGTTCATATTTCATAAAATTGTCTATAATGCAATGATAAATGTCTATGTTGCAATCATGTTCATAAGACGACTAGTATTTCAAAGATCGTCGATAACGTATTAGATTATAACGCTCTAAAATCATTTAATTATTCTTATTTCTTGCGGATGACAGAAAATTGGTCAAAGTAATTAACTGAATAGAATTACTTTAATAAAATGACACGCTGTCTGAATTCAAATCTGCCATAGCAAATCGTTAACTTTATAGTCAAATCGTGACTACAAAAATATGCAAATTACTGAAAGAATCTAAATTATCAGTCTCAACTGATCCAAAATTATTTAACTATGCCAATGACATAACAATGTCTCAACAAATCGTAGAAAAAAGGCATAAATCATCGAAGTGTACTGAGTACAGAAATATTAAGCAAGAAAATGGGGCAAAATATAGGACAGAAAATATGGGGAAAATGGTTGCTCAGATATCGCTACATGACTCAAATAATACAAGAAACGTTCACGACTACCTTATCTGTTGATTGAAGTTCTAGAGGAAAGTTTTCAAAGAAA
This sequence comes from Meconema thalassinum, assembly GCA_946902985.2. Taxonomy (NCBI): domain Eukaryota; kingdom Metazoa; phylum Arthropoda; class Insecta; order Orthoptera; family Tettigoniidae; genus Meconema; species Meconema thalassinum. The sequence continues at coordinate 122,798,301 of OX336397.1, forward strand.
ACTGCTGTTGGTTCCAATTCACCAGCGTGAAGATGTGCTCCGTCCTCGAACCTGGAATCAGCGCCCTCGGAGAATCGAACTGCTTCCTCCTCCGGAAATTGCTCTGCTCCATGTATACGAAAGACATCCTTCTGGCAAAACTCTTCTTTGTGAGCCGGGTCCACCCTGGCCTCTTTTGAAAGTTCCCTGAAGTTCTGGTCGCAAATCGCCATGAAGTTTATTGCAGTTATTTCCGCGGAAATATTCATAATCGTGGAGTATGAAAATATTTCCACTGTCATTTGATATTATTCAGCGATTGATTCACGATGCATCAGTGTAGTTGGATGTTCACTACATGCTCGCTTTTGTAGAATGACGATTAACGAAGTTCCATGCTGTTATTTCACTCCATCGATATATGTCCCAATTGCATTAAAGCCTTAGCCTTCCATCTCAACTTCTGTTATAATCATTGAAAGCACTGCAAGATTATAATGTTCCATAGTAGAATGTATCGTTGTATTACCAAACGTATTCTCCAATACCACGGTTGCGATACACGTGTCAGCCGTAGTCTATAATGTAGTATTTTAAAAGTGCTTCTCAGGTGGCGAGAAATCACTTTTGTCTGCAGCCTTAAAATGTCAATATCTTTTAAAGTATAACTGTGAAATTGTTCAAATCTTCTACACACCTCAATGTTGTACTGCCCAATTGAATTATAATAAAGGCAGAAGTTAACTCTTGATATCTTATCTGGTAGAAACGTTAATGTGAGCGTTTCAACTTCACCTAGTTTCGAACAGCGTAAAATGGAACTGCTCTGTGTTCGTTCGATGCGCCGGGCTTTAACCACACGCTAAAGACAACTTGCTTCGCTTATTCACTCGAAAATGACTATATGATATCTGAAATATATATGCGGTATCTGATATCAGATATGACGATATGAGAGATATGAGAGCTCCTCTATCCTGTGCACGACCTTTTATCAACTTCTTAAGGGGCGTATCCATCCCTTCCATAGCCTGTTGCTCCGTCATTGCTAGAAGTTTTAACTTTGGCTACACTTGACGGATTTTCAAATTTCAAAAACTCAAAATTAATTTCTTCAAAATTCCAAATCAATGCCATAACTGAAAATAGTTTTTCACAATTCTGCATGCCAAAAGTAATCAAATATCGTAGTTTCAGCAATCTCCGTCTTCCTTCCAAACTATCGTTCATTGGTTCGAGCCTTTCCTCCAATAGCGTAACTTCTTCCTTAGCACAATACCTTGTTTCCTGCGACTGCGTCGTAAATCTCAGATCTTTCTCGAACAAAATCATGACGTCACCAAGAATCTCAGCTCAACCAGCCTACTTGCATGAAGTCTACGTCATCCGTGCCTACGTCATGAATATACACGTCACAACTATGACATCCATAACTTTACTCACATATGCCAAGACAGCCATCGTGGTCTCAATATAATTCAATTTACGGGGGCATTCTCCCTTCACCACATTTTAAAAACAGTTGCAAATTGTTTTTAAACTCTGTGTTATAAATATCAGATTTCACTTGAACACGAAATTGAATTATTATTGGCTTACTCTTGGATAATATTTCTTCTTGGCCTGTTTGCCATCTCTTGATGAATACAGTACATTTGCATTTGTCAGTTGGCACAGGCTAGAGTAAAAGGTGGCTTTTCACCGATGTCTCAGTCTCACTCATGGCTGTGATTATATGGAAGCTACTGAGGTATGGGTGGTGCTTAGTAATGGCATTCGGGGCACAGTCTGTGCCTGTGAATGCTGTGAAAGGTTCTACTCATAGGGTTAGGACTACTGTTCTGACTCAGTGAGGAAAGCAATGGCAAACTACCTCACTCCTCTTCTTGCCTAGAACGCCTCAAAATAGCGCTGCCTTGGGTTTTTGTTGGTATCTACTCACATAACGTAACGGCGGTACTTTTTGAGGATCCAACCAGCCTTCGGGCTGACTACCTAACAGACAGACAGACGTATAGTTCATAACAGTTGTTTCCATAAGCATTCGTAATTCTGAACGGACCCATGAACACTATTCCAAACTTGGGATAGATTTTCTTACTCACATCAGCCTTGACAGGTCTGCGTAATAATACCAGATTTCCAATTTCTAAGGGAGCACCAAAACGTTTTCCAGCTACTCTTTTCAGTCGTTTTTGTGCTGCTTTCTGGAGTTGTTCCTTCGCTCTGTCTATTCTCTGCTGCCTTCCTAAGTCGGGATCTCTAGGAACGTGGTTAAAAAGATTGTCTCACGGCCTTTCTGGGTTTCTTCCTAGATGAAGTCTCATTGGCACCTCTCCTGTGCTCTCCTGCACTGTAGAATTTAAACATTCCTCAATAAGGGGTACAAATCTCACCCAACCAGAATGATCATTCGGACAGAAAATTCGACAGAATTTCGAAAATTCAGCCATATATCTTTCTGAAGAATTCGATTCCGGATATCGCACGCTTGAAAATATGTGCTTAATACCAAGCCTTTCCATATCTGCAGCAAATTCTAAGGATGTAAACTGAGCTCCATGATCCGAAAGTAGATATTCTGTTTTACCAGCTTTTGGAAATACAGCATGTTCCAGTCTGCTTACAACGTTCCTCGTGTTAGCTTTTTGCATGGGACTCATTGTAACAAATTTTGAGAAGACATCTACGGTAACCAACAGGTACTGATTACCCTGATATCCCTTCGGACAAGGACCAAATATGTCTGTCGCCATGAGTTCATTTGGTTTAGAGGGAATCATAGCCTTAGGTTTTCCTTTTAATAGAGCGGAAGCATACTTTGCTCTTTGACATTTATCACAGGAACGAATGACATTAGCAATGCTGGAACGCATGTTAGTCCAAATAAACCTCTCTTTAAGAGTATCAAGAGTTTTATCTAAACCCGCATGTCCAGTTGCGTGATGAGCTACCCACACTAAATTGACAACAAGTTTAGGTGGCACGACTATTCGAAGCTTTGTATGCGCAGAGTCAGCATACTTACATACAATGTCTCCACTCAAGACAAAGTGTCGTGAATCGCTCTGTGTAGCTGCATAGTCAACATCAGTATTGTCCATGTAACCCTTAAGGAACCTGTACATTTTCCTGATTGGAGCGTATCTCTTCTGTGACACACCGATTCGGGCTAACCTCCTAACGGTCTCTTGATCTTGCTGCTCCAATTGTACATGGTGTATCTGCACATTTTTGATAGGGTTACGTGATAAAGCATCAGCCAGTAAGTTATCTTTCCCAGGCTGATGGACGATAGTGGCGTTAAACTGTTGGGTGAACAAAGCCCAACGTGTCAATCTATCACTAGACATGTCAGTTTGCAGCATAAACTGAAGTGCTTTGTGATCTGTAATAATGATAACCTTGTGTCCCAGCAACATTTTTTTCCAAGCTTGCAAAGCTGTTACAAAAGCTAACGCTTCTAGTTCTGTCGTAAAGTAGTTTTCCTCGTGTTTCTTTAACTTCCGACTAGTGAACGCAATGTAGTGCTTGTTGCCTGCCTCGTCTTTTTGGTATAAGACTGCACTAATGCCTATTCTTGATGCACCAGGCTCTATATAGAACACCTTCTCAAAGTCTGGGTACTCCAGTTTGACGTTGTTTCTGAGCATCTCCTTCGCTTTCTCAAAAGCCTCGTCTGCTGCGGTACTCCATTTCCATCTATTATTTTTCTTGAGTAAATCATACAGAGGAGCCATAATTTCAGAGTATCTCGGACAGTGGCTGCTAATGAATTGGCATGCGCCTACAAATTCTCTGACTTGTTTCACCTTAGTTGGCTTTGGGAACCTAGTGATCGCATCTACTTTCTGCATGTTTGGATGATATCCATCCTTATCAATGGTATGCCCCAAGTAATTGAGCTCCTTCTTCAAGAATTGACATTTTCCAAAATTGACCTTAATATTGGCCTCCTTTAAATTTTCAAACAACTTTCTCAAGTGCACTAAATGTTCTGCGGCGTTGGGTGAAGATACAATTAAATCGTCAATGTAGCAGATTACATTTTCCTTTACCTCGTCAGTGAGCTTGCTATCAAGTGCTCGAATAAGTGCTGGTCCACTGTTGACCATTCCAAAAGGCATTCTCACAAAGACCCATGACGTCTGGTCAAATAAGAATCCAGTGTACTGCATACTTTCTTCCTCCAGTTGAACTTGGTAAAACGAAGATGTCAAGTCAAGAACACTGAAACATGCTCTCCCTTTGAACTTTCTAAGCAGATCTCTGATCTTAGGTGGTCGGTCATTTTCTGGAAGAATCTTCAAGTTGATGGTCCGAGCATCGAGACAAAGACGTATCTGACCATTACTTTTCTTGACTACAGTGATGGGGTTTATGTAAGACGACGCCTGTTTTTTAATAATCCCGTCTACCTCCATTTTTCTGATCAACCCTCGTACTTCTTGATAGTATTTCTCAGGTATGGGGTATATTCTCTTTTGGTAAGGGGTTTCATCGGTCAGCCTTATCTTATACTTATAGTCTTTAATCAATCCAGGCTTTTCATCAAAAATATCTTGGAATTCCTTTATCAAATCCTCAAATTCCCCCTGAATTTCTTCAAATCCTTCAGTTTTTCTACTGGGTATTTCTGTTAGATTCTCTACTTCATTAATAATGGTATTTAAAATTTCTTCCCTAAGGTCTATCTCCAGACTGTTTTTCACGTCCTGTTCTTCAATCTCTTCTGTGATCATGTACCCATCATTAAAGCTAATACTTCTATTCTTCATATCAATAATGGCTCCAACTTTCGATATAAAATCGATTCCTAGCACAATATCGAAATGGATCTTGTTCACCACAATAAAGATCTGTTCATAATTCCTTCCATTAATTTCAAAGTTCAACAGCACTTGGATCTTGCATTTCACTGCCTTGTCTTGGAAAATTCCTCTCACTTTGACGGTAGAAACTGGTAAAACTGTCATGTTTTCTCCTTTTAACAGACTTTGATAGCATTCATCAGAAATGATTGAAATAATTGCGCCGGTATCCATAAGAGCTTTATACTGTTGGCCATCTATCAGTACAGAAATAATAGGTAAGGCGCATGGTCTTTCCTCTTTGACGATTCCCCTCTCTTCTAATAAATCCTCATCAGTTACTTCGTAAATTTCATTAATGGTAATTAGGTGTGGTGTGGCAATGTATTCATAGTTTCTCACTGTCGTTGAGAAATCGGCGTTTTTTTTTTTGTGTTACCAATCTCAAAGTTCCCCTGCTGACTTGTAGAAGGACCAGGATCGATCACTACATCCTGTCTTTTCTTTTGGTTTTCAGCTTCCTTCTCTCGTAATTCCTTCAGATACTGCTGACTTTCTTTCTCTCTTTCTTGATACTTGTCGGGTGTCATAACCTGACCTTGAGAATTCTGATTCTGGTTCTGGTACTGGTTATTTCTATTGTAGTTTCTATTATAACCATTGTTATAGTATCTACCTCTTCCGTTGTTATAATTCCCTCTATTATTACTCCAGCCTCGTCTTTGCTGATATGGACGGTAACCTTGGGATCTGTTGTTGCGGAAATAATTATTCCTGTGAGGACCTACATTTTCAGTTTTTTCTTCATCAGGCTTATCAGTTTGCTGCACTTGATCCATGTAGACTGTATTAACGTCTTTGAATTCGTGCCTCTGACCTTTTTGTACCAAATTTGGCATTGGACTCGTGTAGTCAAGCCTTCTCAACAGTTCGTCCATACTGGTCAAATCTCTGATATTTGACGATATGATCAGTCTTCTTACCTCCACAGGCAGCATACGTGAAATCGCATCTATCAACTGCTCTGTTGACAATGGGGGTTGCAAAAATCTCAAGCGTGATAACTGACTCGTGAAGAAATCAGCGTACCGTGTTGGAAGAATACCTGAATACTTCCTCGAGTATACCTCAGCTCTTAATGAATTTTGAGCTTCTATTGACCAGAATCGTTTTATCAGTGCCTCTGCAAATTCGTCAAAATTGCTGAAAGTGTACCGAAATGCTCTAAACCATTCGAGGGGTCCTCCAGCTAGAAATCTTTCTACGATTCTCATCTCTCTCTCTCTAGGAATGTGGGATTCAATGAAATAGTCTTTAAAATTCCTGATATATTCTATCGGTGTGAGACTATCAGTGTTGCTAAATGTTTGAGGTTTGTCTTCAAAGTTACGGATGACTGTCACATTTCTCGGATATGAATCCATATAATTTTTCCCACTATCACGATACTTCCATTCAGGTTCAATATTCCTATCTTCTTCTTCTTCCCTGAATCTGGATATACGTTCTTCAGGACTAATATCTCTCTCTTCTGTAGCGAGGTTACATCTTCTCACGTAATTTCTATCCTCTTCACCAGTCAATCCTTCAGTATCCTTGTCTGTGATTTCCGTGATGACTTTCCTAATCAACTCTTCCTTATAGGTTTCCATCATGCTAGCTTCTCCTAGTTTCAAATTCTTCAGTTTGCTCGTAGTTTCATTAACATAAGAGACAACCTTATGAATCTGTTCCTCTAACGCAGTTTTTAATGCTTGCACGTCCTGACCTATTTGAGTTCTATCCTCTACCTGCTTTTCGGATAGCGAATCCATCCTAACATTCAAGTCTTTCCTAATCTGAACTACTTCATTATTTATGTCTACTTGTGTACTGGCAAGTTTTCTTTCAATTCGTTCCTGACTCTGATCGACATGTTCCCCACTTGACCTGTTCCATTCATCTTTCCAAACCGTTACATTTGCAGTTAACATTTCCGCGATATCTACTTCAATGTCTTCCTTAAGTAAACGATTGTGATCTAATACTTGGGTTCTCATGACCTCTACATCGTATTTTAAACCAGCTAAAGAAGCTGTTGTCCTAACAGACTCGTCAAATAATCGAGTTGTTAATGCACTAATGTTACGAGTACAATGGGTTTTTGAAGTTTCAATTTCCTCCTTAACTTTGTTAACATCAGTTTGAACTTTAGCAATGTCTACAAAAACAGTATTGACTTCTACTTGTATCTTATTGATATCGCTTTACATATCATTAACATCTGAATGAATATTGTTTATGTCTACTTGAACATTTGACACATCAGTTCGAGCATTTCTAACCTCTTTTTGAACTTCCTCTACTTTGTCTTGTACAGTAGCAACATCATTCCTAACAACAATTACTTCAGCTCTAGCACATGAAATATCACCCCGGACATTAGCAACATCAAGATTCAACATAGTAAGATCTTTCTGTACCTTAGAAACATCTATTTTAACATCAGACACATCTTTATGCACATTGGATAAATCTTTATGGACATTGGACACGTCTGTGCGCATGTCAGTTACAGCATTCTCGATTCCCTGGGTACTGATCTGTAAACGCGACACATTATTTTCTAGGTTTGCAGAACTAGTCTGAAGAACTTTCAAACTTTCATCCAGCCTAATAGACAAATTACTAGCATTCCTAGCTTTCATCTCCTCCATTCGACTAGTATTCCTAGCTTCCATCTCCTTTATATTGTTGGACATCTCCTCCAACATTTTCTTAATACTTTCATCTGCCATTTCAATAATATTTCAATAATAAACTGCTTTAGGGACATACATCAAACAGAGCAAAATAACAACATCTGAGCAACATTTTTCACCATACATAAATTTGAGCAATTTTCTGTCTTAAATCTAACCTTCGTAGACACTTCATGTTGAAATAAACTCAAGCACATGTTCAAGTTTCTTTGGTTCATTTTAAAATATCCTAACACAAATAATTTACATTTACAATCCAAATAATTTAACTTTATTTAACATGTCATAAGCCGGTCAAATAAAATAAGATTCCAGATCATAGGCGATTTTTCTAAGTTTCCAGCCTATTTAAGCTCTCTCAAGTTGTATAAGATCTGATCTTTTCTGAGTGTAATTTTCCTAATACAACACAACATTTAATCCCTATATAATCACACTCTCAAATTCTACAATTGGCCAAGACATCTAACAAAGAATCAACCTCTTTATTTGAGTCTTCACAATCCCTTTGACATCGATAACTTGGTAATCCAATGTTATTCGAACACTCCACAAAAATTGCGGTGCCAATTCTACTGCAATAACTTGGTAATCCAATGTTATTCAAGCACTCCGAACTTCGATTGTGCCAATTCTACTGGCGTTCAACCTGGTAATCCAGTTTTGTTGAACATGCCCCACGTTATAGGGTCGCCAATCCTACTGTCCCCGATATCAGGATAGTAGGCTGTCAGATATCCGCCCCCTCAATCGGATTGCCAATAATCAAACGCACCGGCACAGCTACATCAATGAAAATGGCACTGTCAGATACTATCGAGATTAGAGCACAATAGTTAACAAGAAATTATTGTGGAACACACCAAAATATACGGGGGTTCATACTTACCTTTTACTTACCTTTTAAATTTATCTCGGGGACTGGGTTGTCAACTGGATCACTTAAAGTATGCCCACACAATAACCTCCACCATGATATTTAAAATGAACCACAACGAAGACGAGAAACTTTAAACTGCACAATAATTTATTTCACATAAAGAATGAATTTAGCAAAATAAAACAACAAAATCCACGTGGCAATCAGAAGCCATTGTCCACATAACTATGTCCTCCTGTAGGACTTGTATACTCTACATACAATGTTTCAGCTTTCTCAAGCTCAAAGTAACGTAATTATAATAATGCACTTGGAATGGAAACGGGATTTGGGACGAGACATATATCAATTGTTTTGCGTGTTTATACACATCACATTTTATTTATAGCCACAAGGCTATTATGGAGACGTCCTTGGCCTCTATCATACAGTTGTCCGGGCCAGCTGCAATGCACCTGCATCGTCAAAGTGGACTCACCCGTCCGTTCAACCCCAGCATATGCGAGTTACATCAGAGCCTAGCTCTCCTTCAAAACACGTTAAATGTCCACTTTCTCAACTGAAATATTATCACGCAAATCTTTTAAATGCTCAATTCAAACACCAGTGGAATACTCCAACAATCCCAAATCATGTTTAATTGTTCAATCCACTTGTTTAATTAGCGTTGTTTAGAGTATAATAACAAAACTCTTAATGTTAATAACAAAAGTTCATTAATTATTTATAAGAATAATAAATTGTTCATAACAATGTCAAACGACAATTGAAAATTTTATACACGCCTCTATTAATCCCTTTCATTTCAAATTATTTAACAAAGATATTTACAAAATTATTTACAATATTATATTGTTTATATTATTTATACAAGAAATACATTAAACCACACGTTTATCCGGTTGATAATTACTTAAATCGTGTTGATATAATCGACCAATGAAGGTTAGTTATATTTAAATGTCAAATTCAGGTTTAATAAGGTTGAATAATTATTATTAATATTTGTGACGGTAACCTCCATTCAACATCTTCTTCTCAAATTATTTAACACTCTTGTTAACTTTAACAGTATCTTCACATGAATAACTTTCAAAGAACCAGGACAATACATTCAGCGGAAAAATACTTCGCTCAAAACGCACAAAATTGCACAAAAATAGGCCCAGAATTCATCATATATCTCAATATATATGGCATAAAAATCTTCCACACTACATACAAAAACCTCCACTTATAAATTCAACAACATCATTTATTACTGTGGGAACCTCCTTCATTATTCAAGGGCATTATTCATCAGCGACTTTTACACGTCCACTGAACTAACGATTATACATCCATTGTTCCTCTTTAAAAATTCTTATATTCATCAATTGTATTAATGACTGTTATTATTTAACCTTCGTGGGTTTCATTCATGAATCGATATGAAGTAAAAATTTGCCAATCACAAATAAATTTAATAGCAAATACGATTAGACACTCCTCCCTGGTCTATCAAAATTGAGATTAATATCTTCAAAGTAACGCAGTATAAAAATACTATTTTCAATCAAAGTTCATCTAAACTGCATGAATAGTTGAATAGAATACAATTAGATTGTGGAATGCAAACATTATTGTTCCAATCTAGAATTGAGAAAAATTCCTATCAAAAGTTCATTACTATAGTGTATTCAATAAATCGTAATCAAAGTTCATATTTCATAAAATTGTCTATAATGCAATGATAAATGTCTATGTTGCAATCATGTTCATAAGACGACTAGTATTTCAAAGATCGTCGATAACGTATTAGATTTTAACGCTCTAAAATCATTTAATTATTCTTATTTCTTGCGGATGACAGAAAATTGGTCAAAGTAATTAACTGAATAGAATTACTTTAATAAAATGACACGCTGTCTGAATTCAAATCTGCCATAGCAAATCGTTAACTTTACAGTCAAATCGTGACTACAAAAATATGCAAATTACTGAAAGAATCTAAATTATCAGTCTCAACTGATCCAAAATTATTTAACTATGCCAATGACATAACAATGTCTCAACAAATCGTAGAAAAAAGGCATAAATCATCGAAGTGTACTGAGTACAGAAATATTAAGCAAGAAAATGGGGCAAAATATAGGACAGAAAATATGGGAAAAATGGTTGTTCAGATATCGCTACATGACTCAAATAATACAAGAAACGTTCACGACTACCTTATCTGTTGATTGAAGTTCTAGTGGAAAGTTTTCAAAGAAAACTGCTGTTGGTTCCAATTCACCAGCGTGAAGATGTGCTCCGTCCTCGAACCTCGAATCAGCGCCCACGGAGAATCGAACTGCTTCCTCCTCCGGAAATTGCACTGCTCCATGTATACGAAAGACATCCTTCTGGCAAAACTCTTCTTTGTGAGCCGGGTCCACCCTGGCCTCTTTTGAAAGTTCCCTGAAGTTCTGGTCGCAAATCGCCATGAAGTTTATTGCAGTTATTTCCGCAGAAATATTCATAATCGTGGAGTATGAAAATATTTCCACTGTCATTTGATATTATTCAGCGATGGATTCACGATGCATGAGTGTAGTTGGATGTTCACTACATGCTCGCTTTTGTAGAATGACGATTAACGAAGTTCCATGCTGTTATTTCACTCCATCGATATATGTCCCAATTGCATTAAAGCCTTAGCCTTCCATCTCAACTTCTGTTATAATCATTGAAAGCACTGCAAGATTATAATGTTCCATAGTAGAATGTATCGTTGTATTACCAAACATATTCTCCAATATCACGGTTGCGATACACGTGTCAGCCGTAGTGTATAATGTAGTATTTTAAAAGTGCTTCTCAGGTGGCGAGAAAATCACTTTTGTCTGCAGCCTCAAAATGTCAATATCTTTTAAAGTATAACTGTGAAATTGTTCAAATCTTCTACACACCTCAATGTTGTACTGCCCAATTGAATTATAATAAAGGCAGAAGTTAATTCTTGATATCTTATCTGGTAGAAACGTTAATGTGAGCGTTTCAACTTCACCTAGTTTCGAACAGCGTAAAATGAAACTGCTCTGTGTTCGTTCGATGCGCCGGGCTTTAACCACACGCTAAAGACAACTTGCTTCACTTATTCACTCGAAAATGACTATATGATATCTGAAATATATATGCGGTATCTGATATCAGATATGACGATATGAGAGATATGAGAGCTCCTCTATACTGTGCACGACCTTTTATCAACTTCTTAAGGGGCGTATCCATCCCTTCCATAGCCTGTTGCTCCGTCATTGCTAGAAGTTTTAACTTTGGCTATACTTGACGGATTTTCAAATTTCAAAAACTCAAAATTAATTTCTTCAAAATTCCAAATCAATGCCATAACTGAAAATAGTTTTTCACAATTCTGCATGCCAAAAGTAATCAAATATCGTAGTTTCAGCAATCTCCGTCTTCCTTCCAAACTATCGTTCATTGGTTCGAGCCTTTCCTCCAATAGCGTAACTTCTTCCTTAGCACAATACCTTGTTTCCTGCGACTGCGTCGTAAATCTCAGATCTTTCTCGAACAAAATCATGACGTCACCAAGAATCTCAGCTCAACCAGCCTACTTGCATGAAGTCTACGTCATCCGTGCCTACGTCATGAATATACACGTCACAACTATGACATCCATAACTTTACTCACATATGCCAATACAGCCATCGTGGTCTCAATATAATTCAATTTACGGGGGCAGTACCTACAAACATTTTATATAAAATCATTCGTCCATTCTTATTCATAACCAGGATGAAAGGTTTCAGAGAATCTTTTCAACCAGGGGGAAGGTAGTTCGTAGCCCTCCACAGATGCAACCTAGCTTTTACATCAGTGGTTCTATGTTCCTTCGATGTTCCAAGGAAACCTGTCCGGTGCGGTTCATGCCCATACAGAGGATGGGTTCTTTCCTGCTCCACTGTCTTTCATTCCTTGTTCGCAGCTATTCTCTTCAAACAGAAGGTGGTGCTATTCCTGCGAGGAGGTAAAGCCATTCAACTGGAGTGGATTTCACGGAACCTGTTACAATTCTTCAGGTGTCGTTGAGAGCTACATCCACCTGTTTGGCATGTGTTGAATTATATCAAACGGCACAGGCTTACTCTGTCGCAGAAAAGCATAGAGCCATTGCAGAACCTCAGAAATGACAGCCATGACTGCTTGTCACTGGGCCACGATCTGCCGAAAAATAAGTCTGGCAGTAAATCTTGACCACATTGTATTTGTGTGTGTTAATTTGTCTGATAGCCTGTATTTGTGTGGTGTCAGTAGTATTTTGCATGGCTCTAGTTATTGTGGTCCAGAAATGAGCGGATATACAGTATGTAACCATTCCGGCATTTGCCTACCAAACATCACAACGCGGATGGCCGCTGTCAATGCCAGAATTCGAAACTTGAATCTCTGGGATAGTATTCTAATCTAAGAAACGATAATAATAATAATCATCATTTGTGTGTCTACCTCTTATTATTCCCGTTTTAACGGGGTCGGAGACGGGTTTCAATAATTTTTTTCTTCCTGTGGAGGGTGATTTTACGGGCGGATGCCCATACTGACGCGTACCTCACGATTATGAGTTAATAAGAGATCAAATGAGATAAGTAGTATGAAAATAGGCAAGGCATTCAAAGGAAGTGGCCGTAACCTATTAACCCTCCGGCGGGCGCGCCTCATTGTGTTATGCTAGCGGGCGCGCGTTGCACTGAGTGCAACAGTTCGTTCTTTTAAATTTATGGTGCGCAAAATGAAAATGTAATTTTTATTTTATCTCAAATATACATTTAATATCTCACGATCAGTTTTACAGACAGTTAACGAATGTTACAATATATTTTGTATACTTTTTGTACGTGAAAAGCTCACGAGTACTGCATTTGATAGTTGTGATTGTATTACACACAGTTGACGCAACTTACAACACATTTAGAATGGTTTTTGCATGTGAAATGCCCACAATTATCGCACTTGAAGGTTGTGGTCGTATTCTTTGCTTGACCACATGGAACACACTTTCCTCTCTTCTTTCCCACTCCTCCCAATTGGTTGACTGGTTGTTCGCTGCTATACACATTCAGGAAGACAGATACGTCGGCTGGAAGGGACGGTCTGTTAGCTCGTACTCTCAGGTAATTCTGGAGCAGACTCATAGCTAACGTATGCAGAAATGTTCTCCTCCTTGTAGCTGTTTCTGGTTTATTGGCTAACAGCAACACTGGGCATTAATTCCTGCAATATCCAGAAATCGAAAAAACAAAGCAAGTGGCCAACGCTTAGTTACTCTTGCCACTGTATAGGAGCCGCACATTGCCCGCTCCACTTTTCGTGGCGTTGTAATCTAGTATTATGAAGGTTTATCGGTATCATTGTCAATATCAGGAGCATCATGCATTGTGGAAAGTAGAATGACTGCCTTGATCTTCTATGGCACAAAAGAAACTGGTGCCATATCTTTCTGAAATCCGAACACTGATGATCATTCTGGTCGTTTCATAGTAGGCAAGAATTCTTGTGGATTCTCTTTCTTATTTTTCCTTCGAGTTCCAATAGTAGTCAGCTTTTTCTGCAGCAAGTATTGTACTAGTGCAACACTGGTATAATAATTGTCAGTTGTGATATTCCTGTTCGTGTTCTCTACTGGAATGACTAAGTCTCTTCACAATTTCACTAGGGGTCTTGGATCTAATGTACTGTCCTCTTTGCTGACCGCAATATACCTCAAAATTGCAAGTGTAAAATGCTTTGGAACAACAAAGAGCATTCAGCTTCAGTCCGTACTTAGCGGGTTTGTTCGGCATGTACTGAACAAACCCACACCGGCCTCTAAATGACTGTAGCATCTCTTCTACGACGGCAAACTTACTAACGGTATAATTCTTTTTACAGTTTTCAATGAAGGCGTCCATTGTTTCACGAATAGCTGCTAGTTTATCCATTGGTTCTCTCTTATTTCTGGTGGCTCTGTCGTCAAATCTCAGTGAGCGTACAAGAACCTTTTGTAGCTAAATGCTGCGCGCAATAACTGAATTCCACTTCCATCTTGGGCCCACAACTCCAGAACATTTTTATGATGACCTTTCTTTGTTCCAATTTGGTAAAGTACACCAAATAAACCTAACACTTCAGCTGGTGTTGTATCCTGGCAGTCTCTTTAACTTGAGTATCCCACTTCCTATCTCATTGTATCGATGTATTTATGTGTACAAAGAACAATATTATCAATAATGTCGAAATCTATGAACTTCTGGAAAGCTAAGATTTCAGATATCGCTTCCTTTGCACATAATCTCGCACCTGGTAACTCTTTTATAATGTTCTTACTGCTGGTTTTCAGACTATTTGATATGGGCGTCTTTTTCACTTGCACTGGCCGTTATTGGCGACAAAATAATTATTCAAACTGACTGGGTCATCTGTTACTTCGCTATCACCAGCACTTGAAGACATACTGCTCAGATTCACTATTATGTTCAACTAACTCGATAATCTCATCTTCACACGAATCGTCGTCATCATCCTCTATACACTGGGCCAGTTGGTCATCTGTATCTGAATCTTCCAGAAGAAGTCACTCAATTCGACCCTGCGATATGCTACGTCTTGGAGCGGACCTGTTGGAAACAACGCATCTCTTGTAACTGCACGCAATAACAATGAGTCATCAATAAATAAGGACCACAACAATCACCTATAATAAACAAATGCACTAGATTGACAGTTAATGATAATAACTAGAGTTTCGAAAGGGTAAAATACATTAAAAGAGCATAAAACAGCAGAAAGAAAAACTTACATGAGCGGGCGCGCGTGAACAGAGGGCAACGGTAGAAGCACCTGTTCAGTAGACTGCTCTGCTGGCACTGATTGAAACAACAGAAGATGATGAAACTGTGGCCATATGGAGCGCAATCACATATTATGATGCGCGCGTCTTCCCGCTGAAAGTCAACAAAGGAACCACCAAACTAGTGTTGATGTTGCACTTTATTACAGCGCGCGCCTGCTGGAGGGTTAAAAAGTACCGTCCTGGCATTTGCTGGCGAAACCACGGTGAACCATTTCAAAGGCGGTGCGGATCGAGCCAACGTCTCTCAAAGTCCGAAAAAACTGGGCCCCAGCGATAATAATAGTAATAAGAATAATAATTGGGCCAACATTTATTTACTTATTTATTTATCGATTCCTTCCCTCCTTCCTGCCATCGTTTATTTATTCATTTTAAGAAGAATTTCCTTTTTAATGTGTAGTCAATTGGACTGTGGAGTTCCTTGGTTCCTGATTTCTTTCATCAGCACTGTAGGATCTCAGAAGGCAATCCTGAATGATATGGCTCACTTTTTGCTAATAAACGCTACACTCGCAGTAAGAAGTTTGTAGGGAAGATCTCACATGCACCCGATCCCTCTAGGTGGCCTTCCTTTGATGCTTGGCATTTCACAACACTCAGTTTCCATTCATCGGACTATGTTTCAGGAATGGACACCATTATAGGAGCAGCCCTAAATCAGCTAACAAAACCGCAGAGTTAACTCAGTTATATTTCGCTGATTAACCTATGTAACCAATTAATAAAGCTCACCAAGTAAAAGAAATTTGAAAAGTATCGGTTAATAAGAAAACAGTTGTAGAACGCAATCACTTCAGTAGCTCAGAACGACAGAGGTTGACGATTCAAAAAGGTTTGATACTTATAGAAGGGGACGTGGTGGTGCAGTGGTCAAGCTGCTTGCCTCCCACAAACGTAGGCTGGGTTCGATTCCCGGTCAATGCATGTGAAATATCACTTCCTGTAGTTCGAATTCCACAGAAAATAAGGTCCCATGGCTCCTGATGGCAAGCTTCCTTCCTTTTCTTACGCACTTACACACATAGAAAGTACTAACAATAGTCGCAGCGCTTTAGAAGTGCAGTAGATTAACGGAATAAAAAAGGATTGGTTAAATATCTGACTTCTTACCAAGTTTAATTAAAAACCCTCGTGGCTTAATAATTGTAAATACTGTGGAACATAAGTGTTATATAAATATCCACTGAGTGAGCAGCATATGATGAAGTTCGCTTGACGAAGGAAACTAGTCATCCAATTGAGCCCCCATTTTGTGTGAGAAGTGCTTTATCGAGAGTACAAATAATTCAAGTAATGTATTTCAGACGTGTCTTGAGCTTGGCAGCAGTCTTTCTTATTTGATACCGTTCTGTTAAGAGTTACACTCAGAGTAAACAGTACATATTGTGATAGCTCGGTGGTAGTTCGATTCCCAGTGGCTCTCGTAAAAGATCTCTCGTATCACACTTGAAGATTACAAGACAAGATTGGTTAAATCTCAGCCACAGACTACACAACACAGTTCCGGTTTCGCTGCGTAGAAATTGGAGAGTAGATCGCCTAGCTCCAAAGATCTACACCAGGTAGCGTCGGCCATACGATGATAATAATAAGACATTCAGCCTATTTTGGGTATAATTATAACTCTTTGTCCTTATCGAGGAGTAGGCCTATAATATTTTTACATACATTGTACCCTGCCCATTCATTGGACGAATTCCTGTAGACCGACTAAAGAGTTACGACTGACAGGCAACGCTGAAAAAATGGCTTCAAAACTTTACAATCCGTATACTCGAAACGAAATCCCAGTACATTACTGTACATTATGTTCGGCCAATACTTTGATTTGCAAATCTCCTTAAGAGAATAATTATTTTTAATGACCTTCAATTTTACCATACTACAGCGACCTAGGCCTAGTTGACTTCTGCCATTTCACAGCAAAAACGAAAAAGTAACATATATCGCAAAAGAAATATCAGTTTGAAAGCAGAATGGATAAAAACGCCGTCATTTCATAAACGATAACTATCATGGAATAGTACCGTAGTCTACTTAACTGACAATTAGTTGAAGATGCACTGACATGAGCTGCTGTAGCCTACAATTTAAACAACATTTCATTTTTAATTCATGAGCAAACATGTATTATCATTGTTACATAAAACATCGTAATATTTTCCAAGAGTGGACCATTAGTGTCAATTAACAAGTGTTGGCAGCAATGGTATGATCAACTGCTGTCAAAACACAACCGTTGCCTAATTATAATAGACGCGTCTAGCGAGCGGAAAGTCTTGCTCCAGTGCGCATGCGTCAATGTTGAACAACCAAAGCTTTTTTCTCCGTGGCCAAAGTAACCGGAAACTGCTTTATCAAATCAAAAATGGCGCAGTAAATAATGTTTGGCGATATGAAGCAATAATAAAGCATTCGCAAATTTTTCCAGGATGGAAACTGTGATAGCGACTGGCATTTACAGCAATCCATAAACTGCATTAAATCTCGGAATAAAACTTCTTTAATGTGACGGTTCATTGTTTTCCACAATGATGAAGGCTACTGTGTACCGTAATGAAATTGTGGCGAGGAAGCCTTCTGTGATATTTTACTACCGTAAAATAATTATACTTACGATGGAAATGCAATTTTGGTCAGACAATTTATTATTAGACTGCACTTGTACATACTGTATCGAATGAATCGGTAGCGATATTTTTTCTGATAAACATATTCTATCATGGAGGTTATGTATGGTATTGTTTCAATAAGTTTCAATAAAACTGTCCACTTTAAAGTATTTGCTGCTATATATACTGTAGATATTATGTATGACACTTATTTAGTGGTTTAGTTTTGTAATCTTCGACACCACTGTTTAGAACCATTTTATACTCTGATACCATATCTGATAGAGAAGGTTGGGTTTTGTTGAAGATGTGGTTTTAAGGAACGTAACAAGTATCTGTCCTTAAATGTCGGAGATGACTGAAATGCTAGATACACGTGTAACCGGTACTTGATATAGGCCTACAAAATGGTTGGTGATTATTATATGACCTATCTTTCTTGATATTTTATTTGAATAAAATAATGTTATTGGTTTTACGTCCCTTTTAACTACCCTGGCTTTTAGAGACGCCGGGGTGCCGGAATTTTGCCCCGAAGGGGATCTTTAACGTGCCAGTAAATCTACTGACACGGCTCCCTCGCATTTGCGCACCCTCAAATGCCAGCTGACTGCGCCAGGTTTCGAACCTGCAACCTTGAGCTCAGCAAGCGAGGATATTTTATTTGAAGAAACTCACTGGCATCCGAGAGCAAATCCTAGATTTTGGGCTGGAGCAGGCCCAGTCGAGTACGGTAGTTCCTGTAATTTATAAGAAAGTTATGAAAAGAGTGATATGTTGTATAGGCCTACGATGTAGTTGCAAGTGGAGTCAAGTTGTAAATTCTGACCAGTTTTGCTCATGCATTGAAAGTATTAAAAAAAAGGTATCTCAAGGTTACTCTCGAGCCATTAATTTCATCAGTACAGTGTAGCGTTGTGTGTGGAAATTGACAAACATGCAAGAACGAATATAATGCCCCAATAAAGAAACCCTTATTCCCTTCTTCATTTCACACCATGTCCTCTACAGTACCGTTCCAATAGTTCTGTCTTGCAGAAAGTCACCAAATACCAGGTTTATTAAAAATTGCTGCATTTGTATACTTTGCAAAAGCTAAAATAGTAATTGTGTACACCATGACATTCTTTATCTGAAGAATTATGGTAATTAACATAGGCTTATCGGAATCAGTGAAGTACAGCTAAGTTATTTCATTTTGTTGAAGTGCAATCCACCTTGTTGCATAGTGACTAGAATTTTTGGCTGTCACCTTGAAGGTCTAGGTTTGATTCTTGGCTCTGGCAAGGAATTTAATTCTGCCTTGCATGGCAGAACTGAGCCAACACCACACGTACCACAGATTACCTACTGCCACGTACACAAGGTCACATGACCACAAAGTCAAAAACCTCTAAATGAATCAACAACACCAGGCTGAAGTACACAAAATGATGGTAGATAGCTCTCGAGATTGTGGTTAATGAATTTGATGCTTGGAAGTGTATGGAAGACTGCGATTATTACTTCATTGTGTAAACCTAACAGCTTTGATGTTAAAGGAGGAGAAAAAGGTACTGCTGTACTCCTGGAAGAGAGATTAACGTGGAGTACAGTTACAGTAGGGACTGGTGTGAACATTTCTGTAACAAGCAAAGTGAATGTTCCTCCACCTCACAATTGTGCTGCATCGTATGGACTCTCCTACATACGAAGCTCATTGTGTGCCAATGTGCCATCAAGTAATAATTGCAGGGTTCGTTCCTTCCCATATACCTCTATGTTGTCAAGTCGAAATAACTTACTCTTAAATTGTTGTAAAGTAAATGGTCATATGCTTGTCATGTTCAGTTACACTGTACGGATTCATCAGCAAGTAATTGAAGAGATGAAATCTACTTTAAATAATGTGTTTCAATTGGCCATGGTCTTTCCTTTATTGGCAATTACGACATAAAACTCGAGTGGCATGAACTACAATTTATGTTAACTGTAATTCAGGTAAGGACTGCAGACATTCAATTTTAAAGTAGTTCCTACTTTTGCTACCAAATGCTACTGTCAATGGCAACTAGTTGTGAACTTGGTTACTAGATGCCACTGCAGTTGGCTCCTGGTGACGAACGTTGGAACTTAAGAGCGTAAAACAAATCTAACCTATAATTTAGCTTCACACAAGTGTAATTAGTGGAAGGTTCCTTTACATGCCATAAATCTATGACATGGGACCGCCAGCTTTACTTCCCCTTCAAAGGAAGGCATACTGAGGGATTTTTAATGCTCTTAAAAAATCCGACGACTTCGGCCGGGTATGAACCCGCAACCTTGGGCATAGAAGCTCAGCATGCTACCAACTACGCCACCGAAGCCTCCAGCCACCATTCTCTGGGCCATCATTTCAGTTAGGGCTTTGATATTTCTCTGCTCAAGTTAGTCCCAATCCTCTTGAAATGTTGCCTGCAGATCACATAATGCCTCTGGAGCACATTTTGAACTCTGTTTCATATTCCCAAACTTATCCCAAAGATCCTCTACGAGGGTTTTAGTTGGAACTGTGAGCTGGCTATGCACTGTAATACATATTGTGCTGCAGTGGACAAGTATCGTCATGCATGGACATGATTCCATCTCCAAAAAATAGTGTTATCGATGAGAATCTCACTGAGCCTGCCACTTTCAATGAAAACCAGTCTATCCGAGCCTACATGGCAATGCCGCCCCACAAAATCATGGAGTCTTTATGGATACTGTGCACTCTGTATATCACTCTCCAAACTCTCTCCCTATCATCTGGAGATTTCAGGAAGAACCTGAGCTCTTCAAAAAACAGTACACGGTTCCATTGGGTGTGCTGACAAGCAAACTGAAGATGGGTGACTGTATTCTCCGTCAGATCAGGTCCCATACCAGTTCACCTTGATCCAATACTTTGTTCTCTGAGGTGTTGTTGAACTGTCCTCTTATTTACATTTACATCCCAAACCTGCTGCATTCGACTCCAAGCCTCATCCGCGGTAGTAATGATCTCTGATGGCTCTGGCAATGCCTGCAGAGCTCGGAGGCATTGTTTCAACTGAACTTTACTACTGAAATGAAGGGTGTCGGCTATTCATTTCCAAAAGGTTGCTATTGTTCTCTTAACCCGGGAGAGGTCGCGTTGACTCGTCGGAAATGAGAGGTCGCGCTGAGTCATTTAGATCAGGCTGTTTCAAATGACACATTACTTTACTGTGATTATTATTTCCTAGTTTTGTATTTATTTTTTATGGTTTTTGTTTGTTAGATTCATTTTATTGTTTTAAATTTATTTTACAGGGAATCTTCTGGATTTTTGATAATTAAAAAACGCGTAACAAAATTTGCTGAAAATCATAATACAGTCATATTCATTAAAACTGTAAACTAAACAACTATTTCTAATAATAATGTAAAAGCAATATCTGCAATAACAATACAACAACAACAAAATTTGTAATAGGCTACAGTACACTTCAGTTCCTCATTCGTCGTCACCGCCTTCTGTTGTGCATGCGACACATGTTGAAACTGTGTGCTGCACTGGGTTTGCGCCAATCACAGTAGGCACAACGACCAGGTCCGGTTTCCCGCCTTGATACTGCAGACTGTTCACATTGCACTTCAGTTGGTTCACTAAGCTCTTTTAGAATGCTGCCTATTCTCATCTTCATCTCCCCGGATAGGCAATACATTGTTTCTCGATATTGTAAATATTCTAGACACAGTTCCCAGGAGAATTAAGGTTTACTGTGTATTTTCCCTTAGGACAATGAATGCGTTGCTCCCAGCAACATTCAATAACCCATAGAACACAGTGAGTGGCCATCGACAGCCAGCTCTTGAAACTGAATAGGTCCCTTTCAGTTCATCGACGGTATCCCGCCTCCCTTTGTCATGTTGTAGATGGTAGAACTCTCATCGATTGTGTCAGGATCATGGAAAGTGGAAATCAATAGGATGGCGTTATTTTTCCTGGAAGCATAAGAGAGCAGCCCTAAATCCAAAACTACTGCTGTTGACTGGCATTTTTGGTGCAATAATATTGGAGGAATCTCTTTCTTACTTTTCCGGAGTCTCCCTTTGTCATGTTGTAGATGGTAGAACTCTCATCGATTGTGTCAGGATCATGGAAAGTGGAAATCAATAGGATGGCGTTATTTTTCTTGGAAGCATAAGAGAGCAGCCCTAAATCCAAAACTACTGCTGTTGACTGGCATTTTTGGTGCAATAATATTGGAGGAATCTCTTTCTTACTTTTCCGGAGTGTTCCGACAATATTTTTAGATGGTGGTTTTCAAGAAGAGAGATGGCCAGGGGGAAGGACATATCAATTGTCACATTCCTCCCACTGCCTAACATTGGCTGTACTATTCTCTCAACAATGGCTCGTAATGAATTTTCACTTCTAAAGGGTCCTTCTGATTGTTGACCAGGATACATTTCCATATGAACTGTGTAATATGTTCTGGCACAAACTAAGGCAAAACTTGTTTATGCCATACTTGGACGTTTCTTGCTTGGTATAAAAAAAATCGAATTTCCCTTGAAACGACTCGACCATTTTGTCCACTGTGCAATATTCACCTAGTGAATATGCCTGCGAGCATCGATCATCAAAAGCCTGAAATATCTCACGGATTTTAGAAAGAGGATCTGATTGAGTTCTCGTATCTCTGTCATGAACGTTATCGAATATCATAGCTCTAGGCAAAAATTTGAAGTGACGCAGGTTAATTGTCGTTCCGGATATTTCTACACATGTCCCATCTGTTGAGGACATGTCTTCAAGATTTTGATGCAATGAACGAAACGCCAACAAGGTAAAGCAGCCCAAACACAGCTTTCAATTTTCGAACATCTGTAGAAAGAACATCACATTCTCATGTGAAGTTCGCTAGTCTTTGTTCAATCCACATATTTGTAAATCCCACAATCGTTTCGATTTCGGAGTCTGGAAAATAAATACTCCAAACTTCTATCGGAGAGCGAGTATTGCGAGCATCACCCTTGGGTCCAGGTAGGTGAGAAATTAGATTGTGTCTGCGTGTCCTTCCCCTTTGTTAAGAGGAATGTACTTGCTATGTTGTGACACCTTCATTAGCCATGTACGCTGGTCCAGCATTACTAGTACTTCTTCCGGTAGAGGCAAAAAATGGTGCGTTTTCTGTGTGTTGTATCGTATTTGAATTATGCGACAGGTTACCACAATATTGTTCATCCATAGATTCCTCTGAGTCAGTGTTGTGTTCACTACAAGCCAAGTTGTCCTCTGCACTTCCATCATCATCTTCTTCAAACTTCCCTGCTCTCTGTTGTTCTACGCCAAACAGTTCCCTTCGTACTCTGTCTTATTGCACTCTGAGTACTTTGTTTCTGTTCCGTTCTTCTTTCTCCACACTCTCTAAGAGCGTCCTAATTCCATCTTAATCTTCGGAGTCCATCATAAAATGCAAAACTCAACAGGTCGCGTGTGGTGGACAAGACCAGGTCTGGTATAATTGGTGAATAGTTCAACTTACCACGCAAAATTGGATTAGCGGACAGCAGGAAACTGTTGCTCTCCGTGACAATTACATGAAGTATCCTGGTAGGGGCGTGCAGCAAACAACAATGGTGACGTGAACAATACGAACCTGGTCTAAAAGACCGCAATGCAACCTCTTCCGGGTTAATGGAAAGGAGGCTATGTTTGTCGGGGTTGGCGAGTATGTAACCATCATTATATGCAGAAACGACGTAATTAACTAACTGTAAAACCACTGCTTTTAACAGTAATGCAAATGCTCTTTAGTTTTTCATGATGGAACAATTTGGGAATTATCCTAGATGCATGAAACAGGCATAGAGTGAGCATATACTGTATTTCTTTTAGAACAGTAATGAGTAACCTTTAAACAAAGCCAGCCCAAGTGATTTTTCTTTGCTTCATTTAGAAACCCCTGGATTCTTGAATGTGTGTGTAATCTACCTGGTAACCTGGGTTATTGAACTGACGATACTAGAGCTCAGAAGAATGCTAGGCAGGGGAATGTAGCCAGCGATAACATTGTGATATGTCTTCCCAAAAACATTGTGCCATAACTTCCGAACAGTGTCCACTTGTCCTTCTGAGTGCACACCGGGCCAATATACATTCTGCTGAGAAGGAAGCAGGTCGCCATAGCAACGAATGATTGTAGGCTATGTAGGGAACGCCCCTCCCCTTTTCCTCCACCTCCTCCCACGCTCGCATTCTTCTGAGCTCCGTACAGTATTTGTAACTAAGAGCGAAGTTGGGAAGGAATCTGCTGCGATCTGAATTTACTTTGGGAATCAGCGGAAAACCACTTCTACAATGGCCGAGAGTAGGATATGAATCCACTACTCTCCTCTCAACTGTCCTCTGGGTGTTTGCAAACCTCATACTAGATTTAAAATTCATGACAGAGCTTGGAATTAAGCCTAGGCCACCATCGTAGAAATCTATTAGTCATTGCCAATTCATTCTGTTTTGCCAGATTACTGGAATTCACTATTCCATTCAAATCAAGCAAGCAATAGTCACAATCCCTAATTGATATTTTACATTATAGCCGATAGCTCCCCAGACCATAATGCCCAGAGTTGGTCCTGTGCCTCTCGACAATAATGTCTAAGCACTCCTCTCTTCGTATGTTGTCGCACACGATATGGCAATCAGTGCGAGAAAGACAGAGGAACAATTCATCACTAATGATGACACTATGCCTTTTGTCAACCCACACTGGTTTTCTCAACGGCACATGAGTCTTCCACGTTGATTTTGTGGAGTGAATGGAACACCTGCAGGAACACTGGCCTGTAAGCCAACAGCACGTAGACGATTCTCCACTGTTTGTTATGTAATGTAGGGTGCTATTATTCCTCAAATTTGCGCTGCTGTTCTACGGGAGTCGATCCGGACCATCCTAATGATGCACCGAACCTCCCCCACAGTTGTCTGTCAAGTTGAGTCTGTGCCAGGTCTATAAGTGTGTGTACCTTCACTTGTCTCCGGGAATTTTGAAATCGTCTTTTTGGGTCCGTTTTGACAAGTTACAAAATATGGCAAAGATTTTGAGTATCCGCCTATTCAATACCTTAGTATTCCAAGATCAATTATAATACATTTCGGTACATGTTTTGGGGGCTCAGCCATAGTGTTAAAATTGTTAGTACATTACATTAATAGAAACATTGATTAAAACAGTACAACACCACTAAAAAGGACATGCAATAACATAATAACAAACTTATAGATGTTTCTACAGTCTACTTCTAGCATCAAGATATTTTCAAATTTCCACAACGGTGAGGAAAAATGTGTCCAAAAGAATGAAGACTATGTTGAAAAATAAACAAAAGTTTATAGTTTGAAATGCTGTATTCAGTGTATCGCAATGTTAGTAAACATATTTCTCCAAAAAATGTTCATGACTTGCAGTATGCCCCTTGTATAATTTTAATCCAACCCTTGTGATGAGGATATGATGATGACCGTGTGACGGTCGAAAAATGTTATCATAAAATCCCCCTTTATCAGTGAATAATATTAAGGTACATGCAATATTTTTTTCAGATAGGAAGTATATTGATGCTTTTGAGCTCTGTTGGAGCTGTGTTGGAGAAGGATACTGCATATTCCTTGGACAGCCAAGAAGACAAATATATGGGTAATTATAAAAATCAAATCAGATCTGTCTCTTGAAGCTTGATAACAAGATTACAGCTGTCATATTTTGGACACATTATGAGACGTTCTGATTCGTTGGAAAAGACAATTATGCTTGGAAAGAAAGGATGAAAGTTTGTAGTTTTACGTGACCGTTAATCTCGCGATCATAAGCCACGGGACCTCCGTTTTACGTGGAATCCGAACCACAGGACATGGCATTTCACTTAGAAAATCTCACATGCATTGACCGGGAATCGAACCGGGTGAGAGGCATACAGCTTGACCGCTATGCTTGGAAAGGTGGAAGGGTCTTGGAGATGAGGGCGGCCAACATTGAAATGGATCGACTCCATCAAATCCAACATGAATATGTCAGTGAAGGATCTGAAGTATATGGCTGAAGACCCAATCATATGGAGACAGTCCATCTATGCAGTCGCGACTTGACGGCACCTGATCGTCATCTTTTTTTTTCAGAAAAGTGTGATATATTTAAATTTACCCCGCCTAATCTAATAGGGTGAAAGCATTTTGACTGACTGAAAAGTATTAATTGATTATACAGGCAACACTGAGAAATGGCTTCGAAACCTCACACAGTTTCCCCATTTTCGACTCCATGCAAAAGTTGCCTTCAAGTAGACAACTGCCTCTACCTTCCAACTCTTTGCCCAGTTTCATTTACTTCCTCTCTTGAGGTTGGTGTCGAGAAGGGGATCCCCCTTCACATTACATCTCCAACCCAGTTGATATGGGAATAATACTGGGTAAACATACACGAAGGAGTATTTTAATTAAAAAGTAGATACTGATTTATAAAAGATCATCACACAGTACAGAATTCAGTTGTTTCTGGAATAGACTAAATGAAATGATGAGTTAGTGTACCTTTTTTACTAGTAGAACTTTCGATTTCTTTTGCTCGCCCCCTTTTTATTATCTGTTGGAGACACGATTGCCAATAGTCAAGTTAGGAACCAAGCAAGTGCTGACCTAGTGTTGGCGCAGCAGTCTCCCCCTGTCCCCCCTAAGCTGTATCATAAATGTAATTGTCCACTTTTCAATACAATTTTCAGTTTGTCCCTATTGGTACATGTTTTGGCATATCTTCAATATTCAATATCTTAAATGGTTGACAAAGGAAGGATTTCTGGAATAAATTTTATTTCAAGCGACATTTTAAGAATTTTAAATCTATGTAGATGTCATATGAATCAAAATTAGCTTTTATTTTTATTTTATTGTTTTAAGGAATGTGTGATGAAAAATTGATGCTAATGCTGTAGTACTGTAGTTGTATGATAATATTGTAATAGGCTGAAGAAGGCACAGCACGTGTGCT
The DNA here is from genome assembly GCA_946902985.2 of Meconema thalassinum. Taxonomy (NCBI): domain Eukaryota; kingdom Metazoa; phylum Arthropoda; class Insecta; order Orthoptera; family Tettigoniidae; genus Meconema; species Meconema thalassinum. Next base: position 122,825,210 of record OX336397.1, read on the forward strand.
GAAACATGTACCGATAGGGACAAACTGAAAATTGTATTGAAAAGTGGACAACTAAAAAATAATATTGATATCAATACGAAAAAACTGACACCCAAATGATGAATGTCAAGGACAAGCCCCCTAAACTGAACAAACCGTGCACAGCCTTGCACTGTGGCAATTCTATCTCCATGATGAGGGTTGTTGAGGCAGGACAGCAAGGTCATATGCCCCTCGTAACAGTTTTAAAATATAAATTTTGTTCAGTTAACATTTAGAGATGGATTCCTAAAAATAAAAACAGTCCATTATTAATAAAACAAACAAAAAAAATTATAATATCAAACAAAAATATAGTTTAACAAAAAGATAATAGGGCCTGAGAAACGAAACAATGGTACGTGCAGAAATGAGGATCTATATAGACAGGCAGAGAAGATCACGAACACCATGCGTAAGAGGAGACTGAAGTTTTATGGGCACCTCATGAGAATGGATGAGAATTGAATAACGAAAAGAATATTTAATTACATCAGCAAGCAAAAGGTGACTACAATGTGGGTAGAAGAAACGAGAAAAGACATGGAGTAAGTTGGCGTACATACTAAAGACAGTGGAATAGGGCTGTGTTTCGAGCAGAAATTGATAACTTCAAGGGGTTCAAGGAAAGACCCAGTAGAACAACCAAGAACACCTGGTCAGAGGAAAGGAGGAGGAACCACAGCGAAAGGATGAAGAAATTCTGGGTGAAGGAAAAGCACATCAATTGTTTCCCGTGACCCACAGTAGGCCAAATTCAAAGAAAGAAAGAAAGAAAGAAAGAAAGAAAGAAAGAAAGAAGAAGAAACAAAAATATAGGGAATACCAAACAGCAGTGTCAAGCTCATGGGTTCGTTGCACTAATGGGTGTTGTGAGAAACATGAAGCAATTGACTGCAACAAATTCAAAGAGTCGGTACACACAAGAAAGTGGAATCGTACATTCTGTAGGGCAAACTGCAGAGCTTCATAGATAGCAATGAGCTCCGCAGTAAAGGGGATATAAGTTTGTCCCAAAGAGATCTTCATATTTGCACCATCAATGATTTAAGCTCAACCCACTTTCTCGTCCACCTTCGAATGATCCGCAAAAACATCCAGAAATTGGTGAACTGTGCTGTTCACCTTAAGATCTCGATGTAGATCTAACCAAACTTCCGGACATACAATACCTCGTTAGGTGTCTGGATCATAAAGGGACCTGCAGCCACTCCTATTTCATTACACGAGCTATCAAGCCTAATACTCACCGCTTGGTTGGTGTACTTCTGGTGGGATCAGGTATTGAATAGAGATTGATAGCTAGGATAATGCATCATCTGATGCAGATTGGCAGCATATGATGAAATCATATCTTGGAGTCTGACACAAAGAGGTGGAACACCTGATTTGGTGAGTAGGCTGGAAATCGGGCTGGTCCAGAAAGCATTGGCTGTCAGCCTAATTCTGCTATACTGTCCAGCATTTTCAAAGTTAATGACTTTGCTGAACTGTACGCTGCAAAATCATAATCTAGTCCTGACAGGCTGAGGGCTTGGTAAAACAGTAACAGGACCAAAGCTATCTCAAATTCAGTAATTTGCTGCCTTCGGTTGATTTCAGGGTCTTTTTTGTTGTTGTGTGGCCTCCTGAGAGGCAAAGTGCAGGTCTTTCTAGTCGACCCCTGTGGGCGACCTGCGCAACGGGATGAGAGATGGAATGATGAAGATAATGAAACTGGTCAAGGATGTGGAGGGAAGCAGCCGTGGTCTGTCAGAAGGTACCGTCCCAGCATTTGCCTGATATTGAAATTGGGAAACCACGGAAAACCATTTCAAGGACGGTCGACAGTGGGGCTCGAACCCACGCATCTACCGAGTCAGCAGAGAGCTTGGCCACATGGCCTAACGCTGCGCTTTAGCGAGCGTAGCCACTGCAGTCGGCATGTTTTAGGAGCTAGAATATTGTTATTGTGTACTTTTGTATGATACCAGAATAAAAACCAGAATTATTGTGATGTCTGTATTAAGGTAAGATTCAGATGAAATGAGAAAATTGTGATTGGGCTGAATGAAGAATTGCTGGGTGCATCGCAAGAAGCAAACAGTACAACCTTCTAAGAAAAGTGCGTAGAACAGTTCAAGTGGTCCAATGTGATCAATAAAGTTAAAAAAATAAAAGTACATACTATACATTAATTTTCATTTGAGACTGTTTTGTCCATCAGTATCCAGTCTAGTCTGCAAGCCTCTGTTTGCGAACAAGTTAGATCCATGATCCCGTATTAGCAGTCAGCACTGCGGCTTTCTCTTCTTCTACACCTCTCACTTTGAAATTGCCTCCTAGGTCTACCTGTGCTTCTCTTTCTCTCTACAGCTGAAATTATTAACTTCTTTGGTAATATCTCTTCCTGCATTCTTTTCACATGACCCCACCATCTGAGTTGGCTCATACAAACTGCTTCATCTAGCGTGCTAATTTTTAACGAAGCCTTTATCTCTTAATTATGAGTACCTTCCTGCCAATGCTCCAACCTGTTTGTCCCAACAATCATTCAAGCTACCCTCATGTCAGTTACCTCTAGCTTATGTAACAGATATCCTGAATATACCCAGCTCTCGCTTCCATACAGCAAGGTCGAACTAAATACTGAGTGATATAGGGAGCGTTTCATTGCTACACTAACTTCTTTCTTGCACAATACTGTAGCTCACAACTAAGTACTCACTGCATTGGCTTTTCTGCACCGTGACTCTATTTCCTTCCCCATATCCACCATCCTGAGAGAATACACAGACTAAGTACCGGCACTTAATATGTTCCACCTGCTCCAATTTAGTTCCTCCTATTTGACATGCTATTTTCTTGTGCTTCTTCCTTGCCGGCATAACCATCATTTTTGAAATGCTGATTTTCATACCTACTTTATTTCCTACATTTATGTTCAAGTTCTAACATTTTGACTTGTAAGCCTTTGACGGAGTCTGTCATCACAACCAAGTCATTGGCATAGGCCAGAATGCTGGTTTCCATCTAATTGAATCCCAACCAATCAGTTTATGCCCTTCAGCAAATAGTCCATGTAAAAATAATCAGTAGTAGTAGTAGTGGTGAGAGATTACAGCCTTGCCTCACTCCTGAAACAACCTTGAACCAAGAACTAATCCTACCATCAACTCTCACTGCAGCCTGATTATCAACATAAATTATGTTGATTGTCTGTAGCAGCCTTCCCTCGATACCATATTCCCTCTGGATGCTCAGCATCTTCACCCTGGGTACTCTATCATATGCCTTCTCTTACTAGATCTACAAATGTCTATTCATCTTGTAACATTCCTCTATAACTTGGTGCATACTAAATATTTGATCTTGACATCCTTGTTGCGATCTAAATAATAATAATTTTATTATTGCAGCCAACGGCCATGTATTTTTCTTTTCAGGACGGGTCAGGGAAGGGATTATGAAAGGAAATCGGCCGTGGACCTAGTGAAAGGAACCGTCCCGGCATTTGCCTGGTAGTGAAAATGGGAAACCACGAAAACCATTTTCAAGACGGCCGAGGTGGGATTCGAACCCATGCTCTCCCAATGCCAGCGAGACACGAGGTAGCGCTCTCGGCCACCGCGGCCGGTTGCGATCTAAAGCCACGCTGGTTTTCATCCATCTTACTCTCGGCCCTCCTTTCTACAATGCCCGGGACACTTATCAAAGAAATGCCACAATAATTATTGCAATCTTTTCTGTTACCTTGTTTATAAGTTGGGGCGATTACTGCTTTTGTCCAGTCAGGGGGCACATTTCCTAAAACCCATGCCAATTCGATTATCCAATGCAATCATTTTAGCCGTGCTTTCCTACTATACCTCACCGTTTCTGACCGAATTGCATCTACCCCTGCCGCTTTGTCACATTGTAGTTTATTTACCACCCTCTCTACTTCTCAATGGTAACTGTTATTATTTGGGTAACTGTCCGGGATTGTGAATATCTATACTAATATAATAAAGCTGACGAGTTTGTGCGTTTGTTTGTGTGTTTAAACGCGCTAATCTCTGGAACTACCAGTCGGATTCGAAAAATTCTTTTTTTATATGATAGCCAGATTCAAGAGGAATAGTTTAGGCTATGTTAAATTTCGGACAGATCACTCCATTCCCTGCATTTAGGCCCTTTGGCACAAATCTACACCGTTTCACCGATCTGAACCAAATTTCACATAGTTAGGCCTACACTTTGGAACCCGACGAGTAACACTGTCTGCTTGAAATTTCGGACACACCACTCCATTCCCTGCATTTAGGTCCATTGGCACAAATCTACACAGTTTCACCGATCAGAATCACATTTTGTACACGTACCCTTTGGAACCCTGCGGGTGACACTGTCCACTTTAAATTTCGGACAGACCACTCCATTTCCTGCATTTAGGCCCTTTATCACAAATCTACACCGTTCCTCCTAATTGCACCAAATTTTACATACACTTTGAAACCCTGCTGGTAACACTGTCCACTTGATATTTTGGACAACACTCCCCATATTTAGAATAACAAACAAACTGAACTTGAAAACCATGTATTAAGGCCCTAGAATCATTCATGTCCGTAGTAGTGTAACTGTAAGAGTATTTTAATAAGTCTATTGTTGACTGACAAATCGGGCTGTATCACGTCGCCCCTACCTGTGTTCTGGTGCAGAATGGCGAAAATAGTTAAATCTTGTGCTGCTTATAAATTGCAGTCACGGGGAGTAATTAGTGCAAAAAGATTTCTTTTGTCCCTTAAAACAGTTATCATCATGAAAGTATTATACCTTTGTGTAAGTGCAATGGTGTTGGTGCAATACATTGAGGTTATCAGCTGCAATAAGCGTTGGTGCTTTCAAATTTACCGTAATTTATTCCGAAACTTATCGTTGAGCGCTATGTGGCCATAAATGATACTATAACTACTATTGCTTCCAAAGTGTTCTGATTATTTTCCTATGGCGCTCTGCGTCAAAAGACGACACTATTGGTCTCTACATTTCTAACAGACAATGAGATATAGGCCCTAGGCAGTGACTTTTATTTCACTTACTCCTCTTTCTAATCATTTTTAGAAATTTGTTTGTAAATTACATGTGTCAGTGCTGTAGTTAGTAAATAGCCGTTTCCCTGTTCATTATTATCATTAGGGGAAAATGATCTAAATGTTACGTCCATTATACTCTACTGCATATTACCCTCACTACAACCACCACCACCACCACAAAAAGTTTAGTTTAAGTATCATGTGCCAGTTCTGTAGTAGTATTCATTGTCATCCATAAAGCAAATAAATCCTCCGGGTGAAGCCGGGCACTACTGCTAGTATTACATAATTATGTATATTGATACAATTTACAAAGAAACTATAATCCAAGTTTCTCAATCTATTTTACCAGTGTTTCACTCCAGTGCACCATTGGGTTTATTAGTTGGTACAGTACACTTCTTCTTCTTCTGCCATACCCTCATTGGATGTTAGTTATTGATGTTTTAAGGGGTGAAACTACGAGGTCATCTGCCAATCTCATTGGATGTTGGTTGTCATCAGGGCGATTTCTTTTACCAGCTTGGAATAGTGCAGGAGTGTTGATTCCATTCTTCAGCCAAAATATTCTCCTCCTTCCTCGACCTCTCCTACCTTCAATTATGATATGTAGGAGTTAATATTTATCATTGCAAATGATATGGTCAAAGTATTCAAGTTTTTTCTGTTTGGTGTTATGCAAATCCTTCTGTTCTTTATGCAGGCGTTCCAGTACTTCCATGTTACGTCTCTATCGATCCATGACATTCTGAATAGGCGCCACATCTCGAAGGCTTGAAGTTTTTTACTGGTGTTCTCCGTGGGGAGGGTCCAGGCTTCACTGCCATACAGCAGGATAGAGAAAATGTAACACCATAGTAAATGGAGACGAAGAGCAATTTTAATGTCTCTGTTGCACAGTAATTCTTTCATTTTCATGAATGCAGCTCTAGCCAATTCAATGCGGGATAGCACTATTCCAATAATGATCAAGTATGCATCCAAGGTATTTCACGTGTTGAGCTTGTTCCAGTGTTGTCCCAGCTACAGTAAGATTAATAGGTGGAATTACATGTTTCTTCAAAACCATTACCTTTGTCCTTTTTGTATTCAAATTTAGACCTGCTCTTGCACTGTGTTGTACTACAGAGTTTAGTAAGGTTTGTAGATCTTCAGCACTTGTTGCAAGCAGAGCTGTATCGTCTGCATACTGCAAATCATTTATGGTTCATCCATTAACAATACCTTCCTGTTTTCCTTCCAATGCTTCAGAAAATATTTCCTCAGAGTAGATATAGAAAAGATGTGGAGATCGAGCATAAGACTTGTCTCACTCCTTGTTTTACTGTATATTTTCTACACTACCGGTGTTGGTGCAAACTACTTTTACTGAAGCCGTCTGATTCCAGTACTTACTTAGACTTAGTTCCTCCAATACTAGATAGCATATCAGGCAACAAGTTTCCTCCAGCGAACTCTATCAGCTGCCAGGTTTTCAGCTTCCTCCCAGTTCATATCCATGCATTCTAGATCCTTTGCAAAAGTTTGTTTCCAGGTGTTACGAGGTCTTCCTCTACTTTGGTATCCTTCCGTTGGTTTCCACAACAGTGTTGATTTGGGTATCCTTCTATCATTCATACGTAGAACATATCCCGCGAACTTCAGTCTCCTTTGAGCATCGATTTTGTGCTAGCTGCGTAGACCACTTCTTCTCAGTACTTCATTATTTGTTATGTGGCCACAATAACTGATCTTCAAAATTCGCCTCAAGCATCGTTGGTGAAAAACGTTGAGCTTGTGTGCTGATTTTACTGATATTTTCCAGGTCTCACATGCATATATGGCGATCGGTAAGATGATAGAGGAATATAGCCAAATCTTTGTGGACATACTTATAGAGTCTAATTGCCATATAGACCGCATTCGTTGAAAGATTGCCGAAGCTTTCCCAATTCTGCTGATGTCTGCATCTACTACAGATAAGGCTGCCAAGATATGAAAATCGTTCAACATCTTGTCGAATCTTCTGTTGCACTATAATTTGTGTAGATACATTCCCATTTTTTATGCACATTATATTTGTCTTGTCACCATTTATCTATAGTCCAGCAGAACTGGCCATTCCATCCAGCTTGGTTGTCATTAATTGTAAACTTTGTGGTGTTTCTGCCAGAAGAACCATGTCATCAGCAAAATCCCGATCCGTTAGCCTAGATTGCTCATTCCAACGTATCCCCATATTGGGATTGTCCATAGCTTTTCTCATTACAAAATCTATGACCAATATGAATAGGAATAGTGACAAAATGCATCCTTGTCTGACGCCTGTGAGAATGCTAAAGAAAGGGGTGTTCCTATCTTCTGTTCTTATACAACAGCTCGAGTGTAGATAGATAAGATAAACCTGTAGATCCCTGATGGGCAAGGGCCTCCTACCGGAGTGGTAGGGGGTGGATCATATAGTTTCCCAAGAGGAGCCAGTTCTTGAGAGATGTCTTTCCTAATACATATTGACACACATTAATAAAAAATAAATTAACACACACCCTTACTATGGTATTTACATTGTTACACTATTACACTGATCTGAATTTCCTTCCATAGCTTCCTATCCCTGGCATTTCTGGTCCACGTAACACCTGCCTCGAACCTAAATTCGTCCGACCATCTGCGACGGGGGCGTCCTCTGCTTCCCTTGCCAGCTCTTGGATCCCACATAGTCGTGGAGTAGGCTCATCTATCCTGGTTCATTCTGGATATGTGTCCACCCCAGCGCCATTTCAGTTGCCGAGCTCTTGTTGTTGTGTCCTCCAATCACTTCTTTTTCTCAGATCCGTGTTACTGATTCTGTCGCTTAGCTTAACGCCTAGGATTCTCCTTTCCATTTTCCGTTGACAGATTCCATATTGGCTCACAATATTCCATAATGATTCTCGGTGTAGACTGCGAGAAGAACAGGCTGGCTTTCGAACAAATATTTATTCTACAAAATGTAATAGAACAATGCATAGAATTTAACTGTCCGTTGCCCCTAAACTTCGTTGATTTAATATTGAGATCAGAGATTTGACAGAGCTTTGGAAGACTAAAGCAGGTACAAAGCACCGGGCATAGATGATACAATACCGATTGAGTTGCTACGCTTCATAAGTGATGATGGTCTGGTCAGGTTATTTCACTTGGTGTGTAGGATTTATGAGACAGGTGAGGTACCCTCTGATTTCAAGAAAAATGTTATCATCCCTAAACCGAAGAAATTAGGAGCTGACAGATGTGAAGATTACCGTACAATCTGCTTGATTACTCATGCTTCAAAGATCCTGTCTAGTATAATTTACAAGAGGATGGAAAGCCAGATAGAAATGGAGTTGGGTGAAGACCAGTTTGGTTTCAGGAGAAATGTAGGAACAAGGGAAGCTATACTGAGTTTTAGGCTGATTTTTGAAGATAGAATAAGGAAAGATAAGAGAACGTTCATGGCATTTGTAGACTTAGAAAAGGCTTTTGATAACGTTGATTGGTGTAAGTTGTTTGAAATAATGTACAGGGAAAGGAGGGTGCTCTACAATCTATACAGAAACCAGACAGCAGTCATTAGAGCTGAAGGACATGAGAGAGAAGCTGGTATTCAGAAAGATGTAAGGCAAGGCTGCAACTTATCACCCATACTTTTCAATCTATATATTGAACAAGCAATGAAGGAAATTGGAGAAAAATTTAAAGTGGGAGTGAAGATTCTAGGAGAAATATTTTCAACTCAGAGATTTGCTGATGATATCATTATTTTGGCCGACATGCCAGAGGATTCGAACGAATTTTTGAATGGTATGGAATCCGTCTTGAGGAAATAATTCATGATGAAAATCAATAAATGTAAAACAAAAATATTGGAATGCAGCCGAAATAAATCAGAAACCTCTATGTACATCAAATTGGCAGGTAAAACGCTAAAGGAAGTAGGAGACTTCTGTTACTTAGGAAGCAAAATAACCAGTGATGGGCGAAGCAAAGAGGATATAATAAGTAGGTTGGCTCAGGCAAGGAATCTGTTGAAATCGAATATAGATTTAGGTATAAGGAAGTCATTTTTGAAAGCCTTTGTCTGGAGCGTGGCACTATATGGATGTGAAACTTGGACTATTGATGCAGCAAAGAAAAGGAGAATTGAAGCATTTGAAATGTGCTGTTACAGGAGAATGATGAAGATCAGATGGGTAGATAGGGAAACAAATGAAGAGGTATTAAGACGAGTGGGGGAGGAGAGATGTTTCTGGCGACTGCTAATGAAGAGAAGGGATAGGTTGGTAGGACACACACTAAGACACCCAAGAATAGCAAGCTTAGTTATAAAAGGAAGGGTCGAGGACAAGAACTGTAGGGGTGGACCAAGGTTGGAATATGTTAAACAGATTGCTTCGGATGTAGGGTATGGTAGCTATGTAGAGCTGAAATGATTAGCTCAGGACAGGGAGCCATGGCGCGCTGCATCAAACCAGTCAAAAGAATGAAGACTCAAACAACATTAACTAGAAAAGCTATACTAAGTATGACAAAACATATTTCTAAATATTTGTATAGGCTAATCTTAAACTTCAACCCTAGGCTAGTGATCAGATGACCACGTGACGATCGAAACGGGTAATCATAAAATTACATTTTATCAGTGATTAATTTTAATACGGTATAAGTAACTTTTTCATGAAAGTGTGTTTTATATACCGTATGTAGTTACCCCGCCTAATCTAATTGGGCAAACCCATATTGGCCGACTGAAAAGCATAAATTGATAATGGGAGAGGGAGACTATGAAAGACCATTTCAAGGACGGTCAACAATGAACTTCAGGCTCGCTCATCTACTGAGTCTGGAGTTTGCCTTACACTGCATAGCTATTACATTTGGTAAACTACTCCTTTGTATAATATATAAATTCAAATAAAAATAAATTCATGGCTGATGAAACCTACACACGATTACAGGCCAGTGTTCCTGCAGGTGTTCCATTCACTCCACAAAATCGACGTGAAAGACTCGTGTGCCGTTGAGAAAACCAGTGTGGGTTGACAAAAGGCATAGTGTCATCATTAGTGATGAATTGTTCCTCTGTCTTTCTCGCACTGATTGCCATATCGTGTGCGACAACATACGAAGAGAGAAGTGCTTAGACATTATTGTCGAGAGGCACAGGACCAACTCTGGGCATTATGGTCTGGGGAGCTATCGGCTATAATGTAAAATATCAATTAGGGATTGTGACTATTGCTTGCTTGATTTGAATGGAATAGTGAATTCCAGTAATCTAGCTAAACAGAATGAATTGGCAATGACTAATAGATTTCTACGATGGTGGCCTAGGCTTAATTCCAAGCTCTGTCATGAATTTTAAATCTAGTATGAGGTTTGCAAACATCCAGAGGACAGTTGAGAGGAGAGTAGTGGATTCATATCCTACTCTCGGCCATTGTAGAAGTGGTTTTCCGCTGATTCCCAAAGTAAATTCAAATCCCAGCCGATTCCTTCCCAACTTAGCTCTTAGTTACAAGTACTGTACGGAGCTCAGAAGAATGCGAGCGTGGGGTGAGGTGGAGGAAAAGGGGAGGGGCATTCCCTACATAGCCTACAGTAATTCGTTGCTATTTTTTTTTCTTTTCGTGTAGCCTCCTCAGAGGTCGAGAGCAGGTCTTTCTATTCGACGCCCGTGGGCGACCTGCGCGTCGGGGTGAGAGATGGAATGGATGAAGATGAATGAAACTGGGCAAGGATGTGGAAGGAAGCGGCCGTGGCCTGTCAGAAGGTACTGTCCCAGCATTTGCCTGGCGTTGAAAATGGGAAACTACGGAAAACCATTTCATGCACAGCCGACGGTGGGGCTCGAACCCACGCGTCTACCGAGTCAGCAGAGAGCTTGGCCCCATGACCTAACGCCGCGCTTTAGCCAGCGTAGCCACTACTGTCGGTATTTGTTGCTATGGCAACCTGCTTCCTTCTCAGCAGAATATACAGGGTCTTTATTTTTGCTTCGCAAGGCGACCTTCGCTGGCTGTTACAGGTTGGCGCGCGCGGTGCCCGGCCATATTCCCACGCTCTTGCTGCGGTATATGTGTGAACTCCAAGCTAATTGGGTGTTTTATAAAGCTACTGTGTACTGTATATCGCATTGTATAGTGTCTTATTGTGATTGTGTATAGTGCTGTAATGCCCTATGTGAAATATTCGTTACATGTATATCTGCACAATACGTACACAAAGTGCAGGAAATCGTGCACTAGAACAAGGCAAAAGTTTCGAGTGAAATTTCCAGGGAGACCCATTCCTATAAATCGGACAATAAAACAACTGGCTAAGAGATGCAAACGTACAGGTTCAGTAAACAATGAAAATAGACTTTGTTATTTCCTTACTGAAGCTACTGTAAATTAACCGGAGTAACCGGGACATGGGCGCCCGCAGGGAGGGGCAAGGTGGGGCTGTGGCCCCCCTCTGGAATTCCGAGAATGTTGATATTCGATTGGTCAATGTCACCAGTTATTTCATAAATTGAAGTTTCTGATAATCAACTGACAAATGTCACAATAGAAAACATCATTAATGTTGCTGACATATATGTATTTATATTCAAAAATATATGGTTCTAATGATGTCATGCACTAGACCACCAACGGAAACATAGCTCCATTTTTCAATATGGTTATGCCTAGTGTGAATACCTTATGTTTACCCAACACTAGGGCCAGATGGCCTCGTAGTTCCGCCCCTTAAAACAACAATAACAAACTAACCCAACACTATCAAACGTGGTTAGGCCGGCTACTACTTTCGCCACCTCACTTTGGCAGTGACGATATGAGAGCACGTTCTGGAGATATTTTTATACATTGCAACACCGATAGCAGATTTCAGCCCTTAAAGCGAGGTTTTCTTTGCTGACTAGTAAATTATTGGTCCCTTAAGGTCGCGCTTACAATATAGGGACATTTACTGTTTTGAGGCCCGTAATTACGGGGGAACTAACAGGGCAGCTGCCCAGGGCGGCAGGATTTAGGGGTGGAAGAAAATTTGGAAAACTGTCCAAAACCGCTTGGGCATTAAACGCCAAGTTTTTAATGTTTAATCCCCCTACACACACACACACACACACACAAGAGAATTATTCATTGTCACACATTTGCAATGTTCATTATTTAAGGACACACAAAACGGGATTGTGTTAGTCATCGTGGTGTTCTTGCTTTTGAATCGGACTTGAAAGTGAAATTGGACTAATGAAATCCTAATCTTGTATGCAAATGACAAGGCAGGAAGGAATCCCCTTGTTATTTAAATAATTGGTGTTTTTCTTTTTACGTATGGCTTTTAGTGCTGGGAATGTCCGAGGACATGTTCGCCCGAGTTTGTAGCTGCTTGTATGCGGACCCCCTTGGGGTGAGCTACAAATACCGTCGCGTGTGGAATGTTGTCTGGGAAGGAAAGTGTGAATGTAAGGACGAGGAATTGGAAGGTAGTGGCTGTGGCCTATAGTTAGGGACCAACCACGGCATTTGTCTGGAAGGAAGATGGGAAACCACAGAAGACCATCTTAAAAGTCGTCGGCGGGGGGATTCGAACCTCCTCGCCTCCCGGATGTGAGCGAATGCCTGCAGCCACACAGTAACGACCACGGCTAACTCACCCGTTTTTGCCATTGGTTGTGTATATCTTTTGAAATTTAAATGTAAATTCTTTGTATTAAGTTCTTTTTTTTTTTTCAATTTATAAGTTTAGTCAACACATAGTTAAATACACTCTCATTGAAGAAACAGCCCCATAGGTAAAGGACACTTTAATAAATCGACATATATTAAATCGGGGGTAGCAAAGATTTTTTATTTTTCCTCAGGGGCTTCAGGAGCCCTAAATGCGGGCCAGACTGTGTTGTACACTCGTCTAAATTTGCGTCGTTCTGCCTTACTGCGATCGTTATTCATGCTGCAAAATGCCATACCGGTAAATTTTTATTCAAGGTGTGCCATACTACAACTGTGGTCCATTTCTTGAGGACAGAGCAATTATTGCTTCAAATGAACAGCAATCTACCATTGTTGTAGATTCTTAGCCTGTAGTGTTAAATCTTCTACGATCGAAGCAATTTACATGCTAATAGTTAAATAGTTCTGCGGTGTTTTTGTGCCGTTATCAAAGCGAGATCAGTTGAGACAAAATGGTGAATTCAGTGATAGACTTCGTTATGTTGTAGTCTATATGATTCCAATGGAATCTACTTGCAAGGCAATTTCCGATGCGCCAAAATGTAGACTTATATGAGTGGAGAAGCTAATTTAATCCTAATTTAATTGGGCTCGTAGTCGTATTGACCGACTGAAAGTTACAATTCAATATAGATCAATAGGTGACAACGCCAAAGTTGAAGGGGGGATTGATAATGATGTGCTTCTGAAAGAAGAAAATTACAGAATAGACATTAGCAGGCGCTTAACTCAAGGAACATTCATGTGACATTCTTAAGTGCAAATGTATAATAGGCCTAGTTAAATGATCCTGCGATGTTTGTCGTTATCAAAGCGACTAAGAAGTACATGATTTAGTGAGTTTTATATATTTTACTTTACGGTCAGCCATAATCAAATGAAATATTTTCTTTCTAACAGGAAAATTTGCTAAAACCAAGGGCGTCACAAGTACGAGTAACGTACAATACGAATTTATCATTTCGTACTAAATTCATTATGTTAAGAAGAGCAATGCGAAGTATTCCCCGTAACTTGTTAACCTTCGGGCGGGCGCGCCTTTTGCACTCACACCAGTTGGCGCGCTCCGGCATTTTGGCCGCTCTCATTCACGTTCAGTTCTTAAAGCCAGAAGTGTTTGTTGACATGAAATTCACTGGAATTTCAATTGTTACACTAAAGACACATTAAGTGAGCAAATATTTTTTTTATTTTTCAACGACTTTTATCACTTCTGCAAACTGATAAGGAACAACGCAACAAACATCTCAATGAAAATAGTACTGTAAAAGAATAATATTCCAAATATAGGCCTATCACTTGTGTTCAGATTTCATCATATCAAGGTTACAATGTTATCACACTTCCATTTGGAATTAGACGTCTTCATCTTCATCCTCTACTTCAGGCTGTGCACATGAGTTGCATGTGATTTCTTGGACTGAATGTTTTTTACATACATATTTCGCACATTTTTGCAGGACATCCGAGTCCGATTGTTCTTAGATCTACCACAATAAAAACAAATTTGTATTTTTGTGGAAGGTGTAACTTCAACCTGATCAGGTTCTTCCTTATACTTTTCTAGAAAACAACGTAGTTCTCGAGGAAAAGTAGTTATTGTGGCCCGGTATTTTAGATTTTATTCCGTGAGGGAAAAACTTAAGTTGGATGCATAAGTTTTTCTCCTCAGATCACTGTTCCGAGTATTGGCCTTGAAGATCTTGAAGGAATTAATCCCAGCCACATCAAGAAGACAGTAAAATACCACCATTGGCCATCTTCGAGTTGTTCTGGAAGTGGAGGACCTTGAACACGTGAGGTCCACTGTGACCACCCCTCCTTTGGTGCCATTATAGTCCATAATTTGGTGTGGTTTGCCTGTCTCTTCATCATTTTTGTTGTCGTCGTGCATCGTAGACAAGACGAGCACTGCTTTCTTTCTCCTTGTCACCATAGAGATCAAAGTCATATCAGGTTGAGCACCAAACTAGTAACTTCCGGGTACTGATGTAGAATTGCGCTCCACAAACTCTGGGGGAATCTCCTTTTTGTTACTTTTCAGGGTGCCCAAAAAGGTCAATCCGTTCTTCAGCAAATCCTCGGCTAGAGGATAGCTGATAAAGTAATTATCTGTAGTGACATTACGATTTGTTTTCTTGATGGGATCTGTCAGTCTGACAACAATATCATGAGGCTTGTTGGTGGTAGCATAAGGGCCAGTTTCTTGCTTTTCACAATAAATTACAATATTTTACGTATAGAATGTTCGAGCATCACATAAGGCATACATTTTGGTGCCGTATTTGGCTGTTTTTTCTAGCCATGTACTGCACAAATCGACAACGGCCCCGGAAAGCAACCAGCATTTCATCGACGGTCAGGAATTCACCAGGAGAATATGACTGTTGTGAATTGTGGACGAATTTATTCAGAATGTCTCGAATGGGAGCTAGTCTGTCACTGTTCATCCGCTCCGTTCGTGTATTCACATCATCGAATCGTATACATCTCAATAAAAATCGGAATCACCTTTCGCTGAAATTAGCGCGCAAAATTGTATACCCAGTCCCGTTTGTCGCAAATGGTTCAGCTAGATTCGTACGATTCTCCCTTTTGACCGCCATAAATAATAATGCCCCCTAAAAAGCACGAATTTCTTTTATATCAGTCAACCTAAAATCCCTCTCTCGATTTCCAGTTTCCTTTCAGAATGTATATATTGGTGTTCTTAACAATACTATCAATAATGTCAGGGGTCATTATTAGTGAAAAACATTCGATTTCAGTCATACAATGACGGGCAGTTACCTTAGGGCCTGGAAAAGTTTTGACAATGTTTCTTCCCCTTGTTTTTCCAAGATTTGCGACAGGTTGATTCGCCCACAATATTTCTCCATCTTTACCGACAAAAAATCGAAGGTTCTCGCTATTTTCAGCGTCTTCTTCACCTTCATTTTCAATTTCCACTTCAGACTCACTGTCGTGGTCGTCCACATGTATTTCTTCAGTCTCGAAATCTGGATCATTCTCATCGTCTTCCGTCAGATCTTCTAGCTGGTCCATTCGTTCGTTTTCCTCCAACTCTTGAAGAATTGTAGAAATATCCTCAGGTCTGAGGTAAGGTTTCCTGAAACCCAAAAGTAAAGATTGAGTAAATCGTAGGTATTCATAAAATCCTAGAGTGGGAACGAGGGAGAGGGAGGACAGTGAAATTGAGGTGTAAAGCATAAATATTTGAAAAATATATCACACTGAAATTTATGATATTTGAGCAATTCATCATATAATATTATAAATCAAGTAAAGAAATAAATACTTACATTGTGTGTGGTGGACGGTAAACGTTTAGCACTGTTAGGCGCGCACCGGCAATGTGGCCGGTCCAACCTCCTACCGTGACATAGACAACTTCCGTAATGAATTGCGCAATCCCTCTACAAGTCTGAGGTGATGTTGGCCTGCCATATGACGTCTTGCATAGTAGTTAGAGAATACATAGGGGCGTGGTTGTCCCTCACGGGAGTATAGCAAAGTTGCGCGCCTTTTTTTTTAAACCCGGCCAATTTGCCGCGTGCGCGCCCGCCCGAAGGTTAAAAAGAGGAAAAACGTGATGGACCCGCTGCAACGGCCAGTACAAACTAGATATTTGGAAACTGTGCTATTTGAATTATTAGGCAGATTCATATGTAGAGATATCTCCACAGTTCAATTTAACTCAGTAATTTGAAAATATCTGAAAATATGTCCTCCAGTTACCATATTTAGAAAATAGGCGAACTGGATTTACATTAGCATTTTAATAAACTGCTTGATTTTTATATTATTGTCGATACATGGTGATACCACTAATTTTTACCTGTTTTTAAGAACTGTACATTATGACAATGAATGACAAAAGAAGAAACGCGAACTTCCATAGACAAAAACTGTGAACTTAAAACAAAACATTCCTCCCAATCTAGCCATAAAGCAGCCAACGGTTTCAGTCCCGTCAAATAATGATGATTATGATAATTCCTGTTTCAAGGGGCCTAACATCTAGGTTATCGGCCCCAGTCCAATAATGAATTTCACAAAGCAAGTATGAAATGAAACAAGAATAGCGGGGGGGGGGGCTGGTGGCAATGAAATGAAAATTATAACTTGGCCCCCCTCAGGAAAAAACCTGCGGGCGCCCATGAAACGGGAACTTCGTAAGGAGATGCCAATTGTTTGGCAGCGGGTGGGAAACATTTTCTGCGTCTACTGTAAACATGTGAGTAAAAATGCATGATACTGATTTTTAGCAACGTATTCTGCCGTACATATGCGCATGCGGTTGCTGGCAACTGAGCCGTCACTGGCGGAGCGAGAATGTCCTTGCCAAGCAAATATAAAGACCCTGTATATCTGTCCGTTGTGCACTCAGGACGAGTGGACACTGTTCAGAAATTATGGCACAATGTTTTTGAGAAGACATATCACAATGTTATCTCTGGCTACATTTCCCTGCCTAGCATTCTTCTGAGCTCTAGTATCGTCAGTACAATAACCCAGGTTATCAAATAGATTCCACACTTATTCAAGAATCCAGGGGTTTCTAAATGAAGCAAAAAAAAAATCACTTGGGCTAACTTTGCTTAAGGGTTACGCATTACATTTCTGTCAAGGAAATACAGTATATGTTCACTCTCTGCCTGTTTCATGCTTCTGGGATAATTCCCAAATTGTTCCATCATGAAGAATTAACAAGCATTTGCATTGCTGATAATAATAATAGCCTTTATTGCATCCAGTTGGCCATTGCTGTTAAAAACAGTGGTTTTACAGTTAATTAATTAATGTTGATTCATTTACAGGTTTTTGACTTTGTGGTCATGTGTACGTGTGGTGTTGGCTCAGTTCTGCCGCACAAGGCAGAATTAAATTCCTTGTCAGAGCCAGGAATCAAACCTAGACCTTTAAGGTGACAGCCAAAAACTCTAGTTACTATGCCACAAGGTGGATTGCACCAACAAAATGAAATGGCTGTACATCAATCATTCCGATAAGCCAATGTTAATTACCATAATTCTTCAGATAAAGTAAGTCATGGTGTACACAATTACCATTTTAACTTTTGCAAAATATACAAATGCAGCATTTTTTTAATAAACCTGGTATTTGGTGACTTTCTGTAATATTGGAACGGTACAGTAGGGGACATGGTGTGAAATGAAGAAGGGAATAAGGGTTTCTTTATTGGGGCATTATATTCTTTCTTGCATGTTTGACAATTTCCACACACAATGCTGCACTGTACTGATGAAATTAATGGCTCGAGAGTAACCTTGAGATACCTTTTTTTAGTACTTTCAATGCACAAGCAAATCTGGTCAGAATTTACAACAGGATTCCACTTGCAACTACATTGTAGGCCTATACAACATATCACTCTTTTCATAACTTTCTTATTACAGGAACTACTGGCCCGGCTCCTTTGCAAATGCCGCCATAGCAAACCATTTTCCAGCCCAAAATCTAGGATTTGCTCTCTGATGCCAGTGAGTTTCTTCAAATAAAATATCAAGAAAGATAGGTCATATAATAATCACCGACCATTTTGTAGGCCTATCTCAAAAGTTTTAAGTACCGGTTACATGTGTATCTAGCATTTCAGTCATCTCCGACATTTAAGGACAGATGAGCTACTTGTTACGTTCCTTAAAACCACATCTTAAACAAAACCTAACGCATCTCAATCAGGTACGGTATCACAATATAAAATGGTTCTAAACAGTGGCATCGAAGCTTACTAAACTAAATCAAACACCACTAAAATAGTGTCATACATAATATCTATAGTATATATAGCAGCAAATACTTTAAAGTGATCAGTTTTATTGAAACCGTAACTGAACAATACCATACATAACCTCCATGATCGAATTTCTTTGTCAGAAAAAATATCGCTACTGATTCATTAGATACAGTATGCTCAAGTGCAGTCTAATCATAAATTGTCTGACCAAAATTGCATTTCCATCGAAAGTATAATTAATTTACACGGTAAAATATCACTGAAGGCTTCCTCGCCACATTCCACAGTAGCCTACATCATTGTGGAAAACAATGAACCGTCACAAGTTTAATTCCGTGACTTAATGCAGTTTATAGATTGCTATAAATGCCAGTCTCTATCACCGTTTCCATCCTGGAAAAATTTGCGAATGGTTTATTGCTTCCAGATTGCATCACATCGTCAAACATTATTTACCGCGCCATATTTGATTTTATAAAGCAGCTTCCGGTTACATTACTGACCACGGAGAAAAAAGCTTTGGTTGTTCACCACTGACGCATGCGCACTGGAGCAAGACCTTCCGCTCCCTAGACGCGTCTAATTATAATAGATATCGCCCTAGTCGAATACATGTGCTGCCGTCTGTAGAGGAACGCAAAAAGGTCGAAGCTTAACTTACTAGAGTTCTTGTTCCATGTCATCAACATTCACGTTCGCCAACTTGTTTATATTATCGACTAGCAGTAGTGCCCGGCTTCGCCCGGTGGATTTGTTTTATGGATGATAATGAATACTGCTACAGAACTGGCACATGATACTTAAACTAACACAAAAAAACCTTTTGAGGTGGTGCTGGTGCGTATGATAAGTAGTAGGCCTACAGTACCGTATAATGGACGTAACATCCAGGTCTTTTTCCCGTAATCATAATGATAATAATGAACAGGCTATTTACAACCTACAGAACTGACACATGTAATTTAAAAACTAATTCAAAATATGATTAGAAAGAGGAGTGTGTGAAATAAAAGACACTGCCTAGGGCCTATAACTAATTGGCTGTTAGAAAAGTAGAGACCAATAGTGTCGTCATTTGTCGCATAGCACCAAAGAAAAAGATCAGAGCTCATTAGAAAAGTTCGGCTGACCCGAGCTCCTGAGGTAGCAATAGTGTTATTTATCGCCACATAGCGCTCAAGGATGATCGGAATAAATAAAAGTAAATTTGAAAACACCAACGCTTATTGCATTTGATAACCTGAATGTACTGCAGCAACACCATCGCACTTATACAAAGGCATAATATTTTCATTATGATAACAGTTTTAAGGAGCCTAAGAAATCGTTTGCACTAATTTCTCCCCGTGACTGCAATTTATAAGCAGCGCAAAAAATAACTATTTTTGCAATTCTGCACCCGAACACGGGTAGGGGTGGCGTGAAGAAGCCCACATTGCCAGTCAACAATAGACTTATTAAAATATTCTTACAGTTACACTACTACGGACATGAATGGTTCTAGGGCCTTAAAACGTGGTTTTCAGGTTCCTCATGTCTATTATTCTAAATGTAGGGAACGGATAAGGTTCTCCAAAACATCAAGTGGGCAGTGTTACCAGCAGGGTTTCAAACGGTATGCCTAAGTATATAAAATGTGGTTCAGATCGGTGAAACGGTGTAGATTTGTCCCAAAGGGCCTAAATGCAGGGAATGGCGTGGTCTGTCCGAAATTTCAAGTAGACAGTGTTACTAGTAGAGCTCCAAAGTGTAAGTGCATAAAGTTTGGTTTAGATCTGTGAAACGATGCAGATTTGTGCCTAAGGGCCTAAATGAATGGAATGGAGTGGTCTGTCCGAAATATCATGTAAACAGTGTAATTCGTCGGGTTCCAAACGGTAAGTATGTAAAATTTTATTCAGATCGGGGAAACGGTGTAGATTTGTGCCAAAGGGCCTAAATACAGGGAATGGTCTGTCTGAAAATTAAATTGGACAGTGTTACTCGTCGGGTTCCAAAGGGTAAGTATGTAAAATTTGGTTCAGATCGGTGAAACGATGTAGATTTGAGCCAAAGGGCCTAATTACGGGGAATGGAGTGGTCTGTCCGAAATTCCATGTAGACAGTGGTACTCGTCGGGTTTCAAATGGTAAGTAAGTAAAATTTGGTTCAGATCGGTGAAACGGTTTAGATTTGTGCCAAATGACATAAATGCAGGGAAATTTAAAGTGGACAGTGTTACCTGCAGTGTTCCAAAGTTGAAGTATGCAAATTTTGGTTCAGGTCGGTGAAACTATGTAGATTTGTGCCAAAGGGCCTAAATGCAGGGAATGGATTGGTCTGTCCGGAATTTCATGTAGACGGTAGTACTCGTCGGGTTCCAAAGGGTAAGTGTACATATTTTGGTTCAGATCGGTGAAACGGTGTAGTTTTGTGCCCAAGGGCCTAAAGACGGGGAATAGAGTGGTCTGACCGAAATTTAAAGAGGACAGTGTTAAACGCAGGGCTCCAAAAGGTCAGTATACACATTTTGGTTCAGATCATGAAACTGTGTAGATTTGTCCCAAAGGGAATGGAGTGGTCTGCCTGAAATTTAAAGTTGACAGTCTTACCCGCACGGTTCCAAAGGGGAACTACACGAATTTTGGTTCAGATCGGTTAGACAGTGTAGATTTGTGTCAAAGGACCTAAACGCAGGGAATGGAGTGGTCTGTCCAAAATGTCAAGTGTACGCTTTTACCCGCAGGGTTCCAAAAGGTAAGTATACAAATTTTGTTTCAGATTGGTGAAACGGCATAGATTTGCGCCAAAGGGCCTAAGTGCAGGGAATGGAGTGGTCTGTCCGAAATTATAAGTGGACAGTGTTACTCGCAGGATTCCAAAGGGTAAGTATACAAATTGTGGTTCAGATCGGTGAAACGGTGTAGATTTGTGCCAAAGGGCCTAAATGCAGGGAAAGGAGTAGTCTGTCTGAAATTTTAATTGGACGCTGTTACCCGTAGGGTTCCAAAGGGTAACTATACACATTTTGGTTCAGTTCGGTGAAACGGTGTAGATTAGTGCTAAAGGGCCTAAATGCAGGGAATGGAGTGGTCTATAAGGGTAACTATAGGCTACACATTTTGGTTCAGTTCAGTGAAACGGTGTAGATTTTTGCCAAAGGGCCTAAATGCAGGGAATGGAGTGGTCTGTCTGAAATTTAATGTGCACAGTGTTACCCGCTGGGTTCCAAATGGTAACTATACAAATTTTGGTTCAGATCGGTGAAACGGTGTAGATTTGTGCCAAAGGGCCTAAATGCAAGGAATGGAGTGGTCTGTCCGAAATTTAAAGTGGAGAGGGTTACCCGCAGGGTTCCAAAGGGTAAGTATACAAATTTTAGTTCAGATCGGTGAAACGGTGTAGATTTGTATACATAACAGACAAACAGACAAACTTTGATCTTTATATATATAGATATGTAATACCGTACCGTTGATGTCATTTATGAGCTTCATTTAAATCTAAACCAACGTCGTGACCGGGCTAGTGTTCCATGGATTTCATTATAAGTTCTGCTCCGGGAGAGAATTCCATGATCCGGATGAAAACGGCATATGCGAACTATGTGAGTTTGTACTGCTGTTCTGACTCTGAGGAAAGCGATGACAAACTACCTCACTTCTCTTCTTGTCTTGGTATCTACCCACGTAACCTTACGGCGGTGCTTCTTGAGGATCCAACCAGCCTTCGGGGTGACTACCTAACAGACAGACAGACAGTGTGAAATGTATCACATGCCCAAGCGGAATCATGCCAATAGTGGCATATAGCAAGGATTGGTTGATTAGGGTTTCTGCTAAAATGCACACACATTCGATATGGCTACAGGCTGCAATAATGAGTATATATTAAATCTAAATCAGTGAATATCTATTTGAATTGCGTGTTGTTTTTTGCGTTGCCATTAATAATGCATTGAAAATATTGTGCGTCTATATCTGCCACCTAGTGGAGAATTTTTGTCTCAGCCTATTCGCGAAAATGTTTCCATAGAACAGGCAGTATAAGAGAATCGAGACGGCGGTGGTTGCACACGCAGTTGAGTTATTTAAATCTCTATGTCACCCCAACACAACATACTTTTAAAGATATTTCGTCTGGTTGCTGGTAGATATCTGTCGTGCAGATTCGGTGGCGAACGTCATTTTAAATAAATATTCCATTGAAAAATGCACAATTTAACGCTTTATTTTATAACGTCTGAGTAATTAAAAATCAATAGGGCCTAAACATTTAAAAAAATCAAGCAAAAAAAAAACTCTGATAGGTTTTGAACCCCGACCAACCGGGTAAGAAAAGAACACTTTACCACACAGTCAAAAATGTACACTGATGGTTATAGTTATCATTCAACTTACATACAACGTTCTAGCATATAATGATTTGGACTAAACTATTTCTTCAGTGGATTATATTTTCATTTCAAACCATTTCATACAAAGATTATATTATTTCGATCAGTAGGCTATATTGCATGCAGCAAACTATTGAAATATAAGTCAGGCAAGAGAGATCAGCTGCCATCTTGTCTTGTTACCGACACGGCTCAACTCTTCCAAATCACTCACACAGTATAATATTATAATATAAAATTCTAATATTCAGCGGGTCACGTCATTTAGCATAGCTTAAACCACCCTTGGTTCTATAATCGGAATTGGTGGGTCCTAAGTTGTGGATTGTAATGATTGCATAATTTACTAGGCCGCCATCCTAAAATGGTATGTCTGATGACCTTGTAGTTTGAGGGTAAGGCGCACCCCCTATGAAGGTAGAGGTTTACCAAATTTGGTAGAGATCCGATGATTAATTTAGTCGTAATTTAATATTAAGTTTTGAACATTGGGGAGGCCACCATTAAATTTTCGTAAAGATCCCGGCGATATCGAACATGACACTGAGGTGTTCTTTGCTAGTGCTACCTTTGTACTAAATTTCGTTCAATTAGGTTTCGTTGTGTTTAAATTGATACTGGGGTGACAGATCAACAAACTCACACACTGACAGACTGACAACTATTGACCCGTGTTTATCCCATTTTTTGAGAATTCGAAAGTAGGCTAATACAAATAATCCCTACATATTATTTCCTATTTTACGGGATCGGAGACAAGGTGAGGAGAAACATTTCAAGGGAACTGACGGTGGGATTTTAACCATTGGCCTTGGACGTTAACGCACATAACCGTTCTGGTAATAATGACAGTAATATTTCAAATAGTAATATATTATTGCTATGTTGAACAGTCTGAATGTAAGAAAGCATTTCGTATTTTGAATTGTATTTTAAAATAGGCCTACTGTTTTGTTTTTTTCGGATATTTTAAAGTGTAGCCTACCGGTATTTTGTATCTAAAATACATATTGGTAGTATTTTTCCCAACATTGTGAAGTCTTAACTAGTGTGTGTATTTGTAATTGAGGTAGGATAAGGGCAGGAAGCGGCCGTGGCTTTCGGTTAGGTACTACCTCAGCATTGGTATTGATTAGGAGTGGGAAACCACTTCCAGGATGGCTAAGTTCATCCTCAATATCCCTCAGACCACGATGTAGCCTAATATCTTGTGGCTGAGCTGGGAATCGAACCCGGGCCTTCGCGTTGACAGTCAAAAAGCTAGCCACTACGCAACGAGGCGGCAGAATACTTTCTAGTTTGATGATGAATTTACGGGTAAAGTATCTAATCTTCCAGGTACCGGTATGACTGGGCATCTTATATTCTGGGCATCTTATATTCCATGTTCCAAATCGCTGACCTTGAGGGAAAGTAAAGAAAAGGGTTAGGTAATTGGGGCAGGCAGTTTCCGGGAAAGAAGATGCTAATTAAGGAATAAAGTTTTAATGTGGTATTTCGCTGGCACTAAGACGGCAGTAAGTTGCAATGAAAATCAAAAGTTAACGGCATTTCCATAGCTGTTCAGTGAGGATATATGCCTCAAAACGCACAGAGGGGTTTTATTCGACTTGGCTGCAGAATCACTTGCCACGTGGGATAAAATACATGCGATGGTGGACGAGGCGGCTTTTCTATGAAATGAAGGCAGTAATTATTATTCTGTCATTCACACAAATTAGATGAATACACAGTGGCGAAGCGAGACACGGCTAAACTGAGTGTAACAGCTTGTCCATGACCATCCAAACTTCCAACATGATAACCAACATCGTCAGACAGTGGCAAGGTGGGAGTGTGTGACGGAGAGTTGATAAATGTAGGCTTTCTTGAGGTTATTGATTGAATATGTATTTATTCCAATAAGTTTTGTAATTTGCAACCAGCGCATAAGAATATATAATAATTTGTGTTAGAAAAACGTGCGTAGTCTTGAAAGTTGCCAATTTATAAGCTAGCAATATCGTCACCGAGTTATTAGTGTCTTCCATGTAGGCTAACTCGCGGCAAGATATTAAGATCGGAGAATTTTGAGCTCAATGTAGAGATATGTAGTACGGTACGGTAATATTTAAAGATATAAATAAATTTAATGATAGAGATCATTCCTACAACCTGAGTTCAGCTTGAACATGGTCGTGCTCTGTGCAGATTATTTTAATATTGTTTCACTGTCGAGGATACACAGATTTAAATGTGTAATTAGAAACTTCTATATGACGGTAATTATACAAGTTACCCGTCGATAGTATTTATATGTTCCTAAGAATAAGTACATCTTCCAGTCTCTTCCGTTTACAGCTGGATCTATCAGGGAGATCTGTAGTGTTTGGTTTGAACTGGGTTTCTTGCAACACGAGGTGGAAGTATTGTCTTGCACTTTCTGGAACTCTTTTGTATCCAGTTACTGCCAATTTCTTAGTACGTGTGGAGTAACTTGAGTTTGTGAAGTATTTTAGCGTAATATATTCTACCCGCTCCATCATATTGTGCTCAGGTTTGTGCTATTACATAAAACAAAGTGACTGACTGACAGACTCATCATCGCCCAGGCAAAGCTATTAAAGTTAGAAACATGAAGTTTTGGGGATATATTCGTTGTAAGACAAAGACGCCCACTAAGGAAGGATTTTTGGGTATTCTGGTTCTAAAGGGGTGTTAAGGGGGTTACACCTGCATTTCATTGAATAACAATAAGTCCCGATTGGTTTTATTGGGGGATGTGATACTCGGCATATAAGCTCATCATTAAAATTAACAAGACATATGTCTGAGGGGTTTTCGATGTGGTGAATATTATGAGGCGAAAGGGGTGAAAAGTGGGGGGTTGAAGGGTTCCTAACGGAGCGTGTATCTCTTAAACGACATAGCCGAGGAGTTAGAAACTCGGGGGGAAAATCAGCTTGAAAAATAAGTAAATAGGTGTTCGACCGTTCCTTCATAAATCCAATTTAAGGGGCCCGTGGGGAGGGGTGAAATTCTGAGGGGGAAAACAGGAAAGAAAGTGTCCTAACTGATTGACTGACTCACTCACTTATCAAACTCAGGGGGAAAAAACAAACTTAAAAATAAATAAATAAATAGGTGTAGGTGTTTCACCGTTTTTTTTTCCACAAATCCAATTTAAGGGGTTCATGGGTAGGGTAAAATTCTGAAATCTATTATATAAAACAAAGTGTTCCGACTGATTGATCATCGCCCGGCCAAAGCTATTAAAGTCAGAAACATGAAATTTTGGGGATATATTCTTTGTAAGTTAAAAACGCCCACGAAGGAAGGATTTTTGGATATTCAGGTTCTAAAGAGGTGTTAGGGGGTTAAACCTGCATTTCATTGAATAACAATATCTCCCAATTGGTTTCATTGGGGGATGTGATACTCGGCATATAAACTCATTTTTAAAAATAAGAAGACACATGTCTGAAGGTTTTTCAATGTGGTGTATATTATGGGGTGAAAAGTGGGGGTTGAAGGATTCCTAACGGAGCGTGTATCTCTTAAACGACATAGACGAGGAGTTTGAAACTCTCGGGGGTGGGGAATCAGCTTGAAAAATAAGTAAATAGGTGTTCGAGACCGTTTTTTCATAAATCCAATTTAAGGAGCCCATGGGGAGGGTGAAATTCTGGGGAGAAAACGTCCACTAAGGAAGGATTTTTGGATATTCACTCATCATCTCCTAGCCAAACCTATTTCAGTTAGAATCATGACATTTTGGGGGTATGTTCGTTGTATGTCGAAAACGAAGGATGGATTTTTGGATATTCATGCTCTAAAGGGGTGTTAAGGGGGTTAAACCTGCATTTCATTGAATAACAATATCTCAACGAGTTGTTTCATTTGGGGATGTGATACTCGGCATATAAACTAATCATTAAAAATAAGCAGACATGTGTCTAAGGGTTTTTCGATGTGGTGTATATATATTATGAGGTGAAAGGGGGAAAATGTGGGCGTAGTGGTTTTTTACTAGTGTAATTTTATGATGTGTACTTCTTTCATAGGATTTTAGGTACTGTAAATTGATTTTCTGTTTAGTCAGTGTGTTTAATATACTGTATCTCACTTTATTTCCTATTTACGTTTGAGGTCGGAAACCATGATGTGATTTTGAGTCGAATTTTATACATGGGATGCGACTTGACGTTGGGGAGATGTTAATATTTATGTGCCATTGTTGTGCTATATTATCTTTATTGTCTGATTGTTTACGGTCTTTACCAATTTATTACCATTATTATTCAAAATTAAACTATAAATCAAACATAGCATTCATGATTGAGACGTTGCTAAGTGTACAGTACTCTTTACAACTACAGTTTTCGCGGGCGAAGCCGCGACGGGTTATGCTAGTATCTTATATAGTTAGCGCCATGGTCGAACAAGTTTTACCGTTAAACTCTTCTTCTCACTGTGCACCTTGGGAGTTATATGCTCATTACCAGAAGCCTTACTTGAAATCTGAGTTCTGAAATTACCTCATTTGATGTGTTGTATATGATAATGATTTGGCGTAATGGTATTAGTACGGCCTCTTATAATTCTGATGTGCACTTTGTGTGTTTTAGTTTGCTGAAAAATATGGAGCAACAACCACTCATTAAGAGTGAGCCAGAATGGCAGTCCGATACTGATGAATTCCCCAATACTGTAAGTTGTATTTTTAACGTATATCGTATAACAAGCAATCTTAGTGATGTGCTTGACAAGCAAGGTTTAGGGACTTAATACCTGCTACCAAATAGTAGGCTAACTAGGATGTTTAATATTTTATTGTTACGCGTACGTAACTTAGTACAGTTATTATGTCTGCAGGTTTAACGATGGCTTATACTTTATAATACATTCTTGGTATCAATCTGCTCTGGGCCTAATTGCAGGAGAAGTCTACACTACCGTACACGCTGTGCTAACAGTAGCTAATTTATTCGTAATGCCAGTGTCCTCTGTTGGCAGCCTGGGCTCTCTAGTAGGTGAAGTCTACATCATACGCTGTACTAACAGTAGCTAATTTATTGGCATTGCAAGTATATCTGTTGGCACCCTTGACCCTTTTGTATGTGAAGTCGATACTACACACTGTCCTAACAGTAGCTAATTTATTGGCAAAGCATATTCACTGTGTTGGCACCCTGGACCTTATTGTAGGAGAAGTATACATAACAGGCTGTGCTAACAGTAGCTAATTTATTGATAATGCAGGTTTACTCTGTTGGCACTCTGGACCCTATTGTAGGTCAATTATACACTACATGCTGTTTCAACAGTAGCTAATTTATTGATAATGCAGGTTTACTCTGTTGGCATCCTGGATCCTATTGTAGCTCAAGTCCACACTACATGTTGTGTTAACAGTAGCTTATTTGTTGGTAATGCAGGTTTACTCTGTTGGCATCCTGGTTCCTATTGTAGGTTAATTCCACACCACTCTGCATGTTTACACATATTTGTGAACTAACTCATATCTTTGCAGGACGATACAGACACAGATATTAAAATCGAGGAATCTTCTATTCTGGAGATTCTTCCATGCAAGAAATCAGAAACATCTTCTTCAGATCTGAGAGAGGTAAGTATCTTCATTTCACTTTACAAAACATCTCCTTAATAGCATTTTGGGATTAAGAGTTGTTTTTTTTACAATTGTGTTGGTGACAAACCGAAGCGTTTGGCTGTTAGGTTGTGTTTTGTACAGCAAGCACATTCAATATTGGTGGAAGGATGGTGAAATAAATTGTCTGTTCCATGCAATACTTCCACCCACGACCGCCGGGTTTGTGCGATGTTGTTCTGATCACTGAGCTTCTGGGGATGCAGTATAATGCCATTGACAACAGGTATATTATGTGAAGCTAGCATATGTTTGGAACAGTCGCATTGTTTTAGTTGCCAACTGTGGACGTTAAGTCCAGGAGAATTAGGATATCTGTATTCTGGTCATATCCTACAGTTAGGAGCTGCATTTGACTGCCCTTATGACTGGTCTACTGTGCTTTTTGAACTCCAGGCAATTTTTGGGTTGTTTCTAACTTATGGCAGTGGAGCATTGCAAGAACCTGTAGTTGACCTTAGGCAAGAAGATAATTGAAGATATGAGTTAAATGTAAAATAATGTTCTAGAACCTTATGGAGAATGTCATTGCTAATACTTTTATTTGCAAGTACATACTGAAGAAACTTTTTGCAGCCGTATACCCTTTTGTCTGGCCCATAGGTGGTGTTAATGAGCCCTGAAATATAGTCAAGAGTTAGTAGTCAATTATTGCCTCTTGGGAGTAACCGTCTGAGAATTTTCCTTTGTTTGAAGTTACTGAATTGTAGATTATAACCATTAACTGTATATTGTTCCTCTCTGGAACTGGTATGGGATGGACAGTACAAACGTCATTCAGAAAATATTATCTTCACTTCAGCTGACCAGTGCTGTACAATTGCTTGGTTTGTTATTTGTGTAAAAGTATAAGCACAGAAATAAATTATTCCTTCTTTTCCCTAGGATGTGGAAAAGGATCTCCAAGAACGAGAAAGTGTTGGAAGTGAAAATCACTTAAATGAGTAAGTGTTCAACGTACAAAATACGTGATCTTTCGCTTGACGTGTGCATAGCTGTATGTTTTGGATTTGAATAAGATTGGTTTGCAAAGTAAGATATGTCTCTCATTGTTTTTGTCTTATCATTGAAGTGTTGTTGAGTCTTCAGTCTTTTGACTGGTTTGATGCAGCCGTCCGTGCCTCCCTGTCCTGTGCTAATCGTTCCATATTTACATAGCTACCACACCCTACAACCGAGGCAATCTGTTTAACATATTCTAACCTTGGTCTACCCCTACAGTTCTTGTCCTCAACCCTTCCTTCCTTAACTCAGCGTGTTATTCCTGGGTGTCTTAGTATGTGTCCTACTAACCTATCTCTTCTCTTCATTAACAGTCGCCAGAAACATCTCTCCTCTCCCACTCGTCTTAATACCTCTTCGTTTGTAACCCTATCTACCCATAAGATCTTCATCATTCTCCTGTAACACCACATTTCAAATGCTTCAATTCTTCTCTTTTCTGCTGCACCAATAGTCCAAGTTTCACTTCCATAGAGCGCCACGCTCCAGACAAAGGCTTTTAAAAATAACTCCCTAATACCTAAATCTATATTCGATGTCAACAGATTCCCTTTTATTTATTTATTTTTTATTTTATTTTTTTAGTAATGCTTTCCTTGCCTGAGCCAACCGACATTTTATATCCTTTTTGTTTCGTCCATCACTGGTTATTTTGCTTCCTAAGTAACAGAAGTCCCCTACTTCCTTCAGCTTTCCACCTGCCAATTTGATGTCCATAGAGGTTTCTGATTTATTTCGGCTGCATTCCAGTATTTTTGTTTTACATTTATTAATTTTCAAAAACTATAAACTGAACTAAACTGTAAATTAAACTATAAACTAAACTGAGCTATTAATCAAACTATGAACTAAACTATAAATTAAGCTATAAAATAAACTATAAACTGAACTAAGCTATAAAGTAAACAACAAACTAATCTATAAACTACAAACTGGACTATAAACTACAAACTAAACTACAAACTGAACTATATACTTAACTAAACAATAAACTAAACTATAAATTAAACTATAAACTAAAATTAATTCTTGAACGGGGTACACTAAGCCTCGTGAGGAAAAACATCTTGAACTAGTTTTCCGTTGTTTGCCGCACATCTACCCCAGGCAAATGCCGGGATGGTTCCTAACGTAAGGCCACGCCCGTCTCCTTCCCAAACCTCGTCTGAATTACAAATACACTAATACAATCATCACAATAATACAGGTTATCAGACAAATTCCACTCACACTCAAGTGCATTGGGTAGATGTCCACGATGCCATTAAGCTCTCAAATAAAAAGATCAACCGGAACTATTAGTTATGTTAATTTATGAGCTATTCCGTGACAACCACAAATCGCGATTTAAAAGTAAGCAATTATTTTCTGATATATTATTATTATTATTATGGGGAAGATGACCTCGTAGTTCCGTCATCTAACTTCGTTCAATTGTTTACATAACCTCAAGATGGCGGCTGTGCGAAATATTTCACCGGCATTCTCTATCTCTGAAACTATTACCGGTATCACCCTGAAATTTTGTGCGGAGATAAAGGGTACTGCTGGAAGTTCATCTATGAGACTTTCAAAAACCGGTTAACTACAAAACGAACATGACGGCCAAACCAAGTTGAAAGCTTTAGATAGACTTTTCTCGAGATGTAATAATCCAAACGCAAAGAAACTTGGTACAGCAAATGTTTATACACATTGTAATGCACATTGAAGTAGATATTGATATTAACTTTCTTCTTAGCAGCTCACAAATTGTCCTTTCTCGTTCAGTGTTCTCACTGTCTGGAAATATTTAGGAAACCGCTGTCAGTCTGTTGATGGGAGCTATTTTTTGTCTTGTGGAAATATGCTTCGAAGAAATTCACATGTCGCAGAGATAAGAATGTGAATGTGTTTTGTAAGGAATATCCATTTTTTCATACTTTCCCACTGTGTCCTCAAACAATATATTTCCTCTGTAACCAAAATCGAAAAGCTTTCTCTTTAATCGAAATCACTCAATAACCAAGATCTAATACAACTAATCATAGGAGGATTTTGGATATTTGCAAGGTATAGACATAATACCGCAAAATAATGCCAGTTTTTTGTTTAGGTAGAGAAGGACATATTCGGTAGACATGTCTTGTATAGAGGTACACAAAGGTAGACAGGTCCTGTATAGCCCAATACCACCATCACTTGCTACATGTGCTTTAATTATAATTACGGTATTAAAGTATAGCCTAATTCATCTACTTGGGTACATATGATTTAATTACAATATCCCCCAGGCACTACAGCCCATGCCTACCAAGTGACCGCTTCCCAGCCAATTAGCCTGCAGATATTGGGGTGACGCGGGTTCAGCGCATCGGGTCCCCCCGGCCATTAATCTTGGCTTTTGTGACCGGTGCGCTGTCAGACAGCTACTCAATTGTCCTCACGAGGCTGAGTGCACCCCGTTCCAGTCCACACGTCAGGTTTTAAAATCAATGACAGAGCCGGGAATTGAACCCGGGACCTCTGGGTGAGAGGCAGGCGTGCTATCCCAATACAACGGGGCCGGCAATTACAGTAAAGCCTAAAGCAAACATCACTCATATTTGTGCTTTAAGTCGAGTATTATAGTATAGCCAAATCCAAAATCATGGTGAGAAGTTTTAAAGGAAATAAAAAAAATTATAAGACACAATATCAAATTTAAACACTGTGAAGACTTGTGTATATTCTAACTGGTATTGATATGTGTAACAATTGGGGCCTATGCTATTCTTGTTAATATATTGTTGTGTGGTGCAGTGAATTGTATATTATAGATAGGCCTAACATTAATGTTGACTTTTAGTAATGTACTGGCTTGTGTCAATGAACACAGAGAGACATGATCTAATAGTCTCATGCATCGGTGTTGTGGTTTTGGTTTGTCGCTCGCTAATAAGGTACGGCTCTTGAATTTTATCTGACAGAACATTTGAATTTATTACTTAAAATAAGTCCTAATTTACACAACTATACATTTGTACACCACAAAACATACATACGAAACTGAAATTCAAGATCGTTTTTTGAAGTGAAAATGCATTTGTCATCAAATGATCTCAGATAATGGAAGATCTTTTCTCGGTGATGCAACTGCGCTGAAGGCTTTTCACTCACTTCTGACAAAAGAATCCCCAAACATCATCCCTCTCTTGGGAGAAAAGCAAATTACATGTCAATTTATACCTCCTCGATCACCATCTTTTGGAGGATTACGAGAAGCGGCCGTTAAAATAGCAAGGAGACATTTATACTCATCATCTCAAGGAAGAGCACATACTCTGCTTTGTGATTTTGAGGCAGCCCTGAATTCGCGGCCACTTAGCGACTCACAAGAGACCCAAACGATCTGGTTATTCTCACTCCCGCTCATTTCCTTATTGGCGGCTAACTGGTCCAACTAATACTGTCCAATAATATTAAACAATCAGACAATTGACTGTCTCGTTGTCAACATTTGAAGAAACTTCCACAGTTGAGTTGGCAAAATGGCAACAAGAATATTTACAAGAATTGCAGAAAAATTAATAAAATAAATTAATGGTGTCCCTCTAATCAGAGCATCAAGTTGAACACGCTAGTTCTGCTCATTGAAGAAGGGATACCACCTATAAAGTGGTTACGAGGTCGAGTAATTCAAAGTTCATCCTGGAACATTTGGCGAGATTCCAATTGTCACAGTGAAAACAACGAGAGGGAACTTTGCGAGAAGTGTCAAGAGCTTGGCCCCCTTCCGAAAGAGAACTTCAAGGAATAATTCTCAACCTGATTAGAGTTTATATTAGGCTATTATGTTCTCATTAGTTGTAGGGTTTGAAAGTTGCGTTCAAATGTTATTGTTTGCGTACTTAACATACTTACTGTACATGGTTTTGATTTTGAAAGCGCATCTTTCAAGGACAGCCAGAAATGTTAAGGGAGTAGTGACGGCTGGCTATTTCCCTTAGTTTTTAAAAACTAATAATTTGAGCAAGATAACAATGGAGTTGCAGATGCATAAATGAAAATTATTAAAATGTTTAGAATAGGTTAACCGCATCGACGGTTACGAATTTTTGAAGTCTAGGTTTTTTAATTTATTTATTTATTAACTCCAGTAAGTTGTAAAAGTCAAGGTTACTAGCTACACAATGCGAGAAGCAGCATGATAGTGTGTTTCAGTTTGATAATATCGTTACGAATTTCAACTAGAAGTATTTTTTATTCGTCGATTTCGTTGATTTTCAAGAAGGTCATAATTTCATTATTATTTTATTGTATCGTCTTGAGCAATACATTTTGGACACGAGGGGTTCGTCTGTCCATTGATATAGAAAACAAGCAATAATAATTTTTAATAATTAGATTGAAACTGTACTATGGAAGTAACGATATGCGCCCAACACCTGTTTCCACCTTATACACTCCTAGAAGGGCATGTTTCTCTCTCTCCTTTAGTATTTAGTATCTTGACCCCGTAGTATAGTATCATAGTGCAGTTATAGACTTGATCCCTTTTGTCCTATTTGTCAGGCATTTCATTCAGTGGTTTGTCTAGCTGGGGACCATGAAGAAGCTGCGATCCACCCATCTGGATACTGGCGAATCTTATATATAACAATTAGTTCCGTGAAGAACTATACAGTCTATTTTCATATATCCTACTTATGTTAACTGCCTCTATCAACATACAAAATTGCAGTTTGAGTGCTGTAATAGATTCGTAGATATTGAGAACCGACTAAATATTTCGGATGGTCGCCATGTAGGATTTTATATATGTAGGTCCTAGAGTTATGTACTGTTACATGAAGATTATTGTGTACGTGTAGCATTCAAACTTCAATCGCATGATTAGGACACAAGAAGTAACAAGGAGATTTTAAAATTTCGCACAGCTGCCATCTTGTGGTTATGGAAACAATTGAAATAAATTAGATGCCAGTGGATTAACATTCGTATAAGGATTTACTGCACCAAGTTTCTCTGCACTCGGAAGGTTAAATTGCGAGAAACGTCCATGTGAATATATACTGCATACTTCGCGTCGCCGCCATGTTGGATTTGTGATCACCAGGTTATTTAAAGTCCTATAGGTGAACTTAAGTTCATGGACCCTATGAACAACAAAAAATTCAGTTTGATTGCTATAATAGATTCGTAGATATTCAGAGCCGTCTAAATATTTCGGATGGTCGCCTTGTTGGATTGTTAAATGTAGAGGTCATAGAGTCATGTACCATTGAAGGAAAATTATTGCGTAGGTTCATTATTCAAACTTTCCCTTCGATCGCATGATTACGACACAAGAAATAAAAACTTAATTTAAAAATTCGCACAGCCGCCATATTGAGGTTATGTAAACAATTGAAATAAATTAGATACCAGTGCATTACAATGTGTATAAACATTTCCTGTACCAAGTTTCATTGCGTTTGGAACATTAAATCGCGAGAAAGGTCTATTTAAAATTTCATATTCGCTTGGCCGCCATGTTCGTTTTGTAGTTATCCGGTCTTGAAAGTCTTATAGACGAACTTCCAGTAGTGCCCTTTATCTCCGAACAAAATTTCAGGGTGATACCGCTAATAGTTTCAGAGATGTAGAATGCCAGTGAAATATCTTGCACGGCCGCCATCTTGTGGTTATTTAAACAATTGAGCGAAGTTTGATATCGGTGCATTACAATGTGTATAAACATATACTGTACCAAGTTTTATTGCGTTTGGTTGGTTAAATCGCGAGAAACGTCTATTTAAAAGTCGCAAATTTGCGTGGCCGCCATGTTGGTTTTGTAGTTACCAGTTTTTCAAAATTCACATAGGTGAACTTCTAGTAGTTCCCGTTTATCACCGTAATAAATTCCAGGGTGATATCGGGAATAGTTTCGGAGATATTGAATTCTGGTGAAATATTTCGCACAGCCGCCATGTTGGATTGGTGAGACGTAACAAAATTTGAAGGGCACGGTCGAGGTCGCCCGGAATAGTGCTATGAACTTACCTAGTTTCATTGAAATCGCTCCTGCCGTTTAGAATTTATTAGGGACACACACACACACACACGCACACACACACACACACACGGACAAAAGGTGATCTCATAAGCCTATTTTTTCAAAATTGAAAATAGGCTAAAAAATGGAAATGTATATCTGTCCGAGGTTAATGGACTCCGACACCGCTTAACCGATTGCATTGAAATTTTGTAGGGTTGTAGTGCACATCCCAAGGAAGGTTTATGGCAACAATAATTTTAGATAGCTCTTACCATTCCTTTCATTTAGGCCCTTTGGCTCAAATCTACACCGAAAAGTCACAAAAAATACTCAACTGGGACAAAATATCGAAGTTGTCGCATAAAAACCGGACATAGCTCATTATACGCCCCTCGATGCGAGAAACAATACTCGGTAGGTCCCTTCGGACACCGAAAACCACATTTTAAGGCCCTAAAACCAACAGTTTCAAAGATATTCCCAGAAAACTATCTTCGCTCTGATTGATGATGAACTAATCGCAAGTCCGTATCCATGGCTACAGTACGTTCTGATAAACTGATGAACGAAATGCAAGTCCGTATACATGGCAACAGTAGCGCAAGACATGGCATCCAATTTTGCATCTATCCCTGTAAGAGGCAATGCCAATCCATTTATTATCTAAAACACGATAGACTGGCTGCGTGGCTCAGCAGTTACGTCTCTCTTGCTGGGCCCATGGTTGCAGGTCCGTATCATGGCGTAGTCAGGTAGCATTGGAGGGTACGCAAATGCAAGGGAGCCGGGTCAGTAAATTTACTGGCACGTTAAGGATCCCCTTCGGGGCACAATTTTAGCTCCCGGCGTTTCTAAAAGCCAGAGTAATTAAAAGGAACGTAAATTCAATAACATATTTATTAAATCACGATAAGAACATTAGAAATCTAAACGGTCATCCCTTTCTCTAGATATATCTAAACACGACAAGAGCATTACAAATCTAAATGGTCATCCCTCTTTCAAGATACATCTATATCATAATTTAAAAATGTTATTTTCCTTGCTTCTATGCATACTTTATTTAATTTTTCTGTTTTGCCGACAACTAACATTCCTACAAATTACCTTGTGTAGAGCACTATCTTCAATAATTTATATGGGGACTCATGCCTCCTGATATAACATTCTTAGTTTCTATGGAGACTCGATCACTAACGCTCGAACATATTAAGTTAGAACTAATATTCCTACAAATTGCCACGTGTACAACACTAATAATACTAATAACTACTAATACTAATAACACTAATAACCCGAGGAGTAACACTGTCTGCTTGAAATTTCAAACAGCCCATTCTCTTCATTTAGGCCCTTTGGCACCTATCAACACCATTTCACCATTCTTCTTTCTTTATAGGGAGAATAAAATTTGTGTCACACACAACTTCCAACACCTCATCTTCCACCAGGAAATCATATCAAATGCCACCAAAAAAATCAAACATTGGAAGATCCACCAGAAAAGCACGACAATGGCCAGCCAGTAAAGCTGCTGAAACACCTGAAGAGCGAGAAGCATGTCAAGAGACTGACCGGAACAGAGCATCTACTTCAAGAGCTGCTGAAACATCCGAAGAGAGAGACGCACGCCGAGAAACTGACAGAATAAGAGCCACTACTTCAAGATTTGGTGAAACAACTGAAAAACGAGACGCGCGAGTTGAAAACTTGCGAATGAGAGCTTCTATTTCCAGAAATACACCCGAAGACAGAGAAACACAACGTGAAGCTGCAAGCACACAGCAGAGACAATCAATAACAAACTTCGATCTCCATAAAGCAGCGTTCAATTACAATACAGATTACGATTACAGAATGCATCACGATCCAATGACTACTTTGTGCTTTCATTGTCGCGCTTTAAAGTTTGAAAAGGAAACTCCTGGCATGTGTTGCTCCAATGGCAAAGTCAATTTGCCACCACTGCCAGAGCCACCAGAACCACTTTTATCTTATGTAACTGGAGCTACTCAAAAGTCGAAACACTTTCTACAACATATTCGAAAATACAACTCATGCTTTGCAATGACATCGTTTTTGAGCGACGAATATTGTGAGATATGGCAATCTCATGCACACATTCAAGTACAAGGACAAGTGTACCATCAGATTGGTTCACTTTTTCCAATATCAGAAGAAGACCCACAGTTTTTGCAAATTTATTTTTTGGACAATGTGGAGAAAGAGATTGATCGACGATGCGCATTTAGTGTAGTAACAGATCGGGAAATTATTGCTGAATTACAAGCATTATTCCACGAATACAACTGTTTGGTCAGCGATTTCAAATCCGCATTACAGAATATAAGGTAAGATGACCTGAAAATCATTATCAGGGCAGACAGAACGCCATGGAATGAGCATGAAAGACGATTCAATGCTCCAACGGCATCTGAAGTCGCAGCTGTAATTGTCGGCACAGAGATAACCCGGCGAGATATTGTTATCAAAAGACGGGATCAAACCAAGCAACGTGTTGCTGAAACACACCGATCGTACGATGCACTTCAATATCCAATACTGTTTCCATTAGGAGAAGACGGATATCATCTCGAATTGTATCAAACTAATCCCATCACAGGTGCTGCGACAACGAAAAGTGTCCGTTGTATGGATTTTTATGCATATCGTATCATGATTCGAGACCAACAATCTAACCACATTCTGAAGTGTCGTCAACTTTTCCAACAATTCATAGTTGATGTGTACGCTAAAGTCGAAAGCGAACGACTCAATTACGTTCGTTACAATCAATCAAAACTTCGAGTCGAAGAGTATATTAATTTGAGAGATGCAATTGCGAATAATGGAACAGTTGCAAATATTGGACAAACAGTTATACTTCCGGCTTCGTATACTGGAAGTCCAAGACACATGCAAGAATATGGTCAGGATGCTCTGACATATGTTCGCAAATACGGCGTCCAGAACTTTTCATCACTTTCACTTTATTATTATTATTATTATTATTTATTTACCATAAATCGTACACGAAGTATGGAAGGCCTAGTGAAAAAGAGCAAGCCCCACATACATATTTCATGCTTCACAGGCACAGCTTACATCTACATTTGTTTTAACAATATTTACAAGTTTTACAAAGATATTTGCAGTATTTACATATTTAGAATATTGACATAGTACATTTTCCTGTTCACTCACTCTCTCACGCACGCACTTTCATAACCTCAATCACTCGATACATTCATTCATTCATTCCATTCAGATACTCATTCATTCAGCGAGACAATCAATCACTCATACAGATTTACTTCTGCCTGGCCAGCAATCATCCCGTCGCCATGATCTCACAGCGAGAGTTTTCAAACAAAAATTGATACGTTTTATGGATCTTATCGCTAAGAGCCATATATACGGAGAAACTCGCTGCTGGATGTATTCCATTGAATGGCAGAAAAGAGGTCTTCCACATGCCCATATCTTAATTTGGTTGGTTGAGAAAATTGTTCCAATACAAATTGATGATATTATTACTGCTGAACTGCCAGATCAGAAAGAAGATCCAGAATTATTTACAATCGTCAAAAACCACATGATTCACGGACCATGAGGACTACACAACTTACAATCGCCATGCATGAAAGACGGAAAATGCACCAAAAAGTATCCACGTGATATGCTCCGTGAAACACAAACTGGTGGCGATGGTTATCCACTGTACAGACGTCGAAAACCAGAAGATGAAGGACACATAACAACTATCAAAATCAATAACGTTGATTTTCAAATTGATAACCAGTGGATTGTGCCCTATTCTCCTATTCTTTCCAAATCTTTCAATGCGCATATCAATGTGGAGGCCTGCAATTCTGTTCAATCAATAAAATACATATGTGAATAAAGGCAGCGATATGGCCGTTTTTGGACTTGCAAATCCCAATGTGTCAGTCAATGAAGTAGAGCAATTTCAAATGGGACGTTATATTAGCAGTAATGAAGCTGTATGGTGAATTCTTGGTTTCGACATCCATGGACGGTTTCCTGCTGTCATGCATCTCAGTGTTCATTTAGAAAACGGCCAACGAGTTTACTTCACGCAGAGACTGCACCCCAGAGAGCTGAAAATCCACCAAACTCAACGTTGACAGCTTTTTTCCAATTGTGTGCAACTGACGAATTCGCAAAAACTTTGCTATATCACGAAGTCCCGCACTATTACACTTGGAATCAATCAATGAAGACATTTTGCAGAAGAAATCGAGGCGCCAGGCATTCTTCGATAGCTGGCATATTTTCTACTGACACATTGGGACGTGTATACACTGTTCATTCGAATAATGGTGAAAGCTACTATTTGCGAATGCTGCTTCACGTGGTCAAAGGACCAACATCATTTCAAGCAATCAAAACCATCGATGGTCAACTGTGTCAGACCTACAGAGAAGCATGTCTCAAACTTGGTTTGCTTGAAAATGATCTGCATTGGGACAACACATTGAAAGAAGCTTCTGAAACACGTCATGCTCATCAAATACGAACTCTGTTCGCTATAATTTTGCCAACCTGTGCGCCTTCCAATCTGAAAGAGCTATGGGGAAAGCACAAAGAGAATATGAGCGAAGACATACAGTACCTGGCCACATTAATATAATCACTTGAAGGTTTTGTAAATTTTGCTATTATTTATGCTATTTCTCAATGAAACCTGAAGAACATCGACCAAAGTATCTACATGCAGATAACCACATATATACTGTGAGTACTTTTAACAGTTTTAACAATCTTTTAGTTAGGAAAATAGCATACAATTCAGTTGTATGCTGCTTACTGTCATCTGCTAGTATTTTGTAAGTCCTCCTTTTGCATTGATTACGGCCTCAATTCTCTGCGGCATACTTTCAATGCAGGACTGGACAACTTCGTGGATCCGGGGTGGTGATACCACACTTGGACAAGTTTCTCAATTAATCTGATTTTGGTTGTTATATGAGTTCTTTGGCAATCTCCCTTTTCACAAGTTCCCATGCATTCTCGCTGGGGTTTAAGCCAGGAGAGTTACCTGGCCATGGCAGAAGTTCGATGTTTTTCTGTAGTATGAAGGCTTTTACTACTTTTGCTGTGTGGCTAGGTGCCCCATCTTGCATAAATATGTAGTCTTCACCGTTTGGGAACCATCCTCTCAACTGAGGAATGAGCCTTTTCTCCAGCACACTGATATCACTGACCACACTATAATAGATGTCGGATGCTTTACAGTTCTAACAATGCATGAGGAGTCCAGTTTCTCGTCTGTCTTTCGTCGTATGAATTTTACATTGTCCATCAGACATTGGAAAGTTGATTCATCAGAAAATCACACCTGAGATAGAAAGTGTCTGATATTGTAAAGGCATGTATTTCAACAAGACGATATAAAACACACCATTTTGAACATTTTTGGATGTTAATGCGTAATACTTACTCTTTTTCAGTCTTTCACCGTGAATGATTTGTGCTGTCTTGCCCACAGGAGTCGCTTCACCGTCATGGCAGCAGTGAGTAAGGGCTTTTTAGATGGATGATGGCACTTTTAGTCCTGTTCATACAATTTTCTACGCACAGTTCTTTCATATACCATCACACCACTTGTATTGAGCTCACTAGTTACGTGACTAATAGACTTTTTCCGATTTTCCTTGCAGACCTTCACTATTTTCTTGTCTTCACGTTGTGATGTCTTCCTATGTGCACCGCAGTTTCCTAAACCTTTCCTACTTTCTAATTGTTCTTTACTAGACTCACAGACGCTTGAGATATACCCACTTTTCGCGACATTTCACGCTGTGAGCAATCACTATGCTCAAGTAACGCTGAAATGGCAGCCATTTTCCTGGGTGTAAGATCATTTATTTTCCCCACTACGGTTATAAAGTAATCAGTATAGTTCTATGTCAGAAATAACCGAGAAGGTATTGATTGAATGGTCTGCAACAATAAACAAACACTAATTCACTGTTCTCCAAAATATCACCCGTAGCAAGAATAGCCACAACAGTCACAGCCTAGTCGAAACTGCTACCCGCCTTTATTAACAATCACCACGAACAAATGAGTCACTACAAATGCATAACACTGTTGCCAACACACATAGAAGACAGTATATGAACTTCCCTCAAAAATATATTTGTGGCCAAAGCACCTACAACTTCATTATCTTACGAATAAAAGAAATCGAGGAGTGATTATAATAATGTGGCAAGGTACTGCACTTCTCCGAGCACGCAGAAACAATCCAGACATGGATATACAGTATTCTGGATACATTTTTAATGAGGCACTGATATCACTTGAGGATATGTGTGTGTCACAAAATCCTCCAACAGCTTGGGCTATTTTCTCCGGAACGTGACAGAAACAATGTTATCGATAGAGACGTACTGCGAGAAAAGCAATATGATGTCAATGCGCTGCAAGTTTATGTTGAGGCTCACAAAAGACTTTTAGCAAACGATCAACGACTCGCGTACGACACAGTTATGGAGCATGTACGAAGCGAAAATGGTGGACTAATTTTTCTTCATGCACCAGGAGGCACAGGAAAATCATTTGTACTCAATTTGATACTCCCCGAAATTCGAATGAAGATTGAGATTGCTCTGGCTGTGAGGGCGCACAGCGCATTCGGCTCTCAAACTGCCACTGAATTTAAATATCACTGCAGATCCAATTTGCAACATAAGAAAAACATCTGGAATGGCAACTGTATTGAAAACATGCCAAATAATTATTTGGGATGAATGTAGCATGGCCCATAAGGAAGGACTTGAAGCACTTGAACGTACTCGGCGAGATTTTCGAAGCAATCAACGTCCAATGGGCGGAGCTCTGTTATTACTCGCCGGTGATTTCCGTCAAATGTTGTCTGTCATCCCAAGATCAACACCTGCAGATGATCTAAACGCATGCCTGAAGAATTCAGCTCTCGGGAGACATGTAAAGAAAATTACACTGTTGACCAATATGCGTGTGCATTTACTTGGAGATGTTTCTGCACAAATGTTTGCCAAACAACTTTTGGATATTGGTGACGGCAAACTTCCAGTTCTTCCTGAAACGCAGGAGATATCGCTCCCAATGAATTTCTGTCAAATTCAAGCATCAATTGCTGATCTGGAAAATAACGTTTTCCGAACATCGCTAACAACTTCAGGAATAACGATTGGCTATGGGAGCGAGCTTTCTTAGCTCCAAAGAATAATGACGTCAATAAAATCAATACTAAAATACAGTTGAAAATTCCTGGTGAGAATACAAAATACAAATCATTTGACACAGTTACAGAAGAGGATCAAGCTGTCAATTATCCAATGGAATTTCTCAATTCATTGGAACCTGCTGGAATGCCACCGCATATATTGACGTTGAAAGTTGGCTCACCAATACTGCTCCTTCGATATCTCATCACACCAAAGTTGTGTAACGGAAGGCTTTCCGTGAAAAAACTTATGCCGAATGTGATTGAAGCAACAATACTTAACGGCAAATGTAAAGGAGATGTGCTAATTCCGCGCATACCAATGATTCCCAGTGATTTGCCTGTCACATTCAAACGACTACAGTTTCCTGTGCGTCTTGCCTTCGCGAGGACAATCAACAAAGCTCAAGGGTAGTCACTGCGCGTCGC
The DNA here is from genome assembly GCA_946902985.2 of Meconema thalassinum. Lineage (NCBI taxonomy): Eukaryota > Metazoa > Arthropoda > Insecta > Orthoptera > Tettigoniidae > Meconema > Meconema thalassinum. The sequence goes on from OX336397.1 coordinate 122,868,461, forward strand.
CGGATTAAATTTAGAAAATCCATGTTTTTCACATGGTCAACTATATGTTGCTTGCTCCAGAGTAGGAACTCCAAAAACTCTGTATATCTATACACCGAATCAGAAAACCAAAAATATTGTGTATCCATTAGCGTTACGCTAAATGTTACTATTAATATAAATATGTATAAATAAAACTATTACTATTATAGTAGTAGCACCCAGCTTTGCCCGGTGGATTTGTTCATTTATTTTATTAATGATAATTAATACTGCTACTATACAAACACAAATTAATAGAAAAATATTTTTTAAATAACAGCCGAGGAAGACTTCCTGTTGTGGTGATATGTAGTAGAATGGACGTTAGGTCCAGGTCATTTTCCCCCATAGCGAATGGAATAGTGAAAAATACGGTTCATTCACATGAATTAATTAATTAATAAAAATGTATACAGTTTATCATTAAGTTTTACCAATCATAATAATATTATAATATAATAATAACAATAATAATAATATTAGATCTAATAACGAAAAACAGATAACATACGTATAATAAAATCTAATATCTACAGGGGTAGAAATATACACAAGCAGCTGGGATTCTAGGAATTTATCTCCATTATCCTCTTGAAATGTTGCTGTTCGACAAAGCACGCAAGGCTATTACAATGAAGAAAAAGAAATTCATTGGCACTAAAAATGTAATGGTTAGGTTAATAATGCATACTAACATTAAAATAGGCTCCTTAAATATCCAGTTATATTAGCGAAATTACAGGATTAGTCTCCTACTTAACAATTTCAACACAATTTATGAGCAGAAAAGAACAGGCACAAGGACTTTGAGTGGCATTAATATTGCTCATTATAACAACCACCTTCCTCCGGGTTGCACACAATACGACACACCGATCGAAGGTACGATATCCTAATATCCAATTGTGAACCCGCGCAACGCCGGGCTTAGAGCTACTATTTTTATAAAAGGGTACAATACTATTACACATTTTAACCACCTAGTCAATACTATTACACATTTTAACCTCCCAGTCGATGCTATTACCAATTTAAACCTCCTAGTCAATACTATTACCAATTTAAACCTCCTAGTCAATACTATTACACATTTTAACCTCCCAGTCGATGCTATTACCAATTTAAACCTGCTAGTCAATACTATTACCAATTTAAACCACCTAGTCAATACTATTACACATTTTAACCTCCCAGTCGATGCTACTACCAATTTAAACCTCCTAGTCAATACTATTACACATTTTAACCACCTAGTCAATACTATTACACATTTTAACCTCCCAGTCGATGCTATTACCAATTTAAACCTCCTAGTCAATACTATTACACATTTATACCGCCTAGTCAATACTATTACACATTTATACCGCCTAGTCAATACTATTACACATTTAAACCACCTAGTCAATACTATTACCAATTTAAACCTCCTAGTCAATACTATTACACATTTATACCGCCTAGTCAATACTATTACCAATTTAAACCACCTAGTCAATACTATTACCAATTTAAACCTCCTAGTCAATACTATTACACATTTATACCGCCTAGTCAATACTATTACACATTTATACCGCCTAGTCAATACTATTACACATTTATACCGCCTAGTCAATACTATTACACATTTAAACCACCTAGTCAATACTATTACCAATTTAAACCTCCTAGTCAATACTATTACACATTTATACCGCCTAGTCAATACTATTACACATTTTAACCTCCCAGTCGATGCTATTACCAATTTAAACCTCCTAGTCAATACTATTACACATTTATACCGCCTAGTCAATACTATTACACATTTTAACCTCCCAGTCGATGCTATTACCAATTTAAACCTCCTAGTCAATACTATTACACATTTTAACCTCCCAGTCGATGCTATTACCAATTTAAACCTCCTAGTCAATACTATTACACATTTATACCGCCTAGTCAATACTATTACACATTTATACCGCCTAGTCAATACTATTACACATTTAAACCACCTAGTCAATACTATTACCAATTTAAACCTCCTAGTCAATACTATTACACATTTATACCGCCTAGTCAATACTATTACCAATTTAAACCACCTAGTCAATACTATTACCAATTTAAACCTCCTAGTCAATACTATTACACATTTATACCGCCTAGTCAATACTATTACACATTTATACCGCCTAGTCAATACTATTACACATTTATACCGCCTAGTCAATACTATTACACATTTAAACCACCTAGTCAATACTATTACCAATTTAAACCTCCTAGTCAATACTATTACACATTTATACCGCCTAGTCAATACTATTACACATTTTAACCTCCCAGTCGATGCTATTACCAATTTAAACCTCCTAGTCAATACTATTACACATTTATACCGCCTAGTCAATACTATTACACATTTATACCGCCTAGTCAATACTATTACACATTTTAACCTCCCAGTCGATGCTATTACCAATTTAAACCTCCTAGTCAATACTATTACACATTTTAACCTCCCAGTCGATGCTATTACCAATTTAAACCTCCTAGTCAATACTATTACACATTTTAACCTCCCAGTCGATGCTATTGCCAATTTAAACCGCCTAGTCAATACTATTACACATTTATACCGCCTAGTCAATACTATTAGGGGCCGATGATCTAGATGTTAGGCCCCTTTATAACAACAGTTATCATCATCATCATCAATACTATTAAACATTCAAACCTCCTAGTCAATGCCACTAAACATTTGAACCTCCTGGTCAATACTACTACACCTTTCAATCACCTAGTCAATGATGTTACCTATTTAAACTTGAACTGTTTTGAATCCAGAGTTACTCACTTTTACCTCGGCTATTAAGAATGTTGTGAATTTCATTTAAGCTACTTTTTATTCACGTCTGAAGATATTTGCACCACTTTAATTCTACCCAATCTGTGACTAAAATCTATATTTTGCGCAAGTTGCTGTGATGCTGTTATCGTAGGATAATTATAGAAGGAACAATGCACAATCATCAGTCTGATAGTAACTATAATAGTACTCCTGTACACAAGAAGCTGCAGAACTTCTGAGTATGCCCGTTGGCGAAAATCATGCTCATGACAGTAACAGAGGAGATTTAATTTCCATGGGTTCAAGAATTTATTTCCCACCAGTAGTACCCGGCATGCGTATTTTACCTTCTCTTCAAATGTACTCATGGGCGGAACTAGGATTTGCTTCACACTGGAATCAAAATTACATTATGGGTGAGGATACGAGCACAATGAGTCATAACCAATAAATGCAATACTACGTTAACGAGAGTTAGTAACCTGGTATCTACTGTTTTCCTTGTTTGATTTTGATGGCATTTTATGCGTTGTAAGCTATTTGAGCATATCAATGTGTAGAACTCAAAAATGAGCAAATTTATTTAAGGAAAGAAATATTCCAATAGCCAGTATCTAGGAAACATGGGTTATACGTAGGCTTGGTTCATTGAATGTTAAATTGAATACACAATGTATTAACGATGTATTAACAATGTATAGTGACATTGTCGACATATCCTTCAGATCGAGAGTACCGATTGAGAGTCGAACGCAGGCGAGAAGACCGAGCGGAAACATATCGGTAAATTACGAATTGCGACGAAATGAGAAAAACATGGAATGGGCGTTTGTTATAACGCACTTTGATATCGAAAAATGACCTCAAATTACACTGAAGAAAATGGAAATTGCAACACCATGAAGGCATTGGTCGTTTGTCTTGATTTTCAAAATATGGAACGATGCCATGTAGGTACGTAAACGATCACAGTTTCAGACCCATTGAATTGTTGCTACAGGTCTCCCCACGTGATTGGTCGCGGATGAATCAACTCCAGTATACGGACTTGGGTGTAGCGTAGTTGACTTGCAGTCTGTGAAGGGAAGTGTTCCCCGTCAAACATGCCTTTACGACAGAGAAGAGCACGCTATAAACAACTGCCGCCGTTTGAGAGGGCTCGGATAATTGGGCTTTGTGAGGCTGGATTATCGCTAAGGACTGTCTCTGCACGTGTTGGCCGACAGGCATCGACGGTACAACGAGTATGGCAGCAGTGGTCAAATGAAAGTACCCACACTCGTAGACCTGGCACAGGCCCTGCGCGACAGACAACTGTGAGAGAGGATCACCGCTTCATTCGGATGGCCCGGATGGAACCCCATGCAACAGTAGCGCAAATTCGAGCAGCTGTGGCACCCCACGTTACACAACAAACAGTTGATAATCACCTGCGTGCAGCTGGCTTACGATCCCGTGTCCCTGCAGAAGGTGTTCCATTGACCCCACAACAGCGACGTGTAAGGCTGGCCTGGTGTCGAGAACGATCGACGTGGGTCGACGAATGACATATGGTCGTCTTTAGTGATGAATCGCGCTTCTGTCTTGCCCGCAGTGATCGCCGGAATCGTGTGCGCCGACGTACCTGGGAGAGGGGCCGCCCAGACCTTATTGTCGAGAGGCACACAGGGCCAACACCAAGCATTATGGTCTTGGGAGCTATTGACTTTAATGTGGAATCAGAGTTAGTGCTTGTTGAGGGCACTATGACTGCTCGACAGTACGTTGATAGGTTACTCAATCCAGTGGTTATCCCTATGATGGCGAACATTGCTAATGGGATGTTTCAGCAGGACAATGTCCGGGTTCACACTGCACGCATCCCCAGAGAAGCTCTCCACGACATCACAACCTTAGAATGGCCCGCCAGATCCCCGGACCTCAGTCCTATTGAGCATGTGCGGGACATGACGGGTCGACAACTGGCCAACCGTCCTAAGCCACCCACAACTCTGGAACAACTGACCCGTGCAGTGCAACAAGCATGGGCCACAATTCCTCTGGAAGCGATCCAGGGCCTTATTGACTCCATGCCTCGCCGAATTCATCAATGTATTGCAGCTCGTGTTGGGCACATCCTGTATTGATTGTTGTCCAAACTTGCGGTCAGAGGGACTGAAATTGTAATCATCGAATCACAACCGAACACGCGTCCTGCATGATAATTAGAATAGAGAGTATATCAGCAGTGTATTGAATCATCGGAGGTGTATGCAACGCCGGATGTCAATAAAATAGCCTTGCATTTCTTGCAGTGTGAGTTTTTAAGGACCAATCCTTATTAGGACAAATTTTGGAATTTCCGTAAATGGTCACTTACCTGTGTAAGGTGGTTCGAACCATATAAATCTTTGTTTTAACTTGTGAGTAGTCATATCATTAGTTTTGGATTCATGTATGCATACTGAACTAACATTTCATTTACGTGTGTTTTTCAGTTGCGCACGGTCGCACGTCATTTTGCCACATTGCTAGATAGCAATTCTAGAAGCTGTGGACAGAGTGAATTATGGTCTCTTTTGTTTAAACTGCCACGATTTGAGACAATGAGCTCATTTCAACGTATCATTTTCATTTGAATGACTGATAATAATTTTGTCACATGTTTTTGGAATCACGGAGTGGCCGGTTATATGATCGTACATGATAGGAATATAATCAAGTAGAGGATCAATCGTGAGGAGCGATGACGAAGCGGAAGATTGAGATGGAATGCGAAATGGCGTGGACGACCACGAACTCCGGACTGACACAACAATGAATACATGAGTTACAACCACCAATGCATCTCCAGTAATATTTATTTATGTTCTCTTGGTCATGTTTGGAGTTAGCAGTAAGGAACCGTATTTTTTCGTGACAATTATAGGCAGGTAAGCAACCCCTAGCACTATACAGCCCATGACGGGCTAAGGCCGACCAAGCGACCGCTGCCCAGCCATTTGACCTGCAATTATTGGGGTGACGCGTGATCAGCGCGTTGGGTCCCCTCGGCCGTTAATCTTGGTATTCGTTATAGGCAGGTAGCTTTGATTTAGATTTTATATCAAACAGAAGGTTTTCTGGTTAATTTCATTCTAGTTGGCATAGCAACGAAGTGTGCAGTCTAAAATATAAGATTGAGCCGAGCTGGGCAGGGAGTTCGCATAATATGTTTGGTTAAAACAGGCGTGAATAAATGAATGTATAAGATAATCATTCAGCAGCAGAGAACCGGTTTGTTAGCCAAGTTCCAGCAACGATAAAAGTGTCAATGCTACTGTGATTTGGTGAATTCAAATCGAAGTTGAAACAAGCAAAGGGCTTGAACAGTAAGACAAACAACTTATTATTTTACGAGCGTAGCATTCGATTACTTCATAAAATCATAGAAAGGTTAATTATGTCTCTTTAGTAATTCTAAGAGTACACATGTAAACAGACAAGGTTATTAAAGTTTTTTTTTTTTTGTGAACAGGAATCTTAACCTGTATTATTCTCGATGACTTAAGAGAGGCATTAGTTTAAAAAACTTGTTGTGAAAGATGTTGTATAATAAAAACTACAAATATAATAGAATTTAAGCATGACAGAGGTCAGTGTGAAGTTGCTGTAGACAGTGGGCTTGTTAAGGTGATTGAAGACCAGGACCTCAATCGGCTCTTTTGGGTAGGCTCATGCTGGAGCTGATGAATGTGGTAATGGACACACTATTGGGGAAATGTGTGTATGACGGTGAGCCAAGGGCCACTGGTATGATTATGCTACGATGGTTATAGTAAGAATTTAATAATCCACAATTTATTTTTGATGAGGGAATAAACCTAGCTAAATAAATGCTATATTAATAATGAACATGCGAATTGTGTTGAATTTAAAGATAACATACAAATTTATCCTGAACCTTATTAAACAATCACTTAGCTTAACTGCTTGTTGATAATTTAATTTGATTTGAATATTTTTTATCGCGAGGTGCAAAACGCGGTATGTGAGACTTTAGACTTGAACTTTATTCCATTTTTGAGACAAATCCCATGTCGTGATACGAGGCAGTGGATCTCATGGACATGCCGGATTTCATAGCATGAGTCAGTATTAGTACCGCAGCTATCACTGCATTTCCCACCTACCTTAGATGACAAGGTACTACAAAGAGTAGAATATCCTGATTAGGTAGAGCTCTAACGCAGTTAAAATAGGAGAGCACATTTTATGTGGTAATTTTTGGGGATACTGTGTATTAGTGTATAATGGTGTGTTTGGTATTTTTTGAAATGTCACTGAATTTTAGCTTTCTTTTTCATTAATTGTTTTTCATTGAATTTTAATTGTAATTTACTATTTTAACGTCAATTTAGGATTAGTTATGAACCATAACATAACGTTGAATGTTGTGTGTGACACCAATATAATTTAGTTATTCATATTTCAGCTGATTGTTAAATGTAAAATTCAAGCATTGAAAGTGGTGATTTTCAATTGCCAATAGGATCAGGTGTGATTATTACTATTCTTAAAGGGAATTGTGTATGATTAGCGATTTATTTACGTGTCACGTACTAGTTTGTTGATTCTACTCTTGTAAGTAAGACTTCTACAGGCGATGTTTTAGATTAGTTTGGGGGCATATTTATTGTTAGATTAATTATTGGAATAGCCAGGGATCCTTGTAGAGTAGGCTAGGTATCTGAATTTATGAATAAATTAGAGAAAATATTTTGTATAAGCCTGGATTATATAGTAGTTTTGTGTTTTCGGCGTGGATGTGTAGTTTGGGCTAGGTTTCGTTTAGCGCCTTTAATAACACCCCGGAAACGGCCTGAGATGCAGTTTCTCGTGCTGGTCTAGTTTGAATGCACATCCGAACCTCGTACTGTTTGATTTTGTGTAGGAGAGTGTCTCACAGTGGTTGATAAGGTTCTCTGTTTCCTGGCTCTTCGGACCAATCGGGCTCAGTATCATAGATATATAAATCATGTTATACGTATATTGCTAACGTAGGAAGTTCTTTCGCTCTGTTATAAACCTTTGATTTAAAGGTGAACATACAGCTTAAGGAGTCAAAACTAAACGATTGTATTATTATAACTGTGCCTGTCATTGTTCGTACACAACAATTATATATGTCCATGAATCACATACATCTTTCTATTAGAAGCAATGTTTAAATCTTCAAAATTCAAGTGATGAAAAAATGTGTGTGTGTCTGTGTGTGTGTGTGAGTGTGTGTACTCTTAATGTCTGCCCCCCCCCTCTCAATTCGAACACGATGAAACCGAATTGATCTAAATTTGGTAGAGAGGTAGCACTAGCAAAAGGCACCCCAGTTTCATGTTTTATATCACCGCCATCTTGACGGAAACGTAATGGCGGCCACCCAAATGTCCAAAGCTTAAATCAAATTACGACCAACCTAATCATCTGATCTCAACCAAATTATGCAACAACATACCTTTATGTGGGAAGCATAATTTGACCAAACTACAAGACCATCAGCCCAATAGCTTGCATATCGCGGCCATGTATGTGTGCAAATGGATTCCCCCTATCAATTCAAACACGGTGAAACCGAATTGAATGAAATTTTGTACAGAGGTAGCACTATCAAAGGGCACCTCATATTCATGTTTAATATCCGTATAGCACGTTGTATTTCAACAAGCTACTACAACCGACGTTCAATTATACTCCTTGGAAAGGTCAAAAAATTTTAACTATACCCATGCATTTAGCAGAAAGTAGGCTATATGTTCTTTACTGAACATCTTGTTCCCCATGTTTATAGTAATATTTAGGCTTTTGAGTGAGTTTCATTTTGTAGCCATAGGCAGATTCCTAAAAAAAGCACCTGGCATATAGTATTACAACCTTATTGCATTTAATAGAATGGCACTTAATTACTTTCACTCACACGCAAATAGTAGCAAAATAGTAACTGACTGGTGGTGTATTGGATGGAATGTGCCGCGGTTGTCTCACTGACTCTCCTGTAGCTAACGGAACTGTTTACCATATTGCTCATTCAGTAAGAGGTTAGTAAACGTAAAATACATTACCTCCATGGGGGTAAATTCCAAAACATCTTATATATAAAAGTGAAAGTCTGTATGTGGGTATGTGGGTGGGTGGATTTGTTCCGTATACAAATCTACACCGTTCCACCGATCACAACCAAATTTGCATACACATAGTTAGGACCCAGAATGAACGGCTGGCTACATGAATTTTCGATAGTCTTTATCATTCTTCTGATTTCGGCCCTTTTGCACTACAGCAAAGGCTAATTAAGTCATGAAATTAACTCATGAAGGAATGGCAAGGCAGATCGTTTCCATGGCAACATATCTCAAGTCGAGACATGGCCGACTGGATGCGAGTTGCGCTCTGTACTACCAGTATAGAAAATGAGGCTCTTTACATGAAACCCCGTTAGTTACTCAACTGCTCACACAGCACTGTCAACCCAATATAGCATAACACAGACTTGACACTATTTGTCAATATAATTTCCGCAATATCAAAATGCAAATTATATCACAAAATACAATAGTGTGATATTAAATGACAGAAACTGAACATACCTTCGCACCTTATTAGAATAGAATTCCATTAGGTTCACTCGATTTTTATAAAACTCGATTTGCAGTACACTGGTTTCACCACAAGCTATGCACCAACAAAAGATTTCATTGCCCAAATGAGGACTGTGTGTGTGAATTATGTCATAATCAATGTTCCCGATATCATGCGAATATATGCAACAACAAAAAAGACTAATATCACTAACGAAACTCTGCAGGGATTAGATATAGGCAAATCATATTATTTTCAGATGTAGGCCTATTTGCCTATGTAATTTCTCTGGCTATTTTGCTGCAATAAACATTTCATTCATTCATTGTCGGAAAAGATATTGCTGAAATTGTAATTTGATGATGATAGTTGATGTTAAAGTGCCTAACATGGAGGTTATAGGCCTCTAATTCTTTGGGGTGAAAATGATAAATGATGATAAAATGAACACTAGAACTAAAAATAACTACAACTTACAACCTAATTACGGATTAGGAGAAAAAAAGGACAAAAAGGAAGGAATAAGGGAAATAAAATGCAGGTAAAAGAAATGCTCTCAACCCTCAATAAATGAGAATTGACGGATTTGGAAAGGTGTGCCATGAAAGGGAAATAGGAGAGAGTCCGCCCCAGAATCCCTGGAAAAAGGGAAATAAACAGATCTAGTTCAGGTATCATCCCAAACTCAACAGCCGTGAGCCCTTGAGGATGTATCACCTCCAGTGTTGGGGCTACACACACCCTGCCTTCTTTATGGCCCTATGCAGGAGGCAGGAAATATGACGAAAAGAAAAACAAGAGATCTGACCCTTTGAAGAATGATGGTATAAGGAAAGATGAATCAAGGTCCAATTAAGACGGGAATTTGACAGACTCCTTAGATCTCAGATATCCTAATACCGCCAGGGTTGGAAGAGAACAAGAGTTGATCAAGGGAGGCCAAAAGTGGCACAATTAAGTGGAAGCAATCGCCAACTCAGCTGGGCCCCCCCCCCCCCCCGGATCGCTAACCAGCGTTCCACAAGTTGTTAGCCCCTGAAGGAGGGGGAGTGTCGTAATGTCGTATGTGAACGAGAGGTGACCAAGGGTGGTCGACAGGATGGATGACAGAAGGGAGCCCGGGACAAGTAACTGGAAGCAATACCGCACTCAGCTGGGGTCCCGTTGTCTGCTAATCCACATCCCATTAGTCGTGAGCCACTGGGGGATGTACTGAAGAATGATTCAACAGAATCGCAAGAAAACTTTATGATATCCATTTTTCAGAATATAACTTATGGGTATGCACTGGACGGTTGATTCCGTAGTTAATTGGATATCAGCGTAGGTCTCAAGAGACGAAGAAGTCCCTATCATGTGTGTCACTAGCAGTGGTCAAGTACTATCCCGGCATTTTGCCTGGACAGAGTGTAGAAAAACCACACTCAAGTTAGTTTATCGGTGCTGGGTTTCAAACCTACGATGTCTGGACTTGCTACAGCTGCCCTCGCAGTCGTGGTGCACGATTAAACGATCACAACTACGGCACGGGACTCTCAAAATGACGACTACACACAACATACGAAGGAGAGTTTGAGTCCGATACAAATTTATCGCGGGAAATCACGTTAAGGCAATCATCACACCTATCTCTGTCTCACGTAAACTCGGGAAAGGAAAGCACACCTCCTATGTTCTCCCTATTTAAAGTGCAAAATGAAAAACAACAGAATGACATACTGGATTTGAGCAGCGGCGTTCAAACCATTGTTTATAATTTACCCCAGCATTTTACAATTTCATCAGCAAACATTCCAAATAAGGTAGGAATTCAGTATATCAATACCGACTACTTACAATAATTGAAACTGAAACGAAACTTCGTGTAACTCAGACCTCCAAGGCGGAAGCCGAAAATGTTAGCCGCTAATACACGTGGTCGCTAAATTATTTTTGCATTTTATGTATAATTTTATTTAAACTTCAGTCTTTAGGTCACAGAAACCTATGTGACATTTTGGATCTAATCTTATACTCTAAAGCCGCTGCTGTTACGGGACATTTTGAATCTTTACCTTATGACGAAAAGTATAATGCGTAAAATATTGTATGTAATATCTACTAGAATCGAAGTTTTATACTCACCGTTAAGGTGTGTTTTACTACTGATATGTTAACGTTTATGTTTTATTAATCATAATGTCCTTATACTACATTCTTTTATTGTTGACAGTTTCTACGTCTACCAACTGTCTTTCGTATTACAAATCAGATATACAGTACTTTTGCGTGATAATGCAGATTGTTCTATGAATAATATTTCCTTCTGTTATTGTAATTGGTAATTATCCTGTTCTATGACTACCTCTCATAAAAGGAGGCCTACCCCCTTAAAATACATGCTGAAATAGGCGTAGAAGGACGAGACAAAGCTCATTTTCACCCCCTCAATGTGAGGGACAAAACTCGCCACATTTTAAGGGCCTAAAACCAACCTTTTTTTTTTTGAGATATTCCCAGAAAACTAATTTCATTTAATAAACTAATGAATGAATGCAATCCGGTAACCATGGCAACAGATTCTCAGAGGTCCATCTATTGCAATTTCATTAATTACATTAGTGTGCAAGTTTGCACACGGTTATAAGGCTATCACGTAACCAAATTAAGCCGTAAAATGCATCAATACGTATAATGCGCTTAAGGTGGTCAAGGGGTGCTCTGGATTTTTTTCACGCGATTTACACCTCCGTGTGAGGTACGGCAGGTCTATTATATTCCTATCCCTATATTATATTATTAGTAGTAGTATTATACTATGGCGTACAACGACGAGACAAAGCCCCTCGGTGCCAGAAACAAAACTCGGGGGCCCTAAAGGGTCCTCGAAAACTACATATTAAGGCTCTAAAACCAACAGTTTCTGAAATATTCCTAGAAAACTAATTTAATTTAACTTAACAAACTAATGAAGGAATGCAAATCGGTAACCATGACAACATTATATCAAGGGGTGGCATCCAACTTTCCATCTATTTCTGTAAGAAGCAATGTCACTCCATTTATTACATTTGTGTGACAGTTTGCAAATGGCTATAAGGTTATCACGGAACCAACGTAGTTGTATAATTCATCAATACAATTAAGGGGGTCAAGGGGTAACATAGAATTTTTCCATGCAATATTCACGTGCGACATATGGTACAGAAGGTCTATTATATCTCCAAACAGCAACATTATTTTCAAAAATTCCTTAATTGAATCAGCATTTTTTCGGCTTTTAGGAATTTGGGCCATTTGAGGCTAAAGAACCTGAATTTTCATGCACCACGAGCCTTTATAATTTATGAAAGAGGTCTTCCTGTGTATGGGAACCTAACACAACTTACAGGGTCAGTTTTTATGTGACGTGTATTGCGTTTCGTCTACAAGGCTTTCAATTCTATTTCACGTCAAGAAGTACACGTTAGGTGAATTTAGTTCGAGAGCACATTTTAACTAATCTTTTTTTTATCTTCTTTTTTTTTTTTTTTTGTCGACATACGGGTTCATCGTAAGGATGATTTTGTTTGATACTGTGTGGTAGATATACCTATATTTGGATATCTGGGTGATATGTTGTAGACAATAGAATTGTCTTTCTGTGTATCTTCATGTACGCCTATAACTCGTGTTCGGATGCTCGGTGCATCGTAAAATTAGATATGGTAACCATGAGAGTCAATACACCAATCATTTATAAAACTCTTCACCGTAGTTTTCATACAGTAGAAGGGTGGATATAGGGAAAAACTTCTCCAAATTCCTGTTAAAATAGGCGATATATAAAAATTATCCTAGAAGGACGACCAAAGCATATGTTGCGCTTTTCAATGTGAGACACAAAATTCGGGAGTCTATGAAGGGTCTCCGAAAACCACATTTTAAGGCCCTTAAATTAACAGTGTGTGTGATATTCCCAGAAAACTAACTTCGTTCTGATAAACTTATGAAGGAATGACATACCGCTAACCATTGCAACAGTAGCTCAATTGATAATGTCTGGTGTTAATATCGAACACCGTTCGAAGGACGGGTACTTCTGCTAGTACCCTATAAATGAAAGATTTAGATGACGGTTAAACACAAGCATTGGGATATGAACAACTCCAGTCGATCACTTCCCCCACAAAACATGTATACCATGTCAAGTCATCAACCATTGGCATCCACTTAGAAACAAAATCACAACAACTAAGCTGCCACTTCATTCTATGGCACAAGGATAAAAAGCAAGACTATAGAGGCTACGTCCTTTCTTTGAGAAAATAAATAGTGAGGTATCGTGACGCACACTTTAACTCGCATTTATCCTCAGCAATTTTCAATATAGGCTCGAGAATGGTATATCCATATTTTCGGCACCAGCAATTATTTTGCAAATACTCTGTAAATGGTGTTATCTAATTGGATTGCAAGTACATGTCAAGAAGTTTTAAATACTACTTAGCGGGAGAAGGATTAAAGCATGTAGTGGTATGCTGAGAGGAGGATAAAAGTGCTCTGTGTTTTGTGATTCTTAAAAGGTTACCACCTCCTGTAAATTATAACACACCACACTATATGCACTATGTGCTTTAAAGTCCAGGTAAATCAAACATCTCTACACAATCGATGTTGTCACAAATAGTGCTCTCCATTTATCCGTAAGGTTTTCAACAGTGAAGTATGATAACCGATATGTTTACAAAATTCTGTTCTCTGTATAAACCAAATAGGAAATATGGCTATCGTATTGTGAAATAATGCGAATTAATTTGTGTCACTTAAGCGAAAAATCACATCGCTACTTGCTTGGTGTTTAGTTGCCCGTTTCAATGAATTAATTTTGATGTAAAAGTTTGACGCCATTTCTTGAATGTTGCCTACACAAACTGTCATTTGTAGCTCTTCAGTCGGGGGGGGGGGGACTGTCAACCCTACAGAGTGCGTCCTCATATGGCTGTTAGGGGGCCTAGAGCAATGTGGGCTGGTGGAAATGCCTCGGAAATGAACCCATGGACCAACAGGCACCCTACTCTGAGGGCTTTATAATACTGGGGCACCCTCTCTCCAGCTCAGGGTTATGAGTGCAGTCCACAACGGTAGCTACAGTGGAGGAGCTGGAATTCGGAACATTGCAGCTGCTGGAAGCGACATCCTAGTACTCGGGATTATTAAGAGTAAAAGGTATTGTCTTCACTCCCAAGATGTGTATCAGTATAGCGTCTGACCCAAAGCGGGCGGCTACGAATGGTGTCTGCTAGGGACGGTTGAAAAAATGGCGGAGGGCAGCAGCTTCGTTATTAGTGCACATCGGCGCCAGCCTAGGTTTTGGCTGATACGGCGATGTAGCGCACATTTGAGAGCGTAACCATCGTTGTGTAAGTAGTCTCGAAAGTGCGTGTGGAAGGCAACGGGAAACCACCTGATATTTAATCCCCAGGAAATGTTTTAGCATGACTGGAAAACCAAAAGCCAAGGTCCCCAATCTCCGGAAGCCCTTTGGTGGACAGAGGGTGCTAAGAATATCCGGGCCATTCATGAGAAGGGTAGCTGCTTGGTATATCCGTAGCTTGTTTCATGGTGGAAAGGCTCATAATGCTATCAGAGAGATGGAAAGACTCGGTATTGATGTGCTTGGAATCAGTGAAATGCTCTGGCCACTATCTGGAAAATGTGTAGTCAATGGTTATCAAGTGCACTATTCTGGTAATGATGATCCTCATCACTTTAATGGTGTTGGTTTCCTTATGCATCATGATATCAGTAAGTCTATAAAATCAGTTTTTCCCGTATTTTACAGAGTATGTTCACTACAACTTGATGCACGGCCAATTTCGGTGAATATCATCTAAGTATATGCTCCAACATGTGATTCGTCAGACATTGAAGTTGAAGATTTTTATACCAAAATAGAAACAGCCATGTTTTTCACTAAAAGATATGATATCAACATTGTAGTGGGTGATTTCAATCCTAAGGTGGGCCATGGTAGACGAGCTGATATTGTCGGTGATTTTCGCTTAGCTGCAAGCAATCATCGAGGTGATCGATTGGTTTAGTTTAGTCAGGAGTAAGATCTTACTATAGCAAACACACATTTTCAGCTGCCTCCATGTCATCTCTATACGTGGATCTCGAAAGTTGATAGCAGCATTAGGAACCAGATTGATAACATCACAATCATTAAACGCTTCAGAATCTCCATCCAATGTGTGAAAACCTATCTTGGAGCTGATATCACCTCAAATCATAGGCTCCTGTTTGTATTTATGAATATCAGACTTAAGAAATGCAATTAAAAGGGAAGAACTAATTGGATTTTGGTTCAGAAACTTCAAAACATTGATCTGAAGAACGAAGTGCAGACAGAACTGTGTGTAAAACGTATGGACATTCAGAGAAGTATGAATGTAAATCAAATCGAAGGGACTTGGAATCATATTAAGTCTACAATGAATGAAATAAGTCAAGCTAAATTAAAAGATGCCGGGAGAAAAAGGAACAAACCCTGGATGACAGATAAAATTCTGCAGCTGATGGATCAGCGAAGAGCACTTAAGAATCAAGATCCCACGAATTACAAAATTTTGCAGAAATTAATAGGGCAGAAAATAAGGTTTACAAAAGAAAAACAACTCTCTCAGGAATGTGTGGAAATACAATTTCTGAATTCAAAACATGACTCGTTTAGCATGTACAAGGAAGTGAGACAGGCAACAGATATATACAAAACTATGACATGTGGTGTCCTCTTAACAGAAATGGTGATATCTTACCTAGTACAGAAGATAAATTGAAGGAATGGAAGGAATTTATTCAGAATCTCTTCATGGACTGCAGAAATTCTGATTACGGTGCATGTGGATATCACACGTGCAGAAGTGGAATATGTCATTAGAACAACGAAGACTGAAAGGGCTCCAAGCCCCGATGATATTTACACTAAGCTACTGAAACTACGTGTGAAAGAAAAACCCTTTTATTATTGGTAGACTTGTTCATCAGTATCTGCCGGTGTGGTATCATTCCCACTGACTGGTTCAAATCAACTTTTTTAACTTTATCTAAGAAAGCTAATGCAAAATACTGCAATGAATATAGAACCATTAGTTTGATGAGTCATGTTCTGAAAGTCTTCTTTAAAGTATTGCATTCAATAATTTACCAAAAGTGTGAGGAAAATGTCGGAATCTCACAATTTGGCTTCAGAAAAGGCTTCGGTAACAGGGAGAAGTTATTTAGTCTGCAGGTGTTAATCCAAAGGTGTTGGGATGTCCATGTTGATGTTTTTGCCTGCTTTATTGACCATGAGAAAGCTTTCGATAATGTCCAGCATAACAGGCTCATAAACATACTTCTAGAATTAGAGCTCGACGGATGGGACATCCGTATTATTGGTAATCTCTAGTGTAACCAGAGTGCTAGTATAAGAGTACATGGTCAGGTCTCAGAAGAAGTGTCAATTATGCTTTTCAACCTCTATTCGGAAAGGATTTTTCGTGATGCTCTTTATGGAAAGACTCCAGGAGTGATAGTTAATGGAGTCACAAGAAATAATATCAGGTATGTACTGTCATACTTGCAATTAGTCTTAAACCGGCCGTGGTGGCCGAGAGCGCTAACGTGTTACCTCGTGCCTCGCTGGTATCGGGAGAGCGTGGGTTCGAATCCCACCTCGGCCGTTCTGAAAATGGTTTTCGTGGTTTCCCATTTTCACCACCAGGAAAATGCCGAGACGGTTCCTTTCAATAGGTCCACGGCCGATTTCCTTCCAATATCCCTTCCCTGACCCGTCCTGAAAAGAAAAGTACATGACCATTGGCTGCATTAATAAAATTATTAAAAAAGATGTACAAGAACTGCTCGATGCTGTATATGAGGCCAGTAACTCCATGGGCCTAAGGCTGAATGTGAAGAAGTCCAAGTGGATGGCTATACGTAGGAAAGAAGATGGTATTCATGACAGTCTCAAGGTTGGAAATGACTGGATTGACAAGGCGACATCATTTAAATACCTAGGATGCCACTATCATGTTAACCGGGACTTTGGTAGAGAGATCCGATGGAGAATTGAGCAAGCTAGAACTTCTTTTCAAAAAATCAGAAAAGTTTTAGTAAGCCGAGACCTGTCCATTGCACTACGAACACGACTCCTCAGATGTTAGGTCTTCAACATTCTACTCTACGGCGTCAACGTTTGGACATTAACTGAAACCATGTGCATAAGCTACAAGCTTTAGAAATATGGAGGTACCGAAGGATGCCTTCGACAGCCAATATAACCAAAGTAGAAATTTTTCAGCGTATGACCGAAAATCCTGAAATTCTCAATACCATCAAGAGAAGAATGCTAGAATTCTTTGGCCTTATGATGGGAAACTGTAAATAAAAACTCTTTCAAATAATACTCCAAGGGAAAATTAATGGAGGATGTGATCTGGTGCGAAGAAAGATATCATGGCTTGACAACTTATGCCAGTGGTTTAGGGTGACAAGACTCGAACTGTTCATAAGATCTATGGACAGATCATGCTACTGATCGCCAACGTCCTTAGAGGTCACGGTACTTGAAGAAAAAAAAGAAGTCGCCAACATGAATTTTCACAAGTGAATAACTATATGAATACACTCCTGGAAAAATATACGTGTATTATTAATTAAATGATTATCCTAAATTGCCCTATTTAGTTGTGTTAATTAATTGGTACCTGTATCTTCTACAGGAATGTACTCACATTATTTTACAAATGACAGTTAATTGTGATGTCCTCGAAGAGCCCATTCATTTCAACGGTTAATCGTCAGTGCATGTTGTTTAAGGAAAAGCATATGAATGACAACATTCCATTGCAATATGTGAGAGAAATGAAATTTAAATGCTCGTAATTAGAAATATAAATCAGCACTCATTATTTACTTATTCTCTTAATCGGGACGATGAAGAACCATGTTGACTTTTAGAATGTAACAGCCGTAGGTGGATGTTATAACCTTTCCCAATGCACAATCGTTTTATCGTGCTGTAGAAGGATGAACACGTTCATCCGGAAGAACTATTAATCCCAAATCTCCGAAACATAAAGGAGTATTGTCTCTAATTATTTTAGGTTAAAAATTTCTCTAGGATGACTTGTTTCGATCATCGTCCGATGCATATATATATATTGACTGCACGAACACCACATCATTGAAGAGTTGATACGACCTCATTCCTCGTATTTAAGGAAAACTTACATAGTAATAAATGTGGTAAAATTGCGATAGTTAACATTTGACTAATTAGATATGGTTAGGTATTATTCGATTTCCCTTGAGTATCTACCATAGCGATATTAATTGCTTTTCAGTCGGTCAACACCATTGTACCAGAATTGTAAACATGAAGCTAATTATATTAGGTTAAAAATTTATTTAGGATGACTTGTTTCGATCATCGTCCGATGCATTACTTTTAGGCATTTAAATCTACATCTACGAATAAATATGTTATAAAACTATATATTTGTAGAATGTTTTAGATACAGAAGATTATTGTATACTTTTCAAGAATTCTAAGTTCTATGATGTTCTTGATATTTAAATTATAGTAGCTATTAACTGTCTATAACCTAGTACTAGCATTAGAAATTCTGCACAGAAACAAACTATCTTCCACAGATCGGAGAACACACAAAGAAGGAAGACATGTGGAGCCTCCCTCAGTCAGTATGGTAACATCAACTTACAATTGTCAACCCATAGTGGAAAAATGTTATATACATGCAATACTTGCGGAGCAACCATAAAACGGAAGGGTGAACTGAGGATTCACATGCTGACCCATAATGGCCAAAATCCACATTTATGTAGTACCTGCGGAGCAAGGTTTAGTATAAAAGGCAGCTTGAAGACACACATGTTGATTCATAGTGGTCTTAGGGTTCATTACTGCACAATTTGCGGGGGAAAATTTACCCTTAAAGGTAATTTGAAGCGACATATGTCGATCCACGGTCCTCAAAAGCAGTATTCTTGTGGAACATGCGGAAAATACTTTACACAAGAAGTTTATTTAAGGAAACACACGTTGAGTCATAGTAGTCAACAGCCACATACCTGTGATACATGTGGCACAAACTTTACGCGGAAGGATAGTATAAAGAACCATATGTTGACCCATAGTGGTCTGCAGCCTTATTCCTGTAATGTATGCGGAAGAAACTTTACTCAGACCGCTAATTTGCAGAAGCACATGTTGACCCATAGTGTGTTAAAGCCACATTCCTGTGATATATGCGGAGCGAAATTTGTCGATAGAGGTAATTTGAACCACCACGTGCTGTTACATAGTGGTGTACAGCCATATTCGTGTTTAATATGCAAAAGAAACTTTACTCAGAAAAAAAATTTGAAGACACACATGTTGACTCATAGCGGATTAAGGCCACATTCCTGTGTTACATGCGGTAAAAACTTTTCTCAAAAATCCAATTTAAATACACACATGATGATCCATAAAAGTCTAAAACCACACTTCTGTTTTACATGCGGAGCAAAATTTACTGAGAAGGGCAAATTGGAGAAACATACGCGGATCCACAGTGGTCAATACCAACATTCCCATGGAAAAACAATTTGAAGACTCAAATAATGATCCATATTGGTCATTAACCACATTCATGTGGTACATGCAGAGCATCATTAACCGTCAAATGTAATTTGAAGAGACACATGGTGATCCTTAGTGTCTTAAATGCGGGGCATACTTTCCTATGAAAACCAGTTTAAATTAACAAATGTTCCTCGGTAGTGGCCTTGTCATTTGATACATACAGAGCTTTTTTTTGGATGGGGAGGGGTGGGGATTCTCTGAATGGACACCAAGACCTTACTCGCCTTGGACACAGAAACATTACATTCTTAGTAAAATTTAAGATGCACAGGATGATCCGTCATGGCTTATTGCCGCATGCATTTTCATCATTCGCAGTAAACTAAAGTAATGAATGATATTTACACACACACATGCTAATTCACATTGATCTAGCGCCTAACTCACGTGATACATGTGCAGCTACATATACACAAATATTATCTTTTGTGAGTCGCACGGTACAAAAAGTCGCCAGAAGGCATATTTAAGTAATACATGCGGAGCAGATTTCATGTCAAATTAGTTTTTGAAGTTACATTTAACTCAAACAGGTCAAACGCTATCAATATACAGTAAGTAAGGAGCAAAATGTGCAGAGTTTGGGGTTTGAATAATCACCTATTCGTTCATTATGGGAATATAAATATTTAAGAGGTACTTCCGGTCAAAAGAACGAAGAGAGATTTCGATTCACACATTTAAATAGATTGTGGCACGAAGTACTGTTAATGTACAACATTCCATGCAAGAAGTATACCATTGGGACACGTCAGATTTCATAGTGGCTAAAAACCATATCATCATTGTACATACGGAGAAAACATCACTTTAATGATATCTTTGATCACGCACTTTTACTTATTAGAACAGAACCATGTTAATGTAGTACATTTGAGCAAAGTTTATTGGAAAATTAATTTCTAATTTAAATAATTTGTTTTTGCGGACTCAAGCAAATTCCCCTAATATAAATCGAGAAAGGTTTGTTAGAACGCAGGATATTTATGAATCAGGTGTTAGTAGACTGAGGGTATGCTAAACTTACGCTCGAATTATGTATCATTATCGCTTTACAGTGGGCAGGAGATACCGTGAAAAGAGAATAGGTGATGTCTATGGTATCAGGCTAGAAAGGACAAGGCAGGAGAATGCCTCAAATTCTCCAATATTGTAGTGGTTAGAAGGTATAATCTTGAAGAAGAGATGTCGACAGGAATTAAGAAAGAGAGGAGATAATGCATGTTGTGGGCCCCTGTTTGCTCTCATCAAACTCATAACGTCTGGTTAATTTCATTCTAGTTGGCATAGCAAGAATGCGTCCAGTTGAAAATGTAAGATTGAGCTGAGCTGGGCATGGAGCTCGCGTATTATGTTTGGTTAATACAGGTGTGGATGAATTAATGAATAAGATAACGATAAGCATTCAGCAGCAGAGAACCGGTGTTTTAGCCGAGTTCCAGCAACGATAAAAGTGCCAATGCTACAGTGATTTGGTGAATTTAAATCGAATCCGTATTACAGCCTGAGAGTTGAAACATGCAAAGAGCTTGGACAGTAAGACAAACAACTTATTATTTTACGTGCGTAGCATTAGATTACTTCAGAAAATCATCGAAAGGTTAATTATGTCTCTTTAGTAATTCTAAGATTACGCATGTAAACAGATAAGGTTATTAAAGTTTATTTTGTGAACAGGAATCTTAATCTGTATTATTGTGGATGACTTAAGAGAGGCATGAGTTTGAAATGCTTATAGTGAAAGATGTTGTATAATAAAAACTACAAATATGTTCGAATTTAAGCCTGACAGATGTCAGTGCGAAGTTGCAGTAGCCACAGTGGGCTTGTTAAGGCGATTGAAGACCAGGATCTCAATCGGCACTTTTGGGTAGGCTCATGCTGGAGCTGATGAATGTGGTATTGGACACACTAATGGGGAAATGTGTGTATGACGGTGAGCCAAGTACCACTGGTATGATTATGCTACGATGGTTATAGTAAGAATTTAATAATCCACAATTTATTTTTGATGAAGGAATAAACCGAACTAAATAATTGCTATATTAATAATAATGAACATGTGATTTTTTTGAATTTCAAGGTAACATTAAAATTTATTCTGAACCTTACTAAATAATCACTAATCTTAACTGATTGTTGATATTTTAATTTGACTTTTTTTATTTCCCGAGGTGTATTAAGTGGTATGTGAGACGTTAGACTTCAACCTTATTCCATTTTTGAGACAAATCCCATGTCGTGATACGAGGCAGTGGATCTCATGGACATGCCGGATTTTATAGCATGAGTCAGAATTAGTACCGCAGCTATCACTGCAAGTCCCACCTACCTTAGGTGACAAAGTACTGCAAAGAGTAGTTTATCCTGACTAGGTAGAGCTCTAACGCAGCTAAAATAGGAGTGCACATTTTCAGTGGTAATTTTTGGGGGATACTGTGTATGAGTGTATAACGGTCTGTTCGATATTTTTAGCCTATTTTCATTTTTGAAAAAAAAGGCCTATGAGATCACCTTTTGTCCGGATGTCTGTGTATGCGTATGCGTGTGTGTGTGTGTGAGGATTTTTGTGTGCCCCCCCCCCCCTAATAAAATGTAAACGGCTGGAGCGATTTCACTGAAACTCGGTAAGTACATAGTACTATTCCACGCGACCCCGACCGTGCCCTTCAAACTTTGTTACGTCTCACCAATACAACATGGCGGCTGTGCGAAATATGTAACCAGCATTCAATAACTACGAAACTATTACCGATATCACCCTGGATATCTGTACGGTGATAAAGGGAACTACTAGAAGTTCACCTATGTGACTTTTGAAAACCTGTTAGCTACAAAACCAACATGGCGGCCAAGCGAATTTGCGACTTTAAAATAGACGTTTCTCGCGATTCAACCAACCAAACGCAATAAAACTTGGTACAATATATGTTTGTTCACATTGTAATGCACCGACACCTAACTACGTTCGATTGTTTACATAACCTCAAGATGGCGGCTGCGCGAAATATTTCACCTGCATTCTATATCTCTTAAACTATTACCGGTATCACCATGAAATTTTGTACGAAGATAAAGGGTACTACTGGACGTTCATCTATGAGTCTTTCAAAACCCGGTTAATTACAAAACGAACATGGCGGCCAAGCGAAGTTGAAAGTTTTAAATAGACTTTTCTCAAGATTTCGTGATCCAAACGCAATGAAACTTCGTTCAGCAAATGTTTATACACATTGTAAAGCACTGGTATCTAATTTAGTTCAATTATTTTTATAACCTCAACATGGCGGCTGTGCGAATTTCGAAAATTAAGTTTTTATTTCTTGTGTTCTAATCATGTGATCGAAATCAACATTTGCATTATAAACGTACACAATAACCATCACCTAACAGTACATAATTCTATGGCCTACAGATATTAAAATCCAACATGGCGACCATCCGAAATATTTAGACGGTTCTCAATATATATTAATCTACTACAGCAATCAAACTGAAATTTTGTAAGTGTATAGATGCTATACGCATAAGTTCACCTATGGGACGTTCAATAAACTGGCGAGCACATCCAACATGGCGGCGACGCGAAATTTAAATATTCAAATGGACGTTTCTTGCGTTTTAGCCATCCGAGCGCAGTGAAACTTGATACGGTATATCCTTATACACATTTTAATCGACCGGAAACTAATTCATTAATTTGTTTTCATAACCACATGATGGCAGCTGAGCGAAATTTTAAAATCCCGCTTTTATTTCTTGTCTCCTAATCATGCGATTGAAGTTTCAATAAAACACCTACACAATAATCTTCATGTAATAGTACATGAATCTATGGCCTATAATATAAAAATCCAACATGGTGACTATCCAGAATATTTAGACGGTTCTCAATATCTAAGAATCTATTACAGCAATCAAACTTACAATTTGTATGTTGATAGAGGCAATTAATATTAGTAGGATATATGAAAATAGGCTATTTAGTTCTTCACAGAACTACTTGTTTTTAAATGTCTCAATTTTAGCTTTCTTTTTCCTTTTTTTTCCTTTATGGAATTGTAATTGTAATTTACTATTGTAACGTCAATTTAGGATTAGTTATGAACCCTAACGTAACGTTGAATGTTGTGTGTGACACCAATATAGTTTAGTTATTCATATTTCAGCTGATTGTTAAATGTAAAATTAAGCATTGAAAGTGGTGATTTTCAATTGCCAATAGGATCAGGTGTGATTATTACTATTCTTAAGGGGAATTTTATATGATAAGCGATTTATTTACGTGTCACGTATTAGTTTGATTGTTGATTTTTCTCTTGTAAGTTGGACTTCTACCGGCGATATTTTGAGATTAGTTTGGGGGCATATTTATTGTTAGATTAATTATTGGAATAGCCGGGGATCCCCGTAGAGTAGGCTAGGTATCTGAATTCACGAATAAATTAGAGAAAATATTTTATATAAGCCTGGATTATTTAGTAGTTTTGTGCTTTCCTCGTGGATGTGTAGTTTGGGCTAAGTTTCGATTAGCGCCTTTAATAACACCTCGGAAACGGTCTGATATGCAGTTTCTCGTTCAGGTCAAGTCTGAATCCAAATACGAACCTCTTACTGTGTGATTTTGTTTGGGAGAGAGTCCCACAGTGGTTGATACGGTTTTCTGTCACGTGGCTCTTCGGACCAATCGGGCTCAGTATCATAGAGATATAAATTATGTTATACGTATATTGCTTATGTAAGAAGTTTTTCGCTCCCTTCTAAACCTTTGATTAAAGGTTAACATACAGCTTAAGGAGGCAAAACAAGAATGATTTTACAATTATAACCGTGCCTGTCATAGTTCGTACACAACAATTATATATTTCCATGAATCGCATACATCTTTCTATTAGAAGCAATGTTTAATTCTTGAAATGTTTATCCTTTTTTCAAATTTTGTCTTTTGCTTTGTGCCGATCTTTACCGTTTACCTATTTTTTCCCATGTTTATAGTAATGTTTAGACCTTTGAGTGAGTTTCATTTTGTAGCCAAAGGCAGAATCATAAATAACACCTAGAACAGTATTTCAACCTTATTTCATTTATAGAATGGCAGAGCGATAGCTCTGAAACCAAATCAGATACGGGCAAAGCATGGGGTTGTTTCATTAATTCCATAGTGACGACGACTGAGTGTTTTTCATGTGTGTATAAGGTTTATATATAGGCAAGCGGTGAGTAGGTCAGGTTAGTTAACGTCTATCACCATGGACGTGTTTGGGCGAGCTCGTGTAACCATAGCCATGGCCGCCACTTTGTCAAAACAGTTTCGAGAGGTGGCTACAAAAAGCTATGTCGATCGCAAAGTGCAAAGTGTATCCTACATGGTCCCGAGACTAACCGCTGAAGGCTATTCAGCCAATCATCATCGTATTATTGATGTGCATGAGCCTCGAGACGAAGATGACGTCTGCACGAAACGTTATGTGACCTATCAAATGAAAAGGCTTTATAAATTTGTCCCATCGGTATTTTTAGTGTATCTGTCAAATCAAAAACTGGGCAATGACAGAAACCATTCCCCACGACCACCACCATTGCTGAATGATCGCCTTACCTATATGCTTGCTTCTGGTTTAAGACATTATCGATTGCACTATGATGATGCGATTCATATTAAATATGCGATGCCTCATGAGAAACATTTACAAATAGAAATAAACCGTGATAGGCTGTTGGTCCATAACCATCAAACGGAAAATGCTGGGGATAAATTATCCTTTCATCTCATGCTTACGTTTGAGGAAAAGGGAGCTGGGAAAACGGTGAATGATTATCCGCTTTATATAGAATTGGAATATACCGCTATGAAATAAGGCTCTCTACGTTAGTTGATATCGAATGTTTGTTGTGAAAGGTTCACCAAGTAGCACCATGGTGAAAAAACGATATGCCGTGAACATTTAAAAAAAGCCAGGTTCGAAACCGAGTCGGTCTGCCTCACACCCTATGTTAAAACTAAAATAAATAAATTTAAAAAAATACAAATAGAAAGGCTATCGAAAAAGCATTACAGGCAGTGCGATTGTTTACGAAGCCGAAATCCCTCTATAATGCAACGATAAAATAGAAAGAAAGAAAAAACGTGGGCGAGTCATTCCTGTTGCTAAGCGTGGTTTCTTGCCGGCTTTATTTGCGGAAATGCTACTCTGGGCTCGCTTTTGGCCGGTGCCAGTGCTGTGGCAAAAATTATTAAAGCCGTTGAGCAAGGCAAGCAACAACTAAAAGGAAGTGAGCGACACAATAAAACAATAGAAGCCATTGCTATGGTGGCTAAAAACGTCAATCCTTTAAAACCCGTCTTTTATCAACATGTCCATCTTTGATCTTATCTTTGGTAAGCACCTAAGGCAACTGCCTCGTCATGCCATGACCCATGAGTAAGTAAAAAGCTATGCCAAACGATTAAAGATTTCCCATTTCCGAGGTGTATTTATGCGATATGAATTACCGAAAGCCCCGTAGAAAGAAGAACGAGCCATAATCAATTTAGATGATGAAGAAGGCCCAGGAACCCATTTTGTAGCCTATGTGAAACGAGGTTCCACGGTATGGTACTTTGGCAGTTATGGAAATTTACCACCCCCGATCGACTTGCTGCGTTATTTGGGAAACTGGGTGACGATATTCTATAATGTGAATCGTCAACAAATCTTTGACAGTCAAGAGTGCGGACGTTTGTGTTTACTTTTTTATATAAGAGGTCGCGTTAAGCCAGCAGTTTCATCGTTATGAATGTCAACGCACAGCCACGGACCATAAAATGTCCCTGAATCTCTTTCCCCACATTGAATTGCATCCTGAACAATCCTATGTGCTGGGATTAATTTATTTGGAAAGTTACAACAGAATTTACAATCTACAAGTGGATATTAATGATAAGTTTTATTATGATGATTATATGTTGAGGCTAACTCCTGGAGGTTATACCATCAACCATGTGAACGAGGCCATTAGCGTGGCGATGATAAAACAATTTGGTGTCAAGTCATATGCGGATGGGACACACAATTTTATCTTACAGCCAATACGATTACTCATCGCTGTCGTATTTTCTCTACGTTTAACATCGACTTTGAAACACGAGTTCATTCTATTGGCCCTTTACTAGGATTTAAACCAAGTGTGTTGGCATCTCACCAACCCCATGATTCAGATTATCCAGTGAAATTCATCGAGGAGCATCCCATTTCTGTGACTTGTAATATTATTAGAGATGTATTTACGAATCAAGAACAAAGCCATTCACTGTATGATTTTATTGTCACCTCCCCTTGTGGCTATATTATTTGTGAACACCCTTCAGTGAATCTGTATCATCTTGTGTGTGTCAGCGATATTAGTAATATTACCTTATGGTTAGTGAATAGAAAGCAACAACTGATTGCTTTGGACATCAACACGCCTGTGACCTACATGTAGGTTTCAAAGACGCTATTAAATTTATCTATAAAGCAACAACACCGTCTACGAGGTCAGTTAGTTGCCCGCCGTGTATGAAAAGGTTGACACGAGTAAATCAACATCGCTTACAACGCGTTGGTTATACGTTACACCCCCATCATGAACAAGGAGCTGTTGCAAGTGTTAAATCCTATACAAGTGGAAGATGGCGTCGTGCGCATTGATATGCATTCCTATCAACTTCAACATCAGGACTAAATAACAATGGTGAGATTCAATTCATCATCAACAATCAAGATATGTTTACCCAACCTCATGAAAGTGTCCTTCAAATTGAGGATAAATTGATGAAAGCAGATGGCAGCACCCCCAAGACATCTACGTTGGCGAATCATGGTTTGGCTTTTCTGTTTTCTGAAGTGCGCTATGTGATTAATGATATTGTCATAGATATGAGTCGAAATGTGGGCATGACTAGTCTTATGGAATTATATCCTTCCTATAGCGAGGAAGAAGGTAAAACGCTCTCTATGATAGGATGGTGCCCCAACAGTAGCAATGAGTGGTTAGTTCATACTGATGGCACCTTTACAGGCCTCCTACCCTTAAAATTACTCCTTGGCTTTGCCGAAGATCACATGCGTATTTCTTTTAAATGCAAGACGAAGTTCGTATCTGGTGAGAAACCGCAGTGATTATAATGCACTAAAGGGAGCCTCTCACAAAGTGATTGACTCAAACATTCAACTGCTTCGATTACTATGGAAAGTGCCCCACGTGACGCTATCGAATCGTAAAAAACTAAGCATGTTAAATTTAGTGCAAAAAGACAAAGCCTTGCCTATAGCCTTTCGAAGTTGGAGTCTACATGAATATCCTTTGCTACCTACCACAGACACTCATAGTTGGAGTGTGAAATCTGCTCACTCTGCCGAGCGACCCCTGTATGTTATTATTGGTTTTCAAACCAATAGAAAATACCAATAAAGCAAAGATATCACCCTGTTTGATTACATTCACTTGAGAAATATACGACTATTTTTAAATAATGTTTGCTTCCCCTATGAGGGGTAGGAACTCATTTTTTCAAAAAATACGTTTGGCCCCCTTTATGACATGTTTGCTAAATTTCAATCGTCTTATTATGAAAAACAGGATTGCCCTATGTTTTCGCCACAAGGGTTTAAAGCAAAGGCACCACTGGTTGTTTTCGATTGTTCGTATTTAGAAGAATCTATGAAAATCACCACCATTGATTCAAGAGTAGATTTAGAAACACAAGAAAATGTACCAGACCATACAAGTGCCTACTGTTTGATTATTCATGCCAGAGAAGTAAAATATCATCCTTCGTCCAATTATGTCACCAGCATGTAATCCGCCTGTGGTGATGTTAATAAAATCATCATTCGTAGGATTGATAAGAAGCGCCTGCATGCACACTGTCTTTTGCACTCTGGCAGTGAGCACGCACATAGTCATAGCATTGACAAACGTCATGTGTCCCTCAATGATCAACAAGAACAACAAAAATGACGTGAGAGAAAAACAATGGAATTTAAAATGTGAATTTAATCGTCTGAAAACTTTTGAAACATGGACAGTTCGCTTTATGGATTATGGAGAATTGGCAGCGGCTGGCTTTTATTACTTAAACCGTCGAGATGTGGTCAAGTGTATTTTTTGCAACATTGAAATTGGAATCTGGGAGATGGGGGATTGACCATTTAGCGATCATCAGCGATGGAGTCCATCCTGTCCTTACATGAATAGCTATGATGTGGGCAATATTCTATGGAGTTTGAATTACCCTGACATTGTACCAAACCCTACAAAACAATGTGATACCCGTGGACCGTATATGCAAACCATTCATTTGAATGTTGTTCCAGATTTTAAAAAAACTTTGTAACAAAATTGTAAGTGTTGTGAAAAAACCTATATACTGACGTAAACCTGTTGTTCAATTAATTTGATCCTTTTCTGATAGTCCTTGGCTTGCAACGTTAAACCATGATATGGGTTAGTTGTTGATTAGTCGTCAACGAGGTAACAAGTAAAAAAAAACAGAAAAAAACATCATGCGTACACTCATCTTGGGTTGTCAGGGCTTTAAATTTGCAGATAACAAATTTATATTTAAGGAAGTGGCTTTTATCGATTGTAGTACGTTTTGGGTGTCACACCCCATCCATTTGGTGTTTAAACCTCCCTATGCTTTCGAGTTGCTTAGTGAAAAATATAAAAAGCAGAGCCAATGGATTGAAAATCATTTGCAATTAGTATGGAAAGAGAATTATATTTCTTACAAGTATCTTGACATATTCATGAAAGCCTATTTGTCCTCTGCCAATGTCTTACTTGTTAAAGGAGCTGAAAAACGCCAATGGCTCGAACCATTTTTACCCTCTCACTGTCAATGTATTAATATTTTAGATTTGGGTTGCCCATCCCTGTAAAACGCTCATGGATACTTGTCCTTGCGACTTTATTGAGAATAAAGCCTTAGCGCATGCGTGGCAATTGTATCATTGGCTCACCACCAATGCATGTTACGAGTTGTTGAACAAAATTAAAACTGAAAGTTTATCGTCCAATTATAGCAGTGAGAGTTGTACACGTGAGGTGATAACATCAACGTTATAAATATGGACGCCACTAGAATCGACAAGGCTATTGGAAAGTTCTTTGTGGGCAAGAAAAAACTTATTTACTTTACACAACTTGAATTATTAGTACTACCTAAATCATTTCCTTTTTATGTTGCTGCCAACGCTATGAAAGAAATTTGGGAAAAGGCGCCTACCGAGTGGACTACTGACCCTGTATTGAGTGAACTACAACCATGAAACCATTTTTCCTATCACAAGCAATTAACCATGGCAAAAATACCCTCCATTCGACAGTGTGCCTCATGCCAATTGATGAAATTATATCATGGTCATAAAACTCACTGTAAAGACATTGTTTCATGGTTGTCATGCGGAAAACCACCACATACCATGCTCGTCAGAAGCCGCTGACAATCAACAACAAAAGTGTTTTTCACCGATTGAAACCTCCATGCCCGAAGGGTACTGGCCGTGGAATTATTGATAACATCATTAATTACTTACCACTCGAAGTTCACCTACCTGCTTACAGCTTTTGCGGCCCTGGTACTCGTCTTAAAGATCGTTTGAGGAGAGGGGATATGGGGATTAATGCATTGTATCATGCATGTCGTAATCATGATATAGCCTATCAAAACAGATATCCCACTCTAAGACGCATCGCCGACAAAGTCTTGTTAAGCATTGCCAAGCAACGATTAACAGCTCAGATGCCAGTCTATCAGAACGAATGGCAGCATTTATGGTCATTGGTGCTATGAAAAGCAAATTACTTTTAACTATATATGGACTTTAACATGATCAATTTATTTTAAAAAAATGTATAGTATCACTGTTATGATTTTCAAAAATATACAAAAAGACAAGAGACCCTGCGTGTTTGTTTCTTTCATTATTATTGACTAATAATTTGATTATGATCATTACAAATATTGTATAAATGGTATTTGTACTACAACTATTTTTTAAAATTATAAACAATAAAAAGGGACGACAGTGCGTCATTATTGACTAATAGTTAGATTATGATCATTATAAATATTGCTATAAATGGCATTTTTATTACAACTAATTTTTAAATTATAAACAATAAAAAAGGACGGCAGTGCATCATTATTGACTAATAGTTTGATTATGATCATTATAAATATTGTATAACTGGTATTTGTACTAAATAATAAAATAAATTAAAATGTCATGGGCTTAAGGGTCGCTTTATGATCAAACACCCCCTTATGCACTGCAACCACAAGATTGTTTTTTTTTTAAGCAGTGATACTAGCGTATGAAATCATAACAAGTCTAGGACTATGTTCTTGTAAAAGGCTTATTGAAAATCCACATCCTGTTTCCAGTCTCCGACCGGGTCAGGAATGGAATGTATGAAGCCCCCAACTAGCGGCGAGGATGTAAAAGGCTTATTATTATTATTATTATTATTATTATTATTATTAAGGCCTCCGTGGCTTAGGCGGCAGCACGCCGGCCTCTCACCGCTGGGTCCGTGGTTCAAATCCCGGTCACTCCATGTGAGATCTGTGCTGGACAAAACGGAGGCAGACAGGTTTTTCTCCGGGTACTCCGGTTTTCCCTGTCAAAATTTCATTCCAGCAACACTCTCCACTATCATTTCATTTCATCTGTCATTCATGTAATCATTGCCCCAGAGGAGTGCGTCAGGCCTCGGCAGCCGGCACAGTCCATATCCTCGCCGCTAGATGGGGGCTTCATTCATTCCATTCCTGACCCGGTCGGAGACTGGAAGCAGACTGTGGATTTTCATTTCTTTCATTATTATTATTATTATTATTATTATTATTTAATAAAAAAACATGTTATTATGATTTTTTGTACAAAACCATGTAACCATTTAAGGCAATGTAACGTTAACTTTAAATTATTTATTTAATTAGTAAATAGTGTAGATTTGTTTTCTTTTTTTTAAGTTCCTCTCTCTCTCTCTTTTTCTCGTTTTTTTTTTTTTTTTTTTTTTTTTTACTTTGTGCTGCATAAGTGGGTGTGCTAAATCAACAAGCCATCCTTAAGCGCATGACGTTTTAACTTATTTTAAGAACTATACATGTACATCAAAAGAAAGTAAAAAAAGGTAAAATAAACATGCATAATTGGCATGATTCTATTCACGCAGCCTAAGGCTAAAAAAAATATCTCATTAAAGAGAACTTACAAAACATTACCAATCACCTATAGCCATTATATGCATCATTGTATTGACTTAGCTTAAGGCTATAAACAAACATGAAAAGTTAAGAAAATTATTATTATTATTGTTATTATTATTATTTTCATCTACATGGACCGTTTTGCTATTATCAATCATGAGCAACAATTAATCGACGTCAAACTGTTGAGCACCAAAAAAATATTTTTGTTATAGTAAAACATCAATAAACAAAGTAACGACTATTGTACAATTATTATTATTGTTATTCGTTTTCTACTTTTACAAAACAAATGATGCAACGATTATTTTTTTACCCTCATAGATTAAATAGATAGGGTGAATACTTGAATTGACGTGATCCATAACATCATCAGGTAGATTATTAAAACGCGTAGGAAGAAATGATTCAAAGTCTTCGCAAATGCAAACAGCTCGTTCACCAAATTTAGTTTTTAATTTTTGTATTTTATGTACGCGAAGGGGTGTTTGCGTTGGCAATTCACTCATTTTCTTGCGTACACGGCCACAGGCTTGACCAATTGCGTTCAAGGCGTCCATGCTTGGCTATAAGGAAAGAAAAGAGTGTTACTATTTTAACACTCTCATCCTTATATAACAACAACAATAACAATAACATTGTCAATACATTAAAGCGTGTTTTTTCTAAGCCTGAGCGTTTTTGCCTAAAGTTGTAGATAGTATTGGATAAATTGACAAAAATATAATAATGTTTATAGGAGGTATGCGATAACTGTTGAACCAACATCAACAGCCAATTGTTTGTGTTTCATGGTCCACATGACGTAAATAGGTATACTGTTGTAAGTGACAAACATCATCGATAAGAAAAAATTGTGTTTTAGTGCGTATGACGTCCATTAATAGTGCTTGATGAATTTCTTGCCACGGACCACGCCCGTGAAAAAAAGTAGCTTTTAACACTGGAAGAATCAACAACTCTTTTTTCTGAAATATAACTAGGCTGTCTGCGATATGATGATTCATATCATGATACATGCTCATGTTTTCTAAAAGAAAGAGAAAAATAAACCAAGCTAACATTTTAAACTACTTTTTTAAAGATATAAATAAACCAAGACCTTGTTTTATTTTTTTTAATTTTAAATTTAAAAAAAGAATATTTGATTCTTACCACAGGGTAGAGGGGGTTGTTGAATCACATCAGAAACGTGCTAGAGCATCATTAGACAAATAAATTAAAACGTATTTATAAGGATAGGGTTGAATCACTTGCCCATCTGCTAATGAAATAGTGCAAAACAGTAACCACTGCCACTGACGAAACGTATTTTCAAAATCTGGCAAATATCTAAATGGTATCAAATCTCCATCATTTTAATTCAAAATAGTGGGGCTCTCACATCTATAAAATCTAAAATATGACCTTGGTTTAAAGGTTGATTACCAGCTAAGCCTGTTTTTTGTATAGGTACATCTAACAGTTGTTTATGTTGTATCATCAGTAACTGATCTTCAACTTCTGAGCAAATGGCTTCATTCATTTATTTTTCTAAAATGATAAATAACAAATTGCAAAGTTATTATTATTATTAACATGTTATGATTCATATTATTTGTGTTATGGGGGGTTCAATAATTTGTGGCAACAGTTTCCATGACAGATTAACAAAAACGTAGGCCTGTGGACAATGTTCACATGACCACTGCATCACCTTTCGGTAAAACGTATGTAAAACAAACAAATGATTGTCCCACACTGTGTAGCCTACTTCATCTTTTTCAGCCAAAACATGAATTTGAAAATTATTTAATAGGAAATGTTTTATGAAGATTAAATGCGCGTCATTTTCAAGATCCCTTGGAGGTAAATGTATGCCTCTGTTGTTAATAGGTATTAGCATATAATCCCCTTGTTGAATGACTTGTATACGATTCCCCTGCTGACGTGCAAATTCACACTGCATACTGTTAAATAAATTTAAAAAAAGGTATCAATGGATACGATAAACAAACAGCTGAATTCTAATGGAAGCCTAAAAAGGCAAAGCATAATACCATGCATTTATTAACCATCTCTATATCTAAGAAACAAAAGAAAAAAACACAAATTTAAACCAGGGTGTGCATGTTTCCATAAACATGACTACACCATAAACAAAAAATATCCAAATGTCTTTTCAATGTAAAGTATGCTCCTAAAAGCCGAATCAAACAAAAAAAAAACATAAGCATCTCATGTTGTTGTTGTTGTTAGTTTCTAAGAGACCTTATTCTATGTGGTGAATATTGATTCATAGGTAAAGTAAAATAAAGTTGATGGAATGCTTGTTGGTGATATGAAGTGGTTCGTTCCTCAGCAGGGAATTTATAGAAGTGAAAACAAACATATTTGAATTTACTGGAAAATAAACATTAAACAGAGGCTTTATACATAACGTACACCAAAAGTCTGGAAAACAATTCTCTTCAGTTAATTTAACAATGATTTGTTTCATCGTTAAAACATACCATGATTTATGAAACACTTGCGTTGATACATTATTTTGAAAGCCAAAATTTAGCATACAGGATTTGCAATAGTGGTGGTCTGGATCATGAAACATGTCATCATCTTCATCATGATCAATGATGCTGTCATAAAAAGAGGTATCTTTGCGTACTTTAGTGTTTCTATATTCCCAATGATAGGCCACTCGTTGCGGATTATAATTTACCACCGTTGCATATTCATTAAACGTAGTGTGTTTGGTCACAATAAGCGCATCTTCATCATGGCTCATCATTGAATCTGTAAAGTAGTAGTTAACGTTTTACTAAGAAAATTTAAAAAAATACTATCAATCTATACACTGTCTGTCCCCTAAGTAAATATCAAAAATAAAAATAAAAATAAGCAAAACACAAATAAATAACCATCTGTCTGATGGCTTCTTTACCTGTAGGCCACAAGGATAACATGCATCAGGCTTAATAAAACAATTTCTCTTCAGATATTCGATTGGTGTTGTTTTTCAAATACACCACCACTCTCAACACTTGCCATAAATTGCCACAGTAAAAGCAGTAGATTATTTTTTATTCTTGCATGAGGTCTATTACGCCACAACCTAGTGAGGCCTATTAAGCCGCATGCCTAATGAGAGTTGGTGGTCACTTTGCTGAAACATGAGGCCTATTAAGCCACAACCTAGTGAGGCCTATTAAGCCGCATGCCTACCGAGGGTGGGTGGTCACTTTCCTGAAACATGAGGCCTATTAAGCCACAACCTAGTGAGGCCTATTAACCCGCATGCCTATTGAGGGTGGATGGTCACTTTGCTAAAACATGAGATCTATTAAGCCGCCACCTAGTGAAGCGTATTAAGCCAACACCTAGTGAGGCTCATTAAGCAACATGAATAGTGAGGGTGGCTACTTGTTTGTTTTTTCCTAACCTAACCAAGAAAGCCAACATGTTTTTAATCTAGCCTGTGCACAGTGAGCCATGCAAACGTTGGTCCATGGCTCTCTTTATGCGTTGACAGGCAAATAGCACAAGTCATACAGTTTATATACAACTATTTACACACATTCGCACATCCTTGCTTACATCCATGTACACGGGTTAAAAAACAAAAATTATAAGATACATAGTCCGGTCAGGATACTCAAACCCGTGCGCTTTTGGGGGGGGGGCTTTTTTTATGATTGCAATTTATTCTTGACATCATAAGGATGAAATTTAGGGAGGGAGTCATTTTTTTAATTTTGGCGTTTGGCCGCCATTATGAAAAATGGCGATATTAGAAAATACAAAAATCTCCCAAACTACTCAGACAATTTTCATGTTTAGCCTTATAACTGGTATGTATTTCAGATTGTCCACCTCGATGCGTAGTGGATAGCATTCTTGGCTGTCAACGCAGAGGGCCGGGTTCGATTCCCAGCTCTGTGAAGAAATTTAGCAGTTAGCGATGGAACAGCGTTAGCTATACCAACGCCTGAAGTCAAAAGAGCTCTATCCTATCCTGTAGTCCCCAAACCGTTTAGCCACAATGATGTACGCCTTAATTCACAGCCAAAGAGTTTGGAATCCAGCGAAGAAGCACCTGTAGTGCATCGATTAATTGCTCACTCACTTGTGGGTGTGATTCAACTGGGAGAAAATGTACCGTCATATACTGGTTATCATTGTAACCTTCAAAGCCATATTGAAAAGTGGGAAACATATAATGTCAAATCTTACTCACAGCCACCAAGCAGAGAGGTTGTCAAAGATGTGTTGGATTGGTGTCAAAGAGTTGCGGAACACAAGAAAATGCCAGTAATTCAACTTGTTGGTGATCAAGCAGTTTATTAATATATTGAAGGATATCTGTGTGAGGAAGAGAATAGGTGGTCTCTCGTAAAGGGCGTATTAGGTGGATTTCACACAGAGATGTCATACCTTAATGCTCTAGGAAAAAGATTCGCAGGAAGTGGTATTGAGGAGCTAGCTGTTGCTACAGGTGTTGTTGTTGCAGACAGTGAAAAGCAATCATTATCTGGAAAACACTTCAACAGGGCAATGCGTCTGCACAAATTGATAGCAGAAGCTTTACTACGCATGCTGATTCAAAGATGTGTTGAGAATCACCCAGATCTACTTAACGGTTTGGAATATGTAGTGGACATCACAACAGAACAAGAAAGTAAAAACTTCGTTGCATCAGATTCATTTAACAAATTTGCGCATGGGACGTTTCGAGATATCTTCGAGTCCGACTCATATATGGCAAAATTTTGGCTCTCTTACATCATCGACGTGGAAGTCATGTTTCAGCATTACCATTGTCTGGGGAGTGGAGTAAATTTTGATAAATACTTAGATGGTTGTCGCAGAATGCTTCCCCTTCTAGCAGCATATGGTGATGGTAACATAAATTATCTACGCTACCTCTCTCTCTACTACTGGCAAATGTCCACCTTGACAAAGGAAGAAAGGATACATATGTCCTCAATATACTCATTCTCGATGTCAGGCAACAGTTTCAGCAAATAGT
Source organism: Meconema thalassinum (assembly GCA_946902985.2). Taxonomy (NCBI): domain Eukaryota; kingdom Metazoa; phylum Arthropoda; class Insecta; order Orthoptera; family Tettigoniidae; genus Meconema; species Meconema thalassinum. The sequence goes on from OX336397.1 coordinate 122,905,815, forward strand.
CTCCCGATCAGGTTATTGAAATGACCATGAACAAACAGTCTAAGAAACGAAGAAGTGGTGGCTGGGTTGAATTCTCCAAGAATCTTCCCATGATTGCTGTTAACATACTAAGCAGACCTGCTGTGTTGTACTTAAGGGAGCAATTACAACAAATCATAAATTTAAAGAATCCTCTCTACCACCACCCAGAAGTGGGTCCATCAAGGATTAAGAAAGACTTGCAAGTAATTCATGAAGTAAAACTTGCCCTGGACTAGTGGGATACGGACCCATGGAACATAACCCAACCAAATCTTTGCTCACTGTGCACTGGACCGCCAGCGACGGAAGAAGTAGTCATGAGCCTGCACACAGTAGCAATATTGGACAGACTTTCTTCTGGAACTAGATCTCTGCTCGATTCTATCAGCAAAAGAAAAAGCAAAACATTTGCCACACAGACAGTGTGCATTGCAAAGAGCAAGCAAGGTGTAAGGATATTGGTAGACCACACTGCAACGAAGCAAGATATCAATCTCTTAACGAGTGGAGAAACTCCTACCATGACTCTACTGGATATCATGCAATACAGAATAACAACAGTGAGCCTATCTCTTTTTACAGCTGACTGTTTGTTCCATAAACCAGTCAAGTCAAAATTCAGGACATTGTTGACTCTTCAACCTGTAATGCCGCCACCACATTACCATGCCATCATAGATGTCGGAATGGCATGGAACAAGGTAACAGCGTGCAAGACTTGGAATGATTATGCCTTCAACCTCTACAAATACATACTAAATCGCCATTCTCACGCAGTAGCTTTTCACCTAATCAATGATATTTACAATGAAGAAACAATGATTGAAAGTACGAAATATCATGAGCAAAAACGTCGTATGCAGTCGTATGGGTTCGTCCCAAACGTTTACCCAGTTGCTGACCAGCAAATGCCTACAGGGAATGCCTGGCATTCATTTCTGTCGAAGCCTGGAAACAAACAGAGGCTGCAACATTTCCTTCTGAATGTGTGGCAATCCTACGAGCATAATGCTGACTGGTATTATACCATGGATCTTTCCTGCTATGATCTCACATCTGGCGAATGCGACCCTCGATTCAAAGCACCATGATCATCTGAAGCCGATACCAGGGCGTTTTTTCCAAGCTGCACGGTTAGGCGGTTCTGATTCAATTGTTTTTGATTTCGAGGACACAGATGTATGGGCTATTGCTTCATACATCAGTCACCTAACTGAAAAGGTATATATAGCTAGCCTATATATATATATATATATATATATATATATATATATATATATATACAAGATGAAATCCGGAAATGGTACAGAATTCTACAACTGTCACTCACTGTTCTCAGAACAAGACAAAGCATGTGCTTTTCTTGGAGTCTACACATTCATCGGTTGAGACACAGTAGAAGGTTTCTTCGGCTTGGAGAAGGTCAAAGCAATGAAGCGCATTCTTCAGCCAATTAATATGACACACCTACAGATAATACAGCAACTTTGAGTTAATGACGAACTATTCGATGAGCTGTTCCTTCAACTGCAGTTGTTCACAATTAGGATCATCTACAATGGCCCAGTGAGCAAAAGATTGTGCAAAGCCCGAGCACGTAAATGGCGGCAGTTGCGATGTTACGATTCTGCCAGATTGCCTCCCGACGAAGACTCATTTAGACAACACTGTCTTCGAAGTCACTTGCAAGCTTATGAATATAAGAATGCAAGGCTTGCAAAACGGCTGCTCCCGACTAACTTTGGATGGGAACAGCTCCAAGATGGATTGCGACCCATCACGCACACAATACCCTCACTTCCAAGTGGAGTCCAATTTTCTCAAACCAAACAAACCTTTGCAGAGGAATTTGTCGAACAAATATAAGAAGATGTCAATTCACCTGTTCAAGATTCATCCATAGAATACAGCGACACAGAGGAGGAGTTCAGTGATTGACAGAAGGATATGTGTTGTGGCTTTCACACGTTCAACAGACATAAAATTAATGATGCACAAAAATTTCAAAACATTCCAATTGACACTACTACAGATACGTCTGTCCTATGAAAGCATTATACTAATGACATTATCTGTATTTGATAATCAGTAATATTACACCAAAAGTATACATCCATAAAGAAAAACATAACAAAAATGCAAAATTGTTTCCTTTTCCCTTTCAGATTGGAACCAGTCACATTGTAAAATATATAGAACGATTAAATACCTATCGAGAGGTATCTTAACCATGAAAATTGTCCATGTAGTTTGGGAGATTTTTCTATTTTCTCATTTCATGAAGACTGGTCGCCATTTTTCAATATGGCGGCCAAACGCCAAAATTACAAAAATGATTCCCAAGCTAAATTTCATCCTTAGCATGTCAGAAATGAATTGCAATAATAAAAAAGGTTCCCCCAAAAATCGCACGGGTTTGAGTATCCTGACCGAACTAACACTACAAATTTGTATTTTTATTCCAAGGCCCGAGATGGCATCACACACGTTATAGCAACCAAACCAAACACACACCGTGTTGTACAACAACAATAGCAACAACCATTACTGGTTGTAACCAAATGGGACGCTTGTCATCATATCCTGACACCACTGTCTTTTGTCGTCCAACAAAGCGAGTGCTTGTTTTCGCTGTTTCATTAAAAATTAATTATGACCTTTTGAAAGAATCCTAAACTGGCTATGTGTCATGGCTGTGTGGGTTAGGAGGACATGTAAATAATCATCCCAGAGGCGTTTAACCAATGCTGGCTAATCCCTTTGGCTCGCGTGGATTCACATCGATCCCCCTGCCGAAAACTATATATTTTCGGAGCAAGCCCAACAAACTCAGTCATCATGGGTCTGAACATTCATCTTTCTTTAAACCAATTTCTTTTTTGTTCAGACGGGGGATATCGAACATGTTCTTATCACTAAACGAGGACGTGTCAAACCAATTTGGATTTTGTTTGATAACGACGTACGGGTTACAGTCACGGATATGGTAAATGAAACTATCCGTGTCTGTATATAACAAGGAAATGCTACCAAATCGCTGCATTGCAAATCCATAATGAAATTTATACATGTGCAATTTTGAAAAATCTAAAATGACTTGCCCTAAGTAGATAGGTTTATTCATTACCACTTTAGTTTTGGCAAATTCAATAGTCAGTAGATAATGTTCAAAGATTTGAAATTTGGTTTTGCATTATATTTTTGAGCTCCCCATCCGCCATGCCATGTGTTGACCAATTTACTGTCCCGATACTACCATACATTTTCCAAACTCTTGCCATAAATACAATTATTCATCAGTTTAAAAAAATATTTGAAATGGCTGTGTGGCACTTTGTCTATAACTGGTATTCAAATCCATGGACGGTTTCAACCACCGTTTCCGACAGAAAGAGATACCTCTATGGATTTTTTTTTAGGGTTAAGCCCTGGGCTAAACATTCTACCAGCATGTCAATATGCAACACATAGTGATTTTTGTCATATAAGGTGCCCATCAATATTTTATGATTGCCCTTACTATCGGGCGGCACCATCTTCTCTATGCAGAAGGGGAAATCACCATGTCGCTGTCTAAGATCGGGGGGATAAACTAAGTCGACGTCAAGGACATATCCTACGTCCTGTTTCTCGCTTGCGCTATGCACATTAAAATCTTTAATTTCATCTTCAGACAGCCAGACAAAGTGTCGTGTATCGCGTATCGAGTGCCTATCTGGAGATTTCTGAATTAATCGAATATGGATGGCACTCTGTACAGAAGAGTACTTCGCATCACAGAGCACAATGAATGCATGTTGTTGTATAGAAAACATCACTTTGCATAACAAAGCACAATGAATGCATGATGTTGTATAGAAAACATCACTTTAAGGCAATTTATAAAATACTAGCAGAAGTACCCGTTCTTCGAACGGTGTTCGGTGTTAACACCAGACATTATAATAATAATAATAACAATGTCATTGGTGTTACATCCCTTTTAAGTACTGTTGCTTTTAGAGACGCATCAGACATTATCAATTGAGCTACTGTTGCAAAGGTTAGCGGCTTGTAATTCCTTCATAAGTTTATCAGAACGAAGTTAATTTTCTGGGAATATCACACACACTGTTAATTTAAGGGCCTTATAATGTGGTTTTCGGAGATCCTTTATAGACTCGCGAATTTTTTGTCTCACATTAAGAAGTGCAACATATGCTTTGGTCGTCCTTCTAGGATAATTTTTATATTTCGCCTATTTTAGCATGTATTTTGAGAAGTTTTTCCCTATATCCACCCTTCTACTGTATGCAAAGTACGGTGAAGAGTTTTACAAATGATTGGTGTATTGACTCATGTTTACCATACCTAATTTTACGATGCACCAAGCATCCGAACATGAGTTATAGGCGTACATAATGATACACAGAAAGACAGACAGACAGACAATTCTATTGTCTACAACTTATCACCCAGAAATCCAAATATGGGTATATCTACCACACAGTATCAAAGAAAATCATCCTTACGATGAACCCGTATGTCGACAAAAAAAAAGAAATGAAAAAAGATTAGTTGAAATGTGCTCTCAAACTAAATTCACCTAACGTGTACTTCCTGGCATGAAATAGAATTGAAAGTCTTGTAGATGAAACGCAATACACGTCACATAAAAACTGACCCTCTACGTTGTGTTGGGTCCCCATACACAGGAAGACCTCTATCATAAATTATAAAAGCTTGTGGTGCATGAAAATTCAGGTTCTTTAGTCTCAAATGGCCCAAATTCCTAAAAGCCGCAAAAAATGCTGATTCAATTCAGGAATTTTTGAAAATAATGTTGTTGTTTGGAGATATAATAGACCTTCTGTACTATATGTCGCAAGTGAAAATTGCATGAAAAAATCCTAGATTACCCCTTGACCCCCTTAATTGCATTGGTGAATTATACAGTCTACGTTGGTTCCGTGATAACCTTATATTTGCAAACTTTCACAGAAATGTAATAAATGTAATAAATTGCTTCTTACTGAAATAGATGGAAAGTTTGATGCCACCCCTTGAGATAATGTTGTCATGGTTACGGATTTTCATTCCTTCATTAGTTTGTTAAATTAAATTTAATTAGTTTTCTGGGAATGTTTCAGAAACTGTTGGTTTAAGAGCCTTATAATGTAGTTTTCGAGGACCTTAGAGTTTTATTTCTGGCACCGAGGGGCTTTGTCTCGTCGTTGTACGCCATAATATAATACTACTAATAATAATATAATATAGGGATAGGAATATAATAGACCTGCCATACCACACCCACAGGTGTAAATCCCGTGAAAAAATTCTAGACTACCCCTTGACCCCCTTAAGCGCATTTTACATATTGATGAAATTTACAGCTTAATTTGGTTCCATAATAACCATCTAGCCGTTTGCAAACTTTCACACTAATGTAATTAATGGAATTGCATTGCGTCTTACAGCAATAGATGGACCTCTGAGAATCTGTTGCCATGGTTATCGGCTTGCATTCGTTCAGTAGTTTATTAAATTAAATTAGTTTTCTGGGAATATCTCAAAAACGGTTGGTTTTAGGGCCTTAAAATGCGATTTTAGGGCCCCCGAATGTTATCTCTCACTTTGAGGGGCTGAAAATGGGCTTTGTCTCGTCCGTCTACTCCTATTTCAGCATGTATTTTAGGGGGGTATGCCCCCTTTTATGATAGGTACAGAGAAGGGATACATCAATGATTAGTGTCGTGCCTCTGATGGATATCTGTACCAAATTTTGCGTTGATACACCCAGCCGTTCTCAATTTATAGGGAACAAAGTTGTCCACAATCAAACAAACAGACAGACAGACCAAAACATTATTTTCGCGCGCATCTATCATAAACAGTCTGAAACGTGTAAATAACTCAAATTTCCGTAGACATTCAGAAAAAAAACAGACAAATTTTCTATTTATATATGTAGAGATATACTGCAAGGCTCGGTGTTGACCGTGTTTTATTGCCCAAATTTAGGATTTACTCGCTAACCGTTGGAGATACACGAAAAATGTTAAGGACCTTTTGCTATTTCTTAGCGTTCTCTTTTTATTTGAAATGGAAATATCAAATTTTGAAACCAAAGGGTGTAGTGACGTCATAAATGTGGGTTTTACTCGCTAACCGTTGGAGATAAACGAAAAGTGAAGCTCGTATGTACCGTCAAAAGTTTGCTATTTCTTAGCGTTCTCTTTTTATTTGATAAGGATATTATAAAGTTTTGATTAAAGTGTGTAGTCGCCATTTTTAATAGTGCAAATTATCGAAATAAAATGTATCCTATATGTAAACCTGGTAAATCAGCTACATCCATGCAAAATTTCATTTAAATCGGACCAGTGGTTCTTGCGTTATTGAGTAGCACACAGACAGACAGACAGAAAGACAGACACACACCATCTCGTTTTTATATATTAGTATAGCAGAAGTACCCGTCCTTCGAACGGTGTTATATATTAACACCAGACATTATCAATTGAGCTACTGTTGCAATGGTTAGCGGTTTTTCATTCCTTCATAAGTTTATCAGAACGAAGTTAGTTTTCAGGGAATACCACACACACTGTTAATTTAAGGGCCTTAAAATGTGGTTTTCGGAGACCCCTTATAGACTCGCGAATTTTGTGTCTCACATTGAGAAGCGCAACATATGCTTTGATCGTCCTTCTAGGATAATTTTTTATATTTCGCCTATTTTAGCATGTATTTTGAGATGTTTTTCCCTATATCCACCCTTCTACTGTTTGAAAAGTACGGTGAGGAGTTTTATAAATGATTGGTGTATTGACTCATGTTTACCATACCTAATTTTAGGATGCACCACGCCTACGAACACGATTTTTAGGCGTACATAAAGATACACAGAAAGACAGACAGACAATTCTATTGTCTACAACATATCACCCAGATATCCAAATATGGGTTTATCTGCAATACAGTATCAAACAAAATCATCCTTACGATGAACCCGTATGTCGACAAAAGAAAGATTAGTTAAAATTTGCTCTCAAACTAAATTCACCTAACTTGTACTTCTTGACGTGAAGTAGAATTGTAAGACTTGTAGACGAAACGCAATACACCTCACATAAAAAATGACCCTCTACGTTGTGTTAGGTCCACATACACACATCAAAAAAAGTTTTGCATCACCTCGGTTCCAAGAGTTCCGGAACCGTTAAATACAAAGGGAATAGAGATCAACACAAACAACATTTCAGCTCGTTTTATTGCTCATGAGACCCACACATTGCATGTTGTACCATCATACAGCTAGACTTTCAGCATTTGTGGTCCAGATTGCAGTACACACCACTACCTCTAATACCCAGTAGCACGTCCTCTTGCATTGATGCATGCCTGTATTCGCCGTGGCATACTATCCACAAGTTCATCAAGACACTGTTGGTCCAAATTGTCCCACTCCTCAACGACAATTCGGCGTAAATCTCTCAGAGTGGTTGGTGGGTCAAGACGTCCATAAACAGCCCTTTTCAACATATCCCAGGCATGTTCGATAGGGTTCATGTCTGGCGAACATGCTGGCCACTGTAGTCGAGCGATGTCGTTATCTTGAAGGAACGCATTCACAAGATGTGCACGATGAGGTCGAGAATTGTCGTCCATGAAGACAAATGCCTCTCCAATATTCTGCCGATATGGTTACACTATGGGTCGGAGGATGTCATTCAGGTATCGTAAAGCCGTTTCGGAGCCTTCCATGACCACCAGTGGCGTACGTCGGCCCCACATAATGCCACCCCAAAACATCAGGGAACCACCACCTTGCTGCACTCGCTGGACAGTGTGTCTAAGACGTTCAGCCTGACCAGGGTGCCTCCAAACACGTCTCCGACGATTGTCTGGTTGAAGGCATATGCGACACTCATCGGTGAAGAGAACGTGATGCCAATTCCGTGGGGTCCATTCAGCATGTTGTTGGGCCCATCTGTACCGCGCTGCATGGTGTCGGGGTTGCAAAGCTGGACCTCGTCATGGACGTCGGGAGTGAAGTTGCGCATCATGCAGCCTATTGCGCACAGTTTGAGTTGAAACACGACGTCCTGTGGCTGAACGAAACGCATTATTCAACATGGTGGCATTGCTGTCAGGGTTCCTCCGAGCGGCAATCCGTAAGTAGCGGTCATCCACTACAGTAGTAGCCCTTGGGCGGCCTGAGCGAGGCCTGTCATCGACAGTTCCTGTATCTCTGTACCTCCTCCATGTCCGAACAACATCGCTTTGGTTCACTCTGAGACGCCTGGAAACTTCCCTTGTTGAGAGCCCTTCTTGACACAAAGTAACAATGCGGACGCGATCGAACTGCGGTATTGACCTTCTAGGCATGGTAGAACTACAGACAACATGAGCAGCGTACCTTCGTCCTGGTGGAATGACTGGAACTGATCGGCTGTCGTACCCCCTCCGTCTAATAGGCCCTGCTCATGCATGGTTGTTTACATCTTTGAGCAGTTTTAGTGACATCTATGAACAGTCAAAGGGACTGTATCTTGGATACAATATACACAGTCAACGTCTATATGCCGGAGATCTGGGAACCGAGGTGATGCAAAACTTTTTTTGATGTGTGTACATAGGAAGACCTCTTTCATAAATTATAAAGGCTTGTGGTGCATGAAAATTCAGGTTCTTTAGTCTCAAATGGTCCTAATTCCTAACAGCCGCAAAAAATGCTGATTCAATTCAGGAATTTTTGAAAATAATGTTGCTGTTTGGAGATATAAAGGATGATTGTAGTTTTACGTGACCATTAATCGCGAGATCATAAGCCACGAGACCTCCATTTTACGTGGAATCTGAACCACAGGGCATGGCATTTCACTTTGCAAATGTTTGGAGATATAATAGTCCTTCTGTACTATATGTCGCACGTGAAAATTGTATGAAAAAAATCTAGGTTACCCCTTGACCCCCTTAATTGCATTGATGAATTATACAGTCTACGTTGGTTCCGTGATAACCGTATAGCCATTTGCAAACTTTCACAGAAATGTAATAAATAGAGTGACATTACTTCTTACAGAAATAGATGGAAAGTTGGATGCCACCCTTTGAGATAATGTTGTCATGGTTAGCGATTTCCATTCCTTCATTAGTTTGTTAAATTAAATTAGTTTTCTGGGAATATTTCAGATACTTTTGGTTTTAGGGCCTTATAATGTAGTTTTCGAGGACCCTTTAGGGCCCCCAAGTTTTGTTTCTGGCACCGAGGGGGCTTTGTCTCCTCGTTGTACGCCATAATATAATAATAATATAATATAGGGATAGGAATATAATAGACCTGCCGTACCACACCCAGAGGTGTAAATCGCGTGAAAAAATTCTACTGTACCCCTTGACCCCCTTAAGCGCATTATACGTATTGATGAATTCTACAGCTTAATTTGGTTCCGTGATATCCTTCTAGCCGTTTGCAAACTTTCACACCAATGTAATTAATGGAATTGCATTGCGTCTTACAGCAATAGATGGACCTCTGAGAATCTGTTGCCATGGTTACCGGCTTGTATTCGTTCATTAGTTTCTTCTTCTTGCATCGTTATGCCCGACTCAGGAGCACGGTTGAACCTGTTTAGCTGATGTGTTGGCCTTCTTTTCCTTCCAAAATCTCTTGATCCTCTCGCTGAGCGCCTTTCTTCGGTCTTCTGTCCAAGTTATGGTGGCCCTGGTGTTGGGTTTTTCTTCAAATTGGTGATTGTCGATTAGGGTTCTGAATTTGCATCTGTCCTGTATAATATTGTCTGAAATGTTGATTTCCTGGAGATCTGTTTCAATTTCACGTAGCCAGCTCTTCTTGGTTTTTAGTGAGAGGGCCAAGTTGAGAATTCTTTTAGTCAATCTGCCATTGTTCATTCTGATAATGTGCCCGTAAAATTTCAATCGTCTTTTCCGAAAAGTATGAGACATTTTTTCACATTGGCGATATATTTCCTGGGATGACTTTTTCCTCCAGATTCCCTCTATAAAAACTGGGCCAAAAATTTTTCGTAAAATTTTCCTTTCTTGTTTTTCAATCTCTTTGGTTAAAGATTTGCCACCAATGATTAAGGTTTCTGACGCATATAACGCCTCCGGTTTGATTACTGTATTATAATGTCTAAGTTTTGCTTTCCGAGATATTGATTTTTTGTTATACCTATTCCAAGTGATTCTGAAGCTTTCTGTAATTTGGAAATTCTCTCTTTATTTGCTTCACGGTTTAAACCAGAGGGTTGAATAATTTCACCCAGATATTTGAATTCGTTCACTTGAAAGATTTTGCCGACGTTCATTAGTTTATTAAATGAAATTAGTTTTCTGGGAATATCTCAAAAACGGTTGGTTTTAGGGCCTTAAAATGTGGATTTCGGGGACCCTTCAGGGCCCCCGAGTTTTGTCTCTCACATCGAGGGGCTGAAAATGATTTTTGTCTCGTCCTTCTACTCCTATTTCAGCATGCATTTTAAGGGGGTAGGCCCCCTTTTATGAGAGGTACGGAGAAGGGTTACATCAATGATTAGTGTCGTGCCTCTGATGGATATCTGTACCAAATTTTACGTTGATACACCCAGCCGTTCTCGAGTTATAAGGGAACAAATTTGTCCACAGACAATCAAACAAACAGACAGACCAAAACATTATTTTCGCGCGCATCTATCATAAAACAGTCTGAAATATGTAAATAACTCAAATTTCCGTAGAAATTCAGAAAAAAAAACAGACAAATTTTCTATTTATATATAGAGATATACTGCACCGCTCGGTGTTGACCGTGTTTTATTGCACAAATTTAGCTTATACTCGCTAACCGTCGGAGATACATCTAAAGTGTTAAGAACCTTTTGAATAGAAAATTAAATGCTAAAGCTCGTGTATACCATCAAACGTTTGCTATTTCTTAGCGTTCTCTTTTTATTTGAAATGGAAATATGAAATTTTGAAACCAAAGGGTGTAGTGACGTCACAAAAGTAGGTTTTACTCGCTAACCGTTGGAGATACACGAAAAGTGATAAGGACCTTTCGGATAGGAAATTAAATTTTAAAGCTCGTATGTGCCATCAAAAGTTTGCTATTTCCTACCGTTCTCTTTTTATTTGATATGGAAATATGATATTTTGAAACCAAAGGGTGTAGTGACGTCACTAAAATGGTCGCCATTTCTTAATAGTGCAAAATATCGACATTAAAAGTATCCTATATGTAAACCTGGTATTTCAGCTACATCCATGCAAATTTTCATTTAAATCGGACCAGTGGTTCTTGCGTTATTAGGTAACAGACAGACAGACAGACAGAAAGACAGACACACACCATCTCATTTTTATATATTAGTGTGATAAAATTGCCCCGATACTGCACTGTATGTTAGTTCAATTGAACTAGCATTTCACAAACTTACGATACCGGTGATATTGACAGCTTATTTGAACATTGCCGACATCAGCGTGTTCATCGGGGAGACAAGACTGTGCCTGCCGAAGTCACTTTTTTACCTACCTAGCGGCACGTACAGGGGGGATTTAAATTGATGACCCTGTACTATATAAAGCAGAATGTTTGTGGGTTTGTTCCTTACATAATTTTCAATACTTCCACCTACCTTTACCAGGTTTTTGAACTGTAATTCTTTAGGATATTGCGGACATAACTGACTCGTCACCATTGGGATACACCACCACCTTGGAACAGTAGTGCAGCTCGAGGGATGTAACAGTTGCACCCAGTATCAGGAGGAAGCGAGTACAATTTGACAATGCAAAACCACGGCAACAATATTGCCACACCACTTGTGTATTGTCACCAGTCAAGAGTCGCAATACAGTGAGTGTGCAGGTGTTTCTGTGTCAACAACTTTCACTCAGACTTCTTCCATCTTGAAATATAATCATCAATAATAGGTCTATTGCACAGCAGATAAATTTGTATTATACTCTGATTTACAAAAGATGGTCGGTGAAAGCTGTCATCCGCTTGAACAGTGAGGTGAGGAGTGGAGAAGAGAGGGGAAATGGTCTCTATAGCAACAGCCAGCAATGTTGCAATGCATGCCGACACAGCACTGAGCACAAGGTTTGACTCAGTGTTCTACTGTGCCTTCACTTGTCACGGTCATTAGACCGCCAGGCAGGGGGGCTAACTTCCCCAGTATTTGTGTCTTCCTGCAAGCCTCTTGGAATGTTATGAGTCATGATCTGCCTCAGTGGCAACGCAGCATTTCCCCACGTGCTAGCTTCGACAGCTGTCAGCGACCATTATTGGTAATTCAGGGTATAGCTGTAGAGTGTCTTCTCTCTGTGATGTATATATCAAATGATATAACGCTGATAAACATACACAGGTAGTATGGCTTCGGCGTGCAAGTTAATTTTGTATTTCACTATGTGAATGTACTCGGCATTGACTCAAGATCGAATTATAAAATACATTACGTGTAATTGTGCCAATATTACGTCCGAAGTGTAGCCCTGTGTATTCAAATCAGGTGATTTACAACAATACAATGTACAGGGTATAGTAAATAATAATTATTATTATTATTATTTAGCGTATGGCACTTTAAAACATTAAATTATCACATACACGAAATTTGAAACAAATTCCAGCTATTAAAGTAAAACTATCTACATAAATCTATATACAAATATTCTATTTCATTTTGTAGTACTTGACATTTCGTTCTACTTTAATATGCCTTCTACGGTTCTTAGCTGGAAAACCCTGAGAAGGGCTATTTGTATTCTCGTTTTGTGACATCAAGCAATATTTTGAGCTAGGAGATCACTGGGATTGTCTGGCTGCCTAAACTCTTTGGTGTAGATGTTTCCCACGGAGTGACTGTTCTTTAGCACCACCCGGGGGACACGTGTAGCTTAAGGAATGCTACGGACGGGAACAGTCTTTGTCCCCCATAGTTAATAATACTAATTATTGAATTACAGTGCACAAATTGTTTATAACGTTGATTACAAAATTGAATTAGCACACGTACTGTCACCACTCACTTTCACAAAAGATCACAATGGATGATCCCAAATTTTTACATGTGATTATGTGGTACCGGCAGCATTGCACACCGCACCATTTACATACACAGGAGTCGTCTGGGTCATGGAAGTACTCGGTGTTACACAGTTTATGGTGGTACCCATGTACCGCAGGTCAAGTTAGTTTCTGTTCACGTCCTGTTCATCATGGCCTCCGTTGTGTATAACTCGAGCCCGATTTCTTCCCTCTTCTCCACTCTCAATGAAGAAGGTCTCCTTGGCTAGTTCATACGCTAGTCTAGATTTTGCGTATTTCGATACTTCCATCGTAGCTTTCAGGAAGCGTGACTTGGCTGCTTCTAGTGTTCTCAGGTCTATCAGGGTCAGTTTCTCCCAGATGATTTCTAGTCTGTATGCGTATTATGTTATGCTAATTTAAATAATAAACTGGATGCATGGGACAAGCTGTGAAAGGAATATGGGTTGAAAATAAGTCAAAGTATTTTATTTATTTATCTATTTATTTATCGTGTGGCTTTTAGTGCCGGGAGTGTCTGAGGACATGTTCGGCTCGCCAGAGGCTGTAGCTGCTTCAAGCGGACACCCCTAGGGTGAGCTACAAGTTCCGTTCAATTTCAATTAGTTCCAACTTTCGCTACCAGATGTCAATGGTACCTACTGGTGAACGTTGGAACTTTGATAGAGCGGTACAATAAAATCTATCCTAGAAATTTAGCTCCACACAAGTTTAGCCTGTGGAAGGATCTTTTTACATGCCATAAATCTATGACATGAGGCCGCTGGCTTTACTCCCCCTCCAAAGGAAGGAATACTGAAGGATTTTAATGCTCTTAAAAATCCGATGACTTCGGTCGGGTTTGAACCCGATAACTTGGGCACAGCAGTTCAGCATGCTACCAACTACGCCACTGAAGCCGCTAAGTCAAAGTAAGACAGTGGTGATGACAACAGGACTGTCTAATGCAACCATTTATTTGAATAATCAGCCTCTACAAATTGTTGAGCAATTTAAATACCTTGGTAGCACACTGAGTAGGGATAACAACAGCAACAGTGAACTAGTAATGTAGCCACCTTCAATGCACAAGTTAGAACACTACTGAGGGATAATAAAGTGCCCAGGAAGTGTAAACATATAATACTGTTTAAGACATACTACATCCCAATTCCAACTTACGGAGTAGAAATATGCACCCTGTCTAGAAGAGAAGAAAGTAGGATTCAGGCATCCGAAATGAAGTTTATACGAACAGTGCTTCCAAGGACAAGGAGATACAAAGTAAGAAATGAGACGAACAGGACAGAGGCTGGCATAGATATCAGTGCTAAGATGGTACTGTATGGGCATCTTCAAAGAATGGGAGACAAGAGGACACCAAAAGCTTACTTCAACAAGATTATCCCAGGAAAAAGACCAGTAGGCTAAGTTGGTAAGGTCATGTACAGCGGATGGAACAAGAATTGCTAAAAGGCGCACAGAAATGGTTGTGATTGGGAAAAGAACTGTTGGAAGACCAACGAGGAGATGGATCGATGTGGTTAAGAAGGACATCGCCGTAAGTGGTCTTAAGTGGGATAGAATCCAAGAGGAGACGCTGTATAAGGAAGGTGGTAGAGGCTCGCCACCAGCACCTGGGAAACTGTATCTGTCTGCTTGATGATGATGAGGAAGACTAAAGAAGAAATGGATGGACCAAATCATGGATGATCTTGAAGACAAAGGACTAGACTGAAGAAGGACTCATGAAGACCAACTATTCATGGACAGAAAGAGATGGCGAGGACTAATTAACAGTGAATAATAATAATAATTATAAATAATAATGTTGGTCTGGATATGTGTAACAGGCCTCACCACCTGGCTGAATGCCACTGTAGCCTTGGTATTAGGATAATAACAAGAAGTTCCGTGACGAACTAAAGAGCCTACTTTTCTTAAATTTAAGATTCATGCCAATGATTAATCTATATGGACCTAACTATAATAATGACGAAATTAAATTGGTAATATCGAAATTTCTAATTAGTTCGAAATATACCTGGCATAATGTAGTCTAATAGGGCATTACAGTTGGCAGCCCTGCTGACAGAATATATTCTTAGTTCCATCCCTTAAGGTACAGAATACAAAATTTGGTTGAAGTCCAATGGATAGCATAGACGTTACGTGCAGTTAGACATTGGATCTATCAGCGCGCGTAAAATCATGTTGGCAGCAATGTCATGCATGTGTTGGTCAGAAATAATCTGAAATATTAAGATCCATTGTTGTGCCAATTTTTTATGAAATCCATTTGTTAGTATAGAAGTTACTGGTAGTTTAAAATTGGACCTATCAGCAGGCTAGAATCATGTTGGCAGCACTGACGTATATTAGTTACTCCAAATTAATCTAGACTGTCATGTACTATACGTGCGCAAAGTTTAGAGCTGTTGGCTTGCATACTTTCTGATATATTGATATTAGGGTAAAAAATATAATCGGCATTTCTTAACAGTTGGCAGCCCTGATTGCTCTTAAGAATACGCATAGTCATATCTGTTATGGTAGGCCTACACATAGCACATACGAAATTTGGTTGAAATCCAATTGATAGTGTAGAAGTTATATTAATAAAAAATGGGACTTATCAGTAGGCATAGAATCATTTTGGCAACACTGTCATGTATGGCCTCCTGAAAATTAAACTGAAGTATTATTATCTCTTTGTGTGCCAATTTTGGAATAGTCCCCATGTATACATTCCAAGATATCCAACACGGAGCTCAAATTTCAATTGCGATTTTTCAGCAGTTGGTACCACTGACATCATTTTCAAGTGTGACATTGAGATGTTCCGGTATAGATCTTTACTCATACCAAATTTGGTTTCGATTGCTGCAGCCGTTTAGGAATTGATAGTGGGGGACACACAGACAGACAGACAGTAGGACAGACAGCCAGACAGACATTTTCCCGGATCGATCTCATAAGTCTATTTTTTCCTCATTTTTGCAAAATGTGAAAAGTAGGCTAATAAAAATAATATCGTATGGCCTCGGGTGCCGGGTGCAAGCTTTGTTGTTTGACACCCAGAAGGCAGCTTGCATGTCGAATTTTGTTGTTCCATGAAGCACTATGGAAGTCAAGGAGGTTAGATATATAAGCTCCATGACATTATAGCACTTTCTAGTAGAGAAATGAGGAACTTCGTGTTGGCGAAAAATCCCGAGATTAATTTTGCCAATATGAATTCGGCCTACTGAATTCAAATGGGTTCTTTAATATGCCAACATCGTATGACATGCATGTCGTAATTTTTGCCACCTTTCAAAAATCATTTACCACGGCCAGGAACTTGGGGTTGATAATCAGACACGATAACCAGTCACCCACCGTGGCAAGCTATATATTAGGACACTAGCAGAAGTACCCGCTCTTCGAACGGTCTTCGGTATTAATAACCAGACGTTATCAATTGAGCTACTGTTGCAATGGTTAGGAGCTTGTTATTCCTTCATATGTTTATCAGAGCGAAGTTAGTATTCTGGGAATATCACACACACTGTTAATTTAAGGGCCTTAAAATGTGGTTTTCGGAGACTCATTATAGACTCCCGAATTTTGTGTCCCAAACTGAGTAGCGCAACATATGCTTTGGTCGTCCTTCCAGGATAATTTTTATATTTCGCCTATTTTAGCATGTATTTTGAAAAGTTTCTTCCTATACCAATCCTTCAATGAGAAGTACGGTGAAGAGTTTTATAAATAATTGGTGTATTGACTCTCATGGATACCTAATATTACGATGCTCCAAACATTCGAACACGAGTTATAGGCGTACATAAAGATACACAGAAAGGCCGAAAATCCCTAAGTATACCTTTCTTCGGAGGGGAAGTAAAGCCGGCGGTCCCATGTCATAGATTTATGGCATGTAATAGAACCTTCCACTAACTACAATTGTGTGAAGCTAAATTTGTAGGTTAGATTTGATTAACGCTCTATTAGTTCCACAGTTTGCCGGTTGCGGTGGCATCTAGTAGCCAAGTCATAGCTAGGTGTCGTTGACGGTAACATTTGGTAGCAAAAGTTGGAACTACTGGAAATTGATCGTCTGCAGTCCTTACCTGAAATACAGATAACATACACTAATACAGCCATCACAATTAACACCGGTTAGCAGACAGATTCTACACACACGAGGCTACGTGAACGCGTTGTTGCAGCTTCTAAACTGAGGAACCAACCAACCAACCTACAACATATTACCCAGAAGTCCGAATATGGATATATCAACCACACTGTTTCAAACAAAATCATCCTTACGATGAACCCGTTTGTCGAAAAATAAAAGTTAGAATGTGCTCAATCTAAATTCACCTAACGTGTACTTCCTGACGTGAAAATAAAATTGAAAACTTAGTAGACGAAACACAATACACCTCACATAAAGAATGACCCTCACCGTTGTGTAAAGTCTCCATCCACAGGAAGACACATTTAACAAATTATAAATGATTGTGGTGCATGAATATTCAGGTTTTTTAGCCACCAATGGCCCAAATTCCTAATAGCCGCAAAAAAATACTACTGTATTTCAACTGAGTATTTTTTGAAAATAATGTTGCTGTTTGGAGATATAATTCTGTACGACATATCACACGTGTAAATCACGTGAAAAAATTATAGGGTACCCCTTGACCCCTTATGCGCATTGATGAATTTGACAATCTAATTTGGTTCCGTGATAACCTCATAGCCATTTGCAAACCTTCACAGAAATGTAATAAGTGGAGTGGCATTGATTTTTACAGAAATAGATGGAACGTTGGATGTCTTCTCTTGAGAACCTATTGTCATCGTTGCCGGCATGTCTTCCTTCATTAGTTTATTAAATTAGTTTTCTGGGAATATCTCAGAAACTGTTGGTTTTAGAGCCTTAAAATGTAGTTTTCGGGAACCCTCGAGTTTTGTTTCTGCCACCGAGGGGCTAATAATGAGCTTTGTCTCGTCGTTGTATGCCAAAATATAATAATAATAATAATAATATAATAAATACAGTATAGGGATAGGGATATGAAAGACCTTCCGTACCACACCCGCACGTGAAAATCGCGTGACAAAATTCTAGTGTACCCCTTGACCCCCTTAAGCTCATTATACGTATTGATGAATTTTACAGCTTAATTTGGTTCTGTGATAACCTTATAGCCGTTTGCAAACTTCACAGTAATGTAATAAATGAAATTGCATTGCGTCTTACAGAAATAGATGGTCCTGTGAGATTTTGTTGCCATGGTTACCAGATTGCATTCTTTCATTAGATTGTTAAATGAAATTAGTTTTCTGGGAATATCTCAAAAACTGTTGGTTTTAGGGCCTTAAAATGTGATTTTCGGGGACCCTTCAGGGCCCCCGAGTTTTGTTTCTCACATCGAGGGGTTGAAAATAAGCTTTGTCTCGTCCTTTTACGCCTATTTCAGCATGAATTTTAAGGGGGTAGGCCCCCTTTTATGAGAAGTACGGACAAGAGTTACATCAATGATTAGTGTGGTGATTGAGATGGATATCTGTATCAAATTTTACGTTGATCCACCCAGCCGTTCTCAAGTTATAAGGACTCGAAGTTGTCCAGAGACAAACAGACAAATAGACGGACAGACAGACACACAGACAGACAGACAGACAGACAGACAGACGGACAAAAAAATTATTTTTGCGCGCATCCATCATAAAGCAGTCTGAAACGCGCAAATAACGCAAATTTCCGTGAAAATTCAGAAAAAACAGACAAACTTTCATTTTTATACAGAGAGAGATGCTGCTTTAATGAATGTTAGGAACTCGAATGCTACTTGAAGTGGAGAATTTTCCACCGGACGGAAAATCTTATCAAAACCATATTATTAAACAATAAAGCACACAACTCAGAAACAGAATCACAACCATAATACGTAGATGCTACACGACACAAGAACTGTTCAAGTAAATAAATACCTACCGTACGGTGCTGTATTAGAGCACAATCCTGTGAAGGGTGAACACAAACACACATAACTACGAGTAGGATAGCCAGTTTCCAGTCACATGTTTAAATGTAACCGGGGGTGTCTCCCGTATCAATTTCAAGCCATAGCAGTCGAGTTGGATGAGTGTCCAATGATTTGGTGCAGCAAAGTAGTCAGTCGGCTGTAAGGCTTTGGAAGCAAAGGTCCTATAATAGTCTCATCCCCTGGATTATTACCTGATGAGGGCAAAACTATCAGGAAGTACCGGAGAAATTTAAAAAAACCTCTTGTATTCAACCTATATTGAAACTTATCTATATATTCGATAATACGCTAAGGTGTATGTTTCACAAAACTGAAGTTCCTAAACCAGAGGGAGTTAGAAGGTGTGGTTTGTACCAAAATCTTCCGAATCGTCTCAATAGTACAGGAAAAATCTTGCATTTCTTGAATACTCAACGGAAATATATTCATTTGTTTATAAAGTGTTTTTGAAAGCACTAGAGCCGGGCGGGTTGTCTATACACGTGGGACACACACAACCCATTGTGCAACCAGCAGCTGTGATGAATTGCTCTCTGATTTCATAAATATTGACAATTTGTTTAAAAAGTGCGTTTAAACAAATAAAGGTATTTATAGAAGCCCGCATAACAGTAAAGCCAGGCGGGTGGTATATACACGTGCAAGAGTTCTCGCACGGGTCCGCTACTTTGTAAGAATTACTCTAAACTTGGGATATGTGTAAACAATTCAATAAGCATTAACATGACACGTTACATAAGTATTTACATTTAAATATTGTATATATATTTGTACCTGCTCTTTAGAGTGCGTGCCACGCACTCGGAGGCCCTGGGTTCGATTCCCGGCTCCGTCAGGTATTTTAGAAACTGATGTGAGGGCTGGAACGGGGTGCACTCAGCCTTGTGAGAACAATTGATTAGTTGTCTGACAGTGTCCCGGTCACAGAGACCAAGATTAACGGCCGACGGGACCCGACGCTCTGACCACGCGTCGCCCCATAATCTGCAGGCCAAATGGCTGGCTAGCGGTCGCTTGGTAGGCCTAGGTCCTTCATGGGCTGTAGCGCCCCGGTCACGGAGAGCAAGATTAACGGACGAGGGGACCCGACGCTCTGACCACGCGTCACCTCATAATCTGCAGGCCAAATGGCTGGCTAGCGGTCGCTTGGTAGGCCTAGGCCCTTCATGGGCTGTAGCACCCCGGTCATGGAGACCAAGATTAACGGCTGAGGGGACCCGACGCTCTGACCACGCGTCAGCCCATAATCTGCAGGCCAAATGGCTGGCTAGCGGTCGCTTGGTAGGTTTGTTAGTTAGGCACTCAGTTGTGTGAAGAAAGCTTCTTCTGGACTTCAGGTTGAAGTCTATACAATGGATGTGCTTGAGACACATCAACCCTAGATCTCTCACATTTAGCTGAAACTTCTCTTCTGATATTTGGGGGTACAATGTCTGCTAAACAATACAGTTTATCACATGGCGTAGGTCTCAAGCAGCCAGTGATGAGTCTACACGTTTCATTTAATGCAGTATCAACCTGCTTGGTATGACACGACCTATACCACACAGGACATGCATATTCTGCTGCAGAGTAACAGAATGCTAAAGCAGTGGTTCTTATTGTTTGAGCATGAGACCCCCATCTGGTACCAGATAATATGCGAAGGAGGAAGTTTCTTGCGGTTACCTTATTTTTGGTGTTTAGACAATGTCATTCATACGTGAGTGCACGATCCTATGTAATCCCTAAATATTTGAGATTC
This sequence comes from Meconema thalassinum, assembly GCA_946902985.2. Lineage (NCBI taxonomy): Eukaryota > Metazoa > Arthropoda > Insecta > Orthoptera > Tettigoniidae > Meconema > Meconema thalassinum. The sequence goes on from OX336397.1 coordinate 122,926,645, forward strand.
ACACAGTGGTCCAACAGCATGCCTTCCCACATTGCATGCAGTTTCCTTTTTGCTTGTCCGTTATTTTGATGGAAAGCGCAGACTTGTGTTTTCAAAGGGTTTGGTTTCAATTGGTTCCCTCTATAATAATCACTTAATTCCTCTAGAGCTTCAGATAGACGTATTTCCACAACTTCTATATGATATCCTAAGATAAAGGATTTGGGGTCAGTTGTCCAGGACAAATAGGATGCTTCAACCTGGCATAGTGACTATTACATAAGTAATGAGTGATCATCTTAATTCATGGAATGCTCGGGTAAATGATCTCCACAGCATTCAGAACTCTTCAGTTCACCGTTATAAGTCTTATGTTTCATTTAATCAACAAATTGTGAAAATATCTTATTCTAATCATTTAGCCATGACTGTGTATTTGTTTATCATTCTTCATGGTGTAGTCACGTCCTAGTTCGTGAACCATGTGCAACGGCTGAGTGGCCTAGTAAGTGGTCCTGACAGTTGGGATAGCAGTTACAATGGAATAGGAGTGGGCATCTTAGCCATCCTTGTGCACAGGCGGTTAAGACTACCCAACTCACTTGTTTGTTCCCTGAGGTGAAGCTCATGGGGCCCTGTGTGAGTAAGGCTAGCAACCTGCTTCACTTGTACTTTTTAAACCTGCTAGAAATGTCTAGAGCAAGCCTCGGACCTACGGGAGCGATAGCGTCCCACTCCCAAATGATATTTGACAGATCAGGGACTCCTTGTGTTGAAATTTAATTATGTTTACAACTGACTATAACCTCTACTGTAAATCTAAGTTGGCAACAATGTGATCAAAAATGTATTTTACTTTTATAAGTTGGCAATTGTTTTAAACCAGAAGAAGATGTACAGCTAATGGCGGAATGTATGTGTAAGATATTGTCTGTGAAATCTGAAGCAATCAGCCATCAAAATTGTATCTATATTGAATGTAGGGAAGTTTGTGATAACTCATAAATATGTTTTACGCTGTAGAGTCAAAAGGTATGATATTGTCGACTTATCTAATATGTATTTTTCAACTTGTATTTAAATGAGGTTATATGTTGTATGGAAGCACACCTTAAGTTTACAAAATGTTCATAATAATAGAAGAAGTTTGTAACTGAGAGTGTAAACCATCATTGTATTATTTCTTTGTTTGCCAGGCGCCTTTTGATGATACTTGCTGTTTAATTTTTGATAAATAAAAGGACGTCATACATATTGACAATGACTTGATCTTTCATCCCTACTCGGAGCATAAGAATTACAACAGGTTATCGGCCCAGATACCACTCATACGTCAGATACGCCGAGCATTACGGGATACAATTTGGACGTCGAAAAAAGGTCAGCCGAGTCAGTCGTCGTCGTCCAAGTCAGAAGTCGTCAGCCCAGTCCAATCAGCCGAGAAAGTCCACGTCAGTCATCGCAGACAAAGTCAGCCCCGTCGAAGAGGACGTCAACCACATCGTCAGCCCAAGAAACGTCAGCGAAGTCAATCTAACCTCAAAATGTCAGTCAAGTAGCCTATATATGAGTCAGAGTAAATTGGTAAAACTATTTGAAAATAGATAGTAAAATCTTGTGAAATCAAACGTTTGTGAATTTGTCATATTTTTGAAACTTAATTTTGCTTTTTAAGTCAAGTCATGGATACAGTAAAGGTTCATTTAGAAACTTAGACAGAAGATTTGCATGGAAATGTCAATTATGATTCTTGGCGTTTCAAAATTAATTCAGCTATGAGAACAAAAAATGTTTTGATATTGCAACTGGTTTGACTGTCAAACCATCAGGTACAAACTCCGATCCTGTACGTAATTGGATAAAGAAAGATGTAGAAGCTCAAGCGCTTATAGGTTTAAATGTCAGTAGTAATATAGCGAAAAAGCTAGTCAAATGTCAAACTGCAAAACAAATGTTAGATAAGCTAGAAAATGGTTATGGTAAAAAGTCTGATATTACTGTTGAGGGTTTGCAAAGTCAATTTTTTGGTTATGTTTTTGACAGCCAAAAATCAGCTGTTGAGAATTGCTTGGAGATTCAACAGATAGCCGAAGACCAGTCATCAGATGACGACAGGGTGAAAGACAGTTGGATCATGACACGAATGCTGAATATGCTACCACCTAAGCTGCACCATTTCAGAACAGCCTGGGACAATGTGACAGGAGCCGACAAAACTATTGAAACACGCATCGAAAGATTGAGGCTGGAAGAGGATCGCCTCAATGAAGGTAAAAAGGAAAGTGGAGCAACTGCAGTCAACACACTCATCACAAAGGAGAAGAAAACTGGAAATCAGTCTACTCACAACAATAGCAACAGACAAGGTGGAAGCGCGCCATTCAGCTGCTTTAAGTGTGGATAGAGAGGACATGTGAAGAAACACTGCAGAAACAAACCCTGTGCCAAATATCTTGCCTATTGTAAAGAAAACTACCCTTGCCATGTGTGTGGACAGAAAGGTCACTTCGCAAGAGACTGTACTAAGAAGGATGACAACAAAAATGGAAATGAAAGGTCAGAACGGAGTGAACAGAAGAGCACGAATCGCCCATACCGCGCACTAGCGTCAATGGGACTGTCAATTGCAGAGCTGAACAGTCTAAATTCGAAATGTAACACACGAAATCACTGGTACCAGGACTGTTGAGCTACACAACATATGACATCACACAGGAACTGGTTCGTCAAATTGATTGAATTGGAAACTACATCTCCTATTGTCATCGGAGATGCGACTGTACTAGAGGGTGTTGGCATCGGCAACGTTCAACTTGAGGCATTCAACGGAACAGAATGGTACAAGGTCATCCTGGAGGATGTGCTTTATGTGCCTAAGCTCAACTACAATTTGATATCTGCCAGTCAGATACTCGACAGAGGTTATGTCCAAACTGCAAACAAAGATAAGTCAATATTTGAAACGTCTGATCATCGTGAAATTGTGGCCATGGCAGTCAGAGAAGGTGACCTGTACAGAATGATGCTTCGCCAGGAGAAGTCGGAAGCCTGTATGGTAGCCACCTCGATCGTAACCTGGCACGAGAGGCTCGCACACCAAAACCTGAAGTATGTGAAGGATGCTTTGGACAGGAATGGCATTCCACATGTTGATGATGGGAACGAGAGAGTCTGCGAAGGATGCACCTACGGTAAACAACATCGTGTATCTCACCCACTGAACGAGGAGATTGCTACCCAACCATTGGATCTGGTCCAAGTAGATATTGGAGAGATGGCGACAACATCGCTAGGAGGAGCAAAATATTTCTTGCTTTTCAAGGATGATTTTTCACATTTCCGAACAGTATACTTCTTGAAATCGAAGGACGAAGCCGCAGCCAAACTGGATGTTTTCATGAAGCTGGTGGAAAACCAATTCGGAAGAAAGGTGAAAATTCCAAGATCAGATAATGGAACCGAGATCAAGAATGCCAACACACGTAAGCTGCTGGAGGAGCTAGGTGTCTTTCACACTTTTTCAACAGCTTACACCCCAGAACAGAACGGAAGAGTGGAACGTGAAATGAGAACAATTGCAGAGTCAGCAAGGACAGCAATTCATGCAAGAAACCTGAAGGACAATTTGTGGGCAGAAGCAGTGAACTATTCTGTGTTCACGATCAACCAGACTGGCACAAGTTCAGTGAAAGGAAAGAGTCCAGCCAACCTATGGTTTGGACGACAGGTCAACATGAACAAACTGAAAACCTTCGGATGCGACTGCTACGTTTTGACTCCCAACCACAAGAGAAGCAAGCTTGACAAGAAGTCTAGGAAAGGTATATTTGTTAGCCTATTTTCAATTTTTAAAAAATAGGCATATGAGATCACCTTTTGTCCGTGTGTCTGTGTGTGCGTGTGTGTGCGTGTGTGTGTGAAGTGTGTGTGTGTGTGTGTCCCTAATAATTTCTAAACGGCTGGAGCGATTTCAATGAAACTCGGTAGGTTCATAGCACTATTTCGGGTGACCCCGACCGTGCCCTTCAAATTTTTTATGTCTCACCAATCCAACATGGCGGCTATGCGAAATATTTCATCAGCACTCAATATCTCCTAACCTATTCCCGATATCACCCTGGAATATATTATGGTGATAAAGGGAACTACTAGAAGTTCACCTATGTGACTTTTGAAAAACTGGTAACTACAAAACCAACATGGCGGCAATGCGAATTTACGACTTTTAAATAGACGTTTCTCGCGATTTAACCAACCAAACGCAATAAAACGTGGTACAGTATATGTTTATACACATTGTAATGCACCGACATCTAAGTTCGTTCAATTGTTTACATAACCACAAGATGGCGACTGTACGAAATATTTCACCGGCATTCTATATCTCTGAAACTATTAGCGGTATCGCCCTGAAATTTTGTACGGAGATAAAGGGCACTATTGGAAATTCATGTATAAGACTTTCAAAAACCGGTTAACTACAACACGAACATGGCGGCCAAGCGAATTTGAAAATTTTAAATAGTCCTTTCTCGCGATTTAATGTTCCAAACGCAATGAAATATGGTACAGGAAATGTTTATTCACATTGTAATGCACTGGTATCTAATTTAGTTCAATTGTTTACATAACCTCAAGATGGCGGCTGTGCGAATTTTAAAATTAAGTTTTTATTTCTTGTGTCGTAATCATGCGATCGAAGTGAAAGTTTGAATAATGAACCTACGCAATAATTTTCCTTTATTGGTACATGACTATGGCCTATACATTTAACAATCCAACATGGCGACCATCCGGAATATTTAGACGGCTCTGAATTTCTACGAATCTATTATAGCAATCAAACTGAATTTTTTTATGTTCATAGGGGCTATGAACTTTAGTTCACCTATAGGACTTTAAATAACCTGGTGATCACAAATCCAACATGGCGGCGACGTGAAGTATAAATATTCACATGAAAGTTTCTCGCAATTTAACCATCCGAGTGCAGTGACACTTGGTACAGTAAATCCTTATACGAATGTTAAACCACTGACATCTAATTTATTTCAATTGTTTCCATAACCACAAGATGGCAGCTGTGCGAAATTTTAAAATCTCCTTGCTACTTTTTGCGTCCTAACACGTACAACACGTATACAAATCAACAAGCATGGGGTGAGCTTAGCAAACGATTGGGAAAGCCCACTTACATGGGTAGGAGCGATCATCCTTTCAAAGTTAAGGGCCGACCACAGCGAACAAATTATGGTAAATATTCTTTTGTAAACCGTGCCATTGATAACTGGAACTCTCTACCTGCCGCAGTCTTAGAGCCTTTTCCCAAACATATAGGTGTGTTTAAGAAAAGACTGACTATTTGTGTAAATACACCAGTTTAATTGTTGTATAATTGTTATTGAATTGTTATGTATTATTATTTATTTGTTATGTATATCCAATTTGCCACCGGGGAACACACCCCCCATTGCAAATAAATGAATGAATGAATGAATGAATAATCATGCGATTGAAGTTTGAACTCTACACTTACAAAATAATCTTCATGTAACAGTACATAACTCTAGAACCTACATATTTGAAATCCAACATGGCGACCATCCGAAATATTTGGTCGGTTCTCAATATCTACGAATCTATTACAGCAAACAAACTGAAATTTTGTTTGTTGGTAGTGGCAGTTAACATAAGTAGGATATATGAAAATAGGCTGTATAGTTCTTCACGGAACTACTTGTTTCTTTCTTCGTTTCAGTCTTGCCTCAGGTCTAAGCTGTCTTCATACTCATCTTCTTCAATCAACTCGTTCTCGTTCATGGCCATTTCAACATCTGTCAGGTTTCGCTCATCTTTTTCTCCTTCCTTAAACACGACGTTGTCTGAACTTACAACATCACGTTCTTCAGGCAGATAGACTCTGTAGGATGGAGAGTCAATGTCGTATCCAACAAATATACCTTTCCTAGACTTCTTGTTGGATACGACATTGACTCTCCATCCTACAGAGTCTATCTGCCTGAAGAACGTGATGTTGTAAGTTCAGACAACGTCGTGTTTAAGGAAGGAGAAACAGATGAGCGAAACCTGACAGATGTTGAAATGGCCATGAACGAGAACGAGTTGATTGAAGAAGATGGGTATGAAGACAGCATAGACCTGAGACAAGACAGAAACGAAGAAAGAAATGAAGCCAGAGAAGAAGAAGAACATCCAAGAGACCAGGACTATGCAATCGTCAAAATATTCAGCTACCTGCCAGACTATCAGACTATGTCATGGGCTACCTCCGGGGAGGAAAGATTGCCAACTTAGCCATGATAGGAGAAATCCAGGATATCTCTATTTCCAAAGCGTTGAAAGATGCCAAGTGGCTGAAAGCCATGACAGAAGAATTTGAATCCTTACAGAAGATGGAAACTTGGAAATTAGTGAAATGTCCGGAAGCACTTTACCCCTGACCTGCCGCTGGGTGTTACGAGAGAAGCCTGATGGGAGAATGAAAGCACGGCTGGTAGCACGTGGCTTTGAACAGGAAGAAGGAGTTGACTATTCAGAAACAGTTAGTCCAGTAGCAAACCATGCTTCAATTAGACTGATTCTCAGTCATGCCGCTACTGAGAGGATGAAACTTGTTCTCTTTGATGTGAAGACAGCCTTCTTGCACGGAGACTTGGAGGAGAACTTGTACATGTATCAACCTGAAGGATTTGAAGATGGTACTGGCAGAGTCTGCAAACTAATGAAAATCATATATGGACTAAAGCAAGCACCAAGAAAGTGGAATGAGAAAATGTCAGATTTTCTTGAGAAGAAACTCGGACTAGTGAACACCGACGATGACCCCTGCATTTACTATAACGAGAAGAGAACTTTGATTATGGCTCTTTTCGTCGACGACGGGCTCATCGCTGGATATAATGAAAAAGAAATCTTTGAAGTCTTGGATGTCAAAAATCGGGAATTTGAAATCACTTACCAACGATCAGTTCAGAAGCAATTCACGTACCTAGGCATGGAAGTCAGAATAGAGAGTGAAGGAATTTTTGTGAACCTGCCTGGATACACCAGAAAGATCATCAATCGTTTTCGGTTCGACACTTGCAACCCAAGTTGAACACCCTTGGAGAAAGGAATGGTGGCAAACGAAGAATATCGAATCAACGGCAGACCTGCGCCACCTACAACTCCATATCGAGAAGCAGTGGGAAGTCTACTCTACCTGGCTACAATATCCCGACCGGATATCTGCTACGCAGTGAACTACTTGAGCCGCTTCAACGGCAAAGCCATGCAGAGCAACTGGAAAATGGTGAAGAAGGTATTTCAGTATTTGAAGGGAACTCCAGACTATGGAATTTTCTTCAATGGAGACGACAAACTTGTGCCATATACAGATTCAGACTACGGTGGGGACACCGTAACAGGGCGCTCAACAAGTGGTGTTCTAATGTTGAAAGGAGGACCAATCATTTGGTACACACAGAAGCAGCGACTCGTTGCTACGTCAACAGCAGAAGCAGAATACCGAGCAGCTGTCTCATCGATAGATGACATCAGCTGGATCAAGAGAATTGGACTGGAACTCGAAATGTTGAAGTCAGACAAACCAGTCACGCTGTTTGTTGACAACCAGTCAGCAATCCACATGCTGCACAATGCACACGAGGGGAAGACTACAAAAGGAGAGAAACATATAGAGATTCCACGCAAATTCATCCAGGAACACGTGGGCAAAACTGTTGCTCTCAAACATGTCGAGAGCTCCAAACAACTTGCTGATATCCTGACCAAACCCCTCAGTAGAAAATTGTTTGAATCGCTTCGTTGTAAAATAATTAAGGAGGAGTGTTGAAATTTAATTATGTTTACAACTGACTATAACCTCTACTGTAAATCTAAGTTGGCAACAATGTGATCAAAAATGTATTTTACTTTTATAAGTCGGCAATTGTTTTAAACCAGAAGAAGATGTACAGCTAATGGCGGAATGTATGTGTAAGATATTGTCTGTGAAATCTGAAGCAATCAGCCATCAAAATTGTATCTATATTGAATGTAGGGAAGTTTTTGATAACTCATAAATATGTGTTATGCTGTAGAGTCAGAAGGTATGATATTGTCGACTTATCTAATATGTATTTTTCAACTTGTATTTGAATGAGGTTATATGTTGTATGGAAGCACACCTTAAGTTTACAAAATGTTCATAATAATAGAAGAAGTTTGTAACTGAGAGTGTAAACCATTATTGTATTATTTCTTTGTTTGCCAGACGCCTTTTGATGATACTTGCTGTTTAATTTTTGATAAATAAAAGGACGTCATAGATATTGACAGTGACTTGATCATTCATCCCTGCTCGGAGCATAAGAATTACAACACCTTGGAAATGAACAGGCAATCAAATGGTATTCTATGGGGTGAAATTAATATCGACGGTGTGGTTATGGAAGGAAAAAAAGTAGAGCTAGCTGAGTCACCAAGTAGGATGGGATAGGATATTCTGGGGAATAGTGAAGTTCAGACAAAGGGAGATACAGAGGAGGAAGTAGGAGAATACAAGGTATACCTGTAAGGTGTAAAACCAGGCAGGGCAAAGTGGAGAGTCGGGTTGTATGTCATGAGAACCTTAGAGCGTAACATAGTTTCTGTGAAGTATGTAAATGAACGATTAATGTGGATGGATTTGGAAATGTGAGGAAATAGGTTCAGGATTGTTTCAGTGTACGCTCCATCTTCAGGGGCGGATCAGAACCAACTAGACACAGGGTGATGTGGTAGTGCGAGTTAACATTGAGGTTAGTGTGGTACTGATGGGGGATTTCAATGCTATACTCTGAACGCTTGGAGAAAGGGATTGACATTTGGCCGGAAATTCCACTTCAGTCATCACCCCTCTACCTCTTGACCAATCCATGTTCGCATAGCTCATGTCATAATACTCTGCGTTGCAATATTACAGCCCCTGTGCTTCAGTGCCTGGTCAGCTGTATCTCTGGCTTGCACAGTTTGGCAACCTCATTCTCAGACCTCATGGCGGGACGAGAACTGTCAATCACAGTCTCCCAGCTTACAGAGTAGAGGATAGGAAATACGACTGAGGGGTGTGAGAAGGCAATGGGTAAGTGGGGTGAGGATAGGGAAGCGAACACCAATGGGAAATGTTTATTGGACTTCATTGCTAGCATGGGGTTATCTGTTGCGAACTCATTCTCCAAGCATAAGGAGATTCACAGATACACATGGGAGGGTAGAGGAACCAGGTCAATAACAGACCATATTATAACATTACTGACTTTGAATTTAGGGAATTGATCAGGAATTGCAGGGTTTTCAGAGGCTGAGAATTAAGCATAGTTGGACCTAAAGTGCATAAATTGAGGGCTGTTTGCAGATGGACTAGGGTTCAAAATCTCCAGGATAAGGAACTTGAGCAGAAGTACATGGAAATGATTGATGACAAATTTCAAAGTGTAGATGGTAAAGAATTGCTGACATTAACAAGGAATTGTCAGGATACAGCGATGCAGGGTTGAAATGGTTGCATAGTATTATAATTGAATTGGCATGGGATTTACAAAAGGTACCGGTACCTTTGACTGAACAAAAGCAGAAATTGGACCAATAAATAAGCAGGCTAACAGGAAGGATGGCAACAATTATAAAGGCATTTTACTTGATAAGTGTCCAGAGCAAGTGTGCTCAGGCATTAAGGAGAGTTCGATCATTGACCGAGAGTGAGAGGGATGAAAACTAGTGTGGTTTCAGACTACAACGAGGATGTCATGATCAAATTTTTAGTATGCGCTAAGTTATTGAGAAATGCTATGAGATGAATAGAGAGTTGTGTTTTTGTTTTGCAGATCTAGAGAAGGCATACGACAGAGTACCCAGGGAGAAAATGCTTAGGATTCTAAAGTATTATGGTATTGAGGAAAGACTGCTGCAGGCAATCAAATGTGTGAGTTAATGGTAGGATGAGATGTTGGTTCAAGTTTGTTACAGGAGTGAGGGGAGGCCACTACTGTTTATTTTATATATGGACCACTTGTTGATGGGCATAAACTGGCTGGGTGGGATTCGATTAGTTGGAAACCAGGTAAGCAGTCTGACTTATGCTGATTGCCTGGTTGTAAAGACAGACTCCATCGAAAGCTTACAGGCCAACATGTTTAAACTTGAAGAGAAATGTAGGGAGTATGGTATGAAGATCAGCATTTCAAAGAAGAAGGTTATGTCGGTAGGGAAGAAATGCAAGAAAACAGAAAGCCAGGTAGGAGGAACTAGATTGGAGCAGGTGGAACATTTAAAGTACTGGAGCTGTGTATTCCCTCAGGATGGTTGTGTGGGGAAGGAAATAATGTCGAGGTGTAGAAAAGCAAATGCAGTGAGTTCTCAGTTGCGATCAGCAGTATTCTGCAAGAGAAAAGTTAGTGTAAAGACGAAACTCTTCCTACAGCGCTATATACCTTGCTGTATGGAAGTGAAAGCTGGGCAGATTCAGGTTATGCGATACATAAGCTAGAGGTAACTGATATGATGCTGAGACTAATAGATGGGAGCAATGGCAGGAAGGTACTTGTAATGAAGAGATGAAGGCTAAGTTAGAAATGAACACGCCAGATGAAGCTGTTCGTATGAGCCTACTCAGATGGTGGGGTCATGTGAGGAGAATGGGGGAGGAGAGATTATCTAAGAGGTTAATGAGTGCAGCTGTAGTGGGTAAGAGACGTAGAGGTAGACCTAGAAGGTGATGGTTAGTTTCAGTGTTTAATGATTTCGACGTGAGAGGTGTAGATGCAGAGGAGGCTGCAGTTCTAACTGCAAATAGGGGACTATGGAGGCGACTTGTTCGCAAACAGAGGCTTGCAGACTAGACTGGACGCTGAAAGGCTAAAGGTCTAAAATGAGTATGTATGCGTATTTGTCATCACTGCTGCTGTAAACATCTTCTTAAGGAAGAACATTTTTGATTGTTGGGTTGGTATTCTTATCTCTGTATGTAATTTGGAACATGTGTGTCTTTTGTTTTTTAATAACACATCCATTTCTTGGAATAACCATTTCTCATTGTATTTTCAGGAGGTGATCTGGTAGTTATTCCAACTATCTGGGAACTGTGAAAACAAGGGATATTCGTCATCCTAGTTCATTCTTCTTACAAGTTGTATAATTTAGTCTGAAATGGAAGAAGAGATTTCGAGTGATTCACGAGACAGTTAGCTCTTGTACCCAAGGATTATCCAAAGAAATATTTGACCGAGTCAGAAGTACAGAAAATCAAGGTTTTTATCTTTAGCAATATTATACTTGGCTTTAAACCAGAATATTATCCTCGATTTGATAGTTCTTGGAGAGATAACTCAGGTGCCTTCTTACTGGATTGCCTCAATGAAGGTACCGAAACTTGGTTGAAGTTACTGATTGGAGAGAAAGAGCCATGGCCAGAAGCTGTTCTCAATTTCATTGATCCTAAGGACCTTATCACCTTTGTCAATATTAGTTTTAATCTGCCCAGCAGCCCGAGCACTGACATAAGTTCTCTGTTCAAGATACTTGAGCGCCAAAATCCTGGTCTGAATACAATGTACTGGAGAAGCATATCTAGAGAAACTGTACGAATGGACACTTGTTATAAACTGAAGGTTGACGAACCCTCGTGGAAGATCATAGAGGCATACAAAAATCGATTGTGTTATTTACTTTCACAAGTTGGCATTCTCCCTGTTAGAAGGTGAGACACACTGCAGAAGTTTTTAATGTACAGTTTCTCTGGCTGGAGCTTGTAGCTAGAGGTATGACACTTCACTTCCTGGTTGGTTTCCGTTTTTTAAAGCTTGAGAATTATTAAATGTCACAATCGCCAAAGTGTCATGATTAGCCATTTGTCCAGGTCTTGTCCATTAATGTATACGGTAATTCCACCTATTAGGCCATGTGTTGTACAAAGAGTGGGAGACATCAAGGTACAGTGGTCAAGCTGCTTGCCTCTCACCAAGTCAATTCCCGGTCCATACATCTGAGATCTGCGGTTCGGACTCCTCGTATAAATGGCAGATTAACAGTTGATATTCAGTTGGTCAACACAGATAATTCCAATTACTGGACTAGTGAAGAAGGAGAAAGCTAAGGGATGACATGTTTCACTCGTCGCGGGAGCATCATCAGGTCCAAATCCAAAAAGACAAGTAACACTACAAAACACTTGCGTTTTAAGTCTTGCAACATTGTAATAAATAACTTAATTGTCTTTTCGGGTGCTTTATGCCTTAATATTTATCAGCAATAATTACCATACTTACCGTACTAAGTTTTCTGACAGTTTGTTTGTTTTTGGAGGACAGAGACTGTTAGTGGGTGTCACTGTAGGGTTGGTAGTGTTTAGTAGAGCTATTTGTCTTTTAGATTTGGATCTGATGATGCTCGCTTGACGAGTGAAATATGTCATCCCTTGGTTTTCCCCTTCTTCACTAGTCCATAACAACATACGTATTAATCACATGTAATTTATTTCAGGTAATGTTTTTGCATATTCCGAATTATTTCGTGTTGACCGACTGAAAGCCACAATATTCATTGTTAATTTGGCAACACTGGAAAATGGTTTCAAAGCGATCTTTACTCAATTTAAGATCGCAACACAGAAAATGGTTTCAAAGCGATCTTTACTCAATTTAAGATCGCAACTCTGGAAAATGGTTTCAAAGCGATCTTTACTCAATTTAAGATCGCAACTCTGGAAAATGGTTTCAAAGCAATCTTTACTCAATTTAAGATCGCAACACTGGAAAATGGTTTCAAAGCGATCTTTACTCAATTTAAGATCGCAACACAGAAAATGGTTTCAAAGCGATCTTTACTCAATTTAAGATCGCAACTCTGGAAAATGGTTTCAAAGCGATCTTTACTCAATTTAAGATCGCAACTCTGGAAAATGGTTTCAAAGCAATCTTTACTCAATTTAAGATCGCAACACTGGAAAATGGTTTCAAAGCAATCTATGCTCAATTTAAGATCGCAACACAGAAAATGGTTTCAAAGCGATCTTTACTCAATTTAAGATCGCAACACAGAAAATGGTTTCAAAGCCATCTTTACTCAATTTAAGATCGCAACACAGAAAATGGTTTCAAAGCGATCTTTACTCAATTTAAGATCGCAACACAGAAAATGGTTTCAAAGCCATCTTTACTCAATTTAAGATTAACATTCACGTAAAATTACAAGCTTTCCTTGTGCAGAGAGTAACAAGCCTTGTATAGATAAGTGTGAACCACTGAGGAGGTGCTCTTGGTCCTGGGTTTACTTGCAGGAGGGTGGCAACACAGCACGTGATCCCTCGGAACCTCTCAGGTGCTGCAGCTCCCACTTGTGCGAGGATTGAGGTGAAAATCAAACCCACTTCTTCACGTGGCTTAGTGTATCCTGTCCAACCCTCAGGGAGACAGGGATTTAACCCCTTTGGGAGGGGAGATTCAATACGTATCCCGAGACCACAGAAGGTGGATTCTTGCTGAGTATGCCTCATTATAGTGCTCCTGTGGTGTTTAGGGTTGCTACCCCAATAACGCTTTGAGGATCCAATCAGCCTTCAGTGGGCTCTACTGACTTAGATAATCCAACAGACACATGGCAATGCTTGTCTGTGAAGCTAGCCTGTGCCAACACAATCATACAGTGACATTAGACTCTCTTAGACATATTAATTCTCTAACATGTACTCCTTGTACAAAACATGACCTAATGGCTGAAATGCCTCCTCCATGTTTAATGACCTCTAGATGTGAATGTCGTATAATACCAATGAAATATTAAATTATTCCAACAAGCATCTGTAAACAGGATAACAATTTGTGGGCTCGTGGAAATACATGAGTCCAGAGATTGTTTCATTTACCATCAACATATTGCTGTCCTTCTATTTTAATGTGATTTGTGCAGATATGGTGCTTTGTTTTCTTAAGGATATAGTCTTATTGGATATTCCTCAGTTCAACTACAGATTAATTCAGCATTTTGTCACCGGCTTGAGTGTTGTGCTTCCGATAGCAGGAAAGAACTGTCCAAATGTAATGTTAGCTGTGGGGTAACCTTGTGTAAAAGTTTGTTACGTGTGTCATTTTCCAGCCTGTTTACATCACATTGGTCAAGATTTTGTATTCACTATATAAAACAACTGTCATCCCATTTGTAATATACTGTAATCTAAAAATCGACCTTGATACTGAACCCATGTACCATTGGCTCAAAGGGGGTCGAATCCATGTATTTATGAAAGGATTGAAAGAAACATACAGTCTCTAAGGGAACATAGAGAGATTTCAAGCAAGGATTCTAGCATAACGTTGCGCAAGCAGCTGGACCAGGTGTTCAGGAAATGAGATCATGCTTCCTGACTCATCGATAAGGAGCCGGTCATGAGTATTAATAGAACGAGTGGAAAGTTTTAGCCGTAAGACAGAGAAGCGTGACTCGGAAATCCAGCTTAGCTTGCAGTAAAAAGGCAACAGCGCCGCTGTGCCAGAAAAAGAATAATTAAATTTAACCCATTTGCGGGAATAAAAGTAAGTAAATAAATACAGTACTGTGAATCATTTTGGATTAGAGATTTTTGTGTAAAGAAAAAGCTTGTAATAATTGCACAGGAAAGAAATGCAAACGCAGCATACGTCATCGGGGATTCGCTGATACCAGAGCAGTGGGGAATTTAAAAATGAACAGCACCACCCACGCAGCTGAAGACTAAAAATTTATTAATATCTCAGAATTGCACGATCGATTCTTATGCGCAGTGAGATCATTTGACGTTTGGAAGACGAGCTTTCTGGAGATATAATTTTTATAATTGTACGACAATTATTTCAAAAGTTGGTCACGAAAAGGACTAGGAGTTTATCTTTTTTGACTGAATAGTATAAAAGTCCAGGCCAAGCCAGACCAATCATGCAGTATTCCGACAGTCCGTGAGGGGGCGTCACGCTGTAACACATCGAAGGCAGCTTACCAGTACTCCTTGAGGGGAGATGTTACATCCGATAGTCCAGGGGACGTGAAGCTACATCGCACCGAAGACAGTATACAAGCTTTCCTTGAGGGGAAAAACGCTGTATCACATCGCATAGCTAATATCCGACAGCCAAGGGCGTCGCGGTATCAATAATTTGCGTGCCTCCGTAAGGAGTTGCAAAGAAGTAAAATTACAGTATCGCCGTGTTGAAAATTAGGAAATCCTAGTTACAGGATTTAGGTCCGACAGTATAAAATTTACAGTGAAAAGTTCATAAAATACAGTCAAAGCAGGCTGCGAACTTAGGACTCAGGGCGATAGGTCTTTAAGTAAACGACCAAAGGTATCATAACGTACGGAAGTACCGTAACAGCGAGATAAACATTTTATCAAATTTAAAGAACCCGAGCAGGGAAAGACAGAATAAGGTTCGCAAAGTATTCTAGAAGATTAGAAGTTCGAGAACCGAATAAGCGAAGAAGAGAAGGAAACTATAGACATTGTTTCAAGAAAGCAGACGAACTATTCAAAAGCACTAAGACTCGTGAAGTATTAGTTGCTAAAAATCCATAGGTCACCGATAGATTATCGAGGGGACCGTGAACAGAACAGACTTTCGCTAAGATCAATAATTAGGATCTAAAAGGGGAGCCGTTCGAGTTAGAGAAATAGCAGATCGTCAGGAACGGGATTCGAAGGAGTGCTATTGCAGGGAGGAAGTAGATGATTCGAGACTTTCATATTCGGAGAGGATAGGAAGCCGACATTACTAAATTTCACCCTTGGAGACGGGAGGTCAAGAGGTCACGTGTGATAGGCTTAATAGCGGCCTAGTGATCAGAATTTGTGAAGTGTAAATATATCAAGATTTTGTGTTAAAAGTAATATATTTTCAGTGTTTTTATTGTGTGTTCTAAACGGATACACCAGTGTATTTAAAATGTTATCAGTGTTAAATGTATACGTGTTAAATACGTGTCAAGATATGTCTATACATGCAATGAATTTGTACAAGATGGAGTAATTTAAAAGAGTGGGCAAAATGACGCATCGCACGAGAAGGAAGGTCAGGAAACGACCTAAAACATGTGAGTAAAGATTTTTATTATGTTCTGGTGTCGGGGAAGTGTTGTGTACAAATCCACCGGAGTTTTGAGTAAGAGGGATGTTTTTCTAAATAACTAATAACAGAATAAGAACGCGGTCTGAACAAAAATAAAATTTGAGAAATTAATAATAATTATGTGAAGGAATAAATCCTGTAGAGGAAATGTATGAATAAAATGTCAGTGTATTTGACGAATGTTATAAAAGCAAGCGTATTAATAATAATAATAATAATAATATAAAGGAAATATAAATAAAGATCAAATTGAATGATATGAAAATAAGAACGTTGGAGCCTTAATAAAAGTATAAGACATGATGTTAATGCATGTTCTTAAAATAGAGCGATTTATTGTCAAGGGAAAAGATTAATATAAAAATTGAAATATGTATCAATTGTTAATATGGAATTTATCAGTTCTTTGGAAGACGCTAGGCCGTAAAATAATGTATAGCGCAATGGAGCGCAATTAAAATAAAATGTCACGCTAGGAATGCGTAGAATTTAAATGTACTTGGTAAAATACTTATGAGGGGTAGTTGATTGCGGTAAATTGAGATATGTTGTAAGTCCTCCAATAGTGACGTAGATCACGAGGCCATGTGTGTGTTATTATATTGTAAAAGGGAGCAAATGGGGGACAAAGACTTTTCGCGTCCGTAGCATTCCTTAAGCTACACGTGTCCCCTGGGTGGTGCTAAAGAACGGTCACTCCGTGGGAAACATCTACAGCAAAGAGTTTAGGCAGCCAGACAATCCCAGTGATCTCCTGGCTCAAAATATTGCTTGATGTCACAAAACGTGAATACAAATAGCCCTTCTCAAGGTTTTCCAGCTAAGACATAAGAAGATCGAAATGTCAAGTACTACAAAAAATCCTATTACAAAATGAAATCCAATATTTGTATACCGATTTGTGTAGATAGTTGTAACAGCTGGAATTTGTGTCAAACTCATGTATGTGATTTAATGTTTTAATGTGCCATACGCTAAATAAATAATATAAGGGAGCAAATGTATGGTATTATTGAGCGTAGGTCATGTAGGCCACGGCCGACCCTAAATCGCATTTTGTATAAGTCCTCCAATGTGGGAATGGTTCCCGAGGCATGTTAAGAGAGTCGAACCTAGACTCCTCTTGTTGTTGAAGCCCCTAATTGTTCGTCGTAAAACGTGTATTACTCTTCCCAATCAATGAGGACCCTTCATAATTAATAAATGCCAAGGTTACGAAAGTGGTTTATGAGCCCAATAAAGTTGTTGAAAGTAAAAAGAGAAGTAAAATGCCAGGTCTCCCCAGAGAACTGAAAAGAAAGATAGATCTGTTTTAAAAGCATTGAGTAGAGCTCCCACACGCAGAATAGACGGGAAGTCACCCTCACAGTCATAAATCTCGCTCAAGTATACTGTCAGACCCTAGTAGGAGGGGGGGTCGGTGAAGGCCGTTTGTAAGAAGGAATAAATACCCCGTGAGTGTTTAAAAGTTGTTAATGACCCGGGCTTTGAACCGAGGTCCATGTAGATTGAAATTATTGCTTGCAAGTTCAGATCGTAGTTTTCTTATGTGATAATGGTCTTATAAGACAAATAAAATAAATAACAATCCCTATTGTAATGTTGTATGAACTTAGGATTCCATGAGTTTAATGAAGATAACTAGATTCCGGGAGTAATCATAGTTTTTGACTTTGTCAAGTAATCTTTATAACTCTGGAGTACACAAGTATTTTCCCGATCACTATGGTGAATTTGTAAAACTTGAGAGAGATGGTAAATGCTGAGAACATGTGAAATGCCCAAATATTTTAAGTAGAGAATTAACATGTACTTTAAATGTAATTATATATTTGTTTTGATGATAAGAAAATATAAAAGGGGAGCGTGATGGCGCAGTGGCTTAGCTTCTCGCCTTTCACCCGGACGGCCGGGGTTCGAATCCCGGTGACAGCGGGGTGGAATTTTCACCTGGAAAATCACGTGGTGTCGGGAAGGGCATCCGGCCTTAAATCCCCGGCCGAAACCTAAATGAGCCTGGTTGGCTCCGGCGACCCCAATTAATTGGGAAAAGCCGAAGGGGAAGAAGAAGAAGATAAGAAAATATAAAAATAGTTATTGAGGTGTACAGAAGAATGACACCGTTATTATTGGAAAGTATCGAGCCAAAGGAGCTCGTGGTTATATGGAACTTTAAGATAGATACTTTATGGAAGTAAAAATAATTATGAGTTGTTGGTTTAAAGGAAACCATGTGTTTTAATATAATATTTGTTTAATTTTTATGTTATTCCTTGTTCACTTTGAACAAGTGGAAGGATTTTGGTCAGTAGTTTATTTGTTTTATTGTTTGTAGCGCCATAATTTTGGTTAATTAAATGTTTTAAAATAGGAGTTGATTTTGTTGTTATTTTTGCAAGTGTATCCTCTATTTAATCCAAAATGTGTAAGTCACAGAGTGGGAGAACATACTACAACCCCGAAAATCCCGAATTGAGCAATGCTGGCATACTGTGATTTGCATATTTCTTGCTGAAAGGGCACAATACCAAGATTGGGATTTTTTAAAAGTGTCATGCATGCTATGTTGGCCAAGAAACTGGTGGCTATTATTGATGCTATGCAGGATGTTAGACGTGGCATGTACTGTGAGTTGTGAGTATTATACGCAACTTCTTTCTAACATGAATTAATCTTTCCAAATGTTGTAGACAAATTCCAGTATTTAGGTAGTATTCTTTCCTCGGACAATACCATACATCAAGAGATTAACAACAGGCAGTGCTTCAGCTACTTTGGGACGAAACATATCCACAAGCTTCCAAGATTAGTTTGTTCAAGATATACTTAATATCTATACTAACATTGTGGTGTTTGAAGCCATATTTTCAGTGTTGCCTTAGTAAACAAGAGTTTAGTGCTTTTGTTTTATTAATCTCATGTAATTTATTTCAGGATTAGGGCATAACCCATCTCTTTTGGGTACATTCGTGTTGACCGACTGAAAAGCACTAAACTCTTGTTCTATACTAACATATGGACTGGAAGCAGCAACCCTTACTGGACCAACAAACAGTTGTCTCCAGGTAGTAGAATTTAAGTTCCTCCGTTCTTGCCTTCAAAAGACGAAAATAGACAAAATAAGGAATGAGGATATCCGACCACAACTAGGATTGGAAAGGAGCCTGCTGGAGACAGTCGTACTCAAGAGATTGAGATGGTATGGTCATATGAAGAGGATGTCTCCCCACAGGATACCTCGAGTGTCCCCGGGAAGAGACCAAGAGGAAGACCTCGCAATGTGTGGGAGATGCAAATTTATAAGGACCTTGAAGCTAGAGATAAGAACTGGCATCAAGTACAAGAATAACAGTTACGGATGGACAGGACAAATTGGAGACAGCTCATTTATTACCGCACCCGGCTTACTGGAGTGAAGAAACGATGATGATGATGATGATGATGAAATGACCCTGTTTGATGGAGCACCAATCCGATGACTCTGCTCATATCCGCAACCAAACTGTTGTTTCTGTTATTCCTAGTGACGCCAGGGTGTTAATTATCTGGTAGTCTGTGCCAACTATAAACAAGTGTTATGATCTCGGAAAGTAGGTACTGTAGATCTTATGTTTATTAGACACTGATTCGTAGTTCAAAGCAATCTATCACCTAAAATATTGGATATCTCTTTTTACTTTTTAAAAAGGTACAACATTTTACTTGTTTTTCCTTTTTTACTTTGTATAGCGTATATTAGTTGTTTGTATGATTTCTGTTTTAGCCTGTTAAGTCAGTTATTTAAATTCCATTTAATTTTGTCATAATAAAATCTCTACAGTAAAAGCTGTAACTGGGATACCTGGTGTTTTATTTAATACAAAAGTAGGTACCGACTGAGGTATTATTACATGTTTGGCGAGCCTTTGCTGTTTTGAAGTGAGTGCGCTGTCTGAATTATACCTCTGTCTATTGGTGTGGGGCAGGAGGGAAGGAACATAGGTCTATACTCCGTTATTGATGCTAGGAGATCGCGTGCTGTTCTGCTCCTGGTACTTATATATCGATGATACTAACAACATTCATTCAACTGTTATAATACGCTATTCTTCCGTTAAGTATATGATTATCACATTTTTGAAATGCCCAACTGACCAAACGCAAAGCTCGTGCCACAATAATTCATCGACATACATTATGACTGTACCAATATCTCCAGGAAAACGGATTGTATCATACCGCTGATAACTTGAAATTCATACATCTTCCGCCGGCAAGGATTCGTCAAACGGGTAATTAGCCTACTATATGCTCTAAGCCACGCTGAGCAATCATGGAAAATAGAGCTGGGGCCTCTTCCACGGGCCATCCCCACTCCTGCTGTCCGCACGGCAGATATCCTCCTCGGCCCCTCAACACTACACCTCTCCGTGTTCCTCTTTCGGCCCACCAGCCACGTGTATCTTCCACTTTTGTTGTCCTGGTTTTTAACGCTGACAGTGCACGGGGTTTAGGCCTTTTTATCAGTATCATGTCATTGATTAGCGTATTGACTGTGGAATCCCAGAGTCATAGGAACGTGTTGCATTGTGGAAATAGAAATCAAAGAATTCACAGCGGAAACAAGCAATTTTTTTCTTTCTTTTTACTGATTCTAGTGAAGATCCGGAGTGTTGGTTTTGCAATTATGTGGTGTCCATGTCGAAGTAGTATAATTAAGAATGGCATTTCAAAGACCAACAAGGAAACTCCATTGTTGACTTCAACGTCAAGCCTTGATGCAATATATAGCAACAGTATGTGTGCTGCCAACTCTTGGTAACACTACCCGCCTGAGGCTTCGAGCGGCTCGGCCATGGAACACAGCTCCCACAAGACCAATGATTATCACTTTCTAATTTCGATCCTCAGCTGTTATCCCTTACTGCATTCTGGTGAGTAGGGCGAGTCACAAATTTCCAAATCTTGAAGCGATCAATAAATTTTCCGCTTCTACCAACCAGCACACTCGTTATCTGGGACCACAGTATAGGTACTTAGGCAAGACAGGAAGAATGGATTTTAGAAAAACAATTGATAAGGCCCCATCACCAAACTTCCAGTTGGCAGCACCAATTCACCTGTAAGCACCACTTATTATATGGTAGACCGGGTGAGTTAGCCGTGGTCGTTACGGCAGGACTGCTGGCAGTCGCTCACATCCGGGAGGCGAGGAGGTTCGAATCCCCCCGCCGGCAACTTTGAAGATGGTCTTCTGTGGTTTCCCATCTTCCTTCCAGGCAAATGCCGGGGTTGGTCCCTAACTATAGGCCACAGCCGCTACCTTCCAACTCCTCGTCCTTCCATTCCAACTTTCCTCCCCAACGGTACTTGTAGCTCACCCATTGGGTGTCCGTCTCGAAGCAGCTACAAAACTGGCGAGCCGAACATGTCCTCGGACACTCCCGGCACTAAAAGCCATACGCTTAAAAAAAATATGTATATACTGTATATGAATTGCAGCCAATGGCCCGAGGCCTCCCAACAAGTTCAATTCCAAGTAGTTCCACCTTTGGCTGCCAGATGCTACTGTCACTAACACCTAGAGGCGAACGTTGGAACTTAATACAGCGTTTCTAATTAGCCAAATATAATCTACAAATTTTTGCTACACACTGCCAATTGCATTTTTTTTTTCTTTTTACCGATTCTAGTGAAGGTCAGGAGTGTTGGTTTTGCAATTATGTGTTGTCTGTGTCAAAGTAGTATAATTAAGAATAACATTTCTGACAAGCAGGCAAGAGAGTAGAATCCAAGCCAGTGAAATGAAATTCCTAAGAAGTATGATAGGAAAGACAAGAAAGACAGGGTGAGGAATGAAGATGTTAGGAAGGAAGTTGGGATGGGAAAACTAAATGAGAGAATTGAGAAGAATAAACTAAGGTGGTTTGGACATGTAAAGAGGATGGAGGAAAATAGAATACCAAGACAGATGCTGGAGGCAAAGAGCAAGGGTAAGAGAGCAAGAGGAAGACCTTGAACAAGGTGGATTGATTCAGTGAAGAACAGCGTAAGAAAAAGAAATCTGGACTGGGACAAGATCGTGGAAGAAGAATGGTGGAAAGAAAGAGGGAAGTGGAGAAGTGCCATAAATACCCCGACCCGGCAGGAGCTGCATAAGGGGAAATGATGATGATGATGATGATTTCTAAGACTAAATTTTGAGGATAGACAGTAGGCAGTGGTAGGCTCTTTTACATACCATAAATCCATGACATGGGCTCGCCGGCTTTGCTCCCCCCCCCCCCCCCCCCCCCCGAAGGAAGGCATACTGAAGGATTTTAACACTCTCAAAAATCCAATGACTTCGACCAAGTTTAAACCCGCAATCTTCGGCATAGCATTTCAGCATGCTACCAACTACGCCACTGAGCTGCACTCATGGTAAACAGCTGGGTGCTGAGTGTATATTTTATTTAATTTATTAAACTCTATTTCAACACACTAGCTCTCTTTGTAATTAGATACTTTAATGAAATAAATAACAAGAAATTCAAAAGAGTTAAAATTACTGAGTTGTAATTTGAAGAAGTGTGTTTAACACGACATTCCTCCAGTTCTGTGGTGTCACATTGTGATGGCATCTCAACGATGAAAGGTTTTAAATGATTAAATTAACACACGGTGTATTGAAAAGTGTGTGGGAAATGTGGCTCTTGTTTCGTTAACTTTTGCGGTCAGAACTAGGGTTACCAGATGCTTTCTGTGGAATGTAGGGCATTTTAGGAAAATCACAAAATATAACACTAAAAAACAAAAATTACATCAATAAATATTTAATGCATATTATTCTGTTATTGATTTCTATTGTGAAACATCATTCATATTTCAAAAAGGAACTGATTTGTTCTGCGGGATAAATTAGACACTGAGCTTAGTTGCTAAAATGTCGTTCAATTTACACTTCCGCTTTGGCATTGTAAAAAGTCGTGTTTAGCCGAGGTTTGATTTAACATGTGTTGAAAGAATGCAATCACAATCAACAATGCTCACTCGCCAGCATTCAAGCAGCAAAGAGAAACGCTCCGAAGAATATAAAAATGTAATATGAAACGCTCTCCCCACAGATGATGTAGTACACACAGAAACAGCAATTCCCTCGCAATCGCAACTCATTCTTCTTTTCTTCTCATTTTGCGACTGGAAACTTTTTTTTGAGACCGCTGATGTGTTTAAATGTTAGTTTCTAAAAATGGAGGAATTTACAGACTTAAAGAAATTCCTCCCGGACTCCGGACAAATGTTTGAATTGTGTCTAGTGAGAGCTAATGCCATTCAAGTCCTCTACTGCAACTGTAAATAAGTGATCATTTTTAATGTTCCCAACGTAAATACCCGGGCAATTCTTAAGTCAATTAAAAAGTAGTGTTGATGTGAGGGGACTACCTTATGCAATGTTATTTTCACATTTTATGATAAAATGAACTTCCTACTCCTCATTACTCAGCCTAATCATACTTCTGTTCATGATCTTGTGTTCCAAGAAGGCTTTTTTTCTTGCTGGTCTCCAACTTTATCACAAGTTAAATTAAAAAAGAGCTATTTGAAAGGAGGACATCTTTAATTCACAAAGAACAAGGTACACAAAGAAAACACATCTGAATGTCAAAGACATCAAAACTCAAAGACCAAACACTTCAAACATCACATCCTCCCACCTAAGCTAACTGAAATGGTATAAAGTTAGCTTACAATATGCACAAAAACAGAAACAATTAACTTACCAAAGCAACTAGAAACACATGGAAATTAAGACATTTTAAACAAGAATCAATTAACAACTGTACACACTGCAGTAAAGCAAACACAAACTTCAAGATCTCAGTCCAAGTATCTTTTAGGTAACCCAACTGTTCTTCCACTTCGTGTCACAGTTATATTGGCACCATCCTTTTTGGAAGTTGGTGTTGTCTTCACCTTCAATTGTAGCAGTTCCTCAATAAGCATGACACTTTCACTTTTAGCCTCAAGTATGGGGTAGATCCTCTGAATGGGTCGAAGTAGCTCTCCAGAGGCTGTTTTCAATTTGACAAGTCGAACTGTGCCCTCTTGATCTGGTAACAAGTCACTCACAGTAGCCAGAGGCCAGTCTAACCGTTTATCACTGTCATTCCCAACAAGAACCACGTCACCAATATTAACATTCGGAAACTCTTTACCTTTGCTTCCCTGTACGAGCTGACCAAGGTACTCATTACGGAAACGTCTCCGCAAATCTTCCTTAATTTTGGCACGATACTTCAGTCTTTGTTCCAGATTAGTCGACTCAATCACATCACACTCGGGCATTCCTGCTTGCCTGATGTCTTGAATGAACATTGCTGGAGTAATGGGTGTGGGTTGTAGGCCATCTGCATCCAATTGGTAGGTGAGTGGACGAGAGTTCAGGACCCACTCACTATCACACAACACAGTTTCCATCTCTGGATAAGACAGAGATGATCGACGGAGCACCTTCCTCAGCAACTGTTTAGTTAAGCCAATTAGTCTCTCCCACCAACCACCCCACCAGGCAGCTGTAGGTGGATTAAATTTCCAGTCTATTCTTTCCACTGAACAATACTCCAACACTTTGTCCCAATCAATTTTCCAAAATGCATTTTTGGCACCTGTGAAATTAGTCCCATTGTCACTAAAAATTCTAACAAGTCGACCTCTCCGGGCAACAAATCGTCTTAAAGCTTGCAGAAAACTGTCAGTTGATAAGGACAAAACGAGTTCCAAATGGACTTCCCTTACTACACCACAAGTAAAGAGACATACCCAAGCTTTTTGATTGTTCTTGAGATAAATAGGCCCTGCCATATCTACGCCTGTAATTTCAAAAGCTGCTGCTTCTCGTACTCTGTCAACAGGTAAAGGGGGTGCCGGTGCATCCAGCCTTTTGGAGTTTTGCCTCCTACAAACGATGCACTTAGACACAACGGAACGAATAGTCTTTCTCCCTCCCATTTCCCAATATTTCTCTCTGAGAATTGCAAGAAGGCCTTGGACTCCCACGTGACATTGTTTCTCATGAATATGTCGAATCAGACGTTGTACAACAGGACGACTTTTGGGTAGGATCACAGGAAAACGGAAGTCCATTGAATCAGGGCGATAGGATACTTTAGTCTTCAAGCGTAAAAGCCCACTTAGATCCTCAAAAGGTTGTAAAGCCGAGATGCACTTATCCGCAACACTTGAGAAACACTCACGTTGAACATATTTCCAAATTCTCACTTCAGCTTGCATTATTTCATCCACAGATAGGGAACCTTGTTTCCTGACAAAATGTTGCGACTGAGAAGTTTTGCAATTGTGAATGAACCTAAACATCCATGCGTTCATTCGAACCAATTTTTCGAATTGTGAAAAGTACTTAAAATACCAGTCTGAACCAAGATTCTTGGAGACATTAGACATGGAAACCACCGTTTTTCTTCTTTCCTTAGAAATAATTTCTTCATCATAATTTACATCCAGGGACAACAACCAACGATCAGGTGATCCGCGAAGCCATTTTGGACCCTCCCACCAAGGAGACTGTAAGAGCTTGTTCCCTGAACACCCTCTTGAAGGTAAGTCTGCTGCGTTTAAGGTGCCAGGAACAAAACGCCATTCTTCGACTTTTGTCAGTTTTCTTATTTCCATGGTGCGATTCCAAACAAAAGGAGCCCACTGGTCTTCTCTTCGTATCCAGGCTAAGGTTGTCGACGAGTCACTCGAGAAAACAGATTGACAATCCTCTGGAAAGCTTTCCCTCACAGAGTGGTGAATTCTAGCACCCATAGTAGCCGCTAGTAACTCTAATCGTGGTGTAGTCATCCTTTTTGTAGGTGCCAATCGAACTTTGGCCTGGATCAACTGGACGTTCACACCAAATTCCGTCTCTACTCGAAGGAACACAACAGCAGCATATGCTACCTCACTTGCATCACAGAATGTGTGCAAAGACCATTTGTAAACATTGCTTGATCCTGGTAACCACCTAGGAATCTTGATTTGCAAAATACTAGGCAATTCTTCCAGCCATCGTAAGAACTTTGTTTGGATTTGGCTAGGTACCTCTTCATCCCAGCTAAGTTTAAGTTCCCACACTGTCCTCAGTAAAATTTTCGGAAACAATGTAGCTGGACAGGTAAAGCCAATTGGATCAAAGACCTTGTGTGCGAACGACAGGATAATCCACTTAGTCACCTAAGTAACACAAACATTTAAACTACCAGGGCTAATACTCAAGGATTCATTTCTTCTGTCCCATATGAGGCCAAGGGCATTAGAAAGTTTTGTTTCTGGAGCACAGAAACGATCAGAAAATTCCCATCCCCTAAGATCAAATTTACATTCACTCATTAGGGCCGTAGCTTCATTGACAAGTTGTTTTAGTTCCATCTCATCATCCACTGAGCCAAGAAGGTTGTCCACGTAAAAGCCATCAAGTAATGTCTGAATTGTAGTTTGGGAGTATTGTGATCCTCCCTCTTCACACCTTGTAAGTGCCGTTAACAAGTGATTGCGTATTACTGCCCCAAGTAAAAAGGGACTTGGCGCTACTCCAAACACAACCCTTTTGTGTCTAAATATTACAAGATTGCCATCTTTGTCTCGCCACAAAAATCTAAGAAAATCACGATCAGAAGGATTCAGACTTATTTGCAAGAATGCCCTTTTAATTTCAGCAACCACACCAAGTTTTTTCATGCTAAAATTTAACAACAGCGAAGGAATTTGCTCGATCAAATTTGGTCCCTTTTCTAAACAATCATTTAGCGAAGGAGCGAGTTTTTCATGAGCCGAGGCGTCAAATACAGGCCTTACCCTGGTTGTGCTGTTCTCCTTCAGGACATGCCTGGGCGGAAGATAATGACCTCCCTGTTCAAGATCAGACATTGGAACCTTCTCAATCACTCCCTCATCTAGCCATTCCTTGAAAACCTGCTGGTACTCATCATAACACTGGTCACCTTTTAGTTTTTTTACAGTGTTGTCAAGTCTATTAAGTGCTAAATTCTGGTTACTTGGGAGAGCGGGGTGCCCATCCAACCATGACAAGTGAACTTGGTATCTACCTGTATCATCCGTCGCAACAGTCTCCAAAAAGTGTCGCTCAGCTTCAGCTTGTAGCTCTAGCTTAGACCTTTTTTCTGCTGGATCTGTAATTCCGATGAGATCCAACTTCCACATGTTTGCAATAGATACATCGTTGACTAGCACAGATATCACCATGAGAGCGGAATTAGTTATTTCAGGTCTTTCAGATACCTTACCCAATATCGTCCATCCAAGACGGGTGTGTACAGCAACGAGTCGAGGGGTAAGATCTTGGACTTTTCCTGTGAACAGCTTGCCTGCTACATCAGCCCCTAGCAGCAGCTCAATGGGACCTGGATGCCTACTAGTAGCCCTATCAGATAATGTGATACCTGTGTCTTTCAATTTCTCCAAGGTTTCACCATTGAGGCAAGGCAAATTTTCACAGATGTTGACCTGATCTAAAGTTTCAAGATTGCACTTGTATTGACCATCAAGACTACTTAAATATATTCTGTACCTGGTGTGGAAACAGTTATCACTTCTCTGACCTCCAAAGAGTGAATGAACGATTTGCTCCTCACCAACAGGTTTGTATTTCATCTCTTTGGCAGTGCTTTTCAAAGCATAAGTTCTCTGCGATCCCGTGTCCACAATAGCTCTCACTTCTCGCTGGTGGCTTTCTCCACGAAGGATGACCTTGAGTGTTGGTAGCACAACGCCTAAATCACATGATAAACTAGCAATTACTTGATCCGTCTGGGCAGGACTTGACTTATCAGATGCTGAAGCAGACTTGGCATTTACATTCCGTGGCAAATCAGGGCATAAGAGAATCACATGTTTCCTGTCACACACTGCACATTTGGGTTTTGATTTGCATTTGGTTGAAATGTGATTCGGTTTTAAACACACAAAACAGCACTTCTTATCTTTTATTATGCTCATTTTTTCATCTATTGACATATCCCTGGCCCTGTAGCAATCCACGCTAACATGACTATTTGACTCGCAAAATATACAAGTAAAATGTGTAGTCTTACTCTCTGGCATTTTGAGGAGTCCTACAGCGGTGTATGGAGGTATTTCTATCACAGAATTCCTTGGCTCCTTCTTGTCGTGCGCCCTGACATGTGTAGGCTTAACCTCAAATCCTGATAAAGCAAGAGAAATACGTTCATCATTTTGCACTTCAAGTTTCATAAATGTCATCAAATTTGATAGCCTACATTCTGCCTGAGTCACCTCACTACATGCTTGACTTCTCTGCCATGCCCTTAAAAAGTCCTCGGGCATACAAGATTCTATCAGTGGACACAAAATAGATGCACATTTTCCACTAGTTACTCCTAATGCTTCCAAAGACCTCATATGGCTCTCCAATTTGTCATATAATTTTCCAAGAGGTAGCCTATTGCTCTTATAATTCTGTAATACTAGGCCAAGTAACTCTCTAATGTACACTTCTATCAGGATATCCTCTCGGCCAAACCTATTCTTCAAAGCTTCTATAGCTAAATGATAGTTCTCTGCAGAAGGTGGATAGCTACTTACAATGTCATTAGCACGTGAACCGGGAATCATTGCCTGCATGAGATACAAAAACTTGTCCTCTGGTGGTATATTTGAGTCTTCAAGCACTTTCCTAAACTGGCTCCAGAAAGGAATCCATTCCCGCACATCGCCACCATACTTCCGAAACTCGATGACCGGGAGTTTGAATTTCCTAACATTAGTATGCGATATTTCACTTGCGTTACTTGTATCCACTTTTAGTAACCGATTTTCGAGGTCACTGACCTTGACCTTTATAGTTTCAAACTTTAATTTGTATTGGCTCACCTCATTCAAATGGGCCTCTAACTCGCCTTCCGTCGCGTCGTTCTCTAGCAGACTTTCGAATATTTCTTCGTCCTTTTGGTTTATGGTAAGCATACTATCTTCAAAGACCCCGAATTGACTACGAACTTGCTGGCTGTCCACGTGTTCGGCATCGAAAAGCTTCCCCAATGTTACGTACTGCGTAGAGAACACGCGTCTTAAAACTGCTCTAGAATTTTTAATCTTCTCCATAACTGATAAACTGAAGTAACACACTCAAGAATCATTAAACAAATTCTCCCACGGTTGAACGCCAAATGTTCTTGCTGGTCTCCAACTTTATCACAAGTTAAATTAAAAAAGAGCTATTTGAAAGGAGGACATCTTTAATTCACAAAGAACAAGATACACAAAGAAAAAACATCTGAATGTCAAAGACATCAAAACTCAAAGACCAAACATCACAGCTTTAATATTCACATATGAGGCGTTCCGTAAGAGAAGGGCAAACCCGCCGTGAGTGTTCTTTATGCTCTATAATGCAAGGGTGCCCCATGCTGGCGAGCTCGCCCTTATCGTACGGAAAGTGAACATTATATTGTGGCCTCGCCCTTATCCTATGGAAAGTGAACATTATTCTGTGGCCTCGCCCTTAACGTACGGAAAGTGAACATTATATTGTGGCCTCGCCCTTATCGTACGGAAAGTGAACATTATATTGTGGCCTCGCCCTTATCGTACGGAAAGTGAACATTATATTGTGGCCTCGCCCTTATCGTACGGAAAGTGAACATTATATTGTGGCCTTGCCCTTATTGTACGGAAAGTGAACATTATATTGTGGCCTCGCTCTTATTGTACGGAAAGTGAACATTATATTGTGGCCTCGCCCTTATCGTACGGAAAGTGAACATTATATTGTGGCCTCGCCCTTATTGTACGGAAAGTGAACATTATGTTGTGGCCTCGCCCTTATTGTACGGAAAGTGGACATTATATTGTGGCCTCGCACTTATCCAATTCACGAGCACAAACCTTGCACACTTATTATCTCCAAATGCTCATGTGGCAGGCTCGCCCTTCTCTTATGGAACGCCTCATATGTGCTATTTCTTTCCTTTAGCTTCATTAGTTCCACATCTTTATACACCGTAGCTATTATAACAGCAACAAGTAGCCTACTTCATTTTATATTAATTAGTGCATCTGTCTTAATGAACCTCCATTGCTAAGTAAAGTTGAAATACAGGCTCAGGGCTTAAGTACTCTTTAACTGACCAACCACCCTTCCTACCGAGTCCTGCTTCTTTACTCCTAGAAGCCAAGGTCACAACCAAATAATCTCGTCCACTGGGATAGTCTAAAGTCGTTGTGGATTTTTGGACTGGGTTTGATTCTTGGTTAATGCATGTTAAAATTTCAAAGTCTCATCCAGTGGTTCAAATTCCAAGAATAAAAAAGAAAGGTTATGTGGCTTATGATCACGAGAGCTACAAGTTTGCTTTGCTTTCAGTCTGTAGTGAATGTGCTAATATAAATGGTGAATAACACTATAAAACACTATTATATGTACCGGTACATTGGCGTTGTCAATCAATCAAGTAAAACACACACACACACCTAAAGTCACTCTAACCGTTGCTTAACACCGATCCGATCTATCTTTAACCTTGTCTGAACCAATAAGTTGCCGTCTAACCACACATTTTACTGGTCAGTGGTATGTCTACTCCCTATTCTTCCCATTCTGCAGGATTGAGGATGATGTTAGATGAGTTTTCCATGCGATGGATGCTTTTTACATCTGGATGAGAGAAGTATTAATAATGGTGTGTGGCTTTTGGAGAGGCCTGGTGCAGGTCTTTCCAGTTGGCACCTGTAGGCGGCCTGCACATCATAGTGGAATTAATACTGGTCATTAGTTGGCCTAAGGGTATTCCATAGCTTCAGTTACGAGGCCTACATCAAGAGTTAACAAGGGGTATCGTGGTGTAAACAGTTCACACACTGCCCAGAGAGCTGGGATTCAGTTTCAAGTTGCAACAGCAGTCTTATTTTCAACACTTAGGTATCAAAGTATGTATTCATCATGGAAATCTATAATCTGGAGTCATTTCTTTGACCATATTAGTTGACATACTATATACATTATTGTTATTGTAGTTTCAATTAGGGGCTTAGGATCTCTTTGGTCACCGGCCCGTGTACTTATGTGTGCATGGCATTTGATAATGTGTTATTGTGGTGACTATCAGTGTTTGTACTAGGGGTGAAGGAACTGAGGCAGGTGCCCTGGGACTTGAAATAATGTGCAATTCACTAACTTTCACATGTGTATTCACTGGGCTCTGAATACACATTGGGGTATCATACAGTCTGCGAGACTTAAATTCTGGGGCATATTGATACGTAAATTTTTGTCAGTTGCCCAGAGAAGTTGACCGGGTCAAAATCGTGGATAAGTTCTTTCATTACAATTTTAAAGTACTTGAGATATAACCTATATATATTTTTAAAAAAGGTGACAACTAGCCAGTTTAAAAAAAAAATGAAAGCACTGGTAAGCATTATAACTAGGGCTAGGATTTTTAGGTGCTAAAAATCGGGAAAATATTTATTTTTTATGTATTAAAAATATCTGAAATATGTGAAAAAAGTAAAAATATTTAATTATAATTTAGTTTATTAATGTGAATATAAACAATATGCAGTACTCACGAATGCAATAATTTATGCTAAGCCTCACTAACTGCTGAAGCATTACAATACACAACGACATATATCTTCAGGTTGTCCATCACAAATGACCGGCGATTATCGCGAAACACTTCTTTTGAAGGCAAGAAACTGCGGTAATATGTTTCTTGCCCTTGAGGTGCTGTGTAACTTAAGATCACTGTTCAGCCTTGATTGCTTTCCCACATGGTTGGCAGAACAGAACGCCCCAATCAGAAGTAAAATTATCTTTTAATTCTGCAATAGACGACAACTTGTGGTTGTTTTTACTTTAGGCATCGTAGGACTGCCTTGCACTTAACAATGCCAGAAATGAACTGCATGTGAGTGACACTGGTTCCTGGTAGCTGGAGGAGGGGGAGGTCTAGCACGTGGGACAATATGGCTATGGGCAAGGAAATCCCCGGCTTCCACAATGAGTGGCACGGGGCGACAAGTTAATAATAACACAGTTGCAAGCTGATATATGCTGTGCATGATGATTAGATAGCTCACAGGTTCTTCCCCGTTGAAGTAACGCAGAACAAAAGTGGAAAAAAACTGAAAGATATAGCATACTGATTGAAAAAAATTGAATATTATGTCTCTTTATGTGCTAATAAGTGAAAAGCAGGAATTTATGTATTTATAGAAAAAATGCCTAAAATATGTATTTACATAAACATTTATTTATTTACCTAAAAATCCAAGCCCTAATCATAACAATACTGTAGTAGAACTTTCAAAAATACCGGCACGTCATTGATCATATAACTTCATGTTAATGAAAGAAGCAAACTAGGAATTAATGATTTCCATCAACTGATGGCAATTACTGTAAATGCAATGGATGAAAGAAAATGCAGGGTAGATTTTCAATTATTATTAATTATTAAGCTTATGGCAACGTACACAAAATATATAACATATTACACACAATCAACTGGGCACCTGATAGATTTAAAGTTTTAATTCTAAGTTGTCCAGCCACTTGATAGCCTTTGTAGAGGCTTGCACAAAGTCTTCCAGTGGTCCCAAGTACTCTGTAACAGTATGGCGGATGGTCCGTCACGGCGCACCACAGTCACAGATGGGTGATGTTTTCATGCCCCACTTATACAGCAACGAGCCATGGTTGGTTCATACCCTGTTAAGGGCAACCCACGCTTTACGTGGCAGATCAAAACCTGCTGGTGGATGTTGGGTACAAAGTAGTGACTTCCATTCCTTCGGAGCTGCGTTGTTCCACTCCTGTTGCCATTCTTCTGCAACGTTGAACTCTCTCCGAACCAACTCGTTGACTTTTAACACAGATGTTTAATAAGAACTCTAGAAAGTTCTTACATTTTTGCAGTGTGCTTTATTGTATATACTACTTGTATCTAAATAAATACAGTGACTTAGCAGGTAAGACCACCGTAAAAGCGGTACAAATTGACTTGCCAAGTTAAGACCACTGTAGAAACACACACATAAAAGAAGTTACAAGATTCCAGAATTGTTGGTTCAGCCTTCATCATTGGAGTAGAGTGCCTCATCATCAAAATCATAAACTACTTGTCACCTTCATGCACCCTCTTGTCTTGAGGGAGTCCAATGAGGGGCATCAAAAAAGAAAAATCTGGAGTCTTGTAACACTTTTTTAGCATCTACAATGGTCTTAACCTGGTAAGTCACTTCATTCCATTTGTTGAATCATACATTTGCATATTCTAGTGCTCCTTGTTAGCTTTCCTATTTGATAATTAATTATGAACGCCGGCCGTGAAGGCCTAAGCTTTCCTATTTGACTATGTATCTAGTTAAAGTATCTGATGTAATGAAAACACAGGATTGTACTGATAATGCAGAGATTGATCAGTTTGACTTAAAATTATACTGTGCATGTGCACAAAGTGGTTCTATCACCTGGTGACCCATCCCTTAGCCGGACAAGATGCAGAAAGAAGAGGGAGTATTTGCACGAGTCTGGTGTTCAAGTACATATCCGTCTGATCCCCCTCATGGTGTAGTGACTTGCTTTATTCTTTCAGCCAAGTACACAGGGCTGATGACCATCATGTCCACCCCCTATGACTTCATGAGGCAGTGACTGCAGCGTGCTCCAATAGAGGAACAGTTTATGGCTAAGTGCACTGTTCAAACAGACCAAGAGGCACTCGGGAGCAATCTGGCCACCACGTCAGACAATCTTGGTACATCGACTGCAATCTGGTGTCGTTTCAGTCGGGGGCTTGGACATCATGGTCATATAGCCCCATGTACTTGGGTGAGTGTAGAATGTTGTCTGATAACCTGTATTAGTGTGAGGATTGGGAAGTGGTGAAACCACGGAAAAACACTTCCAAGATGGCCGAGGTGGGAATCAACCCACCTCTATTCAGTTGTGCCTCACTAGGTTGAGTGTACCCCATTCCGGTCACGAACCAAGACCTCCGGGGTAACAGTCATTATTGCTAGTCATTAAAGCCATGAGCTGGTTCATAACTGCAGTCTGGGTCCTATGAAATATTGCCCATTACCAACACAAACACGGTATGGTTAGTTACTGTTTTAAGGGGCGGAACAGCGAGGTCATTCGTCCCTCTTAACAGAGATAGAATAATACAAATTTAGTCAAGTTTGAATTATAGTTGGAAGCCTAACATTTATTTATTCACGCCCACATTGGAGCACTTAAATCAAACCAAATACCTTTAAGTCCTCTACGGATTGACAGGGAATTTAGCTGTCATCTTCCACCTCATTCTAGCTGCCCTTCCCTCATGAGATGACATATTGTTATCGTTGATTAATAAGTCTTAGATGTTTGTTCTTCAGAATCCTTTTTTCTCTATTTGCAATTTGTTGCATTGTAATATTGAACTCTTCTAAATCATTTTGAACTTCTTTGAACCCATTATTTATTGTTTTATTTTCCAAAAGTAGTAAAAAGTTTTTTAATAGTCTATTGCAATGTAATCTCAATAAATGACAGAAAAATGCAATTCTCCTTTTTCTCATCGTGTCATTTATTGAATCACTTTTCCGGCATTATACAACAATTTCCTTTGTCCATCCACCTGGTGTTTTTAATAACATTAATACATTTTAAAAGATACTAATAAATGTAACAAATAACAAACGTTTATGGAATACAAAAATCTGAAATTTAAGTAAACACACATCTAGTAGGTCTATCTTTCTCACCAAGATACGATGAGTAGGTTCAGGATTATTATGCAAGATGTTTACATAAGAGTAATAATGTGTGTCCTGAGACTCGTGCAGGTATCGACACATCGTGGCGAGGATAAAATGAATGATTAAGACTTTAGAAATGGTAGTCCCCGAGCTGCCATTACTCTATTTAACTGGGCCTGTAAAAAATTTGGTGATGGAATGTTTGGTGCATGGAGCATCAAACCAGGCTTTGCGTGGTGTGGTTTCGGAAATTCTGGGAGTCAGAAACCATAGAAAATCACTTCTATTATGATCAATTGGTGGGTTAGGATCCATCCCTATTCTCAGAACACCTCATGGTGTAGTGGCTAGATCTGGATGACAGAAGTATTAATAATGGTGTGTGGCTTTCGAGAGGCCTGGTGCAGGTCTTTCCAGTTGTCACCTGTTTTTATTTTGTTATTTTAGCATATGGCTTAAACAGACATGAGTAAAATATATACACAGGGCTAGATTTGTGATGGTACGCCGTACCGAAACCTCTGATCGGGGGAAAAGTCGAATATATAACATAATGTTTATAACTGTGGAACGTTAATTGTAAGTCAAGGTCAACTTGGTCTTTGACTGCATAATTATTTCAGAAAACTGTAAAGACGAAATTATAAAACAAGAAATAAAAGATTGTTGGTGAACTTGTGTGCATTTTCAAACCGAATGTATTTAATTTTTTAAATTACGTAAAAAAACAAATTGAATTAATGTACATTGTTTGAAAGGTTGGTTTACATTAAAATTTTAAATAAGCCAACGGCTATGGTAAGAAAAGTGTTGCTACAGCAGTCTCAATTTAATTTAAAATTGCAATCATAATTAGATTGCTATTTTGTCCACTGATTAATTTTAAAGGTATTCAGAATGGCGTAAAAATATCGTTTTTAGAACTCTATATTTCACTATTCCATAAAGCCCCCCCTTCCCTCCTCCACCACCACCACCCTGTAGCCCACAGTACCGGAACCTTTTTTTTTACAAATCAAGCACTGCATATACATATTTACGGATGAGAAACAAAGTAACTTAATTTGTGCTTCACAACTGAATATCCAGATTTTCAATCCAGCATACAGCATCTGGAGTTACCATCATGAAGTCCGCTTCATCACCGTGATAGGCTCGAATCTTGCATTCACTGACAATGTGATGAATATTCTGGTGTGGAGCTCAGCAGTCACAGTCTGGATTAGGTAGCTTTTTCCACTTGTGAAGAGCGTCTCTGCACCGACCATGTCCTGTTCTGATTCTGTTCAGGGCAGTCCAGGTCTTGCGTGGTAGGTGGAATCCACTTGGAAATCTGGGACCTGAGAAGAAGGTATGCAGGCGCATATCTGTTGCTGCTTCCCAACAACCTTTCCATTCATCAAGAGATTTGAAATCCTTAGCTTCCATGTCAGCAGCATCACGTGGAGTTGGATGGCGTGATTGTAGTCTTTTAAGATTCAAAAGTGGCAGGTTACGCACGGGTAGATTAGGATTCCTGGAGATCTTGTGGAATTCCTTCATAAGGGCATTTGATCGGCGTAGATCAGGTGGCATTTTACTGATTAGCAGTGAAAGCCAATGAACTGGAGTAGATGTGATTGCGCCAGATATGGTGCGCATTGTGGTATTAAGTTGGGTGTCAACAAGCCTTGTGTGATGACTTTTCAACCAAACAGGTGCACAATACTCAGCACTTGAATACACCAAACCCAAGGCTGAAGAACCCCAGGTAGTTCCACATAGTTTATGGAGGATGTTGTTTCGAGTTCTTAACTTTTGTGCAAAGTTCAGGAGGTGTTGTTTGAAGGAAACATTGGCACCTGTAGGTGGCCTGTACATCATAGTTGAATTAACACTGGTCATAAGTAGGCCTAATGATATTCCATAGCTTCAGTTCGAGAGTTAACAAGGGGCTATCATGGTGTAATCAGATGACACATTGCCCAGAGTGCAGGGCTTCAGTTTCAAGTTGCAACAGCAGTCTTATTTTCAACACTTCGGTATCAAAGTATGTATTCATAATGGAAAGCTATAATCTGGAGTCATTTCTAGGACCATATTTTTTGACATACTGTATACATTATTTATTATTGTAGTTTCAATTAGGGGCATAGGATCTCTTTGGTCACCGACCGGTGTACTTGTGTGTGCATGGCATTTGATAATGTGCCATTGTGGTGTCTATCAGTGTTTGTATTAGGGGTGAAGGATTTGGGGCAGGTGCCCTGGGACTTTAAAAAATGTGCAATGTGGGCTTTGAATACACATTAGGGTATCTTACAGTCTTCGAGCCTCAAATTCCGGGGTATATTGATACGTAAATTGTCAGTTTTCCAGTGAAGTTGACCGGGTCACAATCGTGTGCTGTTGGCCAGTAGCACCTCCAGTCGGCTGGTACTAGACTACCAGACTTGCTTCAATACTCCGGCTCTCAAGGACATGGGCAGAAATCCCTGGAGTAAACAGTGCCATTGCATTGGTAAGTATTTTGAATCTAAATTTCATTTTGTAAGTATTTTGAGTCTAACTTATATTTCATGTGTATTTTCAGTCTAAATTACATTTTTTGAGTGTTTTCCATCTACAGGGTCATTATCTATGTGCGCCCCGATAAACACGGCCAGCTAAGCCGGCTGTGACTGGCAGGTTCAGCCGGTGGTTGGCATGCTCTGCTGACTCATCGTTAGTTCACATGTATTTTGTCATTCATATGGACGTGTATCTGCAAAGCTTAGACATAAGTGTTGCATGTTTAGTGAATATTGTGATTACTGTGATTGTTGGTCATGCCTAGACACCAATTCACATTGCGCGAACGTGTGTATATCCATAATTCGTATATGAAAAGCAGAAAATCTTGTTCTGTAACGAGACGAAAATTTCAAATCAAGTTTCCAGGAAGA
The DNA here is from genome assembly GCA_946902985.2 of Meconema thalassinum. Lineage (NCBI taxonomy): Eukaryota > Metazoa > Arthropoda > Insecta > Orthoptera > Tettigoniidae > Meconema > Meconema thalassinum. Next base: position 122,964,431 of record OX336397.1, read on the forward strand.
TCCGTGCCTAATGCCAGTACAATTAGAAGGCTCGCTAAGCGATTCAAGGAAACAGCCTCCGTAAATAAAGGGAGTTGACAGACATTCTTTCATCAGAAGATGTCAGGTGTGTGTTACAAGAGAGGGATGACATTTCAGCATCGCCTATGAGCACTGTAAGTACGCATTATTGAACATGTTGGTAAAAGTGGGAAGGTGCTCGCCAACCACTGGCTGAACCGGGTGCGCATGCCGGCGATCTGCGTCAGTCACAGCCGGCTTAGCTTGCCCTGTTTATCGGGGTGCACATAGATAATGAACCCGTACATAACATTTTGTGAGGATTTTCAATCTAAATTACATTTTGTAAGTGTTTTCCATCTACATTACATTTTGTGAGTATTTTCAATCTAAATTACAATTTGTAAGTACTGTAGTTTGGATCTAAATTACATTTTGTAATTATTTTCAATCTCAATTACATTTTGTGAGTATTTTGAATCTAAATTACAGGGGGGCGTGGTGGCGCAGCGGTCATGCTGTTGGCCTCTCACCACGGCGGACTGGTTTCGATTCCCGGTCAATGCATATGAGATTTTCAAAGTGAAATGCCATGTCTCGTGGTTCGGATTCCTCATAATAAGGAAATACCATGGCTCATGATCTCGAGATTAACGGTCACATAAAATTACAATCTTCCTTACTTTTCTAAATTATATTTTGTGGTTCAATCTAAATTGCGTTTTGTGGGTATTTTGAATCTAAATTCGTTTTCGTTGTAATATTCATTTCATTATCATTTTCACTATCACCCGGACTATTAAGGGCTGATAACCTAGATGTTAGGCCCATTAAAAAACAACTATCATCATCCTACACCGCCGGTGGGCTCTGAATACACATTGGGGTATCATACAGTCTGCAAGCCTCAAATTCTGGGGCATATTGATACGTAAAATGTCACTCGCCCAGAGAGGTTGACCGGGTCACAATTGTGCACTATTGTCCAATAGCACCTCCAGTCGGCTGTTACTAGACTACCAGACTTTCTTCAATACTCGAGCTCTCAAGGACACTGGCAGAAATCCGTGGAGTAAACTGTGCCATTGTAGGATTTACCTGGAATGGGAAAAGTATGAGTAAAACTGCAGCCAGTATGGCCACTTACAAATTTCTCAACTTGCATCCCTCCAGTGCTTTCATGGAGTGAGATTTCACATGCTCGGGTATGCTGCTAAGTTAGAAATTATATCATAATGAATGGATGGGGAATTGTGATCACTCGACTAGTATTGCCTGTTTCCAGGTACACGTCACACTCCTTTCTTATTATATACATTTTGAGCTGATATATTTGAACACATTCCACATGGAGCATGACACACTTATCCAACCCGTTGCTCTCAGTCGTAACTGGTGCTGGAGTTGCTTCCCAATTCACATTTCTGTGGTTCTATGTGAAATGCTTGGCAGACCGCCTGGAAAATTGCACTACTCTCTTGTGTGTTATGCATATAAATTAATCACAGACTACTTAATCTCATAATACAAACATTTTTGGATGTGCATGCAATTCAGTAGTTGTAGGTCTATCCCAGAGAGACCATGATTGTAGAGCTAGGGACTTGGATCTTAGATTTTCTTTGGCAATGGTAGGATTTATCTACCATAAAACTATATGTTTACATGTTGCTTAAACTCAGAATTGCAATGTCTCTTGAATAAATCAAATGAGAACAACCATACTACTCAAGTCCTTTCATTACAGATTAAAAGTACTAAGTTTTAATTTTATTTTTTAAGAATGGTGACTACTAGCCAGATTTTTAAAAATTATTTGAAAACACTGGTAAGCATAATAACAATACAGTCGTTCAACTTTCAAAAATACCGGTACATCATCGGTCATATAACTTCATGTTAATGAAAGAAGCAAACTAGGTATTAATGATTTCCATCCACTTGTGCCACTTTGCAATGGTTGCACTGTAGGAAATAAAATGCAGGGTAGATTTTTAACTATCATTAATTAAGCTTATGGCAATGTACACAAAATATATAACATATTACAAGCAATCAACTGGGCACCTGTTGATTTAAAGTTTTAATTCTAAGTTGTCCAACCTTTTGATAGCCTTTGTAGAGGCTTACACTAAGTCTTCCAGCAGTCCCAAGTACTCTGTAACAATATGGCGGATGGTCCGTCTTGGCGCACCACAGTCACAGTTGGGTGATGTTCTCATGCCCCACTTATACAACAACGAGCCATGGTTGGTTCGTACCCTGTTAAAGGCAACCCACGCTTTACGTGGCAGATCAAAACCTGCTGGTGCATGTTGGGTACAAAGTAGTGACTGCCATTCCTTCGGACCTGCGCTGTTCCGCTCCTGTTGCCATTCTTCTGCAACGTTCAACTCTCTCCGAACCAACTCGTGGACTTTTAACACAGATGTTTAATAAGAACTCTAGAGAAAGTTCTTTCATTTTTGCAGTGTGCTTTATTGTATATACTACTTGTATGTAAATATATACAGTGACTTAACAGGTAAGACCACCATAAAAGTGGTACAAGATTGACTTGCCAAGTTAAGACCACTGTAGAAATACACACACAACAAGTTACAAGTTTCCAGAATTGTTGGTTCAGTCTTCATCATTGGAGGAGAGTGTCTCATCATCAAAATCATAAACTACTTGTCATCTTCCTCCACCCTCTCGCCCTGAGGGAGTCCAGACAGGAGTATAAGAAAAATTTAAAAAGATCTAGAGTCTTGTAAAACTTTTTTAGCTTCTACACTGGTCTTACCAGGTAAGTCACTGGTTTCCATTTTGTTGAATCATACATTTACATTCTAGTGCTCCTTGTTAGCTTTCCTATTTGAGTATGTATCTAGATAACGTGTCTGATGTATCAGCATTGTACTGATAATAATAATATCGTATGGCTCGAGTGCCGGGTGCAAGCTTTGCTAATTGGCACCCAGAGGGCAGCTTGCGTGTCGAATTTAATGCTCCTTGGAGCGCTATGAATGTCAAGGAGGTTAGATATCTAAGCTATATCGCTTTCTAGTAGAGAAATTAGGAACTTTGTGTTGGCGGAAAATCCCGAGATTAATTTTTTCATTATGAACACGGCCTACTGAATTCAAATGGGTTCTTTAACATGCCAACAACGTATGACATGAGTATCGTGATTTTTGTCGCCTTTCAAATATCACTTACCATGGCCAGGAGTGAACCTGCAATCTTGGGGTTGGTAGTCCAACACTATAACCACACACCCACCGTGGCAAGCATTGTACTGATAATGCAGAGATTGATCTGTATGACTCAAAATTATACTGTACATGTGCACAAAGTGGATGTATCACTTGGTGACCCGTCCCTTAGCAGGACAAGATGCAGATAGAAGAAGAGGGAATAATTGCACGAGTCTTGTGTGCAAGCACATATCCGTCTGATCCCCCTCGAGGTGTAGTGACTTGCTTTCTTCTACAGCCGAGTATACAGGGCTTATGGCCATGATGTCCAACCCCTATGGCTTCATGAGGCAGTGAATGCAGCGTGCTCCAATAGAGGAACAGTTCATGGCTAAATGCACTGTTCAAACAGACCAAGAGGCACTCGGGAGCAATCTGGCCACCACGTAAGACAAGCTCTGTACATCGACTGCAATCTGGTGTCGTTTCATTCGGGGGCTTGGACATCATAGTCATATAGCCCCGTGTACTTGGGTGAGTGTGGAATGTTGTCTGATAACCAGTATTAGTGTGAGGATTAGGAAGGAGGTGGCCTGGGCTTAAGTTAGGAACCATCCCAGCATTTGCCTGGAGGAGAAGTGGGGAAACCATGGAAAACCACTTCCAAGATGGCTGAGGCAGGAATCAACCCGCCTCTATTCAGTTGTGCCTCACTAGGTTTAGTGTACCCTGTTCCGGTCCTCAGGCCAGAATGAAATTTCTTGGCAGAGCCGGAATCGAACCAAGACCTCCGGGGTGACAGTCATTAATGCTAGTAGCTAAGCCACGAGGTGGTTCATTACTGCAATCTGGATCCTATGGAAATATTGCCCATTACAACACACACAGTATGGTTAGTTACTGTTTTAAGGGGCAGAACAGCGAGGTCATTTGTTCCTCTTAACAGAGATAGAATAATACAAATTTAGTCAAGTTTGAATTTATAGGTGGAAGCCTAACATTTATTTATTGACGCCCACATTGGAGCACTTAAATCAAACCAAATACCTTTAAGGAGTGGGTTTGTTTTCTAAACAAAATGTAGGGGGTACTCTGAGTTGTAGTCGACAAAACATCACGATCTTTGGCAATTTGCAGAGTCCCGTTATTACTTTATGGACTGACATGTTCATTAATTCATTAACTTCCAGATTTTCAGATGCTTGGGTGGATGTAAAATAGTTTGTTATTTTCTTCTTCCTTCAAAATTAACCATACGCACAAAGTAACAACCTATCCCACTTCCAAACACTAGCCTGCGTGCTTATAAGAACAGGACTTCCTTTTCACGATTGTTAAGAGTATGTTACTTATTTTTGCCTAAACAAGTAAATTTCTTCGAATATGACAGCAGTTACACAAAGCTTTTGTCGAGCAAAAAATAATATGGCATATTGTTTAGATTACGCTGCTTAGTGTCGAGTTGCCGACCAAAAGAATCGGATTCAATAGATCGATTTATATCGAGGATAACTCGAAATCTCCTCCAGCTGTTGTGTACAGCACATTGATGCCAGCTGATCGGTGAACTTTCACGTCGGAAGTTATATTTGCCGCACTAGATACAAATGTATCAATATTTTTTTAAACAGTTTTCCAATGTTTAAGGGGTAGGCATACCCCCTGAAAAAATGCCCTGCATTTAATTCCTCTACAGATTGACAGGGAAATTAGTTTCCATCTTCCTGCTCTCCCAAAATCTCCTCATTCTAGCTGTCCTTTCCTCATCAGATGACATGTTGTTATCGTTGATTAATAAGTCATGTGTTTGTTCTTCAGAATCCTTCTTTCTTCTCTATTTGCAATTTGTTTCATTGTAATTTTCAACTCGTCTAAATCATTTTGAACTTCTTTGAACAAATTATTTTTTGTTTTAATTTTCCAAAGCAGTTAAATAGTTGTTTTAATAGTCTATTGTCATGTAATCTCGATAACTGACAGAAAAATGCAGTTCTCCTTTTTCTCATCTTGTCTTTTATTGATTCACATCCCCGCTCGACATCTGCATTAGACAACAATCTCCACCATCCATCTACCTGGTATTATTTATTAACATTAATAAATGAATTAAAAAAATAATAAATGTAACAATTAACAAAAGTTTATGGAATACAAAAATCTGAAATTTAAAAAAGAACAAGTTCTTTGTAAATACACATCTAGTAGGTCTATCTTTCTCACCAAGATACGATGAGTAGGATCAGGATTGTTATGCAAGATGTTTATATAATAGTAATAATGTGTGTCCTCCAGAGACTCATGCAGGTATCGACACATCGTGATGAGGATAAAATGAATGATTAAGACTTTTGAAATGGTAGTCCCCGAGCTACCCCTTACTCCATTTAACTGGGCCTGTAAAATAATTTGGTGATGAAATGTTTGGTGCATGGAGCATAAAGCTGGCTTTACCTGGTGTGGTTTCAAAAATTCTGGGAATCTGAAACCATAGAAAATAATTTCTATTATGACCAAGAGGTGGGTTAGGATCCATCCCTATTATCAGATCACCTCGTGGTGTAGTGGCTAGCATGCTTAGTTGTTGCCCCGGAGGTTGGATTCCCGTCTCTGGCAAGAAATTTATTTCAGGTCCGAGGACTGGAACGGGGGACACTCAGCCTCGTGAGGCAAAACTGAGAAGAGGTCAGACGATTCCAATCTCAGTCATCTTGGAAGTGGTTTTCCATGGTTTCCCACTTCTAGTGCAAGCAAATGTCAGGATAGTAGCTAACTTAAGGCCTTGGCCGCCTCCTTGCCAATCCTTGCCGAAAATTACAAATACACACACAGATACAGCCATCACAATAACACACCCAAGTACACGGGGCTACATGACCACGATGTCACAAAGCCCCTAAATAAATCAACAGTTTTGAACTTCAGTATACCTTATTCAAAACCTCATGGTGCTCTTTGGCAGAGCCAGGATTCAAACCTGGACCAACCAGTTAGGAAGCAGCTATGCTTACTTCTAGACCATGGCAATAGCTGTGGAAACAATAGGCTTATATGTTTAGCTGTTGATATTTTTTATCCCCTTACATCACTCCCAAACTCTTAATCATCCTAATTGGCAGTGTCATGGAGCCTTGTGATTCTAGCCTCCAGGTAGAAGAGGCTAAGGAAGTGACTGTGGTCTAAGGGAAAGTCACTATCTCAGCATTTTGAGAAGAGAAACAAGGAAAATTAACTTGAAGGGACATGGACCCTCTTATTTCACAAACCAGGTTTTCAGTGTGGTGAGCTAACCTGGTGATGTGATTTCCAGTTATTGTTGTAGAACATCCTTAGGTCTCGAACCCTAATCCTTCCATTTTCTAAAGGGATGGGATAACTCATAACCAATGGATCATTGCATCTGTCTAAAACCATGGTGGATTTTGTTTAAGTCCTTTCGCTATCCCAACAGTGTTAACTTCTTTTGATTTAGAAGTTATGGGTTACTTCCAAATCCAAACAAACTTATATGTTACTCCTTTGTTGTAATGCAGTAAACAAAACCTTCTATCCTGAAATTGTCATGGCCCCAGATGATGGGTTTGATTTCCATCAGAGAGTCAGTTTTGGAAATACAGAAATAATCCACAGTACTTCAATACATATGGATGAGCTACTTCAGACTTCTCACATCACATTTGGTGACAGCAACACAAAATATAGTTATCACTTCACAGGTGCAGCAGGTTATCCGACACAAATTCAGTTTCTCTGGTAGAAGGTAGCGAAGAACAATATGTTGATTTTGGTGCACAGATTTAGCTCCACTCAAAAATTGCACACTACTTTTCTTAGTAGGTAGCCAAATGTCTTGCAGTTATATTATTATTAAACCGCTTTCGTGTTCGGACCAAATTAATGTTATTTAGGAAGTTTAATTTGCTTCTCAGTGGCAATGTCAGGGCTTTAAAAATCCCTATTGAGAAAACTGCTTTAGGATTAAACTCTCATTACCATATTTTATAAAGGCTACTGGCTCTATACATATGAAACCACCTCAGGATATACAGTAGTCACAAAACTGGTGGGTTTCACCTCGGATCTTTGAAGACAGCAAAAAAGTTTCTTTAAAGAGAACGTGTGTAACATGTCAATCTTATTTACAGATATTATTGCTCATTCGGTTTGAAGCACTACTCGCTCACTGCTCACCTCGGAATGGTTGCTGCGAGCTCCGTTACCTTCCTAGTTACAAAGTAGAGCTGATACTGATGTTTAAAACTGAAGTGGCAAGTCCCCCAGAAAGAATATTTATTAATCTCTACAAGTCTGAAGGTTCACAAAACCACCCGTACAATGGTGATGGTTAGATTCAGTGTTCAACAATTTCAAAGTGAGATTTGTAGAAGCAGAGGAGGCCACAGTACCAACTGCTAATAGGGGATCATGGAGGAAAATCATTCGGAAACAACGGCTTGCTGACTAGATTGGATGCTGGAAGACAAAACACTCTCAAATGAATGATGTTTTTATACAACTTCAGATGCTTGTAGGATAAGGAGCATAATGGTATTGGAAAAGAAAAAATTACCAGCAATAGAAAAATATGTATTCGATGGAAACAGCTCCGATGTTAGTACTTATGACAAGTACAATTGGATACGTTTATTAACTAAATATATCTCTTAAAAGAATAAAGTGCTCTATAATTTACAGGAAATGGTGAATCTAATTGGCAGAAGACTTGCTTTATGGCGAACCAACTTTCATCTTTTGTTTTTTGGTCTTGAGACTCCACATACAAATTTATACATAGCTTTCATTTCTTCTAGTTACTGACACATATCAAACTCAGCCATAGGCCGTCATAATTAATGTAAACCTTTCCTTTCCAACAGGAGGCAAGAAAGAAAGAAAGAAAGACATAAGTTAACTCCAGAACTGCTGGAATTTATAGAATTTCATCCTGAGTTTTGTGCTAATTTACACAGAATTGCCCAAATAGTGTTTTCCACAAGTTCACTAAACATCTGAGCACATAGGAGATAGGATACATTGAATAACTCGCACCGTATATCACTCGAGGTAACAATTAATATGTTTTGCATGCAAATATAATGACAATATTCTTAAGGTCACGGTAATGTAAATATCTTCCTGTGCCAGTCTCAAGGTATTTCCAATTTATTTTATGAAGCTCTTCATAGAATTTTGATAAAAGTCTGTACAATGACCAATCAGGTACAGTCCATGGTAAGATTTCTAAACTGAATACAGTCAAAGCAAAGGAAGCGTGTAGTTTTACCTGACTGTTAATCTCACAATTGTGAACAGAAACAGCTGGTGATAATTTAATTGGTTAATTATAATGTGTTTTATATTTTACACTGTGTAGGCAGGCCATAGCTTCCAAGATGGCTGCTGCCCGGCTCCAAGCCCTAGAGAGGAGGAGTGCAGGCGCGGATCTAGAGTTTGGCTTTGGGGGGGTCAGAGAATCGAAATTGTTAAGGAAAATGGTATCACTAAAAACGCAATCACAAAATAACCAAACGTACAAAACCAGACCAATTTTTTTGCAAGCTACATGGATAGAAATTTGATGCGTTTAGCGCACCAAAATTATTCGTACAAATTGCAATGGCGTGTTTTGTGACTTTTACATCGAGCTTCGAGAAAAGTATCAAGGTACGTTACCGTTTCGGCAAGACGAGTTGGTACCGACAAAGGGAGATCGTCACAGCTTAAATTGCCAACCAAGCTTGCAGTTCGGACGTCGGCAAAATTTTTTGGTGCGAAAAAAGCCCCAAATTCCTATCCGTGCATTGCTGCACATTCATCGTGACATCACTATAGACATTGATTCGGTTAATCCCAAGGTTTGCTATACAAAATAGACGAGTTGATTTTGTTATATAAATAATCGTTTTTATATAAGAGGTATGAAGTTGTAAATATGTACAGTTGTAACAGAACATAATGATTCCAATAAAGATATTTCAGTATTGAATAAAATGAAAAAAACAACTGTGTTTTATTTGTCTGGTTATTGTGTTTGCGTTTTCTGAGTTTGTAAAAAAAATTTGGTCTCCGTTTGGGAGGGGTCATGACCCCCATGACCCCCCCCCCCCTTGAATCCGCGCCTGGAAGAGAGGTCATGTGGTGAGCACAACACTTCCCTCAGCCACATTTATTGGTTTCCTCACCCGTGCCGCCTTACACTGAAGCTCCCCAATTGTCATTACAACGCTGGGTCAACGGCATTCCAGACCTCCTGGCCAGGCCATTTGGCTGAGGAACTACAACGCTGCTTGGAGACCAAGGCAGTGCTCACGGAGTCTTACTTATCAGCGATCGGCTGATGGTTTTATTAATTTTTGACTGTTAGATTTCTTTTAGTGGAAGAATAGACACACACTTGGTTCCAAACAGCGATATCTGCTATGACACGTTATTATTAATTGTGAACTTAAATCAATGCTTGAATGATATTTGACTTGGTAACCCATTTCACGGTAACCACCCTCAATGTTGCTTAACTGTGAGATACCATTTAATTGAATATTTTAGCAGCAACATCGTAATCGAAGTGAAATATGAAACAGAGACACCTCTAATGGGTTATTTGGTAAGTAGGAGCTGAAATTATTGTTTTAGGTGAAAGATCTAGGCATACGTTTGGTGTTGGTTGGCATTTTAAATTGGAATATAAAACGCGTCAGGTTAGTGTACAGTGTATTAAATTAGTCGGGTCTTTTACTAACCGAGTGTGCTGTAATGGAGGTCCAAGACTGCTGGGAATCGAGAGTGTAACTGTAATAATATTTGAATGAGTGTCTTTTTGGCTGGCAATGCAGGCTGTATCATTCCGCCCCTGTCAAGCAGCACTGGGTGACAAGCCTGGCCTATCACACAGAATCAATGTGCCATCGCGTCCCCACTCCCATACAAGCTTTATCCACAGTTCTGTGACTGTCACACCAGAGCGAGGCGTTGTATGAGAGACTGTAAATGGGGTTTACTCCAATCTTTTATTTTTTAAATATTGTCATACACATTTAAATAATAAATGACTATTCTCAGTTTATTTTCATGCCACTGGGGAGTGACATCTCACCGTGTCACTGCCCCCTCAGAGCCTCCACTCATCATAAGCCGAGGGGCATACATTTCTAAGTGTAATCCAAACCACTACGCGATATTTCACTTTGAAAACCTCACATACACTGACGGGGAATCGAACCCTGGTAGAGCAGGATTACGTTCTGGTGGCACAACAATGAGTTTCGTACACAGGAAGAGTCTAAGAGAGGGGAATAAAGTTCACTTGGTTAGTTCTTATAGAAGTATTCGCATCGGCTATTAGAATGAGGAACCCACAACAATAACTGCCAAGAGGCAAGCACAGACATATGATGTAGTCGTCAATTAGTAGTTTCTCTTACACCAGTGCAGTCCGATGGTGTTGCCAAATGTCAGGAGAGAGCAGCTGAGATATGTGGCGTAAGGGCCAACAGATCATAGCACTAAACTTGATTACTGTATAATTTCTGTAGTGCCGGGGAAAAGTGGCACAAGTCGAAACATTAAATTTTACGAGAGAGTGAAAAATCAGTCCTAACGAATATACTATTGATATTTTTAAAAACTTCAGTTTCTCCTTTGTAATTGCCCCATCATTTGTGCCCTTCTTCTCTAGTTGGATATGATACAAATGCCCAATAGAATTATCTAACCAAGGAATACTGACTTATGCCTCGTTTCCCCGGCACTACAGAGTTAAGCTTGCAGAAAGGAATCCAAATACACATGGTGGCCACTCAAATCGGTCGATGATTTTCCAGGAGTTTTCCAGGAGTAATTCTCATTTTACCAGACTTAAAAATAAGTACGAGTTCCTGGGGAGGGGGTATTCACCGGTTTCCTACTTCAAGACCAAAATAAAGCAGTTGTGTTTGGTTTACGTATACAGATGTTGACAAAAATTAATGGTGATTGTGTTATTGATATGCAAGCCTACCCACAAATGATTTAATTGTTGATTTAAAACAGCATTTGTGACTGAAATATCCGCTTAACAAAAAAGAATGCCACCTGCAATTATATTGCGGTGAAGTTGTCTATACACAATGTTTTACAAAAATACTATCGCTTGTTCTCCCACACAAAAAACAGGTAGCCTGAGGAAATTTCTTTAGTTAACAATAGAGTGCTCACCCAAAACCGCAGCGGGAGTATGATTTAAGATGGAAAGATTTTTATAATTAATTAACAGTGGCTATTTTCCAGGAGTTTTCAAATTTTTTGTCATTTTCCAGGAGTTTTCCAGACCTAATAAAAATCCAGGAGTTTTCCAGGATTTCCAGGAGTAGTGGCCATCATGAATACAACACAGTACATTGTTAAGTCTCGGTTATCCACATCAACACATTATCAAATATTTAGAAAAACTGATCCGGTTAACTCAATTCAGTATTGCCAGCGTCTCAACCCAGTGTACTATTGGCCTCATCAGTTGGTATGGTACAGCTCACCAAGATGCTGCCTAGTACATACTGGGAAGGATCATCAGTTGGTATGGCACACCTCACCAAGACACAGGCTAGTACATACTGGGAAGGCTCATCAGTTGGTATGGTACATCTCACCAAGTCACAGGCTAGTACATACTGGGACGGCTCACCAGGTGGTACGGTATACCTCACCAAGACACAGGCTAGTACATACTGGGAAGGCTCACCAGGTGGTACGGTATACCTCACCAAGACACAGGCTAGTATATACTGGGAAGGCTCATCAGTTGGTATGGTACACCTCACCAAGTCACTGGCTAGTACATACTGGGACGGCTCACCAGGTGGTACGGTATACCTCACCAAGACACAGGTTAGTACATACTGGGAAGGCTCATCAGTTGGTACGGTATACCTCACCAAGACACAGGCTAGTACATACTGGGAAGGCTCATCAGTTGGTATGGTACACCTCACCAAGTCACTGGCTAGTACATACTGGGAAGGCTCATCAGTTGGCATGGTACACCTCACCAAGTCACAGGCTAGTACATACTGGGAAGTCTCATCAGTTGGTATGGTACCCCTCACCAAGACACTGGCTAGTACATACTGGGAAGGCTCATCAGTTGGTATGGTACACCTCACCAAGATGCTGGCATGTACATACTGGGAAGGCTCATAGGTTGGTATGGTACACCTCACCAAGACACAGGCTAGTACATACTGGGAAGGCTCATCAGTTGGTATGGTACACCTCACCAAGGCACAGGCTAGTACATACTGGGAAGGCTTGTCAGTTGGTATGGTACACCTCACCAAGACACTGGCTAGTACACACTGGGAAGGCTCATCAGTTGGTATGGAACACCTCACCAAGACACTGGCTTGTACATACTGGGAAGGCTCATCAGTGGGTATGGTACACTTCACCAAGACACTGGCTAGTACATACAGGGAAGGCTCAACAGTTGGTATGGTATACCTCACCAAGACACTGGCTAGTACATACTGGGAAGGCTCATCAGTTGGTATGGTACACCTCACCAAGATACTGGCTAGTACCGGTACATACTGGGAAGGCTCATCAGTTGGTATGGTACACCTCACCAAGACACTGGCTAGTACATACTGGGAAGACTTGTCAGTTGGTATGGAACACCTCACCAAGACACTGGCTAGTACATACTGGGAAGGCTCATCAGTTGGTATGGTACAACTCACCAAGACACTGGCTTGTACATACTGGGAAGGCTTATCAGTGGGTATGGTACACTTCACCAAGACACAGGCTAGTACATACTGGGAAGGCTCATCAGTTGGTATGCTACACCTCACCAAGACACTGGCTAGTACACACTGGGAAGGCTCACCAGTTGGTATGGTATACCTCACCAAGACACTGGCTAGTACATACGAGGAAGGCTCATCAGTTGGTAAGGTACACCTCACCAAGACACTGGCTAGTACATACAGGGAAGGCTCAACAGTTGGTATGGTACACCTCACCAAGACACTGGCTAGTACATACAGGGAAGGCTCAACAGTTGGTATGGTACACCTCACCATGACACTGGCTAGTACATACAGGGAAGGCTCATCAGTTGGTATGGTATACCTCACCAAGACACTGGCTAGTACATACGAGGAAGGCTCACCAGTAGGTATGGTATACCTCACCAAGACACTGGCTAGTACATACGAGGAAGGCTCATCAGTTGGTATGGTACACCTCACCAAGACACTGGCTAGTACATACGAGGAAGGCTCATCAGTTGGTATGGTACACCTCGCCTAGACATTGGCTAGTACATACAGGGAAGGCTCAACAGTTGGTATGGTACACCTCACCAAGACACTGGCTAGTACATACAGGGAAGGCTCAACAGTTGGTATGGTACACCTCACCAAGACACTGGCTAATACATACAGGGAAGGCTCATCAGTTGGTATGGTATACCTCACCAAGACACTGGCTAGTACATACGAGGAAGGCTCACCAGTTGGTATGATATACCTCACCAAGACACTGGCTAGTACATACAGGGAAGGCTCAACAGTTGGTAAGGTACAACTCACCAAGACACTGGCTAGTACATACTGGGTAGGCTCATCAGTTGGTATGGTACACCTCACCAAGACACTGGCTAGTACATACAGGGAAGGCTCAACAGTTGGTAAGGTACAACTCACCAAGACACTGGCTAGTACATACTGGGTAGGCTCATCAGTTGGTATGGTACACCTCACCTAGACACTGGCTAGTACATACTGGGAAGGCTACTATGATACTACGAGCAGTGCCAATGTACTATGGATATGATACAAAGTCCAGGTGTCATATCCACAGAGCAGGGTGCAGATGACAACTGAGCAACTTGGTGGATATTTCTCTTCAGGAAGACCCGATGTGCATGTGTTCTGTTCTCAACGTCTTTCACCGATGAGCAGCTTCTGGAGAGAATTCTTACAAGTGATGTACTTGTTCCAGAGGCACACCGGAGACAGATATATTGAAATCAAGAAAGGCAGTTCCTGGGCTGGGGCTAAGTGTGAATACAGTCCAAAGAGCTGAAAACACACTGTGGTTACTTTAACAGAGTTGCAAATAATTTGGCCAAGTCTGTAGATTCCATGGATAGAAACCACATAAACCAAGGGAGTGCTATAATGAGGCATTCTAGGCAAGGTGAGGTAGTTTGCCATTACTTTCCTCACTGAGTCAGTACCCTGCGAGTAGCAGCTGTGCCCTATATAGCATTACTCAGCACCACTCATACTGCCACAACCACTCGGGGGAAAAGCTACATTTCCCTCTAACCTACGCCAATAACATCGCATTCAAGGGAAGAAAACAAGCTATTGGTGGACCAGCAGTGGAATGCCATTCTCTTATTCTTCAGACATCTCCCAAGTGCCCCAATGATAAGCAACTTTGGGGATGGTGTGAACTTGGATGGATGACAGGTTCTGTGGGACCACTTGCCATAAAGGAGCACAAAGGAATTGGCCACCCTACTGTAAGTATACCCAGCTTAGAGAAAAGCCTCTTAGGTTATCAAAGCAGATGATACAATCCAATGCATGATAGTGCAGTGGTCAAGCTACCTACCTGCCTTGGACCAGGTTTCGATTCCCAGTTAATGCACACGAGATTTTCCAAGTGAAATATCACATTCTGTGGTTCGAATTATCAAGTAATAATGGAGGTCCCGTAATAGAGGTTGCTACTTAAATGTCATGTAAAAAAAAAACAAGCTTCCTTCTTTTTAAAATCCAATTCTTGGATGTAGGCCTACATAAATTGACACTTACTACTAATGATAAAACCACCAACTTTATTGACACCCTTAGGCCTACCAACATTTCAGAATGTGTTACCAACTTTCAAGTACAAAAGGAACTAAGGTGTCCCTAGCTACAAGCTCTGTCGCTAATAAATATTGTGCATTACAGACATCCTGTAGTAGGACCTCGCACCATCTTGACATGATTTTGAAATTTAACTTTGGAAAGTGAATGGTACAAACTGTTGTCGTTTGCCTTCAACATCTCCATGGAGGCTTCGTCAACCATCAATACATAATACATTCTGCTGTATGGAAGGGGACACTCTACAATTCTCCAGTACGTGGTGTTCACACCACGGTTATGGTGCTCAAATAGCTTTAAATTCATGTCAGTTCCTACAGGGAGATACACATGGCACTTGGTGAACTGGGGAATATCCTCTATATTAATGATCTTGAGGCCAGGACTTATGAGTGTCAGTTTCTCTCTAATAAGCAATGTTAACCACGTTTCAGTATGTTCGTCAGGACAAGCTACAATAAAAGCTCCTTCTTTACTGAGCAAACAAGAATGGACTTGGGGATAATATTCTGGTTTAAAGCCATTGGCAATATTGCTAGCGATGAGTTTCTTGATTTGGTCTGCTTGATCTGGTGACAAGTAGTTCTTTGGAAAATCATCGGGTACAACAGCTAACTTTCTTAGTAAATCACCTGAAGAGATCTTCCGATCGCTCATTTCTGACTAAAATATGAAACACCGTTGACTCTTGACGATGATATCTTGCTAAGTTGGCAATTCTTCAGTACTTAGAAGTAACTACCTCCTGAAGACGAGCAGCTTGGGAATTCAGTCCTGAAAATAGAACAATGAGAAATGATTATTTCAATAATTATTTTCTCCCAACAGTAATCACGTTTTATACACATTTACAGTAGATGGAAGGTTAGACTGTTGTGAGACCGAACCCACAAACTCTGGCTTTGTATATTGTTGCTCCACCACTCAGCTGATGGGACAGACGTTTTACTTCTCATTTGACAAGGGAACATATGTGAGGCCAGCCAATACTTATGTGAGCGGGTTCTAATGCCGCATGGATCTGACATTCTAAATCTCCAACTTCTATCTTATAGTACGTAATTAATAGCCATTATTAGTGTTTAGATAATAACATTTAATACCAAGTACATTATTTGTAGGTTCTGTGACTTATTTGTTAAACTCATGTTGCGATTTATTAATCTTACGGAGAAGGATATTTGTATTAGTCTCTTTGGGAATCACTAACTAATATTCACACGTATCAGGTGATGGTTGCTCTTCCCCAATCTCTGGCTATAGGCCTACGAGATTCGGTGCAGAGACTATTCTATTCAAAACTTCAGCCGGGTTTGAACCCGCGATCTTAGGCATAGAAGCTCAACATGCAACCAACTACGCCACTGAAGCCGCAATCAGCGGATGAAAATCATTAAACATTTAATTATTTTGACGATCGTGTGTTACAGAACTTAAAATTTTGAAACTGACTGTCCAAACCCTGTGATGCTACAACCAGCCATTTTGGGGATAACATCTGCCCTTAAACTGAAGGCATAATATAGAGTGAGAAAGATTAGGTGGAGTGACAGGGACAAGGTACAGTAGTGAAGCTTTAAGAACTGCTGTGAGCTGAAGTTTTGAATTCATAACAATGTCTCTTGGCAAACCGAGTGGCAGCCAAACAATTTTACACACCAAGGCGAGATATATAACTTTCAGTGTGTATGGCTTTCGACTATAGAAGGACGTGATTAAACAAATCTCTGTGTTATTGTGGTGTCTCAAATTTTGTGTGTATTTGTAATCAAGGTGAGGAAACCGACCTCTTCTCAGTTTAACCCCACGAGGCCTGAATGTACCCCATTCTGACCCTGAGACCAGAACTATATTTCTTGACTTAACGGTGAATTGCATCCAGATTGTATTGTGCAACGACAGTGCTTTTTACCATATGAACCCACTGGCATCATTAAACAAGTATAAACATAACTAAAGAAAGGGCTTCTCTATAGAACGGAACCTCGCCGGGGCCATATGGTGAGTGGATCGTGTTGAGTCACCTTAGTTGAGATAATATTATGACTTGTGTTGAAGTACTGTAGTCTGTCTTGTATCCTGTGAATATGGTGAGGTATAGTACCCCATATTGTAATAATATCTCATGTCTTTCAGGTTAGAGAAGGTAAATGCTTGTTCCCCGCCGAATATAATTGGGCACACTGTGTGTTGATCGACTGGAAAGCTTTCATTAATGTGTGTTTGAGCTTCAGCCTTTTGAATGGTTTGATGCAGCGCTCCATTCCTCCCTGCCCTGAGCTTATATAGCTACCAAACCTTACATCCGAGGCAGTTATTCTAACCTTGGCCTACCCTTACAGTTCTTGTCTTTGACCCTTCCTTCTATAACTAAACTTGCTATTCCTGATTGACTTAGTTTGTGTCCTATAACTAGAACCCTGCGCGGATAAACAAAACGTTATCCGCATCCGCACGACTGTTATCTGCATCCGCTGATATTTCAATATTATTTTTAATTTATTAGATAAAGCAAACTGTGTTAAACCAACACATTTAGTCATTTGAGGAGAAAGTCGTTCCTGACAATTTGCTTCATTGCAAGGATGACACTTCTGGTTTCTTGACCTCCGCTTTAGACAAAAAACTGGTTATACTTTTTTGGCTACTTTTGCACTTGAGCCTCAGTAAGTTTGATGTGCCTGATTTGTGCCCTTAGTATGGATACACTTTTTTACATGTAGAACACCCTACTATATTGTCTGCCATATCGTTGTCATGAGCTTTGTTACACGCACTATTGAATATTCACCTTGTTTTATTTTAATAGATAGTTTATCCATGTTGGTGAAATGATGTTCATACTCCCGGTCGCAGTAACATTCACTAATAATAAGTGAACTTCTCTTTACGCTTGGAGAAAGGGATTGGCATTTAGCCGGAAATTCCAAGTCAGTCATCATCCTTCTTCTTCTTGACCCATCCATGTTCGCATAGTTGATGTCATAACTCTCTCTGTTGCAATATCACAGTCAACGTGTTTTAGTGCCAAGTTGGAAATAAATCTACAGATACACATGGAACCAGATCTTCCAGGATATTCGCTGACTTGAGGAATGTTAATGTCACCACGATGAACTAACAAGTTTATTGACAGCATTATATCTCGTACCTATAGTAATAATGGCAGTGAGAATTGATGAGATGTCAAGACCATTTACTACAAACATACGGTACTTAATAAAATGTAGTTGAAAGCATATGAGTAAAATTATCTCCTCATGTATAAGTGCAATACGTGCCTGAATATTTCGTACGCAATAGGCTATAGGAGTATTCCTCTTTTAAGCAGGAAGCTGTAGATTGGCTTATCAAATATTATCGTAAGTTCCACATTGTACGGTATTCTAAAAACTATCCGCAAATTTACTCTAAACATTATCCGCAGCATATCCGCTATCCGCACAGTCATGCAAACTATATCCGCATGGCGAAAAATTTTGCGGATATCTGCAGATATCCACATCCGTGCAGGGCTTTATCTATAGCCTATCTCTTCTCTTTAGCAGTCGCCAGAAACATCTCTCCTCTCCCACTCATCTTAATACCTCTTCATTTGAAACCATATCTACCCATCTGATCTTCATCATTCTCCTGTAACACCACATTTCAAACGCTTCAATTCTCCATTATTCTGCTGCTCCAACAGTCCAAGTTTCACTTCCATAGTTTCTTTAATACACTCCCCGGCAAAAAAAAAACACACAACAGTTGATTTTTTAACATTAAAACTTACATATTACCTGCATACTGCCTCAATTATGTCACTTTATACTGTTATCAGACCTTTCTCTGTTCTCTGTTCAGAGTGTTTGTTTACCACCCATTTCCCTTAAATTATCGATATAAAGTTTGATTTATGACACCCCAGGCAGACGGTAGCCTACGTCTCCATTTCCATTAGTTCATTTCCTGCAATAAACTTAAAGTGCTTGAGTGATCAAGTCTCATCCCTACAAACCAAATTTGCTTTGTTTGATAAAATGTATTCTTCAAATGATTTCTCATCAGTTTTTAAGTTCATTTCGCAAAGAAAACATGGTTCTAACACGAGAAGAAGCTGCAAGAGCTGTAGCCTTGATTGAAGATGGAAGAAGCATGCGATACGTTGCAAGACAGTCAAATGTCAATGTTTCGACCATCCAAACGACATACCAACGGTATAGGGGACTTGGAAAATACTCGAGGAGGCGTGGGTCATGCTGAAGAAGGGCGACGTCAGACGGAGATGACCAGTATCCTCACTGATATTTCGTATCAGCACAGTTATTTCGTTCTCGAGAGCCTCCCGAGTACGCAGATTGTTTCTGTATACCTTTTGTTTGAGGTTCCCCCACAATTAAAAATCGCACGGCGCTGAAACTTGCGAACAAATTTACTGTAAATTCTTCTTGAGAAGTTTCCACAAGGAAAATTCAATGTTTTGTTCTATGCCTAACCATGTTCACGGGATATGATACAGGCTACAGTACTTCACTGCAGGTCTTAATTATCACAACTAAGGTATCTTGCCAGCTGCGTATGTAATAAATGCTATGGCAGCATCCAGGGCTTCGCAGCCCACTGTTGTAATCAGCACATGCTAAAATTGTGACAGTGAGTCATTGCGACCTGTCCTCACTCTATATTTACAAAGGTACATGTTGACTGAACTATTTTGATGTAACTGGTAAAATATTGAATGTTTTAATTACTTTATTGAGATACTCCCAATTCAATACCTTTGCTTTCTGACAAACAGTAGAGGGTCCATGTAAGTTGGTTTTAATTTTACCAAACCAAAATGATAAACATGCAGGCATTTTTGCCCTAACTAGCCATGTACCTAGTGTGCCAGTTATGGGGCTACACCACATTCACAAAAACTAAGGAAATGATCCTTATGTAACATCAGTGAATAGAGTTGTGGGACGAAATGGCTATTTTTGAGAGGTGAATGTGGGAACATCAACTTTTTAACTTTGTAATTATAAACTGATTAAAACATTAGTCTCTATGTTAAACGAGGCTTGGATCAGGCATCACATTCCCCTAGTCATTTTCAGAAGGAAACCACATTTTACTATGGCCAGGGACAGGATAAAACCATTGGTCACCACTAGGTTAGACCACTGTGTGGACGAAAATTACTGTTTGTAAGGTAAATGCACCAATGGTCGTCATGTTAAGGGAGATTTAGACAAGAAATCATATACACCGTACACATTTTGGTAAAATTAACCAACAAAAGCACTGTACCTAACCTTAAACTCTACTCAAACACTACGAAAGACCAAATATCGAAGATATTCGTTTTAGGAAAACTGACGTATTTTTTTTAAAAGTGTGTTTTTGCGCCAGTGTTTGGCACGATGTGTTTGGATTTTTCCTATATTCGTCACCCATTTGCACCAATTGCCGTCACATTGTTAATTTTCCTTGTCTGCTGTTTATAATGTATTTCTGTCAATTGTTGCGTAATACACCGATTTATCGACTTGGAGGCTAACATTTACGAATAAAACAGTACCAGTAATTATGTGTTTTAATAAAAATGGAATAAGTTATTAAAAAAAAAAAAGACGGCAACGGGAAGCAGGATTGGTGGGTAGAAGACATACGAGCAGAAAAATATAGTAATTCTGCTCTAAAAAAGTGAGACCACGGCATAACAGCCCGGAAAATGACCATTCTCCGAGGCCTAACACCGATTGTTGCCATAGAAACCCTCTGAATTCCCCACTCATGTACATTTTTCTTCCAGGCAGTCTTTAGTAGCTTAAAAACCCCTACATCCGTGGGTTGAAGTACGTGTGTGACATTAGGTAGTAAAGCGACCAAAACAATTCCATGATCCTCACAAAATTTACTAGTATGTATGGTCAAGTGTGAGAAGTGCCCGTCTATGAATAATGTCAGGGAGAGGAATCTCCTTCTCAACCAACCCAGGATGAAATATGTTACTGAGAAATTCGTAAAACACTTCCCCCCGTCATTCACCCGTTTGGCGATTTGCCAATGCCCCAGTGTGCTGGCATTGAGGCAATAATGATGTCTAGCGGTAGACGTTCATACTTGAACACTACAAGGGAAGGAGAAATATCGCCGTGGGCATTGCCTGTTAGAAGTACCGTCAAGCATTCTTTCTCATCCGAATTCACTTGCTGATATATTGTCTTGTAACCCCTGTTCGCCAGCACTTTGTTATTTAAACACAAATAGTGTTAAATGTTCCGGCATAACTCAACGAAATGGCAGCGTTTCGCCCCGGTGTGCTATTGGGCTCTTCAGTTGGTTAAAGCACACCTCACCAAGACACTGTCAAGTACACTTTGGGAAGGCCATTGCAAGACGTATTTGATACATGTGTATCCGCGTCACGAGCAAAGCCAGTGCACTATGGGAGTCGTAACTCCACTCCAAAGCAATTATAACCTTACCTTGGCATTGAATATACAATTTTCAAAAGAAAATTATGTATTGCCCGTTGAGCCATTATATATTTAAACACAAATAGTGTTAAATGTTCCGGCATAACTCAACGAAATGACAGTGTTTCGCCCCGGTGTGCTATTGGGCTCTTCAGTTGGTTAAAGCACACCTCACCAAGACACTGTCAAGTACACACTGGGAAGGCCATTGCAAGACGTATTTGATACATGTGTATCAGCGTCACGAGCAAAGCCAGTGCACTATGGGAGTCGAAACTCCACTCCAAAGCAATTATAACCTTACCTTGGCATTGAATATACAATTTTCAAAAGAAAATTATGTATTGCCCGTTGAGCCATTATATAAACACAAATAGTGTTAAATGTTCCGGCATAACTCAACGAAATGACAGTGTTTCGCCCCGGTGTGCTATTGGGCTCTTCAGTTGGTTAAAGCACACCTCACCAAGACACTGTCAAGTACACACTGGGAAGGCCATTGCAAGACGTATTTGATACATGTGTATCCGCGTCACGAGCAAAGCCAGTGCACTATGGGAGTCGAAACTCCACTCCAAAGCAATTATAACCATACCTTGGCATTGAATATACAATTTTCAAAAGAAAATTATGTATTGCCCGTTGAGCCATTATATATTTAAACACAAATAGTGTTAAATGTTCCGGCATAACTCAACGAAATGACAGCGTTTCGCATTTAACACTATTTGTGTTTAAATATATAATGGCTCAACGGGCAATACATAATTTTCTTTTGAAAATTGTATATTCAGCACTTTGTTACCTTTCGGATTGAGAATGAAAACCGTCTCGTCAGCTTTGAACAGTCGCCGAGGGTCTGACAAAATAGACTGGAAGTCGTTTTCCACTGAATAGCTGTAGACTTCTGAAACCCAGGTTTTATTTTGATGTTCTGTAATTGCAGCACGGCTTACTGTCAAATTTTGAGGGGTTCATAAAAGATTGACCTGGATTTCTTTTTATGAAAGATTCACGCCATTTCCTTCCTGGCGGCCATCTTTGAAAGGAAAGTCCCTCTTCAATTCTTGTGTAAGGCACTGGATGCTTTTGCAAATCGTCCTTTGTTACCGGGACCACGCTTTTCGTAGTGAGATTACCCATTGAACTAGCATAGCCTCAGCTTCCTTTGTTAAAATGGAACTTAGCCCCATTTTCCTCTCTCTAGGAGATTTTCCTTTAATTTTGTCCGAGAGGGTGTTCCTCGGAACACCATTCCTCTCCGCGGCCTTTTTAATACTCATGCCGTCCTCCACAACGGCCTTAACAGCAGCTTCCATTTGCTCAATATCATAATTCAGAACTGTGCGTTTCGACATATTGCCTGGGGCAGATGACCTCGTAGTTCCTCCCCTTAAGACAACAATAACTATCTAACATATTGCCTCAAAGCAAAGATTTAATCTTAGAATAATATATTATTTATCATCTCAATGAAAATAAAAAAAATCCTCTGTAGCACGCCTAGCCAAAAAAAAAACTAGGCCTACTGAGGTGCGGCCGTCAAGAAGAGAGGCCTACATAATAATAACAATACCCTGTAAATGTTTATTGGTTGCGAAACTTAAACACAAACATTAACATTATCGTGCACTAGTGTTCGTCACGAATGTGCTCTAATGTTCGTCAGCTATGACGACTACTGGACACGATGATCAAATGATAATTTAATTAATACAGGGTACTTTAGAGCTACATTATAAGTATATTGCCGCTGTTAGTTAGGTCTTGCAAGGAGAAATGACAATGTGCCAGTTTTCGTCACAAATGACGAGCATTGGTAAAGTGCATTTTTTTACATCCAGTGTTCGTCACCGGCATTTCTAATAAAACTAGGCACGTGAGCACGAAATAACAAATCACATATGTTACAGAAACAATTACCAACTATATCACGCACTTGTAAAATTTAAAAATGTCGGAACATAACACGCATGCACATAATTAACTCGCGCAGGTGCTTAGCACATGCGAGAAGCAAATGGCGCGTCAAGACAGCTCAGCTCACAGGAGATGTTTGACGCAGGGAATCACCTATTACATCGCACGCATGATTTCGCAAAGTTGCTCCTTATCGGCAAGGAAGGTATGACGCATCACGTAAGACTTCGTGCATTGAGAAAGACCCCTTGACATGCTTATTTTTGTACTTATATAAGAGAGTGACGAAGACTGGATCAGTGACGAAAACCAGTACAGTTACCTTACTACAAACAAGAGGGTTAGCCCTGTTTTCGTACCTTATAGACTGGCTAACATAAAACGCTATAACTCAACAAAAAAGAACACAGAATCACTGCTGTTCCTATTTTCAACATCTGTTTCCGCACTATTGGAATCCGGAACATGTATTTGAGTGGCAACTCTGTGGAAGTTTCTATGGATTGTTCAATGTTCTTTGACTATAGTATTAGGGTGCTTGGGTGGTGGAATTTGGAACTTGTTTTTGAGTGGCTACTCTGAGTATAGGTCATGAATATTCCCGAATGGGAATATGATGTTATTTCCTTTTGAGCAGATAAATTATCAATGAATATGATAAAATTGGTCCGGTCAACTCAAACATAAAATGCCAGAGTTTCGCCCCAGTGTGCCGTTGGGCTCGTCAGTTGGTACAGACACACCTCACCATTACGCGTGGCTAGCACATACTGAGAAGACCATCGCAAGACACAAAATACAAGTAGTATTGAATTCACGAGCGAAGCCAATGTGCTACGGAAGTCAAGCTCCCTTTCATAAAACAAAAACCTTACTTTGGCAATCCAAATAGGTTATGAATATTCCCGAATGGGAATATGATGTTATTTCCGTTGAGCAGATAAATTATCAATTAATATGATAAAATTGGTCCGGTACACTCAAACATAAAATGCCAGCGTTTCGCCCCAGTGTGCTGTTGGACTCGTCAGTTGGTACAGACACACCTCACCAAAATGCGTGGCTAGCACATACTGAGAAGGCCATCGCAAGACACAAAATACAAGTAGTATTGACGTCACGCGCGATGCTGGTTTTTATTTCTTGTTTTTCTCTCCAGATTTGTTCATGAAGTTGACAGTAACAAATTCCCCATCTTTTGATTCAACAATTCCTAAAAACAAAAGTGTCAATTGTTGTGAACACGTATATCAGTAACGGAGTTGAGGGATTTGTGAAAAATGATGGACCACATGGCATCAATTGAGGTTAGTAACTAAAGTCTTAGCCCTGAATGTGCAGGTTCAATGTCTTATTCATGTAGACAAACAATACGCAATTAATATTTGTCACTTACCTCTCAAGCTAAGTAACGGAGTTGAAAACTTGTAATGTCCAAGTGAACTTGAATCTTATTTCAACTAATCACTCAACTATTCCCAAAAACACACAGCTTCTCTACTCAGTCACAAAATAGCTGCCTTCTTTATGTTTAGTGAAGAAAAGGGTCAGCTGTGAGTGATTCTTTGAACTATAATCAGTGGTAACGGAGTTGAGAACTGCCCTCAGGGTCAAAACTAAAAAAGAAAAAAGTTACTTTGTTTCATATTTTATTCTTTTGAAAAATAAACTTTTAAAATATTAAACTAATTAAATTAATTACTGAAAGTTCTGTGAAATTACAAATATGATTTATATTTATTGTTTCGAAAAAGACATTTGAAATCATGGGAGGGGACAGTCACGGAGTTGAGGTTTACACCAAAAAAATAATTTAAAATGGTGTTAGATTTAAGTTTTAAACCGAATTAAAAATATTTGAAGACACTATTAGTATTATAGTAAGCAATAAAAATAAAAATATTAAATAATATTTAAACAATATGTTTAAAATCCTACGAGGACTGAAATCTGCCCTTTTCTGGAGAATCACCCATTTGTTATTTTCAACACTCAAACACCCAATCTTTTGACACGATATTCATAAGGGTCACTGCTACATGTTGCTTGAGATTAGTGACCAATGTTACGCACTTTTCTCCCCACAGTATGCCTTCCTTCGGAGGGGAAGTCAAGCTGGCGAGCCGATGTCATAGATTTATGGCATGTAAAAGAACCTTCCACGAACTACTATTGTGTGAAGATGAATTTGTAGGTTAGATTTGATTAATGCTCTATTAGTTCCAACGTTCACCACCAGGTGCCAGTTTCAGTGGCATCTAATAGCGAAGTTTGCAGCTAGGTGTCGATAGTAGCATTGGAATAAAAGTGATAACTACTTGAAATTGATCGTCTGCAGTCCATACCTGAATTACAGATAATACACACTAATACAGCCATCACAATTAATACCGGTTATCAGACAGATACTACACACACCCAAAGTACACGGGGCTACATGGCCACGTTGTCGCAGCCCCTAAACTGAGGAACCAACTACTTTTCTCCCCATCATATATATATGACGCTAAGGTGTATGATGTCACAAAACTCAAGGTCTTAAACCAGAGGGAGTTTGAAGGTGTGGTTTCTACCAAAATCAGATAAACTTTCTCAGAATAGACGGCAGGATTTAGACTATACCAAACGCAAAACAACTGTAAACATGAGCTCGTCCAGTAGAGCACGTCCTACCGAGCGCTGTTGCCGTAATGAGACAAGCAGGAGAAGACACGGCTCTACGCTCGCAGTATACACACGACCTTCCCCCTGAACACAAGGCGTTCCGAATCTAAATGCACGTGCGAGATGGAGAGCTTACTAATCCTACGAATATCCATGCTTACAACAAAGTCCGCCCGCACATTCTTCCAATTGCGGTATTATTTATTTATCGTATGGCTTTTAGTGCCAGGAGTGTCCGAGGACATGTTCGGCTCGGCAGAGACTGTAGCTGCTTCAAGTGGACACCCATAGGGTGAGCTACAAGTTCCGTTCAATTTTAAGTAGTTCCAACTTTCGCTACCAGATGTCACTGATAGCTAGTGCTGAACTACGGAACTTTGATAGAGCGTTCCAACGAAATCTAACCTCAAAATTCAGATTCACACAAGTTTAGTCTGTGGAAGGATCTTTTACATGCTATAAATCCATGACATGGGACCACCGGCTTTACTTCCCCTCCGAAGGAAGGCATTCTGAAGGATTTTAATTCTCTTAAAAAAGAGACAGTCAGTTTGAAAGACTGGACTTTATATCATTTTAAATGCTACAAATGCTGAAAAATGCTAGAAAGGCAGGAGGCTTCGAGCGAGCGCATGGTGAAAGGAGGGAGCTTGCTGGATGACATCACGCTAACCGTGTCTTTGCTGTCTCGAAACACCAGAGCTCACCAGTGAACTCAGTACACATGCACCAAGCGGTATTATGACGTCATACTACTCAGTACATTCTCGGTACATTTCGTGACGTTGCTGTAACGTTAACGACTAAGTCGACTAGATCATTTAAAATGATTAAATCCAAAGACTTCGGCTGGGTTTGAACCCGCTATCTTGGACACAGCAGTTCAGCATGCTACCAACTACGCCACCGAAGCTGCTCCAATTGCGGTATGAGGCAGATATAGTACATATACTGTAAGATGTCACACAAAAGTTATTCATGCATGTGTCCATCTCCTTGGGTAGTGACTACCATTCTTAGTTGTCATCTCTGGGGTCCGGGTTCGGTTCCCAACTCTACCAAGAAATGTAATTCTGGTCTGAGGGCTGGATCGGGGTACACTCAGCCTCATGAGGCAAAACTGAGAGGAGGTGAGCTATCCTGGAAGTAGTTTCCAATTTCTACTCTAGGCAAATGCCGGGATGATTCTTATCTTAAGGCCACGACCACCTCCTTCCCAATCCTCCCCTGTATTTAGTGATGTAAAATACCCAGGTATTGGGGTAAATATCCAGGGTATATACTCTGGTAAATACCCAATTTGGGTAAATACCCAATTTGGGTAAATACCCGGGTATTCTAGATTTTTCATTAAAAATCCTGTGTCGTGGCAAGTTGACCCTTAAAAAAGATGTACTGGTATGCAAACTATTCTACATTAACTTTTTTGAAATGTAACATCATTAGATAGTTAATAAAATTTAATTTAATTAGAATTGGGACTTAAAGACAGAATTAGAATTGGGAATTAGATGAGGAGATAAAATTCAATAGTTATAACCTAAAAAATTCAGGGTTAGAATTGAACTAGGCCTTTTTGCAAACATTGAGATAAAAGTTGGGGGAAATTTATTCAGAGCATTGGCCAAATTCTACAAAAGGTATAATATACAATTTTCAACAAACTGTATATGTTTTTCAGAACAGTTTGTAATATCATTTACTCTCCCACATCTTTATTGCTCATTTCCAGTACCGTAGTAAAACTCGACCATCTCAATATCTTGGTATTTATTAAAAATTTAAAACACAAAACAACCAAAAGATTTTATCCAATATTTTACTTTAGTTTAAGGAAAAACCACACTGAAAGACAAGGTTACAGTGCCAAAACATAAATACCCAAAAATAACCCGGATGTCCATTTTCCTTTTTTTTTTTAAGTTTTGAAGGATCAATATTGTTCCTGATTTCAATTTAAGGCATCAAATACCTGTGTTTCAGTCCTTGTTGTCCAACACTTCATCAACACATCAAAAAGTGTTGTCTAAAGCTCAAAAAACTGAAAATACCCTCATTTTGGGTATTTAAATGACCACTGGGTAAATACCCAATTTATATTTACCTTCCCGCTGGGTATTTACCCGGCCCACATCACTACCTGTATTACAAGTAAACTCACTCGATTATAGACACCACAGTAACACAAATTATCAGAGCAGTTATATATAGGCTATATTATATATACAGGGTCTTTCATATAAAATAAGAGCGCCAAGTGGCTGCTTTGTTAAACGCAGCTGCGGTCACCTTGGCCGAGCTTGTGGCGCGCCATGGCCCCCTGCTTTAAGCGTGTGTACAATCCTATATGATGCAGCGGCCTTGCTAGCGTGTGTACAATGCTGAAATCTTAGTTAGTTAGTTATTGTTGATGAAACCGAAACCCCTACTTGTGCAAATTTTGGAAGTGATTTATTCGGAGACCATTCAAGATTCTCGCCATTGTCATCTAGCCCATCCTCTGATAAAACTGTTCGTGTGCAGACATGTTTTTTATTGAGCACCGAGCCAGTAGTGTCAAACTCATTTGCAATTACGTGAATCTCTGCTAGTGAAGGTGGCACTTCATCAGGAAATTGCTGAACAAATTCATCACGTACCCACCGAGCCGACTTGTACTTAAAATAAGTTTTACATTAAAAAATACAATGCTGCAATGATAACTGTCTCACCATGTTAGCACTTGAGGTTTAGACTGACGACGGAGCACCTGCACGCTTATTGGAAGGTTAAGTTTGGTAATGTCAATCTGTTATTTTTATACAGTCCATCGGAACTTGAAGAAAAAAAACAACAACAAAAAAAACAGCCTTCGTATGTACTATGCGGGCGCTTTCACTACAGCAGGGGGCCGTGGCGCGTCACAAGCTCAGCCAAGGTGACCGCAGCTGCGGTTAACAGAGCCGCCGCTTGGCGCTCTTATTTTATATGAAAGACCCTGTATACATACACACAAGTGATTCCAGGTCAATGCCATGTCCTATGGTTCGAATTCCACGTAAAAAGGAGGTCCCGTAGCTCATGATCAACGTTCACGTAAAACTACAAGGTTCCTTTACACACACAAGTACACGGGGCTAAATGACCAAGATGTCCTGCCCCTCCAATGAAACGACAACGTTACCTTCCTTTACATAACCAAATCTACATCGCATGCCATTTTGAGTAATATTGCTTGTGGACTCAATATAAGAAAAAGAATTACAGAACACAATTCAATATGATCAGTGATCGCTTATCGGGGACTTCCTTGTGGTGTAGTGGCTAGCATACTTAGCTGTCACCCATAAAGTCCGGATTCGATTCACGACTTAATCATGAAATTTAGTTCTGGTCTTAGGGTTATGTTCAGAGTAGTTCTTTGTTTGGAATAAGTCCGTAGCTTTGACAATGGGCATGCGCAAGGAAGTTGCACTCTCTAGCAGGTGAGATGACAAGTTACCAATACAAAACAATTTTCGGTGGAGAGCTGAGATATTTATGTTGCGAGAGCGGAACACACGAGAGGAAATATGGTGTCAGCCACCATCAAATTCCGGAAAATTTTCTAAATAGATCATAGGATACAAGAGTTGAACCTTTTATTTTAGAGGCTGTAATTGCATTATTCTTTTATTTTATAATTTATTTTAATTGACGCTGGTTTTGCCAAAGTTCGAAAGAGATGAATGCGAAATATGGCTTTACATACAAACACAACCAGACCCCCTCGCTTGTAGGATGAGCAGTAATTTTTGTCCAGACAGTTGTCTAACCTATTACCGGCCAGTGATTTCGTCCAGACCGTCGTCCATTCAAGTAGCGACCAATGGCTTTGTCTCAAATTTAGCACATATTTCAGGAGCAGGGTAACTAATTTCAAAATGTAATATCACCCAGAAGATGAAACAAGGTATGTAAAAACCACAATCATGCCTGATGCAAGTGTATTAAGCCCCGTCCTGGTCTCATTCAGAATTAATGAACTGTCTGCGTTATTGTGACCAGTTATTGCTATATTCCATATTTGTAGTGTGGATAATACCTGCTCTGATGTGTTAACAAAGTAGGCCTAGATGTGACAATTCAGCATCATCACTGATTCACTTAAATTTAAATAAAAGTACAGTTTACAATTCCCCTTTGTCCTTTCGATTCACTGGTAGCAATGATCGTGGGGTGGGGGAGAGGCAAGCGTGATGCATGAGTGAGGTTATGGAAGTCTCATAATGAAAGCAGTGGGCATTTTAGAATCTTATGAACTTCGCAGCACCTGTATCGTTACGCAGGGATAAATCAATACCTAATTAATACACAGTGCTAGCTACACCCGGCCTGCGATGCAAGGCCAGTCAAAGACAGAAAGGATGATAATAATAGTGTTATTGGTTTTACGTCCCTTTTAACACCTGCGGCTTCTAGAGATGCTGAGGTGTCGGAATTTTGACCCTAAGGGGATCTTTAACGTGACAGTAAATCTACTGACACGGCCCCCTCACATTAGTGCACCCTCAAATGCCAACTGGCGGTGCCAGGATTCGATCCCGATACCTTGGACTTGAAATGATTCGCGTGCCGGAAGCGAAGCGTGAGTCCAGTTTTAAGAACCCCCAATCAAAAACAGTGGCGTGAACTGTATTGGAATAGACAGCAATACCAGATAACACGACGGGATGCTGGCAGTCCCCACATTTCACCTCGCGATGGATCAGCAAGCCAACTCACACCTGGCATTGCGGTGTGATAAGTATACAGATTGTGCAATTGGGTTACTGTGGGATTTAAGGGTTCCTGTTAAGTCCCTCGCCCTTTTGTGTTACATAAATAATTTTTAGCTAGAAACCTTCCCTGGAGTGCACACAACTCACCCAAGTTTCATCGCAATCAGATGAACGGTACGGTATATGAACGCATAGAGGGCATTCATATAGACAAACTATCACATAACATTGATTTTTATATATATAGACTACTAAATTAAGATGCTAGAGATGTGAGAGAACTAATTTTAGGAAATCTGTTACGGTGCAAACATTAAAGTAATTTATCGGAAATCTTCTTTTTAAACCACCACGTAGCCTAGTCATTAATTGTACGGAAGAGGTCGCCTACTTTGCCCTTTTCAAAACTTTTACAAGGCAGATTATTGGAAATGTAATAGGTAATTAAAAAAAAAAAAAAAATATTTACATACCTTTCTGGGAGTCATTAGAAGAAGATTTCAATTTGAATTGGCACTGCTGCACCGGAAGTATTTGTTTTATTACATAAATAAATGCTTTTACTTCTTGCTCATTCGACGATGGTAGCCATGTCACATTGACGGCTTACACTACGTCATACCCGTTGCCAACATGTCCGATACAAAATACACCACACGACACGTTTAGGTGAAAACCATTGGTCTGGATCAAAATATTGGTCTAGGCAAAACCATTCGCCCGGATAAAGATTATGATGCGTGACTACCCCCACTGGGCGTGACAAAAACCAGGGGTGTTTATATTATCTAAGGGCCACGCTACCTAACAATTATTGATCTAGGCCAGGGGTCTCCAAACTTTCCAGCCTTAGGGCCATACTGATGACTCCAGTAAGTTCCGAGGGCCAAAACCATATTATCATTGTTGCCGGTGGTAAAAAGTGAAATAGTCCACTGATGAAAAAAAAGTCCGAAAAAGTACGCAACGTTGAAAAAAGGCTGCAAATCGGACTAAAGTCCGCAAAACGGCAACACTGCATATTATTAATTTTCCTGTCATTATCTGTAATTTCTAGATTAGTCGTAGAGTACGAGCCATGAGGAGTAACGTGACACGACATCTGGTGGACACAAGCGGAAATAGGTAGTACCTTCTATCACTAACAGATGGCGCTAATAGCACGTACAGAGAAATCTCGTTGGTTCGAGAGAGTTCTGGTGTCTTCCACTCACTTCTAGATGGCAGTAATTGGAATATATAAGAAGGCTAGTTGCGCAACCAAAAGTCAGTTCCTATGACACTGTTGTGAAATAAAATAGTGCGTACCTCCTTAAAACGTGTTTGTGCGTGTTTAAGTTTAAGACATCTTTGTAACAGTATTTTGATTTGAATTGTTGCTTTTGTGTGTGATTTAGTAGTATGGAAAAGAAGCGAAAAATTGATAGTGAATGCAGAAAATTCAAAGATGAGTGGAACATTCAGTATTTCGTAATTGAGTCCAGTAACAAGGCGCTATGTTTGATTTGCAATGAAAGCATAGCCGTTCTCAAGGAATATAACATTAAACGTCATTATGAAACAAAACATTTTCAAAATTACTCAAAATATACAGGAAGTTTGCGGACAGAAAAATTCGAAGCTATGAAGCGCGGATTGAAATCGCAGCAATCTTCATTTACAAAACTCAAAACCGAACAAGAGGCTGCAACTCGTGCCAGCTTTCGTGTGGCTCTTGAAATTGCAAAACGTGGAAAACCATTCACCGATGGAGAAATGATCAAAGAATGCATAATTGCAGCAGCCGAAGAAATGTGCCCTGAAAAGGTAAATTTATTAAAAACTGTCAGTATGTCAGCAAACACTGTGGCTCGAAGGGTAGAAAACATCGCTGAAAATATATCCTCTCAACTGTTCGACAAAAATGGAGATGTTGAGTGGTTTTCTTTGGCCTTGGATGAGTCAACGGATGTGTCAGATACTGCTCAGGTGTTGATTTATATTCGAGGAGTAGATAAAAGCTATGAAGTGCATGAAGAACTTCTTGATATGTATAGTATTCATGGCACAACTACTGGTACAGATATTTTTAAAGGAGTTGAAATGGCCATTAATCAAAAGAACCTTCGATGGAAAAACTTGAAATGTATTACAACTGATGGAGGCAAAAACATGAGTGGGAAAGATAAAGGAGTGGTCGCTCTTGTGTCAAAGGCTGTAGAAAATGACGGTGGTTCAAAACCATTAGTCTTACATTGTATCATTCATCAACAGTCTTTGTGAGGAAAAAGTTTGGATATGTCTGAAGTTCTGAAACCAGTCATATCAACTGTTAATTTTATGAGATCTTTTGGGCTGAATCACCGACAATTCCGACAATTTATTGAAGAGATTGGAGAAAATGACTTACCTTATCATACTGCCGTACGTTGGCTCAGTTGTGGGAAAGTCCTTCAGCGCTTTTTTGAACTTCGAGCAGTGATCGAAATTTTTTTGAATGAAAAGCATCGCCCTCTTACTGAATTACAAAACAACGCATGGCTGTGGAAGTTAGCATTCTATGTTGATTTGACAAAACATGTGAACGAACTGAATTTGAGATTGCAAGGAGAAAACCAGCATCTTCCTGATTTATACACTAATATCAAATCATTCCGGAAGAAATTGATACTGTTTCAATCGCAACTACGAAGTAAATGTTTTTCACATTTTAAAACATGTGAAATATTCAGCCACACCACTGAGACTGAGTTTCCTATCGATTTTGCAATCGAAACTTTGAGTGCTTTGAAAATAAATTTTGATACTCGTTTCTCGGACTTCGATGCCTTTGCGAATCAAATTAAGATTTTTCAGGATCCTTTTGATACTGACATTAAAACCCTAGCCCCGGAACTTCAAATGGAAATGATTGAACTACAGTGCAGTGATATAATTATGAACAAATATCAAAACTCATCTTTGTTGGAATTTTATAAGAGTCTTCCACTGACACAATTTGATAATTTGCATAAATTTGCTCGTGGGCTGTTTTCTGTTTTTGGTACTACTTATTTGTGTGAGAAGACCTTCTCCAAAATGAAGTACACAAAAAATGTTTACAGATCTAAATTAACTGATGAACATCTTAAATCTCTTTTAATAATTGGTACAAGTAAAATTAGTCCACAACTACAAACTATTGTCAGTGGAAAATCTCAATTACATAAATCTCATTAGTATTTCATATTTCTGCATGTTATACATGTCTTTACTCATTACAATTCTGTGTTTCTTTATCCAACTTATCACAAAAACAATAACAATAAGCCTACAACAATGTTATGAGTAGTTAGCCCATGACCATATCAATGTAGATGTCATATTAATAATTATTCAACATAAAATTAGAATACTTCAGTAAACTAAATTTAATTTGCTATAAAAAAAATATGTTCTCTAAAGGGAGTTTTCAAGTATGCTAGCTCTCCGCGGGCCGGACAAAATCTGTCCGCGGACCGGATGTGGCCCTCGGGCCGTAGTTTGGAGACCCCTGATCTAGGCGAAAACCATTGGTCTGCGGGATGCGATATAGTACCGAATGCATGGGGTTGGCAATACGGTACATGATGCGAAAAGGCTAAGTCAGCTGGAATTTCACCTATATAAGTCATGTTCATATTTGTGATGGCTGGGCGGGTCACAGACAGCGGCGGAGTAATCATCTATTACTACATCATCTCCAGATATTTCCCCGACTATTAGTTCAGGTAATTTGGTTATTTTCAGTACTTAAAAAGAATTTTGAACCGATAATTATCACTTCCGAATTTTTACCGTCTAGTCCATGTGCAAAGTATTTCTTTGGAGACGCATACAGTTTTTACAATAGGCTAATTACCATTTTTGCAAGTAGGCCTCAAACGGTTGGTTTGCGTCCGATATACAGAGCTTTATTCAAATGTTGGAACAGGCACGTGGGGATTTTCCACTCGGATGTTACGTGTGCATTGGCATAGCCTGTGGCGACTGTATCTCCATGCACGTTTATATACAAGCGTGACTGATCTAATCGTTCCATGGTCCTTGTTCTACCCCAAGCTTGGAAACGAGGCTCATCTCAAGAATATCAGCCAGTTGATGGTTGGTTCATCAGTTTAGGGGCTGAGACGAGGCAGTCATGTAGCCCCGTGTACTTTGGGGTGTGTGTAGAATCTGTCTGAAGCAGCTTTGGCGGCATAGTTGGTAGCATGCTGAGTTTCTATGCCCAAGGTCTTGGGTTCCAACCCGGCCGAAGTCGTCGGAATTTTTAAGAGTGTTAAAAATCCCTCAGTATGCCTTCCTTCGGAGGGGAAGTAAAGCCGGCAGTCCCATGTCATAGATTGATGGCATGATAAAGAACCTTCCACTAATTACACTTGTGTGAAGCTAAATTATAGGTTATATTTGACTAACGCTCTTAGGTTACAACTTTCGTTGCCAGGAGCCGACTGTGGTGGCATCTAGTAACAAAGTTCAGAAATAGTTGGTCGTTGACGGTGGCGTTTGGTATCAAAAGTTGGAACTACTTGAAAATCGAATGTATAAAGTCCTTACTAGAATTCAAAACAGATAAGACACACTAATACAGATCTGTCTGATCATCAGTGTTGATTGTGATGGCTGTATTAGTGTGAGTTATCCGTAATTCAGGGAAGGACTGCAGACGATCAATCTCAAGTACCATAGTTCCTACTTTTGCTACCGTCAACGACACCTAGGTGCAAACTTGACTACCAGATGCTCCCACAACCAGCGTCTGGCGACGAACGTTGGAACTTATAGAGCGTTAATCAAATCGAACCTAGAAATTCAGCTTCACACAATTGTAGTTAGTGGAAGGTTCTTTTTCATGCCATAAATCTATGACATAGGCTTCACTTCCCCTCCGAAGGAAGGCATACTGGGGGATTTTTAACGCTCTTAAAAATCCGACGACTTCGGCCGTGTTTGAACCCGCGATCTCCAATTTGAAAACGATTAGGTTTGGTAATTCGGTAATATTGCGCAATATTGCATACCATACCAAAAACATGAATTAACCACACAATCTGAAAATGTAGAACCCACAAATTATTAATAATTCAATTATACAATACGGTACCGTACCTTCAATATTGTACGAATGCGGTGTTGCACTCGGGCAGAGCGTTGAGCCAGTAGTTACCAGAACACAGAGCCAGCCGGACCCTCAGTGATGAAGAGAGAAGTTAGCATTACGGTATACTTGGGAATGCGCGTCTCGGAACAAGCTTCTGATATTTTCTTTTTGTTTTATAAATCAAATTGCTGTATAATCTCCGTTTATACCGCAGACGCAAACACACACATGGGCTATCTCAAGTAGCAAACGACTCCATTCTTCCTACTCATGCAATGTTGCCAAATATGCGAAGTTTGATCCTTACGTTTGTATCACTGTTAGATACGAAACGAAGAACAAATATTTGTAATATTTGTAATATTTTTTTGGTATTGAACAGGTTGACAATAGTGATGCAAATGTAAATATCGGACAACCCTTGTTTGGCAACATTGCGCGAGTAGATGAAAAATGATAAAAATTATTTTAAAAAAATATCAAGACCTTTTCTCTGGTACTGATCCTAATATTGACGTAAAAACCATGAATTTATAATTACCTTTTAACATTTTGCTGCCTCGTGTTCATAGTCGGGGAAGTACCCTGCTCGTAATCGCGCCACAGTTCCAATGAGTCAGCACATTCCCTACTTCTTAGCACATCGCTGTCGTTCTGTGTCTTTGTTCTGTCTCGTGTTCGGCGCTGAGGGTCGGCTTGCTGTGTGTATTCTTTGCTCTGTGTTCTGGCAACTACTGGCTCAACGCTCTGTTCGAGTGGAACACCTCATTCGTACAATAATTGAAGGTACCGTATCGAATTATTGAATTGATAATTTGTGGATTGTACATTATCAGGTTGTGTGGTTAATTCATGGTTTTTGTACAATACGGTATGAATTATTATTGCGCAATATATTTCATATTACTAAATCAAATCGTTTTCAAATTGAAGATCGTGGGTTCAACAAACACGGCCGAAGTCGTCGGCTTTTTAAGAGTGCTAACAATCCCTCAGTATGCCTTCCTTCAGATGGGAAGTAAAGTCACCGGGCCTATGTCAAAGATTTCTGAAATGAAAAAGAACCTTCCACCAACTACAATTCATATTACTAAATCAAATCGTTTTCAAATTGAAGATCGTGGGTTCAACAAACACGGCCGAAGTCGTCGGCTTTTTAAGAGTGCTAACAATCCCTCAGTATGCCTTCCTTCAGATGGGAAGTAAAGTCACCGGGCCTATGTCAAAGATTTCTGAAATGAAAAAGAACCTTCCACCAACTACAATTCATATTACTAAATCAAATCGTTTTCAAATTGAAGATCGTGGGTTCAACAAACACGGCCGAAGTCGTCGACTTTTTAAGAGTGCTAACAATCCCTCAGTATGCCTTCCTTCAGATGGGAAGTAAAGTCACCGGGCCTATGTCAAAGATTTCTGAAATGAAAAAGAACCTTCCACCAACTACAATTGTGTGAAGCTAAATTTGTATGTTAGATTTGATTAATGCTTTATAATTTCTAACGTTCGTCACCCGTTGCTGGTTGTGGTGGCATCTGGTAGTCAAGTTAGCAGCTAGGTGTCGTTGACAGTAGCATTATTTTGATAGCAAAGGTAGGAACTACTCGAAATTAATCATCTGCAGTCCTTGCCTTAATTTCAGATAACAAACACTAATACAACCATCACAATTAACACTGGTGATCAGACAGATTCTACACACACCCAAAGTACACGGGGTACATCACCGCGTTGTCGCAGCCCCTAAACTGAGGGGTAGAACAAGGACCATGGAACGATTACATCCGTCACTCTTGTATATAAAGGTGCATGGAGATACGGTTGCCACAGGCTATCATGTTGCGTTCTGCCAACTCTGCTTATGCACACGTAACATCCAAGTGGAAAATCCCTGTCTGCCTGTCCCAACATCAAAATAAAGCCCTGTATATTGGACGCAAACCAACCGTATTAGGCCTAGTTGTGAAAATGGAAATTATTGTAAAAACTGTATGCGTTTCCAATGAAATACTTTGCACATGGACGAGGCAGTAAAAATTCAGAAGTGGTCCTTTTCGGTACAAAATTCTTAAAGTACTGAATTTAAGCAAATTAACTGAATTAATAGTCTGGGAAATATCTGGAGATGATGTAGTAATAGATGTTTACTCCTCCGCTGTCTGTGACCCGCCCAGCCATCACAAATATTAACA
The DNA here is from genome assembly GCA_946902985.2 of Meconema thalassinum. NCBI lineage: Eukaryota > Metazoa > Arthropoda > Insecta > Orthoptera > Tettigoniidae > Meconema > Meconema thalassinum. The sequence continues at coordinate 123,002,530 of OX336397.1, forward strand.
CGACTTATATAGGTGAAATTCCAGCTTACTCAGCCATTTCGCATCATGTACCGTATTGCCAACCCCACGCATTCGGTACTATAGAGCATCCGGCAGACCAATGGTTTTCGCCTAGACCAGTAATTGTTAGGTAGCGCGGCCCTTAGATAATATAAACACTCCTGTTTTTTGTCACGCACAGTGGGGGGTAGTCACGCATCAATAATTTTTATCCAGGCTAATGGTTTTGCCTCGACCAATATTTTCATCCAGATAAATGGTTTTCGCCTAAACGTGTCGTGTGGTGTATTTTGTATCGGACATGTTGGCAACGGGTATGACGTAGTGTAGGCCGTCAATGTGTCATGGCCACCGTCGTCGAATGAGCAAGAAGTAAAAACATTTATTTACGTAATAAAACAAATACTTCTGGTGCAGCAGTGACAATTCAAATAGCAATCAACTTCTAATGACTCCCAGAAAGGAATGTAAATCATAATTAATACATTGCCAATAATCTGCCTGGTAAAAGTTGTGAAAAGGGAAAAGTAGGCGACCTCTTCCGAACAATTAATGACTAGGCTAAATGGTGGTTTAAAAAGAAGCTTTCCGATAAATAAGGCTACTTTAATGTTTGCACCATAACTGATTTGTTAAAATTAGTTTTCTCACGGCTCTAGCATCTTAATTTAGTAATCTATATATATATAAAAATCAATGTTATGTGATAGTTTGTCTGCCTGTCCCCTATTCGTTCATATGCCATTCATCCGATCGCGATGAAACTTGGGGTGAGTTGTTGTGTGCACTCCAGGGAAGGTTTCTAGCTACAACTTATTTATGTAACACAAAAGGGCGAGGGACTTAACGGGAACCATTATTAATTCTGCAGAGTAGGAGAACATGCCTTTTCGTAACTTTTAACAAAGTATATTATTGAAAATATAGTATTTGTGATTTACATACCTTTCTCGGAGTTGTTGGGAGTCGTTCCACAATCGCAACTGCCACTGCTGCACCGCAATAATTGTTTTTTTACGAAAATAAAGAATTATCATCGTGTTCATTTTACTACGGACTCCATCTTGGACAGTATGTCATACGTCATGTGACACCCGAAAGACGAACATGTGACTACGTTACCAACATGTCCCATACAAAATTCAACATTCACCATTTAACACCATTTAAAGTTTGAAATTGAAAAGTTTGGAATTGAAAGTTTGAAATTGAACTTAAAGTAACTTTCACATGTAAAGTTAGAAATTGTTTATTGACACGTAAAGTTTGAAATTGTTGGAAATTGAAAGTTTGAAAATGAAAATGTTCCAACACACTTAGCCAACATGTCCGATACAGTATACACCACACAGGTTTGAGGGTTTACAGGTGCGGTGAGGTTACGTGGGTTGAGTTGACTTGAGTTGTGGTGAGGTTACGGGGGTTGGGTTGAGTTGAGTTGAGGTTACGTTAGGTTAGGTTGGGTTGGGATTGTGCAGTTGTGAGACTATCTTCAAAAATTCGTGGACTCTAGTGGCATCTGGACGATTTCTCTTGAAGAGGTGCTCCGCCAAGTAGCCTGCAAAATGGCCCTTCTTCCTCCCGAAGATCGGGATGCTATAGCGGACGTTGCACCACTCTCTTTCTATATTTTGAGTGTGTACAGTGGGATCGATGTTGGCAGCTTGCATTCTCACTTCGTTTTGATGGTAAACGTTGCCGCTTCTTTGGGTGCAAACGAACTTCATTTTGTGGTTCACCCTTAGGTGGACAAACCCTCCATGTTGTAGAGTGTTGTAAGCTGCCCAGTCGGAAATTATTACAGAACCAGGTGATATCCATTCGTGAATGACATCAATGAGGGTTTCGGCGTCCCATCGGGCTAAGGGTTGGATAAAAAAATTATTTTTATTGTTCCTTTCCACTCCTCCAAAAACCCACTGGCCATCGATTGCCTGGCCTCTGTGGTGCTTTCTCCTCCTAAATTTTGCTTCGTCGATCTCCACTACAACTCCCAGTCCTCCAATTCATGCCCTGTTTTGAAACAACCAATGCTTGCACACCTCCCGGCAGAATGACGACCAGTCGACAACAGTATGATGACTGATATTTATTTTCCTCATCAGTGATCTGTGTCGAGGGTTAGGAAACAGACACCATTAAACAATAAAGTTCATAATATCTGGTATAGATAAGTTTGACTTGGAAAAGAAGGTTCCTTTCAAGGCTGTTGCTTTATAGTTACAGTACCGTTTCGGTGGTCCTGGAAGGTTCTTATTGCAGGTCACAACTAACCTACCCGTCGCTTTAGATCGCTTCACTTGTAGATCGGTATTACATTTTGGGCATGGACATGTTTTTAACTATTACGTTGTGTTGCTGTAATAGTTCCAATAACTTGTTACGATCGCAATAGTATATACAATTGAAACTCGCAAAAGTAATTTAATATGTCACACAATCCATGGTTAAAGTACGACTGACGAGTTGGATTTGGCGCAATTGTATATTACATTATCGACGCTCTTTTGTTTCTTTATATACCCGGTGTGAGATAGTACCAAATGCGAGGGGTTGGCATTCCTGACTTAGTGAGAAAGATGGCCCCCAGAGACTTCATTTCAACTATATAAGTCGTGTTCCTTTTTGGGATGGCTGGGTGGGTCTATGGCAGTGGACGAGTCAACATCTATTACTTTATCATCTCCAGATACTATTACTAGAGGTACTTTGGCTAATTTCATTATTTATTTATTTCTTTACATATCTTCTCCTACTCTGCAGCGCCACCGAACCCTTTAATCCCACAGTAACCCAATTGCACAATCTGTATACTTATCACACCACAATGCCAGGTGTGAGATGGCTTGCTGATCCATCGCGAGGTGAAATGAGGGGACTGCCAGCAGCCCGCCGTGTTATCTGGTATTGCTGTCTATTCCAATACAGTTCATGCCACGGTTTTTGATCGGGGGTTCTTAAAACTGAATTCACGCTTGGCTGCCGGTTCGAATCCGGTCATGGCACGCGAATCATTTCAAGTCCAAGCACTGATCTCTATACATGGATCGCTGATGGGAGCTATCCGCTGCACGAGAAAGTACGCCAAGTTGAGCGCGCAGTCCGCCATGTTGGCGTACCGGTACCCATTCTCGAGGTCTCCTTATAGGGAAGCAATGATAATCTAGTCAATTTTAAATCGTAATTAATGGTGCTTTGGAGCAAATACAAATATAGAGATATGTTCACTCATAGCATAAGGGCATTGGGATCACTGACACGTCATTCCGAGGTCAGGAATTCTCCGGAATATCAATAAAAATGAATGTATAATAACGGCTGACAAATATCAACTTAGGTGCTGAGTAGACCCAATTAGCGATCAGTAACAGAATAACTAGTGAAAAACAATTTCTGGAAACATTCTTGTAAATTGTATACACGTTATACATGTATATAGGCCACGAAATTATGCATTCTTCAAATGATGTGCCTGAAACGTAGCCTAGGCCTAGATTTGACATATCGTAATCGGTGCTTGGTAATGAATTACTGTTTCCATGAAATAACCAACACTTCCCCCAAGTAATCCCAGCACTCTACATCAAATACTACAGCTTTTAATCATGCTAGCAGAATAATAAACGTAATAATAACAGGAAGTTGATCAAAGCCAAAAATGCACTTTAAGCCAAACCAATTTCACTCCTCAGCTCCACATAAAACTTAACACAACTAAAAATCTACTCAAAATATACTCTCCACACCGTTTTACAACTATTAAGCGAACTATTCGTACCCAGAACCGAAAAACCCTGAAATGGGATCAAATTTAAACACGCAATAGCCTTGCTCGATCACGTCTGCTTCAGCACCACCGCTTATGTATACTTAACTTCACAATAACTTCAAAATTACGGCTAAGTGGCCTATCTGCCTGAGAAGTAAAGGTATTACCGGCTTGCCTTGGATAATGGGTCACCAAACCGGTACTTAAAACTAAGATTTTACGCTTTAAATAACCAAATTCAGCCCATTTTACAACTACAAGAAACACAAAATATTTACTGCCAGTATAAATACATGTATAACATCAAACTACCAGTAACCAATCACAGAGCCGGATTCGCAATATTGCACCATGCGCTCGCTGCAATCTTGCTATACCTGTCATCGTCTATTCGGTTTACTGCTGTCTTAGCTACCAGCCATCCTTATATACTGTAGAGATCAGTGAGTCCAAGGTATCAGGATCAAATCCTGGCACAGCCAGTTGGCATTTGAGGGTGCCCAAATGTGAGGGGGCCATGTCGGTAGATTTACTGGCACGTTAAAGATCCCCTTCGGGTCAAAATTCCGTCACCCCGGCGTCTCTGAAAGCTGCAGTTGTTAAAGGGACGTAAAACCAATAACATTATATAAATAATTGATGTTTTTTGGGCTAATGCCGTGTGTATTTAGATTAAAACCATAAGTTTCGGAGAAACCTTGCCTCCTTTTTCAATGGAATCAAACAATGTGGCCAAAGAAAGTATATCAGTGAGATTACAAAAAATATAGATAAATTCCTCGGTTCGTGACCAGAGAGCAGCTGCCAGAAATTACTGTATGGACCATGGTAGAACGGCGGACAGAGTAGTAAGTAAGAAGAAGGTAAAGGGGGCGGGGTGAAAATATAGAGACTCCTCGAAGAATGAGGATGTCCAAAAGAAGGGGGGGGGGGGGGGATGTGGGAGGGTTAGATGGATATAAGGAAACATAAACAAAAGGGAAGTGTATCTGAACGATACCTAACGTCATACAGGAAACGGCGAAAAAACATATGGAAACTCCTCCAGTGATGAACAAAGGAGATCAAATCCAGGCTCTGTAGCCATAGAGGAAAAAAAAAGGTACAATTTGAAATAGGTGAAGAACAGAGAGACTGAGAGGAACTATCTTCCTAGATCCTTAATAACTGGTAGCCTAGTGTCACTTAGCTGATATCCAGTGTCTCTGTTAAAAATATTGGGAATTTTACGAATTTCAACTGCCTCCCTTATAAATTCTAGAGCAGTTGTGCTTAACAAGGGCAAGCACATGAGCATCCTTGAAACATACATCATGCCCTGAAGACAGGGCATGTTCAGCTATTGCTGATTTGTCAGGTTGGTTTAGACGGATGTTCCTTTGATGCTCTTTGATGCTAGTTGCAATGGACCGTTTTGTTTGTCCAATGTAGACTTTTCCGCAAGTACAAGGTACTTCATACACCCCAGGTTGTAGTATTGGGGACAATTTATCTTTGTTTAATGCTAAACGTTGACCAATTTTTTTCATAGTGCCGAAAACTGTTTTTATCTTGTGATTGCGGAGAACCTTAGCAACGCGTCAGTGGTGTTGTGAATATAAGGGAGGTAAGCAGTTCCCCTTACGTCGGAGCTCTGTGAAAGTTGTCTATCCCTCCTTCTGGGATGTAGGGACCTATATATAGTGGATTCATTATAGCCATTACCCTTAAACACGGTTTGTAACGCATGTAACTCTTCCTGAAGAGTTGATGCCTCACAAATATGTTCCGCTCTTTTGGCTCGAGTTGTTATAATTCCTTGTTTTTGTGCTGGGTGGTGGTGTGAGTCTACATGTAAATAACGGTTACTGTGAGTTGACTTACGGTAGACGCTGTGCCCCATGGAGCCATCCGCCTTCCTCCTCACAAGAACATCCAAAAAGGGTAAGCATCCACACGACTCTAGCTCCACTGTGAAGTGGATTGAAGGATGCAGCTGATTTAGGTGGTTCAGAAAGTGGTTTAGTTTCTCAGAACCCTCCTCCCACACCACGAACGTATCATCCACATACCTCCACCAAATCACAGGTTTGAAAGACGCCGAAGATATAGCCTCCCCCTCAAAATGTTCCATGAAAAAATTTGCCACGACAGGCGAGAGTGGACTTCCGCATGGCCACACCATCAGTCTGCTCGTAAAATTTACCATCCCACAAGAAATAACTGGAACACAAGCAGTGGTGGAATAATCGGGCAATGTCCTCAGGAAACAAATCCTTGATGAGGGACATCACCGAGTCCACCAGCACTCTGGTGAACAAGGACTCTACATCAAAACTCACCAAAATAGCATTTGGTTGAACGGCGATGGTTGACAATTTTTCGACGAAATGGGTTGAATCCCTAATGTAAGACTGTGTGCGCCCCAAGTGCGGCTGAAGCAACTTGCTGAGAAATTGCGCAAGAAAGCCTTAATATACACACCAATAACATTATTATTACCTTCCTTTGTGTCTTTGACTGGCCTTGCAACGCAGGCCGGGCATAGCTAGCACTGTGTGTTAATTAGGTATTGATTTATCCCTGCGTAACGATACAGGTGCTGCGAAGTTCATAAGATAGCAAAATGCTCACTGCTTTCATTATGAGACTTCCATAACCTCACTCATGCAGCACATTTGCCTCACCCAGCCCATGATCAGTGCTACCACTACCCATGGTTAAGTTACAATTTCATTAAAATTGAATCGAAAGGACAAAGGGGAAACATACATTGAATTGCAAACTTTACTTTTATTCAAATATGAGGGAGGGAGGATGCATCAATTAGGGAATCTGTGATGATGCTGAATTGTCACATCTAGGCCTATTTTGTTAACACATCAGAGCAGGTATTATCCACACTACAAGTATGGAATATAGCAATAACTGGTCACAATAACGCAGCCAGTTCATTAATTCTGAATGAGACAAGAACGGGGCTTAATACACTAGCATCAGACATGGATGTGGCTTTTATATACCTTGCTTCATCTTCTGGGCAATATTATTTCTTGAAATTAGTTACCCTCCACCTGAAATATGTGCTAAGTTTGAGACAAAGCCATTGGTCGCTACTTGAATGGACGACGGTCTGGACGAAACCATTGGCCGGTACTAGGTAAGACGACTGTCTGGACAAAAGTTACTGCTTGTCCTACAAGCAAAGGGGTCTGGTTGTGTTTGTATGTAAAGCCGTATTTCATATCCACCTCTTTCAAACTTTGGCAAAGCAGATGACCTCATAGTTCCACCCCTTAAAACAACAACAACAAACTTTGGCAAAACAAGCCTAAATAAAACAAGAAGTTCCGTGAAGAACTATACAGCCTACTTTTCATGCCAATGATTATTCTACAGTATATGAACCTATCTAGAATAATGACGAAATTAAGTTTCTAATATAGAAATTTCTAATTAGTTCGAAATACTGTATACCTGGCATAATGTAGCCTAATAGGGCACCACAGATGGCAGCCCTGATGACTGAATATATTCTTAGTTCCATCTCTTAAGGTACAGAATACAAAATTTGGTTGAAGTCCAATGAATAGCATGGACGTTACATGCAGTTAAACATTGGATCTAACAGCGCGCGTAAAATCATGTTGGCAACAATGTCATGCATGTATTGGTCAGAAATAATCTGAAATAATATGATCTATTGTTGTGCCAATTTTGAATGAAATCCATTAGTTAGTACAGAAGTTACATGCATTTTAAAATTGGACCTATCAGCAGGCTTAGAATCATGTTGGCAGCACTGACGTATATTAGTTACTCCAATTTCATCTAGAATGCCAGGTACTATACGTGTGCAAAGTTTAGAGCTGTTGGCTTGCATACTTTCTGATATATTGATATTAGGGTAACATAAATAGGGACAGTACATATTAACAGTTGGCAGCCCTGGTTGCTCTTAAGAATATGCATAGTCATATCTGTTATGGTACACATAGCACATACGAAATTTGGTTCAAATCCAAATGATAGTATGGAAGTTGCATGTATTTAAAGTTGGACTTGTCAGCAGGCTTAGAATCATGTTGGTAGCACTGACGTATATAAGTTACTCCAAATTAATATAGAATGTCAGGTACTATACGTGTGCATAGTTTAAAGCTGTCGGCTTGCATACTTTCTGATATATTGGTATTTGGATAAAATAAATTAGGAGCATTTATTAACAGTTGGCAGCCCTGGTGGGTCGTAAGAATACGCTCAGTCATATCTGGTTATGTACACATACAACATACGAAATATGGTTGAATTTCAATTGATAGTGTAGAAGTTATATGCATTTAAAAATTGGACCTATCAGCAGGCTTATAATCATTTTGGCAACACTGCCATGTATGGACTCCTGGAAATTAAACTGCAATATTATTATCTATACGTGTGCCAATTTTGAAATAGCTCCCATTCATACTTTCCAAGATATACATCATGGAGCTAAAATTTCAATTGTGATTTTTTAGCAGTTGGTAGCACTGACATCATTTTCAAATATGGCCGTGAGATATTCAGGTATAGATCTTTAATCCTACCAAATTTTGTTTCGATTGCTCCAGCCGTTTAGGAGTTGATAGGGGGGGACACACACACAACCAGACAGACAGAAGGACAGACAGACAGATAGAAGGACAGACAGACACACATTTGCCCGATCTCATAAGTCTACTTTTTCCTCATTTTTGCAAAATGTGAAAAGTAGGCTAAAAATAATGCAATAACAGCCACTAGCGATAAAATGTTCAACTCTTGTATCCTAGTCACATTACCTATTTACAGGCCGGACGTTTGTTTTAGGCGAGTGAAAAATTATAATGGAAGCTTGGAGGCGAGTTACTACAGTACCTGTGTTGTCACCTGTCCCATGCGGTCAGATGATTGACATACCTAACTCAGGCTTCTGCTGAAGTACAGTCATAGTTCTGTTCTTAACTATGTAGCGTGTACTTCCGTGTCACACGATACTTCGACGTCGACTGTACTGGTCTGAACGATGGTGTCGTCACGTGCTCAAGTCTGGAATTCCATTACATCAGACCGGTGGTGACAGCTATGGAGAGGGCAAGGCTCATCCGCAAGCTTCAAAGTCAAGGGCAATCGTCTAAAACAAACGTCCGATTTGTAGAAAATTTTCCGGATTTTGATGGTGGCTGACACCATATTTCCTCTCGTATGTTTCACTCTCGCATCATAAATATTTCAGCTCTCCACAGAAAATTGTTTTGTATTGGTAACTTCTCATCCCAATTGCTAGTGAGTGCAACTTCCTAGCGCATGCCCATTGTCAAAGCTACGGACTTATACCAAACACAGAACAACTCTTAACATGAGGGAGGAGCCAGATTCGCTCGTTCACCCGCATCAGCCAATACAATAGTGCAGCATTGCCTACTAGATAACTATAAGCTCTTAGCTCACTGTGCCGAAAGAAATCTTTCTTTCTCTCCACGCACAAAAATCATAAATTTTCAATTATTTTGATGATCCTCTACAACAGAGGTTAAAAGTTTGAAGCTGACTGCCCAAATCTGTGACGCTACGACCAGCCACTAGGGAGATAACATCTGCCCTTAAACTGAAGGGATAATTAGAGAGAATTTAGGTTCATTGGGGAAGGAAACAAAGAGTGACTATTGCTGTATCAATTCACTAGTGGAGCTTTAACAAGTGCTGTGAGCTGGAGTTTTGAACTCGTACAAATGTCCCTTAGCAAGCCGAGTGGCAGCCCAACAGTTTTACACAGCCAGGCTAGAAATATAATTTCCAGTCTGTATGGCTTTTTAAATAAGCTTCTGAATACAGAAGTATGTGAAAACACAAATTTCTCTGATAACCTATGATATTGTTGTGTCTGCAATTGTGTGAGTGTTTGTATTTGAGACGAGGAAACCCTCCTCTTCTCAATTTATTTCACAAGGCTTAGAATACCCCGTTCTAACTCTGAGAACAGACCTAAATTTTTTGGGTTAGTCGTGAATCGAATCTGGAACTTATGGGTGACAGCTAAGTATGCTAGCCACTACACCACAAGGTTGTCCCCGATAAGCGAACACTGATCCTCTTGAATTGTTTTCTGTTTTCTTTTTCTTATATTGAGTCCACAAGCAATAGCCTATTACTCAAAATGACATGTGGTGTAGATTTGGTCTTGTAAAAGAAGGTAACGTTTGTTTCATTTGGGAGGCTGGACATCTTGGTCATTTAGCCCCGTGTATTTGTGTGTGTAAAGGAAAATGGGATGCTTGAAGTTTTACATGACCGTTAATCCTGCGATCATGAGCTATGGGACCTCCTGTTCACGTGGAATCTGAACCACAAGACATGGCATTGACATGGAGTCACTTGTGTGTGTGTATGTATATATATAAATAATATAGCCTATATATAATTGGTATGATAATCAATGTTACTGTGGTGTCTGTATTTGAGTGAGTGTACTTGTAATACAGGGGAGGACTGGGAAGGAGGTGGCCATGGCCTTAAGTTAAGAATCATCCCGGCATTTGTCTAGAGTAGAAATTGGAAACTACTTCCAGGATAGCTAAGGTGGGAATCGAACTCTCACCTCCTCTCAGTTTTGCCTCACGAGGCTGAGTGTACCCCGATCCAGCCCTCAGACCAGAATTCCATTTCTTGTCTGAGTTGGGAATCGATTCGGGACCTCAGGGGCGACAGCTAAGAATGCTAGTCACTACACAAGGAGATGGACACATGCACGTGACATCTTATATGTACTATATCTGCCTCATAACGCAATTGGAAGAATGTGCGGGCGGACTTTGTTGTAAGCATGGATATTCATAGGATTAGTAAGCCCACGTGCATTTAGATTCAGAGCACCTTGTGTTCAGGGTAAGGTCGTGTGTATACTGCGAGCCTAGAGCCGTGTCTTCTTCTGCTTGTCTCATTACGGCAACAGCGCTCGGCATGATGCGCGCTACTGGACGATCTCATATTTACAGTTGTTTTGCATTTGGCATAGGCCTAGTCTAAATCCTGCCGTCTAATCTGAGAAAGTTTATCGGATTTTGATAGGAACCGCGCCTCTAACTCCCTCTGGTTTAAGACCTTGAGTTTTGTGACATCATACACCTTAGCATCTTATTTTTATCATGGGGAGAAAGGTGATTGGTTCCTCAGTTAAGGGGCTGCGACAACGCCGCCATGTAGCCCCGTGTACTTTGGGTGTGTGTAGAATCTGTCTGATAACCGGTGTTAATTGAGATGGCTGTATTAGAGTGTGTTATCTTTAATTCAAGTAAGGACTGCTGATGATTAATTTCAAGTAGTTCCTACTCTTGCTACCAAATGCTACCATCAATGACACCTAGCTGCAAACTTGGCTATTAGATGCCACCGCAACCAGCACCTGGTGGTGAATGTGGAACTACTTCTTGTTAGCGTCATCCCGTAGGAACGTGGTCCGCTTTTTGGATCAATGCACGCCATTTCTTGCAATTTAATGCTTCCCGCGAGTTCAAGTTTCTTGATCTTAAATCTGTGTTAATAGTGTCCAGCCACCACAATTGGTCTCCCACACTGTCTCTGGCCGTCGACCGTTAGATGGCAGGCCGAGCCAATGACTGAACTTTGTGGTGCACGGACAATGTGTCCATACCAATGGAGTCTCCATTCCTGCATTTTCTCATAATTGGAGCCACGGCAGCTATATGTTGAATCGTTGTGTTGGGGATATGGTCGAGCAGAGAAACCGCATTTCGATGACATGAAGTGAGTGCTCAGCACTTCAGGTGCTGCCAACACTCGCTACCATATAAAGCAACTGGTCTCACCATTGTGCGGTATATCTTTGATTTTGGGTGGATAGGCATCTTCTTATCACAACTTAGAACACCAGTGACATCTCTGAATCGCATCCAAGTCACATTGATTCGTGCTCGCACATCTTCATTCACAGAGCTGTCGCTATGCAATCGTCAACCTATGTATCGGAATGTATTTACCTTGGTATTTGGAGCTCCATTAATATCTATAGTTCCAGGGGATGGAATCGTTTCAAGATATTCAGTCTTGTGGATGTTCAAACGAAGACCAAATCTTTACAGACGATCACACCATGTCTGCACTTGGGTTTCAAGATCATTCCTGGAGTCTGCTGCAAGCATCACATCATCAGCATATAGCAATGTTCATGGGACACACTTCTGCAGGTCTCGCGATATGGAATTGATGACGATAACAAAGAGCAGGGGAGACAGAGCTGAGCCTTGATGAATACCAACTGTCACAGGGAAGCTCTCAGTCAGTCCTGCAGGGCATCACATGTGGCTTTTGGTTTTGTTGTACAGCATTCTTACCCAGTTTATATAAATTTCTAATAATATTATAATAATATCGTATGGCCTCGGGTGCCGGGTGCAAGCTTTGTTATTTGACACCCTGAGGGAAGCTTTCATGTCGAATTTTGTTGTTCCTTGAAGCACTATGAAAGTCAAGGAGGTTAGGTATCTATGCTCCTTGAACACTAGAGCGCTTTCTAGTAGAGAAATGAGGAACTTTGTGTTGGCGGAAACTCCCGAGATTAATTTTGGCATTATGAACACGGCCTACTGAATTCAAATGGGTTCTTTGACATGCCAACATCGTATGACATGGTGTCGTAATTTTTGCCGCCTTTCAAAAAAATCACTTACCACGGCCAGGAGCGAACCTGCAATCTTGGGGTTAGTAGACCGACACTCTATCCACTCACCCACCGTGGCAAGCTAAATTTCTAATAATAGTATAATTGCGCACGAAAGTGCATTTGGAATAAATACATCATAATATAATAAACACTGTCAGATGAGAAGTTAAAATAAATAGACTAGCGGTGCATGGTTTCCACCGGCTTACACCACAAACCGCACTCAAGACCCGGATCCCACCAACCCACCGACCAGTGCGCGCCCCATATTACATGATCCTTGGTCTGTGCAATGCCTCACGTGATCAATATCATAATAATAAAGGAACTGCGCACAAATGTGCATTTCATTTTCGAGTAATCCAATAAGGACAGTGTTCTCTTAGAGCATTTACTAAAATGATATCGACCACACTGTTTAGCACATAATATGCACACACACTGCTCAGTAGGTCCATGAAAGCCACGCCGCACGCACAGCTTATGATGGAAGCCGTGCACAGCAAGTCTATTCAGAGCACTCCTCATTTCACTGTTAGGTTCAGTCCAATTTCTCTGAAACATGGCATCAGTCCCATAGAATTCTATGTCGATTTCCGCTCGCTTTCTTTGTCTGATCCTTAGGAATTCCTGTTCCTGTCTTGTAGAAGGCAATTGTAATCGGGATCTTAAGTCTTCAATAAGAAAAGTTTCCCTGGCAAGTTCATAAACAAGTCGGGAGTGCATGTATTTTGATACTCCTAGGGCAGCCTTTAAGTATCGCGCTTTGACTTTTTCAATTGATCTGAGATTGCTCAAGCTTAATTTATCCTAGACTATGTCTAACCCATATGTGAGGACCGGAACAATCTTGGCATCAAAGGCGGATTTCAGTGAAAGTCGAGATATGTTTCTAATATCGAAAATAGCTTTAGTGGCCGATGCCACCCGCTGTTTTATGTGAATCCTGAAGGATTGCATGGTAGTTTGCAGAGTCAAGCCTAGATAGGTGAAGCTATTTACAATTTGAAGGGGAGTTTGTTTGAAAATTATACTGTCGTCCTTTGACGCTCGTCCGCCTTTCCTGAAGATCATATATTTCGTTTTCTCGACGTTAACCTGCAAATCGTTGGTAGACGCCCATACCTCCAGAGAGGAAACAGCCGATTGTAGCTCACTGATATCACGGGAGCCCAGAACCATATCATCCGCATAAATGTACAGTTTTATTTCCGGTCAGTCTTCTTTAATCGCTCGAACAACATCATGGGTTGCGGCGTTAAAAGGAAAGGGACTCAGGGGGTCTCCCTGAAGTACGTCATTTGTTTGCAATATCTCTTTCGATACTACATTGTCAGAAATTTGAACGTAGTTACTCCTTAATACCGTATATTATGGATCAGGATTGTGTGTGGTTTGTTCTCTTTCACCAACTCATCTAGTTTCGAGGAAACTATGACCTGGTTTAAGTTGTCGAAAGCCTTTGTGAAATCGATGAATACTGCGTGAAATTTGCCTCGTGGTGTTTTAAGGGCGTTTTCAACATAATTCTTGAGATTTTTAATGGCCTGAATTATACTCCTCCTCCTTCTAAATCCAAATTGCTCTTCTGGTATCCTACTATGTAAATACCGGTAATAGCACGGTACCTGCAGTTTTAATGTGCTCATTGAAGATGCCATCTGGCCCAGACGCTTTTCCGTCCTTCAGAATCATTAGAGTACTAAGAACCTCTTCTGGTGTGAGCAAGGGGATAGTAGTGCCATCTTGTTCAGATGATTTCATTTGGAATGCTGTTAAGGTTCCCTTGTGATTTAATATGGCAGTAAAGTGTTGCTCCCAAATACTCATGTCAATTTTCCCAACCATTTGAGTTTTCCTGGGTGTTAATGCTAAGTAAGGGTTCGCTTTCGCATTCTCCACCATTTTGGCCGCCTCAAGTTCAATCAAGTCCTTTCGTGTCTTCTTGAGTAATTCCTTATAATTCTTCCTCAAAGTGCCATATATATCTACTGTAGGTCCTCATGTCTATTGCTTGCTCGCGCTACGTGAAGGGCTTGTAATACTCGTTTTCTCTCGAAATAGCAGGTGTGGTTAAACCAGTTCTGTGATTTTCGTTCGCGAAGTAGTGGAACTAATGATTTAATAATGTCCTCAAGGGCAGAGGTGGCAGAGTCAAGATCACTTGCTTCAATTCTATTGTTAAAGTGAATTAACTTGTTGGTATTTTGAGACCATAGGCTTTCATTCAGTTTACGTGAAATGTTTAGGAAGCGTTTTGACTCTATCTTGAGTGGTGTACGAGCAGCCACAGTAAAGTGCGCTACAACAGGGCAATGCTTTTTAAGTGGAGCTTCGGAGCTGGAATAACACACCTTATATTCTGACAACTCGATCCCAGCACCCTTGAAGAAAATAAGTCTGTCGTACTTGAGCCGTTGCATGCAAAATATGTTCTGTCCGCCGCTTTGTTAACAAGAGTGTATCCTTCTTCCGCCATCAACTGCAGTAGTACATGTTTCCTATGGTTGTCAGTATCTACTCTGCAGTTGAAATCCCCTGCAATGATAATATTACTCCCGGGATGCGTTTTTCCTAGTGAAATCATAATTATACTATTATAAAAGGTGCGTAATATTGGTCACTAATCTCAAGCAACATGTAGCAGCTATCCTTATGAATATCCTGTCTAAAGATTTGAAAGCTTACTTTGAGCAAAGAGCTATATCACCAGACCGCAAATCCATTAAACTTGGCCACAGACGATAAACAAATAAGTTATGATTGTTTATGGTCCTTTTTTCGTTATTGGGTGTTTGAGTGTTGAAAAGAACAAATACTGCCTAAAATGCCTTATAAAAAAATACGGTACCGGTAAGCTGTAACATCAGGCCGTTCAGAATCTGGTATTTTTTAAGTGATTTTTGCCGATCAGTGTAGATGGCATGAATTGGCACTCAATATGCAATTAGCCACCTAGGACTGGTATTTCTATATTAAGAAAAAAAAGACAGAATTTTCCCTATGTAATATCCATGGATAGAGAGTTGTGGGTCGAAATGAATATTTTTGAGAGGTGAGTGCGGAAAGTGGAATTGTGAAAATAGTAACAACAGTGGTGTTTCTGTGTTCTTTTTTGTTGTGTTATAGATGTTAGCAAGTCTATAAGTTACGAAAACAGGGCTAACCCTCTTGCTTGTAGTACAAACAGTAATTTTCGTCCACACAGTGGTCTAACCAAGTGGTGACCAATGGTTTTGTCCTGTCCATGGTCAGAGTAAAATGTGGTTTGGTTCAGAAAATGACTAGGGGAATGTGATGCCTGATCAAGGCCTCGTTTAACATTGCTACTAATGTGTTAATCAGTTTATAATTACAAAGTTAAAAAGTTGATGTTCCCACATTCTCCTCTCAAAAATATCCATTTCGCCCCACAACTCTATTCAAGGATGTTACATAGGGATAAGTTCCTTAGTAAAGTGTGAATGTGGTGTAGCCTCATAACTGGCACAGTAGGTACACGACTAGTTAAAGCAAAAATGCATGTACGTTTACCGTTTTGATTCAGTAAAATTATAACAAACTTACATCCATACTGTTGGTCAGAAAACAAAGGTATTGAATTGGGAATATCTCAATAACTTAATGCATTCAATATTTTACCCTCTACGGTTCTGAATGCTGGCCGGCCTCTGTTAGACATGAGCAAGCCCTGCATGTTATGGAGATGCGCATGCTTCGTTCGGTGCTTGGTCTGACGCGACTTGACCATATCAAGAATTGCGATGTCCGAGGGAGGATGGGAGTTGCGCCCAAACAGGATAAAATGCGGAAGGCTCGTCTACGCTGGTAAGGCCACGTCATACGTAGTCACGAACAATCAGTGGCTGGGGGTCTACGTTGCTTCACGTCCGTAGGTATAACCTTCAATTACCCTACACGTGTCCCCCGGGTGGTGCTAAGAAAGCAACAGCGATAAGATGAGACCGAACTGTCGGAAAAGACCTCTCGGTCAAAGAAAGAACACGAAGGAAATGTGCGGTCCTTTTCAGGACCCACAAGTTCGTAGAATTGGACCATCTCTGCGCATCTGTCAACTGAATATCGAAGGGATAAGTTGAGCGAAATGTGATTATCTTTCCAGGCTCTCGCAGAAATATGCAGTTGTTGTCATCGTGCTCCAAGAAACACACACAGCAGACGAACTACAGTTACAGAGTAGAGGTAAAATACCAGGCTTTAAATTGATAGCCTATAACTGCCATCAAAATTACGGCCTTGCAACGTACGTCAAGAATTATATAACAAATTACCAGCCACTCTCAGTAAACTCTGAAAATGAAATTTTTACTACTGCAGACAAAATTGAAAACTTGACGATAGTTAATGTTTACAAGCCACCAAATCCTAATGGCCTAATCCCCCTCTACCATCTCAACAACATCCAACTATATTCCTTGGCGACTTCAACAGTCATCATCATCTTTGGGGATACAACAAGAATGACCTTAACGGCAAAGCTCTTGTGGACTGGATGGAAACGGAAAACCTGAAATTGATTTATGATGCTAAAGACCTGCCTTCTTTTAATTCAGCTCGCTGGTCTCGTGGCTACACCCCAGATCTATGTTTCACAACTCAGCTTCACAATTCACTCACGCAAGTTCGACGAACGGTGCTCAACGATTTCCCACATAGTCAACACAGACCTGTTATCTTGGAGGTGGGGATGTCTATACCTGTTATACAATCACATCCTAAACCGAGATGGAACTTCAAGAAAGCCAACTGGACTGAATTTGCAAAGCAAACAGACTCCAATATCAGATGGATCAAACCAACATACAACAACTACAGCAGATTTGTTGGGGTCATTAAAGGTGCAGCCAGGCGATGCATTCCTAGGGGATACCGCAAAGAGTACATCCCTGGTTGGAGTGCAGAGAACGAGGAATTGCTAAGAGAATATGAAGAACATCCTACTTCTGACAATGCAGCAGGTCTCCTCCAATCCCTGGATGAGAGTCGAAGAAAGATCTGGCATGAAACAGTAGAATCCCTAGATTTCACCCACTCTAGCAGGAAAGCCTGGTCTATCATTAGGAAATTAGATTCATCAAACCCTGCAACTAAAAGATCGAAAACTGCCATCAACCTGAATGATTTTGCTAAACATCTAGTATCAGTTTCCAAGAACACAAAAGACAATCAAACCAAAAGGGATATCAAATTACAGTTGAACACCAAGAAAAGAGTAGCCATACAGTCTTCTGAATTCTCCATTGCATTCCAAGAAGAGGAAACTAAAGATGCAATGAAAAGTATGAAACTAGGGAAAGCAGCTGGATTTGACGGAATATACCCTGAATTTCTGGTTCACTGTGGACCAGCTACAGTAAAATGGCTAACCAACTTCCTTTCAAATATCCTGCAAACTGGAAACATCCCACCTCTGATGAAGAAAACAAAAAAATAGCCATACTGAAACCAAATAAAGATCCCACAAAAGTGGAAAACTATCGTCCAATATCACTTCTAAGTGTCACATACAAGCTTCTTGAGCGCCTGATCTATAATAGAATTTTTGAAACAATCAACAACCACATTCCTATAGAGCAAGCAGGATTCAGACCTGGGAGAAGTTGTAGCGATCAGGTACTTTCTCTCACTACGCACATAGAGAATGGGTATGAGAAGAAATCAATAAGTGTGCCTGCCTTTTTGGATCTGTCAGCGGCCTATGATACTGTTTGGCGAGAAGGACTCCTATTGAAATTTGTGAGTGTTATCCCATGTCGTAAACTTGTGGCCTTACTTAACAATATGCTAAGTAATAGGTACTTTCAGATCTACTCTGATTATGACAGAAGTAGAGTGTTTACATTAAACGATGGTTTACCTCAAGGATCTGTCCTGGCTCCCCTCCTTTTCAGTCTGTACATACACGACTTACCGGAAACATCTTCAAGAAAATTCATTTATGCTGATGACATTTGTTTGGTGACTCAGTGCTCCGAATTTTCTGACGCTGAAACTACTTTATCCGCTGATCTGGAAGCCTTGGGTGTATACTTCAAGAAATGGTGCCTCCACCTAAATCCTCAGAAAACAGTTGTATCTGCATTTCACCTAAGCAACAGACAATCTAATTACAAACCAGAAGTCGAATTCAGAGGCCAAGTGTTACCGTACTGCAGTACACCAAAATACTTGGGAATAACACTAGACAGAACTCGGACTTTTAAGCAGCATCTATCAAATGTGGCTGCTAAAGTCAAAACTAGAAATAATATACTTCAGAAACTTGCTGGTACATCATGGGGAGCTAATACTCAAGTTCTAAGATCTACAGCTTTAGCCCTATTGTATTCTGTTGCTGAATACTGCTGTCCAACCTGGATCAATAGTGTTCACACTAAGAAGATAGATGTGCAACTCAATCAGGCAATGCGAATAATCACGGGATGTATTCGGAGCACGAACACGCTATGGCTGCCTGTTCTCAGCAACATTCCACCTCCAGCCCTAAGAAGATCAGATGCTCTCCTAAATTTATGGGAAAACATTCAGCAGAATCCCCAGCTACCCATTCATCACGATATTGCACAAGCAGAACATCAACGCTTGAAATCAAGGAAACCACCATGGCTCACAGCAGTCAACCTTGAAGGATCCTCTTTCAACGTTAACAATTCATGGAAAATACAGTGGGAGCAGTCTTCAGTAATCAACAAACATCTAGTTGAGAACCCTTCTAAGCGGATACAAGGATTCGACCTCCCCAGGCGACAGTGGAGGATCATCAACCGGATTCGAACTGGACAAGGCAGATGTGGTTACCTACTGCACAAATGGGGATGGGCTAGCTCTGCAAATTGTGACTGTGGTGCCTCCTTACAGACAATCCTTCACATTGTTGCTAACTGTCCTCTTCGAGCTTTCGAAGGAACGATAATAGACGTCCACCATACATCGAAGGGAGCAGTAGAATGGGTCAAACAATTAGACCTAGAATTATAAAATTGTACGAGCTTGTGACTGCACATTTGTCCATTCATTTTGTATATATATATATATATATATATGTAAAATCCATCTACATGCATTCTTCATACGATAAATAAATAATCAGTGGCTAAAACTGCCTTGTGCCTCAACCCGGATGGTAAACGACCTCGTGGGCGACCTAAGAAGAGGTGGCTTGATTGCCTTAGAGAAGACATGCGGCAAGTTAATCTGTGTCCACATGATGCCCTTGACCGACAAAAATGGAGATTGGCATGTGAAGTAGCGGACCCTGCTCCAAAGCGGGACATATGCTAGGAAGATGATGAATATTTTACCAGTTAACTTGCATCAAAATAATTCAACCAACATGTGCATTTGTAAATATAGAGTGAGGGCGCTCGCTATAGATTGGGGGCTTTCCAAAGCCGTGCCGGAGACAGGTTGCAATGACTCACCATCACAATTATATGACATGTGATGATTTCAACAGCGCGCTGCGAAGCCCTGATTTATTACAATCGCAGCTGGCAAGATACCTTAGTTGTAATAATTAAGACTTGCTGTGAAGTACTGGAGGCTACCTCGTATCACATGAACATGGTTAGGTATAGAACAAAACATAGAATTTTCCTAGTGGTAACTTATCTTCTCAAGAAGTAAATTTTTCGCAAGTGCGTCGTGCGATTTTCACTTGTGGGGGAACCTCAAACAAAAGGTATAAAGAAACAATCCGCATACTCTGGAGGCTCTCGAGAACAAAATAACTGCACTGGTAATAAATATCAGTGAAGATGAATTGCAGCGTACCAGAACTTCGTACGTCAGTGCAACGTGTGTTTAGAAAATTAAAGACGGTATTTCCAGCGACTACTCTGAAATTCATGTAAGTAAATATGATTATTAAATATATAAAAAAGTGTAAATGTGTGTAACTGTCACGTGCTGCGCCTTGTCCAGGCGAGTCACTGTAGATATTGGGTGTCACAACTACGCGAATCCTGGCACTATCAGTGAACATTTGAGCGTGCCCTGTCAGTAGATGTACTGGCATGTTAAATATCTCCTTTGGGACAACATTCCAGCACCATGGCGTCTCTAAAAGCTATGGTAGTAAAAAGGGATGTAAAACCAATAGCATTGTTATCACAACTACGCCATGAATTGTAATGCAACCTATAACGGGTGATTCTGTAGATGCAACGAGAATAAGCCAGCAAATATCGTTATGACTTTGGAAGATATTGGAGGTAGAAATCTCAATTTATAATAACTGTTTTAAAATTTCATCACATTCCATCACAAGTCAAGTTTAGAAGCAACATCTTCTAAGAGTTTGTTGAAGCTATTCGAACAACTACTACGAGAATAAGCCAGCTAATAAAGGGTGACTTTAGCAGATGTCGAAGGCAGGATTCTCATTGTTTTACATTTTCACCAAAATCCATCGCTACTCTTGTTTAGGAACATCTTCTAGTGCTTGATTTGTTGTTTATGTGTGGAACTTTTATTTTAATCAAATTATTGTAAGGATAGACATTTTATTTTACACTAGCAACCCGGATCTAGGGGAGGGCGACCGCCCAGGGCCATGGATTTTTAAAAAATTTAATGAATTAATTAATTATACTTTTCAAACTTATTATAATTCGTATTTTTTTCAGTGCAACTATGACCTCCCTTGACCGTTCAGCAAGTTTAGATTTCTGTGAAATAATAGACCTAGAAGTCTTCAGCCAGAAAAAAGTCGCAAAGTAATATTTTAATATTTCATAGTTTACATAATCTTCTTCAAGGGGACTTAAAGGTTTCTTTCATATTATTAAAAAAGTGCAGTGTTGTGTATTCAAAATATTGTAACTATTCTTTATTTTATTATTACAGAACTACTTTCCATTTGATGTGATATTTTTTAATTTCCTATTGTTGTGGGCCCCACCTTATCATATCGCCCAGGGCCCCGCAAGGCCTGGATCCGCTACTGCTCCACGGCTTCGCCCGGTATCTTCAATGGTTTACCCAGCGTAAGCTTAAAAGGCATATTTTTTCCATTTCAATGAACTATGACCTATATCCAATTTCATTCTTGGCGTGATGGGTTAAAATCACTGACTGGACTGTTATTATTATTAATCGTATGGCATACAGTAATATTAGATATCACAGAGAAACAACATATTTACAAATTAATGTCTAAGTTCCTCAAATAATCCATTGAATCTGTAGTCACACGCACTAAATCCCCGAGGGCACCTGGATATAGCCTCAGAGAACAATCACGTACAATATAGGAGATGGTCTGTGTCTCATCACCACAATCACATGCAGATAATTCGTTCCATTTGAACATCGCATCCGCACAAACCATGGTAAGTCCGTATTCCGTTCAGTGTAGTCCGTATTCTTCTTGGTCCTTCAAAGATACGGATGACATATCACGCAGCTCTAAAGTAAAAGTTGAGTTCCAGTCTGTAGTCCATTGATTCATGATATCCAAGTTTCCATCCACTAGTTTCAGAACTGTATGTAGTGGTGGGTTTCTTGATTTGAACCTCCTACACTGGACTGTTAATTATATTATAATGGAGATAGCATGTGCAACGAATTCTTGTCAGACGTAATTTAAGAATGGCGAGGGGCATGGAACACAAATCTCCCTTTCGTCCAATCTGAACTTGACTGTGTATTCTGCGGAACGAAAATTCACAGGCCGAATGAAGAAAAGCCGAGTTGCACTGCCAAGGAAACTCTAAACACATCCCCTCTTCTCTGAAGTCTTAACTGGACACCTTTGCTTGCAACCAGAGAATATGGGTACATATGCTCGACATCACTCGAAAGTTTGCTGCTGGCTGTAACTGGGGTGATGACTCGCTCGCTAGCTAGCTCGTAAACTGTCGGAGAAGCTAGTAATTGAATGGAGATTGTTGGAAGAAATGAAAACGTAAAAACACTTACCGTGGGCGATGTATTGAAGATGGAGATATGCTGTTCTGAACTCTTTTGTAGAACTTTTCATGCTGAACAATTCTTGCACTACTAGTATATGGATATTTTTAACGGTTTACCCAGCGAAAGCTTAAAAGGCGCACGGACGGTAGGTTTTTCTCGACTATTTCACTGAAATCGTTACTGCTCGGCTTCCTTTGGTCATAAATGAATAATTATTTTCTCCAGAAACCTTCCTCAAGAAATCCTTTACAGAATGGAGAAAACCACATCAAAATCCATCCCGTGGTTCTCGAGATTACCCGTCACATCCAAGAATCGGGGACTTTGTTTTATACTAAGCAGAGATAAACATCATATTTTGGGCATTGACAAGTTAAAGCAATCAAGTGCCTTAAAGTAGGGATGTGTTTTTGTTTATTTATTTTTATATTTATTTATCATCTGATTTTGTTAATGGTCAACATATAATATGAATATTTAAAAATAATATCCTTGAACAGTAGTAAATACAGTAATTTCTATTGATAAATAATAGTATTGTACTAAACCTTGTTGGTTGGATATTAGTGAGTATTCAGGAGTTCATCTTCTATATTCATCGACATATTGTATCTGTGGGAGTCCTTTCTAAATCCGCTTTGTATTTGTCTCAGTTAAGGAGATAGATTGTTGTAAGATGTTCTGGCTGTACCTACAGTGAGAACCTCCCCTATAGATCGGAGCCTCGCAGGCACCGTGTGACGGCCGGAGCACTGTGTGTATCAGTGTGTTGAGGAAGGCACTGGCGCTAGCAGTTGCGTAGCACCCAACTAGTTTAACGCATTTACATTTTTTAACTTATTTAATAATCGACACTGAATTATTCTGCTGCTCGAGAAAATACCTCCCTGCTAGATGCGAGTAGCAATCTTTACAAGTTCCTGTTCACCTTATATAATTTTAATGAACAGACGAGTGATCTGACATTACGACCTATTGGGGGACTCTGCTACCACAAAGTTCAATTTTGCAAAATAATACACACAACATAAGCTCGTAGACATACTCAGACACCTGTCTGATGAAAATGATCTACCATAAGACGTATAATGATTCCGTACTTACACTTCGTAGAGACATGAGTCACTCGGGCAAATTAGGGAAGTACAATTCATATATTTAATCTGAATACGAACACCATCCGTAATAGAATCATTATCAGAGCAACTTAAATGGAACTGTGTACAAATGTGCATTACTATTCCAACAAGGAAAGTGTTCTCTTGGAGCAGGGGTGTACAACCCGCGGATAAATATTTTATACTATTGGAAACGTGAATATATATATTGTGAATGATGAGTTAAAAACAAAATTCTCTGAAGTTTCTGTCCTAGAATTTTACAAAAATTATTTACCGAAAGAAATGAAATTGCTCAAAGATCATGCTTTAAAAATGGCAACGTTGTTTGGAAGTACCGGTACCTATTTATGTGAGCAAGCGTTTTCTTTGAAGAAACAAATAAAGTCAAAGTGCCGTTCCCGTTTAAGTGATACACTGTTGGAGGGAAACTTGGGAATTGCCATCGCTAGCATTGAACCTGATCTTGACGGACTATTGAATAATCAACAATGCCAAGCATCACATTAGGAGCATTAGGGTACTACTTGATATGATGGTCAGTTTGATGATATATTGATTTTCTTTTTTTATGTACTTTGATGTTAAGAATTCTGCTTTTTGTAAATATAAAAATTTTACAACCTTGTGATAGTATTATTTTCTTTTATATACCTTTTTGAATTAAGAGTAAGTTTATTGTAAATCAGTAATTTGATAACTTAATAATGCATTTTGCTAAAAAACTTAAAATGGATTTAAGCCATTTAGAGGACAGACAAATGGTAGTGAAACACATTTTTTTGTCTGCTGCTAAAATAGGTTATTCAGACAATAGTAAAATTAGCTTTAGCGGTGGGGTTTGGCGAGTGCCTATGTGGATAGGTAACTTGCGGCCCGCCACTTGTTATGTAAAAATGAACTTGGCCTCCACATATAAAAAGGTTGTGCACCCCTGGCTTAGAGCATTCACTAAAATGGTATCGACCACACCGTGTAGCACACAATACGCACTCACACTGTACAGAAGGTTCATGAAAGCCACGTCGCACGCACAGTTTATGATGGAAGCCATTTGCAGCAAGTCTATTCAGAGCACTCCTCATTTCACTGTTAGGACCGGTCGAATTTTTATTAGACATGGCATCAATCCCATAGAATTCCAGGTCGATTTCCACTCGCTTTCTTTGTCTCATCCTTAGGAATTCCTGTTCTTGTCTTGTAGAAGGCAATATTGTAAATTCTTAAATCTTCAATAAGAAAAGTTTCTCCAGCTATAATCTGTGAGCTGCCTGAATAGGATTGACATTTGGCCGGAAGTTCCACGTCAGTCATCATCCTTCTGCCTCGTGACCAATCCATGTTCGCATAGTTGATGTCATAATATTCTGCATTGCAATATTACACTTGACGTAACAGACAGCTAGGAACGGGGCTTGTAGTAGCGGAGAAAGCCGAAGTTATACGATTGACTTCGCGTCACCACATGGTAGCTTTACGATTGGTTATGAAGTGAGAAGCTTATATCTTCTTTGTTTCAAAGTTTGTATCGCTTCTCATGTGGTCGTGCCAGAGCTTATCTATCTATATTTACGACACTTTACTAAATGTAAATGGGCAAATGACCTCATAGTTCCGCCCCCAACAACAACTAAATGTAAAATACTGTAGTGTAATATTCAACATATCATATTCTCAGAATACATTATATTCCCGGTTCATATCCCGGACATGCCCAGCAATTATACTTTTGTTTTATTTCTTGAAAAGATTCAAAAAGTGTATAAAAGAACCCTAGGAACGTTCTTTTTTTCGTGCGAGACTTGTACTTATACCGGAAATATAAATACATAGTTTGAGGTTAAATGGTATTCTTTTCCTTTTTGTCGGTTTACCCACCTGGTTGGCATTTCCCTCGGACTCAGGTTGGTTGGTTCCTCAGTTTAGGGGCTGCGACAAGGCGGTCATGTAGCCCCGTGTACTTTGGGTGTGTGTAGAATCTGTCTGATAACCGGTGTTAATTGTGAAGGCTGTATTAGTGTGTGTTATCTGTTTTTAATTCAAGTAAGGACTGCAGACTTTGAATTTTTTTCAAGTAGTTCCTAGTTTTGCCACCAAACGCCACCATCAATGACTACTAGTTCAGAACTTGGTTACTAGACACCACCGCAGTCGGCTCCTGGCGACAAACGCTGGAACCTAAGGGCGTTATTCAAATTTGTAACCTATAATTTAGCTTCACACAGGTATAATTAGTGGAAGGTTCTTTAACATGCCATAAATCTATGGGACCGCCGGCTTTACTTCCCTTCTGAAGCAAGGCATACTGAGGGATTTTTAACGCTCTTAAAAAATCCGATGGCTTCGGCCGGGTTTGAACTCGCGATCGTGAGCATAAGAGCACAGCATGTTACGAATTACGCCACCAAAACCGCTACCCTCCCTTGGACTCAGCGAGGGATCCCACCATTACCGCCGCCAGGGCAGTGTCCTGGAGCTTGAAACACCTGGTAGGGGGATACCACTGGTGAGGTGGGACCAGCCTCCTTGCCTATCCCTCCCAATCTTCCCCTCCCTTCTCATCCCTCATGAGGCCCCTGTTCGCTTTGCAGGTGAGGCCGACTGAGCGAGGTGCTGGTCCCTCCTCCCCAGTTGTATCCCCCGACCCCGTGTTTCAAACTCCAGGACACTGTACTGGTGGCTGTAATGGTCGGATCCCTCGCAGAGGCTGAGGGAAAAGCCTACCTGGAGGGTAAAAAGACTTTAGAAAAATAGCGTTTGACCGCAAACTATGTATTTATATTACTGGTATACAGTAAGTACAAGTCTCGCACGAAAGAAAGAAGATTCTTTTATACACTTTAAGAATCTTTTCAAGAGGGTAAAAATGCTGGGCATGTCCGGGATATGAACCCGTGACATCTCGCACCCGAAGCAAGAATCATACCAACAGGCTGACGAGCAAGAAATAGAAAATTTAGGTACTTCAATGTAATGTATTCTGAGAATATGAGTAGTGGAGTAGTGGTGCTTCCAAATAGTGTCATGGCCGCCGCGTGAGTCCAAGCCAATATCTCGCGAACCCATGGTCGGATGTTGACAAATGAGGTGTCGTTGGACTCGGGTTGACGCCCTCTTTCCAATGGACCACTCATTTCAACCCCTAAATAAAACCTACCCCTACTAGGGGGTGAAATTGTAATTTTTTAGTGAAAGCCTCTTTTCAAATGGGACATGTATAAGCTGCACTGCTAAAATGAACTTAAACGTGGTTGCTCATATCGCGCATGCATTTTACGAGATGCCGCTATGGATGAACATTTTTGTTTTTGTTTTTTACGCATGCGCACTGGGGATTTTTGTAAGAGGGCGAGCTCTTTGAAAAAAAATGATTGATAAGAAGAGGTTTTGGTGGTGAGGAGAGAGCCAGATAGTCGCCTACTTTCCTACGACGTTTGCCGATATCTCTCGAACGCAAGATCGGATTTGAACGTGTGACGTGTCAAATCGCTTGTTTCAAAGCCCTATATATGTTATTAATAGGTTAAAGTTTTGAGAATGAGGGAAACAGGCGTTTTGGGGTAAAATTATGATTTTAGACTTTTTCTGATATTTCACGAATGCCTGGTCGGATTTGGTCCTATGACGTGTCAAATGGCTTGTCTCGAAACCCTCTTTATTTTGGTAATAGGTTAAAGTTTTTGAGAATGAGGGAAACAGAATTTTTTGTTGTAAAACCGTGATTTTAGACTTTTTGTTATATCTCACAAACCAATAACGCCAGAGACGTATACGAGGGGTCGTAGGACTCGGGGTGACGCCCCTCCCCTATCTCCCTTTCGAATATAGTATTTATGTTTAAAAAAATGCGAAAGAGCCTAACGACACTTATGTTGAAAACATTTCAGTTTTTAAAACTTTTCTTAAATTTGTCTAAAATGTTCATGACGAGTGGTTGTAGATAGAAAGAGACGATACCACTGGACACGTGTTTCAACGAAGCTATTACTGGCCACGGTGGTGATATACCAATACAGTATTCGCTATTTCGATGAGACGGCGGGTCGAGGGTTCGTTTTCTGATTTTTCCTATGATGGAATTCCTAATTCCTAAACCCCCTGAAGGGGGTCTTTAACGTGTAAACGATTATGAGTGACATGACAAATGATAATTCCTTGATTCGATGAAGTTGGCTTTAGATAGAACAAACAGAACTTGGTTATATGTTGCTTGAAGTGAGTATAGAAAACAAACTTGCTGGGGCAGACTGACAGGATGTGAATGTTATTTGATCTTATTGGAATGCATTGACTTGACAGGGCAATGAAAAAAAGCACAGAGATGCTGAGGACACTTGAAGGTCAAACGATATGGCAACCATGGTGGGAGGGGGAAGCTAGGATGATGTCGCCGATCATGTTCAATGGATGAATTTATATTTTGCGAAGCATTGTTCGGAGAGGGTCATGGGACGACTTGTTTTAAGGGTATTTATTTTTTCGATGTTTCCTATGGTGGACTCATTGATTGAAATAATCCAAAACTGCTAGGGCATGGCCTTGAGATTTTATAAACCGATAATGGGATTTTGACATACAAGATCCACTCAGAACTTGACATGATGTCATTCTTTTTATGGCTTATGAATTTCCCCAAAAAAGACCCAAAACAACAAGATCATGGACTTTTGCTTTTCTTAATATATTGCAAACCCATAATGTAAGATGTTTACTGTGAGTGACGAAATCTAGCTAGGTAACGAAAGAATTATTGTAGGATATATGTATGGTGACTGACACGTCTTTGACCATTGGAACTTGTTTTCAGATCTGACTGTAGTACATAGGGAGTATAGGTTGTAGGCATGGATTGACAAACGGTGCACACAAAATTCAATTTATCGATTCAAGAATTAAGAGTAGACTATCATTAATTAATTGGTTAAAGAGTGTAGCTAAAAATAAAAAAATGGTGACTACATTAAACTAAACTGAACCAAGTCGAATCAAACCCAACCGAACCAAACCAAGCCTAAAGCAAACCAAACCTAATCAAGAACAAGCCAAGGGCTTAAGTGTAAAACTTGTGGGGGAATGCAGTCATTGGCAATGTCCAAAGGAAGGGATAACGCTCTACCTCTAGAGGGTAAGGTAAAGCTAGCGCATGGTGCTAATGCATATTCCCAAGTACATGAACCACACACACACACAACTATCCTATGCTGTTTTTATGAGTTAACTGTTAAAACTTACTCAGTGGTTACTGAGCAAGATGGTCGCTACACACAACAAGCTTTAAATACTTGAGGCTAATAATCTATACACACACACACACGCTTGTTCTAAACTAAACTGTCTTGCTGGCAGTGCTCACACAGTAGGCAAATGACAGAAATGCTTGGCTAACAGAAATACAATCATTTTCGTTTGTCTAATGTTACCAGCTAACCATTACATGCTATAGTGGTGAGCACATGTGCCTCTTGCACTGGAGATCGTAACTCGATTTCTAGCTCTAAGGCCTAGAATGAATCAAACTAAGAAAGAAGGGTATGGTGACGCAGTGGTTAAACTGTTAGCCTTTCACTAAGGTAGACTAGGGTTTGATTTTAGGTTAATATACATGTCATAAACAAACAAACAAACAAACAAACAAACAAAAAAAGCAGAGATAATGTTTAAAACTGATTACACTTGTCTCTTTTCAAATTATTACTTAGATTGCAAATACAAAGGTGGACTGGGTTTGATATTCAGTTAATGCTGCCTATCGCATACTAGCCTGTAAGAAAGCCAAACAAGCAAAAGGCGTAGGTAGAGCAGTGGTAAAATCGCTATGTGTAGAGAACTACCTAACGGTTTTATGAACTGGCAATGGTATGTCGCATAAACAGTGCAGGATACAATCCAGCAACCATAATTTGTATCTTGTGGAGCAGAGAAAACATATATATAGAGAAAGATATAGAAAGCTAGTGTATGTATGGGTAGCATTGATAATTTGACCAGAGAAAATACGATGAGGTAGGGTGGGGAGAGGGAGAATTAACACTTATATATGAATGAATGGTAAATAGTATTTTAGTTTTTTTTCCCCAATAGTTTTGTTTTTTAAATGCAGTGGTAGATAGTCGTTATTTTGTAAAACATTCTTACTTGCAGTAGTAATAAGACTCTATGGTTTCGCTAACACATAGATAGACTGTATTATTGCCATGGTCAAGCACTCACATTAAGATCATTTACAAAATCATAAAATGAAAAATAAAAAATCTTGTTTTGGAAATATCGTTTTTCAACATACACAAAATAAATATATAAAAAATTTGTAAACAGCAAAATGGAAAATCCATGGTCAAGCACTCACATTAAGATCATTTACAAAATCATAAAATGAAAAATAAAAATCTTGTTTTGGAAATATCGATTTTTTTCAACATACACAAAATAAATATATAAAAAATTTGTAAACAGCAAAATGGAAAATCCATGTTTCCATATAGAAAAAATTTAAAAACCTTAAACGGACATTTAAGAAAATATATATAAATGGGAAATTGACAAATGTGTAAATATGAAAATGGAAAAATCCATGTTTCCATATCATGAAATTGAAAAACATCAAACTGTCATTTTAAAAAATGCAAATGGAAAATTGACAAATTGCAATGTGTGAAATGTGAAATTGAACAAATGGCTATCATTATTTTAAAAAAAAAAAGAACATGGTGCTCTATGGTTGAGGTGTGAATCAAACCCTTTCTACTTATTTGGACCACCCGAGACTGAGTAGACTAGTTTAAGTTGTCATACCACTTTTAAAAGTTTGTGTTAAATCTAGGAATTGAACCCAAGAGCTTGTAGGGGAGATCAAAGGTTATAATATGTTAAACAGATAGCCTTGAATGAAGGGTGTGGTAGCTATATAGAGATGAGACGTTTCGCTCGGGGCAGGGAGGCATGGAGATCTGCATCAAACCAGTCAAAGGACTAAAGACTCAAACAACAACATGTACGTTCACCAAAATAATGTTGTGTAACGGTAAATGTTAGTCAACGAACAGTAATGCATTACTAAAACCCATGACACGATACCTAAGAGCTTTTCTAAAATGATTTTAAAATGCCTTTAACCCTATATTGAACACCCAGTTCACAAAACTCATAACTGCAATGTTATGGTAAAACAAAACAAAATCTATATTTCAAAACAAACAAGTGGTTTAGTCAATGTATACTGGAAAAAGTTTTGTAAACACTCAAGTCCTCAAGACCAATTAAATTAGTAACTGTCAGGTTGGCCGAGTGGTTAAGGTGTTTGACTTAAGATCAAATTTCTGTATAAGGAAGCAAGGGTTCGAATCCCTTACCTGACATAACTATTGCCTTAACATGGCTTGGCCACACTGTATTATTATGATACTCAGTACACAAACCATAGATATAGTGTATTGTTTAAGGCCACTCTCTTTCTGAACATAGTCAGAGACTGTTGATGGTTAACAATTGTATTAATAGTGGGACATGGGGATAGCAATTAAGAAAAAACAGCCAATACCCATACAATATTTTTATTCATTTTAGTTTTTTTTTTACAATAGTTACACACTGAATACAACTTTTTATCTCTTTACCATTGTTTGATATAGATTTTAAACACAACGCTTGTTGTAGATCCTTTTACAACTTTCTCTAGGTACTCTTGTTCTTAAAAACTGGGGAAGCCGCAATGGTTTTATAGACATTAAACCCTCATTCTCTTCTTTTTCATCATTATCATCATCATTATTATAAATATTATCTTTATAATTATTATAGTCATTGTCACCATCATTATCATCATCATCATCATCCTCAACATCACTAGAACTATCCAATTCCATTTTTTCCTTTTCAAAAGGGATCTCTTGAAGAGTCTGTGTTGCTTTTGATAGTGTTACGGGTTTATTGAACGTTGACAACTGTCCTAACATGACTTTTTGAGGAGATAAATGTTTTTTCATAAGGAAGTCACTATGTTGAGTAACACTATGTTTTTGTCGGACTTGCTTTTTCTTGTTCTTTTGATCATGTTTTGTTAACACTAACGGTGTTTCATTTGGTATACCACATTGATGAGTACCCACACTTAAGACCTCACCATGTTTACTTTTTAGATGACCTAGACATTTTGTTGTTCTTTGTTTTGAGCACTGCCAAAATATGATGCCATTCGCATTTTCTCGCTTATAGTTATAAGAGTACCCATGATACAGGGCACGTGGTTTACCTTTATTGGTTATAGTATATTCCATAGTAGTCACTGACTTGTATAGTCGATCCGCCTACTACAAAGGTCTGAACACTTGTGGTGAAAGAATGATGTTGTGTTGACGTTTTATGCAGGATAATGTTGGTGGCATATGTGGGTGGCTTATGTTGATGACATGTGTTGTTGGCTGATTTTGGTGGCTTATGTTGATGGTTTATGGTGGTGGCTTATGTTGATGGCTTATGTTGGTGGCTTATGTTGATGACATATGTTGATGACTTATGTTGATAGCTTATGTTGGTGGCTAATGTTGATGACATATGTTGTTGGCTTATGGTGGTGGCTTATGTTGATGGTATATGTTGCTGGCCTATGTTGATGGTTTATGTTAATGGCTTAGGTTAATATCTTAGGTTGATGGCATAAGTTGATGGCTTATGTTGGTGGCTTATGGTGGTGGCTTATGCTGGTGGCTTATGCTAGTGGCTTATGGTGGTGGTTTATGGTGGTGGCTTATGTTGATGACATATGTTGGTGGCTTAAGTTGGTGGCTTATGGTGGTGGCTTATGGTGGTGGGTTATGGTGGTGGATTATGGTGGCTTATAGTGGTGGCTTATGGTGGTGGTTTATGGTGGTGGCTTATGTTGATGACATATGTTGGTGGCTTATGGTGGCTTATGGTGGTGATTTATAGTGGTGGCCTATGTTGGTGGCTTATTTTTGGTGGTTTACGTTAATACCTTATTTGTAATGGCTTATTTGACAAGTTATTGTTGTCAATGTATTTAGAGGATTTTTCTCTTGGTTTTGGAAAGTATCTCAACTCTTTTTTATGGTAGCATAATGCTTACCGCCATGTTTGTAAGCAACAACAACACACTAAAATTCCAAGAATCCAAAGTACTCTAAGGTTAATGATTGTCTCTCAACTCCATTCAACGTCTAGTCAAAAAACATTATATATTTTTCACATTTTACAAAAAAGGTAAATTGGGAAAGTAAGCTATATGTTTAAACTAAAAATCATATCAAATCATATGCTAACTCCAACACCTACGTCTACCCCAATCTCAGTCAAAAAAATATAATATTCTTCAAATTTTTCCAAAACAGTATTTGGAAAGTAGGCCATATTTTGAAAACTAATCATCCTATAAAGTCATATATATATATATACTGAAACCAATGGCTTTTATATCCTTAATCTTAAGAACAAAATATGGAATTTTTGACATTTTTTCCAAAAATGTTCATTTTAAAACGGGGCTATATTTTGGAAACTAGGAATTTTACAAGAAAGTTTGTTTAACGTAAATGGCAGGTATTTACCCCCACTACCCGCAAACCAAGTCCCAGGTCTCTGGGGAAAAATCCAAAAAAAGTTCAATTTGGAAAGTAGGCAATATTTTGAAAACTAATCATCCTAAAAAGTCATATATAGACTCAAACCAATGGCTTTTATGTCCTTAATTGGTAGAACAAAACTTAACATTTTTTCAGTTTTTCCAAAAAAGTCCAATTTTCAAAAATTGTCTATATTTTGGGAACTAAGAATTTTACAAAAAAGTTTGTTTAACGAAAATGAAAGGTCTTTACCCCCCTCTACCCAAAACATAAATTTCAGGTCCCTAGGACAAAAACTGTGCAGTATATATATATATATATATTTTTTGGGGAGGGGGTCTATATTCACTTTACCTCCCCACTTCACAAGATGGCGGCCATAGCTTAACTTAACCTAGCCTAACCTAACCTGACCTACGAGGTGTGATCAAAAAGTTCCAAAAATGTGGCTGCAACTTAACCAAACCTAGCCTAGCCTAACCTAACCTCCCTGTTGACTAGCCCCCTTTGGACGGGTCCTTTTTGAAGGGAGTCATTTTTTTTACGTGTCCCGGAGGACGGGTCCTTGTTGACGGGTCCCTGTGGCGGGTCCTTTGGACTGATCCCTATGGACTGGCCTTGCATTTTATCCAAATTATGTCAAAGGGGACCCGCCACTGGGACCCGTCAACAAGGACCCGTCCTCCGGGACACGTAAAAAAAATGACTCCCTTCAAAAAGGACCCGTCCAATGGGGGCTAGTCAACAGGGAGGTTAGGTTAGGCTAGGCTAGGTTTGGTTAAGTTGCAGCCACATTTTTGGAACTTTTTGATCACACCTCGTAGGTCAGGTTAGGTTAGGCTAGGTTAAGTTAAGCTATGGCCGCCATCTTGTGAAGTGGGGAGGTAAAGTGAATATAGACCCCCTCCCCAAAAAATATATATATATATATACTGCACAGTTTTTGTCCTAGGGACCTGAAATTTATGTTTTGGGTAGAGGGGGGTAAAGACCTTTCATTTTCGTTAAACAAACTTTTTTGTAAAATTCTTAGTTCCCAAAATATAGACAATTTTTGAAAATTGGACTTTTTTGGAAAAACTGAAAAAATGTTAAGTTTTGTTCTACCAATTAAGGACATAAAAGCCATTGGTTTGAGTCTATATATGACTTTTTAGGATGATTAGTTTTCAAAATATTGCCTACTTTCCAAATTGAACTTTTTTTGGATTTTTCCCCAGAGACCTGGGACTTGGTTTGCGGGTAGTGGGGGTAAATACCTGCCATTTACGTTAAACAAACTTTCTTGTAAAATTCCTAGTTTCCAAAATATAGCCCCGTTTTAAAATGAACATTTTTGGAAAAAATGTCAAAAATTCCATATTTTGTTCTTAAGATTAAGGATATAAAAGCCATTGGTTTCAGTATATATATATATGACTTTATAGGATGATTAGTTTTCAAAATATGGCCTACTTTCCAAATACTGTTTTGGAAAAATTTGAAGAATATTATATTTTTTTGACTGAGATTGGGGTAGACGTAGGTGTTGGAGTTAGCATATGATTTGATATGATTTTTAGTTTAAACATATAGCTTACTTTCCCAATTTACCTTTTTTGTAAAATGTGAAAAATATATAATGTTTTTTGACTAGACGTTGAATGGAGTTGAGAGACAATCATTAACCTTAGAGTACTTTGGATTCTTGGAATTTTAGTGTGTTGTTGTTGCTTACAAACATGGCGGTAAGCATTATGCTACCATAAAAAAGAGTTGAGATACTTTCCAAAACCAAGAGAAAAATCCTCTAAATACATTGACAACAATAACTTGTCAAATAAGCCATTACAAATAAGGTATTAACGTAAACCACCAAAAATAAGCCACCAACATAGGCCACCACTATAAATCACCACCATAAGCCACCATAAGCCACCAACATATGTCATCAACATAAGCCACCACCATAAACCACCACCATAAGCCACCACTATAAGCCACCATAATCCACCACCATAACCCACCACCATAAGCCACCACCATAAGCCACCAACATAAGCCACCAACTTAAGCCACCAACATATGTCATCAACATAAGCCACCACCATAAACCACCACCATAAGCCACTAGCATAAGCCACCAGCATAAGCCACCACCATAAGCCACCAACATAAGCCATCAACTTATGCCATCAACCTAAGATATTAACCTAAGCCATTAACATAAACCATCAACATAGGCCAGCAACATATACCATCAACATAAGCCACCACCATAAGCCAACAACATATGTCATCAACATTAGCCACCAACATAAGCTATCAACATAAGTCATCAACATATGTCATCAACATAAGCCACCAACATAAGCCATCAACATAAGCCACCACCATAAACCATCAACATAAGCCACCAAAATCAGCCAACAACACATGTCATCAACATAAGCCACCCACATATGCCACCAACATTATCCTGCATAAAACGTCAACACAACATCATTCTTTCACCACAAGTGTTCAGACCTTTGTAGTAGGCGGATCGACTATACAAGTCAGTGACTACTATGGAATATACTATAACCAATAAAGGTAAACCACGTGCCCTGTATCATGGGTACTCTTATAACTATAAGCGAGAAAATGCGAATGGCATCATATTTTGGCAGTGCTCAAAACAAAGAACAACAAAATGTCTAGGTCATCTAAAAAGTAAACATGGTGAGGTCTTAAGTGTGGGTACTCATCAATGTGGTATACCAAATGAAACACCGTTAGTGTTAACAAAACATGATCAAAAGAACAAGAAAAAGCAAGTCCGACAAAAACATAGTGTTACTCAACATAGTGACTTCCTTATGAAAAAACATTTATCTCCTCAAAAAGTCATGTTAGGACAGTTGTCAACGTTCAATAAACCCGTAACACTATCAAAAGCAACACAGACTCTTCAAGAGATCCCTTTTGAAAAGGAAAAAATGGAATTGGATAGTTCTAGTGATGTTGAGGATGATGATGATGATGATAATGATGGTGACAATGACTATAATAATTATAAAGATAATATTTATAATAATGATGATGATAATGATGAAAAAGAAGAGAATGAGGGTTTAATGTCTATAAAACCATTGCGGCTTCCCCAGTTTTTAAGAACAAGAGTACCTAGAGAAAGTTGTAAAAGGATCTACAACAAGCGTTGTGTTTAAAATCTATATCAAACAATGGTAAAGAGATAAAAAGTTGTATTCAGTGTGTAACTATTGTAAAAAAAAAACTAAAATGAATAAAAATATTGTATGGGTATTGGCTGTTTTTTCTTAATTGCTATCCCCATGTCCCACTATTAATACAATTGTTAACCATCAACAGTCTCTGACTATGTTCAGAAAGAGAGTGGCCTTAAACAATACACTATATCTATGGTTTGTGTACTGAGTATCATAATAATACAGTGTGGCCAAGCCATGTTAAGGCAATAGTTATGTCAGGTAAGGGATTCGAACCCTTGCTTCCTTATACAGAAATTTGATCTTAAGTCAAACACCTTAACCACTCGGCCAACCTGACAGTTACTAATTTAATTGGCCTTGAGGACTTGAGTGTTTACAAAACTTTTTCCAGTATACATTGACTAAACCACTTGTTTGTTTTGAAATATAGATTTTGTTTTGTTTTACCATAACATTGCAGTTATGAGTTTTGTGAACTGGGTGTTCAATATAGGGTTAAAGGCATTTTAAAATCATTTTAGAAAAGCTCTTAGGTATCGTGTCATGGGTTTTAGTAATGCATTACTGTTCGTTGACTAACATTTACCGTTACACAACATTATTTTGGTGAACGTACATGTTGTTGTTTGAGTCTTTAGTCCTATCTCCCCTACAAGCTCTTGGGTTCAATTCCTAGATTTAACACAAACTTTTAAAAGTGGTATGACAACTTAAACTAGTCTACTCAGTCTCGGGTGGTCCAAATAAGTAGAAAGGGTTTGATTCACACCTCAACCATAGAGCACCATGTTCTTTTTTTTTTTAAATAATGATAGCCATTTGTTCAATTTCACATTTCACACATTGCAATTTGTCAATTTTCCATTTGCATTTTTTAAAATGACAGTTTGATGTTTTTCAATTTCATGATATGGAAACATGGATTTTTCCATTTTCATATTTACACATTTGTCAATTTCCCATTTATATATATTTTCTTAAATGTCCGTTTAAGGTTTTTAAATTTTTTCTATATGGAAACATGGATTTTCCATTTTGCTGTTTACAAATTTTTTATATATTTATTTTGTGTATGTTGAAAAAAATCGATATTTCCAAAACAAGATTTTTATTTTTCATTTTATGATTTTGTAAATGATCTTAATGTGAGTGCTTGACCATGGATTTTCCATTTTGCTGTTTACAAATTTTTTATATATTTATTTTGTGTATGTTGAAAAACGATATTTCCAAAACAAGATTTTTTATTTTTCATTTTATGATTTTGTAAATGATCTTAATGTGAGTGCTTGACCATGGCAATAATACAGTCTATCTATGTGTTAGCGAAACCATAGAGTCTTATTACTACTGCAAGTAAGAATGTTTTACAAAATAACGACTATCTACCACTGCATTTAAAAAACAAAACTATTGGGGAAAAAAAACTAAAATACTATTTACCATTCATTCATATATAAGTGTTAATTCTCCCTCTCCCCACCCTACCTCATCGTATTTTCTCTGGTCAAATTATCAATGCTACCCATACATACACTAGCTTTCTATATCTTTCTCTATATATATGTTTTCTCTGCTCCACAAGATACAAATTATGGTTGCTGGATTGTATCCTGCACTGTTTATGCGACATACCATTGCCAGTTCATAAAACCGTTAGGTAGTTCTCTACACATAGCGATTTTACCACTGCTCTACCTACGCCTTTTGCTTGTTTGGCTTTCTTACAGGCTAGTATGCGATAGGCAGCATTAACTGAATATCAAACCCAGTCCACCTTTGTATTTGCAATCTAAGTAATAATTTGAAAAGAGACAAGTGTAATCAGTTTTAAACATTATCTCTGCTTTTTTTGTTTGTTTGTTTGTTTGTTTGTTTGTTTATGACATGTATATTAACCTAAAATCAAACCCTAGTCTACCTTAGTGAAAGGCTAACAGTTTAACCACTGCGTCACCATACCCTTCTTTCTTAGTTTGATTCATTCTAGGCCTTAGAGCTAGAAATCGAGTTACGATCTCCAGTGCAAGAGGCACATGTGCTCACCACTATAGCATGTAATGGTTAGCTGGTAACATTAGACAAACGAAAATGATTGTATTTCTGTTAGCCAAGCATTTCTGTCATTTGCCTACTGTGTGAGCACTGCCAGCAAGACAGTTTAGTTTAGAACAAGCGTGTGTGTGTGTGTATAGATTATTAGCCTCAAGTATTTAAAGCTTGTTGTGTGTAGCGACCATCTTGCTCAGTAACCACTGAGTAAGTTTTAACAGTTAACTCATAAAAACAGCATAGGATAGTTGTGTGTGTGTGTGGTTCATGTACTTGGGAATATGCATTAGCACCATGCGCTAGCTTTACCTTACCCTCTAGAGGTAGAGCGTTATCCCTTCCTTTGGACATTGCCAATGACTGCATTCCCCCACAAGTTTTACACTTAAGCCCTTGGCTTGTTCTTGATTAGGTTTGGTTTGCTTTAGGCTTGGTTTGGTTCGGTTGGGTTTGATTCGACTTGGTTCAGTTTAGTTTAATGTAGTCACCATTTTTTTATTTTTAGCTACACTCTTTAACCAATTAATTAATGATAGTCTACTCTTAATTCTTGAATCGATAAATTGAATTTTGTGTGCACCGTTTGTCAATCCATGCCTACAACCTATACTCCCTATGTACTACAGTCAGATCTGAAAACAAGTTCCAATGGTCAAAGACGTGTCAGTCACCATACATATATCCTACAATAATTCTTTCGTTACCTAGCTAGATTTCGTCACTCACAGTAAACATCTTACATTATGGGTTTGCAATATATTAAGAAAAGCAAAAGTCCATGATCTTGTTGTTTTGGGTCTTTTTTGGGGAAATTCATAAGCCATAAAAAGAATGACATCATGTCAAGTTCTGAGTGGATCTTGTATGTCAAAATCCCATTATCGGTTTATAAAATCTCAAGGCCATGCCCTAGCAGTTTTGGATTATTTCAATCAATGAGTCCACCATAGGAAACATCGAAAAAATAAATACCCTTAAAACAAGTCGTCCCATGACCCTCTCCGAACAATGCTTCGCAAAATATAAATTCATCCATTGAACATGATCGGCGACATCATCCTAGCTTCCCCCTCCCACCATGGTTGCCATATCGTTTGACCTTCAAGTGTCCTCAGCATCTCTGTGCTTTTTTTCATTGCCCTGTCAAGTCAATGCATTCCAATAAGATCAAATAACATTCACATCCTGTCAGTCTGCCCCAGCAAGTTTGTTTTCTATACTCACTTCAAGCAACATATAACCAAGTTCTGTTTGTTCTATCTAAAGCCAACTTCATCGAATCAAGGAATTATCATTTGTCATGTCACTCATAATCGTTTACACGTTAAAGACCCCCTTCAGGGGGTTTAGGAATTAGGAATTCCATCATAGGAAAAATCAGAAAACGAACCCTCGACCCGCCGTCTCATCGAAATAGCGAATACTGTATTGGTATATCACCACCGTGGCCAGTAATAGCTTCGTTGAAACACGTGTCCAGTGGTATCGTCTCTTTCTATCTACAACCACTCGTCATGAACATTTTAGACAAATTTAAGAAAAGTTTTAAAAACTGAAATGTTTTCAACATAAGTGTCGTTAGGCTCTTTCGCATTTTTTTAAACATAAATACTATATTCGAAAGGGAGATAGGGGAGGGGCGTCACCCCGAGTCCTACGACCCCTCGTATACGTCTCTGGCGTTATTGGTTTGTGAGATATAACAAAAAGTCTAAAATCACGGTTTTACAACAAAAAATTCTGTTTCCCTCATTCTCAAAAACTTTAACCTATTACCAAAATAAAGAGGGTTTCGAGACAAGCCATTTGACACGTCATAGGACCAAATCCGACCAGGCATTCGTGAAATATCAGAAAAAGTCTAAAATCATAATTTTACCCCAAAACGCCTGTTTCCCTCATTCTCAAAACTTTAACCTATTAATAACATATATAGGGCTTTGAAACAAGCGATTTGACACGTCACACGTTCAAATCCGATCTTGCGTTCGAGAGATATCGGCAAACGTCGTAGGAAAGTAGGCGACTATCTGGCTCTCTCCTCACCACCAAAACCTCTTCTTATCAATCATTTTTTTTCAAAGAGCTCGCCCTCTTACAAAAATCCCCAGTGCGCATGCGTAAAAAACAAAAACAAAAATGTTCATCCATAGCGGCATCTCGTAAAATGCATGCGCGATATGAGCAACCACGTTTAAGTTCATTTTAGCAGTGCAGCTTATACATGTCCCATTTGAAAAGAGGCTTTCACTAAAAAATTACAATTTCACCCCCTAGTAGGGGTAGGTTTTATTTAGGGGTTGAAATGAGTGGTCCATTGGAAAGAGGGCGTCAACCCGAGTCCAACGACACCTCATTTGTCAACATCCGACCATGGGTTCGCGAGATATTGGCTTGGACTCACGCGGCGGCCATGACACTATTTGGAAGCACCACTACTCCACTACTAATATGATATGTTGAATATTACACTACAGTATTTTACATTTAGTTGTTGTTGGGGGCGGAACTATGAGGTCATCTGCCCATTTACATTTAGTAAAGTGTCGTAAATATAGATAGATAAGCTCTGGCACGACCACATGAGAAGCGATACAAACTTTGAAACAAAGAAGATATAAGCTTCTCACTTCGTAACCAATCGTAAAGCTACCATGTGGTGATGCAAAGTCAATCGAATAACTTCGGCTTTCTCCGCTACTCCAAGCCCAGTTCCTAGCTGTCTGTAATGTCAGGTCAATATTACAGCCCAAGTGCGTCAGTGCCTGGTCGGCTGTATCTTTAGCTTGTGCAGTGTGATCGCTTGTTATTCTAGCAGTTTGGCAACCTTGCTCCCTGACCACATGACGTGGCGAGAACTAGATTATTTGGAGAATTTTCCATTTTGAGTTCCGTATTGACTTTACAACTATCAAATGGGGTTTGTTTGTTCTCCGCCCAATCAATACCTTTAAATACTATAATTTTCACAGTTTATTGTTACTTGGACATGTTTCGGGCCATACCTGGGCCCTTCTTCAGCCTTGAATAGTTTCCAAAAAATATATTAAAGACATGCATTTAAAAATATACAACACTCTTAAAATACTTAATGGTATAAATACATAAAAACAACATTAAAATACTCATTTGGAAAGAGAATAAAAACATAAAGATTTCTTCATCTATACATATTCATGAAGTTTGCTATTTTTGGTTGTTTAATAGCGGTAAGTAACCATTTTGCTGATCAAAAAACTAATATGTCTGTAAGTTCCGCTGATTTAGTCCTTTTAGTGACCTAATTGTGCTGGATATTCTAAGGCTTAACATGTTTTGGCCTTTGCAAAACTAGGAATTCTTCTTGGTTTATGTAGTGCTTGAGCGGAGATGCCACTGTTCAGTTTGCTGTCCCTTTTTGACAACTGCAAAGATAATAATCTAAACTATAGCATTGGCAGATTTCTTTGTGTGAGGTTAAGATTATATAAAGAATCAAGACTTAAACTTCCAGCGTAAATTGGCAATAATAGTTTAATCCTTGCTCCCACCTGGAAACAGGACCTGAGGAACGCCTTTCTTATGCGGGGGCTAGAAGGAGCGAGAAGTCTTAATAGAAACACATTAAGAAAATTTTTAAATTGAATTAACTTGACGAGCGAGTAGCTTGGACTTACCCATGTTGTGTTGAAGCTGACTGATTACGAACTGATGTGCTGTGTGTGAGACCTAGCGGCCAAGATCGCGCATGTGACACGTCTACAGGCATACGGAGGGACGGGGGTAAAGGAGGGGAGGACGGGTTCATTGGCTTCTTAATTATTCCGTGTGGCTATGCGCCTACTTTAGAATAAATTGATCTACGGGGGGGATCAGATGTAGGTTGTATTTTGGGGGGTTGGGAAAAATGACTGTCTATAGAAAGAGATTTTTTGCGTGTTCTTTTTTTTTTCGGGAAAAATTTATGTATATTCTCAAATAAAATATTAGCGTCAAAATTGATTTCATTGAGATTTAGTCCTGGATTTAAGCGCTGTGCAATATCTATTTCAATCTGTTCAAGAACATTCATAGTTGCCCCTTTCTTTACGTAGTGCATAATTTCCATGTCTTTCTCAATACTTGTGAATTTGTGGCCTGTTTCTTTTGTATGGTTTCCCATAGCCGAAATTTTTTTATGTTTTATGGCATTAACATGTTCAAGGTATCTTGTACAGAAGCTACGTCCGGTTTGACCTAAATAATTAGCCCCACATTCTTGGCAATTAAGTTTATAGATTCCTGATGACTGGTATTTGTTCGTAATATTAATTTTACTGGAGTTGTAAACAATTTTGTGGTTATTGTTATTGGTTTTAAAAGCGACTTTAACGTTAATTTTTTTTAGAACGTTCGTTACATCGTACGTATTCTGATTGATATATGTGAACACTGCGAATTGCGATTTTTCCTTTTTTTCGGGAATAAGGTGGGAATTAGGCCTATTTTTAAGTTTATTGATGATATTAACAATTTCGGTTCGGTTATAACCATTAGCTTCTGCAATTTGAAAAATGACGTCGATTTCGTGTTGATAATCTTCCTTGGACATAGGGGTTTTGACCGCTCTATTTATGTAGCTTATGAAGGCTGCCCTTTTATGGCTTTGTGGGTGGTTGGAACTCTTTTTGATTACTGTACTGGTTTGAGTAGGTTTTCTGTATATACTATATTGAAATTTCCCTTTGTTGATGCTTAAATTAAGATCCAGATAATTAATCGAATTATTATTAAAAGTTTCCCCCGTGAATTTAAGATTGTTGTCAATATTATTCAAATTTGTAAGTAACTGATCCAGGTTTAATGACGTTTTGTCAAGAACAACAAAAATGTCATCTACATATCGTCCCCAAAAATCTATGCCCTTATTATTGTTCAAGATTTCAGTCGCTTCTATGTGATCGATGAATATGTTGGTTATAATTCCAGAAGCTGGGGAACCCATCGCAAGGCCTTGATTTTGCTTGTAAATCTGATCATTAAATTTGAAAAAGTTGTTGTTAAGCATGAATCTAAGAATTTCCATGAACTCGTCTATTTCAATTTCTGATAGTTTTTCGTTGTTTTTTAGGTTGTTTTCTATGATGTCTATTGTTTTTTGTACAGGAATGTTAGTGTACATATCTTTGATGTCTATAGTATGGAACGAATGCGAGGGTTTGATGTTCATGTTTTTGGTTTCTTCACAAAAATGAAGTGAGTTTTTAAAGGATCTATTGGCTTTAAAAGTGTAGTGAGAACTAAGAAATTTTTGGATGAACTGAGCTATTCGATAAGTTGGGCTATTCCTGTAGTTAACAATAGGTCTAATAGGGATATTTTCTCTATGGATTTTGGGAAGAGCTGTGAGGGTTGGAATGCCAGGTTTCATATTAATCAAACTATTGCTTTGCTTGTCGTTCATGATGAAAACTGTGTCTTTAAGAATTTGCTTAAGCTTCCTTTGAGTGGTTGCAGTTGGATCTTTACTGATTCTTGAGAAGTTGTTACTGCTCAAAAAATTCTTCGGTTTTCATGATGTAGTCTTTTTTATTCATAATAACAGTGGTGTTACCTTTGTCGGCTTTGGTGACTACAAGGTTGTTATCTTTTATCTTCCTATTAAGTTTTAATATGTCAGAATTGCTTTTACTTTTGGTGGTTTTGCTCCGTTCCAAAACTATACTTATTCTCTTAATAGTTTCATGCCGTGCTCCGTTCTGCTCGTCAGGTGGTAGTTTTTTAATTGCAATTTCGGTTTCTGCAATGAGTAACATGGTGTTTTTCTTATTGTGTTCAGCATCCCTATTGAATTGGGGCCCTTTTCCTAGAATGTCTAATTCTGCGTCTACGAAATCCGTTTGTTAAATATTTTTAACAGGCTCTCTTTCTATAGACAGTCATTTTTCCCAACCCCCCAAAATACAACCTACAACTGATCCCCCCCCCGTAGATCAATTTATTCTAAAGTAGGCGCATAGCCACACGGAATAATTAAGAAGCCAATGAACCCGTCCTCCCCTCCTTTACCCCCGTCCCTCCGTATGCCTGTAGACGTGTCACATGCGCGACCTTGGCCGCTAGGTCTCGCACACAGCACATCAGTTCGTAATCAGTCAGCTTCAACACAACATGGGTAAGTCCAAGCTACTCGCTCGTCAAGTTAATTCAATTTAAAAATTTTCTTAATGTGTTTCTATTAAGACTTCTTGCTCCTTCTAGCCCCCGCATAAGAAAGGCGTTCCTCAGGTCCTGTTTCCGGGTGGGAGCAAGGATTAAACTATTATTGCCAATTTACGCTGGAAGTTTAAGTCTTGATTCTTTATATAATCTTAACCTCAAACAAAGAAATCTGCCAATGCTATAGTTTAGATTATTATCTTTGCAGTTGTCAAAAAGGGACAGCAAACTGAACAGTGGCATCTCCGCTCAAGCACTACATAAACCAAGAAGAATTCCTAGTTTTGCAAAGGCCAAAACATGTTAAGCCTTAGAATATCCAGCACAATTAGGTCACTAAAAGGACTAAATCAGCGGAACTTACAGACATATTAGTTTTTTGATCAGCAAAATGGTTACTTACCGCTATTAAACAACCAAAAATAGCAAACTTCATGAATATGTATAGATGAA
Source organism: Meconema thalassinum (assembly GCA_946902985.2). Taxonomy (NCBI): domain Eukaryota; kingdom Metazoa; phylum Arthropoda; class Insecta; order Orthoptera; family Tettigoniidae; genus Meconema; species Meconema thalassinum. Next base: position 123,047,502 of record OX336397.1, read on the forward strand.
GAAATCTTTATGTTTTTATTCTCTTTCCAAATGAGTATTTTAATGTTGTTTTTATGTATTTATACCATTAAGAATTTTAAGAGTGTTGTATATTTTTAAATGCATGTCTTTAATATATTTTTTGGAAACTATTCAAGGCTGAAGAAGGGCCCAGGTATGGCCCGAAACATGTCCAAGTAACAATAAACTCTGAAAATTATAGTATTTAAAGGTATTGATTGGGCGGAGAACAAACAAACCCCATTTGATAGAGGCGAGAACTGTCGATCCTATTCTAGCAGCTCACAGAGTATAGTTCATATGTTAGCCTGGAGGGTGACATTTTTGAAATTCCCAAAGTTCTTTTCAAGAATCTTGCCTTGACATTTTCTAGAACTCGAGGTCGGATGGTGTTCCAATAGAATAGAATAGTGTCATTGCTGTTCTTAGAGACACTTTAGTGGGATCGGTGACATCATATATGTTTTTGATAGCTGCCAAGTACCTTTCCCTCACATGGCTTCTGAAGGAATTAGCAGATGGTTGAAAAGTGATCCTTAAATATTTACAAGAATTCACAAGTTCCAAGACTGTTTCATTGCTTTGTATCCTGTCATTTGCTGCTACTCTTCCTCCTTTCCGGAAAACCATTTGAACTGTCTTCTTTCTATTTATGAGACTGTTTCTGTCAGCATATTCATCAAGTCTATCCATTACTGCTTGGAGATCTTCTCTATTGCTTGAGCCTAATGCAAAACCATCCGCATTCTGGTACAACACGACCGGTGTATTAAGGGTAATACTTGTGATATCTGCTAAGGCTATGTTGAATAATAGCGGGCTAACGCTCTACATTATCCCTTCAGTTCAAGGAATGACTGGTTGTAGCTTCACAGGGTTTGGACAGTCAGCTTCAAAATTTTTAAAGTTCTGTAACATATGATCATCACAATAATTGAATACTTAATGATTTTCGTGCACTGAGAGTAAGTAAGATTTCAAGAAAAGGAAGCTTGTAGTTTAACGTGACCGTTAATCTAGAGATCATGAGCCACGGGACCTCCTTTTTACGTGGAATCTGAACCATAGGACATGGCATTTCACTGCGAAAATCTCACATGCATTGACCGGGAATCGAACCCGGACCGCCTTGGTGAGAGGCATACAGCTAGACCGCTGAGCCACCACGCCCCCTAAGTAAGATTTCATACTGCACAGCGAGCCCAGAGCGTTTAGTTATCTAGGCAATGCTGGGCTATCCTATTGGTTGGCACGGGCAAGCAAGTGACTTTGGCTGCTCCTCCCTCATGTTCAGAGTTGTTCTGTGTTTGGTACAGTCGTAATCATACTCATGAGAGGGGCTGATGACCTAGATGTCTACTCCTTGTAACATCAAACATAATTTGCGACAGCTGTTAGGTTGTGTATTGTACTAATAGTACAAGTTGTTAAGATGGAAGTTGGAGATTTAAAATATCAGATCCATGCGGGACTAGAACCCGCTGGCCCCACATATGTTCCCTTGCCAAATGAGATCAGTTCAGTGGTAGAGAAACGGTGAACAAAACCAGAGTCTGCTAGTTCGGTCCCATGTGAGTCCAAACTTCTATCTATCTTCCATCTACTGTAAATGTATACAATATGTGATGCTGATGGGAGAAAACAATTATGGAAATAATCATTTCTCATTCTATTTTCAGGACTGAATTACCAAGCTTATCGTCTTCAGGAAATTCATACGGCATCATCATACAGTGTTTCATATTTTAGTCAGAAATGGGCGATGAGAAGATTTCTTCAGGTGATTTACCAAGAATGTTAGCTGTTGTACCCAAAGATTTTCCAAAGAATTACTTGTTAGAAGTACAAGCAACCGAAATCAAAACTCTCATCTCTAGCAATATTGCCAATGGCTTTAAATCAGAATATTATCCCCGAGTCGATTCTTGTTTGTTCAGTGATGAAGGAGCATTTATTGTTGCTTGTCCTGACGAACATACTGAAACTTGGTTAACGTTGCTTATTGGCGAGAAACAGGTACGTTTTTGTCCTGGCCTCAAGGTCATTAATATAGAGGATATACCCCAGTTCACCAAGTGCCATGTGTATCTCCCTGAAGGAACTGACATGGATTTAAAGCTATTTGAGCACCAAAACTGTGGTGTGAACACTGCGTACTGGAGAATTAAAGAGAGTCCTGCTTCACCTATGAATCATATAGGGAGGGTTCCAAAGGCAGGACGCTTACATTATGTATTGATGATTGACGAACCCTCCATGGAAGTGTTGAAGGCAAATAACTACAGTTTGTACTATTCACTTTCCAAAGTTAAATTTGAAAATCGTTCCAAGATGGTGCGAGATCCCACTACAGGATGTCTTGATGCTCAATTTATTCTAGTGGCAGAGCTTGAGTTTGCCTCCGTTGTACTTGAGATTTAGTAACACATTCTGTAACGTTGGTAAAGGGGCCAATAAAGTTTTTGGTTTTAGCATTAGGAGTAAGTGTCAATTTATGTACACTCGTTCCCAGAATTGGATTTAAGAAAGAAGGAAGATTGTAGTTTTACATGACAGTTAATTAGCAACCTTGAGCCACGGGACCACCATTTGTACTTGGGAATCCGAACCACAGTATGTGATATATCACTTGGAAAATCTCGCGTGCATTAACCGGGAATTGATACCCGGTCCAAGGCAGGCGGCTTGACCACTGCATTATCATACATTGGATTCTGTCGTCTGCTTTGATGACCTAAGAGGCTTTCTTCTAATCTGGGTATAATTACACTAGGGTGGCCGATTCCTTTATGCTCTTATATGGAATGTGGTCCTGTCATCCATCCAAGTTCTCACCATCCCCAATGTTGCTTAACTTTGGGGCACTTGGAAGTTGTCAGAAGAATGAGAGATTGGCATTCCACGGCTGGTCCACCAATAACTTGATTTCTTCCCTTGAATGCGGTGTTATTGGCGTAGGTTAGAGCAAAATGTAGCTTTTCCCCCGTGTGGTTGTGACAGTATGAGTGTTGCTGAGTAATGGTATATATGGCACAGCTGCTACTCGCAGGGTTACTGTCGCAGTCAGGAAAGAAATGAACTAGCTCACCTTGCCTAGTATCCTCCCTTGGTTTCTGTGGTTTCTATCCATGGAATCTACACACTTGGCCAAATTGTTTGCAACTGTGTTTAAATAATCACAAAAGTGTATTATAGTCACACTTGGATATGTCCTTCCAGCGTTCAATATTTCTATCCCCAGTGTGCCTCTGGAACAAGTAGATCACTGTAAGTATTGTATTTAAAAGCTGCTCATGGTGAAGGACGTTGAGAACAGAACACATGCACATCGGGTCTTCCATATGAGAAATATTCACCGCGTTGCTCAGTTGTCATCTCCACCCTGCTCTGTGGATGTGACGCCTGGACTCTGTATCATATTAATAATAATGATAATGTTATTGGTTTTACATCCCTTTTAACAACCCTGCCTTTTAGAGACGCCGGGGAATTTTGCCCTGAAGGGGATCTTTAACGTGCCAGTAAATGTACTGACATGGCTCCCTCGCATTTGCGCACCCCCAAATGCCAGCTGACTGCGCCAGGTTTCGAACCTGCAACCTGTATCATATTCATAGAACACTGGCAATGCTTGTGGCCTTGCAGTAGCCTTCCCAGTGTGCACTAGCAAGCGTCTTGGTGAGGTGTACCATACCAACTGGTGAGTCTTGCCCAGTATGTACTAGCCAGTGTCTTGGTGTGGTGTACCATACCAACTGATGACCCTTCCCAGAGTGCACTAGCGAGCATCTTGGTGAGGTGTACCATACCAACTGGTGAGCCTTCCCAGTATGCACTAGCCAGTGTCTTGGTGAGGTGTACCATACCAACTGATGAGTCTTGCCCAGAATGTACTAGCCAGCATCTTGGTGAGGTGTACCATACCAACTGGTGAGCCTTCCCAGTATGCACTAGCCAGTGTCTTGGTGAGGTGTACCATACCAACTGGTGAGTCTTGCCCAGAATGTACTAGCCAGCATCTTGGTGAGGTGTACCATACCAACTGGTGAGCCTTCCCAGTATGCACTAGCCAGTGTCTTGGTGAGGTGTACCATACCAACTGGTGAGTCTTGCCCAGTATGTACTAGCCAGCAACTTGGTGAGGTGTACCATACCAACTGATGAGTCTTGCCCAGAATGTACTAGCCAGCATCTTGGTGAGGTGTACCATACCAACTGGTGAGCCTTCCCAGTATGCACTAGCCAGTGTCTTGGTGAGGTGTACCATACCAACTGGTGAGTCTTGCCCAGAATGTACTAGCCAGCATCTTGGTGAGGTGTACCATACCAACTGGTGAGCCTTCCCAGTATGCACTAGCCAGCATCTTGGTGAGGTGTACCATACCAACTGGTGAGCCTTCCCAGTATGCACTAGCCAGCGTCTTGGTGAGGTGTACCATACCAACTGGTGAGTCTTGCCCAGTATGTACTAGCCAGTGTCTTGGTGTGGTGTACCATACCAACTGATGACCCTTCCCAGAGTGCACTAGCGAGCATCTTGGTGAGGTGTACCATACCAACTGGTGAGCCTTCCCAGTATGCACTAGCCAGTGTCTTGGTGTGGTGTACCATACCAACTGGTGAGCCTTCCCAGTATGCACTAGCCAGTGTCTTGGTGAGGTGTACCATACCAACTGTTGAGTCTTCCCAGTATGCACTAGCCAGTGTCTTGGTGTGGTGTACCGTACCAACTGGTGAGCCTTCCCAGTATGCACTAGCCAGCATCTTGGTGAGGTGTACCATACCAACTGGTGAGTCTTGCCCAGTATGTACTAGCCAGCATCTTGGTGAGGTGTACCATACCTACTGGTCAGCCTTCCCAGTATGCACTAGCCAGCGACTTGGTGAGGTGTACCGTACCAACTGATGAGCCTTCCCAGTATGTACTAGCCAGCATCTTGGTGAGGTGTACCATACCAACTGGTGAGCCTTCCCAGTGTGCACTAGCCAGCATCTTGGTGTGGTGTACCATACCTACTGGTCAGCCTTCCCAGTATGTACTAGCCAGCGACTTGGTGTGGTGTACCATACCAACTGGTGAGCCTTCCCAGTGTGCACTAGCCAGCATCTTGGTGTGGTGTACCATACCAACTGGTGAGTCTTCCCAGTGTGCACTAGCCAGCATCTTGGTGTGGTGTACCATACCAACTGGTGAGTCTTGCCCAGTATGCACTAGCCAGCGACTTGGTGAGGTGTACCGTACCAACTGATGAGCCTTCCCAGTGTGCACTAGCCAGCATCTTGGTGTGGTGTACCATACCAACTGATGAGTCTTGCCCAGTATGTACTAGCCAGCATCTTGGTGAGGTGTACCGTACCAACTGATGAGCCTTCCCAGTATGTACTAGCCAGCATCTTGGTGAGGTGTACCGTACCAACTGATGAGCCTTCCCAGTATGTACTAGCCAGCATCTTGGTGAGGTGTACCGTACCAACTGATGAGCCTTCCCAGTATGTACTAGCCAGCATCTTGGTGAGGTGTACCATACCAACTGGTGAGTCTTGCCCAGTATGCACTAGCCATTGTCTTGGTGAGGTGTACCATACCAACTGGTGAGTCTTGCCCAGTATGTACTAGCCAGCATCTTGGCGAGGTGTACCATACCAACTGGTGAGTCTTGCCCAGTATGTACTAGCCAGCATCTTGGTGAGGTGTACCATACCAACTGGTTAGTCTTGCCCAGTATGTACTAGCCAGTGTCTTGGTGTGGTGTACCATACCAACTGGTGAGCCTTCCCAGTATGCACTAGCCAGCGTCTTGGTGTGGTGTACCATACCAACTGGTGAGTCTTGCCCAGTATGTACTAGCCAGCATCTTGGCGAGGTGTACCATACCAACTGGTGAGTCTTGCCCAGTATGTACTAGCTAGCATCTTGGCGAGGTGTACCATACCAACTGGTGAGTCTTGCCCAGTATGTACTAGCCAGTGTCTTGGTGTGGTGTACCATACCAACTGGTGAGCCTTCCCAGTGTGCACTAGCCAGCATCTTGGTGAGGTGTACCATACCAACTGGTGAGTCTTGCCCAGTATGTACTAGCCAGCAACTTGGTGAGGTGTACCATACCAACTGGTGAGTCTTGCCCAGTATGTACTAGCCAGCGTCTTGGTGTGGTGTACCATACCAACTGGTGAGCCTTCCCAGTATGTACTAGCCAGTGTCTTGGTGTGGTGTACCATACCAACTGATGAGCCTTACCAGTATGCACTAGCTAGCATCTTGGTGAGGTATACCATACCAACTGATGAGCCTTCCCAGTATGTACTAGCCAGTATCTTGGTGAGGTGTACCATTCCAACTGATGAGCCTTCCCAGTATGTACTAGCTAGCATCTTGGTGAGGTGTACCATACCAACTAATGAGCCGTCCCAGTATGTACTAGCCAGCATATTGGTGAGCTGTACCATACCAACTGTTGAGCCTTCCCAGTAAGTACTAGCCTGTGTCTTGGTGAGGTGTACCATACCAACTGTTGAGCCTTCCCAGTATGTACTAGCCAGCATATTGGTGAGCTGTACCATACCAACTGATAACCCCAATAGTACACTGGGTCGAAACGCTGGCAAAATTGAATTGAGCTCACCGGATCCGTTTTTCTAAATATTTGATAATGTGTTGATGTGGATAATCGACACTTAACAATGTACTGTGTTGTATTTGGATTCTTTTCTGCAAACTTAACTCTGTAGTGCCGGGGAAAAGTGGCATAAGTCAATATTCCTTAGTTAGTTAATTCTAGTGGGCATTTGTATCGTATCCAACTGGAGAAGAGAGGCACCAGTGATGGGACAATTATCCTAAAGGAGAAACTGAAGTTTTTAATAATGTCAATAATTTATTCGATAAGACCGACTTTTCACCCTCTCATAAAATTTAATGTTTCGACTTGTGCCACTTTTCCCCGGCATTACAGAAATAACAATTAAGTTTAGTGCTATAATCTGTTGATCCTTACGCCACATATCTCAGCTGCTCTCTCCTGACATTTGGCAGCACGAACGTACTGCACTCGTCTAAGAGAAACTACTAATTGACGACCACAGCATATTTCTGTGCTCGCCTCTGCGCAGTTATTGTTGTGGGTTCCTCATTCTAGCAGCCGATGTGAATACTTCAATGGAACCGACCAAGTGAACTATGTTCCTCTCTCTTAGACTCTACCTGCGTGCGAAACCCTTTTTTGTGCCATCAGAACATAATCCTGCTCTACCAGGGTTCGATTCCCGGTCAGTGCATGTGAGTTTCTCAATGTAAAATATCACGTAGTGGTTTGGTTTACAAATAGAAATGTTGCTCGTGATAAGTGGAGGCTTTGAGGGGGCAGTGACACGTTGAGATTTCACTCCCCAGTGGCATGAAAATAAACTGAGAATAGTTATTTATTATTTAAATGTGTATAACAATGTGTAAAAAATAAAAGATTGGAGTATACCCCATTTACAATCTCTCAAACACAACGCCTCGCTCTAGCGTGACAGTCACAGAACTGTGGATAAAGCTTGTATGGGAGTGGGGATGCAATAACTCATGGATTCTGTGTGATAGGCCAGGCTTGTCATCCAGTGCTGCATTACAGGGGCAGAATGATACAGCCTGCATTGCCAGCCAAAAAGACACTCATTCAAATATTTTTACAGTTACACTCTCGATTCCCAGCAGTTTCGGACCTCCACTTCAGCAAACTCGGTTAGTAAAAGACCCGACTAATTTAATACACTGTACACTAACCTGACGCGTTTTATATTCCAATTTAAAATGCCAACCAACACCAAACGTATGCCTAGATCTTTCTCTTAACACAATAATTTCAACTCCTACTTATCAAATAACCCATTAGAGGTCTCTCTGTTTCATATTTCACTTCAATTACGATGTTGCTGCTAAAATATTCAATTAAATGGTATCTCACAGTTAAGCAACATTGGGTGTGGTTACCGTGAAATGGGTGACCAAGTCAAATATCATTCAAGCATTGACTTAAATTCACTATTAATAACGTTTCATAGCAGATATCGCTGTTTGGAACCAAGTGTGTGTATTCTTCCTCTAAAGGTAATCTAACAGTCAAAAGTTAATAAAACCACCAGCCGATCGCCGACAAGTAAGACTTGGTGAGCACTGCCTTGGTCTCCAAGCAGTGTTTTAGTTCCTCAGCCAGATGGCCTGGGTTATATTCCCAGTACTGGCCAGGAGGTCTTGAAAAGTGTTGTCCCAGCGTCGTAATGAAATTGGGATGCTTCAGTGCGTGGCAGCAAGGGTCAGGAAACCATGAAATGTGGCTGAGGGAAGTGTTGTATTGACCAAATGACCTCCCTTCCTCTCTAGGCTTGGAGCCGGGCAGCAGCCATCTTGGACACTATGGGCCTTAACGGCCTGCCCATGCTGTGTAGGTAAAGAGTCTTTATATAAAATACAAAACACTATTTATTAAGCAGTTTAATTATCACCGGTTACCACTGCTCATGATTGCGAGATAAACAGTCAGGTAAAACTACAAGCTTCCTTTGCTTTGACTGCATTCAGTTTAGAAATCTTACCATGGACTGGACCTGATTGGTCACTGTACAGAGTTTTATCAAATTTCTGTGGAGTGCTTCATAAAATAAATTGGAAATACATTGAGACTGGCACAAGAAGATATTTATTTTAGCGTGATCCTCTTTAAGAATACTGTAATTATATTTGCATGCAAAACATATTAATTGTTACCTCAAGTAATGCACAGTGCGAGTTGTTAAAATGTATCCTATCTCTCATATGCCCTAAGGTTCAGTGAACTCATGGAGTGATGCATGGTGCGAGTTGTTCAATGTATCCTATCTCTCATACTCTAAGGTTCAGTGAACTCTTGGAGTGAAGCACGGTGCGAGTTGTTCAATGTATCCTATCTCTCATATACTCTGAGCATCAGTGAACTCGTGGAGTGAAGCATGGTGCGAGTTGTTCAATGTATCCTATCTCTTGTATACTCTTAAGGTTCAGTGAACTCGTGGAGTGAAGCACGGTGTGAGTTGTTCAATGTATCCTATCCCTCATATGCTCTGAGGTTCAGTGAACTCGTGGAGTGATGCACGGTGCGAGTTGTTCACTGTATCCTATCTCTCATATGCTCTAAGGTTCAGTGAACTCGTGGAGTGAAGCACGGTGCGAGTTGTTCAATGTATCCTATCTCTCATATGCTCTGAGGTTCAGTGAACTCGTGGAGTGAAGCACGGTGGGAGTTGTTCAATGTATCCTATCTCTGTATGCTCTAAAGTTCAATGAATTCATGGAGTGATGCACGGTGGGAGTTGTTCAATGTATCCTATCTCTGTATTCTCCGAAGTTCAGTGAACTCTTGGAGTGATGCACGGTGTGAGTTGTTCAATGTAACCTATCTCTGTATTCACTGAGGTTCAGTGAACTCTTGGAGAGATATATGATGCGAGTTGTTCAATGTAACCTATCTCTGTTTTCACTGAGGTTCAGTGAACTCTTGGAGAGATATATGATGCGAGTTGTTCAATGTATTCTATTTCTGTATGCTCTGAGGTTCAGTGAACTCATAGAAAATGCCATTTGGGCAATTCTGTGTAAATTTGGATAAATCTCTGGATAAAATTCTGTAAATTCTTAAGCTTACTCATTTTTTTCTTGCCTTCTGTTGGTAAGGAAAGGATTACATGTATTATGACTGTCATGAAATGCCTGTGTTTGATATGTGTCAGAAACCAGAAGAAATGAAAGCGATGTATAAATGTGTATGTGGAGTCTCAAGATCAAAAACAAAAGATGAAATTTGGTTCGCCATAAAGCAAGTCTTCTGCCAATTAGATTCACCATTTCCTGTAAATTATGCAGGACTTCATTCTTTTAGGAGATATATTTGATTAATAATCATATTCAATTGTTATATGTACTTGCCATAACTTCTAACGTCTGAACTGTTACAAGAGCTACCATCAAATATATATTTTTCTATTGCTGGTAATATTTTTCTTTTTTTCCACAACCTTTATGTTCCTCATCCCACAAGCACCAGCTGATGTATTAAAAAAATCATTCATTTGAGTGCTTTTTCAGACTTTTAGAGAATAAATGTTCTTTCTTAGGGGTTTAACACCTGAGTTTTTAACATCAGTATCTTGATTTATTTAGGGGCTTTGTGACATCATGATCACGAAGTCCCGTGTACTTAGGTGCGAGTGTTATTGTGATGGCTGTATTAGTGTATGTATTTGTAATTGAATTAAATTTCTTGCCAGGGCCGGGAATGCAACCCGGACCTCCAAGGCAACAACCAAGCATGCTAGCCACTACACCATGATGAAATCTGAAAACAGGGATGGATCCTAACCTACCTCTTGGTCATAATAGAAGTGAATCTCTATGGTTTCTGATTCCCAGAATTTTTGAAATCACACCAGACAAAGCCAGTTTTATGCACCAAACATACCATTACCAAATTATTTTACAGACCAAATTAAATGAAGTAATGGTAGCTCGGGGACTACCATTTCAAAAGTCTTAATCATTCATTTTATCCTCATCACGATGTGTCGATTGCTCAATACCTGCACGAGTCTCTCTGAAGGACACACATTACGGTACTATAAACATATAAATATACCTCATCGTATCTTGGTTCATTTTTAAATTTTAGATTTTAGCATTCTGTATACTTTTGTTGATTGTTAATTTTTAGCCTACTTTTCACATTTTGCAAAAATGAGGAAAAAGTAGACTTATGAGATCGATCCGGGAAAATGTGTGTCTGTCTGTCCTTCTGTCTGTCTGTCTAGCTGTGTGTGTGTCCCTCCCCTATCAACTCCTAAACGGCTGCAGCAATCAAAACAAAATTTAGTATGAGTAAAGATGTGCACCGGAATATCTCACGTCCATATTTGAAAATGATGTCAGTGCTACCAACTGCTGAAAAAACGCACTAGAAATTTGAGCTCCATGTTGGATATCTTGCAAGGTATGCATGGGAGCTATTCCAAAATTGGCACACATGTAGATAAGACTATTTCAGTTTAATTTCCAGGAGGCCAACCATGACAGTGTTGCCAAACTAATTTTAAGCCTTCTGATAGGTCCAATGTTTAAATGCATATAACTTCTACACTATCAATTGGATTTCGACCAAATTTTGTATGTAATATCTGTACATAAACAGATATGACTGAGCATATTCTTAAGGCCACCAGGGCTGCCAACTGTTAATAATTGCTCTCTCTTATTTTTTTCATTCAAATACCTATATATCAGAAAGTATGCAAGCCAACAGCTTTAAACTACGCACACACATATTCTGACATTTTAGATTAATTTGGAGTAACTTATATACGTCAGATCTACCAACATGATTATAAACCTGCTGATAGTACCAATTTTTAAATACACACAACTTCTATACTATCAGTTGGATTTCAACCAAATTTCGTATGTGCTATGTGTACCATAACAGATATTACTATTAGTATTGTTAAGAGCAATCAGGGCTGCCAACTGTTAATAAATGCTGTCTATATTTTTTTACCCTAATATCAATATATCAGAAAGTATGCAAGCCAACAGCTCTATACTTTGCACACGTATAGCACCTGACATTCTAGATTAATTTGGAGTAATTAATACAAGACAGTGCTGCCAACATGATTCTATGCCTGCTGATATGTCCAATTTTAAAATACATGCAACTTCTATACTAACAAATGTATTTCATCCAAAATTAGCACAACAAGATATCATAATATTTCAGATTATTTCTGACCAGCACACGCATGACATTGTTGGCAGCATGCTTTTACGCGTGCTGATAGATCCAATGTCTAACTGCATGTAACGTCCATTGGACTTCAACAAAATTTTGTATTCTGTACCTTATGACTAAGAAAATGAATATGGAACTAAGAATATATATTCAGTCACCAGGGCTGCCAACTGTAGTGCTCTATTAGGCTACATTATACCAGGTATATTTTGAACTAATTAGATATTTCGATATTACCAACTTAATTTCGTCATTATTCTAGATAGGTTCATATTCTGTAGAATAATCATTGGCATGAAAAGTAGGCTGTATAGTTCTTCACGGAACTTCTTGTTTTTTTTTAAATTATTTATTAATGTTAATAAAAAGCACCAGGTGGATGTTCAGTGGAGATTGTTGCCTAATGCAGTGGTCTACCAGGATAGTGATTCAATAAAAGAAACGATGAGGAAAAGGAGAATTGCCTTTTTCTGTCATTTATCGAGATTACATGACAATTCGACTTCTAAAACAGCTATTTAACTTAACTACTTTTCGAAAAATAAAACAAGAAGTTCCGTGACGAACTAAAGAGCCTACTTTTCTTAAAATTTAAGATGCATGCCAATGATTAATCTATATGGATCTATCTAGAATAATGACGAAATTAAGTTGGTAATATCGAAATTTCTAATAAGTTCGAAATACTGTATACCTGGCGAAATGTAGCCTAATAGAGAACTACAGTTGGCAGCCCTGGTGACTGAATATATTCTTAGTTCCATCTCTTAAGGTACAGAATTCAAAATTTGGTTGAAGTCCAATGGATAGCATGGACGTTACATGCAGTTAAACATTGGATCTAACAGCGCGCGTAAAATCATTTTGGCAACAATGACATACATGTATTGGTCAGAAATAATCTGATCTATTGTTGTGTCAATTTTGAATGAAGTCCATTGGTTAGTATAGAAGTTACATGCATTTTAAAATTGGACCTATCAGCAGCTTAGAATCATGTCGGTAGCACTGACGTATATAAGTTACTCCAAATTAATATAGAATGTCAGGTACTATACGTGTGCATAGTTTAAAGCTGACGGCTTGCACACTTTCTGATATATGGGTATTTGGATTTAAAAAAATGAGAGCATTTATTAACAGTTGGCAGCCCTGGTGGCTCTTAAGAATGCGCTCTGTCATATCTGTTTATGTACACATAGCACATACGAAATTTGGTTGAAATCCAATTGATAGTGTAGAAGTTATATGCATTTAAAATTTGGACCTATCAGCAGGCTTATAATCATTCTGGCAACACTGCCATGTATGTCCTCCTGGAAATTAAACTGCAATATTATTATCTATACGTGTGCCAATTTTGAAATAGCTCCCATTCATAGCTTCCATGATATCCATCATGGAGCTCAAATTTCAATTACGATTTTTCAGCAGTTGGTAGCACTGACATAATTTTCAAATATGGACGTGAGATATTCAGGGATAGATCTTTACTCCTACCAAATTTTGTTTCGATTGCTGCAGCCGTTTAGGAGTTGATAGGGGGGGACACACACACAGACAGACAGGACAGAAGGACAGACAGACACACATTTGCCCGATCTCATAAGTCTACTTTTTTCTCATTTTTGCAAAATGTGAAAAGTAGGCTAAAAACCATACCGGTATGTCATATCTGATGTGGAAAGGGCAGCCAGGTCATCCAGAATGAAGAGGATTTGGGAGAGGAGGAAGGTGACTGCTAAATTCCTTGTCAATCTGTAGATTTCTTAAAGTATTTGGTTTGATTTACAGTAAGTGCTCCAATGTGGGCGTAAACTATGTAAATAAATAAATGATTGGCTGTTTTTATATTGAGGCATCTACCTATAAATTTTAACTTGACTAAATTGTATTATTCTATCTCTGTAAAGATGGCCTCCCTGTTCCACCCCTTAAAACAGTAACTAACCATACTGTGTTTGTTGGTAATGGGTAGGGCCTGGATGTTGATGACATGTCATCTTTTTACTGAGCTGTCTAAAACAATGCTGACGTACATAGAAACTCCGGACCGGCCACCCCGTCTTCAAATATGTCATTTTAATTTTTCATCTTTTTTGTGTGTGTGTGTACTATTTTCCCCTTTTTAGAGCATATTTTTAAGTTTGGTAGATTTTTAGGGTCATTTTTTAGAGAAATCGGCCTTTTAAGGGTTTTTTTCTTCCCATTTAGTCATGTCACAGCTTTATATGAGGGAGTTACTTCTCTCCAAGTTAGCAGCAAACGACCTTCCTCACTTCAAGTGCCAGTATGCTCCGATCACATCAGTTGATGTTGAACAGAACTTTTCGAGATATAAAAACTTGTTGGATGAAAATGCAGATCTTTTTCATTTGACAACATTAGAATGACATTCGTAGTGCAGTGCAACTCAGACTACAGTGAACATAAACCCTTTGTTACGTGCTAGAAATCTATTTTGATTGACTTTTCAGTTTGAGCTTAAGATGTCATTTTTGAATAATCGGTGAGTTTATTATTATAAGATAATGTTCTTCATTTTATTGTGCATTTTTAGAATTTTAGAAATATTGGTGAGTTTCTTCTCCTTTTTTCGTATAGGCCATCTAAGGACCACGACATTGAACTATTACATTTGGAGTGGGCTTTGATGTTTGCCCAGTAGTTACGCATCCTCTGGCTGTGTTGTTCCCTCCTCCCCTGGGTCCAGAGGGCACCTGTTTTCTTTCTTGGCGGTTTGTCCTGGAACCTCAATTGCTGATTCATCTTCCTGAGAGATGTCCGGTCTTTTAAGTCTCTTTCCGTCCCTCCAAGTTCTTGCAGATCTTTGCTCACTTCCCACAACCATGGTGACTTGGTCTTCCGCTTTTGCCAGTAACCGAGGAGCTGGTTGGTCAACCTGGTAGGATGCATCCTGTAGACGTGTCCACAAAATGCTAGACGTCGTCTCCTAACAACATCCGCGATTCTTTCACAGTACGCGTAGAGCTCTTGATTAGATCGCCTTCTATATTCATTACCTTTATTGGTGAGTTTATATTATAAGATCATTTTCTCCATTTGATAGTGCATTTATGGAATTCTTAGGTCATTTTTGAAAATTTTAAGTGCATTTTTAAACTTTTTTACGTCATCAACATCCGGGCCCTAGGATCCAGATTGCAGTCCTCGGGCTTAGTGACTAGCATTCTTGGCTAGTCTTGGCCGGAGGTCTGGGTTCGATTTCGGCTCTGCCAAGAAATTTAAATCTGGCCTGAGGACTGGAACGGGGTACACTCAACCTAGTGAGACACAACTGAAAAGAGGCGCGTTCGATTCCCACCTCAGCCATCCTGGAAGTGGTTTTCCGTGGTTTCCCCACTTCTCCTCCAGGCAAATGCTGGGATGGTTCCTAACTTAGTCCATGGCCACGTCCTTCCCAATCCTCCCCTGAATTACCAATACACACACTAATACAGGTTATCAAACAAAATTCCACACTCACCCAAGTTTACGGGGCTAATTGACCACGATGTCCAATCCCTTCCAATACAGTCGATGTACCGGTACAGAGCTTGTCTGACATGAAGGCCTCTTGGTCTGTTTTAACAACAGCTGCAACATCCAGTGCATTATATTATTACTGCTCGAAGCATTGCCATAAACTGTTCCTCTATTGGAGCACGAAGATTGGGTTTCTCTGCAATCGCTGTCTCATGAAGCCAAAGCTGATAGGGGGGTTGGAAATGATGGTCATCGGCCCCATGTACTTAGGTGTGACAAGAAAGTAAGTCACTACACCAAGAGGGGGGTTAGACCAATATGTACTGGAGACACACAAGACTCGTTCAAATACTCCCTCTTTTCCTTTCTGCATCTTGTCCGCCTAAAGGACGGGTCACCAAGTGATACAACCATGGTGCACATGACAGTAGAACTTTAAGTCACACAGATCAATCTCTGAATTAACAGTACAATGCTATGTTTTCATTACACCAGATACTTTATCTAGATACATTGTCAAATAGGAAAGCTAGCAAGGAGCACTAGAATGAATCCAAATGTATGATTAAATAGGTAAGTCCAGCATAGAGACTAAGAGAAAATATGTTACAAGACTCCAGATGTTTTGTTTTGTTGATAACCCACCTTGGACTCTCTCAGGACAAGAGGGTGAGAAGTAGTTTATGATCTTGATGATGAGACACTCGTTGAGAAATTGCTTATTAAGGAGGCTTATTACCCTCTGATAATAGCCTGGGTGATTGAAGATTAAGACACATGTACTTTGTCATCAACATAAGGTGATAGTTCAGTGGGAAGTTTTGTTGAGATACTGAATATTTTAATTCATTGAATGCATCTTTCAACATGAATCCTAGCACTGACGATACTATGAGTATTAGGGTGGTGTGACAACAACAATGCCTGGACCTTAAATACCTGTCTTGATTCCAGGAAGCCACTACCATAAGCAGGGAACAGATTTACATGTGCTAATAATTAATAAGATATGCACAAATATATTTAGTTATTTTTATACAGGGCACCAGGAAATGTTCTCCACAGTGCCTACTGCTCGGTTCCAAGCTCTGTGAATTTGCGGGATGAAGGGCAGAGGCAGAGTAGGAGCAGGCGAGAATTGAGAAGCCTGTCGACAGCCCACCGTGTTACCTGACATTCTCGTCTATTCCAATACTGCTAACACGGGTCTTTTCTGAAACCAGTGTGGCGTTGCGAATGAGTGGGTGAGTCACCGACTAATGTATTTGCTTCTGTTACTACGCAAGGACCGAGAAACTGTATCACTCGTCACCACCACTACTAATAGTCTGCGATGCACATTCCTCTCAGGTCCACGCAGCTTGGACTCGAGCAGTACATGAGTCTGCGAGAGCTAGCACCAGTAGTTACGTTGGCAACACTACGGTCACTTGTATCAACAGTAAACTTTGTACTCACCATAGCCATTCATAACTGATGCTGGAAAATGCTGATGACACATACACTCGCTTATTGCAATACACACTGTCGATTTCGACAGCCTACAGCCCACATTTGTGGGATTCACTCTGTCAAGGACACAGTTCTGCCAACTAAACTGCTGATGCTAGCTCTGGCATAAGCCAGCAGTCACTGCGGAGAACATTTCCTGGCACCCTGTAGAAATATGGACTTAAAATTACAAACAGCTATAATTTCTATTTTAAGATCCAAATTCAAAGAAGCTAAACAACACATCGAAAAGCTGTGGTTAAGATTGACGAAGATACATCACATTCTCTGGACATCAGACAAAGAGTACGACAAGGCTGTATTTTATCCCCATTATTATTCAACATCTATTCGGGAGCTGTTTTGCGGGCAGTTGAAGATACAGAAGTGGGAATCAAGATCAATGGGGAATTAATACACACACTTAGATATGCAGTACTTCTTGCCGTTAGTATTGAAAGTCTACAACTGTACATTGATAAGCTTAATATACAGGGTCTTTCATATAAAATAAGAGCGCCAAGCGGCGGCTTTGTTAACCGCTGCTGAGGTCACCTTAGCCGAGCTTTTGGCGCGCCAAGACCCCCTGCTTTAAGCGTGTGTACAATCCTATATGATGCAGCGGCGTTACTAGCGTGTGTACAATGCTGAAATCTTACTTTAGGTAGTTAGTTATTGTTGATGAAACCGAAACCCCTATAGTATTGAAAGCACGCGCATAGTACATACGATAGCTGTTGTTTTTAAAGTTGCGATGGACTGTATAAAAATAACAGATTGACATTACCAAACTTGACCTTGCAATAAGCGTGCAGTTGCTCAGTCGCCAGTCTAAATCTCAAGTGCTAACATGGTGAGACAGTTATCATTGCAACATCGTATTTTTTGTGTAAAACTTATTTTAAGTACGAGTCGGCTCGGCGGGTATGTGATGCATTTGTTCAACAATTTCCTGATGAAGTGTCACCTTCAGTAGCACAGATTCACGTAATTGCAAATAAGTTTGACAATACTAGCTCGGTGCTCAATAAAAAACATGCCCGCACACGAACAGTTTTAACAGAGGATGAGCTAGATGACATTGGCGAGAATCTTGAACGGTCTCCGAATATATCACTCACAAAATTAGCACAAGTAGAGGTTTCGGTTTCATCAACAATAACTAACTAATTAACTAAAGTAAGATTTCAGTATTGTACACACGCTAGCAAGGCCGCTGCATCATATAGAATTGTACACACGCTTAAAGCAGGGAGCCTTGGCGCGCCAAAATCTCGGCCAAGGTGACCGCAGCTGCGGTTAAAAAAGCCGCCGCTTGGTGCTCTTATTTTATATGAAAGACCCTGTAGTTGGAGAAGAAATGGGTCCGACGATCAACACCATGAAAGCAAAACTTAAGGTTTTCAGTCGAAGAAGAGTTAAAGTAATTCTGACATCGAAAGAACAACAAGTCCAACAAGTTGATAAATTTAAGTACCTTGGTTGTTGGTTGTCAGAGGATTTGAATGCAGACCTTGAAATTAAGACCCGAATAGAAATGGCAAGATAAAGTTTTAAGAAAATGAGACCTTTATTGTGCGATGATGCATTAAATTTAAAACTAAGACAGCGTATAGTAAAATGTTTTGTTTGGTCCATTTTGCTTTATGAAGTGGAAGCCTGGACTATGAAATCGTCCATCATTAAGAGGCTCGAAGCTCTGGAAATGTGTTTTTTAAATCTCCACACAAAATTGCAGCAACCTTTCCCATTGCTTCATATCAAGGAAATTACAGTGTCCATCTTCATTTATGCCACATCTGCAAGTTTACCTGTACCATGATTTAAATTTTTATATATAGATCCCTTACTTGTTTTCTAAATTATTGACAGGACTGCTAATTTTCAAGAATTTAATACTTTCTAGCCGAAATATGGACTCTATTGATTCTAATGACTAAAAAGATAAAGCATATGTGCTAAACTTCCAAATATGGAAAAATATAGAAAAATAACTTACTCTACTTTTGAACTCCACACGCCATGATTCGTAAAGATAAATGTAATTAAGTTTAGCTTCCTGAATAGATATGTATTTACATAGAAATCCGTTCCCTGATCATTTAGTGTGACTGGATCTGCCACCAGAGCACATTTTATTAAAACTAATCATGCCAATCAGAAATGTTACCATGTAACACCCCTGTAATGTTGATAATAAAATATCTGGTGATCTCTTCTGCTTGCCTGTTCAACTTTCACTTCCATGCAGTCAATTATTACTCTTCAGTTGGGATATTTATTTCAAAATGCAAGTGGTATTTCTTCTTTAACACTTTCTTTATTAGCTGTAGCCGCTGCAAAAATCATAAATGGCGTCGAAATTATCCTTGATGTTTTACAAACAAAACTCTCATTGCAGAGTAAGATAATCCAGTTTTTATTTTCATAAGAAAACGGAAATAGAAGTAAACGTTTTTCTTTTGTGATTTTCATTTCCTTCTGTTCCAGCAACATTTTTGAATGTGAATTAAAAACATCTTAAGTAACACAAGCATAGTCTCTCAGTTCTGAATATGTTTTAATTTAAGTGTAATCTTCGAGCACCCAACCACACAACACAGCATACAACTTCTAATTTTCTCAGCATTGTTGATATTTTCTACATTTCTTTACCTGTGGCTTCGTACAAACCCGCCGATATGAATTCCACAAGTAGTGCACTCGGCAGCCGCTAGAGGTGCACGCACAGTGCCTATACTGTGGTCCCAGATAACGAGTGTGCTGGTTGGTAGTGGAGGAAAATTAGTTGATCGCTTAAAGCTTTGAAAATTTGGGACTTGCAAAATTCCTGCAAATGAAATATAATGGTATATACATTTATTGGCAATGTAGGCAATTGTAAAACCTGGGAAACAGTTATCCCAAATGAGTGCGAAAGTAACTGCATAGTCTCAAAATTTAACACACAAATGTTTTAATGCAGTGCCATTTTACCATGATATTGGGCTGCTCTACTCGCCAGAGTGCAGTAAGGGATAACAGCTGAGGATAGGAATTAGAAAGTGATAACCATTAGACTTGTGAGAACTGTGTTCCATGACCTACGCGCTCGAAGCCACAGAAACCAAGAGTTGGCAGCACACACCCTTAGTCTTGTGGGAACCGAGTTCCATGACCTACGCGCTCGAAGCCACAGAAACCAAGAGTTGGCAGCACACACACTTGCTGTATTGCACTAAGGCGCACATTAGTATGTTAGTACCAGAAGCAGAACAGCACGCAATCCTCTGGTAACAATAATGCATATACATTCCTTCCCTCCTGCCCCGCACAAGCATTGACGCACCGATAGGTGTAAACATCAAACAGTGCACTCCAAAAGGCAGAGACTCGTCAAATGTGTAATACCATAGTCAGTACCCACGTTTATATTAAATAAAACACAAGTTATCCTAGTTACAGGTTTTATTGTGACAAAATTAAATGGAACTGTAACAAAGACTTACAGGCTAAAACAGAAATCATCTGAAAAACTAATATAAGCCTATACCAAGTAAAAAAGAAAAGCAAGTGAAATTTTGTGCCCTTTTAAAAAGGAAATAAAACGTATCCAATATTTTAGGTAATAGATTGCATCAAAACTATGAACAAGTATCTAATAATAAACAGAAGACCTACTGTGCCTACTTTCTGACATCTCAACACTTGTTTATAGATGGCACAGACTACCTATAATTATAATTAACACCCTGGCGTCACAAGGAATAATGAAAACAACAGTTAGGTTGCGGATTTGAGCATAGTGGTTGGATTGGCGCTCCATCAAAAGGTTACTTGTGAAGTTTAATTCATGTTAGAAAGGATTTGTGTGCAACACTCACAACTCTGGCACGTGCCGTGTTGTCTTACTTCGAACAGTTCGTACTTCGTGTTTACGTTATGTGTGCAACACTCACAACTCTGGTACGTGCCGTGTTGTCTTACTTCGAACAGTTCGTACTTCATGCAGGGGCGGCCGCTCCTTATGTGCTGAAGTGCTGCAGCACATTGCTTTATTTGAAAATAAATTATTTTAATAGTAGGCCTATTATCTACAAATACAACGCTTTAAAAAAGACGTCAAGCAAAGAATAGGAAATATTTCTACTCCCCTCACTACGAGGTTCAGAACATGTACGGTTCGAGGTATCTAGGCGTGCGCTCCACTCCGTGCACGGCGTTAGCTGTGCAGATCACAGCCCAGCGAGAATTTCCAAGTTTATTGGCAGGAAGTGTGAATTTTGTCTTCTGCGCATGCGCGCCCAACTTTTCCCTTGTGTTCTGGATGTGCTGTTGGGAAAACAGCTAAGACCAGTCATCACAGCGTTTCGTTGTTCGACCACAGAGAGGCAGCACTGGTCACACGGATTGTGAGCGTGGCCAGTGGCACTATCTGGACTCAGCAATAGGATTTAAGAGGGAATCGCTCAAAGAAAATGGGGTGAAAAAAACAGAGGAAGATATCAGCTGTTCCCACCAGAAGGTCTTTTTCAATACTCCCAACCTACTTATTCTATAGCCACATTTTGTTAATCGATGTACTATCAAAATTATAATTTTCATACCGTCAAAATAAGGACATGATTATTGTGATGCCTAGTTCATAAATTTCACTAGAGCAAAATAACATGTGATTTTTCATTACGGCGTTGCTGGTTTCATTTTAATGCTTTTGGTAATACTGAGTAGTACTGTTCTTGTGCGGTCAGACCAAGTGTTTCCGAGTTCGTGAATATTTTGTAATTGCAGGTGTTATTGTGTGCAGTACTTAATTAATTTTGTATGAGGAATGAGTTTATTTGCGTGTTTGTGCAATATGGAAAACTCAGTGGAGAGCCTCTTGAAAACCCCATTTTCAACCAGAACTCTTGAAGGAAAAACTAAGGTAAAGAAGTTAGGTAGACCTACCCCGGACTTAGATATTGCTCAGAAAGCCACTTCTAACAAATCTGCACACACTAGAAAATTTAATAGAAAAGTGTATGAAAACGATTGGGTGTGCGGGTGTGAAATTAGAAATGCCCTTTTCTGTTTCCCTTGTTTATGTTTTGGCAATAGTGATTCTTGGGGAACAGTGGGTGTTGGAGATCTTGGACATCTAAACGCTTTAATGAGGAAGCATAATGACAGCGAGAAACACATCAATAATTTTTTAATTTAAGTGCTTTAGGAACAGTTAATATTGCATCACTATTAAGCCGTGCTTATCATGAAGAAAAAGAATAGCACAATCAACAAGTGGAGAAGAACAGGTATGTGCTATCCAGAATTATAGACTGCATTAAGTTTTGTGGTGCGTTTGAATTAGCTTTAAGCGGGCAAGACGAAAGTGATAATTCAGACAATCCTGGCGTTTTCTTGGGCCTAGTAGATTTAATTTCCAGTATAGACAGTGCAGTAAAGGAGCACATTGAATCAATTAGAGTTTTCAAAGGGACCTCAAAAACCATCCAGAACGAGCTGTTGGACTGCATGCTAGAAACCTGCAGAGAAGTGATAGCAGAAGAAATGCAGCAAGCATATTTTGTTAGTGTGATGGCGGATGAAACTACAGATGTTTCAGAGCAGACACAGTTAGTGTTGGTATTTCGGTATGAGAAAGATGGTATTCCATACGAACGATTTTGGGGCTTCTTTAAACCAGAAGGTCAGAATGCGGATTCCCTTGCATCATGTATTTTAAGTGTAATGGACAACATGTTTAACGCTACACCACACAAAGTTATTGCGCAGACCTACGACGGGGCATCAGTAATGAGTGGTGGTAAAGGTGGAGTGCAAGCAAAGATAAAAGCCTACTATCCCAACACACATTACATCCACTGCTATGCACACCAACTGAATTTAACAATGGAACATGCAGCTTCGCAGAATCAGTCGGCTAGGATGTTCTTCGCTCACCTGTCAGCGTTCCCTGCTTTCTTCTCAAGGTCGCCGCAACGGACGTCTGCTTTAGAAGCAGTGGCAGCTCGAAGAATTCCAACTGGACCAGCGACTAGATGGAATTTCAGGTCGCGCACCGTAAATGTGGTGTACGAGCAAAGGGTATCCATAAGGGAGTGTTTATTAATGCTGGAGAAAACCCCATCCTATAAAAATTTCCTGCAGGCAAACAGGCTTCGTCGCAGCTTAGAAGACGAGGAATTCATATTTTGGCTACATTTCTTTCATAAATTGATGCCACATGTGGATATTATGTACAATCAGTTGCAGTCAAGAACAGCTGATGCCGTGAAGATAAAATCCGCTGTGTCACACTTCATGCAAGTGATCAACATCAGGGAATCGGTAGAAGACATTGCTAGTACCGGTACTTCTGATGAAACGTGTGCTTCAGAAAACAAGCGCAGAAAGTTATCATGTCGGCGTACTGATGCCAAGGAAGTATGTGATAGAATAACACGAGAAGCCCGCGATCGCTTCCAAACCTTGGATCACCTGGAAGCAGCAAAACTGTTAGATTCCACCTACTTTGAACTATTTTCCAAAACGTTTCCAGATAAAGAACTAGGTGTAACTGTTCAGGCCTATAGCATGCTGGACAGTTCTGTACTGTAGGCCAGATTTTAGGAATATTGGTGGGGCAGTCCCTCTTCTGCATTTCATAATATCCAGTAATCTGCAAGGTACGTTCTGCCAAACAAGCAAGCTTCTGGGGATATTAGTAACAACACCCATGACTACTTCAGAGCCTGAGAGGTGTTTTTCATCGCTGAAGAGGATCAAGACCTTTCTGCGGAACACCATGGCACAAGAAAGACTAAGTGCCCTCGCTATGCTCTCCATTGAGAAGAAGTTGGTCTCCAGTATGGAGGGGTTCAATGCCAGGGTGATTGACAAGTTCTGCAGCAGGAAGGAGCGACGTATGGAATTCATTTTTCGTCACTGAGTGAGTGTTTATGTTTATATATATAAAAAATGGAAGGAGGGTTAGGCCTACAGCACACAACTAATTTTCTACACCAGCCGCCACTGACTTCATGTTTACGGTATGTGTGCAACACTCACAACTCTGGCAAGTGCCGTGTTGTCTTACTTCGAACAGTCCGTACTTCGTGTTTACGTTATGTGTGCAACACTCACAACTCTGGCACGTGCCGTGTTGTCTTACTTCGAACAAATCGTACTTCGTGTTTACGTTATGTGTGCAACACTCACAACTCAGGCAAGTGCCGTGTTGTCTTACTTCGAACAGTACGTACTTCGTGTTTACGTTATGTGTGCAACACTCACAACTCTGGTACGTGCCGTGTTGTCTTACTTCGAACATTCGTACTTCGTGTTTACGTTATGTGTGCAACACTCACAACTCTGGTAAGTGCCGTGTTGTCTTACTTCGAACAGTACGTACTTCGTGTTTACGTTTTGTGTGCAACACTCACAACTCTGGTACGTGCCGTGTTGTCTTACTTCGAACATTCGTACTTCGTGTTTACGTTATGTGTGCAACACTCACAACTCTGGCACGTGCCGTGTTGTCTTACTTCGAACAGTTCGTACTTCGTGTTTACGTTATGTTTGTAAAGTACAGTTCAATATATTCTCTGCGTAACCCATGTTCATATCACAACTATCACAACCTAAAACTCAGATCCTTTTTATTAACATTCCGTATAGCATCAATAGCATAAACATTAATGAACTATAGCCATTAGTTTCTTGGCCAACATAGCATGCACAGGCCGGATGTTTGTTTTAGACGAGTGAAAAATCCTATTGAAAACCTGGAGGCGAGTTACTTCAGTACCTGTGTTGTTGTCAGCTGCCCCTATGCGGTCAGATGATGAAAAAAACCATCTCACGCTACTGCTGAAGTACAGTCATTGGCAAATATAATGGCGTTCTGTTTGTAACTATGTAACACAATACTTCGATATGGACTGTACTGTCTGCACGGTGGTGTCGTCACAGTCTCAAGTCTGGAATTCCATTACATCAGACCGGTGGGGACAACTGTGGGGCGAGAGAGATACTGTGTACAGGCCTACCCGCAAGCTTCAAGGTGACGGGCAATCGTCTAAAACACACGTCCGTGTTGTAATAACACATTGTGTAGAATCAATAATCATCTCTGGTTTCTTGGCCAACATAGCATGCATAACACTTGGGATAATATCAATAATTACCACCAGTTTCTTGGGGAACATAGCATGTACAGGGTCTTTCATATAAAATAAGAACGGCAAGCGGCAGTTTTGTTATTTGCTGCCACGGTGGCCTTGGCCGAGCTTGTGGCGCGACATGGCCCCCTGCTGTACTATTGAAAGCGCGCGCATAGTACATATACGAGGGCTGTTTTTTTTTTTCAATGTAAAAAAATTACAGATTGACATACCAGACTGATTTTACTACTAAATGTTTGCCTGTTGTATTCATATGCCTCAACATAATCGCCAAAACGATTGAAACATTTGTCGTATCGTTACACCAGCTTTCCAATGCCCTCGGCAAAATATTCTGCCGTAACTGAGGTGGGTACATCTGGACAGTCTCCCGAAGTTTTTCCTTTTTGACGAGACGTTGCCGTCCAACCATACCTTCAATTCTCGAAAAAGGTGAAAATCATTCAGTGCTGGTTTGGACTAAACGGTAGATGGTCCAAAACTTCACACTTGAATTCTTTATAAAAGTCTATCGTAAGGTTGGTACAGTGTGGTCATGAATGATTTCCCTTTTTTTTAGAATTGAAGGTATGGTTGGGTGGCAACGCCTCGCCAAAATGGAAACACTTCAGGAGACTGTCCAGACGTACCCACCTCAGTGGCAGCAGAATGTTTTGCCGAGGGCATTGGAAAGCTGGTGTAATGATGCGACAAATGTTTCAATCGTTTTGGCAGTTATGTTGAGACATAACAATAAAAGAAGCACACATTTAGTAGTAAAATCAGTTTGGTATGTCAATCTGTTATTTTTTACAGTCCATCGGAACTGAAAAAAAAACAGAAAAAAACAGCCCTCGTATGTACTATGCGCGCGCTTTCAATAGAACAGCAGAGGGCCATGGCGCGCCACAAGCTCGGCCAAGGCCGCCGTAGCAGCAAATAACAAAACTGCCGCTTGCCATTCTTATTTTATATGAAATACCCTGTATAACACTTGAGAAAACTGATCTGATATAAGGTGAAATTTTCAGTTTATTACAAATGGTATGACAGAATATTTGTTAAGGGAATACAAAATCTTGACCAAAAAAATGTTACAGTAACAGGGTGCAAATTTCAAACTTAAAATTAATCCACAATTTCACCTTGTAGTTTACCCATACATTTGGGAATAATATTCGAAAGTTCTTATTTGCTATTGGGAACACAACAATACCTACCCTAAGTTCAAGTTGAGAACAAAATATTGAATTAAACTGTAGCCTAGTTTAATTGATGATAAATATATACAATATTCTTTAGAAAACAAACCTAAGTAACTTCAACTTATCTGGGTAAATTATATGAAAACACAATGATGACAATATTGTTGCGAATTTCCAGGAGAGCACCAAATTTTATTTTTGGTACAAATGCTAGTTGGAATAATTATTTCGCTGGTATTACAAGACAACCATCTAGAGGTCAATAAACCTGATTATGGTGTTTGCACCATTTTACAAGCAGCACCAAGTCATACAAATGGAAGGTAGAGAACTAAAGTAACTTAACAACAAGTAAATCAATCCTGAAGGCAAAAGTCATGATATGATTATGCTAGCGCATGCTAGGTTCACAGTTGCAATATTGCCATGAGCAGGAAACATCACCATTTGGGAAGGACCTCAAAAGCCAGGGGAGGACTATAGAGAGGCATACTAGGCAAAATGCGATTTGCGGTAGATAGTATTTTTTCCCCCTCCCTATTCGGTAGAACACTACCAGGCCAATGCAGAAAATCATAGGTGTGACTCCTGCATTCAACAGACATTTTAATTCTGTACATTCAACATCATTAACGACTTAGCCATGTTGCAACATACGATCCTGCAACGGATATGAGTAAAGAAATATTGTTGGAAGGGGGTGTCATATGATGTGTTGCCTTCCTAGAGCAAGTGTTCAATAGCTCAAGAACACCCCAGAAGTTGAGACTTAACTATGGAGATAGCACTCAATGTAAAACACTTGACCTGACAGCTAGAAAGCCAATCCCTGGAACAAGCTACAAGTATCTTATTGGACGAGCCCAGGGAAAATATCATTTCTATGGCTAATCATGACCCTTAAACATTTTCACAACTCCCATTTTTTCAAAAAAGAAAATACAACTAGTAACCTCGAGTTGCAAACACCACTCTGATAAATACGATACATTACAGATGTCCAGTGAGTATAGTGTGTGTAGCTACCAGCTCTGATAAATACTGTACATTACAGATGTACAGTGAGTATAGAGTGTGTAGCTACAAGCTCTGATAAATACTGTACATTACAGATGTCCAGTGAGTATAGTGTGTGTAGCTACAAGCTCTGATAAATACTGTACATTACAGATGTCCAGTGAGTATG
This sequence comes from Meconema thalassinum, assembly GCA_946902985.2. Taxonomy (NCBI): domain Eukaryota; kingdom Metazoa; phylum Arthropoda; class Insecta; order Orthoptera; family Tettigoniidae; genus Meconema; species Meconema thalassinum. The sequence continues at coordinate 123,074,788 of OX336397.1, forward strand.
GGGTGTGTAGCTACAAGCTCTGATAAATACTGTACATTACAAAGGAAGGAAGGAAGCTTGTAGTTTAACGTGACCGTTAATCTCGCTATCATGAGCCACGGGACCTCCTTTTTACGTGGAATCCGAACCACAGGACATGGCATTTCACATCGAAAATCTCACATGCATTGACACTGTACATTACAGATGTCCAGTGAGTATAGAGTGTGTAGCTACAAGCTCTGATAAATACTGTACATTACAGATGTCCAGTGAGTATAGTGTGTGTAGCTACAAGCCCTGATAAATACTGTATATTACAGATGTCCAGTGACTATAGTGTGTGTAGCTACAAGCTCTGATAAATACTGTACTTTACAGATGTCCAGTGAGTATAGTGTGTGTAGCTACAAGCCCTGATAAATACTGTAATTTACAGATGTCCAGTGAGTATAGTGTGTGTAGCTACAAGCTCTGATAAATACTGTACAATACAGTTGTCCAGTGAGTATAGAGTGTGTAGCTACAAGCCCTGATAAATACTGTACATTACAGATGTCCAGTAAGTATAGTGTGTGTAGCTACAAGCCCTGATAAATACTGTACATTACAGATGTCCAGTAAGTATAGTGTGTGTAGCTACAAGACCTGATAAATACTGTACATTACAGATGTCCAGTAAGTATAGTGTGTGTAGCTACAAGCTCTGATAAATACTGTACATTACAGATGTCCAGTGAGTATAGTGTGTGTGGATACAAGCTCTGATAAATACTGTACATTAGATATGTCCAGTAAGTATAGAGTGTGTAGCTACAAGCCCTGATAAATACTGTACATTACAGATGTCCAGTGAGTACAGTGTGTGTAGCTACAAGCTCTGATAAATACTGTACATTACAGATGTCCAGTAAGTATAGAGTGTGTAGCTACAAGCCCTGATAAATACTGTACATTACAGATGTCCAGTGAGTATAGTGTGTGTAGCTACAAGCTCTGATAAATACTGTACATTACAGATGTCCAGTAAGTATAGAGTGTATAGCTACAAGCCCTGATTAATACTGTACATTACAGATGTCCAGTGAGTACAGTGTGTGTAGCTACAAGCTCTGATAAATACTGTACATTACAGATGTCCAGTGAGTATAGTGTGTGTGGATACAAGCTCTGATAAATACTGTACATTACAGATGTCCAGTAAGTATAGTGTGTGTAGCTACAAGCCCTGATAAATAATGTACATTACAGATGTCCAGTGAGTATAGTGTGTGTAGCTACAAGCTCTGATAAATACTGTACATTACAGATGTCCAGTAAGTATAGTGTGTGTAGCTACAAGCCCTGATAAATACTGTACATTACAGATGTCCAGTGAGTATAGTGTGTGTAGCTACAAGCCCTGATAAATATTGTACATTACAGATGTCCAGTGAGTATAGTGTGTGTAGTTACAAGCCCTGATAAATACTGTACATTACAGATGTCCAGTGAGTATAGTGTGTGTAGCTACAAGCCCTGATAAATACTGTACATTACAGATGTCCAGTGAGTATAGTGTGTATAGCTACAAGCGCTGATAAATACAGTATATTACAGATGTCCAGTGAGTATAGTATGTGTAGCTACAAGCCCTGATAAATACTGTACATTACTGATATCCAGTGAGTATAGTGTGTGGCTACAAGCCCTGATAAATACTGTACATTACAGATGTTCAGTGAGTATAGTGAGTGTAGTTACAAGCCCTGATAAATACAGTATATTACAGATGTCCAGTGAGTATAGTGTGTGTAGCTACAAGCCCTGATAAATACTGTACATTACAGATGTCCAGTGAGTATAGTGTGTGTAGCTACAAGCCCTGATAAATACTGTACATTACAGATGTCCAGTGAGTATAGTGTGTATAGCTACAAGCGCTGATAAATACTGTACATTACAGATGTCCAGTGAGTATAGTGTGTGTAGCTACAAGCCCTGATAAATACTGTACATTACAGATGTCCAGTGAGTATAGTGTGTGTAGCTACAAGCCCTGATAAATACTGTACATTACAGATGTCCAGTGAGTATAGTGTGTATAGCTACAAGCGCTGATAAATACAGTATATTACAGATGTCCAGTGAGTATAGTATGTGTAGCTACAAGCCCTGATAAATACTGTACATTACTGATATCCAGTGAGTATAGTGTGTAGCTACAAGCTCTGATAAGTACTGCACATTAAAGATGTCCAGTGAGTATAGTGTGTGTAGCTACAAGCCGTGATAATTACTGTACATTACAGATGTCCAGTGAGTATAGTGTGTGTAGCTACAAGCCCTGATAAACACTGTACATTACAGATGTCCAGTGAGTATAGTGTGTGTAGCTACAAGCTCTGATAAATACTGTACATTACAGATGTCCAGTGAGTATAGTGTGTGTGGATACAAGCTCTGATAAATACTGTACATTAGAGATGTCCAGTAAGTTTTGTGTGTGTAGCTACAAGCCCTGATAAATACTGTACATTACAGATGTCCAGTGAGTATAGTGTGTGTAGCTACAAGCCCTGATAAATACTGTACATTGCAGATGTCCAGTGAGTATAGTGTGTGTAACTACAAGCTCTGATAAATACTGTACATTACAGATGTCCAGTGAGTATAGTGAGTGTAGCTACAAGCCCTGATAAATACGGTACTGTACATTACAGATGTCCAGTGAGTATAGTGTGTGTAGCTACAAGCTCTGATAAATACTGTACATTACAGATGTCTAGTGAGTATAGTGTGTGTAGCTACAATCTCTGATAAATACTGTACATTACAGATGTCCAGTAAGTATAGTGTGTGTAGCTACAAGCCCTGATAAATACTGTACATTACAGATATCCAGTGAGTATAGTGTGTGTAGCTACAAGCTCTGATAAATACTGTACATTACAGATGTCCAGTGAGTATAGTGTGTGTAGCTACAAGCCCTGATAAATACTGTACATTACAGATGTCCAATGAGTATAGTGTGTGTAGCTACAAGCCCTGATAAATACTGCACATTACAGATGTCCAGTGAGTATAGTGTGTGTAGCTACAAGCTCTGATAAATACTGTACATTACAGATGTCCATTGAGTATAGTGAGTGTAGCTACAAGCCCTGATAAATACGGTACTGTACATTACAGATGTCCAGTGAGTTTAGTGTGTGTAGCTACAAGCTCTGATAAATACTGTACATTACAGATGTCCAGTGAGTATAGTGTGTGTAGCTACAAGCCCTGATAAATACTGTACATTACAGATGTCCTGTGAGTATAGTGTGTGTAGCTAAAAGCTCTGATAAATACTGTACATTAAAAATGTTTTATATAGTTAGTAGGCCAATATGAAGGGCAATATTATTCAAAATTTCTTCTTCACTAACTAATGTTTTTTTTTAATGTAACCTTAGAAAGTAAATAGTACAATGTGTATTCATGTGCTTCTAAGAAGTGTAGGGAGAGTTCGTCAACCGCCAGCATATAATATGTGCCTGTACGTTCATCTTTACTGTACTTATTTCTCCAATACTTAGTATTTAGGCCAGTATTTTGGTCTTCAAGTATCTTCAACTGAGAACCTAAGTTAGAGTTTGTTTCCTTAGATAGAGTGACACAAACGCAATAAAACTCAAAATCCTTATCAATGACTTTAAGAACAATATCTGTGTCATCCAATATCTTCTCATTGATCAGTAACTTCACCAATGTTGCAGTATCTTCATTATGGCATTCTATTTTCAAGGCTCCTTGCACAATCTATATCAATAGAATCGAACCGCGGATGATATTCAGGTCTAAAGCGATCTTTTATATTGTTGGAGATTGAAGCCATGATTTCTTCTGCTTCTGCTTGGCTCAAGTATTGTATTGGAAAATTCTCGGGAACAACAGCTACCATTCTTTGTTCTTCGCCAGAAGAAGTCTTCTTTTGTTCCATTTCTGATTAAAATATACTTTTAAGATGAATGGACTGGGATAACGATTATCTCGTATGACCGCCTGATGTTGAGCAGCTTGCTTTTCAGTCTGAAAAGATAACACTGAGAAATGACTCTTTGAGTTTTATGGCAGCACTGACGACAAATCTACAGATGTGGTCAAATTGATAGAATAATATATAGCCTATATTCTCAATATATTAATAATATAAATTAGTGGCTTCGGTTGCGTAGTTTTAGCATGCTGAACTGCTATGCCCAAGATCGCAGGTTCAAACCTGGCCGAAGAATGTTGAAATCCTTCAGTATGCCTTCCTTCGGATGGTAAGTAAAGCCAGCGGGCCCATGTCATAGATCTATGGCATGTTAAAGAACCTTCCACTAATTACTCCTGTGTGAAGCTAAATTATTGGTTAAATATTTGAATAATGCCCTTAGGTTCCAACGTTCGTCGCCAGGAGCCGAATGCGGTTGTGACTATTAACCAAGGTCTGAACTAGTAGTCGTTGACAGTGGTGTTTGGCGGCAAAAGTAGGAACTGCAGTACTTGAAAATTCAATGTCGGCAGTAGTTACTTGAATTAAAAACAGATAACACACAATAATACAGCCAACACAATTAATACCGGTTATCAGACAGATTCTACACACACACAAAGTACACGGGGCTACATGACCGTGTTGTCGCTGCCCCTAAATGGAGGAACCAACCAACCAAAAGATTAAGCATTCTGAATGCTGAGGAGATTCATTGCCCCATCATCATGAAGGTCAGGTATTTGTAATTTTGGATATTAAATCATCCACTTAGTTTGAGTTTGTCCTGGACTACTGACCGAAAATCTTGTACCTTATGATTAATGCCTACCATAGACGGTCATAAACCTTTTCCTTGAAACGTTATGAAATTAATTGAAAGGGATCCATGAAGTTTACTATCACATTGAACTGTGTTGTTATATTTAGGGGGCAGATGACCTCGTAGTTGCACCCATTAAAACAACAATAACTAATTGAGATGATGTTATAGCAGTGGAAGCGAGTACCTTAGTCCTGCGCTGGGCCCATGTAACAGGACAGAAGACAAGACGGACGAAAGATCAAAAGGGAGAAATAATTCATTCCGAGGCGTGAACCGAACCCCCATTCACGTGGAAGTGAATGCAACTTCAATGCGATACATGAAAGGGAACATGGGCCTAGCCTAGAACCGATGTTGTAGGAGTAAATAAAGACAGGACGTCTAAGAAATTTATGAATTCATGGAACACGTAGTTATCATAGGGATCACAGCTATGTATTCTCCAAGGATAGTTAGTATAATGACGAGGAGGTGATACAATCTAACTGGTTAGGTTATGTAGTAAATAAGACATAGAGGTACCATCATGTGGGGATACTTTGACCAAATTTTCAGAAAAAGTTTGCAGGACCTGGTGGTTCATAGCAAGCGGATGTGTGGTCGTTATCGTGCGCATAATCAGTGTGATTGGAAGTTTGACGTGATTTATCCACCAGGTCCTGCCAAACCTTTTTTGAAAATTTGGTCAAAGTATCCCCATTTGACGGTAGTTAAGTTGGGGGCACGAAATGTGCACAAGGGTTATGTCATAGACATAAGAGAAAGAGGGGTAGTGAATTTGCTTGCAAATGTAGTGCAGAATTGAGTTAGGAAATAAAAGATGACAAGGCTAAACAAGGGAGTCAGGGAAAAGGAAATACCTACAAAGAAGCGTCCAGCATTCCGAATAGCAAGATACATGAAGGGACAATATTAAAAGAGTGGATGCTCTTCGAACAGACGTGATTGAACTAAATACGTGACAATAATCAACAATTAAAAGGAATACCTGAAGGGTAATATATATTTTAAGTTCATCAAAGTAGGAAAGTCGAAATACTTGCGACTGCAGTGAAGGGAAATAAGTTACACACAAGGGACAATTAAACAAACACAATGGGTTACGTAAACAACCTGTAATCATAGATACAAGATGTATGTCTACCCCTTATTATTCCCGGGGTCGGGGATGAGATGCGATGAGAGTCTATTTGGCGGATGGTTTTTACAACCGGTTGCCCTTCCTGGCGCCAACCTCATGGGAGGAGTTAATGGGAGATGAAATGAATGAAGGCAAATGAAACTGGGCAAGGAAAAGGAAGGAAGCGGCAGTGGCCTGTGAGAAGGTACCGTCCCAGCATTTGCCTGGAGTTGAAAATGGGGAAAACCACGGATAACCATTTCAAGGGCGGCCGACGTTGGGGCTCGAACGCATGTCTATCGAGTCAGCAGAGAGCTTGGCCCCGTGGCCTACCACTGCGCATTAACGAGCGTTGCTACTGCTGTCGGTAGATACAGAATACGAAGGTAAATGTATGTGTATAACGTGGTGCAACAATGTAGGCCTTACTTGGGGAAATAAAACAGAAGGATCGAAGTTGTGACCACCAGATACAGATATCACAAGTGACCCAGGGTGCAATACGATGGTCGCAACCAAGTCCTATGCCCACAGGTCCTTTGCTTTAATGATAAGAGATCAGTGAAGTCATGGGTCATAATTTGCATCGCAGAACAAACAGAAATGCGAACAAGGGCGTTGCTCATATACAGGACCAAATGACCCAGGCAGAAGAAAACAACACAAAAATACTGCACTCGAACAAATAAACAAGGTAAACAGACACATGGCGAACATACACGGCAACACACCATAGTATTTCACACACATACAGAACAAAGAAATACTCAGAGACCTTACCTGGATGGCATGGACGTGAAGCAAATCTCACATAATAATAAACTATACAAAGCTATGAGGAACAGGCGGCGGATCTATGGTCATATTGTGAGGCTCACCTCCAGAATTTTCTACTCTGTCTCTAGAGGGAACGCAACTAACACCAAGTGAACGAAACTAGTCAGGAAAGACCTTGAGCAGTTTGATATTAGTAGTGGAGTAGGGGGGTGCTCTAACCCACAAGGTGCTCAAAAAGTTAATGCACACTTTTTCGCTCATTTATATCTCGTGAACCCATGGTCGGATTTTCACAAATGAGGTGTCCTTGGACTCGGGATGACGGGGGCTTTGCTATGGACCACTCATTTCAACCCCTAAATAAAACCTACCCCTACTAGGGGGTGAAATTGTAATTTTTTAGTGAAAATCTCTTTTCAAATGGGACATGTATAAGGTGCGCTGCTAAAATGAACTTAAACGTTGTTGCTCATATAGCGCATGCGTTTTGCTGGATGTCGCTATGGATCATAATTTTTGTTTTTGTTTTGTACGCATGCGCACTTGGGATTTTTGTAAGAGGGCGAGCTCTTTAAAAAAAAACCAGATATATAAGAAGGGGTTTTTGTGGTGAGGAGAGAGCCAGATAGTCGCCTACTTTCCTACGAAGTTTGCCGGTATCTCTCAAACGCAAGGTCGGATTTGGACATGTGACGTGTCAAATCGCTTGTCTCGAAGCCCTATATATGTTATTAATAGGTTTAAGTTTTGAGAACGCTGGAAACAGGCTTTTTTGGGGTAAAACCATGATTTTAGACTTTTTCCTATATCTCACGAGTGCATGGTCGGATTTGGTCCTATGACGTGTCAAATGGCTTGTCTCGAAACCCTCTTTATTTTGGTAATTGGTTAAAGTTTTTGAGAATGAGCGAAACAGAATTTTTTGGTGTAAAACTGTGATTTTAGACTTTCTGTTATATCTCACAAACCAATAACGCCAGAGACATATACGGGGGGTCGTAGAACTCGGGGTGACGCCCCTCCCCCCCCCTTCGAATATAGTATTAATGTTTAAAAAATTGCGAAAGGGTCTAACGTCACTTTTGTTAAAAACATTTTAGTTTTTAAAACTTTTTTTTTTAAATCTGTCTAAAATGTTCATGAAGAGTAGTTGTAGATAGAAAGAGACGATATCACTGGGCACGTGTTTCAACGAGGCTATTACTGGCCATGGTGGTGATATACCAGTACAGTATTCGCTATTTCGATGACACGGCGGGTCGAGGGTTCGTTTTCCGATTTTTCCTATGATGGGGGGGTCTTTAACGTGTAAACGATGAGTGACATGACAAATGATAATTCCTTGATCAGATGAAGCTGGCTTTAGATAGAACAAACAGAACTTGGTTATATGTTGCTTGAAGTGAGTATAGAAAACAAACTTGCTGGGGCAGACTGACAGGATGTGGATGTTATTTGAGCTCATTGGAATGCATTGACCTGACTTGAAAACAGGCAATGAAAAAAAGCACAGAGTTGCTGAGGACACTTGAAGGTCAAACGATATGGCAACCATGGTGGGAGGGGGAAGCGAGGATGTAGTCGCCGATCATGTTCAATGTTCAATGGATTAATTTATATTTTGCGAAGCATTGTTCGGAGAGGGTCATGTGACGACTTGTTTTAAGGGTATTTATTTTTCTGATCTCTCGTATGGTGGACTCATTGATTGAAATAATCCAAAACTGCTAGGGCATGGCCTTGAGATTTTATAAACTGATAATGGGATTTTGACATAAAAGGTCCCCCCAGAACTTGACATGATGTCATTCTTTTTATGGCTTATGAAGTTCCCCAAAAAAGACCCAAAACAACATGATCATGGTCTTTTGCTTTTCTTAATATATTGCAAACCCATAATGTAAGATGTTTACTGTGAGTGACGAAACCTAGCTAGGTACAGAAAGAATTATTGTAGGCTACATGTATGGTGACTGACACGCCTTTGACCATTGGAACTTGTTTTCAGATCTAAATGTAGTACATAGGGAGTATAGGTTGTAGGCATGGCTTGACAAACGGTGTACACACAATTCAATTTATAGATTCAAGAATTATGAGTGGACTATCATTAATTAATTGGTTAAAGAGTGTAGCTAAAAATAAAAAAAATGGTGACTACATTAAACTAAACTGAACCAAGTCGAATCAAACCCAACTGAACCAAACCAAGCCTAAAGCAAACCAAACCTAATCAAGAACAAGCCAAGGGCTTAAGTGTAAAACTTGTGGGGGAATGCAGTCATTGGCAATGTCCAAAGGAAGGGATAACGCTCTACCTCTAGAGGGTAACGTAAAGCTAGCGTATGGTGCTAATGCATATTCCCAAGTACATGAACCACACACACACACACAACTATCCTATGCTGTATTAATGAGTTGACTGTTAAAACTTACTCAGTGGTTACTGAGCAAGACGGTCGCTACACACAACAAGCTTTAAATACATGAGGCTAATAATCTATACACACACACACACTCGCTTGTTCTAAACTAAACTGTCTTGCTGGCTGTGCTCACACATTAGGCAAATGACAGAAATGCTTGGCTAACAGAAATACAATCATTTTCGGTTGTCTATTGTTATCAGCTAACCATTACATGCTATAGTGGTGAGCACATGTGCCTCTTGCACTGGAGATCGTAACTCGATTTCTAGCTCTAAGGCCTAGAACGAATCAAACTAAGAAAGAAGTGTATGATGACGAAGTGGTTAAACTGTTAGCGTTTCACTAAGGTAGACAAGGGTTTAATTTTAGGTTAATATACATGTCATAAACAAGCAAACAAACAAACAAACAAACAAACAAAAAGGCAGAGATAATGTTTAAAAGTGATTACACTTGTCTCTTTTCAAATTATTACTTAGATTACAAATACAAAGGTGGACTGAGTTTGATATACAGTTAATGCTGCCTATCGCATACTAGCCTGTAAGAAAGCCAAACAAGCAAAAGGCGTAGGTAGAGCAGAGGTAAAATCGCTATGTGTAGAGAACTACTTAACGGTTTTATGAACTGGCAATGGTATGTCGCATAAACAGTGCAGGATACAATCCAGCAACCATAATTTTTATCTTGTGGAACAGAGAAAACATATATATATAGAGAGATATAGAAAGCTTGTGTATATATGGGTAGCATTGATTGTTTGACCAGAGAAAATACGGTGAGGTAGGGTGGGGAGAGGGAGAATTAACACTTATATATGAATGGTAAATAGTTTTTTTGTTTTTTACAATAGTTTTGTTGTTCAAATACAGTGGTAGATAGCCGTTATTTTGTAAAACATTCTTACTTGCAGTAGTAATAAGCCTTTACGGTTCCGCTAACACACATAGACAGACTGTACTATTGCCATGGTCAAGCACTCACATTACGATCATTTACAAAAACACATAATGAAAAATAAAAAATCTTGTTTTGGAAATATCGTTTTACAACAGACACAAAATAAATAAAAATGTGTAAACAGCAAAATGGAAAATCCATGTTTCCATATAGACAAAATTTAAAAACCTTAAACGAACATTAAAAAAAAATATGTAAATGGGAAATTGACAAATGTGTAAATATGAAAAAGGAAAATCCATATTTCCATATCATGAAATTGAAAATAACATCAAACTGTCATTTTAAGAAATGCAAATGGAAAATTGACAAATTGCAATGTGTGAAATGTGAAATTGGACAAATGGCTATCATTATTTAAAAAAAACACGGTGCCTTATGGTTGAGGTGTGAATCAAACCCTCTCTACTTATTTTGGACCACCCGAGACTGAGTATACTTGTTTTAGTGCTCATATCACTTTTAAAATTTTGTGTTAAAGCTAGGAATTGAACCCAAGAGCTTGTAGGGGGAGACCAAGGTTATAATGTGTTAAACAGATTGTCTTAATTGTAGGGTGTGGTAGCTATATAGAGATGAAACGATTAGCTCGGGACAGGGGCATTGAGATCTGCAGCAAACCAGTCAAACGTCAACCGACTAAAGACTCAAACAACAACATGTAAGCTCACCAAAATAATGTTGTGTAACGGTAAATGTTAGTCAACGAACAGTAATGCATTACTAAAACCCATGACACGCACGATACCTAAGAGCTTTTCTAAAGTTATTTTAAAATGCCTTTAACCCTATATTTAACACCCAGTTCACAATATTCATAACTGCAATGTTATGGTAAAACAAAACAAAATCTATATTTCAAAAAAGCAAATGGTTTAGTCAATGTATACTGGGAAAAGTTTTGTAAACACTCAAGTCCACAAGACTAATTAAATTAGTAACTGTCAGGTTGGCCGAGTGGTTAAGGTGTTTGACTTAAGATCAGATTTCCTGTATAAGGAAGCAAGGGTTCGAATCCCTTACCTGACATAACTATTGCCTTAACATGGCTTGTCCACACTGAATTATTATGATACTTGCTACACAAACCATAGACAGAGTGTATTGTTTAAGGCACTCTCTTTATGAACATAATCAGAGACTGTTGTTGGTTAACAATTGCATTAATAGTGGGACATGGGGATAGCAATTAAGAAAAACAGCCAATACCCATACAATATTTGTATTCATTTAGTTTTTTTACAATAGTTACACACTGAATACAACTTTTTATCTTTTTATCATTGTTTGATATAGATTTTAAACACAACGCTTGTTGTAGATCCTTTTATAACATTCTCCAGGTACTCTTGTCCTTTAAATCTCGGGAAGCCGCAATGGTTTTATAGACATTAAACCCTCATCCTCTTCTTTTTCATCATAATTATTATCATTATAAATATTATCATCATAATTATTATAGTCATTGTCACCAACATCATCATCATCCTCAACATCACTAGAACTATCCAATTCCTTTTTTTCCTTTTCAAAAGGGATCTCTTGAAGAGTCTGTGTTGCTTTTGATAGTGTTAAGGTTTTTTTGAATGTTGACAACTGTCCTAACATGACTTTTTGAGGAGATGATAATTGCTTATCAACAAACAATGCTCTATCTTGAGCAGCAATATCATTTTCTTGAACTTGCTTTTTAGCATTTTCATGATATTTTTTTGACAGAAACAGTTTTTTATCTGGTACACTACATTGATGATTACCCACACTTAAGACCTTACCATTCTTACGTTTTAGATGACCTTAACATTTTGTTGTCCTTTGTTTTGAGCACTGCCAAAATGATTCCATTCACATTTTGCCGCTTATAGTTATAGGAGTAGCCATGATACAGTGCACGTGGTTTGCCTTTATTGGTTATAGTATATTCCATAGTAGTAACTGACTTGTAAAGTTGATCTACCTGATACAATGGTCAGAACAATTCTGGTGAAAGTGTGATTTTGTTTTGACGTTTTATATAGGATGATGTTGGTGGCTTATGTTGGTGGCTTATGCTGGTGGCTTATGTTGGTGGCTTAAATTGGTGGCTTATGTTGGTGGCTTATGTTGATGGCTTATGTTGGTGGCTTATGTTGGTGGCTTATGTTGATGGCTTATGTTGGTGGCTTATGTTGATGGCTTATGTTGGTGGCTTATATTGGTGGCTTATGTTGATGGCTTATGTTGGTGGCTTATGTTGGTGGCTTATATTGGTGGATTATATTGGTGGCTTATGTTGGTGGCTTATATTGGTGGTTTATGTTGATGGCTTATGTTGGTGGCTTATATTGGTGGCTTATGTTGATGGCTTATGTTGGCGGCTTATGTTGGTGGCTTATGTTGATGACTTATGTTGGTGGCTTATGTTAATGCCTTTTGTTGGTAGCTTATTTTGATGTCAGTTTTTGTTATATAATGTATTTGTTCCATTCATTTATGACGTCATAGCCAGTCTTAAAGCAAGTCTAAACTTGTCCGATATGTTGGATTTTTTGTTCATGTGTGAAACTATCAAGTACCAATGATCAAGTGAGCTTCTTTCTCTCTTATCCGCAGTTCTGCCCCATAGCATTGAGAATATTTATTGTAGTAGCCTATAAAGAAACAAAAAAAATCATGTCTAATACAGTTTAGCTATAAGGGACCAGAACCACTATGTATAACATATTATTCTAAGATCTTTCCATTATGATAAGATAAAAGAGTTTACCATAATGATGGATTGTGTAAGTAAACGTCTTTTGCTGCTTGATGCCACTACTAAAGTGATACTCATACAACAGACAATTGAGTTCATGTTTTGCTGACGTAATCGTATGTTCCCCGCACGCACATGCCTTTCGCGAAGCAGGCGTGTGCAGGCGTGTGCGTGCGGGGGAACATACGATTACGTCAGCAAAACATGAACTCAATTGTCTGTTGTATGAGTATCACTTTAGTAGTGGCATCAAGCAGCAAAAGACGTTTACTTACACAATCCATCATAATGGTAAGCACTTTTTTCTTATCATTATGGAAAGCTCTTAGAATAAAATGTTATACATAGGGGTTCTGGTCACTTATAGCTAAACTGTATTAGACATGATTTTTTTGTTCCTTTATAGGCTACTACAATAAATATTCTCAATGCTATGGGGCGGAATTGCGGATTAGAGAGAAAGAAGCTCACTTGATCATTGGTACTTGATAGTTTCACACATGAACAAAAAATCCAACATGTCGGACAAGTTTAGACTTGCTTTAAGATTGGCTATGACGTCATAAATGAATGGAACAAGTACATTATATAACAAAAACTGACATCAAAATAAGCTACCAACATAAGGCATTAACATAAGCCACCAATATAAGCCACCAACATAAGCCATCAACATAAGCCACCAACATAAGCCACCAACATAAGCCACCAACATTATCCACCAACATAAGCCACCAATATAAGTCATCAACATAAACCACCAATATAAGCCACCAACATAAGCCATCAACATAAGCCACCAACATAAGCCATCATATAAGCCATCAACATAAGCCACCAATATAAGCCACCAACATACGCCACCAACATAAGCCACCAATATAGGCCACCAACAATAAGCCATCAACATAAGCCACCAACATAAGCCACCAATATAAGCCACGAACATAAGCCACCAACATAAGCCATCAAAATAAGCCACCAATATAAGCCACCAACATAAGCTACCTACATAAGCCACCAACATCAGCCACCAACATAAGCCATCAACATAAGCCACCAATATAAGCCACCAACATAAGCCATCAACATAAGCCACCAACATAAGCTACCAACATAAGCCACCAATATAAGCCACCAACATAAGACACCAACATAAGCCACCAATATAAGCCACCAGTATAAGCCACCAACATAAGCCACCAACATCATCCTATATAAAACGTCAACACAAAATCACACTTTCACCAGAATTGTTCTGACCGTTGTAGTAGGTAGATCAACTTTACAAGTCAGTTACGACTATGGAATATACTATAACCAATAAAGGCAAACCACGTGCCCTGTATCATGGCTACTCCTATAACTATAAGCGGCAAAATGTGAATGGAATCATATTTTGGCAGTGCTCAAAACAAAGGACAACAAAATGTTTACGTCATCTAAAAAGTAAGAATGGTAAGGTCTTAAGTGTGGGTAATCATCAATGTAGTGTACCAGATAAAACACTGTTGCTGTGAACAAAATATCATGAAAATGCTAAAAAGCAAGTTCAAGAAAAATGATATTGCTGCTCAAGATACGAATTGTTTGTTGATAAGCAATTATCATCTCCTCAAAAAGTCATGTTAGGACAGTTGTTAACGTTCAAAAATCCCTTAACACTATCAAAAGCAACACAGACTCTTCAAGAGTTCCCTTTTGAAAAGGAAAAAAAGGAATTGGATAGTTCTAGTGATGTTGAGGATGATGATGATGATGATGTTGGTGACAATGACTATAATAATTATGATGATAATATTTATAATGATAATAATGATGATGAAAAAGGAGAGGATGAGGGTTTAATGTCTATAAAACCATTGCGGCTTCCCCAGATTTTAAGAACAAGAGTACCTGGAGAATGTTATAAAATGATCTACAACAAGCGTTGTGTTTAAAATCTATATCAAACAATGATAAAAAGATAAAAAGTTGTATTCAGTGTGTAACTATTGTAAAAAAAACTAAATGAATAAAAATATTGTATGCGTATTGGCTGTTTTTCTTAATTGCTATCCCCATGTCCCACTATTAATGCAATTGTTAACCATCAACAGTCTCTGACTATGTTCATAAAGAGAGTGCCTTAAACAATACACTCGGTCTATGGTTTGTGTAGCAAGTATCATAATAATTCAGTGTGGACAAGCCATGTTAAGGCAATAGTTATGTCAGGTAAGGGATTCGAACCCTTGCTTCCTTGTACAGGAAATCTGATCTTAAGTCAAACACCTTAACCACTCGGCAAACCTGACAGTTACTAATTTAATTAGTCTTGTGGACTTGAGTGTTTACAAAACTTTTCCCAGTATACATTGATTAAACCATTTGCTTTTTTTGAAATATAGATTATGTTTTGTTTTACCATAACATTGCAGTTATGAATATTGTGAACTGGGTGTTTAACATAGGGTTAAAGGCATTTTAAAATAACTTTAGAAAAGCTCTTAGGTATCGTGTCATGGGTTTTAGTAATGCATTACTGTTCGTTGACTAACATTTACCGATACACAACATTATTCTGGTGAGCTTACATGTTGTTGTTTGAGTCTTTAGTCGTTTGACGATTGACTGGTTTGCTGCAGATCTCAATGCCCCTGTCCCAAGCTAATCGTTTCATCTCTATATAGCTACCACACCCTACAATCAAGAATATCTGTTTAACATATTATAACCTTGGTCTCCCCCTACAAGCTCTTGGGTTCTATTCCTAGCTTTAACACAAAATTTTAAAAGTGATATGAGGACTAAAACAAGTATACTCAGTCTCGGGTGGTCCAAAATAAGTAGAGAGGGTTTGATTCACACCTCAACCATAACGTTTTTTTTAAATAATGATAGCCATTTGTTCAATTTCACATTTCACACATTGCAATTTGTCAATTTTCCATTTGCATTTCTTAAAATGACAGTTTGATGTTATTTTCAATTTCATGATATGGAAACATGGATTTTCCTTTCCCATATTTACACTTTTGTCAATTTCCCATTTATATATATATTTTTTAAATGTTCGTTTAAGGTTTCTAAATTTTGTCTATATGGAAACATGGATTTTCCATTTTGCTGTTTACACATTTTTATTTATTTTGTGTGTGTTGAAAAATGATATTTCCAAAACAAGATTTTTTATTTTTCATTTTATGTTTTTGTAAATGATCTTAATGTGAGTGCTTGACCATGGCAATAGTACAGTCTGTCTATGTGTGTTAGCGGAACCGTAGAGGCTTATTACTACTGCAAGTAAGAATGTTTTACAAAATAACTGCTATCTACCACTGTATTTGAAAAACAAAACTATTGTAAAAAGCAAAAATACTATTTACCATTCATATATAAGTGTTAATTCTCCCTCTCCCCACCCTACCTCACCGTATTTTCTCTGGTCAAACAATCAATGCTACCCATATATACACAAGCTTTCTATATCTCTCTATATATATATGTTTTCTCTGTTCCACAAGATAAAAATTATGGTTGCTGGATTGTATCCTGCACTGTTTATGCGACATACCATTGCCAGTTCATAAAACCGTTAAGTAGTTCTCTACACATAGCGATTTTACCTCTGCTCTACCTACGCCTTTTGCTTGTTTGGCTTTCTTACAGGCTAGTATGCGATAGGCAGCATTAACTGTATATCAAACTCAGTCCACCTTTGTATTTGTAATCTAAGTAATAATTTGAAAAGAGACAAGTGTAATCACTTTTAAACATTATCTCTGCCTTTTTGTTTGTTTGCTTGTTTGTTTGTTTGCTTGTTTATGACATGTATATTAACCTAAAATCAAACCCTAGACTACCTTAGTGAAAGGCTAACAGTTTAACCACTTCATCATACACTTCTTTCTTAGTTTGATTCGTTCTAGGCCTTAGAGCTAGAAATCGATTTACGATCTCCAGTGCAAGAGGCACATGTGCTCACCACTATAGCATGTAATGGTTAGCTGATAACATTAGACAACCGAAAATGATTGTATTTCTGTTAGCCAAGCATTTCTGTCATTTGCCTAATGTGTGAGCACAGCCAGCAAGACAGTTTAGTTTAGAACAAGCGAGTGTGTGTGTGTGTGTATAGATTATTAGCCTCAAGTATTTAAAGCTTGTTGTGTGTAGCGACCGTCTTGCTCAGTAACCACTGAGTAAGTTTTAACAGTCAACTCATTAAAACAGCATAGGATAGTTGTGTGTGTGTGGTTCATGTACTTGGGAATATGCATTAGCACCATACGCTAGCTTTACGTTACCCTCTAGAGGTAGAGCGTTATCCCTTCCTTTGGACATTGCCAATGACTGCATTCCCCCACAAGTTTTACACTTAAGCCCTTGGCTTGTTCTTGATTAGGTTTGGTTTGCTTTAGGCTTGGTTTGGTTCAGTTGGGTTTGATTCGACTTGGTTCAGTTTAGTTTAATGTAGTCACCATTTTTTTTATTTTTAGCTACACTCTTTAACCAATTAATTAATGATAGTCCACTCATAATTCTTGAATCTATAAATTGAATTTTGTGTACACCGTTTGTCAAGCCATGCCTACAACCTATACTCCCTATGTACTACAGTCAGATCTGAAAACATGTTCCAATGGTCAAAGGCGTGTCAGTCACCATACATGTAGCCTACAATAATTCTTTCTGTACCTAGCTAGGTTTCGTCACTCACAGTAAACATCTTACATTATGGGTTTGCAATATATTAAGAAAAGCAAAAGACCATGATCATGTTGTTTTGGGTCTTTTTTGGGGAACTTCATAAGCCATAAAAAGAATGATATCATGTCAAGTTCTGGGGGGACCTTTTATGTCAAAATCCCATTATCAGTTTATAAAATCTCAAGGCCATGCCCTAGCAGTTTTGGATTATTTCAATCAATGAGTCCACCATACGAGAGATCAGAAAAATAAATACCCTTAAGACAAGTCGTCACATGACCCTCTCCGAACAATGCTTCGCAAAATATAAATTCATCCATTGAACGTTGAACATGATCGGCGACATCATCCTCGCTTCCCCCTCCCACCATGGTTGCCATATCGTTTGACCCTCAAGTGTCCTCAGCATCTCTGTGCTCTTTTTCATTGCCTGCTGTCAAGTGAGGTCAATCCATTCCAATTAGCTCAAATAACATCCACATCCTGTCAGGCTGCCCCAGCAAGTTTGTTTTCTATACTCACTTCAAGCAACATATAACCAAGTTCTGTTTGTTCTATCTAAAGACAGCTTCATCTGATCAAGGAATTATCATTTGTCATGTCACTCATAATCGTTTACACGTTAAAGACCCCCTTCAGGGGGTTTAGGAATTAGGAATTCCATCATAGGAAAAATCGGAAAACGAACCCTCGACCCGCCGTCTCATCGAAATAGCGAATACTGTATTGGTATATCACCACGGTGGCCAGTAATAGCCTCGTTGCAATACGTGCCCAGTGGTATCGCCTCTTTCTATCTACAACCACTCTTCATGAACATTTTAGACAGATTTAAAAAAAAAGTTTTAAAAACTAAAATGTTTTTAACAAAAGTGCCGTTAGACCCTTTCGCATTTTTTTAAACATAAATACTATATTCGAAAGGGGGGAGGGGGGAGGGGCGTCACTCCGAGTCCTACGACCCCTCGTATACGTCTCTGGCGTTGTTGGTTTGTGAGATATAACAGAAAGTCTAAAATCACAGTTTTATACCAAAATATTCTGTTTCCTTCATTCTCAAAAACTTTAACCTATTACCAAAATAAAGAGGGTTTCGAGACAAGCCATTTGACACGTCATAGGACCAAATCCGACCATGTATTCGTGAAATATCGAAAAAAGTCTAAAATCATGGTTTTACCCCAAAAAAAGCCTGTTTCCAGCATTCTCAAAACATTAACCTATTAATAACATATATAGGGCTTCGAGATAAGCGATTTGACACGTCACACGTCCAAATCCGACCTTGCGTTTGAGAGATATTGGCAAACTTCGTATGAAAGTAGGCGACTATCTGGCTCTCTCCTCACCACCAAAACCCCTTCTTTTAAATCATTTTTTTCAAAGAGCTCGCCCTCTTACAAAAATCCCAACCACGCATGCGTACAAAACAAAAAGAAAAAAGTTGATCCATAGCGACATCCAGCAAAACGCATGCGCTATATGAGCAACAACGTTTAAGTTCATTTTAGCAGCGCACCTTATACATGTCGCATTTGAAAAGAGACTTTCACTAAAAAATTACAATTTCACCCCCCTAGTAGGGGTAGGTTTTATTTAGGGGTTGAAATGAGCAGTCCATAGCAAAGCCCCCGTCATCCCGAGTCCAAGGACACCTCATTTGTTAAAATCCGACCATGGGTTCGCGAGATATAAATAAGCAAAAAAGTGTGCACTAACTTTTTGAGCACCTTGTGGGTTAGAAAAACCCCCTACTCCACTACTCATATTGGCCCCAGTAACATCTACAGCAGGAATAAATACAGAACATTGATCAGAACAGTCACTAACAGCAAAGGCAGTGCATCCAGGAGCAGGTGTGCAAAGGACTCAGAAGCGGAAGGACATTCACAGTGACAGGATGAAGGAATACTGGGCTAAGATGAGAGCCACGTGGTCCACAGCCAGCCCAAACGGAACTAAAAAAAGACTTTACAAAGATCAGGTACAAGCATTTCTCAATGAGAAATATTAATAGAAAGGAAAAAAAAATCAAGTCATGTCAAAAAGGGAGCGGTAGCTCAGATAAATATGTGCATTCAACCTGAGGAAACCAGAAGATCAGCCCAGAGACAAACAAGGTGGTGTCCCAGGTAGCACAGTTACTTACAAGAGAACAGATTTCGGTGTAAAATTCTAATCTGATTGAAATTTAGTACACAATATTCCTATGAAGTTGTACAATGACGTACTGAAAATTGCACGGGCCACTTTCAATTTTGAATGCCAAAAACCTGCCGGGCAACGGCCTGAGCGAGGAGTTAGAATCTTAATTCTCGAGTTGGGCTGAGGAAGGCCTCAATGTAAGTGGAAACATTTTAATTCATGTATTGATTGACATATATGTTTAACAACTTAATAATTTTATACTCTAATCAAGAAGGTAGAAGAGTCAGGGGAACGTTTAATGTGGGGAATGCAACGCAGCACGGCAGATTGCTGCCTGGTGGCTGGGAGCCAGGATTCAAGGTCAGCGTTACATCTACCCACTTCCTCGCTCATGCCATCACCCGGCAGGTTTTCGGCGTGTCTTTGTGTGTGTGTGATGTACCGTCTCCTTACAGTGTAAAGAAAATGTATAGGCTTGTTATATTCCCAGCCTGGGGTGGATTTAGGGTAGAAGAAGGTGTTTAGGTGTTTTTGGAGCATTCTGGTAGTCGTAGGTTTAAATGTTGATGTCCAGTGTGTGAGGTCAGTGGTGTAGGTCCTCCCTCCCTTTTAGGGTCGTAGGGACCTGAGCCCTCAGGGCTTGGCCCGTAACAATATTGGCGTTCAAAATTGAAAGTGGCCCGTGCGGTTTTGACTACGTCATTGTACAACCTTGTAGGAATATTGCGTACTAAATTTCAACTAGATTACAATTTTACACGTCAATCCGTTCCCTTGTTAGATACAAAAAGACAAGGGCGCTAAGATGTGTGAAGATAACTCAGCATCTGGAAATAAAGAAAAGGTTAAGTATTTTGAATGCTGAGGAGATTCATTGCACCCATCATCATAATGGTCAGGTATTTTCACGATGATGAATCTGATTGGTAATTACAGAAATGTCCACTGATCTGCTCAGTTACTCTAGCCAGTAATAACCCAAGAGAAGAGAGAACAAATCAAATAATTGGCCCAAGAGACCGAAAAGTAAAGGACCGTTGTTGAAAATGAAGGAAAACAGTTCAACATGTTTGTGAAATCAAACTATCAGTAGCCTACTAGCGGACCCATGCGAGAACTCTCGCATACTGGGTTGTGTATGCCCCATTTGTACAGACTACCCGCCCGTCTCTAGTGTTTTGCGGGTTTTACGCGACCCAGTTCTTGATCGTCTTGTTTATTTCTTTAAAAGCACTTTATAATCAAATAAATATATTTCCGTTGACTTTTCAAGAAATGCAAGATTTTTCCTGTACTATTGAGACGATTTGGAAGATTTTGGTACAAACTACACCTTCTAACTCCCTCTGGTTTAGGAGCTTGTGTTATGTGAAACATACACCTTAGCGTATTATATAATAAGATATTTTATATATTCTCATTTAATCATTGCCCCAGGGTAGTGCGACAGCCTTCGGCAGCCGGCGCAGTTCATATCCTCGCCGGTAGATGGGGGCTTCATTCATTCCATTCCCTGACCCGGTCGGAACACTGGAAGCAGGCTGTGGATTTTCATATATTCTAACAAGAATTTTTAATCAGAAAATGAATTGTGGTTTTATAATTTAAAATATCTCTCTACAGACTTTACCTGATTGGTTTAGAAAACACTTCTTGAAGCCGCATTCAATTTTCAGAAGGTGGATAGTACAGAATTATAACTAGGGCCCGGATGTTGATGCTGTAAAAAATATTTAAAAATGCACTTAAAATTTTCAAAAATGACTGTAATAAATGACGTAAAATTTCGAAAAATAATTTAAAATATCTCTCTATAGACTTTACCTGATTGGTTTAGAAAACACATCTTGAAGCCGCATTCAATTTTCAGAAGGTGGATAGTACAGAATTATAACTAGGGCCCGGATGTTGATGCTGTAAAAAATATTTAAAAATGCACTTAAAATTTTCAAAAATGACTGTAATAAATGACGTAAAATTTCGAAAAATGCACTATAAAAGGAAAAAAAAATGATATTATAATAAACTCACCAATATTTCAAAAATTCGAAAAATGCACTACAAAATGGAGAAAATTATCTTATAATAATAAACTCACCAATAATTCAAAAATGACATCTGAAGCTCAAACTGAAAAGTCAATCAAAATAGATTTCTAGCACTTAACAAAAGGTTTATGTTCACTTTAGTCTGAGTTGCACTGCACTACGAATATCATTCTGTTGTTGTCAAATATAAATGATCTGCGGTTTCAACCAACAAGTTTTTATATCTCTAAGAGCTGCGTTCAACATCAACTGATGTGATCGGAGCATACTGGCGCTTGAAGTGAGGAAGGTCGTTTGCTGCTAACTCGGAGACCTCGTAGACACGTAACTCCCTCATATAAAGCTGTGACATGACTAAATTGAAAAAAAAAATACCTTGAAAGGCCGATTTCTCTAAAATATGACCCAAAAAATCTACCAAACATAAAAATATGCTCATAAAATGGAAAAATGGCAAAAAATGCAAAAAGATGCAAAATAAAATGACATATTTGAAGACGGGGTGGCCCGTCCGGAGTTTCAATGTACTTCATCATTGTTTTAGACAGCTCAGTAAAAAGATGACATGTCATCAACATCCGGGCCCTAATTATAACCTTCGAAGGATTATCTCTACACGTAATCAAATGGATCTGGTTTCTTTACCGACATCGGCACTGCAATGGAGACATTTGTGGGGTTGATTTTATTTCAATACGGTATTACGCTAACAAAATAATTACGATAAAGCAACATGATAACTAAACCCATATATACTATAATTTATCCATTCTTAATTATACAATGCTCTAAAAGGATTTTGCGTATTGCGATTTAGTGACTTGTTTATTTTGCTATGTGTACTGTATGTAATCACATTATACACAATATAGGGCTCATACAGGGTCATTATGTAGGCCCATGTGCGCGCGAGTAAACTCGGCAAGCTAAGCTGGCTGTTACTGGCGCAGGCTGCGCATACCCGGTTCAGCCGGTGGTGGCGCACACTTTCACACTTTTACCAGACATATTCAATAATGTGTACTTACAGTGCTCATAGGAGATGCTGAAAATGTCCTCCCTCTCTTGCAACACACACCTGACATCTTCTGATGAAAGAATATCAGTCAACTCTTTTATTATTTACGGAGCCTGTTTCCTTGAATCGTTTTGCGAGCCTCCTAATTGTACTGGCATTAGGCACAGGTCTTCCTGGGACTTGATTCGAAATTTTCATCTCGGTTCAGAACAAGATTTTCTGTTTTTCATATACGAATTATGGATATACACACGGTTCGCGCAATGTGAATTGGTGTCTAGGCATGACCAACAATCACAGTAATCACAATACTCACTAAAAGTGCAACACTAACGTCTAAGCTTTGCAGACACACGCCCATATGAATGACAAAACACGTGTGAACAAACGATATGAGTCAGCAGAGCGCGCCAACCACCGGCTGAACCGTGTACGCGCGGCCGCGATCTGCGTCAGTCACAGCTGACTTAGCTTGCCGTGTTTATTCGCGTGCACATATATAATGACCCTGTACAAAGAAAATCAGCAAACAGTCTGCTCTGCGTTGGCTTGACACCGTACATGACGATCTCAAAATTGCTCGACTTCATCCTGACATGGCACACAATCGTGTAATATGGCGACAGAGAACCAAAAAAGCACACACTGCTGATTTGTGAGACAAATGCTATAGAAAAAGAAGAAGAATCTGCTCTGCAAAAGAGATAGAAACACACAATGAAAAACAAAAGTGATAATGTGGGACTGAGGATACCAACGTCCTTCTCATGTTAGGGCATACCAATAACGAGTATGGCCACCACAAGCTCTAAGGCATACTGAGCACCAACGAATCCGAATGGATTTTGTTATAGGACCCACCTTTTACTTGTGATAACTAAGGTCTTAAGCCTACCATCCTGCTGCTGATGGGAAATTGAACTTTGGCACCGTCAACTGAAAGCTGCACTTCGGACACAACTCTCCAGCAACTGGATATCTCTAGTCCCTGGAGTGTCACTTGGTATGCGAACCCTGGTTATTCCCCAATTGGAGTCAACTCCAGCCACACTAGGTCACCAATCAGCTCAGAAAAGGCATCCGTCCATTCCAAACTCTCAATGTGTTATCTTGCATTCATCGGTCACGATGCAGTTCGCAAACCCTTACAGCCTATCTATGATGGACCCTTCAAAGTGTGGTAATTCTTCGGGAGTGCTGAACCAGGATACTTCACTTGCACATAGTTAGTTGAGGAGACGTGAACCTACCCTTGATAAGACATGATTTTCATACCTTTCTAGGGGACAATACCAATTGAAATTGCAGTCTATTATCGCTAGTGCACTGGAAATATGTGCTAAATTACGTAAATATGTGTTTGCATTTAACGACGGCAGCCATGTTGACCATTCGACAGCTGTTATCCGGGCGGAGACATGACGACACATTCACGTCACGGCAGTATATTCAACATAAGGTACGATTTGGAACTCGCCGCCAAGGCAGCGCGCTGCCACTGCAAAGGTGGCACGCTGCCACGGTGGCGGAAGCTCACTACCGCTCCACCTCTATTTAGATGGGATGCATTTCGAACTCCGCCGCCGCTGCTGGTGCAGCGCCGCGCCAGGAGCGGTCCGGTGGCGCCGTACCGTAGGCAACGAAATTATACAAGGCCAGGAAGTCATACTAACATATAAAAATGAGATGGTGTTTGTCTGTCTGTCGTCCTGTCTGTTACTCAATCACGCAAGAACCACTGGTCCATTTGAAATGAAAGTTTGCATGGATGTAGCTGATTTACCAGGTTTACACATAGGCTACTTTTGTGTTCGATATTTTGCACTATTTAAAAATGGCGACCATTTTAGTGACGTCGCTACACCCCTCGGTTTCAAAATTTCATATTTCCATTTCAAATAAAAAGAGAACGCTAAGAAATAGCAAACTTTTGATGGCCTGTGCGAGCTTTAAAATTTAATTTCCTATGCGAAAGGTCCTTATCACTTTTCATGTATCTTCAACGGTTAGCGAGTAAAACCCACATTTGTGACGTCACTACACCCTTTGGTTCCAAAATTTCTTATTTCCATTTCAAATAAAAAGAGAAAGCTAAGAAATAGCAAACTTTTAATGGCATACAGGAGCTTTAATATTTAATTTTCTATCCGAATGGTCCTTATCACTTTTCGTGTATCTCCAACGGTTAGCGAGTAAAACCTAAATTTGTGTAATAAAACACGGTCAACACCGAGCTATATATATAAAAATGAAAATTTGCCTGTTCATTTTTCTGAGTTTCTACGGAAATTTGAGTAATTTACACGTTTCAGACTGTTTTATGATGGATGTGCACGAAAATAATGTTTTTGTCTGTCTGTTTGTCTGTGGACAACTTTGTTCCCTTATAACTCGAGAACGGCTGGGTGTATCAACGTAAAATTTGTTACAGATATTCATCAGAGGCACGACACTGATCATTGATGTAACTCTTCTCCGTACCTCTCATAAAAGGGGGCCTACCCCCTTAAAATACATGCTGAAATAGGCATAGAAAGGAGGAGACAAAACTCATTTTCAGCCCCTCAATGTGGGAGACAAAACTCGGCGAAAACCACATTTTAAGGCCCTAAAACCAACCGTTTTTGAGATATTCCCAGAAAAATAATTTCATTTAATAAACTAATTTATTTAATCGTGTCAGAGAACATACATCATAAAACAATAGAAAAATTACATTTGGTACTGTAAGAAAACTATGAAATCCCTGTATACATTGCATAATTGATTATATTATACATGCACTCATACTCAAATCAAATACTGAGACCAGAATGTTGCCAACTCCTAAGCTTCAGGAGTTTCGTCCATCAGGTTCCGTGGAGAACATCTGATGGGACACAAATCGCAAACGAGGAGGTGACTCAATAGCCTGCTCCTCACCACCCTCACACAAAGTCGAGTCACAGGCAAATCCCCACTTTTTCAAATTTGTCTTCGACCTTCCCACTCCTGTGTGCAGCCTGTTGAGGGTCTTTCTTCCACATTGACCAGGTTTCTTCGTGTCCAGCGGGCAGGTGTTCAGATGGTAGCGTCCATCCTGCAGAGTCGTTAGATCTGGAGCGCCAAGAGAGCAATCTAAATACTGAAGGAGAGACTATCAAATTTTCAGTGGCGTGAAGAAAACTTCTTCCTGATATGAGTCTTTGAGCTGCAGGTAAGTAACCATACAAAGGGGGGGGGTCTGTTGGGTCAAAGCTTTAGATTTCTCTAATCTGGCTGCCGATTCACGGTGGATATCTGGAGGTGAGATACCCGTCAAACAGTAGATTCTATCAAGTGGCTTAGATCTGAGACAACCTGTAATAAATCTGCAGGTCTCATGTAATGCAATGTCTACCTGCTTAGCGTGGCTAGATCTGTACCAGACGGGACATGCGTATTCTGCTGCTGAATAGCAAAGGGCTATGCTGCGGTGCTAAGGAAAAAGGCAGTAACTGCAGAAATACAAAATAATGGAGTATTGGTATAGTTGGAATCGTCTCGATGGACTGCATCATCATACAACCTTAAAAACAGTAATGTGATATTTTGTTCAAAATATAAGGAAAAATCAGTTACTGCCTTTGCAATTTTTTGAATATCTACAATGGCAGAGAGCAGTAAGTAGAACCTGTACTGTAAGAAAGCAGTATCTGCTTATTGTAGGTTGTACGTTCTTCCCGCGCATCTATACTCGACAATGACAAGTGCAGTATATACTGGCTACAATGTAAGAAAGCAGTGTCTGTTAAATTTTGCTACATACATTATAAAAAGTTGGGACATTAACAATGCGAAATATGAGAGACATTCAATTTACACAATGCTGGTCACAATAAAGACAATCTGGATCCAGAATGTGAAACCTGTATTCATTGGGATCAACACATTCAACGAGCTTCCAGTGCTCGTTCACTTTACAGGAGCTTTGAATCTGAAACAGTATGTGTTTCTGCTGACTTGGAAAATGTTACAATATTACCTTGTATTGGCACATTTAAAAGAGCCATCTTCACTAGTAGGGTTATTGCCTGTAATGAAACTTTCGCACCGGTGGGATCAAATCAGACCAAACTATTTCCAGTTGCTGCCTTGTGGCATGGAGGGATCAGAGGGAGGTGAAAATAGGAATAAATAAGTACTTACATTCAGTTCAAATTGTTTCACAGGGATTCAGGGCAGTTCATGTTTGGGTTAGACAATTGTGCTGCCCCAAATAAAAACTGGGCCTTTATTTCTTTCCTGGTCACATAGTAAATTGAGAGTCAATACGAAATCAGTCGAAGTGAACTATTTCAAACCTGGACATACATTCATTTCTTGTGACAGTTTTTCACCACCAAGTTGAATTATCAGTAGTAGAAAAATGATCACTTTGAATATTGCATCATCACGACCAGATATTGCGTAATCGCGATGACGTCATGGGTCCTTAGAGCGAGCACGTGGTCCAGGAGCGAGCTTGTGCACTGCACGTGTTAGCGTGGGAATGGGTTGACCTTTTGGCTTGTTTATGCGATGGTGATAAAAAGTTAATGGGTGTTGGCGCGAGGACATATTGCATCATCATGATGTCATCTGATAACCATGCGGATGTTATCACGTGCAGCGTGCACGTGCACATGTTAGCGTGGGAAGAGGTCGACCTTTAACCGCTTGAAGCAGATAACCTTTGGGTAACCGCTTGAAGCAGATAACCTTTGACTTATTTATGCGATGGAGATAAAAATTAATGGGTGTTGACGTCATCTGATACCCATGCAAGTTTGCAGCTGTGCGAGCGATCACGTGATATGTCTGCAGTGTTCGCGTGAGACGTGGTTGACCTTTAACGTCATCGGGTAAGAATGTAATCTTTGACTTCTTTAAGTAATAGTGTTAAAAATATAATGAGATGATTGCGTCAGAAGCATGTTTTGTAGCATTTGGTTTCTTGAGTGTAGGTGGGGGTGAAGGATATATAAATGCATGTGTGCGTGGATGAGTTTAACTTCTACGTTTGCGCGAAGTGTGTGTGTGTGTGTGTGTGAAAGAAATAAAGAAAGTCATCGACGAGGAACAAATTGTGTGTGTGATGGATGTTCTAACGAAGTTCAATAACGAGGCCACTTGCGTTGAGTATTATAATAAGAAATTATCAGAACTAATAATTGATTTACCGCATGTGGTCCAAATTATTCAGGCTGTGGAGACGAGATTCGGAAGAAAAATAGTGGTGGACATTATCATTGAAGGTGAAATAACAAGTGTATTTCTACCAGCAGTATTGGCAAAACTAAGCGCATCAGAGATCGATGAACTAAACTCACTTAGAGGCAAACTGATGTTGGTGTATTTGGGGCTGAAGAACCGCTCACATCAAGTTGTTTTAAAACTGTAAATTTTTGGTGAATATATATATGCAGATTATATATGTATTGATTGATATAACGAATGATATATATATTTAGTTGCTTATTATTTCTTAATTTGTTTTTTTTTCAGATTATCTAAAAACTAATAAAAGGAACAGCAAAATGAAGTGGAAAACTGTTAATTTTCTGAGTGGAACTGAACATCGATCGCACCCGGTAATAGAGTATCATCGTGTATGCTTTCATCAGTCTGAAGAAGAAGAAGAAGAAGAAGAAGAAGGAGAAGAAGATGATAATGAGGTGAGTCATAATGAGAAAGAAGCTTGTTTTAACAAATGGACATCTTCGAGTGGAATTTCAACATTTTCAGTCTACGTTACTAATGTTAGCAAATCAGATGATAGTCAGCGAGAGGTGACAGATACAGTTCTAAGATATTTGTTACAAGGATTATGTGAAGATGAACATTTTATTTGTTTCTTCGGATACAATACATTTGATGAGGTTTTCAAAATCGAATTTTCCATGACATGTTACGATGTAACAAAATTGAATGAGTATAGAAACAAATTGCTTGGTAAACTTCAGGATGAATTTCCTTTTGAAGCTGTTCACTGTTCATTGGAGATTACAGGCAGTAATTTATCACAATGGCTAGAATATACTTTAAAAGATTATAGGTTTATGGTAAACCGATGTTACAGCAACTGCAGGTGGTGTATTATTAATAGTGCAAATTGGACAATTGCTTAGACATCAGTGATGGTACACCAACTGTTGGTGGTGTATTAACATTAGTGCAAATTGGACAATTGCTTAGACAACAACAACAATGACCTCACCTCCTAGCAAACGTAGAAAGGTTGATATTGTAATACATAATAACAGTGAAAATATAAGAAACCAATTGGACAATGCATTTGAAAGTGTTTCTAATTTTAGAAATGAACTAAACGGTGCTATTTCAGTATCATACCAAATCGGGGAAAACACTCAAACCGACTTGATTGAGAACAGTGATGAGTTGATTGAATGTTGGAGAGTTATTAGTGAGCACATATTGCAACAAGCTGTGAATTTCGAAGAAATTACAATTCAAATAAAGGATGAATCTTTCTTGAGCTGTGAGTTAATTGAAACGGCATTCAATTCTAGAGTGTACACACTTGCAGTATCAAATGTTAAGAATGAGTTTTTGGATCCTCGCGAATTTTTAGCAAATGCTAATATTTGGTTTACAAAGTATGTTAAGAAAGCGTTAACTGTACAAGCTTTAAAGGCGAATTCAGTTTTGTGTGCACAATATGTGCTTCGCGACATATCAGAAACAAAATATTTTCTATCAAAAATGAAGTAGTTTTCGAGTATACTGATTTAAATGAATTTTATAATAAGAATATCATTGAAGGTACATTGACAAAAATGAGCGAATTTGAAGCAAATGGTTCCGGGTGGGCTTTAGAAAAAATTCATAGTTTGAGAATTAATATAAATAAATACGTTGGATTTCAAGTAGGAATGTTCAATACTAGTCGATTGCCTGATGTAATAGTCAATAAACATGCAGTGCTAAATTTGTATGATACAAAGGAAGCTTGTTTTGCGTGGAGTGTGGTTGCTGGTTTGTATCCAAAATCTCGAAACGTGAATCATCTTTCTTCCTATCCTAATTACAGAGATGTTTTAAATTTAGATGGTATTCCAATTCCGATGGAAATGAAATATTTAAACAAGTTTGAAAACCAAAACAATATTTCTGTAAATGTGTATGGAGCACAATATGATGAAAACAAATGGGTATGTATGGGAACAAACGAAGTAAAAGGAAAAAAAAACTTTTACTATTGTACCTTTGTATGTATCAGATAAAGTATATGAAAGGTGTGTAGACTTATTGATGTTGCAGATTGGAAACAGTGAAAGTTATCACTTTTGTTTAATAAGAAATCTTGCTCGCCTTGTGCGTTCA
The DNA here is from genome assembly GCA_946902985.2 of Meconema thalassinum. Classification (NCBI taxonomy): domain Eukaryota; kingdom Metazoa; phylum Arthropoda; class Insecta; order Orthoptera; family Tettigoniidae; genus Meconema; species Meconema thalassinum. Next base: position 123,104,863 of record OX336397.1, read on the forward strand.
AGCCTCACTAGCATTCACTAAAGGATTTATATATGTAGACGTTGTTTGTCATATTATTTTCTTGAGGATGAGTTAAATGTTCACTTTGCAGACTGTAAACAGTTTCCTGTTGCAAAAAGCATAATGCCAACTGATGAACAAAGATTTGTTAATTTTACAGAATTCCGAGTTAAAGATACAGTTCCATTTATAATATATGCAGACACTGAATGCGTTTTGTCTCCAATTTCCTCCTGTTTTCCAAATAGTGTCATTCCTAACTCTACTTTAACACATAAACATATTCCTTACAGCATTTCTTTATACCTTCATTGTAATTTTTATAGTGAATTGTGCAGTTTCAAACTCTTTAGGGGAAATAATTGCATTGAATTGTTTGTAAAGGAACTTTATAGTATTGTGGATAAACTTAAAACATATTACTTATCGGCTAAGCCAATGTTAAAGATGACCGAAAATGAAGAAAGATTATTTTTGTCAAGTAAAATGTGTCACATTTGCGAGAAACCGATTGCAGATAATGAACTCAAAGTACGCGATCATTGTCACTTAACTGGAAAATATAGAGGAAGCGCACACAATAGTTGTAATTTAAATTACAAAGTAACAAAGGTTTTGCCTATAGCATTTCATAATCTAACGGCCTATGATGGACATTTTATAATTAAAGAAATTTGTGAGAAACATGATGGAGAGGTGTTACATAATCCTGGTAGTATAAGTTTGTTGGCGGTGAATATGGAACGTTATAAAGGGTTTACAAAGTATGTAGGGGTTAAGAATGGATTCATTCAGTTAAGATTTATCGATACATATAATTTCTTGTCCTGTTCACTAGATCAATGTTCATCTTCGTTAAGTGAAGATTCAAAGCAAATAACTCGACGTTATTTTAATGATGATGCACAGTTTCGACTTACTGCGAGAAAAGGCGTGTTTCCCTATGAATACGTCACGAGTATGGATGTACTTAACGAAACTAAATTACCTGAAATATCCAAGTTTTATAGCAGTCTTAATGATCAAACGATATCGAATGAAGAGTATGAGTTTGCTCAATCGGTGTGGGAAACGTTTTCCTGTCAAACATTAGGAGAATATGCCGATTTGTATTTAAAAGTTGACACACTTCTTTTGGCAGATGTCTTTGAAAATTTTAGATCGAATGGCATGGAAACTTATGGCAGTGATGCAGCTCATTTTACACTGCTCCATCTATGTCTTGGTGTGCAATGAAAAAGATAACCAACGTTCAACTTGAATTGCTTCAAGATATTGATATGTTACACTTTTTTGAACGATCTATTCGAGGAGGATATGTTCAGTGTATAACACGACATGCGATTGCTAATAATAAGTATATGAAAACTTATGATGAGAAAAAGCAAGAGTCCTACATAATGTACTTTGACGTTAATAATTTATATGGATATGCGATGATGGAATATCTTCCAACGGGTGGCTTTAAATGGCTTGCAAATGTTGAAGGCTTTGATGTTTTAACTATTGATGATACTTCAGAAATTGGATATATTTTGGAAGTAGATTTGACTTATCCTCAAGAGTTACATGACAAACATTCAGATTACCCTCTATGCCTCTAAAAGTTGACAAAGCTAATGGCCACCCTAGATAATAAAGAACGATATGTTTTGCATTATAGAATGTTAAAGCAATGTATTCAACTAGGAATGAAATTAGATCGTATTCACAGAATAATTTAATTCAATCAGAGCCAATGGCTAAAACCATATATTGATGTGAACACAGAGAAACGAAAACATGCCAAAAATGATTTTTTTAATTTTTATAAATTGATGAATAATGCAATTTTTGGTCGTTCACTGATGAATGTGAGGAAGTTAAGGGACATCAAATGGGTCACCAAATGGCATGGAGCTCGTGGTGCTAGGTCTTTAATAGCTAAGGCTAATTTTAAACATAGAATTATATTCGATGAACAATGTATGGTCATCGAGATGAGCAGACTAAAGATTTTTCACAATCAACCAGTATATGTCGGTGCATCTATATTAGATTTGTCTAAATGTAAAATGAATGACTTTCATTACAATGTTATTTCAGCAAATCCTGAATCAAATGTGAGGTTGTTATACACAGACACAGATAGTTTTATGTATATATTCTATTATGATATTTATGAGCTCATGAAACAGCATTCAAATTTGTTTGATACTGGAAACTATGAAACAAACAATCCTTTTGGCATTGTGAGACAAAATAAAGGTGAAATTGGTTTAATGAAAGATGAACATGCTGGAAGGATTGTTGAAGAATTTGTGGGGTTAAGACCCAAAATGTATGCAATAAAATTGTGTGATGAAATGAATAGCTTGTGTAAGGCTAAAGGCATTAAGAAGAGTGTGAGTAAAAGTATGAATATTGATGAGTATCGAAAGTGCCTTTATAACAGAGATCAAGTCAACAAAGTTCAAGTTTGTATAATTTCAAAATCTCATTCTGTATTTACTGTTCGGCAAAATAAGTTGGCAATTTCATCAAACGATGATAAAAGACACATAACTGAAAACGGAATTGATACTTTTCCGTTTGGTCATTTTTCTCTGAAATAATGATTAGAAACAAATTTGAGATTAAAGCTCTTCATCTCACTTACTTTATTTCCTTCACACACACACACACTTTTATTCTGTTAATAATACTAATTTTTTAGTGTTCCTTTGCTTATGAAAAAAAGAATAAATAATAACCCAAATGTTGTGTGTATTATTTAAAAAAAAACACCTCCCCCCACCATTCCCATTTTCCAGATATATATATATATATATATATATATATATATATGTATAATTACTTTATATTACATATCATTTAGTAATGGTGCGTTGTAAGAGGAGCAACTCTACCACTCAATATAAACGATCAGGAAGTGGATCATTCATTAGTCGTGTACTTAATAAAACTATTGATAATTTACCCGTGGAATTACACATTCCGGGATATGAATATTGTGGACCAGGAACAAAATTAGAAAAGCGATTGAGCCGTGGTGATCCAGGAATAAATATATTAGATAAAGCGTGCAAAGAGCACGACATTGCTTACGCAAAGCATAAAGATTCAAACAAAAGAAGAGAGGCTGATGAAATTTTAGCTTCCAAAGCTTGGTCTCGTGTAAAATCTCGTGACGCATCATTAGGAGAGAGAGCGGCTGCACTAACAGTCAGTGGCATAATGAAAGCTAAGTCTAAGCTTGGTGGAGTTAAACGAAAATTAAATATAAAAAAAAACAAGAAAAGATTTAAAAAAAAGAGAACATCGAAAAAGCAAGGTGGTATTTTACCCCTACTTCCAATATTTGCAGCCTTGTCGGGCTTGGGGGTCTAGCAGGCGGAGCAGCCGGGGTAGCGTCTGCTATAAACAAAGCGAAAGCTGCACAAGAAGAATTAAAAGAAATGAAAAGACACAATCGAATGATAGAAGCAATGCGAGGAAAAGCAGGTCAAGGCATTTATTTAAATCCTCCTGCATACAAAAGATATTTAACCAAATACCAAATAAAGCATTAAGTAATTTCGATTTAGCTAAATACGCACATCAATAAAAGATTCCAAATTTTAGAGGAGTCTTTATGCGAGATACGTTACCAAGACATCCTCGAAAAAATGAAAACTGTATTGTTAACCTTGAACCGATGGTTAAATCTGGTTCACATTGGGTGGCTTTCAGTAAACGAGGTAAATACGTGCATTATTTTGATAGTATCGGTAATTTAAGACCACCATTAGAAATTTTAACATATCTTAAAAATTGTTATCTACAATATAATTTTCATTCATATCAATCAATTACTTCTTCGATTTGTGGACATTTATGTTTAGTCTTCTTGTATTTTATAAATAAGGGAAACACCGACTGTATTTAAACATTTCAAAGATGGCTTTCGAATGACAGATAACTCTTGAAGGTAAAGGCTCAAAGATTGATGTTACATTGGAGAATCCGCTTCATCTTGTAGGAGCAGGGTTTTTTGAAATAGGACTTGCAGGATTGTATACATCTAATTCTATTCGAAATGTTACCAACCGAAATAATAAATTTCGCATTCATTTTACTAAATTTTTGTTATCATTTGATTTAGTGGTACCACCAGGTATTTATGAATTTGAAGATCTAGCCTCAACATTTGATGATTTACTTAGTTATCACTCATTGTCGAAACTTATAACAAATCATATACAAAAAACAAATCTTTATTTGGAAGAGGATATAAATGGAAAAGGACGCAACCGTCTTGTTTTGTCTTCTCCGTTTAATATTGATTTCAGGGTACCCAACAGTGTAGCAGAGGCTTTAGGTATTGAAAAGAAAGTTTACCCTAAAGAGATTAAAAAAGAAATTGAGATTGATCGAAATAGAATCGAAAGTGAAGTAAAAATTAACGAAAATAATAACGTTTTAGCCATAAAGATGAACGATGTGGATACAACAATTTTAATAATACCTGATGCTAGCTATACGTTTGAACAATTAAGTGCAAAGATTAATGAATTATTACTAGCACATTTATTATCAGTTTTATTAGGTGAAAAAGACAAATTTCCTTCATATATTTATATTAATTATGATAAAGTGTTCTCTAATTGTAAACTATATTCGGAAAACTTTGCTATAGATTTTGGTGTTGCAGATTCTATTGCAGATTTGTTAGGATTTTCTCATAAAAAGTTCGAGGCAAACATAACTCATCATTCTGAATATATGATTAAAATTAACACTGTTAATAGTATTCGAGTATGTTGCAACCTCGTGCTTGGTACGAGTTCTTATTTGAACCATAAACCAACACACTCTTTATATCATTTTAAAGCTCATGTTCCTGCTGGTTATCCGATTGTTGTACAAACCAACAACAATTAATTTTTTGCCTATGAACAGCAAGGTTATTCAACATGTATCTGTGCAACTTGAAGATCGTCTTCAACAGCTCCTTAATTTGCAAGATGAAGATTTAACTGTTGAATTAATTATTCGTCCAGCACGTTATCTAGCTATATAACGTAATGAAATACTGTTATATTTTCATTCTAGTTGAGTAAGCTTACTAGAAAACATTCACAAATATGGTTATACTATATAATACTCCAAGTTTGAAAAAAAAAGAAGTCGACTCTGATTCGAAAAAGAAATATAAATCAATCAGCTAAGATTTCTAAAAAAAAAAAAAAAAAAAAAAAAACAACGCCATCACACCTTAAAATCTAAGAAACAGTTATTGAGTAACAACAAACATTTCTTACAGTCTTTAGGCTATCGCGTACTTTAATTTCAATATAAATATATATGCAATTGTTAATCTTATTTAGTTTCTATCTATATTTGAAGCTGTTAACATGTTTAACATAACGGATAAAAGAGAGGTTGACAACAGAGTTGTGCGACGAGAAGAAAGAGTTTACCAACCTTATTCAGCTAATAAATTCGAAAATAATGATGAAATTCGAATACCAATTCAAAATGAAGAAAACTTAGTTTTATTATCAGAAGGCGTTCTTCACTTAGAAGGACAAATTATTACTTCTAACGTAAATCCGGCTGCTTCTACTACAGCACATCCTGACCAAAATTTTGGGGCTAATCTTTTTAGCGAAATTCGCGTTACGTTAAATGGTAAAGAAATTGATCGTACACGCCATCTAGGTATAACAAGTTCTATAAAAACCTTTGCATCATATTCAAAAAACGAATATACAGCTTTACAAAATGCTGGTTATTTTCCCTCTTTAACAACACCAGCAAGTGAAGCAAATATTGTTGATAGTGTCACAAAACGTTTCCATGTAATACTTCCTTTAAGCAACCTGTTAGGTTTAGCAGAGGATTATAGAAAGCCGATTTTAAACTGCAAGCATGAGCTAATACTTCTCAGATCGTCGAGTGACGCACGTGCGTTGCAATCTGCAACCGAAAATGATCTTTCTAAGGTCAATTTATTAAAAGTTTATCTAAAAATTCCTGTTTTACTATTATCGGACGAAGAACAAATTAAAAGATTAAAACTAATGCAGAAAAATATTCCCATTCAGGTTGGTTTTCGATCATGGGATGTTCATGTCTTGTCATCTCTTCCTAGAACAACTAAATATAGTTGGACTGTAATGACAACTTCTGAAACTCAAAAACCACGTCAATTTTTATTAGGTTTTCAAACTAAAAGAAATGTACTAAATACGTGCTCTTCCTATTTTGACCATTGTAACATTAAATCTATAAGAGTTCTTTTAAATTCAATTTTTTATCCCTATGAAATGCCAACTTCTGAAATTGCTATAAATGACTACAGCGAATTGTATGACATGTTTGTTAAATTTCGTAATGTATATTATCAGATCGATGATTTTCGTTCAGAGACTCTAGTTTCACGAGATGAATTTAAGTCTCATTGTCCGATTATTGTAATTAATTGCCTTGAGCAAGTGGAGGCAGTGAAGACATCTTCAGTTGATGTGCGAATTGAAATCGAGACAAGTGAGAATATACCTGAAGATACAACTCTTTATTGTGTTCTTATTCATGATCGTCAAATATCTTACAGACCATTAACTAATGAAGTAATTATCTAAACCAATATTTGCTAAGTTATAAACAAGCAAGTAAAGAAGTATTCTCACTTTAGTTGCAATAATGGAATTGACAACAACAAACTCTCCTTCTACTGATGCTGACACGTGGAATAAGAAGCAGCCAATAGTTGCAGACATTCGCAAGCTACCAAACGGCAGTTTGGAACTTGCTTACTGTATGTTAAATAACAGCAATATACCTTCATTCAGTCCTGTGTTAACATGGGTTGCAGCGTATTGTGAAAAAACTCTTTCTTCTTTTTTTGACTCTATTAAAAATAAATATGAATATTTAGTTGTGTATAATTTGTCACAAGAATTTTCTTTGTTTGCACTAAAAACACTTTCCCCTGGGTCATTAATCGATCTTAATACGATTGATGGAATGTCAGATCTAATGTTGAAGCATAGCCAACGTTTACCTACAGATTGTCCAAAACATTTACCATCTCTTGCATTGGGAAGCAATAGTTGTGCTAAATTTAATGTCAATGCTGTTCAACATTGGTTAAATTCTTCTGATGGCATCATGAAAATCGTGTGTTCGATAATAAACAAGTTTCGAAACAATGGACTTCAAGGTTTTAATAAGTTTGATTGGAACTACTTTCCTATAAACATACTGACTATATATGAGCCACAACGAATTCGTCTGGAGTGGGAACATCTACCAGATCATCTAAAAAGAAAATTTCAACTGTTTCATCTTCGCTGCAAATGTGATAACTGTAATCGCTATCTATAAAAGGTAATTCATTAAATCTACTAGTGTTGTTGACACCTATACATATTTTGTTTTTGTTTGCTTTTTAACACAGTGTATATTTTTTGTCTACAGAAAATAAACATTTGGACAACTAAAAGAACAAGATCATCTCAACACACACTCATCAGGACAACTAAAAAAATGAGATTACTTCAACACTCATACAAGAGAAATAAAATTGTATTAATTGTAATTCTAAATGAATAAAGAAGAAAAGGTCTTTGTACCACTTCATATTAAAGTTTTTTTTAATGATCAAGCACCTCCTCACTCCACATGTATATAAAATAATATTGTCAGGTGAGGGATTCGAACCCTCGCTTTCAATTTCTGAAAATTAGATCTTAAGTCTCACGCCTTAGACCGCTCGGCCAACCCAACACACGCAAATCATGTATATTAGCCAGCGTGTTTTGTTGATTCATATCAGTTCACATTTAGCTTCGTGTGGGGAACATCTTTTTTTTTTTTTTGTGAAGTAAAGAATCATCATGAAGTATTTTAATTGTGTAAAGTATTCCAAGAAACAGTTAATGCAAATGATATTGAGTCAAAAAGGAATGAATTTAAAATCTGAAAGAGATCGGCTAAAAACATTTAAGAACTGGTCTTCAGACAGTTTTACGAACACTACATGGTTAGCAGCTGCAGGATTTTACTATTATGGATATAAGGATATGGTCAGGTGTGCTTTCTGTAATCTGCAACTTAGTTATTGGGAAGAAGATGATTTATTTATCGTATGATGATACAGAGTTAAAATAAAAGTTCATACACTACATATCAAGTTATATATACAGTTATATACAAAGTCATAAACACAAGCTCTTGGTTTAAACTTCTATGTCCAGGCCATCAATCCACTGAAGTGCCTCAGAAGATGCATGATGAATGTCACCTACTGATCCTTGGAACGCTCGTTGCGGACATTCACCAACAATATGTCCGATGGTTTGCAAGGTAGCTCCACAATCGCAGTTAGCAGAAGTAACCCAACCCCATTTGTGAAGCAGGAATCCACATTTGCCTTGTCCTGTACGGATCCGGTTAATAATTCTCCATTGGCGTCTGGGGAGTTTGAAACCTTCTACCCGGTTGGAAGGGCTTTCAATCAGATGTGCATTGAATACTGATGATTCTTCCCACATAGTTTTCCATGCTTCTGAGATGTTAAATGAAGAGTCTTCAAGGAGTACTGCAGAGCGCCAAGGTGGTTTTCTTGACTTCAACCGTTGATTGCCTGCTTTTGCTACATCAGTATGTATGGGTAGCTGGGGGTTCTTCTGAATGGTTTTCCAGATCTTCAGGAGAGCCTCTGATCTTCGAAGAGCTGGAGGTTGGATGTTACTTAGAACAGGTAACCATATAGTGGGTGTGCTACGTATACAGCCCGTAATCAGTCGCATTGTCTGGTTAAGTTGCACATCTATCTTCTTGGAGTGGACACTGTTTAGCCAAGATGGGCAGCAGTATTCAGCAACGGAGTATGACAGTGCCAGAGCAGTTGATCGTAAAGTTTGAGCGCTGGAACCCCAGGAGGTACCAACAAGCTTCTGAATGATGCTATTACGGGTCTTCACCTTTGCGGCCACGTTCGTGAGATGTTGTTTGAACGTCAAGGACCTATCAAGTGTTATCCCAAGGTACTTAGGCATGCTGCAGAACTGCAAAGTTTGTCCTCTGAATTTGACTTCTGGTTTGTAATTAGAGAACCTATTGCGTAAGTGAAATGCGGATACAACAGTTTTCTGATAATTTAGGCGTAGGCACCATTTCTTGAAATATGTGTCCAAGACTTCCAAGTCGGCAGTTAGTGTATTTTCAGCATCGGTGAAATTGGAGTTCTGGGTTACCAAACAGATGTCATCAGCATATATGAATTTCCTTGAAGAAGTTTCTTGCAGGTCGTATATGTACAAGCTGAAAAGGAGAGGAGCTAGGACAGATCCTTGGGGTAATCCGTCATTTAATTTGAAGAACTTGCTTCTATCATTGCCAGAGTAAACCTGGAAAAGTCTATTGCACAGCATGTTGTTAATTAGGTTTGTGAGTTTGAGACACGGAATTATGCTCACAAATTTCAGAAGGAGGCCTTCTCGCCATACTGTATCATAAGCGGCAGATAGATCCAAGAAAGCAGCTAGGCTTACAGATTTCTCCTCGTACCCATTTTCAATATGAGTTGTTAATGCAAACACTTGATCATTACAGCTTCTGCCAGGTCTGAATCCAGCTTGTTCTATGGGGATGTGGTTGTTAATAGGATCAAAAATTCTGTTGTAGATGAGTCGCTCAAGTAGTTTGTAAGTGACACTTAGTAGAGCTATGGGGCGATAACTTTCGACTTTTGTCGGATCTTTGTTCGGTTTGAGGATCGCTAATATTTTTGTTTTCTTGAATAATACAGGGAGATTTCCAGTATTAAGGATATCTGAAAAGAAGTTAGTAAGCCATTTAATTGTAGCTGGTCCACAGTGAGCGAGGAATTCAGGATAGATTCCGTCGAATCCAGCTGCTTTCCCAAGTTTCATGTTTGTGATGGCGACTCTGACTTCCTCTACAGTGAATAGAGTGGAAAGTTTTGAAGAATTCTGGGCTGCTCTTTTCTTGATTTTCAGCTGAGATTTGATTTCCCTTCTTGTCTGCTTATCTTTTGGGCTCATGGAATTTGAGATTAGATGATTGGCAAAGTCATTTAGCTTAATGGCAGTTTTCGATCTGATTGGTGTTGAATTTGTTGGGTCTAGTTTTCTAATAACAGACCAAGCTTTCCGACTCGAGTGTGTGTGGTCGAATGATTCCACAGTTTCATGCCAGATCTTTTTTCTATTCTCATCTAGTGAATGTAGGAGGCCAGTAGCATTATCAGCAGGTGGATTTGCTTCATATTTTTTCAGTAAGCTTTCACTATCCTCACTCCAACCGGGTGTGTATTCTTTACGATAACCTCTAGGAATACACCGTCTAGCTGCTCCTTTAATTATGCCGATAAATCGTGTGTAATTACTACATGTTGGCTTGATCCATCTGATGTTGGAGTCTGTTTGCTTTGCAAATTCAGACCAGTTTGCCTTCTTAAAGTTCCACCTTGGTTTTGGATGGGACTGTACAATTGGTACACATATCCCAGTCTCTAAAATAATAGGTCTGTGCTGACTGTGGGGGAAATCATTAAGTACCGAACGGCGTATCTGGCTATAGGAGTTTTGAAGCTGAGTTGTGAAACACAGATCAGGAGTATATCCTCTGTTCCAGCGACCTGAATGAAAAGTGGGTAAACTTTTACCATCAAAAATTAATTTTAGGTTTTCAGTTTCCATCCAATCACAGAGAGCTTCGCCATTACTGTCACTCTCGCAATATCCCCAGAGAATATGATGGCTATTGAAATCACCCAGGAATAGAGTTGGGTGTTGCAGAGATGGAAAAGGAGGGGTTGGCCAGTTTACTTCAGGAGGCTTGTATACATTTACTATTGTTACACTATCAATTTTTGTTATAATTGTAAATATATTATTTTCACTGCTCACTGAAAGTACCTGATGATTTTTTATGTTATGCTTGACGTAAGTATATTCTGTAAGAAGATGATGATCCGTTTGAAGAGCATAAGAAATGGGCTTTTTCTTGCCCTTACGTAAACAACATTTCTCCTAGCATAGAATTAAAATCTGAATATGAAAGACTTGAAACTTTTCAAAATTGGCCTCTTCCCTCTCCAAACGAATTTTGTTTAGCATCAGCAGGATTTTATTATACCGGTCATGGTGATAGGGTGAAATGTATATTCTGTAAGATTGAAATCGAAAATTGCAGAGAAAACGATATTCCTTTAAATGATCATAAAAAATGGGCACCATATTGTCCATATTTAAGAGGGTTTTACGTTGGCAACGTTGATTTAAATCCTGAAAATCCTACTATTATTCCATATAATACAAGTTATGATACGTGTGGAAACAATATATGTTGATGTGATGTGATTTTTGTGCAGTGTGCATTCTCAGACGTAAACGTTGACATGCTGAAGTTTGTTAAGGAGTCAAACACTCTACCAGTAATTTCATTTACTAATGGTGAAAACCAGAGTCAAAGTGAAAAAAGAAAGCATAGTGTTTTACTACCGAACACTATTCGATGTATCATTTGCGGTCCATCGAACTGTGGCAAAACGAACGTAATGATAAATTTATTATGTCACAAAAATGGAGTTCGTTTTGAAAACATTTATATTTATTCTAAATCACTTGCTCAAAGTAAGTATGTTGAATTAAAAGAGTTTTTGGACTCTATAAAAGAAATAAAAAGTGATTTTGTTTCTGATAATGATGAAGTTACGCCTCCAGAAATGGCTAGAAAAAAATCTATATTTGTTATTGATGATGTAAATAATAGAATCAATGAAGCGAGCCAGGCTGCCTTAGCTAAGAAAGCAAGATATAAATTTAAAGATCTAAAAATAAAACTAGCTAGCACTATAAAAGATATTGATTTCCTTAAAAAATGCAGAGCCCTTAATGTAATACCCCAACATTTAAAATCTTATCAAAAAAAGGCCATTTAACCCCATATGAGAGTAAAACGCAAAGATTGATAAACCATAGATTATTTCAAAGAGAAATTAAATTCCTTTTCATAAGAAAGAATAATATTAATAACATGCTATACCGTGCGCATCTTAAAGCTTCCAATTTATCTTCTAAAAAGGATTGGGACAAATATTCTCTCATCGTTAATCAAATTGTCCATACGAAAATGTCACAGAAATTAGCTATTTTAGATAATAAACTGACTAATTTACATAATAATGACAGCACAGTGCATGAACACTTGGTAAATAAAAGTCTTCACAAATTTCAGGATCCTTTAAAAAATCTAACGAAAATTAAGCTCAATGACCATGAATTTAACATTCAGAACAAAGGCCCAAAGCATAATTGGGATACTAAATTAAATAATGAAGTCCTCACCACGATAGTAGCTGAAACTGAAACCGCAATAAGAAAACTACCCATTAATGAACAAAACGGAATAAGACACGAAACCAACAAAGAAATTCATAAGATTGTTAATAAGAATAATAGCTTTTCAGACACTAGTTCCAATAATCACGATATTTATAAATTAAAAAAGAAGCTTTTAAGTAATAATATAATTGTAACTAAAGCAGACAAAGGAAACACTATAGTACTCATTGACAAAGATGAATACATCTCTAAAACCATTGGTTTCATTAGCAATGATAATTTTAAAGAAATAAAGAAAGATCCCACTGCATCCATACAAAGAAAACTAAAAAGCATTCTTAAAAACACATTTTTTATTTTAGATGATAAGCATGTTACTCAACTAGCCCATATGAACCCCAGTGCTCCCACATTACGTGCCCTTCCCAAAATACACCAAAATGACATTCCTATTAGACCTATTATCAATTTCAGAAACAGCCCGTTATATGAAACATCACATTTTGCTCAACAATTTTTAAAAAAACATTATTGTTTTAAAGCAAACATGTCTTTCAAAAATACTTTACATTTTTGTGAGAAAACATCAGTATTGGAGCTTAAACAAGAACATTCTTTACATAGTGCTGACATCAAAGATATGTACACCAATATACATATTATGCCTACAATAGACATCATTAAGAGGAATCTAACAGATAATAGCAATCTTTCCAAAGTAGAAATTGATGAATTCATTTGCATCTTAAATTTTATTCTATATAATAATTACTTTACATTCAACAGTAAAGTTTATAAACAAAATGATGGCTTAGCTATGGGTTCTCCATTGTCAGGAATACTCTCTAACATTTACCTCGACCATTTAGAAGAAACTAAAATAATAGATAAAATAATGGGGATTACATTTTGGGGTAGATACGTTGATGATGTGTTCATCATTATTGACGATAATATTCAAAAGATTGATAGAATTTTAGATCAACTCAACAATATTGATAATAATATTAAATTTACCATGGAATCCGCCACAAACAATAAGATTAATTTTCTTGACACTACCATTTTCAAAAAAGATAATAGACTGCATTACCAAATTTTCAGGAAACCCACGCAAACCCATTCTGTTATAAGGCAAGATTCAAACCATCCTGGCTGTCATAAAAAGGCCACCTTCATTAGCCTTGTGAACAGAGCCATGAATTTACCTATCTCCAAGCAAGATTTTGACAAAGAAATTGAGATAATATATCAAATTGCCAGAGTTAATGGTTATAATCGTCAATACATTTTTAATATTATCAACAAATTAAAAAATAAGCCCATCACACGACTTCAACCTGAGCATAAAGAAAAGCCCTCATACGCAGTTTTTACTTATTGTAATCATCATACTTATAGCATCACTAACAAATTCAAAAAGGTTAACATGAAAATAGCTTACAAAACTAACAATACTGATCAGAGCATTTTCTTTAATTCCAATTCTTTCAACTTGAAGGATAAATTCAGCAAATCCGGTGTTTACAGATTAAGTTGTAATGATTGTAACGCCAATTATATAGGTCAAACAGGAAGAAATTTCACCACAAGATATAATGATCACTTAAATGCCACTAAATATAGGAAGTATTCAGCCATGGCCGCACATATGGAGGATTCAGGCCACAAATTCGCTAGTATAGAGAATGATTTAGAAATCTTACATTACACTAGCAAGGGTACTAAGATGAATGTTCTCGAATCCATTGAAATCAACACAGCACACAGTATTTCAGACCCAGTGAATCTTAATGAAGTCATTTTCGATTCTAATATCTTATTTGACACTCTCAAAAATAACTTAACTAGTAAGTCCAATAATAAACCACCTTAGATGCTCTTTAGTATAACTTTTCTACATCACATATTTATACATAATTACATACTTATTAATATACTGTTACACCCCTCTGCCATTACAATTCCCTACAACTTGATTTTTATTATATTACATTATTTAATTTCCACTTTGAACATTTTTTTCCCCCAAAGAATCTAATTTTTCATAGTAGCGCTCCACTCATACATACGTCCTATTACAGAACTAGCTATGGCAATATTTATCATCTACTGAATACGTTATATATGAGTGTTGGAATTGGCTACACCCATAAATTATTTACAATAATTTTCAAACATAAGACAATCTCTTCATAATTGATACCTTGACTCAACCTGAAGTAAGTTCTTCGAATATTATTAAGTTTGCATTCGTTCTATATCATTATAAATTAATTTTTATAGTTTTTCATTATTATTTCAGTCTATAAATTTCCCCTTGGTCCTTTTATTATGGTGTTTGTTTTTCCTTTACCTCTTTCAGGTTATGCATTGAGCTAACCTCATTGCTATTTGAAGTTGTTCCTTCCACGCTCGTCTAATTCGTATGCAGGCATTTGATTTTGGACCTGTTGAGCATAAGGCATCTTCATTGGTTGTGTCCATATGGTGAAGTATTGTGATTTTTGCCAATTCAAGCTTCGACCAGTGTTTTGGAGAGGATTTACGAGTTAACTGTCCAATGATTCTCTGTGTTTTGATGGCTGAATATCATCGCTGTTATAAGTTTTTAGTTTTGCTCAACAATTTCCTGTGCCCTACTTATATGGTGCACCATATTAAGTTAAATAGCTATTTATTTTTTGAGTGCTACGCTATCGTATATCTTTCTTCGGATATTTGTCTTGGCTGATGAAGGGGATAAAAGCAATTAATCCCCGAAACATGTACCAGGAGCAAGTGTAATTATAATTTATTTTCGTTTATGTATTGACTAAGGCGGATATACAATTTGTTGTTAAAACTATTTAGTACGTCAATACGGAACCATCATGGAAACTAGTTTAAATAATAGAATTGATGATGTAGCCAGCAATAAACAACAACACATGACAGATTATTTCAGCAGAGGTCGTCATCACGAAGTTGACGTATTTTATCTTTGTCAAACATATTCTTGTATACCTAAACATCTAATTAGAGATAACGCTAATTTTTTAATTCTTTTTAAACAAGACGGAACAAACTTGCGTCATGTATATAACGATCATGTAAATACAGATATGAGCTATGATCAGTTCTTCGATATTTGTTCTTATTGTTGGCAAAACTCTAAGTTTGGCTTTTTGGTTATCGATAAAGATAGCGATTTACAAAATGGTCGATATCGCAATGGATTTGATGTTTATTTTCAGTTATAAATAATAGTTCAAAAGAGCTAAATGCTCATTCGCGTTATACACTTAGTATGGTTAACAATCTAACTATGGCATCGTTTAACAAAATCAATAACATGTCTATCAAACCACCAACTTCACGCCATGATATTGCAACTAAATCGTATGTTGATGATAAGCTACTGCAATATGGAAATCAAGTAACAACAACAACAAGCGATGGGCATCTAAGTATTAACGGCAAACGGTTAAAAGATGTTGGAACGCCCATACATGCTGAAGATGCTTGCAACAAAGGTTATGTACTGAAGTTACTGAATGAGCTAAATAAAATTGAGTCTAAAGAAGACATACAACGAAACATTAACGACCTTAAATGTTTAATTTTTTCAATTTGTAAAATAGAGAAACAACAACTTGGCTTTGAAAACAAACGTCTCGCAGGCTTAGCTTTACCATCATCTGCAAATGATGCAGTAAATCTTATTGCAATGCAGCAACATACATCGAATATAAAAACATATCTGGAAACCCGAATAACCGAAGTGTTACAACGAGTAGAATTCATTCATGGTTTAGTGAGTGAATTTTCAGAAGATCACTTTCCGTTTGATGATGATAGTCTCGATTTGGGTAACAAAAGAATAAGAAATGTTAAAGATCCAATTCAAAATCAAGATGCGATATCGTATTCTTTTCTTAAAACTCATGTAACAAAAGAACTCGATGAAATTAAAAAATCTCTTTTGAATATAAACAAAGATTATGAAACTGTAGATATGTTAAATAGAAGATTAACAAACATATCTCAACCAATCGATTCGTTAGATGCAATAAACAAATATTATTTAGAAAACTTTGCTGCTTCTCGAAAAGATCTAGAAGACTTAATCACTAAATTTAATAAACAAAACTTCTTAAACGTAGACGATGGTGGGATTTAAATATGATGAGTAGACGAATTACTCACGTAAACAATCCCATATACGATAACGATGTTGCAAATAAGACGTTTGTTGAACAATATGCCGCTTCACGAGATGAATTTGAAAAAATGAAACAGACTGTAAACAATCTACAACATCAAAAACAAACAAATGTTGAGTTTCCTGTTAACGACCAAGATGTGACAAATAAACGGTTTGTAGAACACTATGCTGCTTCACGAACTGAAGTTAATCAACTAAAAGAAATTTTAAGCAATTTACAAACTCGTATTGAGGGTGTTGCTAACAATCTAAATATTGTTAAAAAAGAAGAACTTGAAAGTTACGCTGCTGCATCCAAAGAGGAATATAACAAGTTAAAAACTGAACTAGAAAATATTGAGCAATTGGTTAACAAAGAACCACTCGAAAGTTTTAGCGCATCCAAAGAAGAATATGGTATAATACAAGATGAAGTAAAGAAAAAGAACTTATCGAAATTTATTCTGAAATTCTCCAACACACCATCAATCCATTCACCGGTATACACGCTTCATAATCATAATATACAATACCAACTTCCCTATAAAGGTATATTAAAACCAATTTTTATTTCACCAAGATCTCCAATTGTGTATGCAATTTTAAGTATACGTCAAGAGATTGAACTGGATGGCAGTGACATTGTAGTTGAAGAACAAGATGAAATACAGTTTCGACTTAGAGACCCCGAGAAACATAAAACCAATGATCTTCCTCTTCAAATTGATTTTGAATATACTATAAATAAGTAAAACAACTACAATTTTAGTTAAGTCATGGAGAAGAGCTTGAAGATTAAAGCTGAAAGTCGAGTAAAGGATAAACTTTCTCGCTTAAAAAAAGATGTTAAGGACAAGTATCTTTCACTTCAAAATGATGTTAGACGTCAAGAATTAGATATAGAGACTAAGTTTAAACCAGTAACAAATTCATTAAATCAGCTTGTAGCTATTGCTAATACAACGTCAACTAAGAAAAAAGAAAATCAAAAAAGAAAAAAAATGATGATTCTGAATCAACTGCTACTTCAGACGAAGAAGATGGAGATAGCATCAAAATAATTACACTACTTAACCGCTACTTTGATCCGTTCATTAAACAAAACGTGGATAGAACATTTGGTATAACGATAAGAAATGACAAACAATACTTGGGACGTGAACGAGTTTTCTTTGATAAAAAGTGGATAAAAGTTGGTGGTGAAAAATTTCCTATAACAGAAGGTCTACTTGAATTGATTCAAAGGAAAGTACCAGATCACTCTCTATTCGATAGGAGTGATTTAAGTTCTAATTTGAAATTATTAAATGTTTCAAACGTGCACAAAAGAAATTATGCAAGCAATGCAGCTCCGAGAGGAACACAATCTCATAAGTATAAAAATATAATCGAACCCCTTCTTACTGAAGACATAGATAGAATTATAAAAACAACAGATGAGAATGAAGAAGCAAATACTACGATGCATACTGGATATGGCCAAAAGAAACACATCACACCACAAGCCATTTGGAAATTCGAAGGAGGAAACAATATTGAATTTGTCCATTGGAATGAACCAAACAAATTAGTATCAAGATTTAAAAAATTAATTGCATCGAAACCTGCAGGTCACACAGGACTAGACAGCGAAATCTTTGCAATTGAAGAAGAACTAAGAAATGCAGGATATATTGAATAATAATTCAAACATTTGTAAAACAATGCACAGTATGTTATAAATCTTTGTTTAGAAATTAACTATGAACGAAATCAGACGAGAAATTGCAAAATAACTTCATGCACCTCTTAGAAAATAGTTTAAAAGACGACATGTTATTAGCAAAGGAATCGATGACCTCCATGAAGCTGATCTTGTGGACATGTCAAAACTTGCAAAATGGAATAATGGATTTAAATATTCATTAACCATTATTGACGTTTACTCAAAATATGCATGGGCAATTCCTCTTAAAACCAAAAAAGGAAGTGAGATTGTAAAAAGTTTAAAATTTGTTTATTCTCAAAGTAAATGATTGCCCAATTATTTTCACACTGATCGAGGAACGGAATTTTATAACCGTGAATTCAAAACATGGTCTCAGATACAAAATCTAAAGCATTATTCCACTGGGAGCTCCATAAAAGCGAGTGTAGCAGAGAGATTTAATCGAACTGTTAAGGAATCGATGTGGAAAGAGTTCACAACACGTGGTTCATACCGATGGGTAAATATTTTGCCTGAGTTATTAGTAAAGTATAATCACAAAATACATCGCAGCATTGGCATGAAACCTATTGATGTAAAAAGAAACAATCAACCCCGCTTGCCAACACAATATAATGAAACTTTAAGAAAACCAAAATATAAAATTGGTGACATTGTAAGAATATCAAAAATCAAGAAACATTTCAGCAAAGAGTACGAAGCTAATTGGACTACGGAGTTATTTACAATTTATAAAGTTCAAAATACTAATCCACGAACATATCTTTTAAAAGATAATAAAAATTTGCCTATATTTGGGGCGTTTTATGAAGCAGAGTTACAACGAACCAAACATCCTAATATTTACTTAGTTGACAAAGTAGTACGTAGAAAAGGAACCCAAGCCTTCGTATCTTGGCTAGGATTCGATTCAACTCACAACTCTTGGATTTCGAACAAAAACATATTCTAATTAAAACAATGTAAGTTTTTTTTAATTCATCGCAAAAAATATTATTATTATTATTATTATTATTATTATTATTAATGTGTCTCTATATATGTTCAGCTCACGAAAACCAACACACTCAAGAAAGAAAAGAATGATTGTACTTACCTTCCACACAAGATCACCAGCATATTCAACTCTGCAGACAGCATCTTCAATTCTCAGCATCTTGGCGAAAAAAAAGAACTACTTACCACTTTAAGAACGAAGATCATGCCAATTTGTTTTCACTATTTCGTATTATATAATTAATGTAAACCACAATGATTAAAATAAATATATTTTAAAAAATATATACATCTGTCATTTTAAATAAAAACACTGATCCCTGTCCATTTAATTAATGATTTGACAATCATCATCATCATCAACTTCTTCTTCTTCTGCTTCTTCTTCTTCTTCTTCTCCAACACGCTCCTCATCCTCTTCTTCACGTTCTTCTGCTAGAGGAGGCGGAGGAGTCATTAAATCCTCCAACCTCAGTCCATGAAGAGGACTCATACTAATGGTTTCCTCACCCCTCACTCGGAATGCTCGAAGTCTATTAATCAAAACATTAATAATCTCAATATTTAGTCCATTTAATATTAAATCAGCACTATATCGTCGGTCTGACACTATTTCCTTCACTTCAAACTCAAAAATTTCTCTTTCTTGATCACTTAAATTGTTTATGATTATTCCTTCTTCTACTTTTACAGCCGAAATAAGGTAATTTAAGTTCAGCGCCCTCGCTCGCTCTCCTATTAATTTCACCTCTCCTATGCGGCACAACTTCTCAATAACACATTCAAATACGTTCATGATGAGAGCAACTATGGCTCCCAAACCATCTCTGCTCATATATACTATGAAGTTAAATAAACAAACAGCTCATTAAACATATCACATGAATGAGGCTCTGTGAACGGACATCCAAACTTGTTCTCTCATTAAAATAATTTCAGAGTTCAATAATGATGGTTAAGAATTTAAAACAAACAAACAAACAAACCAATATTCA
This sequence comes from Meconema thalassinum, assembly GCA_946902985.2. Classification (NCBI taxonomy): domain Eukaryota; kingdom Metazoa; phylum Arthropoda; class Insecta; order Orthoptera; family Tettigoniidae; genus Meconema; species Meconema thalassinum. Next base: position 123,125,086 of record OX336397.1, read on the forward strand.
TTTCATGCAGTCAATGCTATATATTTGTCTTATAAAACAGTCTATGCAGAAAGGGACCACAGAGCATGCAAACCCGCAAAAAATGTTAACTAACAGCTGCACATCCTATATGGAGTAGCAAGCCGGACCTCCCACGTTCAGCATGCTAGCGCTAGCCAAAGAACGATAACACCCGCGCGGGGCAAAGGTTATCCGATTCAAGCGGTCAAGGGTCAATCTCTTCTTGCTGCTAACACATGCAGACCAATTAGCAAACGCATGTGAATAACCAACTGGCTCTCCATGGGGGGCGTCGCGCCCTGACAGTCTCATTCAAATGTTAGTACACCTAAAACATTTCCGCTAACAAAGACGCCATTTGAACATTTTCTTTTCATTTTTGTCATATACACCTGAGAGTTGGTTTACTGGTAGAGGAGATAGAGAGCTTTCATTTATGTCAAACAAACTTTTTTATAGAATTCCTAAATTTGGAAATATAGCCTATTTTCAAAATTCAATTTATTTTGTCCTAGAGAGTTGAAATTTGGTGTGGGGGAAGGTCAACCCATTCCCACGCTAACACGTGCAGTGCACATGCTCGCTCCTGGACCACGTGCTCGCTCTAAGGACCCATGACGTCATCGCGATTACGCAATATCTGGTCGTGATGATGCAATATTCAAAGTGATCATTTTCCTACTACTATTATCATTGAAACGTCAAGGAAAGACCTACGACATCAACGATTTTGATACTGCTGTGCAGTCTGCTAATAATGCCAACGTTATTACAAAAGTTATGAATATTTCTGACTTCTACAATTTTCAAGATTTGTCTTCAGTTTCTAAGCGGAATTTCAAATATTGCAATCCTGAGAAAACTACTCTCTCCAAAATTGTCCGTATTTGTGCAAGAAGAGGTGATCATAACCTTCGTTATAGAACAAACTATGAAGCAAATAAGTATCTTGAACTCAATTTTTTGAAATCTGCTGTTGTAAAGAAAGGCCTCCTCCCTGAACCAGTTCAGCACACAACCATGCGGAATTTCCAAGGAAAAGAAGGAAGGCATTATCAGCCTGAGAACGGAAGATTGTTCTGAATGTTAATAGGAATTAACAGTTTGGCTAAAAATAACTTTTATTGAACACTGTGCTAAACAACGGCACTAAACAGTATTTGCCGGCCCTGAGGTGTTGGGGTAGCGCGCCTGCCTCTCTCCCGGAGGCCCCGGGTTCGATTCCCGGCTCCGTCAGGGAATTTTAAAACTGACGTGAGGGATGGAACGGGGTGCACTCAGCCTCGTGAGGACCATTGAGTAGATGACTGACAGTAAGGCAGCGCCCCGATCACGAAAACCAAGATTAAAGGCCGAGGGGACCCGTTGGGCTGATCACGCGTCACCCCAATATCTGCAGGCCTAATGGCTGGGCAGCGGTCGCTTAGTCGGCCTCAGCCCTTAATGGGATGTAGTGCCAGGGGCTGTATGTTGTTTTGTTGTTTGTTCTTGACTAAACAGTATTTACAGTGCATGGATTGTTATATAATTCACTTTGCATACACTGGATTGTGCTTCCTTCTGTAATAGTTGCAATTCAAGTAATAAAATTCAAACTCAAATCATCTGATTTTAAATATATTGTGTTTTTAATTAGAGTTCAAAGGAAAAAAGCAGCATCTACAGCATACAACTGCTTTTTCAATCAAAGCGAAAACCCGCATGAACTATGTAAAAAGGCAATATCTGCCTTAATTCAATAATTTGTTGCAAAATATAATTTGTGATGGCAGAAAATGAAATTCCTCCTTGTGTTTTAGTTAATGTGTTAATTACAACATGATCCACAGAGTAGAAAGTAAAGAGAAATTGATTAAACTTTGAACTCAATTTCCTCGGTTTTCAAGTTCATGTAGTTACTGTCTTTTTCCTTAGCAGGGCTGCGTATGCCCGACCAGTAAATGGCGAATACGATGAACTTTAAAATAAGTCCTATCAATGCATGAGCGAACAGTTTAAAATAGATTGTACGAGAGTTTAGACCAAATCTCATCAACGTCTTTAGAAGAAACACAGCCTGCATTGCATACAACTTGTGTGTTTACCACAACGCCACGTGTGTTTGAAAACGAATCAAAGTAACAAAGTCTAACCTGTGTGCTCACTAATAGGTTAGACAAGTCTACAATTAAGGCCTATCGTCCTACCTCATTCTAAATAATGGGGCACTTTTCCTATCCTAGCTCTAAATATTCATGCAGAAAGTGGGTAGTCGCCTTCGTTGACTTCCAGAAGGCATACGACTCTGTGGATAGAACGATTCTCTTCAGAATCCTAGGAGAATTGGGACTTAAAGACAAAATCATTAGGTTGGTACAGTACAAGCCACCCTTTGCAATACTACTTCCATTGTAAAGTTTCGAGGGCAGCTCTCGGAGAGTTTCCCAATCAAAACAGGGGTGAGGCAAGCAGATGGTATATCTTGCATAGCCTCTTATGTAACTGTGTTCTGGAAAATATTGTCAGGGAATGGACCAGAAACCTACCAGTCGACACCGGATTTAGGATGGGTACCAAAGCAGATAACCTAAGAACCCTTGCCTAGCCTTCGCTGACGACCTGACCTTGCTGGCAACGACATGCATGAGGCCACCACACAACTCCAAACACTGTACTCAATAGCGGCGAAAACAGGTCTGTTGATCAACATCGGAAATACAGAGTTCATTACCAATATTCAAGAAGCCCCTAAAACCATGAGAGTCAGTGATACTAACCATATCAAGAGAATGAATGCAGTAAAATACCTTGTAGAATGGATCTCAGGAGATCTCAGTGAAATAATGGCTTTCGAACAAAGGAGGATCAAACAAGACAGGGCATGCTATGCTTGCAGGAAACTGTGCGCCTCGAAACATCTGTCGATGAATGTCAAACTAAGACACTATAATGCAGTAGTCAGACCATCAATCCTCTACGCAGCTGAGTGCCTGTTTCTAACTAAGAAGACCCCCCTAAGGGCCCTCAAGGTACAGAAAAGGACATTCTTGCGGAAAATAGTGGGACCAAGGAGCTTGACAGATGGAAGACGATGGTACAAACCAAATTGCGAACTCTACAAACACCAGGAAAACCTCACCGATGCCATCAGAAGGAGACGTCTGGCTTTCTACGGCCACCTGTATAGAATGGACCACCACAGACTGTCTTGTAAGATCTTCAAGGTAGCCAAGAAGGGTGAAGCCACTGGGTCCTTGTAGATCAAACAAGTTGAGAAAGATCTTGCTGAACACAATAAATGACAGGAGTCGCTACCGTCTGACAGTTGAAACCAGAACTTTCCTCACATCCATTACAGAGGTTCACCACAACGCGTCCAGCAAATGGTCCGAGGACCGCAAGACAGAGTTCAGCAAGAAAATCAAACATTACTGGTCCAATAGAAAGGCTCAAGATTCCAGCAAAAATACAGCTAGCAAACAATCCAACAACAACACCAGAAGTGGCAGACATCAGCTATAGCACAAGCACCGTCTAGTCCATATTTGGCCTAAACGATTGAATATATATTCAGCCACTAAAACTGGCATGAAAACATACGAGGCTCCCATCCAATAAGTACACCAAGCTGATGACCACTTTGTTCCTTGCTCCAAAGAATCAAGCAGATTATCACACAGATTATTCTTACACATTAGCTGGTGTGCCACAAAAGAGCTAAATAAAATTCACACGTTATGCTTTGGCAATCAGTCCACCCACTTGAACTACCAGCATGGGTGGTGTATAGAAGACTCCGAATAAAATCTTGTTTTGTTTCCATTAGTTCAGGTGCCTTTACTGGATCCTTGCTGTTTCTATACGGTACCTGAATAATAAGACTGCTGAATGCCATTCAATTTTGGTTTCCTTTGATCAGACTGACATGGTGATTAGCCTACGTCTACTTTTATAATGTTGCCCAGTCAATATTCCTTCTACTCAGTTCCAAGACATTAACACTCGACACTTCTAAGAAACTTCAATAATTGGACACCAAAAGTTTTTGTTCTCTTTTATACCTAACTCGCATCTTGAATCTATGGAATTTCTTCTGTCACACATTACATCTTTCTGATTCAAAAATAGTACAATATTCTAAAGAAAGTCACACAAAAGATAGGGAAAATCTTTAAACCACTATTTCGTACACAAATAATAGGTGCTGCAACCGACAACGGTTATTTTCTGAAGGTGGTGGTAAGACAATGGATACAGCAGGGCCAACGGGGTAGTAAAGTTAAAAACATAATCATCGCCATACAGAGGCAGAATACAAAGCAAAAACCACTGTAAAAGAAGAACGATTTTGACCCTAGCCAGCAGGTTCTTCCCCACTTATAAGCTGTGCAACCCGAGTGCCACCACCACTAAGTTCATGAGAGATGTATTCTCACACTTCCTGAGTAAGAGTGAAACTGTATGAAATAATTAAAACATAAATTTTCCAAATGATGTGCGCATTAATGTGCACTATTTGGTCTTCGCAGAAATATTATAAAGCTAGCATATCAATATGCAGTCTAAAAGAGTGTGTAGCAGTAAGTTATGAAATACTATTATGAACTAAATCTAGAAAGATCAACTTGAGTATAACTATAGTTATATAATGTACATACATTCCAAGCAACCATGGGAAAATTCAAATGCACTGAATATTAATGAATTAATTGTTTGGTGGTCTGTTTCAATGATATAGCCTGAAGCAGAAACCACATTGATAACATAGGACAAGGAATACATATGATTCTTTTATACCCTATACAACAGTTTTGCTGCAGGTTTCAAGTCTGTCATTATGTTAATTATTGCCACTATCAACATACTCAATTTCAGTTTAATTGCTTCAATAGATTCGTAGATATTGAGAACCGACTAAATATTGCGGATGGTCACCATGTTGGATTTTTATATATTGTTACGGCTGTGAGTTTGTTTCGTCGCTCGCCGCATGACTCACAACTGCCCCCGGGCTGGGCTGTGCTCTGCCTCAGTGTATTACGTGCGCCTTACGCAACAGGACTACTAGGACAAAGGGATGGTCTAGAATATCCGTGACCCAGCCAGTGATGGAAACCTCGAGAAGCCGTGAACCCTGGATGGGTCTAGAAGCATTTATTGAGTCACCGGCCTGCTATATAAGAGCGACCTGGCAAGCGGGGTCGTGTGTGTATTTCGAGCTAGTGCGAGCGTTTACCTTGAGCGACAGTTGTTGGCGAAGTGGCTTGCGAAACCCTAGTGAAACTGATTCTCTTGACAGTAAAGGAGTGTGAATCATACGGAGAGACTGTGTATTGAAGAGTGTGTGCTTTCCAGTGCGACAGAGGTCATTGTGGTGAATTGTGAAACAGTGTGTAGTACGGTGACAGGCTGAGTGCAGAAATTTCCAGCCAGCGCACGGGGCCACCTCATTACGAGGGCTTAACTTCTGCGGCTTATTGACAAGTGTAAGGGAAGTGTTCTATCCCTGAGGAAACTGGAGTAAGGTTCTAATTGCTTGTATTTGCTGTTGAGTGGTGTATCTTTCTGGCCGCAATAAAGCTAATACGTTTCTTTAAAGGAACAATCTGTGTTGTGCTTCAACCCACCGTAATCCAGTAAACAAAAGTGCCACTAGGGGGTGGCACGTAACAACTGGTGTCAGAAACCGGATTACGAACTCAAGCACAACACCTGACGGTCCTGGTTTCAAAACCCGAGCAGGTCATTTTTCTCTAATTTTCCTGTGATTGCATGCCCTTTACTAGACAAACAACTAAATAGAAGCGCAATTAGCAGCATTGCTAGAAAATTTAAGCGGCATGGAAACCAAATTAAAAGACGGCCAGAAGAAATTAGCCAAGGACCTGAAGGATGACCTGAAGAAGATGGAAGACGGCCAGAAGAAGATGGAGTACGGCCAGAAGAAGATGGAGGACGGACAGAAGAAGTTAGTCGAGAACCTAACTTCCAAATTAGAGGACAGCCAGAAGAAGTTATCAGAGGATCTGAAGAAGATGGAAGACGGTCAGAATACGCTAGCAGGGGACCTAACCGCCAAATTTTTGGATGGCCAGAAAAATCTGGAAGAGTGTCTGCTGACGAAACTACAGGAAAGTCAAACGAAATTGGAACAGGGCCTACGTGAGGAAGTCACGGCAGTGGAAGAGAAATTCAACGCTTTACAAAAGGAAATTGCTGAGCTGAGCCAACGCCCACCGACGGGGATGGAAGCGAGATTTAACGCTCTTCAAGAGGAAGTTGCCGAGCTGCACCGACGCCCGCCCACAGGTACACCGGGAATACCCGGAGCGGGACAGAGCAGAGTGACGCCCCCAACCTTCGACGGAAAGGTCCCGTGGAGCATCTATTTACGGCAGTTCGAGGCAGCCTGTTCCATAAACAACTGGAACAGCACGGAAAAGGCTACAGCTTTCATTTTAGCGCTGAGAGGGGACGCCCTTAACGTCCTTCAGGCCATCCCGACTGGATCACAGGACTACGCTTCACTAATCGCCCATATGGAGTCCCGATATGGAGATAGCCAACTTCAGCAGGCCTGCCAGATGCAGCTACGGACCGGGTACAAAATAACGCGGAAACCCTGCAGGAGTTCGAGATGGACATCGCACGCCTTGTAAGGCTCGCCTATCGAACAGCGCCGGCCAACTTTTTTTTTGCAGATTGCGACGCAAACCTTCATTGATGGACTACAGGACTAGGATACTCAACTGGCACTGCGACTTGCGCGCAATAAGACACTTGCAGATGCGCTGAGCCACGCACTTGAGTTCCAGACGGCAAAGCAGGTATCTAGAATACGCGCGCGGGTGCGTCAGGTGGACGTCGACGAACCAGCCAAAGCCGACAAGACCAAGCCCCTGGCTGATGAACTGATGGAGGCGCTAGGCCGGTTCTTCAGGAGTCGCAGTACCACCAACAAAAACGTAGCCGAAGGACATCCGGAGAGGCGGCCCGGAAGAGGACTACCGACCTGCTGGACCTGCCGTAAGAGAGGCCACCAGAGCAAGCACTGCGGTGATCGCCGCCGCCAAGGGTTTCCGTCGGGACAGTCAGTCGTAGGGAAACCGCGCGGCCCAGGAAAGCAAGTATCAGACAGCCTTGGGGGGCAAAGGTTGACTTGTGACAGTCGTCGAGCCCCGGCAGTCCAAGTTCGTGTGACGCAGTTACGAAGGGATAATAGCAGCCTGATGGTCGACGTAGTCGTCAACGGAGAGAGCTGGCCCATGCTAATCGACACGGGAGCATCGAGGACCATCGTCAGTCCCACCGTGATCCCGAAGTGGAGAGTGCAACCCACACAAAGGAACCTCCAGCTAATAACCGCGACCGGAGAGACCGCACCGGTACATGGCGAAGCATCACTGGAGTTCGTCATTGGTCGACGGGCGATAAAGCATCCAGTGCTTGTGGCTGACGAATCAAATGAAGTGATCATCGGACTGGACTTCCTGGACTAGAACAACATCATCTTGGATCTGAGTACCAACACTCGGCACTTCGGAGGTGAGGAACTTGCTCTGCAACCAGCACACGAGGCCGTCGCCGCACGACGAGTGTGGCTGAGAGAGGACGTCATCGTTCCCGCCAGGACGGAAGTCAGCGCTGCCGTAATTGTCGACGGAACAGCTGAGGGAGTGGCGGCTGTCATCGAGCCAAAATATGAGGACTTCTAGACAAAAGGATTGCTAGTTGCCAAGACTCTCATCAACACGACGTCTCGGCCGGACGTCCGCCTGTCCAACCTGAACGACTACGATATTACGGTTCACCGGGACACCAACCTAGAGTCTGCGAACCCGTTACCTGGATTGCCCGCATCACAGACACGACGGACGCACACCTGCAGACGGACAACCGAAGAAGACGCGCCCTGCCAGAAGAACTACAGAAGCTGTACCAAGGATCCCAGGACCATTTAGACGAAGAACAATCACGCCAACTTCGGGACCTGCTACACGAATTCCATGATGTCTTCTCCGTGGGGAGCGAAGACTTTGGCAGGACAAGCTTGGTCCAGCACAGAATCGACGTTGGGGACAGCGCACCGATTAGGGCCCCATTCCGACGTGTCCCGCTCGCCAAGCAAGCCGAGGTCGACCGGATGGTAGAAGAGTTGAAGGAGCAAGGAGTGATCGAGCCATCACATAGTCCTTGGAGTTCTCCGGTCGTGCTAGTGAAGAAGAAGGACGGTTCCACCAGGTTCTGCGTGGATTACAGGCGGGTGAATGACATCACGAAGAAGGAAAGCTACCCTCTACCCCGGATCGACGACACCCTGGACACCATATCAGGGTCAAGATGGTTCTCCACCTTGGATTTGAAGAGTGGCTACTGGCAGGTAGTAGAGGTCCACCCTAAGGACCGCGAGAGAACTGCGTTCTCTGTGGGCAGCGGGCTCTGGCAGTTCACCGTCATGACATTCGGTCTGTGCAACGCCCCTGCGACCTTCGAAAGGCTAATGGAGTCCATTCTGAGGGGACTACACTGGAAGACCTGCCTGGTCTACCTAGACGACGTCATCGTTCTGGGAAGAAGCTTCGAGGAGCACTACAGCAACCTGAAGGAGATCTTGATGAAGCTACGGGCTGCCCAGCTGAAGTTGAGCCACAGGAAGTGTCAGCTCTTCCAGAAGAAGGTCCAGTACCTTGTGCATATCGTCTCAGAGGAAGGGGTGCGCACCGACCCAGAGAAGACCGCAGCTGTGAGGGAGTGGCCAGTTCCGAAGGACAAGTCCCAAATACGAAGCTTCCTGGGACCCAGCACCTATTACCGTCGCTTCGTGAGAGGATTTGCCGACATCGCCAAACCACTGCATCGACTGACTGAAAAGGACCAAATCTTCACGTGGACAGCAGAATGCCACGGTGCCTTCGAACAACTCAAGCAGGCTCTGTGCACCGCACCTATTCTGGCCTACCCCAGACCTGGAACAAGGTTCATCGTCGATACCGATGCCAGCGACTTTGGTATAGGGGGGATACTGTCGCAAATAGTGAACGGCGAGGAGAGAGTAGTGGCCTACTTCAGCAAAGCCTTGTCAAAGCCAGAGAGGAACTACTGCGTCACCAGGAAGGAACTGCTCGCCATCGTGAAGACCATTGAACACTTCCACAGGTACCTGTACGGGCAAGAATTTCTTATCAGGACCGACCATGCATCCCTGCGGTGGCTCCTGAACTTCAAGCAGCCCGAGGGTCAACTCGCGCGGTGATTAGAGAGGCTTCAACAGTACAACTTTGAGATCCAGCACAGGAAAGGCCAACTGCATTCTAATGCCGACGCCCTATCAGGAAGACCGTGCCCCGAAGCCTGCACCTTCTGTACTAGAAGGGAGGAGAACACCGGGATACAGTGCCGACGGACTACTGTGGAACTTCAAGGGAGCTGGAGCCGCGAATCTTTCACGCGGACACAAGCAGAAGATGATGACCTGGGACTGATAGCCGAATGGGCCTGTGTCCCCAGACCCGGGTGGAACATTGTGAGTGACTGCAGCCCAATGTTTAAGTCCTACTGGGCGCAGTGGGACTCGCTGATTGTAAGGGATGGCCTCATCTGCCGTGCCTGGGAGAGCACCGACGGGAAGACATCTCGGGATTAAGTCGTCGTTCCAAAGGCTATGACGGAGGAAGTCCTGAAGAAAGTCCATGGAGGATCAACTGGTGGACATCTAGGGATAAAGAAGACCCTGGAGAAGCTGAGAGAGCGGTTCTACTAGATCGGATGCCGAACTGACGTGGAGAACCACTGCGCGAGGTGCCACGATTGCGCAGCCAGCAAGGGCCCAGGACGAAGACGACGGGGTCCACTGAAGACCTACAACGTGGGCGGCCCCATGGAGAGAGTGGCCATCGATGTTGCTGGGCCATTCCCCTTAAGCGAGGCAGGGAACCGCTACATATTGGTCGTCAGCGACTAATTCACCAAATGGCCGGAGGCGTATGCGATCCCTAACCAAGAAACCGCGACGATCGCAGAGACCCTGGTGAAGGAATTCGTCAGCCGGTACCTAGTACCCCTGGAGCTGCACTCCGACCAAGGGAGGTACTTCGAGTCGCAGGTGTTCCAGAACCTATGCCAGCTGCTGGGAATCCGGAGGAAAAGGACAACGCCTCTACATCCTCAGTCCAAAGGGATGGTAGAGCGATTCAATCGCACCATCGAGAACCATCTCCGAATAGTCGTCAGCGAGCACCAGAGGGATTGGGACAAGCATCTTCCACTATTTCTCCTGGCCTACCGCGCCGCCGTGCATGAAGCCACCGGGTGCGCACCAGCCGGGGCCATGTTTGGGAGGGAACTCCGTCTACCTGTCGATCTTGCCTTCGGCCGACCTGAGAATGATCCGGTCCCGGTAAGCCAGTATTGTCAAGAACTGGTCGACCAACTGGAGGACGTGCACGCGTTCGCGAGGAGGAAACTGCGGATCGAGACCGACCGAACGAAGACCATATACGACCAGCAGACGGATGCCGGCGGATTCCACGAGGACGACCTGGTCTGGCTCTTCAACCCATTACGGAAGAAAGGCCTGTCACCCAAACTGCAGAAGTCCTGGGAGGGCCCGTACCGAGTCGTGAAACGGATCAACGATGTCGTCTACAGGATCCAGCGGAGCCCGAGGGCGAAGATGAAGATCGTGCATCGAGATCGCCTGGCAGCCTACGGAGGGACACAGACGGACCAATGATTGATCGGGACGATCAGCCTTTTTAGGAAGGGGGTGGTGTTACGGCTGTGAGTTTGTTTCTTCGCTCGCCGCATGAGTCACAACTGCCCCCGGGCTGGGCTGTGCTCTGCCTCAGTGTATTACGTGCGCCTTACGCAACAGGACTACTAGGACAAAGGGATGGTCCAGAATATTCGTGACCCAGCCAGTGATGGAAACCTCGAGAAGCCGTGAACCCTGGATGGGTCTAGAAGCATTTATTGAGTCACCGGCCTGCTATATAAGAGCGACCTGGCAAGCGGGGTCGTGTGTGTATTTCGAGCTAGTGCGAGCGTTTACCTTGAGCGACAGTTGTTGGCGAAGTGGCTTGCGAAACCCTAGTGAAACTGATTCTCTTGACAGTGAAGGAGTGTGAATCATACGGAGAGACTGTGTATTGAAGAGTGTGTGCTTTCCAGTGCGACAGAGGTCATTGTGGTGAATTGTGAAACAGTGTGTAGTACGGTGACAGGCTGAGTGCAGATATTTCCAGCCAGCGCACGGGGCCACCTCATTACGAGGGCTTAATTTCTGCGGCTTATTGACAAGTGAATGGGAAGTGTTCTCTCCCTGAGGAAACTGGAGTAAGGTTCTAATTGCTTGTATTTGCTGTTGAGTGGTGTATCTTTCTGGCCGCAATAAAGCTAATACGTTTCTTTAAAGGAACAATCTGTGTTGTGCTTCAACCCACCGTAATCCAGTAAACAAAAGTGCCACTAGGGGGTGGCACGTAACAATATGTAGGCCATTACTGTACCAAGTTACACTGCACTCAGAGGGTTACATAGCGAGAAGCGTCCATGTGAATATATATACTCCGCGTCGCCGCCATGTTGGATTTGTGATCACCAGGTTATTGAAAGTGCTATAGGTGAACTTATGTTCATAGCCCCTATGAACATTAAAAAATTCAGTTTGATTGCTGTAATAGATTCGTAGATATTGAGAACCGTCTAAATAATTTGGATGGACGCCATTTTGGATTGTTATATGTATAGGCCATAGAGTCATGTACCATTAAAGGAAAATTATTGCCTAGGTTCATTATTCAAACTTTCACTTCGATCACATGATTACGACACAAGAAATAAAAACTTAATTTTAAAATTCGCACAGCCGCCATCTTGAGGTTATGTAATTAATTGAACTAAATTAGATACCAGTGCATTACAATGTGTATAGACATTTGCTGTACCAAGTTTCATTGTGTTTGGATCATTACTTCGCAAGAAAGTCTATTTAAAACGTTAAAATTCGCATGGCCGCCATATTCGTTTTGTGGATAACCGGTGTTTGAAAGTCTCACAGATGAACTTCCAGTAGTGCCCTTTATCTCCGTACAAAATTTCAGGGTGATACCGGTAATAGTTTCATAGATACAGAATGCCAGTGAAATATTTCGCATAGCCGCCATCTTGAGGTTATGTAAACAATTGAACGAAGTTATATGTCGATGCATTACAATGTGTATTAACATACTGTATACTGTACCATGTTTCATTGCGTTTGGTTGATTAAATCGTAAGAAACGTCTATTCAAGAGTCGCAACTTTGCTTGGCCGGCATGTTGGTTTTGTAGCTACCAGGTTTTCAAAAGTCACATAGGTGAACTTTTAGTAGTTCTCTTTATCACCGTACAAAATCCCAGGGCGATATCGGGAATAGTTTCGGAGATATTGAATGCTGGTGAAATATTTCGCACACCCGCCATGTTGGATTGGTGAGTTGTAAACAAATTTGAAGGGCACGGTCGGGGTCGCCCAGAATAGTGGTAGGAACTTACCGAGTTCCACTGAAATCGCTTCAGCCGTTTAGATTCTATTAGGAGGGCGGGGTGGGGACTCACACATGCACACACAGACACACGGCCAAAAGGTGATCTCATAAGCCTATTTTTTCATAAATGATTATAGGCTAAACATTTTCAGTAAGGTATTTTGTAAAAGCTTGATGGGATCAAAGCTGCAGCAAATGTTAGACAGTGTGGAGTATTTAATAAATACCCCAGTCACTAGGGTAAGGTATGAGTTACATAATAGAGCAGAAACATTCATTGTAATATTAATTTATTTATTTTTCTAAAGGGCCATTAAAGTGAGAAAATAATATTGAAAAAGCCCACCTTTACCACTGAGTTAGGGCATGGTACAAATTGGGATTTTGGAACAGTCAACTCACTACATCCGGTTCCCCTCCTGAAATTATATAAAAGGTTTGCACCCTGAATGAGGGTACAGACACCATCATTCAAATATGATATTGCAGAGATTTAGAGCAAAACAAAATAGCTACCCTGCATCTTCATGAGCAATCCTAGTAAACATTAACACAATAAGTGTGCTGGACAGTCAAAGTGGTACAAGTAGCCTATTAGGTATGAAGTGGGCCAAAGAGTTGATGTAGGGAAATGCTGACTGTCCTGGTACCATAACGATGATCCATGTGCTACGGTACTTGATGGCTCACACAGTTTCCAGTTACCAAATTAAATATGACTTTCTAGTAGCAGCTCCAATCCTTTCCACAGGCCACATATTACGCTCAGTTTGCAAAAAAAACTGTCTCTTTCAACAGTAAGCGACTGTATTCTGGCATGAGATTTTACCCTCTCCAACACCTTATTAAACATTAGAAAAGTGCATCACATAAAGTAGCCTAATTGATGCATACATGTTTGGTATACTCAAGTTGGTACAGTTTGATCAGTGATTGTCCATTTGGTGGGGCGGAGGGGGAATATTATTCCACTATTCCACAAAGAAAAATCTCCATGTCTGGAAATTGGTCTGCATAACTATGTTCCAATCCAAACAATGGGAATGAGGGTGATGGTTCTTATGGTAGTGAAGGGTGGGTAAAAGATAATTAGGTTATTATCCCATGGAGTAAGGAAATAAAATTACTGGGCAATGATATAGAAATGTACACCATTCTTGGTGTAAAATATGAATTGCTTACCACAAGCCTCCAATTTAACTAGCTAGCTAACTCACTGTAACCGTACCGGTACAGTATGATTGGGATGATATCCCCCCAGTCTTATTAATGCAGAGGTAGCCAGATTATACCTTAGGTTTGAGTTAAGCAATGAATTTAATGATGTAGGCCTATACCAACAAGAACATTATCAAGAAAATATATATGCTACCCTGCCCTTCATGATTAAGATGCATTACTTGACCAACAGAACTAAATAAAATCAGCCTATATTCCTGTTAGGAGCTAATGGCTTCAATAACCACTAGCCATTTGGTACCGTATGACATAATTCACCACAACCTGCGATAAAATGACCTGTTACCACTCCAATTAAACTCAGTCGCTCAATAACAACAAGTAGTTCCGTGAAGAACTAAAGCCTATTTCCATATATCCTACTTATGTTAATTGCCACCATCAACATACGAAATTTCAGTTTGATTGCTGTAATAGATTCGTAGATATTGAGAACCGATTAAATATTGTGGATGGTCACCATGTTGGATTTTTACATATGTAGGTATTAGAGTTACGTACTGTTACATGAAGATTATTGTGTACGTGTAGTATTCAAACTTCAATCGCATGATAAGGACACAAGAAGTAAAAACGAGATTTTAAAATTTTGCAAGCTGCCATTTGTGGTTATGGAAACAATTGAAGTAAATTAGATGCCACTGGATTAACATTTGTATAAGTATTTACTGTACCAAGTTTCACTGCACTTGGATGGTTAAATTGCGAGAAACGTCTATGTGAATATTTATAATTCGCGTCGCCGCCATGTTGGATGTGTGATCACCAGATTATTGGAAGTCATATAGGTGAACTGATGTTTATAGCCCCTATGGACATAAAAAAATCACTTTAATTGCTGTAATAGATTCGTAGATATTGAGAACCGTCTAAATATTTCGGATTGACGCCGTGTTGAATAGTTATATGTATAGGAGAGTCATGCACCATTAAAGGAAAAATATTGCGTAGGTTCATTATTCAAACTTTCACTTCGTTCGCATGATTACGACACAAGAAATTAAAAAATAATTTTAAAATTCGCACAGCCGCCATCTTGAGGTTGTGTAAACAATTGAAATAAATTAGATACCAGTGCATTACAATGTGTATAAACATTTGCTGTACCAAGTTTAATTGCATTTGGATCATTAAATCGCGAGAAAAGTCTATTTAAAACTTTCAACTTTGCTTGGCCGCCATGTTTGTTTTGTAGTTAATCGGTTTTTGAAAGTCTCATAGATGAACTTCTAGTAGTGCCCTTTATCTCCTTACAAAATTTCATGGTGATACGGAAATAGTTTCAGGGATATAGAATGCCAGTGAAATATTTCGCACAGCCGCCATCTTGAGGTTATGTAAACAATTGAACTGTGTTAGATGTCGGTGCATTAAAATGTATATAAACATATACTGTACCAAGTTTCATTGCGTCTGGTTGGTTAAATCGCGAGAAACGTCTATTTAAAAGTCGCAACTTCGCTTGGCCGCCATGTTGGTTTTGTAGTTACCAAGTTTTCAAACGTTACATACGTGAACTTCTAGTAGTTTCCGTTATCACCGTACAAAATTCTAGGGTGATATCGGTAATAGTTTCGGAGATATTGAATGCTGGTGAAATATCTCGCACAGCCGCCAGTTTGGATTGGTAAAACGTAACAAAATTTGAAGGGCACGGTCGGGGTCGTCCGGAATATTCCTATGAACTTGCCGAGTTCCATTGAAATCGCTCCAGCCGTTTAGAATTTATTAGGGGGGGGGGGGAGGGGACACACACACACGAATCACACACATACGCATACACACACAGATACACGGACAAAAGGTGATCTTTCATAAATGAAAATAAGCTAAAAGGCCTGCTGTGAGGGGTGAAAAACACATCCACACTTCTGCGGGAGCCTTTAAGTTGAATCGCACGGAAGTAGCTCACTTTCCAATAATATACCAGTACTTCGTGATACTCATTAAAGATGTTTGATATAAACATTGCAGTTCAGTATTATGCCTTCTTTCGGAGGGGAAGTAAAGCCGGGGGTCCCATGTCTTAGATTTATGGCAACTTAAAGAACCTTCCACTAATTACACCTGTGTGAAGCTAAATTGTATAGGTTAAGAATGTAAACAACGCTCTTAGGATACTACGTTCGTTGCCAAGAGCCGACTGCGGTGGCGTCTAGTAGCTAAGTTCTGAACTAGGGATAGTAGTCGCTGACGGTGGCGTTTGGCGGCAAAAGTAGGAACTATTTGAAAATTCAAGTTGCAGGCCTTACTTGAATTAAAAAACAGATACACAAACTAATACAGCCATCACAATTAACACCGGTTATCAGACATATTCTACACACACCCAAAGTACACGGGGCTACATGACCGCGTTGTCGCAGCGCCTAAACTGAGGAACCAACCAACCAATCTCGACTACTGCACAAGAAACTGACTAAGTACACACATAGGTCATTATATTTCCACTTTTATTGATAACGTTAGACTATAGCACCACTGACTATTTCACTAGTACTTTATGCTGAAACGTTTGAAACATTTTCTAACAATCTAAAAGCCTGGTTCGCCACTATCCTCATCACCTGATTTCTTGACACCACTGACTTTTTCACCGAAACATCCCTGACAACCACAAGACTTGCCTCTCCATCACTTCAGATATAAGCAGTATTCATGGGTTTGAATAATGTCACTGTACGGTGCATACTGTATCTTCGTTGCAGGGCGTAGACCTAGTCTACTGGTACATAATTGTTTTCTGAAATTGAAAAAATAAAAATATTTAGGCATAAATTTCCTGGGAGAGGCCTAATTGTTATTTGAAAACCCAATTCACTGCTTAAATAAATTAAGAGAAAAATCACCACTCAGAAAAGTTGTAGGAGAAAATTGCTGTTAGTGAATCAGCTGTAAGGTTATGTAGGTTGTCGTTTATAATACTGACAGAACAAACTCTATTTAATTACAACTACACATGAACAACAACAAAAAACTTTATGTGACATGTATGTCCTAATAAATATACTGTATCCACTAAGTGATATTATAAATACATATTTATAATTTGTTGTACCCGCCATGCAATTCTTGCCTCAGAAGTGAGGTCAATTTTATTCATACTATCTCGCAAAATTCTCATACTTTATCCTTAAAATTTCACTTCTATTTTGTAGCTCCAACACTGTATATGATCTTCACGGAAGGCGTTTGTCTTATTTCACGCATATTACACCTTTTTATCCACAAAATTCAAGGCACAGCACAGCGTTAATGCAGCTTCCTATCAACTGTATAAAAAACCTAGCGACCAGTAGTTTGAGTCCAATGTGGCTACGCCCATGCGGTTGCTAGGCGCGTCACTTCGGCACCGAATATCTTTCTTGTTTCCCAGAAATAGGTTGTGAACCAAAGGTTACTGTTCTTGTTCAACTGAGGCAGATTGCCTATCAGCAGACAAACCATAGTTCCGGAGGTTTTGCCATTCTTCCGTCTGAGACTCATAGATAAACTTCAGCAAGGCTTTCATTCCCATTTTCCTTTTATTTTTGTCATGATAACTTCTCTAAATATCAGAAATATTTTGCAGTCTGAAACACTACCTAGTCGCCAGAAGCCGCCTTGTCCTTTCGAAGAGAGGCCTTTGCTGTCATGCAGTTTCCAGTCTTCCCCAAGCAGTTTAATGACTCCCACTGACTAAACATCAAGGTTGAATTATTTTAGCGGCTTATCAAACTGAACAAACACTAAATCAGCTGGTTAAAAGCAGTGGCCTCGTACGGGAAACGCGTTTACTTGTTTTTTTTTATGCATAAGCGAATGCAAAACACAACAAATAGTTCCGTGAAGAACTATACAGCCTATTTTCATATATCCTACTTATGTTAATTGCCTCTATCTACATACAAAATCTCAGTTTGATTGCTGTAATAGATTCGTAGATACTGAGAACCGACTAAATATTTTGGATGGTCGCCATTTGGATTTTATATATGTAGGTCCTAGAGTTATGTACTGTTACATGAAGATTATTGTGTACGGGTTGCATTAAAACTTCAATCGCATGATTAGGACACAAAAAGTAACAAGGAGATTTTAAAATTTCGCACAGCTGCCAACTTGTGGTTATGGAAACAATTCAAATAAATTAGATGCCAGTGGATTAACATTCATATAAGGATGTACTGTACCAAGTTTCACTGCACTCGGTTGGTAGTTTTGTAGTCAACCGGTTTTTGAAAGTCTTATAGATGAACTTCTAGTATTGACCTTTATCTCCGTACAAAATTTCAGGGTGATCCCGCTAATAGTTTTAGAGATATAGAATGTCGGTGAAATATTTCGCACATCCGCCATCTTGTGGTTATGTAAACAATTGAACCAAGTTAGATGTCGGTGCATTACAATGTGTATAAACATATGTTGTACCAAGTTTTATTGCGTTTGGTTGGTCTATTTAAACGTCAGAAATACTCGAGGCCGCCATGTCGGTTTTGTATTTACCAGTTTTTCAAAAGTCACATAGGTGAAATTCTAGTAGTTCCCTTTATCACCGTACAAAATTCCAGGGTGATATCGGGAATAGTTTCGGAGATATTGAATGCTGGTGAAATATTTCGCACAGCCGCCATGTTGGATTGGTGAGACGTAACAAAATTTGAAGGGCACGGTCGGTGTCTTCCAAAATTGTGCTATGAACGTGCCGAGTTTCATTGAAATCGCTGCAGACGTTCAGAAGTTATTAGGGGGACACACACACCTCTCTCTCTCTCACACACACACGGACAAAAGGTGATCTCATAAGCCTATTTTTTCAAAATTGAAAATAGGCTAAAAATGATTCTGAGCGCTACACCCATCAAAGGACAGTCTAATACTTGCAACATTTTCAGTTAGACGCAGTCCTACAGGATGCTGTAACAGAGCATACTAAACTCGGATAAAGCCATTTCTGGCTTAATATTCTGTCCATAAATAAAAGCTTGGATTATTCCCATACACAGCAATACATAAACAATACAACCTCACTTGCCAGGAATAATAATAATAATAATAATAATAATAATAATAATAATAATAATAGTAATAGGAATAGTATACCTCTTGCATGAAAGATTTTGGAAGAGGGTAAATTTGCTGTACATCGAAGCACATTCTTCTCCGAGATTTACGTTTTTCAAACTCTTTCAAAGTTCATCTAGTTCAGATGATTTTCTCTCTCATATCCTCTGTTTACATTTAATTATATAACCTTGTTGCACGAAGGCTGTGCAGTCGTTTACTGGACGAGTATTCAGTCTTTATAACGGGATCAGTTGTTGTCTTCAAGAAATGCTTCATTTTACAGAAGTAAATATTAACCTCTAATGATGGGGTGCAAAATCCAATATTGAAGTATTGAAACAAATTTCGAAGCATAGATTCTTGACAAATCCAACTCGAGTATCATTGTACAATTCCACACCTTTATTTTGTTTAAATTGGCATCGAGGAAAATAAGCATTTATCTTTTATTGAATAATGTGCTTTCTTTGCTTGGAAATTCTTGATGAAAACCGTGTCAAGCGTGACCGGCGGTTTGTTACCAGTAACGTTATCAGGTTGACGAGAGCAACAAGCCTTGTCTCCTGCCTTTCCTATTTTCTGTCGAACTCCCTTGGTCAAGACTTGTCCCCTTCCGACCCCGACGGTATTGGGGTATCCAAGCATTTGATTTTTCTTGTCCTTTCTAGCCTGATACCCTGGACCTCCTCTATTCTCTATTCGCGTTAACTCCTGGCTACTGTAAAGCGTTCTGGATAAATCTACATCCTTACGACTAGAAAATCGGAAGTAGACGATTCCGAGAATTACAGATTCGTTTCCTCCCCCCCCCCCCCCTCAAGTCACATAAGTGCGGTCTCTCCCCACTCTCATTTCATTCTCTACCAGATTTAAAATTGCATGGCAGAGCCGGGAATCGAATCCAGACCTTGGGGGTGAGAGCCAAGAACAACATTTCATTTTGTATTAAGTTGCATGATAAAACTAACAGGGTTCATTTCATGATGTAATAATTATAGCATATTTCGTAATTATATTGCCAAACACGTGTGCATCTTTGCTCCACACACGGTTATATTTTGATATTATCCTATACTACTTCCGAAATTCTTTCCTACGACAGTCCTCGAACTTTTAATTTGCTTAATGTGACTACAGTAGCCTATGTTTCTTTTCGCTGTTCGATATTTCTCTAATTCTTCCTGTACGTAAGACAGTAGTTCAGGTTCCACCACGATGAGGAGCTGGTTATACGTATTACCTTGTGTTGTGTTTTAACTTAAAGACGCCTCTTAGTACTCCAACATGAAATGTATTGTAATATGTTTTTGATGCTTCAAGGGGATCAAATTAAATTCCTTAGAACGTAAAGCTCATAAAGTAAATGCCTAGAACAAGAATTAAATGAAAACTGCATTTCACTTATCTAACAACACGCACAATAAAAATTGCCTTTCCTGGAAATGCAAAATCCGACACTATACAAAAGTAATAAGACCCAGAAATTCTCAGTCTTCGGTTCAAAACATTTAACAAACAATTGGAGTTGAAAGAATGCAAAATAATGGGAGAAACATTACGAATGACAATTAAAGATCGAGTTCTTCTTCCAAAACGAAATAGAGGAATATATAAAAGTATCTCAAAACTCACATACCCAATATGTTTGCAAAGAATCCAATACATGAATCACTTAGACTAACTTATAAAATTCATACGTACCTGAGGAACAAATTACCTATATCAAATTGGTACAAACAGAAAAATAACTAAGAGAATTAGGATCATCAAGTTTACTAGACCGAACTAAAAACAAGAAAAAATCTCTCACATGGGGTTTCGAGGACGGTAACATAAGGTCTAACCACTATATATGGTCCAAGCTACGAAAACAAACTCATACAGGAACACTGGGCTAAAAGAGAGGCCAACCAATGTTGATTCCGCATGATCTTAAGAGACTCTTCCACGACTCAGCAGAAGGAATGCTTGGAAATTGTTGCTCATTACTTTACAAGATATCCTACGAATTAAGAATTTCTTTCAGATATTAACAATTTTTGAATATTGCTACAAATTAATGGTAATCGGATTTCCTTATAAAATAACTATAGGATGACATAGCAGAAACACGTATTATGAATTCTATGAAAAACCTTTTAGAAGAAAATTGCTTCCAAAATATAATACAGGTTGTATTCTTAAAATTATTCAGTTTATTGCGACATCAGTTGACGAAAAATGTTTCTTCTCTGAATACGAACTTCTCCTAATGAACTCGGAGAACCACATTGCGCATGAGCGCCCTATATCACGCCCTCTGTAACGATAGGTCAATACTTATAATATCTCGGAAACCTATGATTTATTGTTAAGCAAACATAATAGACAAATTTATTTGATGGGATTGGTGTAAATGGCAGTCTTATTATATCTGTTGTGTTCAAACATTCCCTCTGGTAGCTATTAAAAGGAATTCCACATTTACTTACTTACGAAGTTTATTATCTTAAAACTAACTAGATCATAATTGTAACAAGGGAGGACAATATACAATAATATAAGACAAAAAGCTCATGAAGTCAAAGATATGGCATTAAACGGAATGCGCAAGATTCCCGACCGTACTACGAGCGCTGCCGTACGAGGGCACTGGGTGAACTACGTTAATATAGGGAGCAGCAACGTACATGCCGCCCACCTAATTTGTCAAACAAATTACAAAAATGGTAGCAATTCATAGACACACTTCTCCAACACAAGTCTCTAGCAACTCACAACAGTCACTGTACACATACAAATATAAGAAACAAAGGTGAAACACAGTACAGAGGTAGTTATTTAAATGAGCTCGTCAGGAAAAAGACTGATCCTTGTCACTGGTCTTTTATATGACCCTTTGCTTGTCCGCACAGTCACTACACGCACCAGACCATCAATCCCGGGATAAAGCTCTTCAATTATTCCGGTTGGCCATGTGAGGGGGGGGGGGGAGTATTGTCTTCTTTCAGAAGTACCAGCCTTCCTGCTTTGAGGTTGGGTTGATTCAGAAGCCACTTGGAACGCTGCTGGAGCTGGCCCAAGTAATCAGTTGACCAGCGTTTCCAGATGAGTCGTCAGCACCGCTGGACCAATTGTCAACTTGACAGCCGTGATGATGGCGCTAAGAGACAATCAGGTTCAGGGAAAGAGACTAACGGCTCGCCAGTAAAGAAATGACCTAGGGTGAGGAAAGCATATTCATCAGGACTGTTGGGTATTGCAACGATTGGTCTCGAATTTAAACATGCTTCAATTTGTGTGAGCAATGTGGTTAATTCTTCAAAGGTTAGCACAGTGTTACCGGCAACCTTCTTCTGGTGGGTCTTCACTGATTTTATACCTGCTTCCCATAGTCCGCCGAAGTGAGGGGAGTGAGGAGGTATGTGATGCCAACGAAGTCCTTCTTCAGCAGTGAAGTTCAATACGTTCGTTTGATGATCTTCTGTCCGGATGAAGCGTGACAATTCATCTAATTTCCTTCTTGTTCCGGTAAAGCACGTACCATTGTCACTGTACATGTGACTGCAACGGCCACGTTTTGAAATGGATCTTCTTAAGGCGGCAATAAAAGCCTCCGTGGATAGATCACTGACAGCCTCAATGTGTACTCCTTGGTCGCTATGCACACAAACAATGCTATGTAGCATTTCTTCTGAGTTTACTTCGTTGATTTCCATATTTCACATACAGCGGACCTCCATAGTCCACATCACAATGAGAGAATGGCTTGCTAGGAGTCACTATAGACTTAGGCAATTCTCCCATGAGTTGACTGGTGTCATTGGTCTTCGCTCGGAAGAATGTTACACAACTGCGGATCAGCTGCCTGATAGCAGATCGGCCATTGGTTATCCACCACCTTTGGCGCAACGAAGATAAGTTGGCTTCCTGCGTGCAGAAGTCGTATGTGTTCATTCCAAGTAAGCAATTTCGAGACATGATGCTTAGGTGGCAGTATCAAAGGATATTTTTGTTCAAATGATGCTTCAGCATTCTCTAGCCTGCCGCCCACCCTCAATAGATTGTCACTATCTATGAAAGGGTGCAGAGTGAGAAGTTTGCTCTGAAGTGGCAATGCGTTCTTTTTATATAAATTATATATCTCCTGATTGTACGAGCAATGCTGAAAGATGCGAATGATTGCTGTCCGACTATCGCGAAGTTCGGCAGTAGTCAAAGGTCCATGCCGTCTTGCTGCTTCATCCTGCTTTAGATTGTGAAAAAAACTGATAATGTAAGCAACTACTCTGTGTAGTTTAGTCCAGCTGGAAAAACGCATGAAAATGTTATCTGCATTGTGATTACTCGCCACGAAACACAATCTTACTCCTCGTTGTTCAGGAATTTCGGTTGGTCCAACAGTGGTAAGTTCAGGCCAGGTTGAAGGATCCGTAGTTAGCCAAACGGGCCCCGCCCACCATGATCGATTGATTTGAAGTCGATGTGGCTCAGTTCCCCTGGAGATAATATCTGCTGGATTGTCATGTGATGAGACATGGTTCCAATTTTGCCGAGACGTCAGTTTGTGAATTTCCGACACCCTGTTGGCCACATATGTTTTTCAAGCTGAGGAACTGCCTGCAATCCAGTCAAGAACAACAGTGGAGTCTGTCCAGTAATATCGTCGACATGAATGTAACTTACGGGCCTCAATCACCCTTTCCATTAGTTTGCTCAGAAGTAGTGCGCCTTTCAACTCCAGTCTTGGAAGCGACACTTTCTTCAAAGGGGCTACTCTAGATTTTGAGCAAAGTATATGAACTGAGATAGTTCCATTGGAATTGATGCAACGTAGATAAACGCAGGCACCGTAGGCTCTTTCTGACGCATCAGCAAACCCGTGACGTTCAACATTGGCATTCATGCCGTCTGCTGTTACCCTCCGTGGTAAATGAATTTCATTTAGTTTAGGGAGCTGCTGATGTATCTGTTTTCATTGTGTCTCAAGTTCTGAGGGCAATTTACCATCCCAATCCAGGTGTTGTTGCCAAAGAACTTGTATAAACAACTTGCATTGAACAATTACAGGCCCTATGAGTCCCAATGGATCATAAATGGACGCTACATTGGCCAACACTGATCTCTTTGTCCAAGTCACATTATTGCGGTTGAGGGCCCCCACTGAGAATTGAAATGAGTCACGACTCGAATGCCACAACAAGCCAAGAGCTTTTACGGCGCCATCTTCAAAGGGAAGACTGCATGACACCTGGCTCTCGCGAAGTGTTCATGGGATAGCTTCCAAAATATCAGGATTGTTGGATCGCCATTTAAGGATGGGAAATCCTCAGGTTTTCACGAGAGATGTGAGGTCTTTGTATAATTGGATTGCTTCTTCAATGGTATCTGTCCCTGTCAAAATATCATCAACGTAGAAGTCTCTTTTGGTAACTTTGGCTGCTGTAGGGTATATGTCTTGACAATCGAGTGCCACATGCAGTAAACAACGGGTAGCTAGATAAGGAGCCGCTGAAGTACCATAGGTTACTGTAGTCAATCGGTACATATCCAGTTGTTATTCTGAGAACTGCGCCATAAAATTCTCTGGAAGCCTCGATCTGCTTCATAAATCAGGATCTGTCGGTACATCTTCTCGATATCTGCTGTTGGCGCATACTTGTGTGTGCGGAAGCGAAGAACGATCGAGAACAGATCCTGATGAACGGTTGGCCCGACCAACATCACGTCATTCAGGGAGATCAATGATGTAGTTTTAGCCGACACATTGTAGACAACTATGACCTTGGTAGTGCTGCTCGTATCCTTGATTACCGCGTGATGAGGCATGTAATAAGCAGGTTTCTGCTGGTCACTAGGATCGACAAGTTCCAGGTGTCCTAGTTGTAAATATTCGTTCATGAATTTGATATATTGATTCTTCAGGTCAGGTTGTCGATGCATTTTCCTCTCTATAAAGCCAAAGCTCCTCCTGGCATTGTCAAAGGAGTCACCAAGTTCTCCTACTCGGTGCCGAAGTGGTAATCTCAATATGAACCTGCGCGATCTATCACGCGTGAAGGATTTCTGAAAATGTTCCTCGCATTGACTTTCTTCCTTGGAATGGCTACGAGTCGTGAGCTCTTCCTGTTCCCAAAAGCGGTCCACCTGTGTGTGCAAGGGTTCAGCCGTGGACAACAATGATGTTGTTCCATTCTTACGTTGTTGAACTGAGTGAGAGGGAATATATTCAGATAGCAGCCAATCAAGTTGTGTATTTTGAAGAGTAGGGTAACCATCCCTAGATTGTTGTTCGGGTCTTAAGAGTTCAAATAATATAGTAGCACCTATCAGTAGATCTATTTCTTTGGGCTGGTTGAAATTAGGGTCAGCTAATGGAATGTTGACGGCCAGTTGCTAGTCCTCGTAATCTATTCTAGATGAAGGCAGTGGACCAGTAATCTGACGCAGGACAGAACATACTATATGCCGACTATAAGTACTAACTCTCGACTCTATCTGAAGTTGACACAAGTAAGAGGATTGAGTCGCTTGCGTGTTGCTGATACCATTGATAGGTATCGAATGACGATTCAGTTTGATAACCAAACGGTCCACTAAGTCTCGAGACACAAAGTTCATCTGTGATGCACTGTCTAATAGTGCTCGACATTGATGCATTCGCCATTTACTATCCCTAATGTTAACATTGGCAGTTGATAACAATACTTCATTGTGAGGACATGCACTTCTGACAGAACAATATGCTTGCTGCTGGGAGGCACTGAGTACCGGGGTAGCAGTACTGTTCATATTCTGATGTATATATAACTATGTGTGGTGACGTTTATTGCATGTTCTGCAGTTACCTGAGTTGCAATTATTGGCTATATGGTCACTTCTCAAGCAAGTGAAACAAAGATTATGTTCCCTCACAACACCTACACGGCTATTTACGTCCATGTACTTGAATTTGGGGCATTTATGCAGACTGTGAGATGTCTTACATAGCACACAATAAGGTGACGTGGTGACGAAATGTCGGTGTGGTCCCCTTGAACTTGTACCATGCTTGACCTCATCTTGGGTTACAGCAGCTGACTTGTTGGACGTGACTATTTCTAAAGTTTAGCAATTGTTTTCCAGGAATTGAATTAAGACCTTCAAGTTGGCATGCGTTTCATTTAACGTACCGTTCTCCATTTGCTTCCTGAGATTGAGACTGATTCTTTCCAAAACTAAGTGCGAAAGCATGAGGTCATGTAAAGGCGTTTCAATTTTTAAAGCTTCTATGGCATTTAAGTTGCTGCAAAGTTGATTTATTAGCAAACGCAGCTCTTTAGGAGAATCATGCTTTGCGTTCGGGAGAGACAATAGTTTATTGCATGTTCTGCAGTTACCTGAGTTGCAATTATTGGCTATATGGTCACTTCTCAAGCAAGTGAAACAAAGATTATGTTCCCTCACAACACCTACACGGCTATTTACGTCCATGTACTTGAATTTGGGGCATTTATGCAGACTGTGAGAAGTCTTACATAGCACACCGTAAGGTGACGTGGTGACGAATTGTCGGTGTGGTCCCCTTGAACTTGTACCATGCTTGACCTCATCTTGGGTTACAGCAGCTGACTTGTTGGACGTGACTATTTCTAAAGTTTAGCAATTGTTTTCCAAGAATTGAATTAAGACCTTCAAATTGGCATGCGTTTCATTTAACGTACCGTTCTCCAATTGCTTCCTGAGATTGAGACTGATTCCAAAACTAAGTGCGAAAGCATGAAGTCATGTAAAGGCGTTTCAATTTTTAAAGCTTCTATGGCATTTAAGTTGCTGCAAAGTTGATTTATTAGCAAACGCAGCTCTTTAGGAGAATCATGCTTTGCGTTCGGGAGAGACAATAGTTCCTTGATGTGAAGGTCTGATATAAGTTTGGGATTCTGATACCGACTACGTATCGAGTGCCAGGCGATTTTAAAGTTATCCTGTGAAATGGGTAAGTTCTCAATGAGGTTCACCAGACAAGCATGATAGGAGGTAATAATATCTTTGAATGTCATTGATTGTTTCATTGTTGATTATCAACGCTACAAATGTGTCATAAAAGTGCATGAAATCTTGAAGAGAGCCGCTGAACTTGGGTAGTGAAATGGTTGGAAGCTTTAGTGCACAACTATTGCTCATGTTCTCACTGGTTACAAGTGGAGGTGGGTGCATATGATCAGAACACAACAGAGTTTCCATTTTTGACTTAATGTCCAAACTTAAGTCATCAAAGGCTGCTCTATCTACATCATGAGATTCGTTTTCAGGATCATCGATTTCTAATTGTGTCTGAATGTCATTATAATTATCAATTAAGCTCCTCAACGACTGTCTCCTAACCTAAACGTCATTGAGATTACCACCTACTGCAAATGCATTCACGAATGTAGTTCAGCGAGTCACGCGAGATTTGATGACTGCTCTTTTCTTTATTAAAACACGTTTCTGATCGACATCCATAATGACTCAAGACACAAGAAATGACAAATGGGCTGAACCCTATCGTACTTACTGGTGCAGTTCTGTGCTCTCTAACTCAACCAAGTTAGTTATTTTCATAGATGTTTTCGTAGTTCACTTATATCCGGCAATCGGGAGGACCATGAATTGTTGTGTTCAAACATTCTCTGGTAGCTATTAAACGGAATTCAACATTTACTTACTTACGAAGTTTATTATCTTAAAACTAACTGGATCATAATTGCAACAAGGGAGGACAATATACAATAATATAAGACAAATAGCTCATGCAGTCAGAGATATGGCATTACACGGAATGCACAAGATTCACGACCGTGCTACGGGCGCTGCCGTACGTGTGCACTGGGTGAACTACCGTTAATATAGGGAGAATGTACACAATAATTCATTCCAAAAAAAATTGTGTTTATTTCCGAAGGTCAACCACCAAATGTTACCAAAATAAAGAGCTCCTGGATACCCATCGAGACTGTAAACAGATGATTTTTCTTAGGGGTACTGACACATTCTTGTCAGTAAGCAATTATCATTCAGTTTAGAACACCTAGGTACCCAACCAGACTGAGAGTAGATACTCGTAGTTGATCAGGATATTGACACACCTGGAGTGTCGTTAAGCTAATATCATTCAGTTTAGGGCTTCTACGTACCCACCCAGACTGTGAGCAAATGGTTACTAATATCGAGGTATTGACACACTGGATTGTTGCTAAGCTAATATTATAGGGTCTAGAGCACCTAGATAGAAACCAGACTGTGAGCAGATGGTTCCGCTTAGAGGTATTGACACACATAGAGCGTCATTAAGCTACTATCAGTCAGTTTAGAGCACCTAAGTCACCACCCACACTAAGAGCAAATGGTTACTTCTAGCAAATAATTAAGGTAATATCTGTCAGTTGGAGATATATTGATATACTGTAAATTAGTGAAGAATTAAAGATATGTTTCTCGGAAATAATTATATTAATTGTCAAACCTGCTGACCGTACAATAATTCCGACAAATGAGACATGTCCGTTAATAGAAAAGTCCCATCTTTTATTTCAACCATTATCATTTTTAACCCCCTCTTAGTAATTTATTTTGTAAGATTAATTGTTATTTTTTTTCTGACGATACATGTCATAATTTTCTCTTTCAGCCGTAATGAAAATAAAAGTCGTTATTCCTTAATCTTAAACTTTATCAAGTCTAACTCTTGTTAATCGTGCTACCATAAACATTCGATCAACGTTAACCTCAGGTATAGTGCTGGCATTTCTATCGCAGAAAACGCCGTTGCATGCCGTCTTGATGTCCCTCCACCACACCTATTTTGTTATGTTCTGCAGAGTCGGATAATAGATGAGATGCAGGTGGTGAAACCTTCATTATTTGTTGTTTATAAATAAATTAGAATGCGGGTAAAGATTATTTCTCAGTCAAGTTTACTGCGGATGAAGAACAGGTTTGCGGCTTCTGGCCACGATGGATCATCCTGTGTCTCTTTAATTTTTCTTTCGTTGTCAAGTTCTACCCGTTACAGTTCATTGAAGTATTACATAAATCGCATGTTCCACATGGATCTGGGTTCAGGGCTGTGGGCCACTATGGATCACTATGTGTTTCTTCAAACTGCCTTTCTTAGTAAAGTTTGCTCCGCATGTACTACATGAATGTGGGGTTCGACCAGTATGGATCAACATGTGTCTCTTCAAATCCCCTTTTTGAGTGAACTTTGCTCCACATAAACTACATGAATGTGGCTTTAGACCACCATGGTTCAATATGTGCCTCTTCAAATGACTTTTCGTTGCAAATTGTGCTTTACATGAACCACAGGAATAAGGTTTAAGACCACTATGGATCAATACATGACTTTTCAAATTACTTTTGTTAGTGAAGTTTGCTCCACATATACTGCATGAATGTGGCTTTAAATGGCTATGGATCAACATATGTGTTTTCAAATAACTCTTGTCGGTAAAGTTCCCTCCACATAGACTACATGAATATGGCTTAAGACCACTATGGGTCAATATGTGTCTCCTCAAACTACCGTTCAGAGTGAAGTTCTTTCCACATAAACTACAGGAAAGTGGCTTAAGACCGGCATGGATCAACATGTGTAAGTCTAAAGTGGATTTTCTATTGAAATGAATTCCGCATATACTACATGAATATGGTCTGTCACCACTATGAAGCAAATTATGTTTCTTCAAACTTCCTTTTGCCGTGAAGCTTGCAGTGCATGTACTGCATGAGTACGGCTTTAAACCGCTATGCGTCAACATATGTCCCTTCAAATGACCTTTACGAGTAAAGTTTGCTCCGCATTTGCTACATGAATGTGGTCGCACACCCTTATGGATTAATATGTGGTTGTTCAAAGTGCGCTTCATTGTAAAGGTTGCTCCGCATGTACTACATGAATGTGGCTTTATGCCACTATGGATAGACATGTGATCCTTCAAATCACCTTTTCGTTTAATGTTAGCTCCGCAAGTATCGCATTCGTATGACAACATACTGCTTTGAGTGTTCATTTTTTGTATCTTAACGTTACCGTATTGATTGAGTGAGGCTCCAAATGATTCTCTTGTTAGTGTTGTCTCCGATCTGTGGAAGATAGGTTATATCTGTGAGGAATTTCTAATGTTGCATTTGGTAAATAGCCACTATTTTTATAATATCAACAAGTAGTTCCGTGAAGAACTATACAGCCTATTTTCATATATCCTACTTATGTTAATTGCCACTATCAACATACAAAATTTCAGTTTGATTTCTGCAATAGATTCGTAGATATTGAGAACCGACTAAATACTTCGGAGGGTCGCCATGTTGGATTTTATATATGTAGGTCCTAGAGTTATGTACTGTTACATGAAAATTATTGTGTACGTGTAGCATTCAAACTTCAATCGCATGATTAGGACACAAGAAATAACAAGATTTTAAAATTTCGCCCTGCTGCCATCTTGTGGTTATGGAAACAATTGAAATAGATTAGATGCCAGTGGATTAACATTCGTATAAAGATTTACTGTACCAAGTTTCACTGAACACGGATGGTTAAATTCCGAGAAACGTCCATGTGAATATTTATACTTCGCGTCGCCGCCATGTTGGATTTGTGATCACCAGGTTATTTAAAGTCCTATAGATGAACGTAAGTTCATAGCCCCTATGAACATTAAAAAAAATCAGATTGATTGCTATAATAAATTCGTAGATATTCAAAGCCGTCAAAATATTTCGGATGGTCGCCATGTTGGATTGTTAAATGTATAGGCCAGAGTCATGTACCATTAAAGGAAAATTATTGCGTAAGTTCATTATTTAAACTTTCACTTCGATCGCATGATTACGACACAAGAAATAAAAACTTAATTTTAAAATCCGCACAACCGCCATCTTGAGGTTATGTAAACAATTGAACTAAATTAGATACCAGTGCATTACAATGTGTATGAACATTTCCTGCGCCAGATTTCATTGCGTTTGGAACATTAGATAGCGAGAAAGGTCTATTTAAAATTTTCAAATTCGCTTGGCCGCCATGTTCGTTTTGTAGTTAACCGGTTTTCGAAAATCTTGTAGATGAACTTCCAATAGTGCCCTTTATCTCCGTACAAAATTTAAGGGTGATACCGCTAATAGTTTCAGAGATATAGAATGCCAGTGAAATATTTCGCACATCCGCCATCTTGTGGTCATGTAAACAATTGAACGAAGTTAGATGTCGGTGCATTACAATTGAGTATAAACATATACTGTACCAACTTTTATTGCGTTTCGTTGGTGAAATCGCGAGAAACGTCTATTTAAACGTCGCGAATTCGCTTGGCCACCATGTTGGTTTTGTAGTTACCAGTTTTTCAAGAGTCACATATGTGAACTTCCAGTAGTTCCCTTTATCACCGTAAACAATTCCAGGGTGATATCGGTAATAGTTTCGGAGATATTGAATGCTGGTGTAATATTTCGCACAGCCGCCATGTTGGATTGGTGAGACGTAACAAAATTTGAAGGGCACGGTCGGGGTCGCCTGGAATAGTGCTATGGACTTACCGAGTTTCATTGAAATAGCCCCAGCCGTTTAGAATTTATTAGGGACACACACACACCTCACACACACACACCTCACACACACACACGCACACACACACGGACAAAAGGTGATCTCATAAGCCTATTTTTTCAAAATTGAAAATAGGCTAAAAATCACAAAGCACTATCAATTCCAAATAAGTATATAATAATCTTCTGTATCTTAAAATCTATAATATATATGAAAATGAATGTTTGTTTGTTTGTTTGTTCATCTTCCATGCGTTCATATACCACTTATCCCATTGCGATGAAATTTCGGTGAATTGTTGTTCCCTCACCTGCGTAGATTTCTAACTTAGTAAAACAATTTAACAATAGGTAGCACACGAGTAGAGTCAACAAATGAGTGACAGCGCACGAATCGTTTCAAAAAATGCCAGTAAGCGTTCATATACCCTTCATCCGATAGCGATGAAGCTGCGGCGAATTGTTGTGTAAACTCCTGCGAAAATTTCTTACTTTGTACATCTATTTTGCAATAGGAAGTGCATGAGTAGATTCAACAAATGAGTGACGGCGCCTGATCGTTTCAACAAACTCCCGTATGCGGACATATACTATTCATACGATTGGGACGAAACTTTGGCGTTTGCAGGGTTCATAAAATTATTTAAATTTTCTAAAATGCTCTAAGATGCCTACAAATGTTATGGATTCAACTACACGAGACCGATTGACACAATATCCAACACTCAAACTCACGGGGCTAATAAGCTATAGAACACTATGTGTTCGCTACACGGAACTATTGAGCTATACATCCCTGTTTTAACCACACAGGTCTCTTGACCAAATTATCCAACCCCATGATATGAATTACGCACTCGTGAATGTACGAAACTGATAACATTGATAACCAAGTTTATTACCAAACAGATCTAAACAGTATTTTGATCTCACAACACACAATAGTGCACGAAGCTTAGGACCAAGGTGTCCACAGTTTTCTTTACACATTTAATGCTCGTCTCTTACCAAGCCAGTGACGAACAAAACTAGACTGACCTCTGTCACAGCCAGCGGTGTGGAGCAAGACAGCAGCATTAGCTTAAATCCGGTCCTTGCTTGCTGTGACATTCTCGCGTTAGCATGCCAGATGATGGCCACTGTACAGGCCTGGTTCAATTCCTGACTCTATTTACGAGTAAATGTATTTGCTAAACTGGACCTGGTTTTTCATAGTTTTAAACTTTTACGCAACACGAATGCTAAGATAGTTTTAATCCTAAGACCATGGCCACTCTTTCTCTCTCTTCTAGCCTTAATTGTTAAATTTTGCCCGCTATTCAAGACCCACAATACACAGATTAGCATAAACGAATCCCAATTTAACAGAATTGATCCCGCACAGTTGTACCGGGCTCTTCTTCTGACATATTTACCGTTGACCTAACACTTGTTTTCTCCCGACCCCGACGGCAATAAAATACCGAGTGCCTTGAGAGTCCTTTTAATTCTTATGTCTACTTACACAATAGTCAATTTCCAAGTTATTCTACATTCCTCTTGTTCGTGCTGGATGATTTGTTCTCTGGCTCAATAACTTAGTTGTAGCTACTTGATAAGTGGAGTGTAGGTTTTGGTCAGTTTATGATTATCATTTCACGCTTATTTAATAAATGGACTGTAACACACATATATCTTCTTCTATATATATAAAGGAAGATGTCCTGAGTGACTGATAATCTACGCACAGCAAAAAGTACTGGAGATAATTGCATGAAACTTTGAAGATATGTTCCTACCGTAGCGTAGATGCGCATTAAGAAAGGATTTTTAAAAATTCCGATTTTAAAGGGGTGAAAAGGGGTGAAATGTGATTTTACATTTTTGTTATACTTAACTGGGACAAAATATCGAAGTTGTCGCATAAAGACCGGACATAGCTCATTTTAAGCCCCTCGATGCGAGAAACAATACTCGGTAGGTCCATACGGGACACCGAAAACCACATTTTAAGGCCCTAAAATCAACAGTTTCAAAGATATTCCCAGAAAACTATCTTCGCTCTGATAAACTGATGAACCAATGGCAAGTCCGTATCCATGGCAACAGTAGCTCAAGACATGACATCCAATTGTACATATATCCCTGTAGGAGGCAATGCCAATCCACTTATTATCTAAAACAAGATAGACTACCTGCGAGGCTCAGCAGTAATTGCTGGGCCGAAGGTTGCAGGTTCGTATCCTGGCGCAATCAACTGGCTTTTGATGGTGAGAAAATGCAAGGAAACCATGTCAGTAAATTTACTGTCACGATAAAGATCCCCTTCTGGACAAAATTCTAGCATCCCGACGTTTCTAAAAGCCAGAGTAGTTAAAAGGAACGTAAATCCAATAACATTATTATTAAAACACGATAAGAACATTAGAAATTTAAACGGTCATCCCTTTTTGAAGATATATCTAAACACGATAAGAACATTAGAAATCTAAACGGTCATCCCTCTTTCAAGATATATCTAAACACGATAAGAACATTAGAAATCTAAAAGGTCATCCCTCTTTCAAGATATATCTATATCATAATTTAA
The DNA here is from genome assembly GCA_946902985.2 of Meconema thalassinum. Taxonomy (NCBI): domain Eukaryota; kingdom Metazoa; phylum Arthropoda; class Insecta; order Orthoptera; family Tettigoniidae; genus Meconema; species Meconema thalassinum. The sequence continues at coordinate 123,158,994 of OX336397.1, forward strand.
AAATAACTTTCTATGTTTTAGAACTAAAATAACGAACATTAGTGTGAGATAGCGCCTTCCAATACCACCTTTAATTTTGTAACACTACAGTAGCGACTACTAAATAAAGGTAGCGATCAAGCTACGTTCAATTTCATAAACACAGGGCTCACAAATCCCGTATAGTTACGTACAAACAAAACAGTCCAGTCGTTATGTCAGTAGCAACGAAGCTACGTGGCGGCTATTGCCGTTACCGTAACATTTAAGGCATCCCGCTGTCACATACCTCAATATGCACTCACAGAATTGTGAACAAGTCTATTTTACTGAAAATAATTTCTACGAGCGAGTATCAATTCCGCCCAAAACCAAGATTCACAACCTTTTCCAACATTTACACAAGACGTAATTTTGAAAACAATTTTCTGTATGTTGAGGTACAGAGATATTACACATGGAAAGTTAGTATAAATTGTCCGCAAATCTGAATTCAAGGAATTGCTGTTTAGAATAGACCTGGTGTTAAATCTGCAGAAGCTTTCGGTACATGTTCGTAACATGGAATGTTTTCCTTTGACAATGCATCTCTTGATATCACGCCAGGAGATGGCAGTTGGGTTTGAACTGCGGATGTCTTCCCACTCACTGCGTATCGTGCATTCCAAAACACAAGGCCAAAGTTTAACATTTGCAGGAATCGGCCTACGCGAAGACTGTTTCTCCCACGGATAATTTTATGTTGCCTGTTCCAGAGTAAGTTCTCCAAGTAGCTCAGTCATTTTGGCACGGAAGAACTGCCATTATTGTATATAAAGAAGTTCTAAACTAAATTATTAGATTTAAAATTCTTCTTTTATTCGTTGTTATGTGACGTACAATTTTACGTTATTATACATTGATTAAGTATAGTGAAGATCATGATTTCAAATTAAATTTAAGTTATTTATGGTTTGGTTAAAGCTAAAGTTAATTATAATACGTTTCTTTAAATCTCAAAATTTAGTTCGATAGCAAATATTTGTATTTTAAAACTGTATTTTGATTTCATATTTAAAAGTTAATTTTCAACATTAAGACAATTTAATGAAGCTCTTTCATATCTTTAATATTTCATTATTTCATTCCATTCATAAAGCAGGCAAAGAAATTGTTACAAAAGAAGTAATGTAAAATATTATTATATTTGCATTTTGATATCACGAGGAATTTTTAATTTCATTTAACAGCGAACTCGCAATTATATTCAGTTTAAATAGAATATCTCTTTATGATATAAGTGTTACATAACACGTGAAACTATTCAATTCCGTGGCCCAAGTCGGACGGGAAACCCATAATTTCCGTCCACGTCTTACATTTCTGACGAAAGTCGATGAACATCTAACGCTTGGTTCGGTGGCATTCAAAAGAAAATGGGAATTAACAAAATATATAATTGGTCATAACTCAACTATGACGCGAGCGAAGCCGCGGGTACCTGCTAGTATTGTATATAGAAGATTTAACGCTCGTTTATTATTCCTAGTTCATAGTTCTACAACTGTACCTGGTACATTTCTGTAGTGGCTTGTAGATGCCATTAGAATCTTGAGGTATTGCTTATAGTTTAGCAATCATCGAACATAACTAGGAAGAGAATTATATTATGCAGCTTCTTATAGCGTCTGGCAGATAATAAGTTGAGTTAGCCATATGTTAGAATGGTAACTAATTATTGCGCACGTAGCAGGTTTCTTATAGAGATTGCCTCTCTTGCCATTCAGAAAACAATCTTTTTTCCAACAATGCAACTCTTCCTCTCTCAGAATACTGAAAAGAATGTATCCACGGCCTCCTTGTCCACTGCCTCCTAAAGACATGGGTAAGACACAAGGAGTGTGCTGCCATCTAGTTGAGGAATGGAGAAGGAGCCGATTTGAGTACACCAGAGATAATAAACTCTTTCTGACAGAAAAGGAACAACAAAAACACAGGCCCAGAGGCGCTATTATACATACCTATAGAAGGGGCAGTTGAATGAACATCTCAAACCTAAACACCTCTAGATCCCATTTTTAACTGTTATTTTACTCTATTATTACAGCCACATAATAACACCGGTTATCAGACAAAATTCTACAAAATTATTTATATTAACACAAATCTCTCAAGATGAGACATCCTAAATCTATCCACCTCTCACTACCATACAGCAAGGCAGTTTAAATACTAAGGGATGTAGTGAACAATCTTGTGACTATACTATCTGTTTTATTTCTTGCAGAATACCGTATATTACAAGTGAGAGAATCCATAGTTCAACTAGGCTTACTTAAAATGTTTAAAAAACTTGGCATTATATTTTCTAGTGTTTTTCCGCTAGACCACTCAGATGATGTAAAGGATCCCTTCATTTTATTAATTACATACATTCTTTATAATATTTTCTCCATATTTACTTAAATACCATTAATTGAACCAAAAATCTCCAAACTACAGTACTTCCAAATTATTACAAATTCAAAAAAATTAGCTATATTTATCTAATTCCCTCAAAGTGCCCAAAAATTGTTCTAAACATACATAAGATCCCACAAATCAACCCACATTTAGCAATTCCTTTCAAATTTATGCAGATTCTATAATATGGCCCTAACTTTTAGACTATTGTTCAACACCCTCGGGTTTCCCTTGGTGGATTACTCGCTTGGCGTGTAAGGGGATTAGCTCGTGAGGGACCGAGGGATGCGAAACGGGGTGTGAGAAGGTGTTCGGAGAAGCAGTTAGTAGCTGGCTGGCGGCGAGCATCGTCCTTGCCAGTGGGTATAGCTCGGCACGATGTGGTCGTGACAGGGAGTAACAAGACTGCTGCGTAAGGGAAGTAAGTAGCTGACTGTAAGTAAACAATGGAGCAAGGGACAATGTAGGTATATTCCAGCACGTGAATAACAAGTTATAAATGGTGAACAACAGATTTTCTGGAGTGTGTCGAGGGTAGAAAAGAGGGAGCAACTAGTGCGCACTTACCCAAATCTGGTGTGGATGTCTTGTAAAATCTTCGATTAGTGATGCAGGAGACAAGAGATAGCGAGACAACAAGCAACTGACCATGATGTTCTGTTCTCTCCACTATTTATTCCTTTGTTCGTGGTATGCCGGCAAGTCAGTAGTATTTGTTATGTTAGTGGTGTTGATCTTCCTGTATTATGCTGGCCACGTCGTGTGTTATGATTGCTTCACGCGTGTAGCCATAGCGTTCCTGTATAACTTACGGGATTTGGGGAGTTTTCGTAGTATGAAGCCCTGGTTACGGGTTGGGCTTCAACACTATATTACGAGATGCATTTTGCGGTTTACCACACTCTCTACAGTCAAATAACACAACATTACATTTTAATAGACCAGGACTTACACTTTACAACTCTCAGATGAGTTTTATTTTCAATTATTTTCTCAGATGAGGTTACTTACAAATAGGATGTTCAACCGTAAAAAACACTCTCTCACATAAACTTTATTGCATTAGACCCACAACCTGTTGCTTTAAGATCAATAACTCTGATTCTTTACCTAAAGTCTTAGACTTTTTCTATCTTATTAACATCTACAAATAAATTTTACACATACCAAGATTTTTGTTATTGACATTGCCATTGATGTCTAAAGCCACAGGGTTTTAAACCATCTTACACTAGAGGATCCAACTGGTCGTCTGTAAATCACTCCCAGTGCAAACCCACTCATGGAAAATAGTGCCCACTGAGCAATGTGTATAAATCATGCCCTGTCAAGAAATTGTCCTTGTAACTTCCGACCACTACAGTACTTTTAAAATTCGTCCTTTGAAAATTCCAACCCACTCCTGATTTCCATCTATTATTCTTATTACTGAGATAAGTTTACTAGAGTTCGGTTTGTGTGCATCCGTTGATACCTAAGTCTCAGCAACCAGGATTTGTGTCTACTATAAGCGGAGTAATATATCGTTAAGGAAAAAAAACCTGAGCTGTTGTATGGTGTTGTGTAATGTGATTGTAATCGAGATGAGGATAGTAAATGAGGCTATCGTGATCATAAGTTAGGGACCGTTTGTGGTAGCCTGTGTTATTGGGATTCGCCTCAAAGTATTTCATACCTTTCATTATGAATTCGGTTGCCGTAAATCCCCATGTACGAAGTCTTAAGGTAACATTACTAGAAACTAAAAATGCCGTGTGGTTGATGTACAAGTATCGATCTTAGTCAGGTCTAGATTAAGTTCTCATTCTTAGAGAAGTGTTTCTAGAAAACATGTATATAATGCAATCATTGTGGAAAGCAAACTAATGTTTTAGCAATATGAGATTACTATTTCGAGGGGTGTAGTAACATCTGTATTTAACAATTAAGAATAGGCTGTGACCTTAAGTTACCGTTTGTGTTAACCTATGTTATTTTGAGATTGTCTCTTCCGCTTAGGTTCGATTAGGCAAAAGTATTCTAATATTTTTAAAATCTTAGTGTTGTTGTTGCTCACTTATGGAATTAACAGTAAGGTTAGTAATGTTGTCAAGAGAGCTGCTAGACTCCTCTAAAACATGCGAGGTAAATGGGGTTTCTCAAAAAGGCGCCCATCCAAGCCATTAAGAGTAAGATACAAAATAAGCGACCATCCAGAACAAAAGCGACCATGCGGAACAAAAGCGACCAAAAGCAACCATCCAGAACAAAATCGAGCAAAGGCAACCCTACGGTACAAATGCGACCATAAGCAGCATTCCAGAATAAAAGAGACCAAAAGCGACCATCCAGATCACTAAGCGACCAAAAGCGACCATCCGGAAGAAAAGCGATCATCCAGATCATAAAGCAACCAAACGATCATTCACAACGAAAGCGACCAAATCGAAAGTGACCAAAAGCTACCACCCAAATCAGAAAGCGACTAAAAGCGACCATCCAAATCGAAAAGCAATAAAACAACTGACATAAATTAGATGGCAGTGGATTAAAATTTGTATAAAAATTTACCGTACCAAGTTTCACTGCACTCGGTTGGTTTAATCGGAAGAAACTTCCATTAAAATATATATATTTTGAATCACCGCCATGTTGGATTTGGGCTCACGGGGCTATTAAAAGTCCCATATGTGAACTTATATTCATAGCCTCTATAAAATAAAAAGTTCTGTTTGACTGCTGTAATAGATTCGTAGATATTGAGAACCGTCTAAATATTTCGGATGGTCGCCATGTTGGATTGTCATATGTATAGGCTATAGAGTTATGTACCATTAAATGAAAATTGTTGTGTACGTTCATTATTCAAACTTTCACTTCGTTCGCATGATTACAACGCAGGAAATAAAAACTTAATTTTAAAATTTCGCGCAACCGCCATCTTAGTTAGTTATTGTTGTTGCAAGGGGCGGAACTATGATGTCATCTGCCTCAACCACCATCTTGAAGTTATGTAGACAATTGAACTTAATTAGATGCCAGTGAATTACAATGTCTATAGACATTTACTGTACCATATTTCACTGCGCTCAGATGGATAATTCGCGAGAAAAATCTATTCAACTGATTCAAATTCGCTTGGTCGCAACTTAAGTTTCGTACTTTACAGGTTCTTGAAGGTTATATGGATGAACTTGTAGTTGTGCCTTTATCACCGTACAAAATTTCAGGTTGATATCAGTAATTGTTTCGGAGTTATAGAATGTCACGAAATAATTCGCACAGCCGCCATCTTGAGGTTATGTAAACAATTAAACCAAATCAGATGCCTGTGCATTGCAATATGTATAAACATTTGCTGTACCAAGTTGCATTGCGATTGGATGGTTAAATCGCGAGAAAAGTCTATTTATATGTTTCAACTTCGCTTGGCCGCCATGCTCGTTTTGTAGTTAACAGGTTTTCGAAAGTCTCATTGGTAAACTCCTAGTAGTACCTTTTATCACCATATAAAATTTCAGGGTGATATCTGAAATAGTTTCGGAGATAGAATGGCGATGAAATATTTTAAACAGCCGCCATCTTGAGGTTATGTAAGCCACTGAACTAAATTAGATGGCAGTGCATTATAATGAGTATAAACGTTTACCGTACTATATTTCACTGCGCTCAAATGGTTAAATTGCGAGAAAAGTCTATTGAAATATTTCAAATTCGCTTGGCTGCGACGCTCGTTTTGTATTTCACAAGTTTTTGAAAGTTAAGGAAATGAACTTGTAGTAGTACCCTCTATCACCGTACAAAATTTCAGGGCAATATCGGTAATAGTTTTGGAGATATAGAATTTCGGTGAAATATTTCGCACAGTTGGATAAGTGAGACGTAATCAAATTTGAAGGGCACGATCGGGTTTGGCCGAAATGGTGCTATGACCTTACCAAGTTTCATTGAAATCTCTCCAGCCTTTTAGAAGTTATTAGGCACACACATACAGTACACACACGGACCAAACGTGATCTCATAAGCCTTTTTTTTTCATAAATGAAAATAGGCTAAGATAGCATCATAGAGACAAGCATAGCGCTGTCATAAAGCAAGTAAAACATTTAATTAATTTCCCCTCGGTATGGTAGTATGGGGAATGAGAAAGTTTCTGAGTGTAAAAATGATAATACGATCATCATGTCCACCGTACCATTGTATGTAGGTAGTGGGTAAGTAAGCATGAAAGAATAAACGACTCCCAAGAACTTGGATACCCTAAAACCGTTGGTGTTAAATCAGAACAAGAGTTAACCTAAAGATGTCGATAAGAAATAATACTATAATTTTCGAAACATATCTTTAATAAGCGTTCCGGGTAATGACTACTCGGGTATTGTATAATGGATAGAGTTTAATCATTTGGTCTAGAGTAAAATAGTTTAATACCCCTGTGGCTTTATACATCAATGGCAATGGCAATGACAATAACAACAAGAAGTTCCGTGAAGAACTAAAGAGCCTACTTTAAAAAACTTAAGATTCATGCCAATGATTAAGCTATCTAGAATAATAACGAAATTAAGTTGGTAATATCGAAATTTCTAATTAGTTCGAAATATATCTGGCAGAATGTAGTCTAATAGAGCACTACAGTTCGCAGCCCTGGTGACTGAATATATTCTTGGTTCCACCTTTAAAGGTACAGAATACATAATTTGGCTGAAGTCCAATGGATAGGATGGACGTTACATGCAGTTAGACATTGGATCTATCAGCGTGCGTTAAATCATGTTGGCAACAATGTCATGCATGTGTTGGTCAGAAATAATCTGAAATAATATGATTTTTGTCAGGTTTGAAGCCATTTTTCAGTGTTGCCTAAGTAAACAAAAATTTGGTGCTTTCCAGTCGGTCAACACGAATGTACCCAAATAGAGCTGGGTTTTGCCCTAATCCTGAAATAAATTACATGAGATTAATAAATAAACTAGGATGACCAGTTTCGATCGTCAACCGATCATCATCAGATCCATTACACTTAGGCTATAACATCTCTGTTTGAGAATACATGTGAAAAATATTTACAATATATACAATTATTTAGTTGTAGTGATGGTAATGCAACTGTCGGTGTATGCTAAAAGTAGTATATCTAATGTTAGGTGAAATGCTAAAATGGTGATAAATATCCGGAATTCGTCTGTTTGGGGTGATTATATGGTTATACAAAATCAACTGTGGTTATACTGTAATAATACGGGCTGATAATTATCCGGTTGTCTCCCTGACTGGAACTTCAAGCAGTTTCGTGTTCACTCTGGCACCAGTCTTGGTCCGCTCAATTACCGTCCATATGATCTATTGTTATACCAATTTTCGAGGAATCCATTTGTTAGTATAGAAGTTACTGGTATTTTAAAATTGGACCTATCAGCAGGCTTAGAATCATGTTAGAAGCACTGACGTATATTAGTTACTGTAAATTAATCTAGAATGTCAGGTACTATACGTGCACGAAGTTTAGAGCTGTTGGTTTGCAAACTTTCTGATATATTGATATTAGGGTAAAAAAAATAGAGACAGCATTTATTAACAGTTGGCAGCCCTGTTTGCTCTTAAGAATGTGCTTAGTCATATATATTATGGTACACATATCACATACGAAATTTGGTTGAAATCCAATTGATAGTATAGAAGTTACATGTATTTAAAAAGTTGGTCCTATCAGCAGGTTTAGAATCATGTTGGTAGCACTGATATACATTAGTTACTCCAAATTAATCTAGAATGTCAGCTACTATAAGTGTGCAAAGTTTAAAACTGTTGGCTCGCATACTTTCTGATATATTGGTATTTGAAAAAAATAAAGAGAGAGAACATTTATTAACAGTTGGCAACCCTGGTGGCTCTTAAGAATATACTCAGTCATATCTGCTTATGTACACATATTACATACGAAGTTTGGTTGAAATTCATTTGTTAGTATAGAAGTTACATGCATTTAAATGTTGGACCTATCAGCACGCTTAGAATCTTGTTGGCAACACTGTCATATATGGCCTCCTGGAAATTAAACTGAAAATGTATTATCTATATGTGTGCCAATTTTGGAATAGTTATCATGTATACCTTCCAAGATATCCAACATGGTCCTCAATTTTCAATTGTGGTTTTTCAGCAGTTGGTAGTATTGACATCATTTTCATGTATGGCATTGAGATGTTCCGGTATAGATCTTTCCCCATACCAAATTTGGTTTCGATTGCTGCAGCCGTGTAGGAGTTGATAGGAGGGACACACACACACAGACAGACAGACAGACAGAGAGAAGGACAGACAGACAGACAGACCCTATACCTCCTCTCTTTAACTTCATTTCCTGCATTAGTCTCTCATAACCCGATGTAGATGGCAGGAGCAGCTGCAATCTGAGGTCTTCAACAAAAGGAGGCTCTTTCACGAGTTCATACACCAACCGAGAAAGAGTGAATTTCGACAGACACAGTACCCTTTTCAGGTAGGTAGCTTTCACCGTCTCCAACTCTACGAGGTGCTTATACTTATGGTGATGCCAAATACTTTCCAAACCATATATACTAGACGAATGATCTTCAGCGAGAAAAGTGTCATCGCTGTATGTAATGATAGTGTTCGGAGATATCGTATGTCACTCATGGCCTTAATAGCCGCGTTTGTTCTGTCCTAAATGTGAATAGTGAAGATGTTTCCGTGAGTCTGGAACGTCATCCCCAGATACTTGAAGTACGTAACACATTCCAGCGGTCTATTTTTGTATAGAATTATCGCTCCTCTCTCCCCTTTTCAAAAAGTCATTGCAACTGTTTTCCTTTCAATCAGATAGAGTTAATTCTCTTCAGCCCACTCCGCAACTCTGTTACACGACTGCCGTAAATCCTTTTCACTGGTTGAAATTAGAGTCATAACGTCTGCGTAAATGTATATTTTTACGTTTGGGGATAATATTTCCACCACATCTGCCGTAGCAAGAGCGAAAAGGATGGGGCTTAAGGGATTCCCCTGCAGTACTCCAATTGTCTGCTGTATTTCCTCGGAGTTGTAATGTTGTCCGAAATAACGATGTAGTTTTCGCTTAACAGGGTCCTGACAAATCTCGCCAAGTAGTTGCCTTCACCAATCATATTGTCTAATTTCCTTACTAGCATTTGCCTATTGATGGTACCAATGGCCTTTGCATAGTCCAAGAATACCACATGTAGTTTTTCTCGGGTGGTTCAGGGCTTCTTCTGTGTCAGCCTGCATACATTGTATAGCCTGAGTTGCATATCGTCCCTTCCTAAAACCAAATTGCTCTTCCGGTAGTAGTAGTGGTTTTGTAGGGGTTCTGGCCCCTCCTCCTCCTCACCCTCCTCACAAGATGGCGGCAGCCCGATAACTCCCGAACGCATGGTCGGATTTTGACAAATGAGGTGTTATTTAACTCGGGCTGATATCCCCTTTCCAATGAACAACATATTTCAACCCCAAAATAAAACCTACCCCTACTAGGGGGTGAAATTGTAATTTTTAAGAGAATCTCTCTTTCCAAGTGCAACATGTGAGAGTTTGAATGCCGATATGGATTTAAACGTTGTTCCACATAGAGTGCATGTGTTCGGTGGAAAGTCACTATGAATTAAGCATGCCCACTCATGGCTTTTGAAGAGGGTGGGGGAGCGGTTCCCTGTGGATGGGTCTTTGTTGACGAGTCCCTGTGGACGAGTCCTTGTGGACGAGTCCTTGTGGACAGGTCCTTGTTGACAGGTCCTTGTTGACGAGTCCTTGTGGATGAGTCCCTTTGGACTGATCCCTTTGGACCGGTTCCTTTGGCCTGGTCCCTATGGACTGGCTCATGAATTTATTTAAATTATGTCAAAGGGCCTAACTACATTTGTATGTGTTGAACTGACGTTGTTCACTAATCCCCCACTACTATAATGGGATAACGATATGAAAGGAAAGTGACAAAATACATGTGAACACGTGTGAGACGACCTTATTACCGTCCTTCTTGTGAAACAAGTCACATTCTATTTGGTTCATACGTGAGAAAATGCAAGTTCATGTGTAATATGACCTAACACACAAGAGTACTCATGTGCACGTGCCCGATAAGAGCTAACAAGTCACAACCTGTTTTGACAGTGGTGGGAATAAGGCTAGAGACATGTACGAGTAGTCGAATTACTCCGGCAGACAACCCCTTTCCTATGGATAACTTATTTCCACTCCAAAATAAAATCTACCCCTACTAGAGGGTGAAATAATAATTTTTAGGTAAAAGTCGCTTTCCATGTGCAATATGTGGGAGTTTGTATGCCAATATGAAATTAAACTCGTTCCACATAAAGTGCATGCATACAACTGAATGCCGCTATGATTTATCATTTTTGTTTTTTGTTTTACGAATGCGCAATTGGGGTTTTTGTAAGAGGGCGGGCTTTTTGAGTAATGGTTTATAGATACGTTTTGTTTTACAAATTAACCAAAGATCCAAAAACTAATAGGTCATCGGCTTTTTAATATTTTATGAACTAAGAAAGCTAGGGACTTGTATGAGGAGTCGTTGGACTTGAGGTGACGCCCTGATTTTGAATGTATTATTCAATTTTTGTCAAAAGGGCCTAACTGCACTTTCGTTAATATCTCGCTAACTAATAATCACAGAGGGTCAAGTGAGGTGTCTAGGACTTAAAATGGCCAACCCCTCCCCATGACCAATGAATTTACCCCCCCCCCCCCCAAGAAAACAGCAAGGTCGTTAACCTAAGATTCTATCAACTAATAATCAGAGAGGGACAAGTGAGGTGTCACAAGACTCAGGATGGCCAACCCTTTTCCATGACCAACGAATTTATCCCAAAATACCCAAAACAGCAAGGTCATTGACCTAAGATTTTATAAACTTATCAGTAGAGAGGGTCAAGTGAGGTGTCATAGGCCTACGAATGGTTAACCCTTTCCCATGACCAATGAATTTACCCCAAAAATCCAAAACAGCAAGGTCATTGACCTGAGATTTTATAAACTAATAATCGGATAACAACATGTGAGGTGTCATAGGACTTAGAATGGTCTACACTTTCACATGGCTAATGAATTTACCCAAAAATACCCAATACATCAAGGTCATCGACCTGAGATTTTATAAACTAATAATCGGATATGGACATGTGAAATGTTTACAGTGAGTGATGAAACATAGCTAGGTAGTGAAAGAATTATTGTAGGCTACATGTATGGTGACTGACAAATCTTTCACCATTGGAACTTGTTTTCAGATTAAACTGCAGTACAGAGAGAGTATAGGTTGTAGGTATGGGATACTAAATGACAAATGGTGTATACAAAATCTGATTTATCGATTCAAGAAATAAGAGTAGACAATCTTTAATTGATTGGTTAATGAGGATAGCTAAAATCCAAAATGGTGACTATATCGAACTAAACTGATCCAAGCTGAATCAAACCCAACTAAACCGAACTAAACCGAAGCAAACTTAATCAAAAACAAGCCAATGGTTTAAGTGTAAAACTTGTGGGTGAATGTGGTCATTGGTAATGTCAGAAAGGAAAGGGATAACGCTCTACCTATAGAGGGTAAGGTAAAGCTAGTGCATGATGCTAATGCACACACACAAGTACATGAACCACACACAACTAACCTATACTGTTTTTATGGGTTGACTGTTAAAACTTGCTCAGTGGTTACTGGGACAAGATGGTCGCTACACACAACAAGCGTTAAATACTTGAGGCTAATAATCTACACATAAACACACACAAACACACACTTGTTCTAAACTAAATTGTCTTGCTGACAGTGCTCACACTGTAGGCAGATAACAGAAATGCTTGGCTAACAGAAATACAATCATTTCCGGTTTTCTAATGTTACCAGCTAACCATTTTGTGCTCCAGTGGCGAGCACATGTGACACTTACACTAGAGATTTTAACTAGATTTCAAGCTCTAAGTCCTAGAACGAATCAAACTAAGAAAGAAGGGCATGGTGGCGCAGTGGTTAAGCTGTTAGCCTTTCACTAAAGTGGACTAGGGTTTGATTTCAGGTTAATACGCATGTCATAAATATATAAAAAAAGCAGAGATAATGTTTTAAACCGATTACACTCGTCTCTTTTCAAATTATTACTTGGATTACAAATACAAAGGTGGACTGGGTGTGATATACAGTTAATGCTGCCTATCGCACAGTAGCTGTAAGGAAGCCATATGTAGAGCTATATGTAGAGATCTACCTAGCGATTTCATGAACTGGTATAGCTATGTCGCATAAACGGTGCAGGATACAATCCAGCAACTATAATTCGTATCTTGTGGAACAGAGAAAATGCACTTTTGCCTTGATGGATAACAAATGTGTGCAGACAAATGACCTACGCATTAGCCTACCAAGGAGTTATAACCACGAGGAGGAGGTGTGATTTCTATATTTTATTGATTAGAGATTGTAACCAGTAGATTTAATTGATTTAGTATTTCGTAAATATTTATTTTTGTAATTGTAAATAGTTAATTTTTTGTAAATAGTGCAAACCATTTATATTTGTAATGGTAAATGTTAAATGTATAATTAAAGTTCTTTGGGAAGAGTGTGCATGTCAATGATGTTTTTAGGGATAAATAGAGTGGTTGTGTGTTTGTTCTCAAAGACAGGCATGATTGTGTGGATGTATGACTACACAGAAAGAGAGAGAGAGTGTAGAAACAGCCTTACCTGCACTAGTAATAGTAGACCTCTATGTTTTGCATACACATAGACAGACTGTACGATCGCAATGGCCAAGCACTCACTTTAACACCATTTACAAAATCATAAATTGAAAAAATCATGTTTCGCAAATATGAACTTTTGACATAAACAAAATAAAAACAAAATGCGTAAACAACAAATTGGAAAATCCATGTTTCCATATCATGAAATTCAAAAACTTGAAACTGACATTTAAAGAAATGCAAATGGAAAATTGACAAATTGTAATGTGTGACATGTGAAAATGAACAAATGGCTATCATTATTTAAAAAAAAATAAAAAAAAACATGGTGCTGTATGGTTGAGGTGTGAATCAAACCCTACTTATTTTGGACCACCCGAGACTGAGTATACTTGTTTTAGTCCTCATTCCACTTTTAAAATTTTGTGTTAAAGCTAGGAATTGAACCCAAGAGCTTGTAGGGGGAGACCAAGGTTAGAATATGTTAAACAGATAGTCTTGAATGTAGGGTGTGGTAGCTATATAGAGATGAAACGATTAGCTCGGGACAGGGGGGCATTGAGATCTGCAGCAAAACCAGTCAAAAGACTAAAGACTCAAACAACAACATGTAAGCTCACCAAAATAATGTTGTGTAACGGTAAATGTTAGTCAACGAACAGTAATGCATTACTAAAACCCATGACACGATACCTAAGAGCTTTCCTAAAAATATTTTAAAATGCCTTTAACCCTATATTTAACACCAAGTTCACAAGACTCATAAATGCAATGTTATGGTAAAACAAAACAAAATCTATATTTCAAAACAAGCAAGTGGTTTAATCAATGTATACTGGGAAAAGTTTTGTAAGCACTCAAGGCCATAAGACTAATTAAATTAGTAACTGTCAGGTTGGTCGAGTGGTTAAGGTGTTTAACTTAAGATCAAATTTTCTGTACAAGGAAGCACGGGTTCGAATCCCTTACCTGACATAACTATTGACTTAACATTGCTTGGCCACACTGTATTATGATACTCGGTACACAAACCATAGACAGAGTGTATTGTTTAAGGCACTCTCTTTATGAACATAGTCAGAGACTGTTGATGGTTAACAATTGCATTAATAGTGGGACATGGGGATAGCATTTAAGAAAAATCAGCCAATACCCATACAATATTTTTATTCATTTAGTTTTTTTTACAATAGTTACACACTGAATACAACTTTTTATCTCTTTACCATTCTTTGATATAGATTTTAAACACAACGCTTGTTGTAGATCCTTTTACAACTTTCTCCAGGTACTCTTGTTCTTAAAAACTGGGGAAGCCGCAATGGTTTTATAGACATTAAACCCTCATCCTCTTCTTTTTCATCATCATCATCATCATCATCATTATAAATATTATCTTTATAATTATTATAGTCATTGTCACCATCATTATCATCATCATCATCATCATCCTCAACATCACTAGAACTATCCAATTCCTTTTTTTCCTTTTCAAAAGGGACCTCTTGAAGAGTCTGTGTTGCTTTTGATAGTGTTACGGTTTTATTGAACGTTGACAACTGTCCTAACATGACTTTTTGAGGAGATAAATGTTTTTTCACAAGGAAGTCACTATGTTGAGTAACACTATGTTTTTGTTGGGCTTGCTTTTTCTTGTTCTTTTGATCATGTTTTGTTAACACTAACGGTGTTTCATTTGGTATACCACATTGATGAGTACCCACACTTAAGACCTCACCATGTTTACTTTTTAGATGACCTAGACATTTTGTTGTTCTTTGTTTTGAGCACTGCCAAAATATGATGCCATTCGCATTTTCTCGCTTATAGTTATAAGAGTACCCATGATACAGGGCACGTGGTTTACCTTTATTGGTTATAGTATATTCCATAGTAGCCACTGACTTGTATAGTCGATCCGCCTACTACAAAGGTCTGATCACTTGTGGTGAAAGAATGATGTTGTGTTGACGTTTTATGCAGGATGATGTTGGTGGCATATGTGGGTGGCTTATGTAGGTGGCTTATGTTGATGACATATGTTGTTGGCTTATGTTGGTGGCTTATGTTGATGGTTTATGGTGGTGGCTTATGTTGATGGCTTAGGTTGGTGGCTTATGTTGGTGGCTTATGTTAGTGGCTTATGTAGATGACATATGTTGGTGACTTACGTTGATAGCTTATTTTGGTGGCTAATGTTGATGACATATGTTGTTGGCTTATGGTGGTGGCTTATGTTGATGGTTTATGTTGCTGGCCTATGTTGATGGTTTATGTTAATAGCTTAGGTTAATGTCTTAGGTTGATGGCTTAGGTTGATGGCTTATGTTGGTGGCTTATGGTGGTGGCTTATGTTAGTGGCTTATGGTGGTGGCTTATGATGGTGGCTTATGGTGGTGGCTTATGTTGGTGGCTTATGATGGTGGCTTATGGTGGTGGTTTATGGTGGCTTATGGTGGTGGCTTGTGGTGATGGCTCATGGTGGCTTATGGTGGTGACTTATAGTGGAGGCCTATGTTGGTGGCTTATTTTTGGTGGTTTACGTTAATACCTTATTTGTAATGGCTTATTTGACAAGTTATTTTTATCAATGTATTTAGAGGATTTTTCTCTTGGTCTTGGAAAGTATCTCAACCCTTTTTTTTATGGTAGCATAATGCTTACCGCCATGTTTGTAAGCAACAACAACACACTAAAATTCCAAGAATCCAAAGTACTCTAAGGTTAATGATTGTCTCTCAACTCCATTCAACGCCTAATCAAAAACATTATATATTTTTCGCATTTTTCAAAAAAGGTAAATTGGAGAAGTAGGCTATATGTTTAATCTAAAAAATCATATCAAATCATATGCTAACTCCAACACCTACGTCTATCCCACTCTCAGTCAAAAAATATATATAATATTCTTTAAATTTTTCCAAAACAGTATTTGTAAAGTAGGCCATATTTTGAAAACTAATCATTCTATAAAGTCATATATAGACTCAAACCAATGGCTTTTATATCCTTAATCGTAAGAACAAAATATGGAATTTTTGATATTTTTTCCAAAAATGTTCATTTTAAAACGGGGCTATATTTTGGAAACTAGGAATTTTACAAGAAAGTTTGTTCAACGTAAATGACAGGTATTTACCCCCACTACCCACAAACCAAGTCCCAGGTCTCTAGGACAAAAAAAAGTTCAATTTGGAAAGTAGGCGATATTTTGAAAAATAATCATTCTAAAAAGTCATATATAGACTCAAACCAATGGCTTTTATGTCCTTAATTGGTAGAACAAAACTTAACATTTTTTCAGTTTTTTCCAAAAAAAGTCCAATTTTCAAAATTGTCTATATTTTGGGAACTAAAAATTTTACAAAAAAGTTTGTTAAACGAAAATGAAAGGTCTTTACCCCCCTCTACCCAAAACATAAATTTCAGGTCCCTAGGACAAAACTGTGCAGTAGGTTTTTTTCTGGGGGGTTCTATATCCACCTCCACCTCCCCATCTCACAAAATGGCGGCCATAGCTTAACTTAACCTAGCCTAACCTAACAAAATGGCGGCCGTAGCTTAACTTAACCTAGCCTAACCTAACTAGATGGCGGCCGTAGCTTCACTTAACCTAACCTAACCTAACTTAACCTAAACCTACGAGGTGCGATCAAAAAATTTTCAAGATGGTGGTCATAGCTTAACTGAACCTTGCCTAACCTAACCTAACCTAACCTAAACCTACGAGGTGTGATCATAAATTTCAAGATGGCAGTCGTAGCTTAACTCAACCTAACCTAACCCTACGAGGTGTGATAAAAAGTTCCAAAATGGCTGCCGTAGCTTAACTTAACCGTTGATTGAATCCTGTTGATTGACTTCACGTCAAAGTCTACAGTCGTCCCTAGACCTGTTGGCAATTTGGGCCGGAAAAAATGAACTCGATATAAACTTAAACAAAACCGTATCCATGATCTTCCGCAAATGAGGTAGAATAGTAGCAGGAGAGTCCCTATATCTAGAGCACAAGGCGTTACGTATTGTAAATCAATTTAAGTACTTAGGACTAATTTTTCAGACACATGGGGATACTTTCACCGAACATATAAAGGACAGAACAATACATGCCATAAAAGCAATGCATGAAATAGAACATCTTAATAAACTATCTTTAGAGACAGCTATGACATTATTTAGAGTAAAAATCAGCCCAATAATAAGCTACGGTCTGAACATTATATGGGAGAATCTCACGAAAAACAACATGAAGTGCATAGAAAGAGTCAAGGCAACTTTCATGAAAAAAGTCCTGTGTATCTCAAAGTATAGCCCATCGCGACTGTGTTATGAAATGTCAAGAGAGACCTTCTACATCGACGATTTAAGGTGTCAACTATTGCTCCCATCTACCGCCCAGTACGAGGACCTTCTAAAAGAGCTCAAAACGAAGAGGATGCAAATATGGAGTGACTTTTATTTAACAGCCGCAATGACGTCCGATGAGTGGAAGGGTCCATGTTACGACCTGAGACATACAATCACTCGTTTCGCAATACATGGATTCCATTTCAAGTTATGCAAAATGGAAGGGTATCATGAGCCTAGTATGAAATGCATTTGCAAATTGTGTGGAAGTGTCTGTGAAAGGTATCATGCCATGACATGCGGACGGAGGGTTGAGTCACTTAATAGCTGTTGTTGTCAATGACAGTTGAATGTGATCTTGAATATTTTGGGTTTTTATTATTATTATTTTTATATTGCCTCATGGCCATTGGCTGCAATAAATACCTTTATTGATCTCTGTTGATGTATCTCTTTGGACTGGTCCCTGTTGACTAGCCCCCTTTGGTCGGGTCCTTTTTGAAGGGAGTCATTTTTTTAAACGGCTCCCGGAGGACGGGTCCTTGTTGACGGGTCCCTGTGGGTGGGTCCCTTTGACATAATTTGGATATAATGCAGGGATCAGTCCAAAGGACCCACCCTCAGGGACCCGTCAACAAGGACCCGTCCTCCGGGACCCGTTTTAAAAAAATGACTCCCTTCAAAAAGGACCCGTCCAAAGGGGGCTAGTCAACAGGGACCAGTCCAAAGGGATACATCAACAGAGATCAATCAAAAGGGGTCAATCAACAGGATTCAATCAACGGTTAAGTTAAGCTACGGCAGCCATTTTGGAACTTTTGGATCACACCTCGTAGGGTTAGGTTAGGTTGAGTTAAGCTACGACCGCCATCTTGGAACTTTATGATCACACCTCGTAGGTTTAGGTTAGGTTAGGCAAGGTTCAGTTAAGCTATGACCATCATCTTGAAAATTTTTTGATCGCACCTCGTAGGTTTAGGTTAAGTTAGGTTAGGTTAAGTTAAGTTACGGCTGCTATCTAGTTAGGTTAGGCTAGGTTAAGTTAAGCTACGGCCGCCATTTTGTTAGGTTAGGCTAGGTTAAGTTAAGCTATGGCCGCCAATTTGTGAGATGGGGAGGTGGAGGTGGATATAGAACCCCCCAGAAAAAAACCTACTGCCCAGTTTTGTCCTAGGGACCTGAAATTTATGTTTTGGGTAGAGGGGGGTAAAGACCTTTCATTTTCGTTTAACAAACTTTTTTGTAAAATTCTTAGTTCCCAAAATATAGACAATTTTGAAAATTGGACTTTTTTTGGAAAAAAAAATGAAAAAATGTTAAGTTTTGTTCTACGAATTAAGGACATAAAAGCAATTGGTTTGAGTCTATATATGACTTTTTAGAATGATTAGTTTTCAAAATATCGCCTACTTTCCAAATTGAACTTTTTTTGGATTTTGTCCTAGAGACCTGGGACTTGGTTTGTGGGTAGTGGGGGTAAATACCTGTCATTTACGTTAAACAAACTTTCTTGTAAAATTCCTAGTTTCCAAAATATAGCCCCGTTTTAAAATGAACATTTTTGGAAAAAATATCAAAAATTCCATATTTTGTTCTTACGATTAAGGATATAAAAGCCATTGGTTTGAGTCTATATATGACTTTATAGAATGATTAGTTTTCAAAATATGGCCTACTTTACAAATACTGTTTTGGAAAAATTTAAAGAATATTATATATATTTTTTGTCTGAGAGTGGGATAGACGTAGGTGTTGGAGTTAGCATATGATTTGATATGCTTTTTTAGTTTAAACATATAGCCTACTTCCCCAATTTACCTTTTTTGAAAAATGCGAAAAATATATAATGTTTTTGATTAGGCGTTGAATGGAGTTGAGAGACAATCATTAACCTTAGAGTACTTTGGATTCTTGGAATTTTAGTGTGTTGTTGTTGCTTACAAACATGGCGGTAAGCATTATGCTACCATAAAAAAAGGGTTGAGATACTTTCCAAGACCAAGAGAAAAATCCTCTAAATACATTGATAAAAATAACTTGTCAAATAAGCCATTACAAATAAGGTATTAACGTAAACCACCAAAAATAAGCCACCAACATAGGACACCAATATAAGTCACCACCATAAGCCATCACCACAAGCCACCACCATAAGCCACCACCATAAGCCACCATAAACCACCACCATAAGCCACCATCATAAGCCACCACCATGAGCCACCACCATAAGCCGCCATCATAAGCCACCACCATAAGCCACTAACATAAGCCACCACCATAAGCCACCAACATAAGCCATCAACCTAAGCCATCAACCTAAGACATTAACCTAAGCTATTAACATAAACCATCAACATAGGCCAGCAACATAAACCATCAACATAAGCCACCACCATAAGCCACCAACATATGTCATCAACATTAGCCACCAACATAAGCTATCAACATAAGTCACCAACATATGTCATCAACATAAGCCACTAACATAAGCCACCAACATAAGCCACCAACCTAAGCCATCAACATAAGCCACCACCATAAACCATCAACATAAGCCACCAAAATAAGCCAACAACATATGTCATCAACATAAGCCACCTACATAAGCCACACACATATGCCACCAACATCATCCTGCATAAAACGTCAACACAACATCATTCTTTCACCACAAGTGTTCAGACCTTTGTAGTAGGCGGATCGACTATACAAGTCAGTGGCTACTATGGAATATACTATAACCAATAAAGGTAAACCACGTGCCCTGTATCATGGGTACTCTTATAACTATAAGCGAGAAAATGCGAATGGCATCATATTTTGGCAGTGCTCAAAACAAAGAACAACAAAATGTCTAGGTCATCTAAAAAGTAAACATGGTGAGGTCTTAAGTGTGGGTACTCATCAATGTGGTATACCAAATGAAACACCGTTAGTGTTAACAAAACATGATCAAAAGAACAAGAAAAAGCAAGCCCAACAAAAACATAGTGTTACTCAACATAGTGACTTCCTTGTGAAAAAACATTTATCTCCTCAAAAAGTCATGTTAGGACAGTTGTCAACGTTCAATAAAACCATAACACTATCAAAAGCAACACAGACTCTTCAAGAGGTCCCTTTTGAAAAGGAAAAAAAGGAATTGGATAGTTCTAGTGATGTTGAGGATGATGATGATGATGATAATGATGGTGACAATGACTATAATAATTATAAAGATAATATTTATAATGATGATGATGATGATGATGAAAAAGAAGAGGATGAGGGTTTAATGTCTATAAAACCATTGCGGCTTCCCCAGTTTTTAAGAACAAGAGTACCTGGAGAAAGTTGTAAAAGGATCTACAACAAGCGTTGTGTTTAAAATCTATATCAAAGAATGGTAAAGAGATAAAAAGTTGTATTCAGTGTGTAACTATTGTAAAAAAAACTAAATGAATAAAAATATTGTATGGGTATTGGCTGATTTTTCTTAATTGCTATCCCCATGTCCCACTATTAATGCAATTGTTAACCATCAACAGTCTCTGACTATGTTCATAAAGAGAGTGCCTTAAACAATACACTCTGTCTATGGTTTGTGTACCGAGTATCATAATACAGTGTGGCCAAGCAATGTTAAGTCAATAGTTATGTCAGGTAAGGGATTCGAACCCGTGCTTCCTTGTACAGAAAATTTGATCTTAAGTTAAACACCTTAACCACTCGACCAACCCGACAGTTACTAATTTAATTAGTCTTATGGCCTTGAGTGCTTACAAAACTTTTCCCAGTATACATTGATTAAACCACTTGCTTTTTTTGAAATATAGATTTTGTTTTGTTTTACCATAACATTGCAGTTATGAGTCTTGTGAACTAGGTGTTAAATATAGGGTTAAAGGCATTTTAAAATAATTTTAGGAAAGCTCTTAGGTATCGTGTCATGGGTTTTAGTAATGCATTACTGTTCGTTGACTAACATTTACCGTTACACAACATTATTTTGGTGAGCTTACATGTTGTCGTTTGAGTCATTAGTCTTTTGACTGGTTTTGCTGCAGATCTCAATGCCCCCCTGTCCCGAGTTAATCGTTTCATCTCTATATAGCTACCACACCCTACATTCAAGACTATCTGTTTAACATATTCTAACCTTGGTCTCCCCCTACAAGCTCTTGGGTTCAATTCCTAGCTTTAACACAAAATTTTAAAAGTGGTATGAGGACTAAAACAAGTATACTCAGTCTCGGGTGGTCCAAAATAAGTAGGGTTTGATTCATACCTCAACCATACAGCACCATGTTCTTTTTAATTTTTTTTTAAATAATGATAGCCATTTGTTCATTTTCACATTTCACACATTACAATTTGTCAATTTTCCATTTGCATTTCTTTTAAATGTCAGTTTCAAGTTTTTGAATTTCATGATATGGAAACAAGGATTTTCCAATTTGTTGTTTACGCATTTTATTTTTATTTTGTTTATGTCAAAAGTTCATATTTGCGAAACATGATTTTTTCATTTTAAGATTTTGTAAATGGTGTTAAAGTGAGTGCTTGGCCATTGCGATCGTACAGTCTGTCAATGTGTATGCAAAACATAGAGGTCTACTATTACTAGTGCAGGTAAGGCTGTTTCTACACTCTCTCTCTCTCTTTCTGTGTAGTCATACGTCCACACAATCATGCCTGTCTTTGAGAACAAACACACAACCACTCTATTTATCCCTAAAAGCATCATTGACATGCACACTCATCCCAAAGAACTTTAATTATACATTGAACATTTACCATTACAAATATAAATGGTTTCCACTATTTAAAAAATTAACTATTTACAATTACAAAAATAAATATTTACAAAATACTAAATCAATTAAATCTACTGGTTACAATCTCTAATCAATAAAATATAGAAATCACACCTCCTCCTCGTGGTTATAACCCCTTGGTAGGCTAATGCGTAGGTCATTTGTCTGCACACATTTGTTATCCATCAAGGCAAAAGTGCATTTTCTCTGTTCCACAAGATACGAATTATAGTTGCTGGATTGTATCCTGCACCGTTTATGCGACATAGCTATACCAGTTCATGAAATCGCTAGGTAGATCTCTACATATGGCTTCCTTACAGCTAGTGTGCGATAGGCAGCATTAACTGTATATCACACCCAGTCCACCTTTGTATTTGTAATCCAAGTAATAATTTGAAAAGAGACGAGTGTAATCGGTTTAAAACATTATCTCTGCTTTTTATATGTTTATGACATGCGTATTAACCTGAAATCAAACCCTAGTCCACTTTAGTGAAAGGCTAACAGCTTAACCACTGTGCCACCATGCCCTTCTTTCTTAGTTTGATTCGTTCTAGGACTTAGAGCTTGAAATCGAGTTAAAATCTCTAGTGTAAGTGGCACATGTGCTCGCCACTGGAGCACAAAATGGTTAGCTGGTAACATTAGAAAACCGGAAATGATTGTATTTCTGTTAGCCAAGCATTTCTGTTATCTGCCTACAGTGTGAGCACTGTCAGCAAGACAGTTTAGTTTAGAACAAGTGTGTGTTTGTGTGTGTGTATGTGTAGATTATTAGCCTCAAGTATTTAACGCTTGTTGTGTGTAGCGACCATCTTGTCCCAGTAACCACTGAGCAAGTTTTAACAGTCAATCCATAAAAACAGTATAGGTTAGTTGTGTGTGGTTCATGTACTTGTGTGTGTGCATTAGCATCATGCACTAGCTTTACCTCACCCTCTATAAGTAGAGCGTTATCCCTTTCCTTTCTGACATTACCAATGACCACATTCACCCACAAGTTTTACACTTAAACCATTGGCTTGTTTTTGATTAAGTTTGCTTCGGTTTAGTTCGGTTTAGTTGGGTTTGATTCAGCTTGGATCAGTTTAGTTCGATATAGTCACCATTTTGGATTTTAGCTATCCTCATTAACCAATCAATTAAAGATTGTCTACTCTTATTTCTTGAATCGATAAATCAGATTTTGTATACACCATTTGTCATTTAGTATCCCATACCTACAACCTATACTCTCTCTGTACTGCAGTTTGATCTGAAAACAAGTTCCAATGGTGAAAGATTTGTCAGTCACCATACATGTAGCCTACAATAATTCTTTCACTACCTAGCTATGTTTCATCACTCACTGTAAACATTTCACATGTCCATATCCGATTATTAGTTTATAAAATCTCAGGTCGATGACCTTGATGTATTGGGTATTTTTGGGTAAATTCATTAGCCATGGGAAAGGGTTGACCATTCTAAGTCCCATGACACCTCACATGTTGATATCCGATTATTAGTTTATAAAAACTCAGGTCAATGACCTTGCTGTTTTGGATTTTTGGGGTAAATTCATTGGTCATGGGAAAGGGTTAACCATTCGTAGTCCTATGACACCTCACTTGACCCTCTCTACTGATAAGTTTATAAAATCTTAGGTCAATGACCTTGCTGTTTTGGGTATTTTGGGATAAATTCATTGGTCATGGTAAAGGGTTGGCCATCCTGAGTCTTATGACACCTCACTTGTCCCTCTCTGATTATTAGTTGATAAAATCTTAGGTTAACGACCTTGCTGTTTTTTTTGGGGGGGGGGGGGGGTAAATTCATTGGTCATGGGGAGGAGTTGGCCATAAACCATTACTCAAAAAGCCCGCCCTCTTACAAAAACCCCAATTGCGCATTCGTAAAACAAAAAACAAAAATGATAAATCATAGCGGCATTCAGTTGTATGCATGCACTTTATGTGGAACGAGTTTAATTTCATATTGGCATACAAACTCCCACATATTGCACATGGAAAGCGACTTTTACCTAAAAATTATTATTTCACCCTCTAGTAGGGGTAGATTTAATTTTGGAGTGGAAATAAGTTATCAATAGGAAAGGGGTTGTCTGCCGGAGTAATTCGACTACTCGTACATGTCTCTAGCCTTATTCCCACCACTGTCAAAACAGGTTGTGACTTGTTAGCTCTTATCGGGCACGTGCACATGAGTACACTTGTGTGTTAGGTCATATTACACATGAACTTGCATTTTCTCACGTATGAACCAAAACAGAATGTGACTTGTTTCACAAGGAGGACGGTAATAAGGTCGTCGCACACGTGTTCACATGTATTTCGTCACTTTCCTTTCATATCGTTATCCCATTATAGTAGTGGGGGATTAGTGAACAACGTCAGTTCAACACATACAAATGTATTTAGGCCCTTTGACATAATTTAAATAAATTCATGAGCCTGTCCATAGGGACCAGGCCAAAGGGACCGGTCCAAAGGGATCAGTCCAAAGGGACTCATCCACAAGGACTCGTCAACAAGGACCTGTCCACAAGGACCTGTCCGCAAGGACTCGTCCACAGGGTTTCGTCAACAATGACCCGTCCACAGGGACCTGTCAACAAGGACCCATCCACAGGGAACCGCTCCCCCACCCTCTTCAAAAGCCATGAGTGGGCATGCTAATTCATAGTGACTTTCCACCGAACACATGCACTCTATGTGGAACAACGTTTTAATCCATATCGGTATTCAAACTCTCACATGTTGCACTTGGAAAGAGAGATTCTCTAAAAAATTACAATTTCACCCCCTAGTAGGGGTAGGTTTTATTTTGGGGTTGAAATATGTTGTTCATTGGAAAGGGGGTATCAGCCCGAGTTCAATAACACCTCATTCGTCAAAATCCGACCATGCGTTCGGGAGTTATCGGGCTGCCGCCATCTTGTGAGGAGGGTGAGGAGGAGGAGGGGCCAGAACCCCTACAAAACCACTACTTCCGGTATCTGATATTCTATTGCCTTTGTCAAACGAGTTCAAACTATATTGCTGAGGAGTTTCAATAGTGTCGATTCTAGGGCATTTCCTCTGTACAAGTTGGGGTCCCCACAATATCCCTTTCCTTTATACAGCATCTTTGTCGATATTCTCCACCTGTGAGGGATTGTACCATACCTTAAACATGCATTAAAAAGAGCGACTGAGCATCTACTCAGTTCTATTGATGCAAGCTTTAGGTGCTCGTTGTATATGAGGTCAGGCCCACACGCCTTGTTATTCTTTGATTCTCGTATAGCCATCATGACCTCCATATGAGTGAGCAGCTCTAATTCCTCTAGTAAAATAGGGATAGGTGGTGATTGGATAATAAGGCGAGTATTCCTGCCTTGTAAAACAACTGTCAGGTGGTCTTCCCATGTCTCTATTGGAATGTTCCTAGGATATTTTGGTTGCCTAGGGTTCCGCTCCTTATAAGGGTTATGTTCTGCTTCTTCGATCAGTTTCCTTTCTTCTTCCTGGTGGTAGGATTATTTGGCCGTTTGCAGTATGTCCTTGTACTTCTTCCGCTTGAGCCGATAAACCTGCAGAAGATGTACTGACGGATTAATGCGAGCTATGTGTAGAGCTTCTAATGCATTATCAAAATCATCTTATTTCATGATGATATCTCCATTAGTTTAATTGTTACGGCTCTTAGTTCATACTGTAACGTACGAGTGGCGTTAAAATTTTCAGTTCTCTCAGCTTTCGCGGGATTTTGAAATAATTATCTGGATTCAAATTGACCGCTTCTCTATGCTTGACAGTAGTTGGTATTTTGGTCAGTAGATAGAACCAGTATACTCCTGGAGATGAGGCTTTATGTTCTTTGATATTGAATATTTGTTTATGAGTGTTCATATGACATGTGCTTTTCATGTGATCGCTTTTGCTGTATAGTCTTATTGATATTGGTAGCAGAAGTGTACTAATTAGGAATATAGGTAGGCAATCATTAAAATGGCCTAGGAATAAAGAAAAGAAGAAGGAAGATGGCACACTAACACAAGGAGAAAGATGCAGGAGGAGGATGTTTTAGAAGAATGCAAGTCATGCAGTTATACACTTCACTTTGAACTTATTTTCCCACTAATGAAATTCTTTTCGGTACAAAAGATTCATTATCTCTGAAAGTAACAGCACCATAGAAAATAAATTTGCAACTTGAGTTTTACTATGTATGTACAATGATTGAAAGGTCTAAATGATAAGGTCTAAACATTGGAAAAAATATATTATTTCAATAATAATAGCCATTATTAAAACTTTTAAATTGATTCCTTTCTTAAAATTGCATATGACGAAAATGTTATCCGTTTGTAAGTAAGAATTACAATACAGACACTACGAAAGTTGGAAACTGAATATTTGGCTTAATATAATGAATGGTTTTAGATATAATGTACTGATACATAATTTTCTTAAATTCGCAACAATAATAAATATTCAGATAAGCATTTATGAACCCAGGACTCTGTGAATTCATTTACCTATTACTACACCCACATACTAGAAGCAGCTGAAGTTTCTCGAACATCAAGTGCATGGTTCCAGAGGTAGTCATATTTTTTATCAAACATGCGTTGTGGTGGTTAACGCCCCCTTAATATCAATATCTACTTTAATGATGAGACACATACAATGAGAGACATATCTCACGTTGCAAACAAATCTTATTCAATACAGCCATGCACACGTACAGCGAAAGATCACGTACTTTGTATGTTGAACACTTACTCGTTTAAGTGATTTCCACTTCCACCACTTTCTCGTTCCTGGAGATCTTCTTGCACATCCTAGGGATAAGATGGAATAATGTATTTATGTGCTGATACTTTTACACAAATAACAAACCATGTAATTGTACAGCACTGGTCAGCTAAAGTGAAGATACATTCTCTAACGACTTTCGTACTATCCATCACATCCTGCAGCCAGAGATGAACATAATACAGATACAGTAAGTTGTTGTTGTTGATTGATTTAGGGGCTTAACGACATCGAGGTTTTGTAGCCCCATGTTCTTGGTTGTGTGTAGAACTTGTCTGAAAATATGTATGATTGTGATGACTGTATTAGTGTGCACAGTTGTAATTCAGATGATTGGGTAGGAGGCGGCCATGGCATTCAGTTAGGAACCATCCCAGCATTTGCATCGAGTAGAAGTGGAAAACCATGGAAACCAAGTTCATGTTTGGCGGAGGTGGGAATCGAACCCACCTCTTCTCAGTTTTGCCTCACAAGGCTGAGTCTATCCCGTTCCAGCCCACCCCCAGACCAGAATTAAATATCTTGGCAGAGTCGGGAATCGAACCCGGGCCTCCACAGTGAAACGGATACAGCAAGTGGTTATGACCCTCAATTCTGAGACTTATAATGCACTTTCTCCTTCCAAGAACAAGTCTTCTTTCAGTATGTACTTACAAATAAAAGTATTAGCAATCACTTTCTCCGTATGGTTCTAGAGCATTCCTGTATGTCGAACTCACATCTTCAATTACTTATTATTATCTTGAATGTAGGTCAACTACATGTTCTTCCAATGCTCCAGATTGGGAAGGAGGTTATTATTATTTTTATTGAATCTCCAAAGTGCAGGGTACCCTATTTTACCATAAGGCATGTCAGGGTTGTAGTTTATACAAAATATACAATTTCTCTGATAAAATCTAATACATAAACAATAAAATAGACAAGAACAGAAAAGAAAAGATAAAAGTATGATATGTTGTACAATCCTTAATACAGTTGTTGATTGAGTCTTCAGTCTTTTGACTGGTTTAATGCAGCCCTCCATGTCTCCCTGTCCTGAGCTAATCGTTTCATCTCTACATAGCTACCACACCCTAGATCTGAGGCAATCTGTTTAACATATTCTAACCTGTTCTTCCTAACCTCTTACTTTGAGATCGTTAAACTTTGATTTCATCGATCACTTCCTAGTTCGCCCTCTATTACTCTTACCCACTACAGCCAAATTCATTAACCTCTGAGGTAATCTCGCCTCCTGCCATTCTCATCACAGAACCCACCATATAAGTCGGCTAACACGAACAGCTTTATCTAACGTGTTCATTTCTAACTTAACCTTTAACTACACATTACGAGAATGCATACACCTCCTGCCATTGTCTCCAACTATTCATCTCAGCAATCATTAGTGCTACCCTCACATAAGTTACCTCTAGCTTTTGTATCATATATACTAAATCTGCCACTCACTTACTGTACTTCAATAAAGCAAGGGTGGTCCAAATACTAAACGATGTAGAAAGAGTTCGTCGCTACAGTAATGTCTTTCTTAAACAATACTGTTGATCCCATTTGAGAACTCACTGCATCAGCTGTTATACACCGCGACTCTTTATATCCCCCAAACACAACCAACATGAGAGAATGCACGGCCTAAGTACTTAAAATGTTCTAACTGCTCAAATATACTTTCTCCTACCTGGCATTCTGTTTTCTTGTGTTACTTCCTTGTGTGTGTTTGGGTCTTCAGTCTTTTGACTGGTTCGATGCAGCTCTCCCTGTCCTGAGCTAATCGTTTCATCTCTACATAGCTACCACATCCTACATCCCAGGCAATCTGTTTAACATATTCTAACCTAGGTCTACCCCTACAGTTATTGTCCTCGAACCTTCCTTCCATAACTAAGCTTGCTATTCCTGGGTGTCTTAGTATGTGTCCTACCAACCTATCTCTTCTCTTCATTAACAGTCGTCCGAAACATCTCTCCTCTCCCACTAGTCATAATACCTCTTCGTTTGTAACCCTATCTGATCTTTATCATTCTCCTGTAACACCACATTTCAAACGCTTCAATTCTCCTCTTTTCTGCTGCACCAATAGTGCAAGTTTCACTTCCATAGACCACCACGCTCCCGTCAAAGGCCTTCAAAAATGACTTCCTAATACCTAAATCCTTAATACTAGAGTACTAAAATACAAAATATCAGATCATAATATCTACAATACCCGTGTTAAACAGCTATTAAGAAGACAATATCAAGTTATATGTGTTAAAATACATAATCAATAAATTCTGAAAATTGAAAAGAGCAATTTTTTTTTATAAAATATGAAATATAGTGGTTTTTTGTAATAGCAGCTGCAAGTTAACAAATGCTCTCTCAAAAGCAGGACAGTTGAACAGAATGTGTTCTACAGTTTGCAGAAGCACAGTGAGACATTTTGTGTTGGAATTTTGAAACGCTCGAAGTAAACATTCAATTTACCATGTCCTGATAGCACTTGAGTTAAATGAAAGTTGCACACTATATATTTACATCCCAGCCTACTATATACATTTGAAAAAAAAAAAAAAAAACCATTCTTTGGTTACTAAGCCATTTTTGCTTGCTAACCACGATTCATTCCAACGAGAGAGCATTTCATCCTTTATGGTTCTTTTGAGAAAAGAAATAGGGCATTTAGTATAACTCTCTAACAAATTAGAATTACAAGCTTCTTTGGCCAATTGGTCAGCTCTTTCGTTCCCTTTTATTGCGGAATGTACTTTGATATATTCTCTCTCACATGTATTGCCACATTGTGTAAATTATATTTACTTTTTATGGAGTTCAGCGTCCCTAGTGAGTCACTGAGTATAATCGCACACGTATTTTTTTATGCACCACTCGGCTGTTTTCAATATTGCAAGCAACTCGGCTTCAAACACAGAACAGTATCCCTTTAGTTTTTTTTTTTTTTTTTTTAAGAATGAACTTCGTCTTCACCCTCATATACGACGAAGGCGCAGCCCACAAGTGTTTCGCTGCTGGAAATGCGAGAACCATCTGTGTATATTAAATGGCTGTGATCCCTGGTACATGGGTGGTAAAATACAGAGCTCATATAATCTGCTTTTTCCGGCGGCAATATGATGTACAGGAAGTTCAAGTTCCACTCCTTCCAAACCCCGCGGATGCATACTATTCTGCTCGGAGTTGACAGAGTTGACATGCTGAGTCCTGTGAGATGCAGAGGTTCTACAGCAGAAATAATAAGGGCAGCATCGGTTAATATTGTACGGTAAGCGCGTGATGCGTAATACAAAGCCTCTTTGAATTTGAGACAATTCCTTTTGCGCCCATTTTCTTATGTAGAACATGTTCGAAAGCAGTGACACAATAAAGCACCATTGGTTCAGCAGCTCCACGATATAATCTTCAAAATTTCTCAGTTTAGTCCAGGGTGGGTCGTGCTGCCATTCTCAGGCTCCTATACAATATAGCTGCTTTGGTTTCCGAATGTTGAAAGTGCGATCTAAATAAAACGTTGCAGTCTTAAATTATTCTTCAATATGTCATGCTGTATGTCTGTTAGATAGTCAGTCTGGAGGCTGGTTGGATCCTACAAAAGCACCACCATAGGTTATGTGGTAGAAACCCACAAAACCGAGGCAGCACTGTAATGAGTCGTACTAGGCAAGGTGAGGAGTGAGGAAGTTTGCCATTGCTTTCCTCACTGAGTCTCTACAGCTGTACTAACCCTATGAGCAGAACCTTTCACAACATCCACAGGCACTGACTGTGCCCTGAGGCCATTACTCAGCACCATCCATACCTCAGTAGCTTCCATATAATCACGGCCATGATTGAGACTGAGACATTGGTGAAAAGCCACATTTTACTCTAGCGTGTGCCAACAGACAATTGCAAATGTACTGCATTCATCAAGAGATGGTAAGCAGGCAGACCTTTACACTTAGGCTATTAAATCTACAATATCTAATACTGCTATAAGTTAGAACCATCCCAGCCATTGCCTGGAGTTCATGAAAAGAAACACAGAAGACCATTCTTGAGGGTAGTCAAACCCGCCTCCTCCCTGTAGCATTCATGGGATGATCTCGGAACAGAGTATAAATATCCCAAATAAATTATCATACCTAGACTTCAAGTCCACGGAGGGCAACTAATACAACGTGATAATGCCAAACATAAGCTAGCTTCAAGTAATATACCTTCTGACATTGTCATCATAATGCATCCCCCAATAGCTCAGTGATCAGAACAACACCGCACAAAGCCGGCAATCCGGGTGGAAGTATCGTATGGGAGAGATACTTTAATTCGCCATCCTTCCATCAAAATGGATTTTGCTTGCTGTACAAAACACAACCTAATAGCCAAACGCTTCGGTTTGTCATCTACAAAATTGTGAAAACACAACTCTTAATCCCGAAATGCT
Organism: Meconema thalassinum; assembly: GCA_946902985.2. Lineage (NCBI taxonomy): Eukaryota > Metazoa > Arthropoda > Insecta > Orthoptera > Tettigoniidae > Meconema > Meconema thalassinum. The sequence goes on from OX336397.1 coordinate 123,190,508, forward strand.
AGGATATGTCTCATAAAGAGGAATGAAGATACTTACCTCTCTCAGTTCGGAAGATAATGTTTCTGTTTTCTTGCATGGAACGATCACCGTAATAGAAGATTCCTCAATTTTAATCTCCGTGTGATGGTCTGTATCGTCCTGCAAAGAAATGACTTGGTTCACAATTATGTTCCTTTGTGTAGGTGGAATTATATCTTTCAGAAGACTTGTAAATTTGCACTGAAAGATTCAAGGAATCAAATAACACACTGAAGGTAATTCAACCGCCCATTCATAGTTTTCTTACGTCAACGGCAACATGGCAAAAAACTAACAGTATTTGTCCTGTTTATATCTGAAAGCATTTTAGTAAGTAGAATGCAAATACATTTGGCATTGATTATTTGTTATTGTACTTGATAGCAAAATGTTTGTTGAAATCCGTATTGATAGATGAATTCTAAAGTGTATAATATACACCAATCAATACTTGAACTACAATATATATATTATATGTTATAAGATGGGTACATGTTTCGACCGAACATTGAGGTCTTCGTCAGCACAATTAAGAATGAAAATACTAATGATGTACTTAAGTCTAATGATGAATATTTAATATAAAGAATTTATAAGACAAATTATAACTAAAAGAATAAAAAGAAATATTAAAATGGATATCACCAACATGTAATTAATGGAAATAAAATATAATATTGAGCTTCACACTATATATTTTCAAAAAATACAGATAGAAAACAAGTAATATTGTAATAACAAGTGTAATTAAAAAACACAAATAAAATATTGAGCTTTACATTAAAAATTCCAAACATTCGTATAAAAATTAAATATAGAAATAACAAGTGCAGAATATCAATAAATACGTTAGCTGAGTTGCCTGAAAATGACAAAAATTAAATCTTCTTTCGACATGAGGTGTGTAAATTTTGCTTCCAGGTGCCAAAGAGTTAGTGCGTCTTTTGAATGTTTCTCTATGAAACCTATGGTTATCGTCAGCCGTGTTGTATAGATCAGTGGCAATTCGGATTTTAACCAAGAAGTGTTCAGTATGATGCATATGTGTCATGTGTAATAAAATTTGAATATTAATTCCTCGGAATGCAGTAAATAATGTTAGGTTACATATGAATCCTCTATAACATACCTTATACTCTTTTCACGAAAATGCGGGATGTGTAATTTCTTCATATTACTGTGTTTGCTTATAAACAAAAGCAACGATGATAACATGTGTTCAGAAATCTCGTAGCGAGCAGTGTTTGATTTACTCTCTTGAGACCACATTAAAGCAATATTAATCTCAAGCATACCTAAGGCACGGAGGAATTAAACGGGAAAGATAGATACATTCCACAGTACAGGGGCAGATACTTGAAATTTCATTTCGTATCACCTCACTTGTAATACATAATTGACGTTGTCAGTATTGCGCAATGTGATAAATATATAGAACTGAATATGAATATTAGGTAGACAACAGTTTAAAGCTTTTCTGAATGAAATTGCCTATCACGGTGCAATAATGGCTGAGGCGCACCGCCATAGACCATCTTGAACGTGTTTTCGCACGGTGACTTCGTGCCAGTCCAAAATGACCCACATTCCTCTTCCTCCATTCGACGATCCGAGAAACACTGAGAAACCCTCAAGATCAAATTAACAATACGTGTGTACTATTGGAGGCTATCATGAAGGGTGGACAAACATTATATTGACAGTCACCGCTAGCAGTAGAAACAGTCGTGTTGACGTGCTCCAGAACACACACGTCTCGCGGGCTAGCCAATGTTTAGCAAGGGGCTATCTATTTCATACCAATGGATCTCCTCGACTCCCTACCGCCAAATTCAGAAATGCATGTCTTGTCGAAAACTGTTCGGACAATTTACAAGTAACACTCAAAAAACGAATCAACTAACTTTCCCTGGTTTAGGTTCCACGGAAATACATTATACATTTTGAAACAATGAAGTTTAAAGTCTCTTTAACTGATTGAGGTTGAGTGTTGGATTTTTGCACTAAAATGTTATCATTAAGGCTGTGTTTCAACCTTCGACAATTTTGCCAGCAGAGTGAACCTGCATTACCAATAAATTAGCTACTGTTGGCACAGCATGGGTTGTAGACTTCTCTTACTGTGGAGCCCGGAGTGCCAGTGAAATGAACCTGTATTACCAATATATCAGTTACTGTTAGCACAGCATGATCACCTGCATTTGATATTCCGATTTGACTGCCGAGCACTTACCTTCGTACATATCACCATTGGCGCCCGCTGAATTTTTTCAGAGGAGGGGATGGGGGAGGGGGGCATGTTATAATTTTCGCTTCATTACCCCACACCTCCAACTTTCGTTGCTGCATTATGGGAAGAATGGGAGAAATATTTTGTTTTAGTTCAGTGTTTTTGTCCTTTGAAGTTCGCTTTCTTATTTTGTGATTCATTGTCAAATACAGGTAAAAACAGGTAATAATCGGCAAAAATAAAAAATCAAGCACTTCATTAAAATGGTATTGTAAATCCAGTTCGTCTGATTTCTGTATAACTGGAGATATTTTCAGATACCGTATACCGTATATTTGAATCACTGTGAAAATATCCCTCCATATGAATCTGCCCAATAATTAAAATAGCACTGTTTCCAAATATCTAGTTGGTACTGGCCGTTACGGCAGATCCATCATGATTCGCGTCTTCTTCATAGCCTATCGTGAATACTACGCTTTTCTCTTCTTAACATAATGAAACTTGTACGAAGTTTATTTATTTATCGTATGGCTTTTAGTGCCGGGAGTGTCCGAGGACATGTTCGGCTCGCCGAGTCTGTAGCTGCTTCCAGCGGACACCCTAAAGGGTGAGCTACACGTTCCGTTCAATTTCAAGTAGTTCCAACTTTCGCCACCAGATATCAATGATACCTAGTGATGAACGTTGGAATTTTGATAGAGCGTTCTGACGAAATCTAACCTAAGTGATATATACGAAGTGATACATTCGAATTGTAGGTTACGCAAAATTACTGTATGTCACCCATGGTTTTAGCAAATTTTCGTTTAAGAAAGAAAATATTTCGTTTTATGAATGTTGAGTAAAATATATAAAACTCACTAAATCACGTACTTCTTACGTAGTCGCTTTGATAAAGATATATACACCGCAGGATCATTTAACTATTATGAATTTGTGGTATTTTAAGAATGTCACATATATTTTCGTGAGTTAAGAAGCTGCCAATGCCGGTTCTGTAATTATCTTCTTCCAGAAGCACATCTTTATCAATACCTCCTTGAACTTTGGCTTTATCACCTCATTGATCTACTGTATACTGAATTGTAACTTTTAGTCGGTCAACACGAGTATAAGCCCAATTAAATTAGGATTGAATTAGCTACTCCGCTCATATAAGTACATGTTGCCTGCCTTGTAAGAGGTTTCCATTGGAATCATATACAACATTAGGAAGTCTATCACTATTGAGTTCACCATTTTGTCTTGACTGACCTGCCGTCTACATTCGATTGAGAATGCGAATCTCAGTCGCTTCGATATCAGCACAAACATCGCAGGACAGATAGATTGCTTCCATTGTAGAACATGTTACACTACAGATTAAGAATCTACAACAATGGTAGATAGCTGTTCATTCGTAGCAATGATTTCCTTGTTCTCACGAAATGAGCCACCGTACTATTGCACACCTTTAAAAAAATGTGCAGCATTTCGCAGTACGAAAAACGATCACGGTATGGCAAAACGGCGCAAAACTAGACGAGAGTATAAAACAGTAGGGTCCGTATTTAGGGCTCCTGACGCCTCTGGGCAAAATAAAAAAATAAAAATATCTACTACGCCCGACATTATTAAAGTTTCCTTAACACATGGGACTATTTCTTCTTCTCTGTGTGTGTTTAACTATGAGTGGCAAACACTATAAATATGCGTTTAATAAAATAGCATATAGAAAAAATTCTTAATAAGAATTTACATGAAACTTGAACCCATATCATACACAACCAATGGCTAAAACACCAAATATTTAAGTAACAAGGGGCTTCCTTCTTGCCTGTTATTAGCCAACAAGTTTAGGATTTCGACATTAGTACAATTTCACTTTCAAGTCGGATTCAACAGCATGAACACCAAGATGACTAATACGATCCTTTTTATATGTCCTTAAATAATCAACACTGCAAATATGCGACAGTGAATACTCTCTTGACGCTTAACGCCCAAGCGGTTTTGTACAGTTTTCCAAAAAATATTTCCGCCCCTAAAACCTGCCCAGTTTGTCCCGCCGTAATGATGGACCTGAATACAGTAAATGATCCAATATTGTAAGTGTGACCTTGACGGACTACTGTCAGCAAAGAAAACCTTGTTTTAAAGGTTGAGGTCCGCTAGCGGTGTTGCAATGTCTAGAAATATCTCCAAAACGTGCTTTCATATAGTCACTGCCGAAGTGAGGTGGCAAAAGTAGAACCCACTCGTGGTAGTGTTGGGGAAACATACGGTATTTAACACTCGCCATAACCATATTGAAAATTACCGACAGCGGTAGCTACGCTCGCTAAAGCGCAGCACTAGGCCATGGGACCAAGCTCTCTGCGGACTCGGTGGACGTGGGTTCGAGCACCACCGTCGGCCATCCTAGAAATATTCTTCCGTGGTTACCCATTTCTACTCCAGGCAAATGCTGGGACGGTAACTTATGACAGACTGCTTCCTCCCACATCCTTGCCAGCTCCATTCATTTAATCTCTCATTTACTCCTCGCATGAGGTTGGTGTCAGGAAGGGCATCCGGCCACTAAACCATCCGCCACATAGGATTTCATCGCATCTCATCCTCGACCTCGTTGGAAACGGGAATAATAAGCGGTAGACGTACACAAAAGCCATATTGAAAACTGGAGCTATGGTTTCATGACAGCATTAGAACCATTTTTTAATGTAAATACCATACAGAGAAGTTATTATGTCAGCAATATTAAAGAAATTTTCTGTTGTAACAGTTGCCATTTGACTATCAGTAACTTATATGTTTGAAATAAACTCGTGTGACATGAACAATCGAATATCAACATTCTCGGAAATCCAGTTGGGGGGGGGGGGGGGGGCGCACGGCCACCTTCCCCCCACCCCCTCCCTTCCTTCTCCCTCGTGCGGGCGCCCATGTCATTTTTGGATTATATGTTAAAAAGATCAAATGGGTTCTTTGACATGACACCATCGTATGACATGGTGTCGTAATTTTTGCCGCCTTTCAAAAATCACTTTCCAACCAGCAAGCTTGGGGTTGGTAGTCCGACACGATAACCACTCACCCACCGTGACAGTCAATAAATAATAAATAACACAGACACAGTCTAGGAGGATGTTCATAGTAACAATACATAGTGCATACGAATGAAATGTATGCCCATATACATTACAATATTTCTTCGTAACATTGCTCAAGTGTTTATAAAAAAGCGAAAGCGCACCAGCATAACTGAGATTAGGATGATTTGTAACCTTCCAGTGGGCGCTACTAATCTGACAGGCACACGAGTAAATTCATATCTCGTTTTCGTCATTCACGGGGGCAAAGCTACTTCCACGTTTCAGTACTTACCGTAGGCTACCTTTATCCACATGACATTCAAGTCCATATGGGCCAGTTTGTCAAGTCTGCTCTTGTTGCAAAAGTGAACTGACAGGCTCATTGCGCCTGATCGTGCACCATTACGTAATATGCAGAGACTGTACGAGTGTATTCACTATTGCAGCAAAACTGTTCTTCAGCAAAGATTGTATTTTTTTAAATTCTGATTTCTGAGGTGTACCCACCAGACAGGCTTAATCCGCCCACTGGCACTATAGTTAATATTGCGCCCGACAGAAAGTTAAGTATTTAACTTATGTTTCGCACCAAACTTTTTTTTAGCAAGAAACGTTTGTCCTTACTTTGATTTGCACATCGTTATACTTTTTCAGTTTCCAGGGGGGGGCATGCCCCACCCCTGCCCTCCACTGCGGGCGCCCATGCATATCACTAGACTCATCCAGCAGATTATCAGAGGGTAACTGGCCAACGAAAAACATACAATCTGTACCATGCTACGTGTAGCATTAAAATATAAACATCCTGGTTAACGAACTATTTGGTAGCTGGTATTAAGTCCCTAAACCATGCACATCACTAAGATTGCTATGTCACACGATATAGCCTACTATTTGGTAGCAGGTATTAAGTCCCTAAACCATGCACATCACTAAGATTGCTATGTCACACGATATAGCCTACTATTTGGTAGCTGGTATTAAGTCCCTAAACCATGCACATCACTAAGATTGCTATGTCACACGATATAGCCTACATAATAAATACAACTCACCATATTCGAATGTTGATGTTATTCAGTCGGTCAACACGATTGTACTCCATTAATAAATACATGGATATCCAAGTGCACAGTATTTATTAATCTCGTGCATTTTTTCTCAGGATTAGGGAACAACCCATCACTATTGGTTACTATCTTGTTGACCGAATTAAAAACATCAAATTTCGATTACTGAGGCACCACTGAAAAATGGCTTCAAACATCAAAATACTTACAATCTCATCTGGCTCACCCTTAATGGACGGTTGTTGTTGCTGCTCCATAACGTTCAATAAACTACCTACAGAACATACAAAGTGCGCTTAAGAGTTCGTACTTATACCAGTACGCCAAATCATCGTCATAGGCTATATAAAACACCAAATGACACGACACTCGACTTTATATTATATAAGTTATGCTGTAATATCGAGTAAATTATTAAGGTACAATGAGGAATTACTGGTGCAAAGCTTGTGGAGCAGTGAAATGAAGCATCCTATAATTGGTTTCTCTATTCCTACCAAGGCTATACACAAACTGGAGCTCAATATGATGGGGCAGGCGGGATTGTCAGACGCTAAATTATAATTATTTCAAACCTAACAACGTGAAAGTAAACTCAAATTACTGCACGGTATCGTAATAACAAATTGGCAATTAACTGGATACAGTGAGTTCAGTAAAACCAAGAAAATATATCGAGTTACTAGGAAACCACTTCAAACCAAACACAAGATATCGCCCTCACTGAACCAACATTGAACGAAAGGGATTGAATGATGTGATATAACAGCTTAGGCTTTCACGGCCGGCGTTCATAATTAAGTACAAGTTTTTCGGGCGTGTAGGCCGTGCTCCAGACAGGATATCTCCCGACGTTTCACCGGAAACTGCGTCAGCAGTGAGCAAGGAAAGGAGCGGAACCCTCGATAATGTCGGACGCAGTTTCCGGTGAAACATCGGGAGATATCCTGTCTGGACCACGGCCTACAAGCCCGAAAAACTTGTACTTAATTATTGAATGATGTATTTATTTTTACAAACTTATATACATTTTCATTTTGTAACTTGTATAATCGTCGTTATAATGAAGTTCCTTGTTACATTTAAACCTGTGTATCCTCGACAATTAAATATAGGCTAATTAATCTATACAGGGCACGAACATGTCCAAGCAGAACTCAAGACTCAGCTTCAGTACTAAATTTAGCCAAGTCTCTGGAAAGGATTACAAATATCCCTACAATGAACTCAAAATTCTCAGATTTTAATATATCGCTGGAGGTACACCAAAGACATGAACTTGGTGACGATATTGCGAGCAATAGCCGTTAAACAACACAAACCACGACCCACCGATTATAAATAGTGTGCGGTACCGTAATTGTGAGATTATGGATGCACATCTAAAAATTATCAGGTCATTCTCTTCTCTTCGCCTTTTGAGACCACATAGGATCACTTTAACCAACCATTAGTTCGTCGACTTGTAGGAACTGTAGGCCTACGAGCCCACTACTTCTTCATTTGTAGCCTATTGATCGTCTTGCCCTTCCTTGGGCGGAAAATATTCTTGTTGGAATTTTCTTTTTTGTGGGTGGATAATGAAAAGTCATATTTTTGAGAGCTGTAGTTAAACTTTTTTATTAGCAGCATCTTCAGTTGTTGGGCCAATTTCTTTTAAGTCCTCTCTGATTTCTTTTAACCATCGGCATCCAGTTGTTGGTTTTTATTTTTATTAAGCAAGATTGTACTGTATTCCTAGTTGTTTTAGAAGACGTTAATCTGGCCTTCTCACGATGTGCCCAAAGAATCCTAGTGGGTATCAGTACCGGTAATGGGTTCTAGGTTGTTATAGACCATATTGTCAGGTAGCGTATTATTCGCCATTGCCCATCTCTTATATAACCTTTATTGATACAAGTTCTTCCAATCCGCCATTCGATCTTCTGTAGGCCTAATCTATCGGTTTTATAATCTTTATTTAGATGGAATAATGTTTCTGCTGCGTATGTGGCTTCCGGTTTTATGACACTATTGTAATCACTACGTTTACATGGCGAACTCAAATCGATTTGAATACGATCTGGTGTTCAGTACGATGCCCGTTTACATGATCAGTCTTAGTTTGTATTGAAATCGATTTCAATACGGTTTATAATTCAGGGTGGCCAACCTGCAGTTATGTTGGCTAACCCGTATTAAGCTGCAAAACATAAAAGACGCGTAAATACAATCCGACGTATTTTTGGAGATGTGTAGTACTAATATCACTAGAGCAATTGATGAAATATAGTTGAAGGTGCGGTGGAGTAGTGCTACCAACTCAACGGTACTCACTCCATTATCTCCCATAGCTCTACACAGCAGCTCTCATAGCTCTAGACAGAATCGATAATTCGCACTCTGGTGTTACATTTTTGTACTAATTCATTTAACAAATTGGCTGTTCAAAAGCGATGATGCGTACTCTGAAGTTACATTTTTGTACTAATCTGCTCTAAAATTGTGATTGGCTGCGATTGGCCACCTTTACAGTAAATACGTTCCCATCGATTTCAAATTAGAATGTAAGTTATGTCATGTAAGCGGGCAACGCAATTAGTACGTTACCGTATTGAAATTTATATGAGTTTGCCATGTAAATTCTTTTCTTCTCGTTGGGGTTTGGGCATAGACGAGCACGTTACCCAGTCATGATCATGTCATGTAAATTTAGTGGTATGGTACCGGTATCGGACAAAGATAGGTAAGAACGGTTACTCCAGCTTTGAATTCAACTTCGATCACCCACGCATGCACTGTGGCGCCTCTTGAGAACGTACAACAATTTAAATGTTTCGCGCGGGAACTTTGAACCGTAACCTGTGGTCAGCTGTAGCTTACTCACCCCCTCCTCCCACCCCCGCCGCCCCCACATTCCACTCGTCCCGAGAATGTGTATTTCAATGGATAGTATCAATCTCATTGATTTATTATGGTTTCATAGAACATAGAGCAAACTTGAGACAACTTGTCCCTTGTCTGTGAGGAATAAAAGTTAATTATTGTTTTAAGACCTAACATCTAGGTTATTGACCCACAAATTAATATAGGCAGGCATACACTGCTATAAATAGACTAAGAAAAAAAACACAGGAAATAAATATGAATTAGACCATTGCCAATTAAAAATACACCAAAATTTTGCTCTCACTAAATGGAATATTTAAAGGAAATCAGGATGTAAATAAGGAACTTGGAACAATATAAAATAATTACAAAATCAAGTCCATATACTGCGGTGTATATTATACATTTCTCATTCTTACATAGATAGCCTACATTCAGAGTACTGTACTTCATTTCAACATAGATTTGTCATTCCATTGCAGAGCCACCAAACATTATAGACCTGCAAGAGAAAAAAAAAAGTAATATAACCAAACATGGCAAAGTACATCTCTTAAAGAAAAATCATGAGAGACAACTGCAGTAACATTGGTCATGAATATTAATAATACAGATAACGCACAATGTGCAGATTTCATACATTAACCTCGACAGAAGAAAGGGAGGTTTTTCTTTTGTCACAGTAAAGGACGTGGTATCTATCACAACATTTGTAACACAGATTACAAATGCACTGGTCTTCTGGTTGGTGGTAGCTCTTGTTCTGGCAGATAAGGTGGTGAAAGTCATGAATATTATGCACTCTTATTCAGTGCATCCAATAGGTCACCTTCCTCTGGATCTAACAGAATATGCAATGGCGGCCATTGGCGGTATTCAATCCCCCACCCCTTTTCACTTTGATATTACACAGTCCAGCCTAAATATTATTCATGCACCCAGACTAACACAATGATGATGTGTATTTGTCACAAGTACCAAATACCGTGGTGTTGGGCCTCTGCCTCGCACCCAGAGGCCCCGGGTTAGATTCCCGGCTCCGTCAGGGATTTTAGAAACTGACGTGAGGGCAGGAACGGGGTGCACTCAGCCTCGTGAGGACAATTGAGTAGCTGCCTGACAGTGAGGCAGCGCCCCGATCACGAAAACGGCCAAGCGGGAACCGATGCGCTGATCAAGTGTCACCCCAATATCTGTAGGCCAAATGGCTGGGCAATGGTAGACCTAGGCCCTTGATGGGCTGTAGCGCCAGGGCATGGTGTCCACAGGCAGGAAAAGTCAGGAATAGTCAGGAATTTTGTTTTTGATCAGGAAAAGTCAGGAAATAGTGTGAAAATATAGCGTGAGTCAGGAAAAAATGGCAAAAAGTATTAGAAAGTCAGGAATTTGATATTAACCATATTAACTCCTTCAAGTTCTACTTCAGGAACTGTGACACCTGTAGAATCTTTCTGTTATAAAGATGAAGTCACAAGTGCCGAAATAAAGTGGGCCCTTAATGTCGTCCAAAATAAATTCTCTTAATTCTTGTGAAAATATTTCAGAAACCTTCAGGAAAATGTTTCCTGATAGTGCAATTGCAACAAAATTTCAATTGGGGAAGACGAAATGTTCATATGTCATCAATTATGGATTAGCTCCATACTTTCATAATTTACTGCAAGATGAAATTCTTTCATGTGATAATGTTATCTGCTTTGATGAAGCATTGAACAAAGTTGTTCAGCGAGGTCAGATGGACCTATTTGTGCGTTAACTTGACATCAACAGCAATAAAGTTAACACCAGATATTTCAACAGCATCTTTATGGGACATGCAACAACTCAAGACATTTTAGAGGCTTTCAACCAGGGAATCTCTCCTCTTGCTAGAAAGAGTATTTTACAGGTGTCTATGGATGGGCCGAGTGTAAATTTGAGTTTCATAAAAAAGTTCAGTGACCAAATAATAGAAGATAATGCAGATGGCAAACAACTCGTTAACCTTGGTGTTTGCGGCCTTCACGTTGTCAATGGAGCCCTACAAACAGGAAAGCATTCTGTAAAGTGGGACCTTCAATTATTTTTGAGAGACATGTATTATGTATTGAACGACTGTCCTGCACACCGAGCAGAGTACTTTGATTTGTGTATTATTGCATTATAATTTACTTTATTTTGGATTTTAAATGAATAAAGAGGCGAGCGTTGGGCAGCTGTGGGAATGGTGTAGGCTGCAAATTAAAAAAATATATATTTGTTTGCGCAATAAACCTTTCCTCCGATGTTACAATGACTTCACGAGTCAGGAATTTTGTTGAAAAATGGTCAGGAAATGTCAGGAAAAGTCAAGAAAATTTACATTGAAAATTCTGTGCACACCATGCAGGAGTTATTACCAATTATCGTAGTTAACCCGAAGAAAGCCTAGCACTATTTTTCAGAATTTACAATAATTTAGTCACGAGGAATGTTGATTAGAACATTACAATTAAATTATTCAAATGACCAAACAAATTGTGTAGTTACTTAGAATTATCTTGCAGGGATTCTAGATTAAAGAAGGAAATAAGATAGGCAAAATCATTGTTTGCAGACTGTTATGCCTCTCAGTACCCAGTCTATCATGCAAGCCTTTGTAAATAAACAAACAAATAAACCTACAAGTGATTAAATGGCATTTGGGTATTCACACATATGACATATAGAGGTAATCCTTCTCTTCCCCAAAGCAGCTGTAAAATAGTTTTAGCCTCCCATATGCACATGGTTGATGAAGCTACACAAAAATGTACAGGATAAAATTTAAGACCTGTATCACATAACACTGACAGACAGTAGCAGACATTTACAGACAAGATTTGCATTCCGCTCCTGTTGATGGGGCCAGATGACAGCAATTGTCTACCCCTTAAAACAACTCCTCACACCCACCTTATTGGCTGATACGGTTTGAGGAAGGTAGCCTAATGCTACTCACTTGCTTAACATGGTGTCCACAGAATTTTCAATGTCAATTTTCCTGACTTTTCCTGACCAATTTTCAACAAAATTCCTGACTCGTGAAGTTATCATAAAGTCGGAAAAGAGGTTTATTGAGCAAACAGATATATATATATATTTATTTTATTTGCAGCCTCCACCATCCCCATAGCTGCCCAACGCTTGCCTCTTTATTCATTTAAAATACAAAGTGCAATGTGCTGGGCGATGGGGTTGCCACATCCCTAAGCCAACGCTAAAAAAAAAAGCGTACAAAAGATAGGTAAACGGGGTTTTTACTCTGATTTACTGTAAAAATGGAAACTTACCATAATGTCCAGTGAGTTATTGCTTTTTATCTTCAGAGATTAGTTGAAATAGTAACATCAAAATATGGTTGTAAAACACAAAATACTGTATGGTTAATATAAAATTCCTGACTTTCTAATATTTTTGGCCATGTTTTCATACTTTTTCCTGACTTTTCCTGCCTGTGGACACCATGTTTGACCTGTGGTACGATACGAATAGGCACAACCCCATCAGGAGCCTCAAGCAGGCTACTCGTCTTTCTTACAGCAGGAATCAAACCCAGCCCTTACAGTTGTGAATCCTACGCCTTGCATACTGAGCCACCAGGGCTCTTACATAACCTAAAGACATGTGAAATAACTTACCTTTAATCAGAGTGGGTACATTATACAGCACGTATCAGGTCTCGCTGTTGAATAACTGTGATAGACTAGAATGCACCCATTACCTGTAAAACAAAAAGAAACAGGCCACTGTTACCTATTTATTTTGCTTACTCCCATAATATTCTGGTAAAAGTACAGTATCTCAGGACAGGGCCCTAATGAATACACACAGTATTACCGGTACTTACATTTTTACATCACATTGAAGTACATGTAAGTGCTATTATTCATCAAATAATATATATTTGAAAGAATTCTTACCTTGTTAGATAATAATCCTGTGAAATATCACATTTGAACCATTCACAGCTGATGACGAAGACACTCAAACTGAATTCAAATTAAACTGATTGACGCCATGTTGGAACGCCTATAGCCTTTAGCCAATAGGAAGCCTCCCTTGCTTTCACATGGGTAAACCGCGCCTCTTGAGAACGTACAACGAACTCGTCATTTAAAATTGCAGATGTCAAAAGTGACGGATCCATACAAGTTACAAGTATCGGACGAGGTTATACCACAAGACCTCTTTTCCCAGAACATGTAATAATTTTTTAAAATGCGTCCGGACAAATTTTCTATTCCGAGAATAAATGTCCTGGTTTTCTACAAACATTTTAAAACGTCGAATCTAACCATAGAAAGTCACAATATATTCCCCAGGTGTCAGCAGCAATAATAGGTTTAAATTTAATTCCGATAACCACCACCGCCCATGCATGCATAGTGCCGCCTCTTTAGGCAACACATGAAACTTAAGTTTCTGCGCGGGAAATTTGAACCGTAACCTGCACCCCCGCGGCCGCCCGCGGCTCCCTATTCCCCTCTTCCAGAGAATGTGCATTTCGATGGTTTGTATGAATCTCATTTATTTATTTTGGCTTCATAGAATAAACTTACACAACTAGGCCCTTGCCTGTGAGGAATAAAAGTTCATCATCATCATCATCTTGCACTGTTTCCAGCCACTGGCCGGGTCTGTTTGGAACACAAGCCTCTTCAACGTCTTCTGTCTTCCCACCATCTCTCAGCCTCCACCCTTGTCCAGTCTTCTCCTCTCTTCCTCACGCTTTCTTCCACCCCCTTCAGCCTCCTGTCTCTCGGTCTTCCTCTCGGTCTCTTTCCTTCCCACTTCGTCTCGTGTACTCTCCTGGGTATCCTCTTCTCCTCCATTAGTTTTACATGTCCATACCATCTAAGTCTAGATTTCTCTGTACCATCCTGTAATGGTTCCTCCTTCATTAATTCTCTGGTCCTCTCATTTCTTATTCTGTCCATCTTTCTAGCTCCAATACTGCTTCTCAAGAACCTCATCTCACTGGCCTGTATTTTGCTCTTCTCCCTTCCTTTCATAACCCAGGTCTCCGAGGCATACGTCAGGTTAGGGACATAGTACGTCCGATATATGATCTTTTTGCTGTTCTGAGGGATATCCTTGCTCCATAACATGCTTCTCACACTCCTCCGAAATGCTTCTGCCTGCCTCCCCCGCTCATTTATTTCTCTATCGTTTCTTCCATTATCTTGTATCAGGCTTCCCAGATACTTGAAACTCTCCTCTTTCTTCAGCTGTTCCCCACCAATTGTTATTCCCGTTGTGGTTCGTTCCTTCTTCCTTGTTGTGATCACCATCTCACTCTTATTTATGCTAAATTTCATCCCATATCCTTGTATTATTCCTTCCCACACGTCCAACTGTTCCTGTACCTCCTCCTCCTCCTTGTTTCCCCAAATCAGCAAATCATCTGCAAACACCATTGCTTTCATCTTTCCTTCCTCAATTACTTGTGCCTCTCGGGTCATTATGTCATCCATCACCTCAATGAAAAGTAACGGTGACAGTGCACTTCCTTGTTTCAGGCCTTTTCTCTGCTCCAACCAATCCAATCTCTCTCCTCCCACTTTCACACAGCTCACGCTTCCCTTGTACATCTCCTTTATCCTCCTTATAGTCCATTTTTCTACTCCTCTATCCTCCAGGGACTTCCATACTTTGTTTCTGCATACACTGTCATATGCTTTCTCAACGTCCAGGAAGGCCATCAGTAGATCTGTTCCTTACTCATAGTGCTGTTCTTGTAACTGCCTTACAGCAAAAATCAAATCCACTGTGGACCTTCCTGCTCTGAAGCCATGATATTCTTCCCTCATCCCTCCTTCTATCCTTGTCCTAATTCGCTTTTCCAAAACTTTCTCGAAGATCTTTGCACAATGACTCATCAGTGTTATTCCCCGATAGTTTCTGCAATCTGTTCTACTACCATTCTTGAAGATCGGGACAATTATTCCTTTTTTCCAGTCCTCTGGGGTCTTCCTTTCCTTCCATGCTGTCCTCATCACTCGATACAACCACTGTATCCCCACCTCTCCTGCTGCTCTCACCATCTCCACACTCAACTCATCCACACCCGGTGTCTTCCCTCCTTTCATCATGTTCACTGCATCTTCCACTTCTTTCCATGTTAAGTCCTTTTCTGTTTGCAGTTCATCTTCCTCTTCCCCGCTTTCTTCCTCCTCACCATCTTTTCCATTTGGGTTCAGAAGTTCTTCAAAATATTCTTTCCACATTTTCTTCAGTTCTTCCCTATTTTCTATCTCTTGTCCCCTTTTGCTCACCATTCTAACATAATCCGTAGGATCCTTCCGCATCTTATTTTTTACCATCCCATACTCTGGACCATTTTTTGTACCTTCACTATCCTCCTTCATCATCTTTGTCCACTCTTCCATCCACTTTCTTCTCTCCTCAGCCGCAACTCTCTTTGCCTCCTTCTTTCTTTCTGGTACTCTTCCCTTATCTCTACAGTCCTATTTTGATACCACCTCCTAAAGACTCTATTCTTTTCCCTTACTATATATTTTGTCTTCTCATTCCACCATGGTGTTTCCTTCCACCTCTTCTTGCTACTTGTCCTCCCACATACTGCTTCTGCTGCACCTACTAGTGTCTTCTTAAATCTAGCCAATTCCTCTTCCACCCCTCTTTCTTCTTCTGTTGGAATTCCTTCCTTTACCATTTTGAGGTACTCGACCCTTCTGTCTTCTTCTTTCAGTTTCCATATCCTTATAAGTCTTTCCTGGTTCTCAGTCCCTTTCTTCTCCTTACTGCCTCTCAGGTTCATTACCAGCAATCGATGGTCGCTATCCAGGTTCTCCGATGGTATAACCTTGATGTCCGTGATGTTCTTATTTAGTTCTTTCTCATACAGTATATAGTCGACCACCGACTTCCTGGTCAAGTCATCACTGTACCATGTGATTGTGTGGCTCTCTCTTTTCTTAAACCAGGAGTTCCCAACTAGCAGGCTGTTCCTCTGGCAGAAGTCCAACAGTCTCTTTCCTTCCTCATTTCTTCCGCCCCAACCCTTTGGTCCTAGAACACTCTCATAATCTTGTCTTCCTCTTCCTACATGGGCATTCAGATCCCCCATAACAATCATATTTCTTCCTACCAGCTGCTTCTGCAATTTCTCTTCAAACTCCTTCTTCTCCTTGGAGGCGCAGCCTACTTGTGGAGCATACACTTGCACTATTTCTAAGGTCTCTCCCCTCAGTGCTACTTTCACTTTCATCATCCTATCACTTATTCTCCTCACTTCTTCTTTTAAACCATCTCGTACTACTACTCCCACTCCATTCCTCTTTCCCTCTTCGTTCCCACTCCAGTACAGCCTTTTCTCAGTTCTCTCCTTCCTTCCCCTTTCCACTATGTTTCTGCCAATCCCAATATATCCAACTTCCTTCTTTCCATCAAATCCACTATCTCCTCCAACTTCCCCGTCAGCGTTCTTAGGTTTAAAGTTCCAAATCTTAGTCCGTGTGTACAGCCGTGTCGTCGTCTATTAAATCCATCATGTCCGAGGCTCGTTCCATTTTTTAAAGCATTTGGTTTCATCCACTACTGGCTTGCTGGGCCTATCGTAGCTTCACCAGAGCCCCGTTAGCCGTCACTTTTCAGGGTTCCTGTAGGACCTTCACAGCTACCGTAACGGTCCCGGGGCACACGAAGTCCCCACTGTACTTCGCCCCTACAGGCGATCCCCTACTTTGTGCCGTTGCCCGTCTCCCACGACGTGGACGAAAGGTTGGACTTATGGGAGACAGGAATAAAAGTTAATGATGATAATTGTTTTAAGAGACCTAACATCAAGTTAATATACAGTAGGCCTACTCTAATAATAATAATAATATTGTATGGCCTCGGTGCCGGGTGCAAGCTTTGTAATTTGACACCCAGAGGGTAGCTTGCATGTCGAATTTCGTTGTTCCTTGAATCACTATGGAAGTCAGGGTGGTTGGATATCTAAGCTCCTTGAACACTATAGCACTTTCTAGTAGAGAAATGAGGAACTTTGTGTTGGCGGAAACTCCCGAAATTAATTTTGCCATTATGGACACGGCCTACTGTATTCAAATGGGTTCTTTGATATGCCAACATCGTATGACATGCGTGTCGCAATTTTGCCGCCTTTCAAAAATCACTTACCACGGCCAGGAGCGAACCTGCAATCTTGGGGTCAGTAGACCGACACGCTATCCACTAACACACCATGGCAAACAGGCCTACACTGTTATAAATAGATTAAGAAAAGAAACATAGGAAGTAAATAAGTATGAATAAAACCATCGCCAATACAAAATACACCAAAATTTTGCCCTTACTAAATGGAATAAGTCGCCTCCGTAGCGTAGCGGTCAGCATGGTTAGCTGCCGCCCCGGAGGTCCTGGGTTCGATTCCCGGCTCTGCCACGAAATTTGAAAAGTGGTGTGAGGACTGGAACGGGGTCTACTCAGCTTTGGGTGGTCCAAATGAGTAGAGGGGGTTCGATTCCCATCTCAGCCATCCTCGAAGTGGTTTTCCGTGGTTTCCCACTTCGTCTTCGGGTAAATGCCGGGATGGTACCTACTGTAAGGCCACGGCCGCCTCCTTCCCTCTTCCTTGCCTATCCATCCTGACCATCCATGGCCTTCCCTCATGAGGCCCCTGTTCGTTTTGCAGGTGAGGCCGCCTGGGCGAGGTGCCAATCACACCTCACCAGTTGTATCCACTCCGATTAGATGCTCCCAGCTCTAGGACACTGCCCTTAGAGGCGATAGTGGTGAGTTCCCTCGCTGAGTCCGTGGGTTCCACCAACCTGGAGGGTAAACGACTAAGAAGAAGAAGACTAAATGGAATACTTCAAGGAAATCAGCTCAGGATGTAAATAAGGAACTTGGAAGTAAAAAAATAATTACAAAATCAAGTCTGTATAGGCTACTGTGGTATATTTATTATACATTTCTCTTTCTTACATAGCCTACATTTAGAGTACTTCATTTAATCAAATTATTGTTTCAACATAGATTTGTCTTTCCATTGGAGTGCCACCACACATTACAAATCAAGAGAAAAAGGTAGTTTGGCCAAACATGGCAAAGTACATCCCTAAAGGAAAAATCGTGAGAGACAACTGCATTAACATTAGTCATGAATATTATGCAGTTGTATTCAGGGTATCTGTTTTGCATGCAACTCTGTGTGGGTTTTAGCCATTACCAAGGCTAGATTTGTGACGGTACGCACCGGTACGCCGTACCAAAACCTCTGATCGGGGGAAAAGTCGAATCAAAATTAGATTGCTATTTTGCCCACGGATTCATTTATAAAGGTGTTCAGAAAAGCATAAAAATATCGTTTTTATAACTCTATATTTCAATATTCCATGAAGCCCTCACCCCCTCCCACCCCCACTCGGAAGCCCACAGTACCGGAACCTCTTCTTTTACAAATCAAGCGCTGGCCATTACATTTCAATAGATCACCCACTTTTGGATCTAACAGAATATGCAACGACATCCATTGGCAGTATTCAATCCCCCCACGCCACTCCATTTTGCAGTCCAGCCTAAATATTACTCATGCGCCCAGAATAAGCACAGTAGTTAACCCAAAGAAAGCCTGACATTGTATGTCTACCCGTTATTATTCCCGTTTTTCCAACGGGGTCGGGGATAAGATGCGATGGAAGTCATTGTGGCGATGGTTTTTACGGCCGGATGCCCTTCCTGACGCCAACCTCATGAGAGGAGTTAATGAGAGATGAAATGAATGATGGTGAATTAAACTGGGCAAGGATGTGGAAGGAAGCGGCCGTGGCCTGTCAGAAGGTACCGTCCCAGCATATTTGCCTGGTGTTGAAAATGGGAAACCACGAAAAACCATTTCAAGGACGGCTGACGGTGGGGCTCGAATCCACGCGTCTACCGAGTCAGCAGAGAGCTTGGCCCAAGACCTAATGCTGCGCTTTAGCCAGCGTAGCCACTACTGTCGGTAAAGAAAGCCTAACATTAGTTTCCAGAATTTACAATAGTTTAGTTACGAGAGGAATGTTGATTAGAATATTTCAATTAAATCATTCAAATGGCTCAACATATTGTGTAGATACTTGGAATTATCTTGCAGGCATTCTACATTGAAGAAGGAAATAAAAGAAATGCATTGTTATGCCTTTCAGTATCCAGTCTAGTGTGCATGTCTTTGTAAATTAACATACAAATAAACCTCCAAGTGGTTAAATATTATTTGGGTATTCACACATCATATGACTCCATATGAGGTAATCCTTCTTTTCCAAAATGTGCTGTAAAATAGTTTTAGCCTCCCATATGCACATAGTTGACAAAGTTACAGAATTAAACATTTACAGGATAAAATTTACGATTAGTATCACATAACTCTGACAAACAGTAGGAGACATTTACAGACAAGATTAGCATTCTCCTCCTGCTGATAGGGCTAGATGACAGCAATTTTCTGCCCCTTAAAACAACTCCCCATTCCCAGCTTATTGGCCAATGGGGTTGGAGGAAAGTAATGCTTCTCACTTGCTTTGACCTGTGGTATGACACGAATAAACTCAACCCAATGGGGAACACAGGGTCTCAACCAGCCTTTACTCCCAGAGGAAATCTCTCAGGCTACTCATTTTTTTACAGCTGGCTGAGTTGACCAGGATTCAACTGGTAGTGAAGGGCAGTTTAAAAATCTCACCACTAGCAAATATCAAACCCAGTCCTTCTAGTTGTGAATCTAACGCCTTGCATACTGAGCCACCAGGGCTCTTACACAGAGTTGGGCAAAATACCCCCAAAATGTATTTTAGATAAAAAAAATACTCACACAAAAGTATTTTAAACACAACGTACACTTATAAATTTCCGGAAAGTACAAAATAGTATTTTAAAATAAAATACAAAATATATTCGTTAAAATATGCTTCTCATCCATTTGAAATGTTAAAAATAACAACTACTGTATATATTACTACCAGCTTCACCCGGTATCTTTATCGGTTTACCCAGCGTAAACTTAAAAGGCGTATTTTTTTTTCAATAACAATGAAATACGATCCATATCTGATTCCCGTTTTGGCATGATGGGATAAGATCATCTACTTGACTATTAATTATATTATCATGGAGATAGCATGTGCAACAAATTCTTGTCAGACGTAATTTAAGAATGGCGAGGTGCATGAAACACAAATCCCCCTTCCGTCCAATCTAAACTTGACTGTGTACTCTGCAGAACGAAGGCTGAAACTGGGGTGATAGGCTCGCTCGCTAACTAGTTCGCAAACTGTCTCTGAAGCTAGTAATTGAATGGAGATTATTGGAAGAAATGAAAATGTAAAATCACTTATAGTGGGCAGTGTATTCAAGATAGAGACATGCGGTCCGGGACTTTTATGTAGACCTTTTCATGCTGAACAATAAGATTGTATCTCTTAAGATCTGTTATTATAATAAGTTATATATAGTTATAGTATTAGTATTACTGTATATACTGAACTCTTTATCCACAGGCTGAATAAAGGATTCTAATAAATTATTCATCATCATGTGATACATTTCTATAGACAGCAGATATGAGAGCCAGACGGAGTTGGGAAATATTGAGAAATCAGTGGCAGAGAGAACACAATGGGTTAAGCTCCTGTGGTATTTTAGAAAGTAGCATAATATTCATGACACATAGGACAGGTGCAACTTTTAGCGCGAAGATGGCTTGGGTACGCACAATATGGCTTGTTTTTATGAGAGTTGGCGCCAAGAAGAAGATTGAATGCTACGATGTAATTGGTCAATCTTCATGTTAACCACTCCCTGTGGCAGGAATACAAGTAAGAGCGCAAAGATCTACAAGAGTCTGAACCAATAATATCAAGACGCCCTGTTTAAGCGGCAACTCGGCGTTGTAACGCACCCTGGTAAATTAACGCGGGAGTTATCTACGGATTAATTCCACGATCGATTCGAGCTAGCTACAGCATAATCGTAACCTCCACTCCTCCACATTCCTACGGACTCAATGATACCGATCGCATGCTAGTCTGATAATTATTATGGAATATTTTTCCATAAACCCCCTTCCATACCTACTCTAGCCAGTTTCATTTATATATGGTCCAGGAAGCTCTGAGAGATGACTTTTATTTGAGCGTTTGAGGAAGTAAGGCCGTTATTCAGGTGTCTGAGGACACGAGGCACAACGTCATAGTTTTCATATATGTGAACATGGAACATTTTCGTCAAGTTATAAGTGTAACTTCAGTGATTTATTTGTAGTCCCAGTACTACCAGATAGGACCAGTTCATCGAAATAATTCACCAATAGACTGTCAAGGAATTTAGTACTTGATCGGTGAATTTAATAGGAAATATATCGTGTGTGTATCTGACAAACATTATTTTAATTCAGCACGAGATGACGTCTAGGAACGAGGGCGGATCTTGGAACCAGCAGGACATTTGCCAGAAGATGTCGATGACGAGCTAAGCATTTTAAAGGAGTGATGGCTGCGGATGTTTCCCTGACGCTATTCCATAGGAATGAGTACTAATGAATGTATTTATTTATTAAATCAGCTATGGTTTTATGGGACGTATTTTTGTAGATATTTGTTTGCTTGTTTTGTAATGTAGATTCTTAGTTCGTGTTTACTGACACATTAAGTATGGGACAAGCTGAGCGCTTTGTAATTTGTAAATATTGTGATTTTGTATGGTTCAACTATACGGGGTTATGCGCAGCTCGTGCTCGCATTCGCTTGCGTAAATCGCGGTCAAGCATTATAATTCGGAAGTATGCCTTATAACAAAAATGGAACTGAATTAATTTGAGATTAAAAATAGAATTTGGAGGGTAAAGATTATTTGTGAGCAGAATTTTATGACGGATCAGGATTATTTTGATAGTTGCTTTTCTAGCAGATCTGTACGGGATGGCATTTTGCACCCGAGTTTTTGTTGTTTATTTTGTTAATGTGTCTATGGACGCAATGTAGGTTGATCTGTTTTGAGCCGACCCAGTTGGTATGTTTATGAGTGAGTCAGTCCAAGCTTTATGGTGTGTGTGATTTTACGATGTGTTCGCGGGGATATATCATTGAGATTATTCCGGCTTGCTGCATATCGGCCCAGTTCATAACCTCGCGAGGCTGAACTCGTGGTATATATTTGTGTTTTCTTGCCATCCAAGTGGATGAGTGAGATACGTCTGCATTTCCAGATGGATACCGGGATCAGTGTGGTCTCATGTATAAATAGCACCGAGCTTGAAGGACTGAGAGAGAGAGTCGAGGCAGCGATGACTCATACAGGAGGGGTGCGCTCAAATCAGATAACGCGACGTGTCATTAGTAGCGGGCTAGGTTCCTGTATTTCAATTTAAGACGTTGTTTTAAATTCACTAAACCTGATCGGTAATAAAGAGTATTTGATTGATTAAATGGGTGTTGTCCATAATTGTAAGGTAGCTCCGGAAACATCTGTTTGTCTGGCGTTTTATAAAAATGAAAATATAAATTTTTCAGCCGTTAGGCTTGTATTTTGTTGTTGTTGCTTGACTTCTTGTGTGTTTATTTTACGCGTTCAATGACCCCGTGTGGCATTAGGATGTGCGAGGCTGTGTTCCCAATTTGTGATGCGAGCTTTTTGGCCTATTTTCGGCATGGTCTTTATGTTTTGTGTGCTTTAGCACCGGCTAGAATCTCATGGAGGTTCTTCATGTTTTTGTATTATTAGATCTTGCATGTGCCAGTAGTAATTATAGTGTGTTAATTAAGGGTGGGTCCCATAGCCGTAGTGTGATTTAAAAGATGCAACTCCGTGAGAAAGATGACTGTTTCAGTTGTAAACGGACTCGCATCAGTACTCATTTTCTTATTAAGAAGCAGTACACCACGCATTATATAACTTCTTGACCAGAAAAATGGACTTGCATCCATATGTTGTGAGGAGCGAGTTCTTACCGCTCAATTTTATGTTATGATTAATCATTTTGTGTGAAGCTGTATTCACATTGTTTTGTTGTGTGGAGCGAGTGCTTACCGCTCAGTAATATATTTATTTCTTATGGGAGTGAAAGTCAGGGGGGGACTTCTTTTTATTATTATTACTATTATGCACATATTTTTCAGTCATTAAATATCTTTTATTCTACTTGTTATTCATTTTATTTCTAGTATAGCCTCTGTTATGGACCTTTCTAATCATTAGAGCATGTTGTTTTTTTGCGAACTTTGCTGTGAAAAGCATTCAGGACTGAGCACGACCCCGTAGATGAATCTTGAGAAAACAATGCTTTATTGAAGGGTGCAATACCTATTAGTACTTTTATTTTATAGATGTAAATTCTGACGTGTCCTATATCAAAAATGTATTGTATACATGTATTTGATCAAATGGAATTAATAAAACTATCTATCTACCTATACACTCAGATATTTTAAAGGTTTACCCAGCATAAGCTTAAAAGGTGCATGGACGGTAGGTTTCTTTTCTACTCGATTCACTGAATTCGTTACTGTTCGGCTTCCTTTCGTCACAAATAATTTTCTACAGAAACTGTCCTCAAGAAATCCTCCACAGAATGGTGAAAACCGCATCAAAATCCTCCAGTGTTTCTCGAGATTACCGTTACATCCAAGGATTGGGGACTTAGTTTTACACTAAGTAGAGATTATAGATACTCTTATTATTGACCTGGATGGATACGCGCATTAACGTTCGAGGCCAAAGGTTCAAATCCCACCATCATCGTCTGACAGAATGGTATCTTTCGACGATCATCTAACAAAGACTGCTACCAAACTCAAGACATGAAATAACATTTTCTGGAACCTTTGTGGTACCACTTCAGGATTAGCACCAATACTCTCCGCTGTCCAGCTGTTCTATCGCTGAATAATGTGCCCCAGTTTGATAAATAGTTTGTTATTGTTGTTGATTCATTTAGGGACTTTGGGACTACGTGGACATGTAGGCCCTTGTACTTGGGTGTGTATGGAATTTGTCTGATGACGTGTGTTATTGTGATGGCTGTATTAGTGTGTATTGACATATTACAAGCTATTTTTCAGTGTTGCCTGAGTAGTACCTTCTTGCTACGATTGTAGTGCTGACAGACAAAAAGTGAGGCATATCATTCAGGACTGCCTTCTGAGATCCTACAGCGCTGCTGAAAGAAATCTGTACCAAGGAACAACACAGTCCAATTGACAACACATTATAAACAATCAAATAATTAAATACATTAAAATTAAATTAAATGATCTTACCTCTTCAGGGTTGTAGTTATCCAGACCTGGAAAGGTTGGGTCAATTTTTATTATCATTATTACCAACAGACAGTGGCAGCTGGGACTCGGACTTTGGGGGACGTGGGCTCGATCCACACCGCCCTTCAAATACTTTTCCGTGGGTTCCTTCTACAGTGAAAAGAAACCAAACCATATCCCCGTAGCACTAGGCCTAGCGAATGCTGCTCAGCCATTTGGCTTGCAGATCAGCACGTCGGGTTCCCTCAGCCGTTAATCTTTGTCACCTCGACAGGGGCGCTGCCTCGCTGTCAGACAGCTACTCCATTGCCCTCACGAGGCTGAGTTCACCCCGTTCCAGCTCTCACGTCAGTTTCTAAAATCCCTGACGAAGCTGGGAATCGAACTCGGGGCCTCCAGGTGCGAGGCAGGCATGCCGCCCCAACAGCACGGATGACGTTCTTCTCCAAAGAACGGAACCTCGCCAGGCCCGTGTGACGGATGGAGAGCATTACGTTATGACCAGATGACTAGCATCTACCGATTACACAAGAGCGGATCAGGAAGCACTAGATGCTGTCATAGCATTCGGAGCTGGCATGATACCTTACTTGGGAGAGTTAAGACTTGTGGTGAAGTACTGTAGCCTATCTCGTATCCCGTGAACAGGGTTAGGTATAGAACAAAACATCGAATTTTCCAAGTGGAAACTTATTTTCTCAAGAAGTCTTACAGTAAATGTATTCGTAAGTTTCAACGCCGTGCGATTTTTACTTGCGGGGGGAACCTCAAACAAAAGTATCCAGAAACAATCCGCGTACTCTGGAGGCTCTTGAGAACAAAATAACTGCACCGATATGAAATATCAGCGAGGGTAAATTACAGCGAGTGTACCAAAACGTCGTACGATGGTGCAAACTAATTGGGCACTACGCTGCTGCTAGCGCCTTGCTCGACAGGTACCTACACACAGTGGTCCGGCCATCACGCGGTGATTGCGAGGTTCCATTCTATAGAGAAGCACCTCACGGCCGCTTCCTTCCAACGCCTTGCCTAATTTCATTCATCTTCAATCATTTAATCTCTCATTATCTCCTCTCATGAGGTTGGAGTCAGTAAGGGCATCCGGCCGTAAAATCACTCACCACAGGAAAGAAAAACATCATTGCAATCCATCCCCGAACCCATTGAAACGGGAACAATAAGGGGTAGACATACATTTCATTATTATTATTATCCTTTGTTAACGTAGACAACTAACCATGGAAATTTAAGAGATAAGATTCGCGTTTCGAATTCTTGCACTGACTGCAACCATTCTCAGTGTGGTGTTTGGATTTTTCCCACTCTCCGTCTAGGCACATGACGGAATGGCAACATACTTCAAGTCCTGGGGCATCTGCTCATTTCTAGACCATAATAATTTCAGCCACGCAAACTATTACAGACACCACACAAACCCACGTTATCAGAAAAATTAACAGAGTGACAGCGGAGCGGTGGTGGGAAGAAAGGACTAAGTGGCGAGTCTTATGTTCCAAACATACCCACCCTGGGGCTGGAAACTGTATAAGATCATGATGATGATGATGACATGGGGCTTATGATCAAGATTTAGGCGTACCCATAACAACCGGCATATATATTTCGATTTGCGCCTCCGTTAGGGATTGCTGGAACTGGGTGCACTCAGCACAGTGAGGCAGTGCCCCGGTCATGGAGACCAAGATTAATGGCCGAGGGGACCCGACGCACTGACCGCGTGTCGCCTCATAATCTCCAGGCTAAATGGCTGGGCAGCGGTCGCTTGGTAGAGCTGTAGTGCCACGGAATTTGGTTTATACTTATTTTACGGTGGGTCGTGGCGCAGTCGCTAGCATTCGTGACTCTCATCCCTGAGGTCCGGGTTCGATTACCATCTCTGCCTAGAAATTTAATCCTGGCCCTGAGGGCTGGAATAGGGTATATTCAGCTTAGGGAGAGAAGACTGAGACACCTCGAAGTGATTTCCTGTTGTTTTCTCACTTATACCCCACACAAATGTCGGAATGGTTCCTAAATTAAGGCCACGGCCACCTCACCTGAATTACAAATAGACACACTGCTACAGATTCTACAATAACACAGGTTATCAGACAAATTCCTCGCTAACCAAGTACATGGGACTACTGTAAATGACCACAAAGTCCCAAGTTCCTCAAATTAAACAACTTGCCCCATTTTGTACAGCCCTTATGAGAGCACTTCTGGGAATTTTGGAGAATTCTAGTGAACAGGTTTAGACAACTACTTACATTTTGGAATTCCATAGATATGTAGCCTGAGGCTACTGGTTGGAAACGTTTCCAAGATTAACGATGCTGGTAACACAGCATACGGCAGACATTCCTCAAGAGATTTTGTTCTAAATGCATCCTAAATATACAGCATTGCACATAGTCTCAGAAGGGTAGTGTGATGCTAGAACAGATGTATTTTTCTCAAACTTTCCTGTGCCATGTCTAGCAATTAACTGAAGTTATGAGACAGGAAGATGACGGAGGATTGAACTAAAAATCACCCAAAACAACGAATTTTTCAATGTTTTTTTTAAATACAAAATACTCATGAAAAGTATTTTCGATACCAGTACAGATACAAAATACATGTTCCAACTGGAGTGGATGACAAAACACTTGATTTCTGCTCAGTGTGCGAAAAGAGGCATCATCTATTGTTTGCGGAATTGCAGCAAGGCCAATTTAACGCACTAAAGTCAACTAGTAAGAAAAAATAAAAACATTTATGGTTATGTTTTAATTGTGAATTCACTCAATATAAATTGGGAAGAAGCATGCAAAAAGAACTAGAAGAGATGCGTGCAGAAATGTGCAAGAAAATGGATGAAATGGCAAAGAATATATATAAACTTACAAGACAATGTCTTTCAAGGGACTCATCATCGGATTCTACGAAACAGGAAGATAACCAACGAAAGAAAAACACTTCCTCCACAAAACAGATATGCGAAATGGCAACACAAGCAACTACCGAAGACATGGTTGGTGTATGTGATCAGAATATGAAATCTATAAATCAAAACACGGAAAACTATGAGGAGCTGAAAACTAAAATGGACCAAGTCTCAGAAACTATGATGCAGAAAATGTCACTGCTGCTTGAAACGCAACTGCAACAAACAGAAATCTTGACAGCTGTCAATCAGAGACCTTCAGTAATAAAAGGGAAAGCTCCAAACCCACCGACTGCACAGCAAAGTTTTCAAAAGCCCAACAACAGCCACAGAAACTCTGACAATCTCCAGAATCAGGATGAGAGGGATCCAGGTAGTAAAAATGAACGTCACTCCATACTAAGGGAGGATAATGAAGAATATACTATAGCAGAAGTGGAGAGAACTCCCTCACCAAGACACTTAGGAATTCAAGGGACTAAACCTTTTGATATAACTTGTAACCTAAGAACAGCGGAACGTAAAGCATGGCTTTTCAAAGGCAGACTTCATTCAACAACTGAAGCAAAGACACTTATTTCACACCTCACAAACATAGGCATACAGGGGGAAATGTTATGTGAGCAAATAGAAACAAGAGGCAAAAGCAAAGCATTCAAAATAGGCATCCCATTTGAGGACAAGGAAAGAGCAATGACGCCAGAAATCTGGCCGGAACGCATACTGGTTAAACGTTTTTCCTTTCGTCGCCCCTTTTTCGAGGGAATACGTCTCGGCATATAAACTCATCATTAAAGATAAGCAGACATGTGTCTAAGGGTTTTTCGATGTGGTGTATATTATAAGGTGAAAGGGGTGAAAAGTGGGGGTTGCAGGACTCCTATCGGAGCGTGTATCTTTTAAACAACATAGGCGAGACGTTTGAAACTCAGCGGAAGAAAATCAGCTTAAAAAATAAGTACATCGTTGTTCGACTGTTTTTTTTTTCATAAATTCAATTTAAGGGGCCAATGGGGTGGGGTGAAATTCTGGAAAAAATGGAGAGAAAGTGTCCTAACTGACTGACTAACTCACTCACTCATCAAACTCAGGGGAAAAAGACAGCTTAAAAATAAGTTAATAGGTGTTCGAGAGTTTCCTCATAAATCCAATTTAAGTGACCCATGGGGAAGGGTAAAATTCTGGTAAAAATAATTGAAAGAAAATGACCTGACTGACTCAATCACTCATCATCGCCCCGCGAAAACTATTGAAGTTGGAAATATTAAATTTTGGGAATATGTTAGCTGTATGTCGAAAACGTCAACTAAGGAAGGATTTCTGTTTATTCGGGTTCTGAACAGGTGTTAAGGGGGTAAACGTGCATTTCATTGAATAACGATAGCTCATGAGTTGTTTCTTTGGAGATGTGATATTCGGCATATAAACTAAACACTAAAAGTAAGCAGCCATATGTCTTAAGGGTTTATCGATGTGGTGTATATATTATTAGGTGAAAGGGGTGAAAATTGGGGGTTGAAGGATTCTTAACGGAGCGTGTATTCTTAAACGACATAGGCGAGAAGTTGAAAAAAAAAAACAGCTTAAAATATAAGTAAATATGTGTTCTACCCATGGTTGTAGTAGCTTTCAACCCTGTGATGTATTTTAAAATTTTCTTTGTCAGCCGGTTCCCGTCCATTCTCATCAAATGCCCGTAAAATTTTAGCCTTCTCTTACGCATTGTGACCACAATGGTTTCGGTCTGCATATACAGATTTTCATTTTTCCTTCTTTTCCATGTTCTGTCATCATCTTTCCGTGGTCCGAGAATTTTCCTCAGGATCCTCCTTTCCTTAATCTCAAGTTCCTTCAGCTCCCCTTTCTTGTTTAGGGTTAGGCATACAGACCCTCTGGCTTTACCACTGTAATGTCTGAGTTTTGCGTTGGATGATATCGCTCGTTTGTTATACCTGTTCTGAGTTAATCTATAGGCCAGGTCCAATTTTCTCGCTCTTGCCTTGTTTGCCTCTTTATCCAGTCCATTAGGTTGTATCCATTCCCCAAGATATTTGAACTTATCAGTTCTTTTGACAGTTCCATGTTCCACCAGCATACGTCTCTCTTCCCGGTGTCTGTATTCCATGTACTCAGTCTTTTCATATGACACCTTAAGACCTGTTTTCTCAGCTATTTCGTGCAAAGTATCCAGCATCTTTCGTGCATCATCTTTGTTATGAGCTAATTACATAAATTCGGGTTTAATAAAAATTTAATAATAGTATTATTATTATTATTACTGTAAATATTGTCAATTCAAATAACAGTACAGTACGTATGTAGTTAGTTTTAGTTGTAAGTAGGTAGTTAGTTTGTCTATTAGATATATGTCATTGTTCTATTAGACTGTGGTGTGTGAGTGTGTCTGGTAGCAGTTGCATTGTTTATTAGTTCTAGTTCATTGTTTCAGTATACTGTGATGTGTGAGGGTGCATGTGAGTGTGCCTGGTGACAGACTGTTTTAGTGGTAGTATTTGTTGTTGGTGGAACTTTAGTATTTTTTTCGTTAGTAGAATTTTGGAATTTAATTGTTAGTACGGTAGAAGGTTAGTATTTTTGTTTAGTAGAATTGCTCTTTACTTATTCTGAAAGGGAGTAGCAGCCTTTCAGAATAAATCAATTCTTTACTAGTCTTATAGACGGTTAAGATATTGATAATATAAGCCAAATAATGGCTACACTGCGTCCTGCTGCACGGCTGAAAGCAACGGGAAACTACAGCCGTATGCTATTCCCGAGGATATGCACCTCTCTATGCATAATTACATGTGATGATGGCCTCCTCCCTTATAAAATTTCAATCCGGAGGTAAACTAGTCCCCCGTTCGGATCTCCGGGTGGGGACTACTCGAGAGGGGGTTAACATCACAGAAGTGACAAAGAGGAAATCTGACATTCTACGGATCGGAGCGTGGAATGTTAGAAGTCTGCTAGGAAGTGGAAGGTTAGAAAACATAGAAAGGGAAATGGATAGGTTGAGGTTGGATTTGGTTGGGATTAGTGAAATGCGCTGGCAGGAAGAACAGGACTTTTGGTCAGGAGACTATAGGGTCATTAGCACTAAATCAAACAATGGCCAAGCAGGGGTTGGCCTCATATTGAGTAGGAAACTTGGACAGCGGGTGGAATATTATGAACAATATAGTGAACGGATTATTGTAGCAAAAATCAATACTAAACCTACCTGCACCACAGTGGTACAAGTCTATATGCCTACCAGTCAAGCTGATGATGAGGATGTTGAAAAGGTCTACGAAGAAAAAGACGAAATTCTGAGGTATATCAAGGGTGATGAAAATGTTATAGTAATGGGAGATTGGAATGCTGTGGTAGGAAAAGGGAGAGAAGGGAAATAGTAGGAGATTTCGGATTAGGTGAAAGGAATGATCGAGGAACCAGGCTGGTAGAATTCCGCACCGAGCATGAGTTGGTCATAGCTAACACCTTATTCAATAACCACAATAGAAGAATATACACATGGATGAGACCAGGAGATACAGGGCGTTACCAAATCGACTTCATTATGGTCAAGCAGAGGTTTCGAAACCAGATTTTGGATTGTAAAGCATATTCTGGTGCTGACATAAACTCTGAACACAATCTGGTCGTAATGAAATGCAGATTAAAGTTGAAGAAACTGAAGAAAAGTCAAAAGCCAAAAAGGTGGGCAATAGACAGACTGAAAGAGAAGGATGTAAACGAAAGATTCAAGAAGAGTATAAAGGAAGGACTAATGAAAAACCCTAAACAAACTTCAATTGCAGACGAATGGGCACTTTTGAAGAATGAAATAACAAAATCCGCAGCAGAAAACATTGGTAGGAAAGAAAGAATAGGTAGAAAACCGTGGATCACTCAGGATATACTAGAATTGATGGATGAAAGGCGGAAACACAAGAATGTAAGAGATGAGAAGGGGAAAGCAGAATACAGACGTCTGAGAAATGAGGTTAACAAGAAGTGCAAGGAAGCGAAAGAAGAATGGTTGAAAGAGAAATGTGCAGGTATAGAAAATTGTCTGAAATTAGGTAAAGTAGACACAGCTTATCGAAGGATTAAGAATACTTTTGGGGAAAAGAAGACTAAGTGCTGTAATATTAAGAACACAAATGGAAAGCCTCTAACAGATAGGGAAGAAAAGGTTGAGAGATGGAAAGCTTACATAGAGAGTTTGTATAAGGGAAAGGAGATTGAGAATCATGTAATGGAAAGGGAGGAGGAAATTGATGAGGATGCGAAGGGAGATTTAATATTGAGATCAGAATTTGATAGAGCTTTGGAAGACCTAAGCCGGAACAAAGCACCAGGCATAGATGATATACCGATTGAGTTGCTACGCTGCATAGGAGATGAAGGTCTGATCAGGTTATTTCACTTGGTGTGTAGGATTTATGAGACAGGTGAGGTACCCCCTGATTTCAAGAAGAATGTAATCATCCCTATACCAAAGAAAGTGGGAGCTGACAGATGTGAAGATTACCGTACAATCAGCTTGATTACTCATGCTTCAAAGATCCTGTCTAGGATAATTTACAAGAGGATTGAAAGTCAGATAGAAACGGAGTTGGGTGAAGACCAGTTTGGTTTCAGGAGAAATGTAGGAACAAGGGAAGCTGTACTAAGTCTTAGGCTGATTTTGGAAGGTAGAATAAGGAAAGATAAGAGAACGTTCATGGCTTTTGTAGACTTAGAAAAGGCTTTTGATATCGTTGATTGGACTAAATTGTTTGACATTTTGAAATCTATTGGAATAAAGTACAGGGATAGGAGGGTGATATACAATCTATACAGAAACCAGACAGCAGTCATTCGAGTTGAAGGACATGAGAGAGAAGCTGGTATTCAGAAAGGTGTAAGGCAAGGCTGCAACTTATCACCCATACTTTTCAATCTTTACATTGAACAAGCAATGAAGGAAATTAGAGAAAAATTTAAAGTGGGAGTGAAGATTCAAGGAGAAATAATTTCAACTCTGAGATTTGCTGATGACATAGTCATCTTGGCCGACAAGCCTGAGGATTTGAAAGAGTTTTTGAATGGTATGGACTCTGTCTTACAGAAAGAATTCATGATGAAAATTAATAAATGTAAAACAAAAATACTGGAATGCAGCCGAAATAAATCAGAAACCTCTATGGAGATCAAATTGACAGGTGAAAAGCTGAAGGAAGTAGAAGACTTCTGTTACTTAGGAAGTAGAATAACCAGTGATGGACGAAGCAAAGAGGATATAAAAAGTAGGTTGGCTCAGGCAAAGAAAGCTTTTCTACAAAAAAGGAATCTGCTGACATCGAATATAGATTTAGGTATTAGGAAGTCATTTTTGAAAGCCTTTGTCTGGAGCGTGGCGCTCTATGGAAGTGAAACTTGGACTATTGGTGCAGCAGAAAAGAGGAGAATAGAAGCATTTGAAATGTGGTGTTACAGGAGAATGATGAAGATCAGATGGGTAGATAGGGTTACAAACATAGAGGTATTAAGACGAGTGGGAGAGGAGAGATGTTTCTGGCGACTGCTAATGAAGAGAAGAGATAGGTTGGTAGGACACATACTAAGACACCCAGGAATAGCAAGCTTAGTTATGGAAGGAAGGGTCGAGGACAAGAACTGTAGGGGTAGACCAAGGTTAGAATATGTTAAACAGGTTGCCTCAGATGTAGGGTGTGGTAGTTATGTAGAGATGAAACGATTAGCTCAGGACAGGCAGGCATGGAGAGCTGCATCAAACCAGTCAAAAACTGAAGACTCAAACAACAACAACGTCTCGCATAATCAAGTGCGAAAAAATGAGTGCCCAGAACAAGAAATTAGAACTTCTAATAATAATATAGCAGAAAGGCAACATAAATTAAGGATTATTCTATGGAATATTGAAGGTATAAAAGACGCGTTACAACTAGCTCTAAATAATATTTTTATTAATTATGACATAGTACTGTTAACAGAGTCTTTTCTTACAGAAGACTGGGGAACAAACGGTTTTTACTGCATCCATAATACCACCATCAAAAGTAACATTGGCAGGCCTAAAGGAGGTATCTCTTGTCTGCTGAAACCCAGCCTATATCCTTTTACAGTGAAACACCGAACAAACAACATACTAATCGTGAAGACACAAATTTTATACATAATTTATGCGTACTTTCAACCAGATTTTCGAGAAGAAGATTTAATAGATGATCTAACTGTAGCGATAAGTCATGTAGCGAGAAATGATGCGCTAATAGTAGCTGGTGACTTCAACTGTCGCATTGATGTACCTTCTTGTAAAACGTCCACACTTCTGCATTACATGGAACAAGAAGGCCTGACACTGAATAACAATAAAGGAACAAAAACATAGGCCTACATATGTCAAAATGGGTCAAGTACAATTGACCTTGTATTCATTAATAAGGGTTTCACCATTCTCCAACAGCATGCGATTGACAATGTCACCGTCAGAAAACACCTACCCATTGCCACAGTTCTCTATCAGGGAATACCGATGACTCCTTCGCTAAGAACCAAAAGCAAAGTATTGAGGAAATTGGATCTCACCAAATTGCACACAATTAGGGTCTCAGACATACATGAAAACCATAATTGAAGGAAACATTGATGAAGCACTATGGAAATTAGAGAATTTCATGCGGAATTTTGCGCATTGAGTTGAAGAAAGACCCAGGAAAGCCAAGCCATGGTTTAATGAAGAATGCTTTCAAATAAGGAAACGAACAATCAATGCTCTTCACGCTGTGCGAAAGTAGGAAACGGAAACAACACTGAAGACATATGCAGATCTACGGAAACACTGTAAGATAATCATTAAAAAGGCTAAGAAAGTATTTTTAGAAAAGAAGGAGAAAATACTAATTGAAGAAATTGAACAGGATCCCTTCAGAGCACTGAAACACATACAACCAAAATTTCCAAAGGACATACTAATTGAAACATGGGAACAACACCTTGGTCTCGTTTTTCAAGAAAATGACACCAGACCAGACACTGACCCTCACATAAGTGCTTTCGATCCCATCACAGTAGAGGAACTTTCACTTGCAATAAAAATCAGTAAAGATAGAAAGACATGTGGACCAGACTCGATTTATAATTAACATCTTAAAGAAGCCACACCGATGCTTGTGGGAACCTGGACCGATCTTATGAACGAATGCTTACGTCAGGGAAGGATACCAGACCCATGGATACGATCCAGAATAAAAATGCTGTATAAAGGGAACGGTGACTTCAGTGATCCTAATGGAAGATACTCTCTTCAAACTTATGATGACAATATTTACAACAAGACTGACACAACTGATAGACGATAAAATTCCGGAAGAGCAGTTTGGCTTCCGCAAGCAGAGATCGTCACTGCAAGCTGTCAATTACTTGCTCGACCTAGTACAGGACACTTTAAGGCTTCCAAAACAGAAAGTATATATAGTCTTCATAGACTTCTCTAAGGCCTTCGACCACATTAATAGAAGCATACTAGTAAAAAAATTCATAGAAATGATTGGTCTGGAGCACCACTACATCATCAGATTGATTAAGGATATTCTACATAACAACCAGGTAGAAATAGATAACGGAATAACTATATCTAATCCTATCGATCAAACAATGGGAGTACTTCAGGGTGACCCTCGAAGTCCTCTTCTATTTAATGTCGCGACTGCAGGTGTGGTATGTCTCTTACGTTCCCAGAAAGTAAAAATCATCATATATGCCGATGATATGGCTCTGACCTTGTCGTCAAGAGAAGAGCTACAAGACAGCTTGAATTAACTTGCAATACGGGCCCAAAACAACGATCTTGAAATAAACCTTCAGAAAACGGTAGCAATGATATTCAGAAAGGGCGGAAGAACTGCCAAAGATGACATTCTTTACCTCAGAGATGAACCTTTGCTTCAAACCAGTCATTACAAATATCTAGGAATTACTTTGCAAATACAAGGGAAATTATTTACACATCACATCAAAGATAAAATGATGTGTGCTGTCAGATCAATGAACGACATTAGTCATCTCAGGGATATGTCTTTGCAATCGGCACTGAGACTCTTTAAAGCCAAAATTACACCAATTGCAACGTATGGATTGGATATAATATGGGTTAATTTGAGCAAAAATAACCTGAAAGACTTAGAGAAAGTGAAAGCCGTATTGACGAAGTTTAAAATAGTCAGTAAATTATAAAACCTTAAGTCAATAAAGCGGTGTAAAGAGACACCATGGTGGAATGAGCGAGTAAAAGAAGCTGTGGGAAGGAAGAGTGTGGTTCCAGGAAAGAACTGATCTGGCAAGGGAAGATTATAAGATAAAGAAGAAAGAAGCAAACAAGATTGTCGCAGAGGAGAGGAAGAAGTGGATGGTAAAGTGGACAGGCATGATGGAG
The DNA here is from genome assembly GCA_946902985.2 of Meconema thalassinum. Classification (NCBI taxonomy): domain Eukaryota; kingdom Metazoa; phylum Arthropoda; class Insecta; order Orthoptera; family Tettigoniidae; genus Meconema; species Meconema thalassinum. Next base: position 123,226,388 of record OX336397.1, read on the forward strand.
GAAGACAGCAGAGGAAATAAGAAAGTACTTTACGGGATGGTCAAAAGTAAGAGAAGAGGTCGGCGAGAGGATGTGGTAATGATGGACAAAAACGGAAATGAGGTACACAACAAAGAGACACTCAAGACAGTGTGGAAAGAGTACTTTGAGGATTTGCTGAATCCAAATGGTCATAGGGAGGAAGACAATGTATAGGAAGATGGAGAAGACAACACAGGAATGGAAAAGGACCTGACTTGGAGAGAACTGGAATTGGCTATAGACAAGATGAAAGGAGGAAGGGCACCAGGTGTGGATTAAGTGAGTGTTGAAATGATGAAGGCAGCAGGGGAGGTTGGGAAACAGTGGCTGTACCGTGTGATGAGGGTGATATGGAAGGAGAAAAAGACCCCAGAAGATTGGAAGAAAGAATTAATTGTCCCAATATTTAAGAAAGGAAGCAGAAAGGAGTGCAGAAATTACAGGGGAGTCACACTCATACCTCACTGTGCCAAGATATATGAAAATATATTAGAAAGTAGAATACGAGCCAAAGTGGAGAGAAAATTGAGAGAGGAGCAGTATGGATTCAGACCTGGGAGATCAACAGTGGATCTCATATTTTCAGTGAGACGGCTCCAGGAACACCACTACGAATTTGGAGAGGATCTGTTGATGGCCTTCCTGGACATCGAAAAGGCCTATGATAGTGTGTGTAGGGAGAAGGTTTGGAAAGCAATGGAAAACACAGGAGTGGAAAACGAGACTGTAGGCAGAGTGAAGGAGACGTATTGTGGAAGTGTGAGTTGTGTGAAAGTTGGAGGGGAAAGAACAGACTGGTTCAGACAAATGAAACAGGGTAGTGCGCTGTCACCCCTTCTCTTTATTGTGGTTATGGACGAGGTAATGACATGGATAGCAGGAAAGATAGGAGAAGATAAGACGAAAGCAATGGTGTTTGCAGATGATCTCATGGTCTGGGGAAACAAGGAGGAGGAAATTCAGGAGCAACTGAAGGCTTGGGAAGAAACAGTGGGAGAGTACGGATGGAAGTTCAACATCAGTAAATGTGAGATCCAGTTAACGACCAGGAAAAAGGACAGACCAATGAGTGGGATAACACTTGGAGGTGGACAGCTGAAGAAGGTGGAAAGTCTCAAGTACTTGGGAAGTATAGTGGAGGAAAATGGGAGAAATAACAAAGAGATTACGGAACGTGGCAGACAGGCAGAAGCATTTCTGAGAAGCATTAGGAGCTTAGTGTGGAATAAAGATATCCCACAAAAAAGCAAGGAAGTGTTATACAGAAGCTACTATATCCCGATACTGACCTATGCTTCAGAAACGTGGACAATGAAGAAAAGAGACATAAGCAGAATACAGGCAGGTGAAATGAAGTTCCTGCGAAGTAGGATTGGAGTAACAAGAAGAGACAGGGTGAGGAATGAAAAGGTCAGGGAAATGGTGAAAGAGGAACCCTTGCAAGGTAGGATTGAGACATCAAGACTGAGGTGGTATGGACACTTAAAGAGAATGGATGAGAAGAAGATTCCCAAGAGGACACATGAGCTGCAGATGCAGAAGAAACGACCAAGGGGAAGACCAAGAGATAGATGGCTGAAAGGAGTGGAGGAATGTGTCAAGAAGAGAGGCGAGGACTGGACCAGAGTGACAGCGGAGAAGTGGTGGGACGAAAGAACTAAGTGGCGAGGCTTATGTTCCAAACAGACCCAGCCTGGGGCTGGAAACTGTACAAGATGAGGATGATGAAGTCAATACCTAGTTGGACTATTATATTGTACTATCTCCCGATTTGCAACAATCGATTGGAAACTATCGATCTATCTATAGTTTTGTTCAAATGGTATCGTAATAATCGATTCATTAATTAATGTATTTTTTACAGTAAGAGACAGAATATATGTAATTTTACATAAAAATGTAAATAAAATGTCATTATGATCAAATATGTAACAATAAAATGTAATTAGGCCGGTCCCGTGGTGTTTGGGTACCGCGCGATTCCCGGCTCCGTCAGGCATTTTAGAAACGACGTGAGGGCTGGAACTGTATGCAATCAGCCTCGTGAGGACAATTGAGTAACTGTCTGACAGTGAGGCAGTGCCCCGGTCACGAAAACCCAGATTAACGGCCGAGGGTACCCGATGCGCTGATCACTCATCACCCCAATATCTGAGGCCAAATGGTTCGTCGCTTGGTAGGCCTAGGCCCTTCATGGGACTGACAAAACTGTATTATTTTGTAACATTTTTGAGGAACCTGTAGCGGCAGACATGCGTTCGCAATTTACACAGCAAAACGTGAAATGTGCATCGTTAATGAAGCGACACAACGTTTGCTTCCCAAACTGCAAGATATAGACCTTTTGACTTGGATCCATTGAGGCGATCTAAACTCCAATTTCAACGTTCTGTTTAACACTGCCATCTGGTAGTGAAAACCAGAACTCTACTGAGCTACATGTGACTGAGATTTAATTAATTTTAGACTCTAATCACAAAATGTAATATGAGAGATCTTTCACGAGCCAACATCGTACAACAGTGCTTAGATTTTTGCCGCCCTTCAAAAATCCTACTTGTAGCGGCTAGCATTCTTGGCTGTCGCCCTGGAGGTCCAGGTACGATTCCCGGCCCTGTCAAGAAATTTTAATTCTGGTGTCAGGGCTGGAACACTCAGCCTCGAGAGGCAAAACTGAAGAAAGGAAGTGATTTTCTGTGGTTTCCCACTTCTACTCTAGGCAAATCCCGGGATGGTTACAGACTTAAGGCCACGGCCTCCTCCTTTCCAATCCTCACATGAATACACGGGGCTGTATAACAACGATGTCGAAAAGTCACTAAAAGATTCAACAACAACAACTGTAGTGGAATGGAACAAAACCAAACAAATGATAGTAGAAAGGAAGCTTGTAGTTTTAGACGACCGTTAGTCTCGCTTCATGAGCCGCGGGACCTTCCTTTTGCGTGGAATCCGAACCAACGGAGGTGACATTTTACCTTAAAAAATCTCACATGCACTAACCGGGAATATAACCCGGTGAGCCTTCGTGAGAGACAAGCAGCTTGATCACTGTACCATCACGCTCCTCGTCAAAATGTAGTCGAGTTCAAAAGGAAATCATGGGAGGAGTTTGGATATAAATTAGAAAAGTTATGTCAAGTGGCACGAAAACCATTCAGGAGTGTTAAATAGAATCTTGGAAATGGAGGAAAGAGAGAAATGAGTAGTGTCCTGGATAATTTAGGGAAACTCCTTGTAGATACCAAGGAAGCACTGGGAAGATGGCAAGAATACTTTGAAAACTTGATGAATATTAATGGGGGCTTAACTGGCAATGTGACAGATTTTGAGATTATGCAACAGGAGAATGAGGATGGAAACAGGATAACGCTTAACCCTTAACTTGACACCGTATCCATTTGGATACTCAAAATTATTTCATTTATTATGTGTTGTGGAACCGGTATTGTAATATCTTTGACTATCTTGCAGTATTCTATGACCATTACAAATCTCTTAGAAACATATTTGAAACTCATTGGAAAAAGCAGGAAAACAATACAGATCAGTTTCCATTATGATGTTGCCTAGTCTACACAGCCGAGTGTTATTGTTGTTTCCAACACTGTATTGACAGCATTATTGAAGATAATTGGAGTTTCTTTTCTGGATAACATGGAAAATAATGTTGTAAAGGTAAGTTAATTGTTAAAGTTAATCGTGTCAATTACTATGTGTGATGTGGACATAAATTCAAACGTATCCAATTGGATACACTGCCAAGTCAACAGATATATTCTGTTTGATAGTTATGTATCCATATGTTCACATTGCCAGCCTATCAAGCATTATATAATTACTGTAACTTAATGAGATATACTTGCTCTATTTTACTTGTAGATACTGTATATTATTTCCTGAATAAGATAGTTACCTGCTTCTTACAGATTCTGATATAACAAAGGATTGATAGATTGATAATTTTTCATTACATAGTGTACGGTACTTATACAGTGTGTCTTTCTCTGCTTCAGAAATTTCCCACACGTTTGGATAGAATGATGGCAAACCTCCCGAAGGCCAAATCTACCACACCGAGGTTTAAGTGTGGCCTAAGAGCCAGAAGAAATGTGGTATCGGTGCATAGCAATCGGACTAGCCGTATTATGGCTCTAGTGCCACCGTATGACTCAGGTTCAAGCAGTTCAGATGATGAGGATTTACGGATGCTGAAAGGCTGTGATGAAACATTCAGTAGGCCAAGGTCTAGTAAGCTACATCCCATTCCAAGAGATGATTTGCAAACTAATCTCTCTGATATTCATGATGAACTCTTTGCTCAAGAAATGAACATTGTATCAGCTCTGCCAGATGATTTAGTGACACTAAATGATCCAGGATTAGATGTTTTCGAAAACGAAGTACATGTAGGACTTCATGAAGAAGTGAGCACATTAGCGGGTCTCAATTCTGATCATGTAAATGCTCTACTAGGAAATGAACAGAATATTGTTTCTGATGTAACAGAAAATGACGAATCTACTTTTCTCGCACCAACCTGCCTTCAATCACCAGTTCTACCAAGCTCTAGCATAGAATCACCTACATTTGTTGAGTCACCTTTAGAGTCATCATGTAATCTTTCTTCGCCTTCTTTATCTGCCACTAGCCATTCAAGCATAACATCAAATTCTGTTGATCAAACAACTGCGTCAGTTTTCAACTCTAACATTCCTTCAGCATCTAATGGTAAACCTAGAAAACAAGTGGTTCTTTCCCTCTCCCGTAAAGCAGCACTCCCCTCTGGTAATGCTAGGAGAGTGAAAGTTACAAGAAATAAAACCCACTCTTCTGAATTTCAATGGAAAAAGGAACCTTTTCGTTACGTAGTAACAGATATTGACAGTAGTTTCAAGGACACAACTTCACCTAAAAATATTAACATTCGCAAGCCCCTTCAGTATTTTTCAGACTTTTTCTCTGACGATATTTGGGATCTGATGGTAGAACAAAGCATGTTATATAGCGCTAGTCAGAGAAATAATCCCATTCAGATTACCAAGAAGGATATTCAAAATTTCATTGGAATAACTATTGCAATGGGGATTATAAAGATGCCTGCATACACTGATTATTGGTCTGAATCGTGCCGTTATGAAAAAATTGCTTCAGTTATGCCCTTGAAGAAATATCAGTTGATCCGTAGGTTTATGCACTTTGTTGATAACACTCTTCAAACTCAAGATAACGACAGGTACTTCAAAATTCGCCCAATAGTGGATATTGTGAGAAAGTACTTTTTAGCTGTGAAAGAAGAGGGACAGTATAGCATTGACGAAATGATGGTTCCTTACAAGGGAACTCGAGCAGGGAGCAGACGCCAATACATCAAGAACAAGCCTACTAAATGGGGGTTCAAGATTTTTGTGCGAGCAGGAATTACTGGTATAATTTATGACTTCTTACTGTATGGGGGTGAGGACACATTTCGTCAACATAAGTTCAGCGATGCTGAGGAACTCCTTGGACTTGGCGGGAAAGTAGTTATAGCTTTATGTAGCTCGATACAGAAGAAACCCTGCTCTTTTGTCTTCTTTGACAATTTTTTTACCTCGCTTGAGCTCCTGGTTCTACTTCGTGAGAAATATGGTATTCTAGCGATGGGCACAATAAGAGGCAATCGTTTGAGGGGATGTCCACTGACTGATGACCAGAAGCTCGCAAAGCAGGGCAGAGGCAGTTACGACATGAAGGTGTGCAATAACAGCAAGGTGTGCGTTGTCAAGTGGCAAGACAACAAAAGTGTATGTCTTGCAAGTACCTTCTGTGAAGTTGAACCTTTGGGAACAATCAAACGCAATGAAAGGAAGAAATTAGTGCCAAAGAAGAAAGTCTCTGCACAGGTCAATAACACACAGCAACAGACCAATGGTCCCCATGCGAAGATCAATGTAACTTGCCCCTTCATAGTCCTGAAATATAATGCATTCATGGGTGGAGTAGATCTTGCGGATATGTTGATAGCCTTGTATCGAACTGCATTACGCACTCATAGATGGTACCTTGCTATATTCTCGCAAATAATAGATATGTGTGTGTGCAATGCTTGGCTTATGTATAGACGTGACTGCAAGAAAGCGAACATCAAGAATGTCTCACTGAAACAATTTCGATGGGATATTGCACAGAAATTGATGGCTAAAGGAAGGCAGTATTCCGCGAACCATTCACCAACAGTACCGGGAATAAATCGTCCTAGGTATCAGGTCGATGAAGATAGTCGTTATGATCGTATCGACCACTTTGGAAAATCCTGCGAGAAAGGGCGCTGTCGATACTGCAAGACTGGACAAACACGCATGGAATGCATTAAGTGTCGGGCAAGATTGTGCATTACCAAAAGCAAGAACTGTTTCTACGACTTTCATCACAGAAAATGATTCCATGGAACACATTGTAGGCCTATTGTTCTAACATTTCCAAACTGTATTTTGATGTCTTATGTCATTTGTCCACATATTGATGGTCACTGAAATCATAACATATGTAGATCATGTACTGTATATAAAGTATATGTGTAATATATCAATATTTTTCCATAACAGTTAATGCTCACTATCAGTGATATTTAATAGTTCATATGTTTGCTTAATTCTTGGTAAAGTATCCATTTGGATGCATAATAATAGTTCATACGTTTTCGCAATTCTTGGTAAAGTATCCATTTGGATACATAACAACATTCACTGTCACTCTCGGAATGTTTGGCACTGTATCCAAACGGATACGTAAATATTTTTTCTTAGATTGTGAGTCTACAAACCAATAAATATTCTTTTAACAATTTATTATATATCAGAGAGCACAAAGCATCAAAAAGAATATCTTTGGGAAAAAAAATACGATTACAAATCTCCCTTGCCAATTAAAGGGTTAAGGAAGTAAAGAGGGTGGTAAATAAACTACAATCCCACAAAGCGGCACGAGCAGATGGAATTTAGCCAGAAATAGTTAAGTATGTGGAAAAGCAGGGCTGAAATGGTTGCATAAGATAATAGAATTGGCATGTGAATTAGGACTAACTGGACAAAATCAGTAATCAACCCAATTTAAAGCAAAGTAACCGGAAAGATTGCGACCATTATAGAGGCATTTATTTGATAAGTGTCCTGAGCAAAGTGTACACAGGTATTGAAAGGAGTTTGGATATAAGATGGATGAAAACCAGAGTGGCTTTAGACCACAACGAGGATGTGAAGATCAATTTTTTAATATGCGCCAAGTTATTGAGAAATGCTACGAGAGGGATAGACAGTTGGGCTTGTGTTTTGTAGATCTAGAGAAGGCATACTATAGAGTACCCAGAGAGAAGATGCTAAGTATCCTGAGTTATTATGGTATCGAGGGAGGGCTGCTACAGGCAATCAAAAGTATTTATATTGATAATCAGGATGCAGTGAGAGCTGATGGTACGATGAGTTATTGATTTGAAGTTATTACAGGAGTGAGGCAAGGCTGTAACCTCTCACCACTACTGTTTACTATTGATCATTTGCTAAAGGGCATAAACTGGCTGGGTGGGATTCAATTTGGTGGAAACCAGTTAAGTAGTCAGACTTATGCTGAAATGTAGGGAAAATGGCATGGAAATCAGCATTTCAAAAACTAAGGTTACATCTGTAAGGAAGAAATGCAAAAAATAGAATGCTAGATAGGAACTAAATTGGAGTAGGTAGACCATTTTAAGTTCTTGGGCTGCATATTCTCTCAGGATGATCGTATGGAGGAAGAAATAGTCGAGGAGCAAAAAAGCCAATGAGGTGAATTTTCAGTTGCGATCTACAGTAGGCCAATTCTGTAAGAAAGACGTTGGTGTAGACTCTCTACATCACTTAGTGTTTAGACCGACCTTGTTGTATGGAAGTGAGAGCTTGGTAAAGTCAGGAATGATTGCTGTGACAAATAAATGGGAGCAATGGCAGGAAGATACTCATAATAAAGGGATAAAGTTTAAGTTAGAAATGAACACGTTAGATGAAGTTGTTCGTATGAGCCGACTCACATCCTGAAGAGTAGAGATTACCTAAGAAGTTATTGAGCTCGGCGGTAGAGGGTAAGAAAAGCAGAGGTAAACCTAGGAGGCGATGGTTAGATTCAATTTTCAACGATTTCAAAGTAAGAGACCGAAAAGCAGAGGGGACCGTATTGCCAACAGCTATCAGGGCTACATGGAGGTGACTTGTTCGCAAACGGAGGCTTACAGACTAGTCTGGATGCTGAAAGGCAAATCAGTCTCAAATGAAAATGTTCTTTTTGCTTTTGTTCGTTTTATTATTGTATAATGTGTTTTTTAAATGTCATTTTCGTTCTAGTTGAGCGAAAAATTTACTCTCATCGTAAGATTATTATCGTATTGGAAGCCTTTTTTAAATGTTGTCTTAAACGAATTTAAATGTGTTGACCGATTGAAAAGCATTTAAATTTTGTCTCATCATAAGGATCAGTCGAAGGTCTTTCACAACGGTATGAACTAGAAGTCAGACTGGGCAAAGGTTATTTAGACTTCAACGTTACCGGTATGTAAAGACTCAAAAACTTCGGAAACTTTGCTATCTGGCTGTGAAGATATAACTTAAACTTTAATGGTTACTTACGAAATACTTTGCATGTTCTCTTTGTAATATTTTGCAGTCCATTCACAAGTTTCGGATAACTTACATTGAATATAGCTCTATAAGGAAATGTAATACTGTATTTGTTTGGAAATTTAATTGAGTCAATATACTAACTTCCTCAGGGAGTCTGGGCCCCTCCCTCCAGTCAAGCCTGCTCGATTCCGAAGCCCATGATATTCCAAGCCCTAAAGTAAGAATAATAATCTAATAATAATAATAAACTCTCCTTGAAGGCTCATGTCGACAGTGGTGTTCCTTGAGTTAGTATCATTTCCTGCCGACCTCTGCATTCTACTCGCCCCCTCAAATACGCCCGTGAATATGAGTGACCTTTATGTCGTAACCCTGCATGCTTGTGCGCTATTTTAATGTTATTAATAAAGCTTAGTCACCTCCATGGTGTAGTGGTCAGCGTGCTTAGCAGCCACCTCGGAGGTCTGAGGTTCGATTTCCGGCTCTGCCACAAAATTTGAAAAGTGGTATGAGGTCTGGAATGGGATCTAGTCAGCCTTGGGTGGTCCAAATTAGTAGAGGGGGTTCGATTCCCACCTCAGCCATCCTCGATGTGGTTTTCCACTTCGTCTTCGGGCAAATGCCAGGATGGTACCTACTGTCAGGCCATGGCCGGCTCCTTCCCTCTTCCTTGCCTATCCCTCCTATTCTTCCCCATCCCTTCCTATCCCTCATGAGGCCCCCTGATCGCTTTGCAGATGAGATCGCCTGGGCGAGGTGATAGTCCCGCCTCCCCAGCAGTATCCTCCCATCCAATGTCTCAAGGACACTGCCCGCAGAGGCGATAAAGGTGGGATCTCTCGCTGAGTCCATGGAAAAAGCATAACTGGAGGGTAAACTGACTAAGAAAGAATTAATAAAGCTACAGTAAAGAAATTCGGTCAAGAGGTTGGCGACTATATGATACTTAGAGTGCCCAAATTTTAAAAATTCCTTAGCTTAATACATTCAATTTTCTCGCTTATAGTTATAAGAGTACCCATGATACAGGGCACGTGGTTTACCTTTATTGGTTATAGTATATTCCATAGTAGCCACTGACTTGTATAGTCGATCCGCCTACTACAAAGGTCTGATCACTTGTGGTGAAAGAATGATGTTGTGTTGACGTTTTATGCAGGATGATGTTGGTGGCATATGTGGGTGGCTTATGTAGGTGGCTTATGTTGATGACATATGTTGTTGGCTTATGTTGGTGGCTTATGTTGATGGTTTATGGTGGTGGCTTATGTTGATGGCTTAGGTTGGTGGCTTATGTTGGTGGCTTATGTTAGTGGCTTATGTAGATGACATATGTTGGTGACTTACGTTGATAGCTTATTTTGGTGGCTAATGTTGATGACATATGTTGTTGGCTTATGGTGGTGGCTTATGTTGATGGTTTATGTTGCTGGCCTATGTTGATGGTTTATGTTAATAGCTTAGGTTAATGTCTTAGGTTGATGGCTTAGGTTGATGGCTTATGTTGGTGGCTTATGGTGGTGGCTTATGTTAGTGGCTTATGGTGGTGGCTTATGATGGTGGCTTATGGTGGTGGCTTATGTTGGTGGCTTATGATGGTGGCTTATGGTGGTGGTTTATGGTGGCTTATGGTGGTGGCTTGTGGTGATGGCTCATGGTGGCTTATGGTGGTGACTTATAGTGGAGGCCTATGTTGGTGGCTTATTTTTGGTGGTTTACGTTAATACCTTATTTGTAATGGCTTATTTGACAAGTTATTTTTATCAATGTATTTAGAGGATTTTTCTCTTGGTCTTGGAAAGTATCTCAACCCTTTTTTTTATGGTAGCATAATGCTTACCGCCATGTTTGTAAGCAACAACAACACACTAAAATTCCAAGAATCCAAAGTACTCTAAGGTTAATGATTGTCTCTCAACTCCATTCAACGCCTAATCAAAAACATTATATATTTTTCGCATTTTTCAAAAAAGGTAAATTGGAGAAGTAGGCTATATGTTTAATCTAAAAAATCATATCAAATCATATGCTAACTCCAACACCTACGTCTATCCCACTCTCAGTCAAAAAATATATATAATATTCTTTAAATTTTTCCAAAACAGTATTTGTAAAGTAGGCCATATTTTGAAAACTAATCATTCTATAAAGTCATATATAGACTCAAACCAATGGCTTTTATATCCTTAATCGTAAGAACAAAATATGGAATTTTTGATATTTTTTCCAAAAATGTTCATTTTAAAACGGGGCTATATTTTGGAAACTAGGAATTTTACAAGAAAGTTTGTTCAACGTAAATGACAGGTATTTACCCCCACTACCCACAAACCAAGTCCCAGGTCTCTAGGACAAAAAAAAGTTCAATTTGGAAAGTAGGCGATATTTTGAAAAATAATCATTCTAAAAAGTCATATATAGACTCAAACCAATGGCTTTTATGTCCTTAATTGGTAGAACAAAACTTAACATTTTTTCAGTTTTTTCCAAAAAAAGTCCAATTTTCAAAATTGTCTATATTTTGGGAACTAAAAATTTTACAAAAAAGTTTGTTAAACGAAAATGAAAGGTCTTTACCCCCCTCTACCCAAAACATAAATTTCAGGTCCCTAGGACAAAACTGTGCAGTAGGTTTTTTTCTGGGGGGTTCTATATCCACCTCCACCTCCCCATCTCACAAAATGGCGGCCATAGCTTAACTTAACCTAGCCTAACCTAACAAAATGGCGGCCGTAGCTTAACTTAACCTAGCCTAACCTAACTAGATGGCGGCCGTAGCTTCACTTAACCTAACCTAACCTAACTTAACCTAAACCTACGAGGTGCGATCAAAAAATTTTCAAGATGGTGGTCATAGCTTAACTGAACCTTGCCTAACCTAACCTAACCTAACCTAAACCTACGAGGTGTGATCATAAATTTCAAGATGGCAGTCGTAGCTTAACTCAACCTAACCTAACCCTACGAGGTGTGATAAAAAGTTCCAAAATGGCTGCCGTAGCTTAACTTAACCGTTGATTGAATCCTGTTGATTGACTTCACGTCAAAGTCTACAGTCGTCCCTAGACCTGTTGGCAATTTGGGCCGGAAAAAATGAACTCGATATAAACTTAAACAAAACCGTATCCATGATCTTCCGCAAATGAGGTAGAATAGTAGCAGGAGAGTCCCTATATCTAGAGCACAAGGCGTTACGTATTGTAAATCAATTTAAGTACTTAGGACTAATTTTTCAGACACATGGGGATACTTTCACCGAACATATAAAGGACAGAACAATACATGCCATAAAAGCAATGCATGAAATAGAACATCTTAATAAACTATCTTTAGAGACAGCTATGACATTATTTAGAGTAAAAATCAGCCCAATAATAAGCTACGGTCTGAACATTATATGGGAGAATCTCACGAAAAACAACATGAAGTGCATAGAAAGAGTCAAGGCAACTTTCATGAAAAAAGTCCTGTGTATCTCAAAGTATAGCCCATCGCGACTGTGTTATGAAATGTCAAGAGAGACCTTCTACATCGACGATTTAAGGTGTCAACTATTGCTCCCATCTACCGCCCAGTACGAGGACCTTCTAAAAGAGCTCAAAACGAAGAGGATGCAAATATGGAGTGACTTTTATTTAACAGCCGCAATGACGTCCGATGAGTGGAAGGGTCCATGTTACGACCTGAGACATACAATCACTCGTTTCGCAATACATGGATTCCATTTCAAGTTATGCAAAATGGAAGGGTATCATGAGCCTAGTATGAAATGCATTTGCAAATTGTGTGGAAGTGTCTGTGAAAGGTATCATGCCATGACATGCGGACGGAGGGTTGAGTCACTTAATAGCTGTTGTTGTCAATGACAGTTGAATGTGATCTTGAATATTTTGGGTTTTTATTATTATTATTTTTATATTGCCTCATGGCCATTGGCTGCAATAAATACCTTTATTGATCTCTGTTGATGTATCTCTTTGGACTGGTCCCTGTTGACTAGCCCCCTTTGGTCGGGTCCTTTTTGAAGGGAGTCATTTTTTTAAACGGCTCCCGGAGGACGGGTCCTTGTTGACGGGTCCCTGTGGGTGGGTCCCTTTGACATAATTTGGATATAATGCAGGGATCAGTCCAAAGGACCCACCCTCAGGGACCCGTCAACAAGGACCCGTCCTCCGGGACCCGTTTTAAAAAAATGACTCCCTTCAAAAAGGACCCGTCCAAAGGGGGCTAGTCAACAGGGACCAGTCCAAAGGGATACATCAACAGAGATCAATCAAAAGGGGTCAATCAACAGGATTCAATCAACGGTTAAGTTAAGCTACGGCAGCCATTTTGGAACTTTTGGATCACACCTCGTAGGGTTAGGTTAGGTTGAGTTAAGCTACGACCGCCATCTTGGAACTTTATGATCACACCTCGTAGGTTTAGGTTAGGTTAGGCAAGGTTCAGTTAAGCTATGACCATCATCTTGAAAATTTTTTGATCGCACCTCGTAGGTTTAGGTTAAGTTAGGTTAGGTTAAGTTAAGTTACGGCTGCTATCTAGTTAGGTTAGGCTAGGTTAAGTTAAGCTACGGCCGCCATTTTGTTAGGTTAGGCTAGGTTAAGTTAAGCTATGGCCGCCAATTTGTGAGATGGGGAGGTGGAGGTGGATATAGAACCCCCCAGAAAAAAACCTACTGCCCAGTTTTGTCCTAGGGACCTGAAATTTATGTTTTGGGTAGAGGGGGGTAAAGACCTTTCATTTTCGTTTAACAAACTTTTTTGTAAAATTCTTAGTTCCCAAAATATAGACAATTTTGAAAATTGGACTTTTTTTGGAAAAAAAAATGAAAAAATGTTAAGTTTTGTTCTACGAATTAAGGACATAAAAGCAATTGGTTTGAGTCTATATATGACTTTTTAGAATGATTAGTTTTCAAAATATCGCCTACTTTCCAAATTGAACTTTTTTTGGATTTTGTCCTAGAGACCTGGGACTTGGTTTGTGGGTAGTGGGGGTAAATACCTGTCATTTACGTTAAACAAACTTTCTTGTAAAATTCCTAGTTTCCAAAATATAGCCCCGTTTTAAAATGAACATTTTTGGAAAAAATATCAAAAATTCCATATTTTGTTCTTACGATTAAGGATATAAAAGCCATTGGTTTGAGTCTATATATGACTTTATAGAATGATTAGTTTTCAAAATATGGCCTACTTTACAAATACTGTTTTGGAAAAATTTAAAGAATATTATATATATTTTTTGTCTGAGAGTGGGATAGACGTAGGTGTTGGAGTTAGCATATGATTTGATATGCTTTTTTAGTTTAAACATATAGCCTACTTCCCCAATTTACCTTTTTTGAAAAATGCGAAAAATATATAATGTTTTTGATTAGGCGTTGAATGGAGTTGAGAGACAATCATTAACCTTAGAGTACTTTGGATTCTTGGAATTTTAGTGTGTTGTTGTTGCTTACAAACATGGCGGTAAGCATTATGCTACCATAAAAAAAGGGTTGAGATACTTTCCAAGACCAAGAGAAAAATCCTCTAAATACATTGATAAAAATAACTTGTCAAATAAGCCATTACAAATAAGGTATTAACGTAAACCACCAAAAATAAGCCACCAACATAGGACACCAATATAAGTCACCACCATAAGCCATCACCACAAGCCACCACCATAAGCCACCACCATAAGCCACCATAAACCACCACCATAAGCCACCATCATAAGCCACCACCATGAGCCACCACCATAAGCCGCCATCATAAGCCACCACCATAAGCCACTAACATAAGCCACCACCATAAGCCACCAACATAAGCCATCAACCTAAGCCATCAACCTAAGACATTAACCTAAGCTATTAACATAAACCATCAACATAGGCCAGCAACATAAACCATCAACATAAGCCACCACCATAAGCCACCAACATATGTCATCAACATTAGCCACCAACATAAGCTATCAACATAAGTCACCAACATATGTCATCAACATAAGCCACTAACATAAGCCACCAACATAAGCCACCAACCTAAGCCATCAACATAAGCCACCACCATAAACCATCAACATAAGCCACCAAAATAAGCCAACAACATATGTCATCAACATAAGCCACCTACATAAGCCACACACATATGCCACCAACATCATCCTGCATAAAACGTCAACACAACATCATTCTTTCACCACAAGTGTTCAGACCTTTGTAGTAGGCGGATCGACTATACAAGTCAGTGGCTACTATGGAATATACTATAACCAATAAAGGTAAACCACGTGCCCTGTATCATGGGTACTCTTATAACTATAAGCGAGAAAATGCGAATGGCATCATATTTTGGCAGTGCTCAAAACAAAGAACAACAAAATGTCTAGGTCATCTAAAAAGTAAACATGGTGAGGTCTTAAGTGTGGGTACTCATCAATGTGGTATACCAAATGAAACACCGTTAGTGTTAACAAAACATGATCAAAAGAACAAGAAAAAGCAAGCCCAACAAAAACATAGTGTTACTCAACATAGTGACTTCCTTGTGAAAAAACATTTATCTCCTCAAAAAGTCATGTTAGGACAGTTGTCAACGTTCAATAAAACCATAACACTATCAAAAGCAACACAGACTCTTCAAGAGGTCCCTTTTGAAAAGGAAAAAAAGGAATTGGATAGTTCTAGTGATGTTGAGGATGATGATGATGATGATAATGATGGTGACAATGACTATAATAATTATAAAGATAATATTTATAATGATGATGATGATGATGATGAAAAAGAAGAGGATGAGGGTTTAATGTCTATAAAACCATTGCGGCTTCCCCAGTTTTTAAGAACAAGAGTACCTGGAGAAAGTTGTAAAAGGATCTACAACAAGCGTTGTGTTTAAAATCTATATCAAAGAATGGTAAAGAGATAAAAAGTTGTATTCAGTGTGTAACTATTGTAAAAAAAACTAAATGAATAAAAATATTGTATGGGTATTGGCTGATTTTTCTTAATTGCTATCCCCATGTCCCACTATTAATGCAATTGTTAACCATCAACAGTCTCTGACTATGTTCATAAAGAGAGTGCCTTAAACAATACACTCTGTCTATGGTTTGTGTACCGAGTATCATAATACAGTGTGGCCAAGCAATGTTAAGTCAATAGTTATGTCAGGTAAGGGATTCGAACCCGTGCTTCCTTGTACAGAAAATTTGATCTTAAGTTAAACACCTTAACCACTCGACCAACCCGACAGTTACTAATTTAATTAGTCTTATGGCCTTGAGTGCTTACAAAACTTTTCCCAGTATACATTGATTAAACCACTTGCTTTTTTTGAAATATAGATTTTGTTTTGTTTTACCATAACATTGCAGTTATGAGTCTTGTGAACTAGGTGTTAAATATAGGGTTAAAGGCATTTTAAAATAATTTTAGGAAAGCTCTTAGGTATCGTGTCATGGGTTTTAGTAATGCATTACTGTTCGTTGACTAACATTTATCGTTACACAACATTATTTTGGTGAGCTTACATGTTGTCGTTTGAGTCATTAGTCTTTTGACTGGTTTTGCTGCAGATCTCAATGCCCCCCTGTCCCGAGTTAATCGTTTCATCTCTATATAGCTACCACACCCTACATTCAAGACTATCTGTTTAACATATTCTAACCTTGGTCTCCCCCTACAAGCTCTTGGGTTCAATTCCTAGCTTTAACACAAAATTTTAAAAGTGGTATGAGGACTAAAACAAGTATACTCAGTCTCGGGTGGTCCAAAATAAGTAGGGTTTGATTCATACCTCAACCATACAGCACCATGTTCTTTTTAATTTTTTTTTAAATAATGATAGCCATTTGTTCATTTTCACATTTCACACATTACAATTTGTCAATTTTCCATTTGCATTTCTTTTAAATGTCAGTTTCAAGTTTTTGAATTTCATGATATGGAAACAAGGATTTTCCAATTTGTTGTTTACGCATTTTATTTTTATTTTGTTTATGTCAAAAGTTCATATTTGCGAAACATGATTTTTTCATTTTAAGATTTTGTAAATGGTGTTAAAGTGAGTGCTTGGCCATTGCGATCGTACAGTCTGTCAATGTGTATGCAAAACATAGAGGTCTACTATTACTAGTGCAGGTAAGGCTGTTTCTACACTCTCTCTCTCTCTTTCTGTGTAGTCATACGTCCACACAATCATGCCTGTCTTTGAGAACAAACACACAACCACTCTATTTATCCCTAAAAGCATCATTGACATGCACACTCATCCCAAAGAACTTTAATTATACATTGAACATTTACCATTACAAATATAAATGGTTTCCACTATTTAAAAAATTAACTATTTACAATTACAAAAATAAATATTTACAAAATACTAAATCAATTAAATCTACTGGTTACAATCTCTAATCAATAAAATATAGAAATCACACCTCCTCCTCGTGGTTATAACCCCTTGGTAGGCTAATGCGTAGGTCATTTGTCTGCACACATTTGTTATCCATCAAGGCAAAAGTGCATTTTCTCTGTTCCACAAGATACGAATTATAGTTGCTGGATTGTATCCTGCACCGTTTATGCGACATAGCTATACCAGTTCATGAAATCGCTAGGTAGATCTCTACATATGGCTTCCTTACAGCTAGTGTGCGATAGGCAGCATTAACTGTATATCACACCCAGTCCACCTTTGTATTTGTAATCCAAGTAATAATTTGAAAAGAGACGAGTGTAATCGGTTTAAAACATTATCTCTGCTTTTTATATGTTTATGACATGCGTATTAACCTGAAATCAAACCCTAGTCCACTTTAGTGAAAGGCTAACAGCTTAACCACTGTGCCACCATGCCCTTCTTTCTTAGTTTGATTCGTTCTAGGACTTAGAGCTTGAAATCGAGTTAAAATCTCTAGTGTAAGTGGCACATGTGCTCGCCACTGGAGCACAAAATGGTTAGCTGGTAACATTAGAAAACCGGAAATGATTGTATTTCTGTTAGCCAAGCATTTCTGTTATCTGCCTACAGTGTGAGCACTGTCAGCAAGACAGTTTAGTTTAGAACAAGTGTGTGTTTGTGTGTGTGTATGTGTAGATTATTAGCCTCAAGTATTTAACGCTTGTTGTGTGTAGCGACCATCTTGTCCCAGTAACCACTGAGCAAGTTTTAACAGTCAATCCATAAAAACAGTATAGGTTAGTTGTGTGTGGTTCATGTACTTGTGTGTGTGCATTAGCATCATGCACTAGCTTTACCTCACCCTCTATAAGTAGAGCGTTATCCCTTTCCTTTCTGACATTACCAATGACCACATTCACCCACAAGTTTTACACTTAAACCATTGGCTTGTTTTTGATTAAGTTTGCTTCGGTTTAGTTCGGTTTAGTTGGGTTTGATTCAGCTTGGATCAGTTTAGTTCGATATAGTCACCATTTTGGATTTTAGCTATCCTCATTAACCAATCAATTAAAGATTGTCTACTCTTATTTCTTGAATCGATAAATCAGATTTTGTATACACCATTTGTCATTTAGTATCCCATACCTACAACCTATACTCTCTCTGTACTGCAGTTTGATCTGAAAACAAGTTCCAATGGTGAAAGATTTGTCAGTCACCATACATGTAGCCTACAATAATTCTTTCACTACCTAGCTATGTTTCATCACTCACTGTAAACATTTCACATGTCCATATCCGATTATTAGTTTATAAAATCTCAGGTCGATGACCTTGATGTATTGGGTATTTTTGGGTAAATTCATTAGCCATGGGAAAGGGTTGACCATTCTAAGTCCCATGACACCTCACATGTTGATATCCGATTATTAGTTTATAAAAACTCAGGTCAATGACCTTGCTGTTTTGGATTTTTGGGGTAAATTCATTGGTCATGGGAAAGGGTTAACCATTCGTAGTCCTATGACACCTCACTTGACCCTCTCTACTGATAAGTTTATAAAATCTTAGGTCAATGACCTTGCTGTTTTGGGTATTTTGGGATAAATTCATTGGTCATGGTAAAGGGTTGGCCATCCTGAGTCTTATGACACCTCACTTGTCCCTCTCTGATTATTAGTTGATAAAATCTTAGGTTAACGACCTTGCTGTTTTTTTTTGGGGGGGGGGGTAAATTCATTGGTCATGGGGAGGAGTTGGCCATAAACCATTACTCAAAAAGCCCGCCCTCTTACAAAAACCCCAATTGCGCATTCGTAAAACAAAAAACAAAAATGATAAATCATAGCGGCATTCAGTTGTATGCATGCACTTTATGTGGAACGAGTTTAATTTCATATTGGCATACAAACTCCCACATATTGCACATGGAAAGCGACTTTTACCTAAAAATTATTATTTCACCCTCTAGTAGGGGTAGATTTAATTTTGGAGTGGAAATAAGTTATCAATAGGAAAGGGGTTGTCTGCCGGAGTAATTCGACTACTCGTACATGTCTCTAGCCTTATTCCCACCACTGTCAAAACAGGTTGTGACTTGTTAGCTCTTATCGGGCACGTGCACATGAGTACACTTGTGTGTTAGGTCATATTACACATGAACTTGCATTTTCTCACGTATGAACCAAAACAGAATGTGACTTGTTTCACAAGGAGGACGGTAATAAGGTCGTCGCACACGTGTTCACATGTATTTCGTCACTTTCCTTTCATATCGTTATCCCATTATAGTAGTGGGGGATTAGTGAACAACGTCAGTTCAACACATACAAATGTATTTAGGCCCTTTGACATAATTTAAATAAATTCATGAGCCTGTCCATAGGGACCAGGCCAAAGGGACCGGTCCAAAGGGATCAGTCCAAAGGGACTCATCCACAAGGACTCGTCAACAAGGACCTGTCCACAAGGACCTGTCCGCAAGGACTCGTCCACAGGGTTTCGTCAACAATGACCCGTCCACAGGGACCTGTCAACAAGGACCCATCCACAGGGAACCGCTCCCCCACCCTCTTCAAAAGCCATGAGTGGGCATGCTAATTCATAGTGACTTTCCACCGAACACATGCACTCTATGTGGAACAACGTTTTAATCCATATCGGTATTCAAACTCTCACATGTTGCACTTGGAAAGAGAGATTCTCTAAAAAATTACAATTTCACCCCCTAGTAGGGGTAGGTTTTATTTTGGGGTTGAAATATGTTGTTCATTGGAAAGGGGGTATCAGCCCGAGTTCAATAACACCTCATTCGTCAAAATCCGACCATGCGTTCGGGAGTTATCGGGCTGCCGCCATCTTGTGAGGAGGGTGAGGAGGAGGAGGGGCCAGAACCCCTACAAAACCACTACTTCCGGTATCTGATATTCTATTGCCTTTGTCAAACGAGTTCAAACTATATTGCTGAGGAGTTTCAATAGTGTCGATTCTAGGGCATTTCCTCTGTACAAGTTGGGGTCCCCACAATATCCCTTTCCTTTATACAGCATCTTTGTCGATATTCTCCACCTGTGAGGGATTGTACCATACCTTAAACATGCATTAAAAAGAGCGACTGAGCATCTACTCAGTTCTATTGATGCAAGCTTTAGGTGCTCGTTGTATATGAGGTCAGGCCCACACGCCTTGTTATTCTTTGATTCTCGTATAGCCATCATGACCTCCATATGAGTGAGCAGCTCTAATTCCTCTAGTAAAATAGGGATAGGTGGTGATTGGATAATAAGGCGAGTATTCCTGCCTTGTAAAACAACTGTCAGGTGGTCTTCCCATGTCTCTATTGGAATGTTCCTAGGATATTTTGGTTGCCTAGGGTTCCGCTCCTTATAAGGGTTATGTTCTGCTTCTTCGATCAGTTTCCTTTCTTCTTCCTGGTGGTAGGATTATTTGGCCGTTTGCAGTATGTCCTTGTACTTCTTCCGCTTGAGCCGATAAACCTGCAGAAGATGTACTGACGGATTAATGCGAGCTATGTGTAGAGCTTCTAATGCATTATCAAAATCATCTTATTTCATGATGATATCTCCATTAGTTTAATTGTTACGGCTCTTAGTTCATACTGTAACGTACGAGTGGCGTTAAAATTTTCAGTTCTCTCAGCTTTCGCGGGATTTTGAAATAATTATCTGGATTCAAATTGACCGCTTCTCTATGCTTGACAGTAGTTGGTATTTTGGTCAGTAGATAGAACCAGTATACTCCTGGAGATGAGGCTTTATGTTCTTTGATATTGAATATTTGTTTATGAGTGTTCATATGACATGTGCTTTTCATGTGATCGCTTTTGCTGTATAGTCTTATTGATATTGGTAGCAGAAGTGTACTAATTAGGAATATAGGTAGGCAATCATTAAAATGGCCTAGGAATAAAGAAAAGAAGAAGGAAGATGGCACACTAACACAAGGAGAAAGATGCAGGAGGAGGATGTTTTAGAAGAATGCAAGTCATGCAGTTATACACTTCACTTTGAACTTATTTTCCCACTAATGAAATTCTTTTCGGTACAAAAGATTCATTATCTCTGAAAGTAACAGCACCATAGAAAATAAATTTGCAACTTGAGTTTTACTATGTATGTACAATGATTGAAAGGTCTAAATGATAAGGTCTAAACATTGGAAAAAATATATTATTTCAATAATAATAGCCATTATTAAAACTTTTAAATTGATTCCTTTCTTAAAATTGCATATGACGAAAATGTTATCCGTTTGTAAGTAAGAATTACAATACAGACACTACGAAAGTTGGAAACTGAATATTTGGCTTAATATAATGAATGGTTTTAGATATAATGTACTGATACATAATTTTCTTAAATTCGCAACAATAATAAATATTCAGATAAGCATTTATGAACCCAGGACTCTGTGAATTCATTTACCTATTACTACACCCACATACTAGAAGCAGCTGAAGTTTCTCGAACATCAAGTGCATGGTTCCAGAGGTAGTCATATTTTTTATCAAACATGCGTTGTGGTGGTTAACGCCCCCTTAATATCAATATCTACTTTAATGATGAGACACATACAATGAGAGACATATCTCACGTTGCAAACAAATCTTATTCAATACAGCCATGCACACGTACAGCGAAAGATCACGTACTTTGTATGTTGAACACTTACTCGTTTAAGTGATTTCCACTTCCACCACTTTCTCGTTCCTGGAGATCTTCTTGCACATCCTAGGGATAAGATGGAATAATGTATTTATGTGCTGATACTTTTACACAAATAACAAACCATGTAATTGTACAGCACTGGTCAGCTAAAGTGAAGATACATTCTCTAACGACTTTCGTACTATCCATCACATCCTGCAGCCAGAGATGAACATAATACAGATACAGTAAGTTGTTGTTGTTGATTGATTTAGGGGCTTAACGACATCGAGGTTTTGTAGCCCCATGTTCTTGGTTGTGTGTAGAACTTGTCTGAAAATATGTATGATTGTGATGACTGTATTAGTGTGCACAGTTGTAATTCAGATGATTGGGTAGGAGGCGGCCATGGCATTCAGTTAGGAACCATCCCAGCATTTGCATCGAGTAGAAGTGGAAAACCATGGAAACCAAGTTCATGTTTGGCGGAGGTGGGAATCGAACCCACCTCTTCTCAGTTTTGCCTCACAAGGCTGAGTCTATCCCGTTCCAGCCCACCCCCAGACCAGAATTAAATATCTTGGCAGAGTCGGGAATCGAACCCGGGCCTCCACAGTGAAACGGATACAGCAAGTGGTTATGACCCTCAATTCTGAGACTTATAATGCACTTTCTCCTTCCAAGAACAAGTCTTCTTTCAGTATGTACTTACAAATAAAAGTATTAGCAATCACTTTCTCCGTATGGTTCTAGAGCATTCCTGTATGTCGAACTCACATCTTCAATTACTTATTATTATCTTGAATGTAGGTCAACTACATGTTCTTCCAATGCTCCAGATTGGGAAGGAGGTTATTATTATTTTTATTGAATCTCCAAAGTGCAGGGTACCCTATTTTACCATAAGGCATGTCAGGGTTGTAGTTTATACAAAATATACAATTTCTCTGATAAAATCTAATACATAAACAATAAAATAGACAAGAACAGAAAAGAAAAGATAAAAGTATGATATGTTGTACAATCCTTAATACAGTTGTTGATTGAGTCTTCAGTCTTTTGACTGGTTTAATGCAGCCCTCCATGTCTCCCTGTCCTGAGCTAATCGTTTCATCTCTACATAGCTACCACACCCTAGATCTGAGGCAATCTGTTTAACATATTCTAACCTGTTCTTCCTAACCTCTTACTTTGAGATCGTTAAACTTTGATTTCATCGATCACTTCCTAGTTCGCCCTCTATTACTCTTACCCACTACAGCCAAATTCATTAACCTCTGAGGTAATCTCGCCTCCTGCCATTCTCATCACAGAACCCACCATATAAGTCGGCTAACACGAACAGCTTTATCTAACGTGTTCATTTCTAACTTAACCTTTAACTACACATTACGAGAATGCATACACCTCCTGCCATTGTCTCCAACTATTCATCTCAGCAATCATTAGTGCTACCCTCACATAAGTTACCTCTAGCTTTTGTATCATATATACTAAATCTGCCACTCACTTACTGTACTTCAATAAAGCAAGGGTGGTCCAAATACTAAACGATGTAGAAAGAGTTCGTCGCTACAGTAATGTCTTTCTTAAACAATACTGTTGATCCCATTTGAGAACTCACTGCATCAGCTGTTATACACCGCGACTCTTTATATCCCCCAAACACAACCAACATGAGAGAATGCACGGCCTAAGTACTTAAAATGTTCTAACTGCTCAAATATACTTTCTCCTACCTGGCATTCTGTTTTCTTGTGTTACTTCCTTGTGTGTGTTTGGGTCTTCAGTCTTTTGACTGGTTCGATGCAGCTCTCCCTGTCCTGAGCTAATCGTTTCATCTCTACATAGCTACCACATCCTACATCCCAGGCAATCTGTTTAACATATTCTAACCTAGGTCTACCCCTACAGTTATTGTCCTCGAACCTTCCTTCCATAACTAAGCTTGCTATTCCTGGGTGTCTTAGTATGTGTCCTACCAACCTATCTCTTCTCTTCATTAACAGTCGTCCGAAACATCTCTCCTCTCCCACTAGTCATAATACCTCTTCGTTTGTAACCCTATCTGATCTTTATCATTCTCCTGTAACACCACATTTCAAACGCTTCAATTCTCCTCTTTTCTGCTGCACCAATAGTGCAAGTTTCACTTCCATAGACCACCACGCTCCCGTCAAAGGCCTTCAAAAATGACTTCCTAATACCTAAATCCTTAATACTAGAGTACTAAAATACAAAATATCAGATCATAATATCTACAATACCCGTGTTAAACAGCTATTAAGAAGACAATATCAAGTTATATGTGTTAAAATACATAATCAATAAATTCTGAAAATTGAAAAGAGCAATTTTTTTTTATAAAATATGAAATATAGTGGTTTTTTGTAATAGCAGCTGCAAGTTAACAAATGCTCTCTCAAAAGCAGGACAGTTGAACAGAATGTGTTCTACAGTTTGCAGAAGCACAGTGAGACATTTTGTGTTGGAATTTTGAAACGCTCGAAGTAAACATTCAATTTACCATGTCCTGATAGCACTTGAGTTAAATGAAAGTTGCACACTATATATTTACATCCCAGCCTACTATATACATTTGAAAAAAAAAAAAAAAAAACATTCTTTGGTTACTAAGCCATTTTTGCTTGCTAACCACGATTCATTCCAACGAGAGAGCATTTCATCCTTTATGGTTCTTTTGAGAAAAGAAATAGGGCATTTAGTATAACTCTCTAACAAATTAGAATTACAAGCTTCTTTGGCCAATTGGTCAGCTCTTTCGTTCCCTTTTATTGCGGAATGTACTTTGATATATTCTCTCTCACATGTATTGCCACATTGTGTAAATTATATTTACTTTTTATGGAGTTCAGCGTCCCTAGTGAGTCACTGAGTATAATCGCACACGTATTTTTTTATGCACCACTCGGCTGTTTTCAATATTGCAAGCAACTCGGCTTCAAACACAGAACAGTATCCCTTTAGTTTTTTTTTTTTTTTTTTTAAGAATGAACTTCGTCTTCACCCTCATATACGACGAAGGCGCAGCCCACAAGTGTTTCGCTGCTGGAAATGCGAGAACCATCTGTGTATATTAAATGGCTGTGATCCCTGGTACATGGGTGGTAAAATACAGAGCTCATATAATCTGCTTTTTCCGGCGGCAATATGATGTACAGGAAGTTCAAGTTCCACTCCTTCCAAACCCCGCGGATGCATACTATTCTGCTCGGAGTTGACAGAGTTGACATGCTGAGTCCTGTGAGATGCAGAGGTTCTACAGCAGAAATAATAAGGGCAGCATCGGTTAATATTGTACGGTAAGCGCGTGATGCGTAATACAAAGCCTCTTTGAATTTGAGACAATTCCTTTTGCGCCCATTTTCTTATGTAGAACATGTTCGAAAGCAGTGACACAATAAAGCACCATTGGTTCAGCAGCTCCACGATATAATCTTCAAAATTTCTCAGTTTAGTCCAGGGTGGGTCGTGCTGCCATTCTCAGGCTCCTATACAATATAGCTGCTTTGGTTTCCGAATGTTGAAAGTGCGATCTAAATAAAACGTTGCAGTCTTAAATTATTCTTCAATATGTCATGCTGTATGTCTGTTAGATAGTCAGTCTGGAGGCTGGTTGGATCCTACAAAAGCACCACCATAGGTTATGTGGTAGAAACCCACAAAACCGAGGCAGCACTGTAATGAGTCGTACTAGGCAAGGTGAGGAGTGAGGAAGTTTGCCATTGCTTTCCTCACTGAGTCTCTACAGCTGTACTAACCCTATGAGCAGAACCTTTCACAACATCCACAGGCACTGACTGTGCCCTGAGGCCATTACTCAGCACCATCCATACCTCAGTAGCTTCCATATAATCACGGCCATGATTGAGACTGAGACATTGGTGAAAAGCCACATTTTACTCTAGCGTGTGCCAACAGACAATTGCAAATGTACTGCATTCATCAAGAGATGGTAAGCAGGCAGACCTTTACACTTAGGCTATTAAATCTACAATATCTAATACTGCTATAAGTTAGAACCATCCCAGCCATTGCCTGGAGTTCATGAAAAGAAACACAGAAGACCATTCTTGAGGGTAGTCAAACCCGCCTCCTCCCTGTAGCATTCATGGGATGATCTCGGAACAGAGTATAAATATCCCAAATAAATTATCATACCTAGACTTCAAGTCCACGGAGGGCAACTAATACAACGTGATAATGCCAAACATAAGCTAGCTTCAAGTAATATACCTTCTGACATTGTCATCATAATGCATCCCCCAATAGCTCAGTGATCAGAACAACACCGCACAAAGCCGGCAATCCGGGTGGAAGTATCGTATGGGAGAGATACTTTAATTCGCCATCCTTCCATCAAAATGGATTTTGCTTGCTGTACAAAACACAACCTAATAGCCAAACGCTTCGGTTTGTCATCTACAAAATTGTGAAAACACAACTCTTAATCCCGAAATGCTAGGATATGTCTCATAAAGAGGAATGAAGATACTTACCTCTCTCAGTTCGGAAGATAATGTTTCTGTTTTCTTGCATGGAACGATCACCGTAATAGAAGATTCCTCAATTTTAATCTCCGTGTGATGGTCTGTATCGTCCTGCAAAGAAATGACTTGGTTCACAATTATGTTCCTTTGTGTAGGTGGAATTATATCTTTCAGAAGACTTGTAAATTTGCACTGAAAGATTCAAGGAATCAAATAACACACTGAAGGTAATTCAACCGCCCATTCATAGTTTTCTTACGTCAACGGCAACATGGCAAAAAACTAACAGTATTTGTCCTGTTTATATCTGAAAGCATTTTAGTAAGTAGAATGCAAATACATTTGGCATTGATTATTTGTTATTGTACTTGATAGCAAAATGTTTGTTGAAATCCGTATTGATAGATGAATTCTAAAGTGTATAATATACACCAATCAATACTTGAACTACAATATATATATTATATGTTATAAGATGGGTACATGTTTCGACCGAACATTGAGGTCTTCGTCAGCACAATTAAGAATGAAAATACTAATGATGTACTTAAGTCTAATGATGAATATTTAATATAAAGAATTTATAAGACAAATTATAACTAAAAGAATAAAAAGAAATATTAAAATGGATATCACCAACATGTAATTAATGGAAATAAAATATAATATTGAGCTTCACACTATATATTTTCAAAAAATACAGATAGAAAACAAGTAATATTGTAATAACAAGTGTAATTAAAAAACACAAATAAAATATTGAGCTTTACATTAAAAATTCCAAACATTCGTATAAAAATTAAATATAGAAATAACAAGTGCAGAATATCAATAAATACGTTAGCTGAGTTGCCTGAAAATGACAAAAATTAAATCTTCTTTCGACATGAGGTGTGTAAATTTTGCTTCCAGGTGCCAAAGAGTTAGTGCGTCTTTTGAATGTTTCTCTATGAAACCTATGGTTATCGTCAGCCGTGTTGTATAGATCAGTGGCAATTCGGATTTTAACCAAGAAGTGTTCAGTATGATGCATATGTGTCATGTGTAATAAAATTTGAATATTAATTCCTCGGAATGCAGTAAATAATGTTAGGTTACATATGAATCCTCTATAACATACCTTATACTCTTTTCACGAAAATGCGGGATGTGTAATTTCTTCATATTACTGTGTTTGCTTATAAACAAAAGCAACGATGATAACATGTGTTCAGAAATCTCGTAGCGAGCAGTGTTTGATTTACTCTCTTGAGACCACATTAAAGCAATATTAATCTCAAGCATACCTAAGGCACGGAGGAATTAAACGGGAAAGATAGATACATTCCACAGTACAGGGGCAGATACTTGAAATTTCATTTCGTATCACCTCACTTGTAATACATAATTGACGTTGTCAGTATTGCGCAATGTGATAAATATATAGAACTGAATATGAATATTAGGTAGACAACAGTTTAAAGCTTTTCTGAATGAAATTGCCTATCACGGTGCAATAATGGCTGAGGCGCACCGCCATAGACCATCTTGAACGTGTTTTCGCACGGTGACTTCGTGCCAGTCCAAAATGACCCACATTCCTCTTCCTCCATTCGACGATCCGAGAAACACTGAGAAACCCTCAAGATCAAATTAACAATACGTGTGTACTATTGGAGGCTATCATGAAGGGTGGACAAACATTATATTGACAGTCACCGCTAGCAGTAGAAACAGTCGTGTTGACGTGCTCCAGAACACACACGTCTCGCGGGCTAGCCAATGTTTAGCAAGGGGCTATCTATTTCATACCAATGGATCTCCTCGACTCCCTACCGCCAAATTCAGAAATGCATGTCTTGTCGAAAACTGTTCGGACAATTTACAAGTAACACTCAAAAAACGAATCAACTAACTTTCCCTGGTTTAGGTTCCACGGAAATACATTATACATTTTGAAACAATGAAGTTTAAAGTCTCTTTAACTGATTGAGGTTGAGTGTTGGATTTTTGCACTAAAATGTTATCATTAAGGCTGTGTTTCAACCTTCGACAATTTTGCCAGCAGAGTGAACCTGCATTACCAATAAATTAGCTACTGTTGGCACAGCATGGGTTGTAGACTTCTCTTACTGTGGAGCCCGGAGTGCCAGTGAAATGAACCTGTATTACCAATATATCAGTTACTGTTAGCACAGCATGATCACCTGCATTTGATATTCCGATTTGACTGCCGAGCACTTACCTTCGTACATATCACCATTGGCGCCCGCTGAATTTTTTCAGAGGAGGGGATGGGGGAGGGGGGCATGTTATAATTTTCGCTTCATTACCCCACACCTCCAACTTTCGTTGCTGCATTATGGGAAGAATGGGAGAAATATTTTGTTTTAGTTCAGTGTTTTTGTCCTTTGAAGTTCGCTTTCTTATTTTGTGATTCATTGTCAAATACAGGTAAAAACAGGTAATAATCGGCAAAAATAAAAAATCAAGCACTTCATTAAAATGGTATTGTAAATCCAGTTCGTCTGATTTCTGTATAACTGGAGATATTTTCAGATACCGTATACCGTATATTTGAATCACTGTGAAAATATCCCTCCATATGAATCTGCCCAATAATTAAAATAGCACTGTTTCCAAATATCTAGTTGGTACTGGCCGTTACGGCAGATCCATCATGATTCGCGTCTTCTTCATAGCCTATCGTGAATACTACGCTTTTCTCTTCTTAACATAATGAAACTTGTACGAAGTTTATTTATTTATCGTATGGCTTTTAGTGCCGGGAGTGTCCGAGGACATGTTCGGCTCGCCGAGTCTGTAGCTGCTTCCAGCGGACACCCTAAAGGGTGAGCTACACGTTCCGTTCAATTTCAAGTAGTTCCAACTTTCGCCACCAGATATCAATGATACCTAGTGATGAACGTTGGAATTTTGATAGAGCGTTCTGACGAAATCTAACCTAAGTGATATATACGAAGTGATACATTCGAATTGTAGGTTACGCAAAATTACTGTATGTCACCCATGGTTTTAGCAAATTTTCGTTTAAGAAAGAAAATATTTCGTTTTATGAATGTTGAGTAAAATATATAAAACTCACTAAATCACGTACTTCTTACGTAGTCGCTTTGATAAAGATATATACACCGCAGGATCATTTAACTATTATGA
Organism: Meconema thalassinum; assembly: GCA_946902985.2. Lineage (NCBI taxonomy): Eukaryota > Metazoa > Arthropoda > Insecta > Orthoptera > Tettigoniidae > Meconema > Meconema thalassinum. The sequence continues at coordinate 123,255,769 of OX336397.1, forward strand.
ATTTGTGGTATTTTAAGAATGTCACATATATTTTCGTGAGTTAAGAAGCTGCCAATGCCGGTTCTGTAATTATCTTCTTCCAGAAGCACATCTTTATCAATACCTCCTTGAACTTTGGCTTTATCACCTCATTGATCTACTGTATACTGAATTGTAACTTTTAGTCGGTCAACACGAGTATAAGCCCAATTAAATTAGGATTGAATTAGCTACTCCGCTCATATAAGTACATGTTGCCTGCCTTGTAAGAGGTTTCCATTGGAATCATATACAACATTAGGAAGTCTATCACTATTGAGTTCACCATTTTGTCTTGACTGACCTGCCGTCTACATTCGATTGAGAATGCGAATCTCAGTCGCTTCGATATCAGCACAAACATCGCAGGACAGATAGATTGCTTCCATTGTAGAACATGTTACACTACAGATTAAGAATCTACAACAATGGTAGATAGCTGTTCATTCGTAGCAATGATTTCCTTGTTCTCACGAAATGAGCCACCGTACTATTGCACACCTTTAAAAAAATGTGCAGCATTTCGCAGTACGAAAAACGATCACGGTATGGCAAAACGGCGCAAAACTAGACGAGAGTATAAAACAGTAGGGTCCGTATTTAGGGCTCCTGACGCCTCTGGGCAAAATAAAAAAATAAAAATATCTACTACGCCCGACATTATTAAAGTTTCCTTAACACATGGGACTATTTCTTCTTCTCTGTGTGTGTTTAACTATGAGTGGCAAACACTATAAATATGCGTTTAATAAAATAGCATATAGAAAAAATTCTTAATAAGAATTTACATGAAACTTGAACCCATATCATACACAACCAATGGCTAAAACACCAAATATTTAAGTAACAAGGGGCTTCCTTCTTGCCTGTTATTAGCCAACAAGTTTAGGATTTCGACATTAGTACAATTTCACTTTCAAGTCGGATTCAACAGCATGAACACCAAGATGACTAATACGATCCTTTTTATATGTCCTTAAATAATCAACACTGCAAATATGCGACAGTGAATACTCTCTTGACGCTTAACGCCCAAGCGGTTTTGTACAGTTTTCCAAAAAATATTTCCGCCCCTAAAACCTGCCCAGTTTGTCCCGCCGTAATGATGGACCTGAATACAGTAAATGATCCAATATTGTAAGTGTGACCTTGACGGACTACTGTCAGCAAAGAAAACCTTGTTTTAAAGGTTGAGGTCCGCTAGCGGTGTTGCAATGTCTAGAAATATCTCCAAAACGTGCTTTCATATAGTCACTGCCGAAGTGAGGTGGCAAAAGTAGAACCCACTCGTGGTAGTGTTGGGGAAACATACGGTATTTAACACTCGCCATAACCATATTGAAAATTACCGACAGCGGTAGCTACGCTCGCTAAAGCGCAGCACTAGGCCATGGGACCAAGCTCTCTGCGGACTCGGTGGACGTGGGTTCGAGCACCACCGTCGGCCATCCTAGAAATATTCTTCCGTGGTTACCCATTTCTACTCCAGGCAAATGCTGGGACGGTAACTTATGACAGACTGCTTCCTCCCACATCCTTGCCAGCTCCATTCATTTAATCTCTCATTTACTCCTCGCATGAGGTTGGTGTCAGGAAGGGCATCCGGCCACTAAACCATCCGCCACATAGGATTTCATCGCATCTCATCCTCGACCTCGTTGGAAACGGGAATAATAAGCGGTAGACGTACACAAAAGCCATATTGAAAACTGGAGCTATGGTTTCATGACAGCATTAGAACCATTTTTTAATGTAAATACCATACAGAGAAGTTATTATGTCAGCAATATTAAAGAAATTTTCTGTTGTAACAGTTGCCATTTGACTATCAGTAACTTATATGTTTGAAATAAACTCGTGTGACATGAACAATCGAATATCAACATTCTCGGAAATCCAGTTGGGGGGGGGGGGGGGGGCGCACGGCCACCTTCCCCCCACCCCCTCCCTTCCTTCTCCCTCGTGCGGGCGCCCATGTCATTTTTGGATTATATGTTAAAAAGATCAAATGGGTTCTTTGACATGACACCATCGTATGACATGGTGTCGTAATTTTTGCCGCCTTTCAAAAATCACTTTCCAACCAGCAAGCTTGGGGTTGGTAGTCCGACACGATAACCACTCACCCACCGTGACAGTCAATAAATAATAAATAACACAGACACAGTCTAGGAGGATGTTCATAGTAACAATACATAGTGCATACGAATGAAATGTATGCCCATATACATTACAATATTTCTTCGTAACATTGCTCAAGTGTTTATAAAAAAGCGAAAGCGCACCAGCATAACTGAGATTAGGATGATTTGTAACCTTCCAGTGGGCGCTACTAATCTGACAGGCACACGAGTAAATTCATATCTCGTTTTCGTCATTCACGGGGGCAAAGCTACTTCCACGTTTCAGTACTTACCGTAGGCTACCTTTATCCACATGACATTCAAGTCCATATGGGCCAGTTTGTCAAGTCTGCTCTTGTTGCAAAAGTGAACTGACAGGCTCATTGCGCCTGATCGTGCACCATTACGTAATATGCAGAGACTGTACGAGTGTATTCACTATTGCAGCAAAACTGTTCTTCAGCAAAGATTGTATTTTTTTAAATTCTGATTTCTGAGGTGTACCCACCAGACAGGCTTAATCCGCCCACTGGCACTATAGTTAATATTGCGCCCGACAGAAAGTTAAGTATTTAACTTATGTTTCGCACCAAACTTTTTTTTAGCAAGAAACGTTTGTCCTTACTTTGATTTGCACATCGTTATACTTTTTCAGTTTCCAGGGGGGGGCATGCCCCACCCCTGCCCTCCACTGCGGGCGCCCATGCATATCACTAGACTCATCCAGCAGATTATCAGAGGGTAACTGGCCAACGAAAAACATACAATCTGTACCATGCTACGTGTAGCATTAAAATATAAACATCCTGGTTAACGAACTATTTGGTAGCTGGTATTAAGTCCCTAAACCATGCACATCACTAAGATTGCTATGTCACACGATATAGCCTACTATTTGGTAGCAGGTATTAAGTCCCTAAACCATGCACATCACTAAGATTGCTATGTCACACGATATAGCCTACTATTTGGTAGCTGGTATTAAGTCCCTAAACCATGCACATCACTAAGATTGCTATGTCACACGATATAGCCTACATAATAAATACAACTCACCATATTCGAATGTTGATGTTATTCAGTCGGTCAACACGATTGTACTCCATTAATAAATACATGGATATCCAAGTGCACAGTATTTATTAATCTCGTGCATTTTTTCTCAGGATTAGGGAACAACCCATCACTATTGGTTACTATCTTGTTGACCGAATTAAAAACATCAAATTTCGATTACTGAGGCACCACTGAAAAATGGCTTCAAACATCAAAATACTTACAATCTCATCTGGCTCACCCTTAATGGACGGTTGTTGTTGCTGCTCCATAACGTTCAATAAACTACCTACAGAACATACAAAGTGCGCTTAAGAGTTCGTACTTATACCAGTACGCCAAATCATCGTCATAGGCTATATAAAACACCAAATGACACGACACTCGACTTTATATTATATAAGTTATGCTGTAATATCGAGTAAATTATTAAGGTACAATGAGGAATTACTGGTGCAAAGCTTGTGGAGCAGTGAAATGAAGCATCCTATAATTGGTTTCTCTATTCCTACCAAGGCTATACACAAACTGGAGCTCAATATGATGGGGCAGGCGGGATTGTCAGACGCTAAATTATAATTATTTCAAACCTAACAACGTGAAAGTAAACTCAAATTACTGCACGGTATCGTAATAACAAATTGGCAATTAACTGGATACAGTGAGTTCAGTAAAACCAAGAAAATATATCGAGTTACTAGGAAACCACTTCAAACCAAACACAAGATATCGCCCTCACTGAACCAACATTGAACGAAAGGGATTGAATGATGTGATATAACAGCTTAGGCTTTCACGGCCGGCGTTCATAATTAAGTACAAGTTTTTCGGGCGTGTAGGCCGTGCTCCAGACAGGATATCTCCCGACGTTTCACCGGAAACTGCGTCAGCAGTGAGCAAGGAAAGGAGCGGAACCCTCGATAATGTCGGACGCAGTTTCCGGTGAAACATCGGGAGATATCCTGTCTGGACCACGGCCTACAAGCCCGAAAAACTTGTACTTAATTATTGAATGATGTATTTATTTTTACAAACTTATATACATTTTCATTTTGTAACTTGTATAATCGTCGTTATAATGAAGTTCCTTGTTACATTTAAACCTGTGTATCCTCGACAATTAAATATAGGCTAATTAATCTATACAGGGCACGAACATGTCCAAGCAGAACTCAAGACTCAGCTTCAGTACTAAATTTAGCCAAGTCTCTGGAAAGGATTACAAATATCCCTACAATGAACTCAAAATTCTCAGATTTTAATATATCGCTGGAGGTACACCAAAGACATGAACTTGGTGACGATATTGCGAGCAATAGCCGTTAAACAACACAAACCACGACCCACCGATTATAAATAGTGTGCGGTACCGTAATTGTGAGATTATGGATGCACATCTAAAAATTATCAGGTCATTCTCTTCTCTTCGCCTTTTGAGACCACATAGGATCACTTTAACCAACCATTAGTTCGTCGACTTGTAGGAACTGTAGGCCTACGAGCCCACTACTTCTTCATTTGTAGCCTATTGATCGTCTTGCCCTTCCTTGGGCGGAAAATATTCTTGTTGGAATTTTCTTTTTTGTGGGTGGATAATGAAAAGTCATATTTTTGAGAGCTGTAGTTAAACTTTTTTATTAGCAGCATCTTCAGTTGTTGGGCCAATTTCTTTTAAGTCCTCTCTGATTTCTTTTAACCATCGGCATCCAGTTGTTGGTTTTTATTTTTATTAAGCAAGATTGTACTGTATTCCTAGTTGTTTTAGAAGACGTTAATCTGGCCTTCTCACGATGTGCCCAAAGAATCCTAGTGGGTATCAGTACCGGTAATGGGTTCTAGGTTGTTATAGACCATATTGTCAGGTAGCGTATTATTCGCCATTGCCCATCTCTTATATAACCTTTATTGATACAAGTTCTTCCAATCCGCCATTCGATCTTCTGTAGGCCTAATCTATCGGTTTTATAATCTTTATTTAGATGGAATAATGTTTCTGCTGCGTATGTGGCTTCCGGTTTTATGACACTATTGTAATCACTACGTTTACATGGCGAACTCAAATCGATTTGAATACGATCTGGTGTTCAGTACGATGCCCGTTTACATGATCAGTCTTAGTTTGTATTGAAATCGATTTCAATACGGTTTATAATTCAGGGTGGCCAACCTGCAGTTATGTTGGCTAACCCGTATTAAGCTGCAAAACATAAAAGACGCGTAAATACAATCCGACGTATTTTTGGAGATGTGTAGTACTAATATCACTAGAGCAATTGATGAAATATAGTTGAAGGTGCGGTGGAGTAGTGCTACCAACTCAACGGTACTCACTCCATTATCTCCCATAGCTCTACACAGCAGCTCTCATAGCTCTAGACAGAATCGATAATTCGCACTCTGGTGTTACATTTTTGTACTAATTCATTTAACAAATTGGCTGTTCAAAAGCGATGATGCGTACTCTGAAGTTACATTTTTGTACTAATCTGCTCTAAAATTGTGATTGGCTGCGATTGGCCACCTTTACAGTAAATACGTTCCCATCGATTTCAAATTAGAATGTAAGTTATGTCATGTAAGCGGGCAACGCAATTAGTACGTTACCGTATTGAAATTTATATGAGTTTGCCATGTAAATTCTTTTCTTCTCGTTGGGGTTTGGGCATAGACGAGCACGTTACCCAGTCATGATCATGTCATGTAAATTTAGTGGTATGGTACCGGTATCGGACAAAGATAGGTAAGAACGGTTACTCCAGCTTTGAATTCAACTTCGATCACCCACGCATGCACTGTGGCGCCTCTTGAGAACGTACAACAATTTAAATGTTTCGCGCGGGAACTTTGAACCGTAACCTGTGGTCAGCTGTAGCTTACTCACCCCCTCCTCCCACCCCCGCCGCCCCCACATTCCACTCGTCCCGAGAATGTGTATTTCAATGGATAGTATCAATCTCATTGATTTATTATGGTTTCATAGAACATAGAGCAAACTTGAGACAACTTGTCCCTTGTCTGTGAGGAATAAAAGTTAATTATTGTTTTAAGACCTAACATCTAGGTTATTGACCCACAAATTAATATAGGCAGGCATACACTGCTATAAATAGACTAAGAAAAAAAACACAGGAAATAAATATGAATTAGACCATTGCCAATTAAAAATACACCAAAATTTTGCTCTCACTAAATGGAATATTTAAAGGAAATCAGGATGTAAATAAGGAACTTGGAACAATATAAAATAATTACAAAATCAAGTCCATATACTGCGGTGTATATTATACATTTCTCATTCTTACATAGATAGCCTACATTCAGAGTACTGTACTTCATTTCAACATAGATTTGTCATTCCATTGCAGAGCCACCAAACATTATAGACCTGCAAGAGAAAAAAAAAAGTAATATAACCAAACATGGCAAAGTACATCTCTTAAAGAAAAATCATGAGAGACAACTGCAGTAACATTGGTCATGAATATTAATAATACAGATAACGCACAATGTGCAGATTTCATACATTAACCTCGACAGAAGAAAGGGAGGTTTTTCTTTTGTCACAGTAAAGGACGTGGTATCTATCACAACATTTGTAACACAGATTACAAATGCACTGGTCTTCTGGTTGGTGGTAGCTCTTGTTCTGGCAGATAAGGTGGTGAAAGTCATGAATATTATGCACTCTTATTCAGTGCATCCAATAGGTCACCTTCCTCTGGATCTAACAGAATATGCAATGGCGGCCATTGGCGGTATTCAATCCCCCACCCCTTTTCACTTTGATATTACACAGTCCAGCCTAAATATTATTCATGCACCCAGACTAACACAATGATGATGTGTATTTGTCACAAGTACCAAATACCGTGGTGTTGGGCCTCTGCCTCGCACCCAGAGGCCCCGGGTTAGATTCCCGGCTCCGTCAGGGATTTTAGAAACTGACGTGAGGGCAGGAACGGGGTGCACTCAGCCTCGTGAGGACAATTGAGTAGCTGCCTGACAGTGAGGCAGCGCCCCGATCACGAAAACGGCCAAGCGGGAACCGATGCGCTGATCAAGTGTCACCCCAATATCTGTAGGCCAAATGGCTGGGCAATGGTAGACCTAGGCCCTTGATGGGCTGTAGCGCCAGGGCATGGTGTCCACAGGCAGGAAAAGTCAGGAATAGTCAGGAATTTTGTTTTTGATCAGGAAAAGTCAGGAAATAGTGTGAAAATATAGCGTGAGTCAGGAAAAAATGGCAAAAAGTATTAGAAAGTCAGGAATTTGATATTAACCATATTAACTCCTTCAAGTTCTACTTCAGGAACTGTGACACCTGTAGAATCTTTCTGTTATAAAGATGAAGTCACAAGTGCCGAAATAAAGTGGGCCCTTAATGTCGTCCAAAATAAATTCTCTTAATTCTTGTGAAAATATTTCAGAAACCTTCAGGAAAATGTTTCCTGATAGTGCAATTGCAACAAAATTTCAATTGGGGAAGACGAAATGTTCATATGTCATCAATTATGGATTAGCTCCATACTTTCATAATTTACTGCAAGATGAAATTCTTTCATGTGATAATGTTATCTGCTTTGATGAAGCATTGAACAAAGTTGTTCAGCGAGGTCAGATGGACCTATTTGTGCGTTAACTTGACATCAACAGCAATAAAGTTAACACCAGATATTTCAACAGCATCTTTATGGGACATGCAACAACTCAAGACATTTTAGAGGCTTTCAACCAGGGAATCTCTCCTCTTGCTAGAAAGAGTATTTTACAGGTGTCTATGGATGGGCCGAGTGTAAATTTGAGTTTCATAAAAAAGTTCAGTGACCAAATAATAGAAGATAATGCAGATGGCAAACAACTCGTTAACCTTGGTGTTTGCGGCCTTCACGTTGTCAATGGAGCCCTACAAACAGGAAAGCATTCTGTAAAGTGGGACCTTCAATTATTTTTGAGAGACATGTATTATGTATTGAACGACTGTCCTGCACACCGAGCAGAGTACTTTGATTTGTGTATTATTGCATTATAATTTACTTTATTTTGGATTTTAAATGAATAAAGAGGCGAGCGTTGGGCAGCTGTGGGAATGGTGTAGGCTGCAAATTAAAAAAATATATATTTGTTTGCGCAATAAACCTTTCCTCCGATGTTACAATGACTTCACGAGTCAGGAATTTTGTTGAAAAATGGTCAGGAAATGTCAGGAAAAGTCAAGAAAATTTACATTGAAAATTCTGTGCACACCATGCAGGAGTTATTACCAATTATCGTAGTTAACCCGAAGAAAGCCTAGCACTATTTTTCAGAATTTACAATAATTTAGTCACGAGGAATGTTGATTAGAACATTACAATTAAATTATTCAAATGACCAAACAAATTGTGTAGTTACTTAGAATTATCTTGCAGGGATTCTAGATTAAAGAAGGAAATAAGATAGGCAAAATCATTGTTTGCAGACTGTTATGCCTCTCAGTACCCAGTCTATCATGCAAGCCTTTGTAAATAAACAAACAAATAAACCTACAAGTGATTAAATGGCATTTGGGTATTCACACATATGACATATAGAGGTAATCCTTCTCTTCCCCAAAGCAGCTGTAAAATAGTTTTAGCCTCCCATATGCACATGGTTGATGAAGCTACACAAAAATGTACAGGATAAAATTTAAGACCTGTATCACATAACACTGACAGACAGTAGCAGACATTTACAGACAAGATTTGCATTCCGCTCCTGTTGATGGGGCCAGATGACAGCAATTGTCTACCCCTTAAAACAACTCCTCACACCCACCTTATTGGCTGATACGGTTTGAGGAAGGTAGCCTAATGCTACTCACTTGCTTAACATGGTGTCCACAGAATTTTCAATGTCAATTTTCCTGACTTTTCCTGACCAATTTTCAACAAAATTCCTGACTCGTGAAGTTATCATAAAGTCGGAAAAGAGGTTTATTGAGCAAACAGATATATATATATATTTATTTTATTTGCAGCCTCCACCATCCCCATAGCTGCCCAACGCTTGCCTCTTTATTCATTTAAAATACAAAGTGCAATGTGCTGGGCGATGGGGTTGCCACATCCCTAAGCCAACGCTAAAAAAAAAAGCGTACAAAAGATAGGTAAACGGGGTTTTTACTCTGATTTACTGTAAAAATGGAAACTTACCATAATGTCCAGTGAGTTATTGCTTTTTATCTTCAGAGATTAGTTGAAATAGTAACATCAAAATATGGTTGTAAAACACAAAATACTGTATGGTTAATATAAAATTCCTGACTTTCTAATATTTTTGGCCATGTTTTCATACTTTTTCCTGACTTTTCCTGCCTGTGGACACCATGTTTGACCTGTGGTACGATACGAATAGGCACAACCCCATCAGGAGCCTCAAGCAGGCTACTCGTCTTTCTTACAGCAGGAATCAAACCCAGCCCTTACAGTTGTGAATCCTACGCCTTGCATACTGAGCCACCAGGGCTCTTACATAACCTAAAGACATGTGAAATAACTTACCTTTAATCAGAGTGGGTACATTATACAGCACGTATCAGGTCTCGCTGTTGAATAACTGTGATAGACTAGAATGCACCCATTACCTGTAAAACAAAAAGAAACAGGCCACTGTTACCTATTTATTTTGCTTACTCCCATAATATTCTGGTAAAAGTACAGTATCTCAGGACAGGGCCCTAATGAATACACACAGTATTACCGGTACTTACATTTTTACATCACATTGAAGTACATGTAAGTGCTATTATTCATCAAATAATATATATTTGAAAGAATTCTTACCTTGTTAGATAATAATCCTGTGAAATATCACATTTGAACCATTCACAGCTGATGACGAAGACACTCAAACTGAATTCAAATTAAACTGATTGACGCCATGTTGGAACGCCTATAGCCTTTAGCCAATAGGAAGCCTCCCTTGCTTTCACATGGGTAAACCGCGCCTCTTGAGAACGTACAACGAACTCGTCATTTAAAATTGCAGATGTCAAAAGTGACGGATCCATACAAGTTACAAGTATCGGACGAGGTTATACCACAAGACCTCTTTTCCCAGAACATGTAATAATTTTTTAAAATGCGTCCGGACAAATTTTCTATTCCGAGAATAAATGTCCTGGTTTTCTACAAACATTTTAAAACGTCGAATCTAACCATAGAAAGTCACAATATATTCCCCAGGTGTCAGCAGCAATAATAGGTTTAAATTTAATTCCGATAACCACCACCGCCCATGCATGCATAGTGCCGCCTCTTTAGGCAACACATGAAACTTAAGTTTCTGCGCGGGAAATTTGAACCGTAACCTGCACCCCCGCGGCCGCCCGCGGCTCCCTATTCCCCTCTTCCAGAGAATGTGCATTTCGATGGTTTGTATGAATCTCATTTATTTATTTTGGCTTCATAGAATAAACTTACACAACTAGGCCCTTGCCTGTGAGGAATAAAAGTTCATCATCATCATCATCTTGCACTGTTTCCAGCCACTGGCCGGGTCTGTTTGGAACACAAGCCTCTTCAACGTCTTCTGTCTTCCCACCATCTCTCAGCCTCCACCCTTGTCCAGTCTTCTCCTCTCTTCCTCACGCTTTCTTCCACCCCCTTCAGCCTCCTGTCTCTCGGTCTTCCTCTCGGTCTCTTTCCTTCCCACTTCGTCTCGTGTACTCTCCTGGGTATCCTCTTCTCCTCCATTAGTTTTACATGTCCATACCATCTAAGTCTAGATTTCTCTGTACCATCCTGTAATGGTTCCTCCTTCATTAATTCTCTGGTCCTCTCATTTCTTATTCTGTCCATCTTTCTAGCTCCAATACTGCTTCTCAAGAACCTCATCTCACTGGCCTGTATTTTGCTCTTCTCCCTTCCTTTCATAACCCAGGTCTCCGAGGCATACGTCAGGTTAGGGACATAGTACGTCCGATATATGATCTTTTTGCTGTTCTGAGGGATATCCTTGCTCCATAACATGCTTCTCACACTCCTCCGAAATGCTTCTGCCTGCCTCCCCCGCTCATTTATTTCTCTATCGTTTCTTCCATTATCTTGTATCAGGCTTCCCAGATACTTGAAACTCTCCTCTTTCTTCAGCTGTTCCCCACCAATTGTTATTCCCGTTGTGGTTCGTTCCTTCTTCCTTGTTGTGATCACCATCTCACTCTTATTTATGCTAAATTTCATCCCATATCCTTGTATTATTCCTTCCCACACGTCCAACTGTTCCTGTACCTCCTCCTCCTCCTTGTTTCCCCAAATCAGCAAATCATCTGCAAACACCATTGCTTTCATCTTTCCTTCCTCAATTACTTGTGCCTCTCGGGTCATTATGTCATCCATCACCTCAATGAAAAGTAACGGTGACAGTGCACTTCCTTGTTTCAGGCCTTTTCTCTGCTCCAACCAATCCAATCTCTCTCCTCCCACTTTCACACAGCTCACGCTTCCCTTGTACATCTCCTTTATCCTCCTTATAGTCCATTTTTCTACTCCTCTATCCTCCAGGGACTTCCATACTTTGTTTCTGCATACACTGTCATATGCTTTCTCAACGTCCAGGAAGGCCATCAGTAGATCTGTTCCTTACTCATAGTGCTGTTCTTGTAACTGCCTTACAGCAAAAATCAAATCCACTGTGGACCTTCCTGCTCTGAAGCCATGATATTCTTCCCTCATCCCTCCTTCTATCCTTGTCCTAATTCGCTTTTCCAAAACTTTCTCGAAGATCTTTGCACAATGACTCATCAGTGTTATTCCCCGATAGTTTCTGCAATCTGTTCTACTACCATTCTTGAAGATCGGGACAATTATTCCTTTTTTCCAGTCCTCTGGGGTCTTCCTTTCCTTCCATGCTGTCCTCATCACTCGATACAACCACTGTATCCCCACCTCTCCTGCTGCTCTCACCATCTCCACACTCAACTCATCCACACCCGGTGTCTTCCCTCCTTTCATCATGTTCACTGCATCTTCCACTTCTTTCCATGTTAAGTCCTTTTCTGTTTGCAGTTCATCTTCCTCTTCCCCGCTTTCTTCCTCCTCACCATCTTTTCCATTTGGGTTCAGAAGTTCTTCAAAATATTCTTTCCACATTTTCTTCAGTTCTTCCCTATTTTCTATCTCTTGTCCCCTTTTGCTCACCATTCTAACATAATCCGTAGGATCCTTCCGCATCTTATTTTTTACCATCCCATACTCTGGACCATTTTTTGTACCTTCACTATCCTCCTTCATCATCTTTGTCCACTCTTCCATCCACTTTCTTCTCTCCTCAGCCGCAACTCTCTTTGCCTCCTTCTTTCTTTCTGGTACTCTTCCCTTATCTCTACAGTCCTATTTTGATACCACCTCCTAAAGACTCTATTCTTTTCCCTTACTATATATTTTGTCTTCTCATTCCACCATGGTGTTTCCTTCCACCTCTTCTTGCTACTTGTCCTCCCACATACTGCTTCTGCTGCACCTACTAGTGTCTTCTTAAATCTAGCCAATTCCTCTTCCACCCCTCTTTCTTCTTCTGTTGGAATTCCTTCCTTTACCATTTTGAGGTACTCGACCCTTCTGTCTTCTTCTTTCAGTTTCCATATCCTTATAAGTCTTTCCTGGTTCTCAGTCCCTTTCTTCTCCTTACTGCCTCTCAGGTTCATTACCAGCAATCGATGGTCGCTATCCAGGTTCTCCGATGGTATAACCTTGATGTCCGTGATGTTCTTATTTAGTTCTTTCTCATACAGTATATAGTCGACCACCGACTTCCTGGTCAAGTCATCACTGTACCATGTGATTGTGTGGCTCTCTCTTTTCTTAAACCAGGAGTTCCCAACTAGCAGGCTGTTCCTCTGGCAGAAGTCCAACAGTCTCTTTCCTTCCTCATTTCTTCCGCCCCAACCCTTTGGTCCTAGAACACTCTCATAATCTTGTCTTCCTCTTCCTACATGGGCATTCAGATCCCCCATAACAATCATATTTCTTCCTACCAGCTGCTTCTGCAATTTCTCTTCAAACTCCTTCTTCTCCTTGGAGGCGCAGCCTACTTGTGGAGCATACACTTGCACTATTTCTAAGGTCTCTCCCCTCAGTGCTACTTTCACTTTCATCATCCTATCACTTATTCTCCTCACTTCTTCTTTTAAACCATCTCGTACTACTACTCCCACTCCATTCCTCTTTCCCTCTTCGTTCCCACTCCAGTACAGCCTTTTCTCAGTTCTCTCCTTCCTTCCCCTTTCCACTATGTTTCTGCCAATCCCAATATATCCAACTTCCTTCTTTCCATCAAATCCACTATCTCCTCCAACTTCCCCGTCAGCGTTCTTAGGTTTAAAGTTCCAAATCTTAGTCCGTGTGTACAGCCGTGTCGTCGTCTATTAAATCCATCATGTCCGAGGCTCGTTCCATTTTTTAAAGCATTTGGTTTCATCCACTACTGGCTTGCTGGGCCTATCGTAGCTTCACCAGAGCCCCGTTAGCCGTCACTTTTCAGGGTTCCTGTAGGACCTTCACAGCTACCGTAACGGTCCCGGGGCACACGAAGTCCCCACTGTACTTCGCCCCTACAGGCGATCCCCTACTTTGTGCCGTTGCCCGTCTCCCACGACGTGGACGAAAGGTTGGACTTATGGGAGACAGGAATAAAAGTTAATGATGATAATTGTTTTAAGAGACCTAACATCAAGTTAATATACAGTAGGCCTACTCTAATAATAATAATAATATTGTATGGCCTCGGTGCCGGGTGCAAGCTTTGTAATTTGACACCCAGAGGGTAGCTTGCATGTCGAATTTCGTTGTTCCTTGAATCACTATGGAAGTCAGGGTGGTTGGATATCTAAGCTCCTTGAACACTATAGCACTTTCTAGTAGAGAAATGAGGAACTTTGTGTTGGCGGAAACTCCCGAAATTAATTTTGCCATTATGGACACGGCCTACTGTATTCAAATGGGTTCTTTGATATGCCAACATCGTATGACATGCGTGTCGCAATTTTGCCGCCTTTCAAAAATCACTTACCACGGCCAGGAGCGAACCTGCAATCTTGGGGTCAGTAGACCGACACGCTATCCACTAACACACCATGGCAAACAGGCCTACACTGTTATAAATAGATTAAGAAAAGAAACATAGGAAGTAAATAAGTATGAATAAAACCATCGCCAATACAAAATACACCAAAATTTTGCCCTTACTAAATGGAATAAGTCGCCTCCGTAGCGTAGCGGTCAGCATGGTTAGCTGCCGCCCCGGAGGTCCTGGGTTCGATTCCCGGCTCTGCCACGAAATTTGAAAAGTGGTGTGAGGACTGGAACGGGGTCTACTCAGCTTTGGGTGGTCCAAATGAGTAGAGGGGGTTCGATTCCCATCTCAGCCATCCTCGAAGTGGTTTTCCGTGGTTTCCCACTTCGTCTTCGGGTAAATGCCGGGATGGTACCTACTGTAAGGCCACGGCCGCCTCCTTCCCTCTTCCTTGCCTATCCATCCTGACCATCCATGGCCTTCCCTCATGAGGCCCCTGTTCGTTTTGCAGGTGAGGCCGCCTGGGCGAGGTGCCAATCACACCTCACCAGTTGTATCCACTCCGATTAGATGCTCCCAGCTCTAGGACACTGCCCTTAGAGGCGATAGTGGTGAGTTCCCTCGCTGAGTCCGTGGGTTCCACCAACCTGGAGGGTAAACGACTAAGAAGAAGAAGACTAAATGGAATACTTCAAGGAAATCAGCTCAGGATGTAAATAAGGAACTTGGAAGTAAAAAAATAATTACAAAATCAAGTCTGTATAGGCTACTGTGGTATATTTATTATACATTTCTCTTTCTTACATAGCCTACATTTAGAGTACTTCATTTAATCAAATTATTGTTTCAACATAGATTTGTCTTTCCATTGGAGTGCCACCACACATTACAAATCAAGAGAAAAAGGTAGTTTGGCCAAACATGGCAAAGTACATCCCTAAAGGAAAAATCGTGAGAGACAACTGCATTAACATTAGTCATGAATATTATGCAGTTGTATTCAGGGTATCTGTTTTGCATGCAACTCTGTGTGGGTTTTAGCCATTACCAAGGCTAGATTTGTGACGGTACGCACCGGTACGCCGTACCAAAACCTCTGATCGGGGGAAAAGTCGAATCAAAATTAGATTGCTATTTTGCCCACGGATTCATTTATAAAGGTGTTCAGAAAAGCATAAAAATATCGTTTTTATAACTCTATATTTCAATATTCCATGAAGCCCTCACCCCCTCCCACCCCCACTCGGAAGCCCACAGTACCGGAACCTCTTCTTTTACAAATCAAGCGCTGGCCATTACATTTCAATAGATCACCCACTTTTGGATCTAACAGAATATGCAACGACATCCATTGGCAGTATTCAATCCCCCCACGCCACTCCATTTTGCAGTCCAGCCTAAATATTACTCATGCGCCCAGAATAAGCACAGTAGTTAACCCAAAGAAAGCCTGACATTGTATGTCTACCCGTTATTATTCCCGTTTTTCCAACGGGGTCGGGGATAAGATGCGATGGAAGTCATTGTGGCGATGGTTTTTACGGCCGGATGCCCTTCCTGACGCCAACCTCATGAGAGGAGTTAATGAGAGATGAAATGAATGATGGTGAATTAAACTGGGCAAGGATGTGGAAGGAAGCGGCCGTGGCCTGTCAGAAGGTACCGTCCCAGCATATTTGCCTGGTGTTGAAAATGGGAAACCACGAAAAACCATTTCAAGGACGGCTGACGGTGGGGCTCGAATCCACGCGTCTACCGAGTCAGCAGAGAGCTTGGCCCAAGACCTAATGCTGCGCTTTAGCCAGCGTAGCCACTACTGTCGGTAAAGAAAGCCTAACATTAGTTTCCAGAATTTACAATAGTTTAGTTACGAGAGGAATGTTGATTAGAATATTTCAATTAAATCATTCAAATGGCTCAACATATTGTGTAGATACTTGGAATTATCTTGCAGGCATTCTACATTGAAGAAGGAAATAAAAGAAATGCATTGTTATGCCTTTCAGTATCCAGTCTAGTGTGCATGTCTTTGTAAATTAACATACAAATAAACCTCCAAGTGGTTAAATATTATTTGGGTATTCACACATCATATGACTCCATATGAGGTAATCCTTCTTTTCCAAAATGTGCTGTAAAATAGTTTTAGCCTCCCATATGCACATAGTTGACAAAGTTACAGAATTAAACATTTACAGGATAAAATTTACGATTAGTATCACATAACTCTGACAAACAGTAGGAGACATTTACAGACAAGATTAGCATTCTCCTCCTGCTGATAGGGCTAGATGACAGCAATTTTCTGCCCCTTAAAACAACTCCCCATTCCCAGCTTATTGGCCAATGGGGTTGGAGGAAAGTAATGCTTCTCACTTGCTTTGACCTGTGGTATGACACGAATAAACTCAACCCAATGGGGAACACAGGGTCTCAACCAGCCTTTACTCCCAGAGGAAATCTCTCAGGCTACTCATTTTTTTACAGCTGGCTGAGTTGACCAGGATTCAACTGGTAGTGAAGGGCAGTTTAAAAATCTCACCACTAGCAAATATCAAACCCAGTCCTTCTAGTTGTGAATCTAACGCCTTGCATACTGAGCCACCAGGGCTCTTACACAGAGTTGGGCAAAATACCCCCAAAATGTATTTTAGATAAAAAAAATACTCACACAAAAGTATTTTAAACACAACGTACACTTATAAATTTCCGGAAAGTACAAAATAGTATTTTAAAATAAAATACAAAATATATTCGTTAAAATATGCTTCTCATCCATTTGAAATGTTAAAAATAACAACTACTGTATATATTACTACCAGCTTCACCCGGTATCTTTATCGGTTTACCCAGCGTAAACTTAAAAGGCGTATTTTTTTTTCAATAACAATGAAATACGATCCATATCTGATTCCCGTTTTGGCATGATGGGATAAGATCATCTACTTGACTATTAATTATATTATCATGGAGATAGCATGTGCAACAAATTCTTGTCAGACGTAATTTAAGAATGGCGAGGTGCATGAAACACAAATCCCCCTTCCGTCCAATCTAAACTTGACTGTGTACTCTGCAGAACGAAGGCTGAAACTGGGGTGATAGGCTCGCTCGCTAACTAGTTCGCAAACTGTCTCTGAAGCTAGTAATTGAATGGAGATTATTGGAAGAAATGAAAATGTAAAATCACTTATAGTGGGCAGTGTATTCAAGATAGAGACATGCGGTCCGGGACTTTTATGTAGACCTTTTCATGCTGAACAATAAGATTGTATCTCTTAAGATCTGTTATTATAATAAGTTATATATAGTTATAGTATTAGTATTACTGTATATACTGAACTCTTTATCCACAGGCTGAATAAAGGATTCTAATAAATTATTCATCATCATGTGATACATTTCTATAGACAGCAGATATGAGAGCCAGACGGAGTTGGGAAATATTGAGAAATCAGTGGCAGAGAGAACACAATGGGTTAAGCTCCTGTGGTATTTTAGAAAGTAGCATAATATTCATGACACATAGGACAGGTGCAACTTTTAGCGCGAAGATGGCTTGGGTACGCACAATATGGCTTGTTTTTATGAGAGTTGGCGCCAAGAAGAAGATTGAATGCTACGATGTAATTGGTCAATCTTCATGTTAACCACTCCCTGTGGCAGGAATACAAGTAAGAGCGCAAAGATCTACAAGAGTCTGAACCAATAATATCAAGACGCCCTGTTTAAGCGGCAACTCGGCGTTGTAACGCACCCTGGTAAATTAACGCGGGAGTTATCTACGGATTAATTCCACGATCGATTCGAGCTAGCTACAGCATAATCGTAACCTCCACTCCTCCACATTCCTACGGACTCAATGATACCGATCGCATGCTAGTCTGATAATTATTATGGAATATTTTTCCATAAACCCCCTTCCATACCTACTCTAGCCAGTTTCATTTATATATGGTCCAGGAAGCTCTGAGAGATGACTTTTATTTGAGCGTTTGAGGAAGTAAGGCCGTTATTCAGGTGTCTGAGGACACGAGGCACAACGTCATAGTTTTCATATATGTGAACATGGAACATTTTCGTCAAGTTATAAGTGTAACTTCAGTGATTTATTTGTAGTCCCAGTACTACCAGATAGGACCAGTTCATCGAAATAATTCACCAATAGACTGTCAAGGAATTTAGTACTTGATCGGTGAATTTAATAGGAAATATATCGTGTGTGTATCTGACAAACATTATTTTAATTCAGCACGAGATGACGTCTAGGAACGAGGGCGGATCTTGGAACCAGCAGGACATTTGCCAGAAGATGTCGATGACGAGCTAAGCATTTTAAAGGAGTGATGGCTGCGGATGTTTCCCTGACGCTATTCCATAGGAATGAGTACTAATGAATGTATTTATTTATTAAATCAGCTATGGTTTTATGGGACGTATTTTTGTAGATATTTGTTTGCTTGTTTTGTAATGTAGATTCTTAGTTCGTGTTTACTGACACATTAAGTATGGGACAAGCTGAGCGCTTTGTAATTTGTAAATATTGTGATTTTGTATGGTTCAACTATACGGGGTTATGCGCAGCTCGTGCTCGCATTCGCTTGCGTAAATCGCGGTCAAGCATTATAATTCGGAAGTATGCCTTATAACAAAAATGGAACTGAATTAATTTGAGATTAAAAATAGAATTTGGAGGGTAAAGATTATTTGTGAGCAGAATTTTATGACGGATCAGGATTATTTTGATAGTTGCTTTTCTAGCAGATCTGTACGGGATGGCATTTTGCACCCGAGTTTTTGTTGTTTATTTTGTTAATGTGTCTATGGACGCAATGTAGGTTGATCTGTTTTGAGCCGACCCAGTTGGTATGTTTATGAGTGAGTCAGTCCAAGCTTTATGGTGTGTGTGATTTTACGATGTGTTCGCGGGGATATATCATTGAGATTATTCCGGCTTGCTGCATATCGGCCCAGTTCATAACCTCGCGAGGCTGAACTCGTGGTATATATTTGTGTTTTCTTGCCATCCAAGTGGATGAGTGAGATACGTCTGCATTTCCAGATGGATACCGGGATCAGTGTGGTCTCATGTATAAATAGCACCGAGCTTGAAGGACTGAGAGAGAGAGTCGAGGCAGCGATGACTCATACAGGAGGGGTGCGCTCAAATCAGATAACGCGACGTGTCATTAGTAGCGGGCTAGGTTCCTGTATTTCAATTTAAGACGTTGTTTTAAATTCACTAAACCTGATCGGTAATAAAGAGTATTTGATTGATTAAATGGGTGTTGTCCATAATTGTAAGGTAGCTCCGGAAACATCTGTTTGTCTGGCGTTTTATAAAAATGAAAATATAAATTTTTCAGCCGTTAGGCTTGTATTTTGTTGTTGTTGCTTGACTTCTTGTGTGTTTATTTTACGCGTTCAATGACCCCGTGTGGCATTAGGATGTGCGAGGCTGTGTTCCCAATTTGTGATGCGAGCTTTTTGGCCTATTTTCGGCATGGTCTTTATGTTTTGTGTGCTTTAGCACCGGCTAGAATCTCATGGAGGTTCTTCATGTTTTTGTATTATTAGATCTTGCATGTGCCAGTAGTAATTATAGTGTGTTAATTAAGGGTGGGTCCCATAGCCGTAGTGTGATTTAAAAGATGCAACTCCGTGAGAAAGATGACTGTTTCAGTTGTAAACGGACTCGCATCAGTACTCATTTTCTTATTAAGAAGCAGTACACCACGCATTATATAACTTCTTGACCAGAAAAATGGACTTGCATCCATATGTTGTGAGGAGCGAGTTCTTACCGCTCAATTTTATGTTATGATTAATCATTTTGTGTGAAGCTGTATTCACATTGTTTTGTTGTGTGGAGCGAGTGCTTACCGCTCAGTAATATATTTATTTCTTATGGGAGTGAAAGTCAGGGGGGGACTTCTTTTTATTATTATTACTATTATGCACATATTTTTCAGTCATTAAATATCTTTTATTCTACTTGTTATTCATTTTATTTCTAGTATAGCCTCTGTTATGGACCTTTCTAATCATTAGAGCATGTTGTTTTTTTGCGAACTTTGCTGTGAAAAGCATTCAGGACTGAGCACGACCCCGTAGATGAATCTTGAGAAAACAATGCTTTATTGAAGGGTGCAATACCTATTAGTACTTTTATTTTATAGATGTAAATTCTGACGTGTCCTATATCAAAAATGTATTGTATACATGTATTTGATCAAATGGAATTAATAAAACTATCTATCTACCTATACACTCAGATATTTTAAAGGTTTACCCAGCATAAGCTTAAAAGGTGCATGGACGGTAGGTTTCTTTTCTACTCGATTCACTGAATTCGTTACTGTTCGGCTTCCTTTCGTCACAAATAATTTTCTACAGAAACTGTCCTCAAGAAATCCTCCACAGAATGGTGAAAACCGCATCAAAATCCTCCAGTGTTTCTCGAGATTACCGTTACATCCAAGGATTGGGGACTTAGTTTTACACTAAGTAGAGATTATAGATACTCTTATTATTGACCTGGATGGATACGCGCATTAACGTTCGAGGCCAAAGGTTCAAATCCCACCATCATCGTCTGACAGAATGGTATCTTTCGACGATCATCTAACAAAGACTGCTACCAAACTCAAGACATGAAATAACATTTTCTGGAACCTTTGTGGTACCACTTCAGGATTAGCACCAATACTCTCCGCTGTCCAGCTGTTCTATCGCTGAATAATGTGCCCCAGTTTGATAAATAGTTTGTTATTGTTGTTGATTCATTTAGGGACTTTGGGACTACGTGGACATGTAGGCCCTTGTACTTGGGTGTGTATGGAATTTGTCTGATGACGTGTGTTATTGTGATGGCTGTATTAGTGTGTATTGACATATTACAAGCTATTTTTCAGTGTTGCCTGAGTAGTACCTTCTTGCTACGATTGTAGTGCTGACAGACAAAAAGTGAGGCATATCATTCAGGACTGCCTTCTGAGATCCTACAGCGCTGCTGAAAGAAATCTGTACCAAGGAACAACACAGTCCAATTGACAACACATTATAAACAATCAAATAATTAAATACATTAAAATTAAATTAAATGATCTTACCTCTTCAGGGTTGTAGTTATCCAGACCTGGAAAGGTTGGGTCAATTTTTATTATCATTATTACCAACAGACAGTGGCAGCTGGGACTCGGACTTTGGGGGACGTGGGCTCGATCCACACCGCCCTTCAAATACTTTTCCGTGGGTTCCTTCTACAGTGAAAAGAAACCAAACCATATCCCCGTAGCACTAGGCCTAGCGAATGCTGCTCAGCCATTTGGCTTGCAGATCAGCACGTCGGGTTCCCTCAGCCGTTAATCTTTGTCACCTCGACAGGGGCGCTGCCTCGCTGTCAGACAGCTACTCCATTGCCCTCACGAGGCTGAGTTCACCCCGTTCCAGCTCTCACGTCAGTTTCTAAAATCCCTGACGAAGCTGGGAATCGAACTCGGGGCCTCCAGGTGCGAGGCAGGCATGCCGCCCCAACAGCACGGATGACGTTCTTCTCCAAAGAACGGAACCTCGCCAGGCCCGTGTGACGGATGGAGAGCATTACGTTATGACCAGATGACTAGCATCTACCGATTACACAAGAGCGGATCAGGAAGCACTAGATGCTGTCATAGCATTCGGAGCTGGCATGATACCTTACTTGGGAGAGTTAAGACTTGTGGTGAAGTACTGTAGCCTATCTCGTATCCCGTGAACAGGGTTAGGTATAGAACAAAACATCGAATTTTCCAAGTGGAAACTTATTTTCTCAAGAAGTCTTACAGTAAATGTATTCGTAAGTTTCAACGCCGTGCGATTTTTACTTGCGGGGGGAACCTCAAACAAAAGTATCCAGAAACAATCCGCGTACTCTGGAGGCTCTTGAGAACAAAATAACTGCACCGATATGAAATATCAGCGAGGGTAAATTACAGCGAGTGTACCAAAACGTCGTACGATGGTGCAAACTAATTGGGCACTACGCTGCTGCTAGCGCCTTGCTCGACAGGTACCTACACACAGTGGTCCGGCCATCACGCGGTGATTGCGAGGTTCCATTCTATAGAGAAGCACCTCACGGCCGCTTCCTTCCAACGCCTTGCCTAATTTCATTCATCTTCAATCATTTAATCTCTCATTATCTCCTCTCATGAGGTTGGAGTCAGTAAGGGCATCCGGCCGTAAAATCACTCACCACAGGAAAGAAAAACATCATTGCAATCCATCCCCGAACCCATTGAAACGGGAACAATAAGGGGTAGACATACATTTCATTATTATTATTATCCTTTGTTAACGTAGACAACTAACCATGGAAATTTAAGAGATAAGATTCGCGTTTCGAATTCTTGCACTGACTGCAACCATTCTCAGTGTGGTGTTTGGATTTTTCCCACTCTCCGTCTAGGCACATGACGGAATGGCAACATACTTCAAGTCCTGGGGCATCTGCTCATTTCTAGACCATAATAATTTCAGCCACGCAAACTATTACAGACACCACACAAACCCACGTTATCAGAAAAATTAACAGAGTGACAGCGGAGCGGTGGTGGGAAGAAAGGACTAAGTGGCGAGTCTTATGTTCCAAACATACCCACCCTGGGGCTGGAAACTGTATAAGATCATGATGATGATGATGACATGGGGCTTATGATCAAGATTTAGGCGTACCCATAACAACCGGCATATATATTTCGATTTGCGCCTCCGTTAGGGATTGCTGGAACTGGGTGCACTCAGCACAGTGAGGCAGTGCCCCGGTCATGGAGACCAAGATTAATGGCCGAGGGGACCCGACGCACTGACCGCGTGTCGCCTCATAATCTCCAGGCTAAATGGCTGGGCAGCGGTCGCTTGGTAGAGCTGTAGTGCCACGGAATTTGGTTTATACTTATTTTACGGTGGGTCGTGGCGCAGTCGCTAGCATTCGTGACTCTCATCCCTGAGGTCCGGGTTCGATTACCATCTCTGCCTAGAAATTTAATCCTGGCCCTGAGGGCTGGAATAGGGTATATTCAGCTTAGGGAGAGAAGACTGAGACACCTCGAAGTGATTTCCTGTTGTTTTCTCACTTATACCCCACACAAATGTCGGAATGGTTCCTAAATTAAGGCCACGGCCACCTCACCTGAATTACAAATAGACACACTGCTACAGATTCTACAATAACACAGGTTATCAGACAAATTCCTCGCTAACCAAGTACATGGGACTACTGTAAATGACCACAAAGTCCCAAGTTCCTCAAATTAAACAACTTGCCCCATTTTGTACAGCCCTTATGAGAGCACTTCTGGGAATTTTGGAGAATTCTAGTGAACAGGTTTAGACAACTACTTACATTTTGGAATTCCATAGATATGTAGCCTGAGGCTACTGGTTGGAAACGTTTCCAAGATTAACGATGCTGGTAACACAGCATACGGCAGACATTCCTCAAGAGATTTTGTTCTAAATGCATCCTAAATATACAGCATTGCACATAGTCTCAGAAGGGTAGTGTGATGCTAGAACAGATGTATTTTTCTCAAACTTTCCTGTGCCATGTCTAGCAATTAACTGAAGTTATGAGACAGGAAGATGACGGAGGATTGAACTAAAAATCACCCAAAACAACGAATTTTTCAATGTTTTTTTTAAATACAAAATACTCATGAAAAGTATTTTCGATACCAGTACAGATACAAAATACATGTTCCAACTGGAGTGGATGACAAAACACTTGATTTCTGCTCAGTGTGCGAAAAGAGGCATCATCTATTGTTTGCGGAATTGCAGCAAGGCCAATTTAACGCACTAAAGTCAACTAGTAAGAAAAAATAAAAACATTTATGGTTATGTTTTAATTGTGAATTCACTCAATATAAATTGGGAAGAAGCATGCAAAAAGAACTAGAAGAGATGCGTGCAGAAATGTGCAAGAAAATGGATGAAATGGCAAAGAATATATATAAACTTACAAGACAATGTCTTTCAAGGGACTCATCATCGGATTCTACGAAACAGGAAGATAACCAACGAAAGAAAAACACTTCCTCCACAAAACAGATATGCGAAATGGCAACACAAGCAACTACCGAAGACATGGTTGGTGTATGTGATCAGAATATGAAATCTATAAATCAAAACACGGAAAACTATGAGGAGCTGAAAACTAAAATGGACCAAGTCTCAGAAACTATGATGCAGAAAATGTCACTGCTGCTTGAAACGCAACTGCAACAAACAGAAATCTTGACAGCTGTCAATCAGAGACCTTCAGTAATAAAAGGGAAAGCTCCAAACCCACCGACTGCACAGCAAAGTTTTCAAAAGCCCAACAACAGCCACAGAAACTCTGACAATCTCCAGAATCAGGATGAGAGGGATCCAGGTAGTAAAAATGAACGTCACTCCATACTAAGGGAGGATAATGAAGAATATACTATAGCAGAAGTGGAGAGAACTCCCTCACCAAGACACTTAGGAATTCAAGGGACTAAACCTTTTGATATAACTTGTAACCTAAGAACAGCGGAACGTAAAGCATGGCTTTTCAAAGGCAGACTTCATTCAACAACTGAAGCAAAGACACTTATTTCACACCTCACAAACATAGGCATACAGGGGGAAATGTTATGTGAGCAAATAGAAACAAGAGGCAAAAGCAAAGCATTCAAAATAGGCATCCCATTTGAGGACAAGGAAAGAGCAATGACGCCAGAAATCTGGCCGGAACGCATACTGGTTAAACGTTTTTCCTTTCGTCGCCCCTTTTTCGAGGGAATACGTCTCGGCATATAAACTCATCATTAAAGATAAGCAGACATGTGTCTAAGGGTTTTTCGATGTGGTGTATATTATAAGGTGAAAGGGGTGAAAAGTGGGGGTTGCAGGACTCCTATCGGAGCGTGTATCTTTTAAACAACATAGGCGAGACGTTTGAAACTCAGCGGAAGAAAATCAGCTTAAAAAATAAGTACATCGTTGTTCGACTGTTTTTTTTTTCATAAATTCAATTTAAGGGGCCAATGGGGTGGGGTGAAATTCTGGAAAAAATGGAGAGAAAGTGTCCTAACTGACTGACTAACTCACTCACTCATCAAACTCAGGGGAAAAAGACAGCTTAAAAATAAGTTAATAGGTGTTCGAGAGTTTCCTCATAAATCCAATTTAAGTGACCCATGGGGAAGGGTAAAATTCTGGTAAAAATAATTGAAAGAAAATGACCTGACTGACTCAATCACTCATCATCGCCCCGCGAAAACTATTGAAGTTGGAAATATTAAATTTTGGGAATATGTTAGCTGTATGTCGAAAACGTCAACTAAGGAAGGATTTCTGTTTATTCGGGTTCTGAACAGGTGTTAAGGGGGTAAACGTGCATTTCATTGAATAACGATAGCTCATGAGTTGTTTCTTTGGAGATGTGATATTCGGCATATAAACTAAACACTAAAAGTAAGCAGCCATATGTCTTAAGGGTTTATCGATGTGGTGTATATATTATTAGGTGAAAGGGGTGAAAATTGGGGGTTGAAGGATTCTTAACGGAGCGTGTATTCTTAAACGACATAGGCGAGAAGTTGAAAAAAAAAAACAGCTTAAAATATAAGTAAATATGTGTTCTACCCATGGTTGTAGTAGCTTTCAACCCTGTGATGTATTTTAAAATTTTCTTTGTCAGCCGGTTCCCGTCCATTCTCATCAAATGCCCGTAAAATTTTAGCCTTCTCTTACGCATTGTGACCACAATGGTTTCGGTCTGCATATACAGATTTTCATTTTTCCTTCTTTTCCATGTTCTGTCATCATCTTTCCGTGGTCCGAGAATTTTCCTCAGGATCCTCCTTTCCTTAATCTCAAGTTCCTTCAGCTCCCCTTTCTTGTTTAGGGTTAGGCATACAGACCCTCTGGCTTTACCACTGTAATGTCTGAGTTTTGCGTTGGATGATATCGCTCGTTTGTTATACCTGTTCTGAGTTAATCTATAGGCCAGGTCCAATTTTCTCGCTCTTGCCTTGTTTGCCTCTTTATCCAGTCCATTAGGTTGTATCCATTCCCCAAGATATTTGAACTTATCAGTTCTTTTGACAGTTCCATGTTCCACCAGCATACGTCTCTCTTCCCGGTGTCTGTATTCCATGTACTCAGTCTTTTCATATGACACCTTAAGACCTGTTTTCTCAGCTATTTCGTGCAAAGTATCCAGCATCTTTCGTGCATCATCTTTGTTATGAGCTAATTACATAAATTCGGGTTTAATAAAAATTTAATAATAGTATTATTATTATTATTACTGTAAATATTGTCAATTCAAATAACAGTACAGTACGTATGTAGTTAGTTTTAGTTGTAAGTAGGTAGTTAGTTTGTCTATTAGATATATGTCATTGTTCTATTAGACTGTGGTGTGTGAGTGTGTCTGGTAGCAGTTGCATTGTTTATTAGTTCTAGTTCATTGTTTCAGTATACTGTGATGTGTGAGGGTGCATGTGAGTGTGCCTGGTGACAGACTGTTTTAGTGGTAGTATTTGTTGTTGGTGGAACTTTAGTATTTTTTTCGTTAGTAGAATTTTGGAATTTAATTGTTAGTACGGTAGAAGGTTAGTATTTTTGTTTAGTAGAATTGCTCTTTACTTATTCTGAAAGGGAGTAGCAGCCTTTCAGAATAAATCAATTCTTTACTAGTCTTATAGACGGTTAAGATATTGATAATATAAGCCAAATAATGGCTACACTGCGTCCTGCTGCACGGCTGAAAGCAACGGGAAACTACAGCCGTATGCTATTCCCGAGGATATGCACCTCTCTATGCATAATTACATGTGATGATGGCCTCCTCCCTTATAAAATTTCAATCCGGAGGTAAACTAGTCCCCCGTTCGGATCTCCGGGTGGGGACTACTCGAGAGGGGGTTAACATCACAGAAGTGACAAAGAGGAAATCTGACATTCTACGGATCGGAGCGTGGAATGTTAGAAGTCTGCTAGGAAGTGGAAGGTTAGAAAACATAGAAAGGGAAATGGATAGGTTGAGGTTGGATTTGGTTGGGATTAGTGAAATGCGCTGGCAGGAAGAACAGGACTTTTGGTCAGGAGACTATAGGGTCATTAGCACTAAATCAAACAATGGCCAAGCAGGGGTTGGCCTCATATTGAGTAGGAAACTTGGACAGCGGGTGGAATATTATGAACAATATAGTGAACGGATTATTGTAGCAAAAATCAATACTAAACCTACCTGCACCACAGTGGTACAAGTCTATATGCCTACCAGTCAAGCTGATGATGAGGATGTTGAAAAGGTCTACGAAGAAAAAGACGAAATTCTGAGGTATATCAAGGGTGATGAAAATGTTATAGTAATGGGAGATTGGAATGCTGTGGTAGGAAAAGGGAGAGAAGGGAAATAGTAGGAGATTTCGGATTAGGTGAAAGGAATGATCGAGGAACCAGGCTGGTAGAATTCCGCACCGAGCATGAGTTGGTCATAGCTAACACCTTATTCAATAACCACAATAGAAGAATATACACATGGATGAGACCAGGAGATACAGGGCGTTACCAAATCGACTTCATTATGGTCAAGCAGAGGTTTCGAAACCAGATTTTGGATTGTAAAGCATATTCTGGTGCTGACATAAACTCTGAACACAATCTGGTCGTAATGAAATGCAGATTAAAGTTGAAGAAACTGAAGAAAAGTCAAAAGCCAAAAAGGTGGGCAATAGACAGACTGAAAGAGAAGGATGTAAACGAAAGATTCAAGAAGAGTATAAAGGAAGGACTAATGAAAAACCCTAAACAAACTTCAATTGCAGACGAATGGGCACTTTTGAAGAATGAAATAACAAAATCCGCAGCAGAAAACATTGGTAGGAAAGAAAGAATAGGTAGAAAACCGTGGATCACTCAGGATATACTAGAATTGATGGATGAAAGGCGGAAACACAAGAATGTAAGAGATGAGAAGGGGAAAGCAGAATACAGACGTCTGAGAAATGAGGTTAACAAGAAGTGCAAGGAAGCGAAAGAAGAATGGTTGAAAGAGAAATGTGCAGGTATAGAAAATTGTCTGAAATTAGGTAAAGTAGACACAGCTTATCGAAGGATTAAGAATACTTTTGGGGAAAAGAAGACTAAGTGCTGTAATATTAAGAACACAAATGGAAAGCCTCTAACAGATAGGGAAGAAAAGGTTGAGAGATGGAAAGCTTACATAGAGAGTTTGTATAAGGGAAAGGAGATTGAGAATCATGTAATGGAAAGGGAGGAGGAAATTGATGAGGATGCGAAGGGAGATTTAATATTGAGATCAGAATTTGATAGAGCTTTGGAAGACCTAAGCCGGAACAAAGCACCAGGCATAGATGATATACCGATTGAGTTGCTACGCTGCATAGGAGATGAAGGTCTGATCAGGTTATTTCACTTGGTGTGTAGGATTTATGAGACAGGTGAGGTACCCCCTGATTTCAAGAAGAATGTAATCATCCCTATACCAAAGAAAGTGGGAGCTGACAGATGTGAAGATTACCGTACAATCAGCTTGATTACTCATGCTTCAAAGATCCTGTCTAGGATAATTTACAAGAGGATTGAAAGTCAGATAGAAACGGAGTTGGGTGAAGACCAGTTTGGTTTCAGGAGAAATGTAGGAACAAGGGAAGCTGTACTAAGTCTTAGGCTGATTTTGGAAGGTAGAATAAGGAAAGATAAGAGAACGTTCATGGCTTTTGTAGACTTAGAAAAGGCTTTTGATATCGTTGATTGGACTAAATTGTTTGACATTTTGAAATCTATTGGAATAAAGTACAGGGATAGGAGGGTGATATACAATCTATACAGAAACCAGACAGCAGTCATTCGAGTTGAAGGACATGAGAGAGAAGCTGGTATTCAGAAAGGTGTAAGGCAAGGCTGCAACTTATCACCCATACTTTTCAATCTTTACATTGAACAAGCAATGAAGGAAATTAGAGAAAAATTTAAAGTGGGAGTGAAGATTCAAGGAGAAATAATTTCAACTCTGAGATTTGCTGATGACATAGTCATCTTGGCCGACAAGCCTGAGGATTTGAAAGAGTTTTTGAATGGTATGGACTCTGTCTTACAGAAAGAATTCATGATGAAAATTAATAAATGTAAAACAAAAATACTGGAATGCAGCCGAAATAAATCAGAAACCTCTATGGAGATCAAATTGACAGGTGAAAAGCTGAAGGAAGTAGAAGACTTCTGTTACTTAGGAAGTAGAATAACCAGTGATGGACGAAGCAAAGAGGATATAAAAAGTAGGTTGGCTCAGGCAAAGAAAGCTTTTCTACAAAAAAGGAATCTGCTGACATCGAATATAGATTTAGGTATTAGGAAGTCATTTTTGAAAGCCTTTGTCTGGAGCGTGGCGCTCTATGGAAGTGAAACTTGGACTATTGGTGCAGCAGAAAAGAGGAGAATAGAAGCATTTGAAATGTGGTGTTACAGGAGAATGATGAAGATCAGATGGGTAGATAGGGTTACAAACATAGAGGTATTAAGACGAGTGGGAGAGGAGAGATGTTTCTGGCGACTGCTAATGAAGAGAAGAGATAGGTTGGTAGGACACATACTAAGACACCCAGGAATAGCAAGCTTAGTTATGGAAGGAAGGGTCGAGGACAAGAACTGTAGGGGTAGACCAAGGTTAGAATATGTTAAACAGGTTGCCTCAGATGTAGGGTGTGGTAGTTATGTAGAGATGAAACGATTAGCTCAGGACAGGCAGGCATGGAGAGCTGCATCAAACCAGTCAAAAACTGAAGACTCAAACAACAACAACGTCTCGCATAATCAAGTGCGAAAAAATGAGTGCCCAGAACAAGAAATTAGAACTTCTAATAATAATATAGCAGAAAGGCAACATAAATTAAGGATTATTCTATGGAATATTGAAGGTATAAAAGACGCGTTACAACTAGCTCTAAATAATATTTTTATTAATTATGACATAGTACTGTTAACAGAGTCTTTTCTTACAGAAGACTGGGGAACAAACGGTTTTTACTGCATCCATAATACCACCATCAAAAGTAACATTGGCAGGCCTAAAGGAGGTATCTCTTGTCTGCTGAAACCCAGCCTATATCCTTTTACAGTGAAACACCGAACAAACAACATACTAATCGTGAAGACACAAATTTTATACATAATTTATGCGTACTTTCAACCAGATTTTCGAGAAGAAGATTTAATAGATGATCTAACTGTAGCGATAAGTCATGTAGCGAGAAATGATGCGCTAATAGTAGCTGGTGACTTCAACTGTCGCATTGATGTACCTTCTTGTAAAACGTCCACACTTCTGCATTACATGGAACAAGAAGGCCTGACACTGAATAACAATAAAGGAACAAAAACATAGGCCTACATATGTCAAAATGGGTCAAGTACAATTGACCTTGTATTCATTAATAAGGGTTTCACCATTCTCCAACAGCATGCGATTGACAATGTCACCGTCAGAAAACACCTACCCATTGCCACAGTTCTCTATCAGGGAATACCGATGACTCCTTCGCTAAGAACCAAAAGCAAAGTATTGAGGAAATTGGATCTCACCAAATTGCACACAATTAGGGTCTCAGACATACATGAAAACCATAATTGAAGGAAACATTGATGAAGCACTATGGAAATTAGAGAATTTCATGCGGAATTTTGCGCATTGAGTTGAAGAAAGACCCAGGAAAGCCAAGCCATGGTTTAATGAAGAATGCTTTCAAATAAGGAAACGAACAATCAATGCTCTTCACGCTGTGCGAAAGTAGGAAACGGAAACAACACTGAAGACATATGCAGATCTACGGAAACACTGTAAGATAATCATTAAAAAGGCTAAGAAAGTATTTTTAGAAAAGAAGGAGAAAATACTAATTGAAGAAATTGAACAGGATCCCTTCAGAGCACTGAAACACATACAACCAAAATTTCCAAAGGACATACTAATTGAAACATGGGAACAACACCTTGGTCTCGTTTTTCAAGAAAATGACACCAGACCAGACACTGACCCTCACATAAGTGCTTTCGATCCCATCACAGTAGAGGAACTTTCACTTGCAATAAAAATCAGTAAAGATAGAAAGACATGTGGACCAGACTCGATTTATAATTAACATCTTAAAGAAGCCACACCGATGCTTGTGGGAACCTGGACCGATCTTATGAACGAATGCTTACGTCAGGGAAGGATACCAGACCCATGGATACGATCCAGAATAAAAATGCTGTATAAAGGGAACGGTGACTTCAGTGATCCTAATGGAAGATACTCTCTTCAAACTTATGATGACAATATTTACAACAAGACTGACACAACTGATAGACGATAAAATTCCGGAAGAGCAGTTTGGCTTCCGCAAGCAGAGATCGTCACTGCAAGCTGTCAATTACTTGCTCGACCTAGTACAGGACACTTTAAGGCTTCCAAAACAGAAAGTATATATAGTCTTCATAGACTTCTCTAAGGCCTTCGACCACATTAATAGAAGCATACTAGTAAAAAAATTCATAGAAATGATTGGTCTGGAGCACCACTACATCATCAGATTGATTAAGGATATTCTACATAACAACCAGGTAGAAATAGATAACGGAATAACTATATCTAATCCTATCGATCAAACAATGGGAGTACTTCAGGGTGACCCTCGAAGTCCTCTTCTATTTAATGTCGCGACTGCAGGTGTGGTATGTCTCTTACGTTCCCAGAAAGTAAAAATCATCATATATGCCGATGATATGGCTCTGACCTTGTCGTCAAGAGAAGAGCTACAAGACAGCTTGAATTAACTTGCAATACGGGCCCAAAACAACGATCTTGAAATAAACCTTCAGAAAACGGTAGCAATGATATTCAGAAAGGGCGGAAGAACTGCCAAAGATGACATTCTTTACCTCAGAGATGAACCTTTGCTTCAAACCAGTCATTACAAATATCTAGGAATTACTTTGCAAATACAAGGGAAATTATTTACACATCACATCAAAGATAAAATGATGTGTGCTGTCAGATCAATGAACGACATTAGTCATCTCAGGGATATGTCTTTGCAATCGGCACTGAGACTCTTTAAAGCCAAAATTACACCAATTGCAACGTATGGATTGGATATAATATGGGTTAATTTGAGCAAAAATAACCTGAAAGACTTAGAGAAAGTGAAAGCCGTATTGACGAAGTTTAAAATAGTCAGTAAATTATAAAACCTTAAGTCAATAAAGCGGTGTAAAGAGACACCATGGTGGAATGAGCGAGTAAAAGAAGCTGTGGGAAGGAAGAGTGTGGTTCCAGGAAAGAACTGATCTGGCAAGGGAAGATTATAAGATAAAGAAGAAAGAAGCAAACAAGATTGTCGCAGAGGAGAGGAAGAAGTGGATGGTAAAGTGGACAGGCATGATGGAGGAAGACAGCAGAGGAAATAAGAAAGTACTTTACGGGATGGTCAAAAGTAAGAGAAGAGGTCGGCGAGAGGATGTGGTAATGATGGACAAAAACGGAAATGAGGTACACAACAAAGAGACACTCAAGACAGTGTGGAAAGAGTACTTTGAGGATTTGCTGAATCCAAATGGTCATAGGGAGGAAGACAATGTATAGGAAGATGGAGAAGACAACACAGGAATGGAAAAGGACCTGACTTGGAGAGAACTGGAATTGGCTATAGACAAGATGAAAGGAGGAAGGGCACCAGGTGTGGATTAAGTGAGTGTTGAAATGATGAAGGCAGCAGGGGAGGTTGGGAAACAGTGGCTGTACCGTGTGATGAGGGTGATATGGAAGGAGAAAAAGACCCCAGAAGATTGGAAGAAAGAATTAATTGTCCCAATATTTAAGAAAGGAAGCAGAAAGGAGTGCAGAAATTACAGGGGAGTCACACTCATACCTCACTGTGCCAAGATATATGAAAATATATTAGAAAGTAGAATACGAGCCAAAGTGGAGAGAAAATTGAGAGAGGAGCAGTATGGATTCAGACCTGGGAGATCAACAGTGGATCTCATATTTTCAGTGAGACGGCTCCAGGAACACCACTACGAATTTGGAGAGGATCTGTTGATGGCCTTCCTGGACATCGAAAAGGCCTATGATAGTGTGTGTAGGGAGAAGGTTTGGAAAGCAATGGAAAACACAGGAGTGGAAAACGAGACTGTAGGCAGAGTGAAGGAGACGTATTGTGGAAGTGTGAGTTGTGTGAAAGTTGGAGGGGAAAGAACAGACTGGTTCAGACAAATGAAACAGGGTAGTGCGCTGTCACCCCTTCTCTTTATTGTGGTTATGGACGAGGTAATGACATGGATAGCAGGAAAGATAGGAGAAGATAAGACGAAAGCAATGGTGTTTGCAGATGATCTCATGGTCTGGGGAAACAAGGAGGAGGAAATTCAGGAGCAACTGAAGGCTTGGGAAGAAACAGTGGGAGAGTACGGATGGAAGTTCAACATCAGTAAATGTGAGATCCAGTTAACGACCAGGAAAAAGGACAGACCAATGAGTGGGATAACACTTGGAGGTGGACAGCTGAAGAAGGTGGAAAGTCTCAAGTACTTGGGAAGTATAGTGGAGGAAAATGGGAGAAATAACAAAGAGATTACGGAACGTGGCAGACAGGCAGAAGCATTTCTGAGAAGCATTAGGAGCTTAGTGTGGAATAAAGATATCCCACAAAAAAGCAAGGAAGTGTTATACAGAAGCTACTATATCCCGATACTGACCTATGCTTCAGAAACGTGGACAATGAAGAAAAGAGACATAAGCAGAATACAGGCAGGTGAAATGAAGTTCCTGCGAAGTAGGATTGGAGTAACAAGAAGAGACAGGGTGAGGAATGAAAAGGTCAGGGAAATGGTGAAAGAGGAACCCTTGCAAGGTAGGATTGAGACATCAAGACTGAGGTGGTATGGACACTTAAAGAGAATGGATGAGAAGAAGATTCCCAAGAGGACACATGAGCTGCAGATGCAGAAGAAACGACCAAGGGGAAGACCAAGAGATAGATGGCTGAAAGGAGTGGAGGAATGTGTCAAGAAGAGAGGCGAGGACTGGACCAGAGTGACAGCGGAGAAGTGGTGGGACGAAAGAACTAAGTGGCGAGGCTTATGTTCCAAACAGACCCAGCCTGGGGCTGGAAACTGTACAAGATGAGGATGATGAAGTCAATACCTAGTTGGACTATTATATTGTACTATCTCCCGATTTGCAACAATCGATTGGAAACTATCGATCTATCTATAGTTTTGTTCAAATGGTATCGTAATAATCGATTCATTAATTAATGTATTTTTTACAGTAAGAGACAGAATATATGTAATTTTACATAAAAATGTAAATAAAATGTCATTATGATCAAATATGTAACAATAAAATGTAATTAGGCCGGTCCCGTGGTGTTTGGGTACCGCGCGATTCCCGGCTCCGTCAGGCATTTTAGAAACGACGTGAGGGCTGGAACTGTATGCAATCAGCCTCGTGAGGACAATTGAGTAACTGTCTGACAGTGAGGCAGTGCCCCGGTCACGAAAACCCAGATTAACGGCCGAGGGTACCCGATGCGCTGATCACTCATCACCCCAATATCTGAGGCCAAATGGTTCGTCGCTTGGTAGGCCTAGGCCCTTCATGGGACTGACAAAACTGTATTATTTTGTAACATTTTTGAGGAACCTGTAGCGGCAGACATGCGTTCGCAATTTACACAGCAAAACGTGAAATGTGCATCGTTAATGAAGCGACACAACGTTTGCTTCCCAAACTGCAAGATATAGACCTTTTGACTTGGATCCATTGAGGCGATCTAAACTCCAATTTCAACGTTCTGTTTAACACTGCCATCTGGTAGTGAAAACCAGAACTCTACTGAGCTACATGTGACTGAGATTTAATTAATTTTAGACTCTAATCACAAAATGTAATATGAGAGATCTTTCACGAGCCAACATCGTACAACAGTGCTTAGATTTTTGCCGCCCTTCAAAAATCCTACTTGTAGCGGCTAGCATTCTTGGCTGTCGCCCTGGAGGTCCAGGTACGATTCCCGGCCCTGTCAAGAAATTTTAATTCTGGTGTCAGGGCTGGAACACTCAGCCTCGAGAGGCAAAACTGAAGAAAGGAAGTGATTTTCTGTGGTTTCCCACTTCTACTCTAGGCAAATCCCGGGATGGTTACAGACTTAAGGCCACGGCCTCCTCCTTTCCAATCCTCACATGAATACACGGGGCTGTATAACAACGATGTCGAAAAGTCACTAAAAGATTCAACAACAACAACTGTAGTGGAATGGAACAAAACCAAACAAATGATAGTAGAAAGGAAGCTTGTAGTTTTAGACGACCGTTAGTCTCGCTTCATGAGCCGCGGGACCTTCCTTTTGCGTGGAATCCGAACCAACGGAGGTGACATTTTACCTTAAAAAATCTCACATGCACTAACCGGGAATATAACCCGGTGAGCCTTCGTGAGAGACAAGCAGCTTGATCACTGTACCATCACGCTCCTCGTCAAAATGTAGTCGAGTTCAAAAGGAAATCATGGGAGGAGTTTGGATATAAATTAGAAAAGTTATGTCAAGTGGCACGAAAACCATTCAGGAGTGTTAAATAGAATCTTGGAAATGGAGGAAAGAGAGAAATGAGTAGTGTCCTGGATAATTTAGGGAAACTCCTTGTAGATACCAAGGAAGCACTGGGAAGATGGCAAGAATACTTTGAAAACTTGATGAATATTAATGGGGGCTTAACTGGCAATGTGACAGATTTTGAGATTATGCAACAGGAGAATGAGGATGGAAACAGGATAACGCTTAACCCTTAACTTGACACCGTATCCATTTGGATACTCAAAATTATTTCATTTATTATGTGTTGTGGAACCGGTATTGTAATATCTTTGACTATCTTGCAGTATTCTATGACCATTACAAATCTCTTAGAAACATATTTGAAACTCATTGGAAAAAGCAGGAAAACAATACAGATCAGTTTCCATTATGATGTTGCCTAGTCTACACAGCCGAGTGTTATTGTTGTTTCCAACACTGTATTGACAGCATTATTGAAGATAATTGGAGTTTCTTTTCTGGATAACATGGAAAATAATGTTGTAAAGGTAAGTTAATTGTTAAAGTTAATCGTGTCAATTACTATGTGTGATGTGGACATAAATTCAAACGTATCCAATTGGATACACTGCCAAGTCAACAGATATATTCTGTTTGATAGTTATGTATCCATATGTTCACATTGCCAGCCTATCAAGCATTATATAATTACTGTAACTTAATGAGATATACTTGCTCTATTTTACTTGTAGATACTGTATATTATTTCCTGAATAAGATAGTTACCTGCTTCTTACAGATTCTGATATAACAAAGGATTGATAGATTGATAATTTTTCATTACATAGTGTACGGTACTTATACAGTGTGTCTTTCTCTGCTTCAGAAATTTCCCACACGTTTGGATAGAATGATGGCAAACCTCCCGAAGGCCAAATCTACCACACCGAGGTTTAAGTGTGGCCTAAGAGCCAGAAGAAATGTGGTATCGGTGCATAGCAATCGGACTAGCCGTATTATGGCTCTAGTGCCACCGTATGACTCAGGTTCAAGCAGTTCAGATGATGAGGATTTACGGATGCTGAAAGGCTGTGATGAAACATTCAGTAGGCCAAGGTCTAGTAAGCTACATCCCATTCCAAGAGATGATTTGCAAACTAATCTCTCTGATATTCATGATGAACTCTTTGCTCAAGAAATGAACATTGTATCAGCTCTGCCAGATGATTTAGTGACACTAAATGATCCAGGATTAGATGTTTTCGAAAACGAAGTACATGTAGGACTTCATGAAGAAGTGAGCACATTAGCGGGTCTCAATTCTGATCATGTAAATGCTCTACTAGGAAATGAACAGAATATTGTTTCTGATGTAACAGAAAATGACGAATCTACTTTTCTCGCACCAACCTGCCTTCAATCACCAGTTCTACCAAGCTCTAGCATAGAATCACCTACATTTGTTGAGTCACCTTTAGAGTCATCATGTAATCTTTCTTCGCCTTCTTTATCTGCCACTAGCCATTCAAGCATAACATCAAATTCTGTTGATCAAACAACTGCGTCAGTTTTCAACTCTAACATTCCTTCAGCATCTAATGGTAAACCTAGAAAACAAGTGGTTCTTTCCCTCTCCCGTAAAGCAGCACTCCCCTCTGGTAATGCTAGGAGAGTGAAAGTTACAAGAAATAAAACCCACTCTTCTGAATTTCAATGGAAAAAGGAACCTTTTCGTTACGTAGTAACAGATATTGACAGTAGTTTCAAGGACACAACTTCACCTAAAAATATTAACATTCGCAAGCCCCTTCAGTATTTTTCAGACTTTTTCTCTGACGATATTTGGGATCTGATGGTAGAACAAAGCATGTTATATAGCGCTAGTCAGAGAAATAATCCCATTCAGATTACCAAGAAGGATATTCAAAATTTCATTGGAATAACTATTGCAATGGGGATTATAAAGATGCCTGCATACACTGATTATTGGTCTGAATCGTGCCGTTATGAAAAAATTGCTTCAGTTATGCCCTTGAAGAAATATCAGTTGATCCGTAGGTTTATGCACTTTGTTGATAACACTCTTCAAACTCAAGATAACGACAGGTACTTCAAAATTCGCCCAATAGTGGATATTGTGAGAAAGTACTTTTTAGCTGTGAAAGAAGAGGGACAGTATAGCATTGACGAAATGATGGTTCCTTACAAGGGAACTCGAGCAGGGAGCAGACGCCAATACATCAAGAACAAGCCTACTAAATGGGGGTTCAAGATTTTTGTGCGAGCAGGAATTACTGGTATAATTTATGACTTCTTACTGTATGGGGGTGAGGACACATTTCGTCAACATAAGTTCAGCGATGCTGAGGAACTCCTTGGACTTGGCGGGAAAGTAGTTATAGCTTTATGTAGCTCGATACAGAAGAAACCCTGCTCTTTTGTCTTCTTTGACAATTTTTTTACCTCGCTTGAGCTCCTGGTTCTACTTCGTGAGAAATATGGTATTCTAGCGATGGGCACAATAAGAGGCAATCGTTTGAGGGGATGTCCACTGACTGATGACCAGAAGCTCGCAAAGCAGGGCAGAGGCAGTTACGACATGAAGGTGTGCAATAACAGCAAGGTGTGCGTTGTCAAGTGGCAAGACAACAAAAGTGTATGTCTTGCAAGTACCTTCTGTGAAGTTGAACCTTTGGGAACAATCAAACGCAATGAAAGGAAGAAATTAGTGCCAAAGAAGAAAGTCTCTGCACAGGTCAATAACACACAGCAACAGACCAATGGTCCCCATGCGAAGATCAATGTAACTTGCCCCTTCATAGTCCTGAAATATAATGCATTCATGGGTGGAGTAGATCTTGCGGATATGTTGATAGCCTTGTATCGAACTGCATTACGCACTCATAGATGGTACCTTGCTATATTCTCGCAAATAATAGATATGTGTGTGTGCAATGCTTGGCTTATGTATAGACGTGACTGCAAGAAAGCGAACATCAAGAATGTCTCACTGAAACAATTTCGATGGGATATTGCACAGAAATTGATGGCTAAAGGAAGGCAGTATTCCGCGAACCATTCACCAACAGTACCGGGAATAAATCGTCCTAGGTATCAGGTCGATGAAGATAGTCGTTATGATCGTATCGACCACTTTGGAAAATCCTGCGAGAAAGGGCGCTGTCGATACTGCAAGACTGGACAAACACGCATGGAATGCATTAAGTGTCGGGCAAGATTGTGCATTACCAAAAGCAAGAACTGTTTCTACGACTTTCATCACAGAAAATGATTCCATGGAACACATTGTAGGCCTATTGTTCTAACATTTCCAAACTGTATTTTGATGTCTTATGTCATTTGTCCACATATTGATGGTCACTGAAATCATAACATATGTAGATCATGTACTGTATATAAAGTATATGTGTAATATATCAATATTTTTCCATAACAGTTAATGCTCACTATCAGTGATATTTAATAGTTCATATGTTTGCTTAATTCTTGGTAAAGTATCCATTTGGATGCATAATAATAGTTCATACGTTTTCGCAATTCTTGGTAAAGTATCCATTTGGATACATAACAACATTCACTGTCACTCTCGGAATGTTTGGCACTGTATCCAAACGGATACGTAAATATTTTTTCTTAGATTGTGAGTCTACAAACCAATAAATATTCTTTTAACAATTTATTATATATCAGAGAGCACAAAGCATCAAAAAGAATATCTTTGGGAAAAAAAATACGATTACAAATCTCCCTTGCCAATTAAAGGGTTAAGGAAGTAAAGAGGGTGGTAAATAAACTACAATCCCACAAAGCGGCACGAGCAGATGGAATTTAGCCAGAAATAGTTAAGTATGTGGAAAAGCAGGGCTGAAATGGTTGCATAAGATAATAGAATTGGCATGTGAATTAGGACTAACTGGACAAAATCAGTAATCAACCCAATTTAAAGCAAAGTAACCGGAAAGATTGCGACCATTATAGAGGCATTTATTTGATAAGTGTCCTGAGCAAAGTGTACACAGGTATTGAAAGGAGTTTGGATATAAGATGGATGAAAACCAGAGTGGCTTTAGACCACAACGAGGATGTGAAGATCAATTTTTTAATATGCGCCAAGTTATTGAGAAATGCTACGAGAGGGATAGACAGTTGGGCTTGTGTTTTGTAGATCTAGAGAAGGCATACTATAGAGTACCCAGAGAGAAGATGCTAAGTATCCTGAGTTATTATGGTATCGAGGGAGGGCTGCTACAGGCAATCAAAAGTATTTATATTGATAATCAGGATGCAGTGAGAGCTGATGGTACGAT
Organism: Meconema thalassinum; assembly: GCA_946902985.2. NCBI lineage: Eukaryota > Metazoa > Arthropoda > Insecta > Orthoptera > Tettigoniidae > Meconema > Meconema thalassinum. Next base: position 123,295,945 of record OX336397.1, read on the forward strand.
GAGTTATTGATTTGAAGTTATTACAGGAGTGAGGCAAGGCTGTAACCTCTCACCACTACTGTTTACTATTGATCATTTGCTAAAGGGCATAAACTGGCTGGGTGGGATTCAATTTGGTGGAAACCAGTTAAGTAGTCAGACTTATGCTGAAATGTAGGGAAAATGGCATGGAAATCAGCATTTCAAAAACTAAGGTTACATCTGTAAGGAAGAAATGCAAAAAATAGAATGCTAGATAGGAACTAAATTGGAGTAGGTAGACCATTTTAAGTTCTTGGGCTGCATATTCTCTCAGGATGATCGTATGGAGGAAGAAATAGTCGAGGAGCAAAAAAGCCAATGAGGTGAATTTTCAGTTGCGATCTACAGTAGGCCAATTCTGTAAGAAAGACGTTGGTGTAGACTCTCTACATCACTTAGTGTTTAGACCGACCTTGTTGTATGGAAGTGAGAGCTTGGTAAAGTCAGGAATGATTGCTGTGACAAATAAATGGGAGCAATGGCAGGAAGATACTCATAATAAAGGGATAAAGTTTAAGTTAGAAATGAACACGTTAGATGAAGTTGTTCGTATGAGCCGACTCACATCCTGAAGAGTAGAGATTACCTAAGAAGTTATTGAGCTCGGCGGTAGAGGGTAAGAAAAGCAGAGGTAAACCTAGGAGGCGATGGTTAGATTCAATTTTCAACGATTTCAAAGTAAGAGACCGAAAAGCAGAGGGGACCGTATTGCCAACAGCTATCAGGGCTACATGGAGGTGACTTGTTCGCAAACGGAGGCTTACAGACTAGTCTGGATGCTGAAAGGCAAATCAGTCTCAAATGAAAATGTTCTTTTTGCTTTTGTTCGTTTTATTATTGTATAATGTGTTTTTTAAATGTCATTTTCGTTCTAGTTGAGCGAAAAATTTACTCTCATCGTAAGATTATTATCGTATTGGAAGCCTTTTTTAAATGTTGTCTTAAACGAATTTAAATGTGTTGACCGATTGAAAAGCATTTAAATTTTGTCTCATCATAAGGATCAGTCGAAGGTCTTTCACAACGGTATGAACTAGAAGTCAGACTGGGCAAAGGTTATTTAGACTTCAACGTTACCGGTATGTAAAGACTCAAAAACTTCGGAAACTTTGCTATCTGGCTGTGAAGATATAACTTAAACTTTAATGGTTACTTACGAAATACTTTGCATGTTCTCTTTGTAATATTTTGCAGTCCATTCACAAGTTTCGGATAACTTACATTGAATATAGCTCTATAAGGAAATGTAATACTGTATTTGTTTGGAAATTTAATTGAGTCAATATACTAACTTCCTCAGGGAGTCTGGGCCCCTCCCTCCAGTCAAGCCTGCTCGATTCCGAAGCCCATGATATTCCAAGCCCTAAAGTAAGAATAATAATCTAATAATAATAATAAACTCTCCTTGAAGGCTCATGTCGACAGTGGTGTTCCTTGAGTTAGTATCATTTCCTGCCGACCTCTGCATTCTACTCGCCCCCTCAAATACGCCCGTGAATATGAGTGACCTTTATGTCGTAACCCTGCATGCTTGTGCGCTATTTTAATGTTATTAATAAAGCTTAGTCACCTCCATGGTGTAGTGGTCAGCGTGCTTAGCAGCCACCTCGGAGGTCTGAGGTTCGATTTCCGGCTCTGCCACAAAATTTGAAAAGTGGTATGAGGTCTGGAATGGGATCTAGTCAGCCTTGGGTGGTCCAAATTAGTAGAGGGGGTTCGATTCCCACCTCAGCCATCCTCGATGTGGTTTTCCACTTCGTCTTCGGGCAAATGCCAGGATGGTACCTACTGTCAGGCCATGGCCGGCTCCTTCCCTCTTCCTTGCCTATCCCTCCTATTCTTCCCCATCCCTTCCTATCCCTCATGAGGCCCCCTGATCGCTTTGCAGATGAGATCGCCTGGGCGAGGTGATAGTCCCGCCTCCCCAGCAGTATCCTCCCATCCAATGTCTCAAGGACACTGCCCGCAGAGGCGATAAAGGTGGGATCTCTCGCTGAGTCCATGGAAAAAGCATAACTGGAGGGTAAACTGACTAAGAAAGAATTAATAAAGCTACAGTAAAGAAATTCGGTCAAGAGGTTGGCGACTATATGATACTTAGAGTGCCCAAATTTTAAAAATTCCTTAGCTTAATACATTCAAGACAGCAGCCCTTTCTACTTATACATTAGAAAAAATGATTACAGAGCATTTTCCACGAAACTAGGTACAAAGGAAGTCAAAATACGCTCAACATCTCTACGTCACAAAGCTGTAGTATTAAATGTAACGTGCAGCTGCAAGCTTTATTATATAAAAGACTGTCGTCGTTAACGGCTTCATGTTGTCAGAATAACAACAATAGTTGACGTCAATGCTCACGGCACTGGTGAGATGTGGTTAGCTGTGACTGCTCTGTCAGACTTAGTAAACCTTGTTTGGTCACCACTCGGTAATTTCGCAAATTTTAGCCTGTTCATTGTTCTGCGTAGAATTGGGTGCTGATTAAGAAATGAAGTTAGGGTGACAACAACAACTATATTTTAAATGTCGTGTGGCCTCCTGAAGTCCTGGTGTAGGTGTCCATAGGCGACCGACCTGTTGTAATGAGAATGAAATGATGATTGCATCACACACACCCAGTCCTCAATGCTGGAGAATTAATTGGAGATTAAAATCTGCATGGTCCAACCGGGGATCAAACCTGGAGCCCATCGCGCCAATGTCTAGCATTCTAATCATTTAGCCACGAATCTTGGAGAACAATAAACATTAAACATGAAAATTGCAGAGAAGTAAGGAGTATGATTGAGGAAATATATGTATCACTTTATCACAGTGCGTCTCAGAGAATACACAATTTCTTAATAGGGCAGCATTTAGAATGTATCTCAGTAAGAGTTCGTTCCATTGTAAGTATTATAAATAACCCCTGGCACTACAGCCCTTGAAGGGCCTAGGCCTACCAAGCAACCGCTGCCCAGCCATTTAGCCTGCAGATATTGGGGTGACGCGTGGTCAGCGCATCGGGTCCCCTCAACCGTTAATCTTGGTTTTCGTGACTGGGGCGCTGCCTCACTGTCAGACAGCTACTCAATTGTCCTCACGAGGCTGAGTCCACCTCGTTTCAGCACTCACGTCAATTTCTAAAATCCCTTACGGAGCCGGGAATCGAACCCGGGACCTCCGGGTGAGAGGCAGGCGCATCACCCCAACACCACCGGAAGTATTATAGGCTGAAAATGTTCATACTGTAAATACATTTTCCGTGACTTTTGTTCTGAACTAAACCAACCCTTATTACACCCCAAAACTATTTAAGGCTTTCTCTTTACGCCTTCCCCACAGAGTATTATTCAAACGATTTGTAGATTGGTACTCTTCCAGGGATACCTTCTACTTAAATACCTGTATTTTTGACAAGGGGCATCCCCATCTGTTACGCCTGAATGAGGCTCTGCCCTCCATTTATTCCGCCTAGTGTGGTGTAGTGGCTAGCATTCTTGGCAGTTACCCCTGAAGTTCAGGTTCGATTCCCGGCTCTGCCATGGCATTTAATTCTCATCTGAGGGCTGGAACGGGCTTCACTTAGAGACAAAACTGGGAAAAAGGTGGGTTCAATTAGAATTTCAGCCACGATGGAAGTGGTTTTCAGTGGTTTCCCACATCTACTCCAGGCGCATGCCAGAATGCTTCCTAACGTAAGCCCGGATCCACCTCCTTTCTAACCCTCAACATAATAACTACTACACTACCACGTGCTGTGTGTGAGTCTTCAGTCTTTGGACTGGTTAGATGCAGATTTCCATGGCGCCCTCTCCTCAGCTAACCGTTTTATCTCTACATAGCTACCACACCAGGCCCGACGAGAGGGTGGATGTATGCATTTATCCTAAATAAACCATAAGAAAATGAATCCTACTTTGCTTCTAACAGGTAACAATCACTGAACCGTTGTCAATATATCGCAGTCAAACTTAGCGTGGAAATCCAATTCTGGAATAAAAAGCACACTACAGGCTACTAACATACCGGTAGTATAGTCAGTGTTAGGCAAAATACTCCCAAAATGTATTTTAGATACAAAATAATATTTTAAAATACTTTCAATAAAATATGCTTTCTTCCATTCAAAAAACATATACAGCATTACTATTATACAGTAGATATTATTGACCTGGACTGACGGCTCGTTAACGTGCAAGGTCGAAGGGTTCAAATCCCACAGTTAGTCTCCTTGAATTTTTTATTTATTTTTCCAAGATGATTCTCCCTGTAGGGCGGGGTGTTTCGCAGCGGTCAAGCTCTTGGCCTCTCACCACGGCGGACCGGGTTCGATTCCCAGTCAATGCACGTGAGATTTTCAAAGGTTAAAAGTCATGTCCTGTGCTTCGGATTCCACATAAAAAGGGGGCCTCGTGGCTCATTATCGCGAGATTAACGGTCACGTAAAACCTTATCTCCCTGAACCCACTCCATCTCATCTCACTCAAACCTAGTAAGTCCAACCTGTAGCACTTCATCTCCCTAGATACTTCGGCCAGTCTGCCACATTGTTTATACGTTACAAATTCCAATTCTCGTGTCTGATTTCATGCTAAAGGTCAAATCCGTTTTATCCATCTGGCTTCTATTCATTTCTGTTCCTGTAATATGGGTTATCTCAGGTGTGTAGATAATTGGCCTTCAGCATCCAAAGCCTGGAGAAGGGGCTGCCTTCTAAGTATCCAGGCCTACTGATTTTCTGTCAGGGTTTCTTCCCTTAGCCTTTGAAGTTCCCACTTCTGACCACAAGGCAGTGGAGGTCCTGACCTCTTAACCCTCGTCAGCTGGACTGCCTCTTCCGCCAGCTCCGCCGTACCGAAGACCATCTTCTCCACCTTCGTAGCGTTTGAGGACTTGAGGGTCTGGGTTGCTTTTTAGTCTGGATTTTCACCCTTGACCTGTCCGGCAAGGGAGGCCCTACCAGTAGCTATGCTACCGCTGGCATAGCCCAAAAGATCATTAGATCATCCAAGCACTCCCACAACGTCAAGGTCATGAAACCCCTAGGGAGTGATTGGAGCACTATAATCAATTTATGTACAGTCAAGTCTTAGGAATATTAGTTACAAATTTGACTTCTTCTTCTTCTCCTTCTCCCAGAACTGTTTCATTCTGTTCTTCGTCCGTTATGGTGTGTTGTTTGCGTGTAGAAGTTTTTAGACTAGGTCTTACGTCTTTGTTTCTCAGGATCCTCTTCTCTTCCCAGTGTTCAATTTGTTGCATTGTCAAGGCTAATTCATCTAGGTCATCTAGGACTTCTTTGAACCAATGATTTTTGGTTTTACTTTTCCAATAGTATTGGAATAGCTGTCTGAGTAACCTGGTCTCTGGTAATCGTGATACATGACAGAAAATTACTTTTTCTTAATTATAATATGGAGGTTGGGTTTTGACAAATGCCATTGAAGTAGCTTTTAAATGTCATACATGTTGAAATAAGTTCCTTTATATCATGGGACTTTCTTTCATAAGTCTTAGCTGAAGACGAGCTATGAACCCATGGCCTTGGAACACTAGTTGCAAGTAAGTCAATCATCTATTCCACAGTAGTATGTTATAATATAATACCAGACAGGTAGAAGTGTGGTTTAGTTGCCACCAGTGAGATAGCTTCTAGCCCGTTGGCAGGGATATAAGATATGCAATCCCTTAATCCAATGGCGCAAGAACATAAATGGCCTCAAGTAAACAACTGTTTAGGTCAACTCAGGTGATGACGAAACTTACAAATTACATTATTACACCGTATGAAAAGCAGATCAAGAAAGGAGCACGCGGCAAACTAAAGCCCTTCCCAATACACACTACACATTAATTTGAAACAGTTTTGCCTTTCAGCATCCAGTCTAGCCTGCAAGCCTCTGTTTGCGAACATGTCTCCTCTGCTTCTACACCAGTCAACACTGAATCTAACCATCACCTCCTAGCTCTAACTCTGCTTCTCCTACCCTCTACAGCTGAACTCATTAACCTCAGGTAATCTCTCCTCTCCCCCTTCTCTTCATATGACCCCACCATCTGAGTCGGCTCATACGAACAGCTTCATTTAGCGTGTCCATTTCTAGCTTAGCCTTTATACCTTAATTATGAGTACCTACCTTGCCATTGCTCACATTTGTCCTAGCAATCATTCGTGCTACCCTCATATCAGTTACCTCTAGCTTATGCGTCAGCTATCACTTCCATCCAGCAAGGTCGGTCTAAATACTGAGCGATATAGGGATAGTTTCATTGCTCTACTAACTTCTTTCTTGCAGAATACTGTGGATGGCAACCAAGAACTCACTGCATTGGCTTTTCTGCATCTCAACTCAATTTCTTTCACCATACTACCTACCTGAGAGAATATACAGTCCAAGTACTTAAAATGGTCTATGTACCGTAATTCAATTTTGTTCCTATCTAGCATTCTACTTTTGCATTTCTTCCCTAGAGACGTAACCTGTTTTTGAAATGCTGATTTTCATGCCATTTTCCCTACATTTCAGCATAAGCCAGACTACTTACCTGGTTTCCACCTAATTGAATCCCGACCAGTCAGTTTATGCCCTTCAGCAAATGGTCCACAGTAAACAGTAGAGGTGAGAGGTTACAGCCTTGCCTCACTTCAGTAATAACTTCAAATCAATAACTCATCCTACCATCAACTCTCACTTCATCCTGATTATTCTTGGCATTTTTAGCCTATTTTCAATTTTGAAAAAATAGGCTTATGAGATCACCTTTTGTCCGTGTGTGTGGGTGTGTGTGTGCGTGTGTGTGTGTGTGTGTGTGTGAGGTGTGTGTGTGCCCCCCCCCTAATAAAATCTAAACGGCTGGAGCGATTTCAATGAAACTCGGTAAGTTCATAGCATTATTCCCGGCGACCTCGACCGTGCCCTTCAAATTTTGTTACGTCTCACCAATCCAACATGGCGGATGTGTGAAATATTTCACTAGCATTCAATATCTCCGAAACTATTACCGATATCGCCCTGAAAATGTGTACGGTGATAAAAGGCACTACTAGAAGTTCACCTATGAGACTTTCAAAAACCTGGTGACTACAAAACCAACATGGCGGTCAAGCGAATTTGAGAATTTTAAATAGACTTTTCTCGCGATTTAACTATCAAAACGTAATGAAACTTGGTACAGCAAATGTTTATACACATTGTAATCCACTGGAGTTTAATTTAGTTCAATTGTTTACATAACCTCAAAATGGCAGCTGTGCGAAATATTTCACTGACATTCTATATCTCCGAAACTATTACAGATATCATCCTGCAATGCTGTACGGTGATAAAGGGTACTGACTCAAGTTTACCTATGTATATTTCATAAACCTCTAAAGTACAAAACGAACATGGCGACCAAGCGAATTTGAAATGTTTTAATAGACTTTTCTCGTGATTTAACTCTCTGAGCGCAGTGAAATGAGGTACAGTAAATGATTTTGCAGATTGTAATGCACTGACATCTAATTTAATTCAATTGTTTACAAAACCTCAAGATGGCGGCTGTGCGAAATTTTAAAATTAAGTTTTTATTTCATGTGTGGTAATCATGCGATCGAAGTGAAAGTTTGAATAATGAACCTAGGCAATAATTGTCCTTGAATGGTACATAACTCTATGGCCTATACATATAACATTCCTAAATGGCGAGCTTCCGAAATATGTAGACGGTTCTCAATATCTATGAATCTTTTACAGCAACCAAACTGATTTTTTTTATGTTCATAGAGACTATGAACATATGTTCACCTAAAGGACTTTCAGTAACCTGGTGAGCACAAATCCAACATGGCGGCGACGCGAAGTATAAATATTTAAATGGACGTTTCTCGCTAATTAACTATCAGAGTGCCGTGAAACGTTGCACGTTAAATGCTTATACAAATGTTGATCCACTGGCATCTAATTTATTTCAATTGTTTGCATAATCACAAGATGGCTGCTGTGCGTAATTTTAAAATCTCGTTTTTACTTCTTGTGTTCTAATCATGCGATTGAAGTTTGAATACCACACGTACACAGTAATCTTAATGTAATAGTACTAAAACAAAAAACCAACCTGGTGACCATCTGAAATATTTAGACGGTTCTCAATATCTACGAATTTGTTACAGCAATTAAACTGAAATTTTGTATGTTGATAGAGGCAATTAACATTAGCAGGATATATGAAAATAGGCTGTATAGTTCTTCACGGAACTACTTGTTTTTTAACAAACTGAGTTTGCCTTTCCAACAACTACCAACCAAAATCTTTAAGAAACAGTTGCAAAAGTGGTTGCTGGTGAATCCATGGTATTCACTGGAAGAATATATGGAAGCAAATTGGTGTAATAATTAGTGCAATAGAAGTAGGTTACATTTTGTTATAACGATAATAAGCTGTTTGTATATACTGTTATAAGTAGGCTAAGAAATGTAGGATTGTTTGAATTTATTGTTTTGTATTATTAACCTGACAATCGCTATTGCACTTGTGTTTAACGGCAAATAAATTGATTCTGATTCAATATAAATACTTTTGATTGCCTGTAGCAGCCCTCCCTCGATACCATAATCCCTCAGGATGCTCAGCATCTTCTCTAGATCTACAAAACACAAACGTCTATTCCTCTTATAGCATTTTTCAATAACTTGGCACATATTAACAAATTGATCATGACATCCTCGTTGTGGTCTAAAGCCACACTGGTTTTCATCCATCTTACTCTCAACCAATTATCACTCTCTCCTTTCTACAATACCTGTGTACACTTTGCTCAGGACACTTATCAAAGAAATGCCTCTATAATGGTTGCTTTAAATTGGGTTGATTTCTGATTTTGTCCAGTCAGAGGGTACCTTTCCTAATTCCCATGCCAATTCTATTATCCTATGCAACCATTTCATCCCTGCTTTCCCACTATACTTTGCCATTTCTGGCTGAATTTTGCCGATCCCTGCCGCTTTGTGACCACCCTCTCTAATTCCTCAACCGTGAATCCTGTTGTTATTCTCCTCCTGCATAATCTCAAAATCTGCCACATTTACATTTAGCAAATTTTCAAAGTACTGTTGCCCTCCTCCCAATGCTACCTTAGTATTTACAAAGTGTTCCCCTGAATTATCCAGACACTTTTCACTTCTCTTTTCCTTCCATTTCTAAGATTCTTTATAACACTCCAAAAAAGCTTTCCTGCCGCTTGGCCTAGCATTTCCCCCTTCATTTCCTTATAGCTGTACTATTATTTGTATGGTCTGTTCCTTTCTATTGCATAAAGCTGTCTGCTGGATTCCTAGTTTGGAGCCATTTTTTAAAGTATTCTTTGACATTTACAAGGCGGCTTCGGTGGCGTAGTCGGTAGCATGCTGAGCTTCTATGCCCAAGATAGCGGGTTCAACCCGGCCGAAGCCGTCGGAATTTTTAAGAGCGTTAAAAATCCCTCAGTATGCCTCCCTTCGGAGGGGAAGTAAAGCCGGCGGTCCCATGTCATAGATTTATGGCATGTTAAAGAACCTTCCACTAATTGCACCTGTGTGAAGCTAAATTGGATAAGTTAAGAATGTAAACAACGCTCTTAGGTTTCTATGTTCGTTGCCAAGAGCTGACTGCGGTGGCGTCTGATAGCTAAGTTCTGAACTTGGCCTAGTAGTTGTTGACGGTGGCGCTTGGCGGCAAATGTAGGAACTATTTGAAAAATTCTAAGTTGCAGTACTTAAATTAAAAAACAGATACACACACTAATACAGTCATCACAATAAACACCGGTTATCAGACAGATTCTACACACACCCAAAGTACACGGGGATACATGACCGCGTTGTCGCAGCCCCTAAACTTAAGAACCAACCAACCAGACATTTACAAGCTGAATTCACTATGCCATTTCACGAGGACGTGGGCTTTTTATCTGTCTTTTCCCAGTTTTCCCAAGACATCATTGTTCTCTGACCTCTCCTATTCATAAACCAATATAGCACTGTATTGTAATTCTTTACCCTCTACTCTTTGGAATATTTCATCAATCATATCAATATATTTCTACCAAGTTCCTTATCCCGAAGATTTCCAACTATAATCCATCTGCAAATAGATCACACTTGCTTATTTCACACCATATCAGTTTGTGGTCTGTTTCAGTAAAAAAAATACCCTGCAATTCCTTAACAATTTCCTAAATTGAAAGTCAGTCGTCATGACGTCAAGAGGCTGGAGTAGGGCAAACACTGAGTTGCGACACATGCTCACCAGGCTCCATGGTTTTCATTACAATGTCGAAAGAAGACTTACCAAAACCCTGCCGAGGACTGCGAATGTGAAAGGTGCAATGAAAAATGTGAAAGATATCACGTCATGAAGTGTTATAAACAAGCAGAATCCCTAACAGTGTTTTTTAAGAAGACTGAGAACTTTGTATTGAAAAGCAGTAGTGCTGAAGATTTCATTTACGACTTTGTACGAACTGATTATGTATATTTTGGCCATTGACTGCTCTCATTACATTATAAATTGAAAGTCAGTAATGATATAGTGAATTATCGACTTGGTATCAGTGAATCTCCTTGTGCTTCGTGAATGAGTTCGCAACAGCTAACCCCATGTTAGCACATAAGTCTAGTAAATATTCTCCATTGGTGTTCGCTTATCTATCATCACCCCACTTACCCATAACCTGCTCATACCCCTCTGTCCTATTTTCTATTCTAGCATTGGAATCTCCTATCAGTACTACATCATTTTTATTGTTAAACTCTCACTACCATATCACTCAGAGCCTCATAAAATCTGACTACTTCGTCATATTCAGCCCCTTTATAAGGAACGTACACTGAAACAATCCTGTCATTTCCAAATATATCCACATTAATTGTTCATTTACATACCTCACAAAAACAATGTTACGCTCTAAGGTTCTCTTGACATACAACCCTACTCCCCACTTTGTACTGTCTCGTTTTACACCTGACAGCTTGCAATCTCCTACTTCCTCCTCTCTAGCTCTCTTTATCTGAACTTTACTAATCTCTAGAATATCCAATCCCTTCCCAATTGCTGACTCAGCTAACTTTACTTTCTTCCTTCCATAAGCCCCATCGATATTAATAGCACCTCATCAAATACCCAATCTATTGCTCGTTCGTTTCCAAGGAGTCCCTGATCTGTCAGATGGGAGTGGGACTTCATCAATCCGTTAGGTCCGAGGCATGCTCAAGACATTTTATCAGGTTTAAGAAGTACACGTGAAGCAGGTTGCTAGCCTTACTTACACAGGGCCCCATGAGTTTCACCTCAGGGAATAAACAAGGGAGTTGGGTAGTCTAGCCGCCTAAGCACAAGGAGGGCCATGACTCAGAATATGTCCAAGATGCCCACTCATTCCATAGTAACTGGTATCCAGATTGTCAGGACCCCTTAATAGGCTACTCAGCTGTTGCCCATGGTTCACGAACTAGGACGTGACTACCCCGTGAACCACTATACAGCATACAATAATTAACTACTGTTGAATGAAGTATGATACCGGAAGGAATCAGGTTGTGCATAAGGAATTATGAAGGAATGATATCGGGACAAAAATAAGTGCATATGCTGTATTACACATAGTATATATTCTTATTTTCTATTCTTTTAAGAAATAAAATCCACATAACATTTTCATAAAAAGAGCAACATTGAATTTCATGAAGTCATTTTCCCAGTAGAGAACTGTCATTGATTGGTAGAGCCACGTGTATTGCAAACCTGTGAGAGAAAAATATTAAGTTAACATACCACTCTAAATAATGTTGTTCATTCAATAAGGGGCCTTGCGACATTGTGATCATGTAACCCCATGTAGTTGGTGTGTAATCTGTCTGACAACCTGTGTCATTGTGATGGCTGTAAGTGTATTTGTATCGGAGGCTAGGGTTTGGAAGGAGGTGGCCATGGCCTTAATTTGGGAGGTATGATACCGGGGTAGAGGTGGGAAAAAGTTTTTAGGTTGGCTAAGATGGAAACTGAACCCATCTCTTCTCAGTTCTGCATCACGAGATTGAGTGTATCTAGTCTCAATCCTCAGACCATATTATATGTCTTGGCACAGTCAAGTCATCTGGATCTAAAGTCTCAATACGTACACAGAAGGCAGAAGATGAATTATTTTTAATAATAATACATTCTTCATTGCCCTGGAGGAGTGTAATAGGCCTTACCAGCCACCTCAATGCACATGAAGCCTTGATTTTCGGTAGTCATATTGAATGCCACGAAGTAAAAATATGTTTTTTCATTTTCCACTCACAAAGAAAGAAAATTCCAACAAGAATATTTTCCGCCCAAGAAAAGGCAAGACGATCAATACGCATGAAGAAGTACTGGGAGGACCGCAAGGCTCGTACAGTTCCTACAAGCCGACGAACGAATGGTTGGTTCAAGTGATCCTATGTGTCTCAAAAGGCGAAGAAGTAGAAGAAGAAAAAGAATGCCACGAAGTGGGGAATGCCATTAACTTAAATTAGAACAAATAGGCCTACACCATAATTTAATGCAAGCACAATATGCAGAAAGGTCCTTGTGCACCCCATCTAGCTGTGATATTAGACAGACCACCTTAAAATTATACCGAGGGCATGGAGGTGCAGCAATCAAGCTGTTTGCCTCTCACCAAGGCGGACCGGGTTCGATTCCCGGTCAATGCATGTGAGATTTTCAAAAACAGAAGTACAAGTTTGATGGGGTCAGATTGAGAATTAATGTTCACAAAAATTCATGTCTCATCCCCTTGCAGTCAACATACAGCTTGATCAAGAGTAACAGGGCTGCTAATATTCACTTCGGCTCTCTGTCAAATGTTATGAGAAGAGGAGCTGTAATATTTTGTAATGCATATTGTGTTCATTTCGATTTGTGTTTGATTGGTTTGTTGTTATATTGATTGAATATGAGGAAGAATGAATAGTTGATTGATTTTTCTATTGAATGTACGAGCGAGCGAAGTAATGTAATATTTTGTTTTTAGATCCTCGAATGTCACTTCCGTATATATAATTTTTCCCGTTTCTGGAACTTATTCTTTCTAGCTTTTCATTTACTGTATATTTTTTCCCTTTCGTACACATTTTCTGTGTCTCCAGGTTTCTGTTTACTGTAGATAGTTTTTAATTTTCTGTAAATAATGTTAATGTTTCTGGAGCATTTGGGACTGTATGAATGACTGAAAGCTAGAGGTAATTTTCTTACCGGATGTTTGAGTATCTTTGTAAGGTTGAGGTTGTTCATAGATAATAGTAACAAGGACCGTAAACATTTCCATATCACTTCAAAATTCCCATTGGAGCAAGAAGATAAAGACAGTACATAATCCAACCACTCCGCAAAGAGCCTTTATTCATCTCAAAGACCATATCAAGATGTTTCTAAAGAAAAATATTTTAGACTAATTTACAGGAATATACAAATACCAACTATTTAGAAATATGTAATTTTCACAAAATTATTTTTATATTATACTGGCTATACCCGGCATGCGTTGCAATGCCAATCAAAGACAGATAGAAAGAATGGAAGATAATAATGTTATTGGTTTTACGTCTCTTTTAACTACTGTGGCTTTTAGAGACGCCGGGGTGACGGAATTTTGGCCCGAAGTCTTTAATGTGCCAGTAAATCTACTGACATGGCCCCCTCGCATTTTCGCACCCTCAAATGCTAACTGGCTGCATCAGGATTTGATTCTGCAACTTTGGTCACAGCAGGCGAGAACATTACCGCTGAGCCACGCAGCCAGCCCAAGAAAGAATAAGAATAAGTGTTTGAATTGTAATTTCCATTACTGAAGTGCCGTTGGATAAACAATATTCTTTGTTTTTCTGTCTGGTGCGTATATAAATACAACCAAAGGTTTTCCGACGCGTGAGCACTTCACACACAGCTGACCATGTGAGCATTTGTTAAAACTACTCGTGTGCCATCTAATGTAAAATGCATTTACTTATTCAGAAAAATTGGTGTGAGTGTGCACAACAACTCACCAAAGTTTCATCGCAATTGGCGGAATTGTATATGAACGCTTACAGGACTCTCCTGAAACGATTCGCTGGCCGACAATCATTTGTTGAAACTACTCGTATGCTACCTACTACCAAATGGTTTTTCTAATTCAGAAACCTTTGCGGCAGTGTGCACACAGGTGCAGTGGCACCATCTTTTTTAAACAACACAGGACGATTCCATAAGTCGTACGTAACGTGCAGATGTTACTGTCACAGTTTTGGCCTTCTCTTCAGAATGGTAAGGGCCTACAATTCTAAAATCAAGGACAGCGCACCAAACAGTCACACGTTCGCTGTGGAGGTTCTGCCTAGGATTGGTTGCGGACCAGTACCGAAAATTTTGTTTACTAACGTAGCCCGACAAATGAAAGTGCGCTTCATCACTTTCCAGTAGCCTGGAGTCAGCTGCCACAGCTTCCAGAATAGTCTCACAACACGCTCTGCGGTTGGCTCAATCACATTCACCGAGTTCCTGCACACCTACCATTTTATACGGAACTTCATAGCAGTGTGTAAAAGTCTCTGTACGGTGCGATCTGAGAGTCGCATAGCACGTGCGTGCCTACGTTGAGGAGGGAATGCCTCACTGCACGGACGTTCTCTGACGCCACGAGGCCTACCACATGGATTCGCTTTAACAATCGAACCAGTTCCTTTCAAACACGCCATGCTAACGACTGATGAGACGAGGCGATGCACGTGTTCTCCAAGGCCACACGCACATCGACAATAATACCTGCTTAAGATCTGTGGCCAATACGGGTGCTAGATGTCATAAATGGCAAACATTCCTCTTTTAAACTGCGCAATAAATTTGTAAATTTAGTATTGCGTTGCTGTGTTTTTTATGTTTGAAATTAGGGAGTTATTTCTTCTGCACCCTGTACTTGAGCTCTGGCTCAATGGGACCTACGTAAATAAGTGATTAACCCTACAATACTATCATATGTAAAATGTACGTGTATGGATAATTTAACTGCTTAGAATTCCCTCTATATCTGTCCCCACTCTACCATCTTCCAGCAGTGCTTCTGCTGGTCTATGGTGGTGATGTAAATGCTTTTGTTACTAACCCATAGACGTCTAGCGTTACCATATGGTAACGCAGTACCGGTCATTGCATTTATTGCTCTACAGGACCTTTGCCAGTTAAGGATATTCGAACTTTGCGCTTATATGATCAAGGAAGGTCTATTGATTCATTTACCGCGCACTAGTCGCTAGGGAATGTCTTGGGTGATGTCCCAACAAATGGGTGCATTTCGTGGTTTGTTTCTCACGTCGTGATGGCATGCCACAAAAGGTATGGCATGCTAAATTATTGCGTAAAATGCAGATAGTTTACTTTGGCTTGAGGATTATGGTAGTAAACACACCTAATTTATAATTCAGTAACTTATCTTACGTGTTTCTTTACATCTGCTCATGCCCGGGACTAATTTTCCCAGCGTTACCATATGGTAACGCTAGGCGGATACAGGGTCAATGGTAAGGCAAAATATTTTCTGTAGCACATTCATAAGAAATGAGTTAGAATACATTTCATGCATGTATACACAAAACGTTTCTCCTTATACAGCTTTTTTTTAACAGTACATGCCTTCATATAATATGTTTTATGTCACCGTACCATATTTTTTATGCCAGTACCGTATTCTAGACCATACCTTTGCCAAGATATCTGGCTGCAGGCAGTGTTTCAGAAAATACAATACGAGAATTATTTCGATATTTCAGAGGTCTAGACTGGCTGCGTGGCTCAGCTGCAACATTCTCGCTTGCTGTACCCAAGCTCACAGGATCGAATCCTGGTGTAGTCAGCTGGCATTTGAGGGTGCGCAAATGCGAGGGAGTCGTGTCTGTTGATTTACTGGGACGTTAAAGATCCCCTTCGGGTCAAAATTCCGGCAACCCGGCGTCTCTAAAAGCCAGAGCAGTTAAAAGGGACGTAAATCCAATAACATAATTATTATTTAGAAGTATGACCTTGGCAGAAATATTGGAGGAAGTGGAAAAGGAGTAATGACAACATGATTATAGCTCGCTGGCATGCAAACAACACAGTAACTGTTGCCTCCGGTTCTCTCGGGCTGAAAAGAAAAATAGTTACAATCCCGCGTCCTCTCCAGATCGGCACCTATAGGCCTAACAAATTCATGGGAGGAACGAACCTTATGGATGAAAATGTGAACTGATTTCATGTGTCAATAAGAAACAGAAAGTGGCGGTGGGCGATATTTTCTTGGCTTCTTGACGAGTCTCGGTTACGATATCACGGTCTAGGAAAACTCAACTGGAGTTCAAGAGGGAAGTGGCACAATTCTACGTAAAATCGTACGGTGGAGAACCACGTGGAGCCAGGTGGCAGTCAACAGCACGTCCAGGATAGGGCCGTGACATTGAAGACTTGTGATATGATGGACGCGATCATCTGGTCATCAACGTCCCAGGACATAAGCGGCTTTTTAAAGTGTAATATTATCACGATAAGTATTTAGCAACAAATATGAAACTGGTACATTATTGTGTTTATAAATCACCATTCAGAAAATGCAGTTAAGGTTTTGACAACACAAGCGCCTAGCGTTACATATATGTAACGCCCTGTATTTCGGGAACTTAAGATGCCACCTTCGTAAAATATGGTTTGAGCAGCTTAATAACTCCCTATGGTATGACTTATTAATAAAAAAGCAAAATTTTCAAAAAGTAATAATTCGGACGTTCATGGGTTAGTGACAATCAGTTCTAGAGGCATAATCATGGGGCAAGGAATTGCCTTGAAATTATCCTCGAATTTAACTACATATTGGTTTTTCCATAACAATAACAAAGTGGTAGGGAATATCATGTAGATATGTCACATCACTTCAGAGGGATTATAAAAACCACCTCATAAAAACCAGAGACAGTATAAGAGGCTGGAGATATACTGCTTTCTACGTCAAAGTAAACGACTGCTGTATTTCTTGTATTTAAGAACTTAGCATATTAAATTTCAAAGACCACAGAGGATTCGATGTATGTAAATAGTGTTACATACGAAATATGTATTAATTTCAACCATTTAACAAATTGGTGCCTTAGCACAAAGTTCGTAATGTACCATACGTAAATTAAATGCATTATTAGTATTAAGCATTAATTCAATGATGTTAGTATTCTAGGGTTAAATAAATTTAAAAAAAACCTGCCCCATTCTTATAGGTTAAGTTGGGCTCTCTGAGTACTTCACCGGACTATTCTAATAATCTAGCTAAAAGATATATTGAATTAAGAATACTGCAACGGAATGAAACAATAAAGCTCATGAGTATCAAAATCTGCTAATAAACACAAGCACACATGACCATAAGCAGCAGAACATGTTCTAATGCCATATGACATGTCGAACAGTAAAAGCGATGGTCGGCGAGATTTCTTTTATATTACAAGTTATTACAAGTTGAGAATTTATCACCATGGACGTTTACAACAGAAACAGAAATCAGTTGGTGACATTGGTATTTTCCTCTCTCACAGCTCTCAACAGTAGAAAAATGAGAAGAAGACAAATCTAGTTTTAGTGATATCAGTACATCGCATCTACGGGGAGGGGTGGGTGGCAGCGGGCATGCTAGACAAAAAGTGAGGTTATGGCAATGTAGTGTGTGCATTTGGACAGTTTTATTTATATTCATCGAATATCCCAACAATTCTGTAGAGTATGAGAGCATTTTAAATTAGCCCAGAGGTGAATTAAGCTCTAGAACGGCATAACTGTGTCCTTCGTGACAAATATATTGCCAACATTGATAGGCTATATATCAAAATGTATTATTTTCCTATCTGGACGTATATTTCAGCACCTAGCGAAAGGCGCAGTTATGTTTGTGTTATTTTCATCAATAATCAATAACTCATCGCAGAACATTCTGTTCATTTACGTGTAATAAAGGCTACATTCATATGGATTTTTACTTTTTATGTTGCCAGACTTGCCAGTACAATCCATAGCCTCAGGCGGTGTTCTCTCTCGGAAATTCTATAACCAAAAGTGACGAATCTCTTATACTTAGCCTACATGAGTAGTGTGGTAGTGAGAGAGCTGCCTCACTTCTTTTTGAACCCTCCTTGTATTTGCCCCGAACCTGATATCTCGCTAACCAAACATGGGATTAGAACATACAGGGTGTCCTAGCATTCGTAGTGACGCCCCCTACTTTCCTATAGCCTCTTTATTTAATTAAAAGACCAAAACTAAAAGGTCATTCGCGAGTAGTGGGGTAGTGTTGGTTTTCTCAAGTCGCGCTCGTGCTTGAATATGTATGGCTATGTTGGGAAAGGGTTAGGTGGTGGGAAAGGAGTAGGGTCGAGTGAGGGGTCGTTTAGATGGTATTTTTTCCTCTCTATGTGATGGTGAGGTTATTTTTTTAAATGGATGGAATTTGGAAAGGCCATTTGGGGTAAACATGTTGTTTTGACATTTTGGCGATGAATGTTTTCAGTACGCCTGCGCACTTGGGGATTTTGTAAGAGGGCGGGCTTTTTATATGATTATTTATAAATGAGTGTTTTTTTAAATATGTATTGAAATAAACCCAAAAAACTAATAGGTCATCGGCTTTTTACTATCTCGCTAACCAATAATCGGATTTAAACCTATGAGGTGTCGTAGGACTCGTGGTGAACTCCCCTTTTCTATGGACGGGGTATATTCAGTCCAAAATAAAAACGTGGTAAGGGGGGGAGCTGCTACACTTAGGAAGTTGTGAGCCCCCGCGACCTTGGAATGGAAGGAGCCATGCTAGGAGGGCGTGCTTGGATTGGCTTTTTTGGTTTAGTCGTGCTCTTTACGGGAATGTAGGTGTCGAGAAGGTGAACATAGGGTTTCTGGTCTAAAAATTCGTTTTTCACATTTTTGCCGATTTTTGGAAAACGGAAAACGTGATGATGACGTGTGTGATAGTATTTTTTCGTCTCAATGTCCTCTTTACGGAGATGTAGGTACGGAAAAGGTAAAAAGCTGGAAACACGGTTTTTGATGTAAAAATGGGTTTTTGTTATTTTCCCTCATATTGTGAAAACTGAAAACGTGAGGATGACGTGTGTGATAGTATGTTTTCGTCTCATTGTCCTCTTTACGGAGATGTAGGTATGGAATAGGTAAAAAGCTGGAAACATGTTTTTTTATGGAAAATGGGTTTTTTTGATTTTCCCTCATATTGCGAAAACCAAAAACGTGAGGATGACGTGTGTGATAGTATGTTTTCGTCTCATTGTCCTCTTTACGGAGATGTAGGTACGGAAAAGGTAAAAAGCTGGAAACATGTTTTTTTAGTCAGAAATATTTGTTTGTGATTTTCCCTCATATTGCGAAAACTGAAAACGTGAGGATGACGTGTATGATAGTATGTTTTCGTCTCATTGTCCTCTTTACGGAGATGTAGGTATGGAATAGGTAAAAAGCTGGAAACGTGGTTTTTTATGGAAAATGGTTTTTTGTGATTTTCCCTAATATTGGAAAAACTGAAAACGTGATGATGACGTGTGTGATAGTATTTTTTCGTCTCTTTATTCTCTTTACGGGGATATAGATATGGAAAATGTAAAAAGCTGGAAACATGGTTTTCTTATGGAAAAGGTGTTTTTTGTTAATTTTCGCATTATTTGGAAAACGAATGAGGCGATTTTTATGACGAGCATGTCGATGCATTTGTGTCGTTGTTCTGTTTAAGGGAATGTAGGTATGGAAAAGCTGAAATCATGGTTTCCGTCATATTTTTTTTTCGAGATCGTTGAGGAAAACGGGAAAAAAGTAAGAAACCAGATTTGAAGTCACGTTATGTTATGCGCTATGATGTTGGTAAAACACCTATGAATTATTATTATTATTTGTCATGGCTTGTCAGGGCTCACACGCAGAGAGAGAACTTGCTTGATGAAATGAGAATTGAAAGCATTGAGGCTGACCCACGGCGAGCCAGACAGACAGTGGTCTTATCATCGTACGTGCCTCGCAGGCAGAGAGAGATAACAGCCATTTGTTCGCATGCAGGTGGCTGTTATCTGACCCAGACGTGTAACTCGATATCGCGATGAAGGACATACAGCTCTGTCGAAAAGCTGATCATTGCATTCCCACGCACACTCATGCAGAGTTTGCAAAGCTTGTGAGAATCAGTCTGACTTGTGCGCTCCATGACATCCTACGCGTAGGAACAAAAAAAAAGTAAAGTGTTAACTTTGCATCTTGTTGAGGAGACATATATGTTCTGAGGGTAAGAGAGACTCATCATTCTTGTGATCATCTTTTGAAGGCGACGGATGCAAGTGCCTTATGCTCTTTGTAAAATATTACGTGAACCGCGGCCATACTTGTACTAAGGTAGGTTCGTTATTGTTAATTATGACATGATTGGTTTTATTGTTATTTTTTGTATGCATGAAAAGTAAGTTAGTGACTGATGGTATTTTTTGGGATTTCGTTTGTTGCAGATTTTAAAAAAACGTCATTAAGTCTGGGAAAGCAGACAGAGAGACAGTGACAGTGACAGTGACAGTGGCGGCAAAGAGCACATTTGCTGAAAGCATTATAATTCATTATATGGTGAGTACATGTTGTTCCATTATTTTGTTGTTGTTGTTGTTAAATGTATGCCATTTATTTCACGGAAATTTATAAACTTATGGCGTGTATTTATTATTGTTTCAGAATGAAGACGTGTATGGAATGAACAGGCTTTAACTACCGTCACGCTTGCGAAATAAAAAAAAAAAGGTGAGCTATGAATATACACACATCAAAAAAAGTTTTGCATCACCTCGGTTCCCAGATCTCCGGCATATAGACGTTGACTGTGTATATTGTATCAAAGATACAGTCCCTTTGACTGTTCATAGATGTCACTAAAACTGCTCAAAGATGTAAACAACCATGCATGAGCAGGGCCTATTAGACGGAGGGGGTACGACAGCCGATCAGTTCCAATCATTCCACCAGGACGAAGGTACGCTGCTCATGTTGTCTGTAGTTCTACCATGCCTAGAAGGTCAATACCGCAGTTCGATCGCGTCCGCATTGTTACTTTGTGTCAAGAAGGGCTCTCAACAAGGGAAGTTTCCAGGCGTCTCAGAGTGAACCAAAGCGATGTTGTTCGGACATGGAGGAGGTACAGAGATACAGGAACTGTCGATGACAGGCCTCGCTCAGGCCGCCCAAGGGCTACTACTGTAGTGGATGACCGCTACTTACGGATTGCCGCTCGGAGGAACCCTGACAGCAATGCCACCATGTTGAATAATGCGTTTCGTTCAGCCACAGGACGTCGTGTTTCAACTCAAACTGTGCGCAATAGGCTGCATGATGCGCAACTTCACTCCCGACGTCCATGGCGAGGTCCAGCTTTGCAACCCCGACACCATGCAGCGCGGTACAGATGGGCCCAACAACATGCTGAATGGACCCCACAGAATTGGCATCACGTTCTCTTCACCGATGAGTGTCGCATATGCCTTCAACCAGACAATCGTCGGAGACGTGTTTGGAGGCACCCTGGTCAGGCTGAACGTCTTAGACACACTGTCCAGCGAGTGCAGCAAGGTGGTGGTTCCCTGATGTTTTGGGGTGGCATTATGTGGGGCCGACGTACGCCACTGGTGGTCATGGAAGGCTCCGAAACGGCTTTACGATACCTGAATGACATCCTCCGACCCATAGTGCACCCATATCGGCAGAATATTGGAGAGGCATTTGTCTTCATGGACGACAATTCTCGACCTCATCGTGCACATCTTGTGAATGCGTTCCTTCAAGATAACGACATCGCTCGACTACAGTGGCCAGCATGTTCGCCAGACATGAACCCTATCGAACATGCCTGGGATATGTTGAAAAGGGCTGTTTATGGACGTCTTGACCCACCAACCACTCTGAGAGATTTACGCCGAATTATCGTTGAGGAGTGGGACAATTTAGACCAACAGTGTCTTGATGAACTTGTGGATAGTATGCCACGACGAATACAGGCATGCATCAATGCAAGAGGACGTGCTACTGGGTATTAGAGGTAGTGGTGTGTACTGCAATCTGGACCACAAATGCTGAAAGTCTAGCTGTATGATGGTACAACATGCAATGTGTGGGTCTCATGAGCAATAAAACGAGCTGAAATGTTGTTTGTGTTGATCTCTATTCCCTTTGTATTTAAAGGTTCCGGAACTCTTGGAACCGAGGTGATGCAAAACTTTTTTTGATGTGTGTAGATTAATTCTTTTCTTTGTAAATGACCTTGTTACTTTTTGACTGAGTGTCTTATCTATGTGTGCACACTTGAAACCTTTTGTTTTTAGCAACTCTTATGAATGAATGAATGAATGAATGAATGGATGAATGAATGAATGAATGAATGAATGCACATGTTTAATGTATATAACCATGACTAATAACGGATTGTATTGGTTTTTTTCTTCAGATAAATCGTTGGAAACAAAAACAAGAGAAACCTTGTCGGTGATATTAAAGCTACAGAAACCTTGTTGGTGATCATTTCCTGCTGGGGCCATTTGCTACAACCATTGTGTACCTGTGAGCGTGATTGTGTGCCAGTCAGTGAAAGCGATAAGTGTGGTCGTTTGGAATTGCAGATTTTGGATTAACCTATTCTAAGGTAAGGGTTGCACGTTTATTTGTCCATTTTATAATCATGTCTATATCAGAGAGTGAAGTGTTAGTGTGGCAGCCTTTGGCCAAATGTTTCAAAACGCGAGTTTGCTCCGGCCGAATTTACAATGCGAATCACTGTCTGTCGCCTAAAGATTTTGTGGAATTATGTTTTCCCATTTTTTTTTTGAAGTGAATGTGAACAAGGCTTAAGATTGCATCAGGCTTTTAAAATAAATTTCGAACTACTATGTGAATTTACGTTGATAAAAAATAATGTTGAAGAGGAACACACCTTCAACCTTCGTACAAAAATGGAGAAAGTACTGATAGCTGATAATTTGGAAACGTGGTATCAGGAGAAAGCTATTCAAGCGCTTATCACTAAATTTGATAAGTTGCAACAGGGTCCCAGTGGCTTGGCCCTCAATAGCATTGCCTATTTGCAAATCAACATTTGTAAATACAATCCATTGAATGCAGGAAGTAGCTATATTGCCACACCGAGCTTTATCGCTTCCTGAAAGGCAGTGATCAACATACGCAATAAAGACGATTACTGCTTTTTGTGGAGTATAGTTAGCTGTCTGCATTCCTGTCAAGACAGATATGTTGATAGACCAGGGCAGTACAAAGATGTGTTTAACCACATGAAACAAACTCTCAATCTTGAGCGTGTTTCATTTCCCATGCCTCTAGATAAAATTCATTTATTTGAGAAAGATAATCCAAATTTCTCCTTCATGGTGTATGGCATCGACGGATCCAATATTGTGGGCCCCTCGTATGCCACCAAACAGGTAAAGCAACATCACATTCACCTGCTTTTCCTGTCTGACGGGGATAAAAGCCATTATTGTTGGATAAAGAATTTAGGAAAACTAGTAAGCAGCCAAGTGTCTAACCATAATGGTAAGACACATATTTGTGAGCGCTGTCTTCAGTATTTTGGAACTGATGAACTTTTGAAACGACATACGGAAGACTGTGAAGGGCAGACGGCAGTAAAGCTAGTCTTGCCCGAAGGGAATGACGCAGTCTTAAAATTTAAGGCCACTAATAAACAAGACATGGTACCATTTACTGTTTACGCTGATTTTGAGGCCCTTACTGTTCCCATTCAGGGATGTGAACCAAGCCCCCATACAAGCTCAACCTATCCAGTGCAGAAACATGAGCCTTTTGCTGTAGCCTATTATGTTGTCTGTCACTATGATAATTCACAATGTGAGTATGTAAGTCATGAAGGTCAGGATTGTGAGCGGTGGTTTGTTGATCAAATGGCGGCTTTAGCAGGCAAAATAGAAAATGTTTTGATCAACCCTGTACCAATTCAGATGACTGATGTACAGCAAAGAGAATATGATCAAGCCACCACCTGCCACATATGTGAAAAGCCAATCTAAGGCGGAGAAAAAAAAGTAAGAGACCACTGCCACAGAACAGGTCATTTTAGAGGTGCTGCCCATAATGAATGCAATTTGAAGTACTCTACACCTCTCTTCCTCCCTGTCTTCTTACACAATTTCTCCAGGTATGACCTTCACTTCATTGTAAAACAATTTGCTCAAGTAGATAAGAGCAAATTCAGCATTTTGGCTAAGAACCATGAGAGCTCAACCTCACTTTCATGGAGAAAAGGAAGCATGAGCATTCGCTTTCTCGACTCATTCAAATTTATGTCTACTTCGTTGAATAGTCTTGTGAAAGGCTTAAGCGAAGATGAGTTGAAACATACCCATTCCCACTTTACGGATATAAATCAATTTAAATTGTGTGTTCGTAAAGGCCATTTTCCTTATGATTATGTGGGATGTTACGAGGTGCTTGAAGAAACGTCTTTGCCGCCAAGAGAAAAATTCTTTTCTCAGTTAACTCAAAGCACCATTAGTGAAGAAGACTATGCCCACGCACACCATGTTTGGCGAGTGTTTGGCATAGAAACCATGGGCCAGTATGCTATGCACTACTTAAAATTAGACGTGTTGTTGTTGACCGACGTTTTTGAAACGTTTCGTCGGCTATGTCACACGATTTATGGCCTTGACCCCACCCACTACTATACCAGTCCAGGGTTAAGTTGGGACGTCGCCCTCAAATTTACCCACATTGAGCTTGATTTACTGACGGATCCCGAAATGGTACTCATGATGGAAAAAGGGATTCGTGGGGGATTCGTATCGCTCAATCAGCGACATGCCAAGGCAAATAATCATTACATGTCTGTTGATTGTCCCGAAGAAACTGAATCCTACCTAATGTATATCGACGTAAACAATTTATACGGTCACGCTATGAGTCGACCACTGCCGTACAGAAACTTTGTCTGGCTGTCTGAGAATGAAATTAAAGATTTTAATGTGCATAGCGCCAGCAAGCAACAGGACGTAGGGTATGTTATTGACGTTGACTTAGCTTATCCCCACGATCTCAGACCGCGACATGGTGATTCCCCCTTTTGCATAGAGAAAATGGTGCCGCCCGAGAGTAAGGGCAATCATAAGAAATTGATGGGTACCTTGTATGATAAAAACCAATATGTGTTGCATATTGACATGCTGGTAGAATGTTTAGCCCAGGGCTTAACCCTGAAAAAATCCATAGAGGTATTTCTTTTTGTCAGAAACCGTGGTTGAAACCATACATCGATTTAAATACCAGTCACAGACAAAGTGCCACTCAACCATTTCAAATCAATTTCTTTAAACTAATGAATAATTGTATCTATGGCAAGAGTTTGGAAAATGTATGGCAGTATAGGGACATTCAGTTGATCAACACATGGCATGGCAGATGGGGAGCTCAAAAATATATTGCAAAACCAAATTTCAAATCTTTAAACATTATTGATCATGATCTACTGACTATTAAACTTGCCAAAACTAAAGTGGTCATGAATAAGCCTATCTATTTAGGCCAAGTCATTTTAGATTTTTCGAAATTGCACATGTATAAATTCCATTATGGTTTTGCAATACAGCGATTTGGTACCATTTCCTTGTTATATACAGACACGAATAGTTTTATTTACCATATCCGTGACTGTGACCCGTATGTCGTTATCAAACAAAACCCAAAATGGTTTGACACGTTCTCGTTTAGTGAGAAGAACGTGTTCGATATCGCCCGTCTGAACAAAAAAGAAATTGGTTTAATGAAAGATGAGTGTTCAGACACCATGATGACTGAGTTTGTAGGTCTCGCTCCGAAAATGTATAGTTTTCGACAGGTGGATCGATGCGAATCTATGCGAGCCAAAGGGATTAGCCAGCATGTGGTTAAACGACTCTGTGTGGATGATTATTTACATGTCCTTCAGACCCACACAGGCATGACACATAGTCAGTTTAGGATTCTCTCGAAAAATCATGATTTATTTTTAATGAAACAGCGAAAACAAACACTCGCTTTGTTGGACGACAAGAGACAGTGGTGTCAGGATATGATGACAAGCGTCCCGTTTGGTTACAACCAGTAATGGTTGTTGCTATTGTTGTTGTACAACACGGCAAGTGTTTGATTTGGTTGCTATCAAGTGCGTGATGCCATGTTGAGCCTCGGAATAAAAATAAAAAAATGTAGTGTATCATATAATTTTTGTTTTTTAACCTGTGTGCATGGATGTATGCATGGATGTGTGAATGTCTGTAAATAGTTGTACATAAACTGTATGTCTTGTTCTATTTGTCTGTCAACACATGAAGAGAGTCATTCATCAACGTTTGCATGGCTCACTGTGCACAGGCTAGATTAAAAACATGTTGGCTTTTTTAGATTAGGTTAGGAAAAAAACAAGTAGCCACTCTCACTATTGTTGTCGCTTAGTAGGCCTCATGTTTCAGCAAAGTGTGCACTTTCTCAGTAGGCACAGCTTAATAGGCCACACTAGGTTGTGGCTTAGTAGGCCTCATGCAAGAACAAAAGAATAATAATCTGCTGCTTTTACTGTGGACAAACTCTCACTTTATGGCTAGAGTTATGAGTGGTGATATATTTGAAAACAACGCCAATCCAATATCTGAACAGAATTTTTTAACCTGTTGCATGTTATGCTTGAGGCCTACAGCTAAAAAAGTCAACAGACAGATGGTTATTTATTTGTGTTTTGCTTACTTTTTATTTTCTTTTTGCTATTGACTTAGGGGACAGACAGTGTATATAGTACATAGTATTTTTATTTATTCACTTAGTAAACGGCAACGACTACTTTTCAGATTCAATCATGAGCCATGATGAAGATTGTTTTATCGTCACAAAACACACCACGTTCAATGAATATGCCACGATGGTGTCTCATAATCCTCAACGTGTGGCCTATCCTTCAGAATATAGAAACACAAAAGTACGCATTGATACCATGTTTTATGACAACATTATGGATGAAGACATAGTTTATGATCCAGGTTATCACTATTGTAAATCCTGTATGCTAAATTTTGGTTTTTGAAAATAATGTATCCACGCAAGTGGTTCATAAAGCATGGTACGGTTTAACCATGAATCAAGTGATTGTTAAATTAGCTGACGAGGATCATTTTGCAGATTTCTGGTGTACAATATGTACAAAACCCCTGTTTAATGTTTATTTTCCAATTACCTCTCAAATGTTTTGTTTTCATTTTTATAAATTTCCTGCTGAGGAACGAATCACTTCGTATCGACAACAAGCATTTCGCCAACTTTGTCTTAGCTTACCTATCAATCAATATTCGTCCCATAGAATGAGATTTGTTAGAAACTAACAACATCATGTCATGATTATGGCTTTTTTTTGTTTACATTCGGCTTTCAGGTGCATACTTGACGTTTAGAATACATTTGGCTATTTTGTTTGTTTGTTTGTTTGTTTTAGTTTATCGTGTATTCACGTTGATGAACACATACACACTGGTTTAAATTTATAGTTTTGAATTTTTGTTTCTTTCTTGGTTTGTTGGATGTAGACATGGTTATTAAATGCATAGCGTGTTAACTTTACCTTTTATAGGTTACCAACAGCATTCAGATGTTTGCTCTTAGTATCTGTTGATACTATTTATTTAACAGAATGCAGTGTGAATTTGCACAACAACAGGGCAAACGAATACAAGTCATTCGACAAGGGGATGATAGGCTAATTCCCATTCACAACAGAGACATGCATTTACCTCCAAGAGATCATGAAAAAGATTCACACTTAATTTTGATAAAACATTTCCTAATAAATAATTTCCAAATGTATGTTTTGACTGAAAATGATACAAACATTATTATTATATTTTTGTTAATTTATCCAATACTATCTATCTACAACTTTAGGTCATAAACACTCAGGCTTAAAAAAAACAACAACACACTTTGATGTACAAAGTTATTGTTGTTGTTATGATGTAATATAAGAACGAGAGTGTTAGAAAGTAACACTCTTTTCTTTGGTTATAGACAACCATGGACACCTTGAACGCCATTGGTCGAGATTGTGGCTTTGCACGCAAGAAAATGAGTGAATCGCCTACGCAAACACCCTTTCGCATACATATAATTCAAAAACTGAAAACCAAATATGATGAACGGGCTCTTTGCATTTGTCAAGACTTTGAGACATTTCTTCCCACACGATTTAATAACCTACCTGATAATGTCATGGAAGATGTCAATTCCAGTATTCACCCTGTCTATTTAATTTATGAGGATGAAAAAAATAATCGATGCGTGGTTCGTTTTGTAAAAATTGAAAACGAATAATCATTGTACGCTAGCCGTGACTTTATGTTTATTCATGCACTACTCTTCTAGAACTATATGGTAATAAAATAAAATTATTTTTTGGTGTTCCACAGTTTGACGTTTATTAATTGTTGCTCAACGTTTACAATGATAAATAATAATAAAAATAAATTTTCAAAACTTATGCTTAATGGTAGAATTTTTAGCCTACTTTCGATTTTTGCAAAAAATGAAAGTAGACTTATTAGATCAACACAGGGCGAAAAAAGTGTGTCTGTCTGTGTGTGTGTGTGTGTATGTGTGTGTGTGAGTCTGTGTGTGTGTATGTGTGTGTGTGAGTCTGTGTGTGTGTGTGTGTCTGTGTGTGTGTGAGTGTGTGTACTCTGAATGTCTGTCCCCCCCTATCAATTCGAACACGGTGAAACCGAATTGAACGAAATTTGGTACAGAGGTAGCACTAGTAAAGGACACCTCAGTGTCATACTTTATATCGCCGCCATCTTTACCAAAACAGAATGGCGGCCACTCAAATGTTCAAAACGTAAAATCAAATTACGGCTACACTAATCATCCGATCTCTACCAAATTCGGTGAAAACATACCTTTATATAGGACGCGTCTTTGACCCAAAATTCAAGGTCATCGGCCATGCCATTTCAGGATGGCGGCCGTGTGAATTATGCAACCATTTTAATAAATAGCTTAAGACCCACCAATTCCGATTATCGAGCCTAGGGGGTTTAAGCTATCCTGAAGGTCGTGATCCGTTATTTATTATAATTTAATATTATAATATTATACAGTATGAGTGTCTTAAAAGAGCTGAGCCGTTTGTGTCACACGACAAGATGGCAGCTGTCCTCATGTGCCTGTCTTATATTTCAGTAGTTTTAGTATGTTGTATGTGATATACCGTACTGATACAATAATATAAACTTTGTATGAAATGATCTTTAATGAAGATATACTGCAGTGAAGAAATCGTTTATTTAAAGTCATTATTTGCCAACAGTTTGTATCTAATATGTCAGTTAAGAACACCTGACGTCATGGATACGGTTAGCTCTGGGCTAGCATGTTAGTCTGACACGCAGTTGACTGGGGATCGAGTACTGCTACAGTTAGGTTTTTTTTCTTGAATTCTTTTACAAATGATGTGCACGAGCTTTTTCCACAGATACTGAATAAAATGTCATTTAGCTCAAAGGAGAGGATAAAGTATACACTCGTATATTAATAAAATCACAGTCCCAGCATCGCACATAAACAGAAGCCATTAGGGAAAGGAGAATAGAAGAACTAGATACACGTTGTCATTAACCACAGCCTTCTTAATGCTCTGTACGGTGCTGTCCTCTTGTGGGTTATGTGGGTAATATTGTTCCAAACATAACGCTGTGTAAATGCCTGAGCTGTCCTCCTGAAGTATGGCAATTTTGTAATACTGGTAGTTCAACTATTAGCCACGATCGCGCTCCGAATACCTTTAAACACTGCCAGCTGGATCGCCTCCCTCTTGGCTACTTTAAACTGCCTACTCATTCAACACCCATAGAACACTGCCATCGTAGTACATTACGATGGCAGTGCATAGGCGTACAAGATAAAGATTAATTCACTGATAGGTCGCAGCACCACCTACTGTGATTGGGGCGGAAGATTCTTAATTTTGCAGGCTGGCTTAATATAGAGATTAACGGACGTGAATGCATTACAATAAGTTAGTAGTTTTGTTATTCAATCATCATAAAGTATATAATATTGATCTTGACACTTACTGGCTTATTATCAATATAAAAGAAAACAAACAATACATTGTGGTAGGGGTGATTGTGTTAGGGATGAGGACAAAGAGTCATAAAGATACCCATACATTTAGGAGAAAGAAGGCTATATGTTCTTTGCTGAACATCTTGTTTGTTTATAGGTTTAGTACAATTACCATGTATATAATTTTTTATAATAATGATGAAACTATTAGTTAAAATGATGGACTTTTGTCCTTTTTTTATTGTTTGTGATTTAAAATAGCATTTATAGCAATTTTTAAGCAATTTTTAATTATTATTATTATAATGATTATAATTTATAATGATCAAATTCTAGTAACATGTTATTTTATTCAATAATAAGCGTTTAACAAAAACCTGGTTCTAGAGTAGATAAAGATTTCATGCTGCCATTCGTTCTGCTAGACTGGCATTTGAAGCTGATGAATAATGATGGACTTGTGTCCTTTTTTTGATTGTTTGTGATTTAAAAATAGGTTTAATACAATTACCATGTATATAACTTTTTATAATAATGATGAAACTATTAGTTAAAATGATGGACTTTTGTCCTTTTTTATTGTTTGTGATTGAAAAATAGATTTACTACAATTAGTAATTTTTATAACAGTGCACTGCTGTCCCTTTTTTAATGTTTGCCATTTATGTCATTTTATTCATTTTATTTATAATTATAATGATGAAACTATGAGTGAATAATAATAATAATGGAAAAAACACAACATGGACTCTTGTCTTTTTTTATTTATTTTTTGTCATGATAACAGTGATACTATACATTTTGTTAAAATAAATTCATCACGTAAAAGTCCATATCTAGATAAAAGTAATTTGCTCTTCATAGCACCAATCACTATAAATGCTGCCATTCGTTCTGCTAGACAGGCATCTGAAGCTGTTAATCGTTGCTTGGCAATGCTTAACAAGACTTTGTCGGCAATGTGTCTTAGTGTGGGATCACTGTTTTCATAGGCTTTATCGTGATTAAGACATGCATGATCCAAAGCATTGATTCCCATATCCCCTCTCCTCAAACGATCTTCAAGACGAGTACCGGGGCCGCAAAAGCTGTAAGCAGGTAAGTGAGCTTCGAATGGTAAGTTTTTAATGATGTTATCAATAATTCCACGGCTAGTACACCTGGGACATAGAGGTTTCAATCGGTGAAAAACACTTTTGTTTGTTCTTCTTCTTCTTCCTCTTCTTGCTGTTGTTGTTGTTGTTGTTGTTGTTGTTGTTGTTGTTGTTGTTGTTTGTCGGCGGCTGCTGACGAGCATGGTAGGTGGTGGTTGTTTTCCGCATGACAGCCGTGGAATGATGAAACAATGTCTTTACACTGAGTTTTATGACCATGATACAATTTCATTAATTGGCATGTGGCACACTGTCGAATGGAAGGTATTTATGCCATGGTTAATTGCTTGTGATGGGAAAAATGACTGCATGGTTGTAGTTCACTCAATACAGAGTCGTTAGTCCACTCGGCAGGCGCCTTTTCCCAAATTTCTTTGACAGCGTTGGCAGCAACATAAAAAATAAATGATTTAGGTAGTGCTAATAATTCATGTTGTGTAAAGCTAATCAGTTTTTCTTGCACACAAAGAACTTTCCAATAGCCTTGTCGATTGTAGTGGCGTCCATGTCTATAACGTTGATGTTATTACTTCACGTGTACACGTCTCACTGCTATCATTGGACGATACACTTTCAGTTTTAATTTTATTGAACAACTCCCAACATGCACTCGTTGTGAGCCAATGAAACAATTGCCATGCATGCGCTAAGGCTTTATTCTGAATATTGTCGCAAGGACAAGTGTCCATGAGCGTTTGCAGGGATGGACAACCCAGATCTAAAAGGTCAATACATTGACAGTGAGAGGGTAAAAATGGTTGAAGCCACTGGCGTTTTTCACTCCCTTTAACAAATAAGACATTGGCCGCGGACAAATGGGCTTTCATGACGATGTCAAGATACTTGTAAGAAATATCACCCTTGTTCCATGCTAATTGCAAATGATTTTCAATCTATTGGCTCTGTTTTTTATCTTTTTCACTAACAACTCGAAAGCATAGGGAGGTTTAAACACCAAATGAATAGGGTTAGACACCCAAAACGTACTACAATCGATAAAAGCGACTTCCTTAAATGTAAATTTGTTGTCTGCAATTTTAAACCCCTGACAATCCACGATGAATGTGCGCATCATGCTTTTATTTTTACTTGGTACCTCATTGACGTCTAATCAACAACTAACCCATGCCATGGTTTAACATGGCAAAGTCAAAGGACTTTAGGGAAAAAAAAGAAACAAATGAATTGAACAACAGCTAAATATTTTTTGAGGTTTTATTCATAACATAAAAACACTTACACTTTTATTACAAAGTTTGTTGGCTTAATTTGGAACAGCATTCAAATGAATAGTTTGCACATACGGTCCACAGGCATCTCCTAGTTTTTCAGGGTCTGGTACAATAACAGGATAATTCAAACTCCATGGAATATTGCCCACATCATAGCGATTGAGGTAAGGGCAGGATGGACTCCATCGCTGATGATCGCTATAGGGCCGATCCCCTATTTCCCAGTTTCCAATTTCAATGTTGCGAAAAATACACTTGACCACATCCCCACGTTTTAAGTAATAAAACGCGCTCGCAGCCAATTCTCCACAATCCATAAAGGGAACTGTCCATGTTTCAAAAGTTTTCAGACGATAAAATTCACATTTTAAATTCCATGGTTTGTCTGTCACGTTGTTGTTGTTGTTGCTTATTGAGGTACACATGATGTTTGTTGTTGTCGTATGTGCGCACAGTGCCAGAGCGCAACAGATACTGTGCATGCAGACGCTTATCATCAATCCTATGAATGATGATCTTTTTTTTTCATTCGACCACAGATGGCTTACATGCTGGTGACATAATTGGACAAAGGATGATATTTCACTTGTCTAGCATGAATAATCAAACAGTAGGCACTGGTATGGTCTGGGACATTTTCTTGTGTTTCAAAATCTACCCTTAAATCAATGGTGGTGATTTTCATAGATTCTTCTAGATACGAACAGTCGAAAACAATCAGTGGTGCTTTTGCTTTAAACCCTTGTGGCGACAACATAGGACAATCCTGTTTTTCATAATAAGACGATTGAAATTTAGCGAACATGTCATAAATGGGGCCAAACTTATTTTTTGATAAATTGAGTTCCAACCCCTCATAGGGAAAGCAAACATTATTTAAAAATAGTCGTATATTTCTCAAGTGAATGAGATCAAACAAGGTTACATCTTTGCTTTGTTGGTATTTTCTATTGGTTTGAAAACCAATAATAACATAGAGGGGTCTCTCGGTAGAGCGAGTCGATTTGACACTCCAACTATGTGTGTCTGTGGTAGGTAGCAAGGGGTATTCATGTAGACACCAACTTCGAAAGGCGATAGGCAAGGCTTTATTTTTTGCACTAAATTTAACATGCTTAGCTTTTTAAGATCCGATAGCGTCACATGGGGCACTTCCATAGTAATCGAAGCAGTTGAATTTTTGAGTCTATCACTTGGTCAGAGGCTCCTTTCAGCGCATTATAATCACTGCGGTCTCTCACCAGATACAAACTTTGTCTAGCGTTTAAAATAATACACTTGTGATCTTCGGCAAAGCCAAGGAGTAATTTTAAGGGTAGGAAGCCTGTAAAAGTGCCATCGGTATGAACTAGCCAGTCATTGCTACTGTTGGGACACCATCCTGCCATAGAAAGCGTTTTACTTTCCTCCTCGCTATAGGATGGATATAATTTCATAAGACTAGTCATGCCCACATTTCGAGTCATATCTATGACAATATCATTTATCACGTAACGTACTTCAGAAAACAGAAAAGCCAAACCATGATTCGCCAACGCAGACGTTGTGGGTGTGCTGCCATCTGCTTTCATCAATTTACCCTCAATTTGAAGGACACTTTCATGAGGTAGAGTAAAAATATCTTGATTGTTAATGATGAATTGAATCTCGTCATTGTTATTCAGTCCTGTTGCTTGAGGTTGATAGGAATGCATGTCAATGCGCACGAAGCCATCTTCCACTTGTATGGGATTTAACACTTGCAACAGCTCTTTGTTCATGATTGGGGTGTAGCGTATAACCAATGCGTTGTAAGCGTTGTCGGTTTACTCGTGTCAACCGTTTCATACACGGCGGGCAACTAACCGACCTCGTAGACGTTGTTGTTGCTTTATAGGTAAATTTCATAGCGTCTTTAAAACCAACTTGTAGGTCACAGGGGTGTTGGCGTCCAAAGCAATCAGTTGTTGGTTTCTATTCACTAAGCGTAAGGTAATATTACTAATATCATTGACACACACAGGATGATATAGAACCACTGAAGGGTTTTCACGAATAATATAGCCGCAAGGAGAGGTGACAATAAAATCATACAGGGAATGGCTTTGTTCTTGATTCGTAAATACGTCTCTAATAATATTGCAAGTTACAGAAATGTGATGGTCCTCGATGAATTTCACTGGATAATCTGACTCATGGGAATGGTGAGCTGCCAACACTCTTGGTTTAAATCCTAATAAAGGACCAATAGAATGAACTCGTGTTTCAAAGTCAATGTTAAATGTAGAGAAAATACGACAGCGATGAGTTATTGTATTGGCTGTAAGTTCAAATTTGTGTGTCCCATCCGCAAATGGTTTGACACCAAATTGTTTTATCATCGACACGCTAATGGCCTCATGCACATCGTCTATGGTATAACTTCCAGGGGGTAGTCTCAACATATAATCATCATAATAAAACTTGTCATTAATATCCAGTTGAATATTGTAAATTCTGTTGTAACTTTCCAAAGAAATTAATCCTAGCACATAGGATTGTTCTGGTTGCAATTCAATGGGGGAAAAATCCAGGGACACTTCAGGCCCGCGACTGTGCACGGTAAAGGTCTTGGCGTTGACATTCATAATGATGAAACTGATGGCTTAACGCGACCTCTTATATAAAAAAATGTAAACTCAAACGGCCACACTCTTGACGGTCAAAGGTTTGTTGACGATTCACATTATAGAATATCTTTACCCGGTTTCCCAAATAACGTAGCAACTCGATCGGGGGTGGTAAATTTCCATAACTGTCAAAGTACCATACTGTGGAACCTTGTTTCACATAGGCTACAAAATGGGTTCCTGGACCTGCATCATCATCTAAATTCATCATGGCTCGTTCTTCTTTCCACGGTGCTTTGGGTAATTCATTTCGCATAAATACACCTCGAAAATGATAAATCTTTAGTTGTTAGGCATAGCTTTCCACTTCTTCATGGGTCATGGCATGACGAGGCAGTTGCCTTAGCGCTTATCGATGATGGATATTTTTTTTTCTTAGGCAGTAGGCCACTACGTTGTGGATAAAAGACTGGCTTTAAAGGATTGCCATTTCTAGCTCTCATCGCAATGGCTTCTAACGTTTTATTGTGTCGCTCGCTTTCTTTGAGTTGTTGCTTGCCTTGCTCGTTGGCTTTTATGGTTTTCGGTACAGCGCTGGCACCACCCAAAAGGGACCCCAAAGCTGCCAACCCTGCAAATAAAGCCGGTAAAAAACCCCCACGCTTAGCAACAGGAATGACTCGCCCACGATTTTGCTTTCTTCCTTTTCTTTTTATCGATACATGATGCTGCGATTTCGGAGATGTAGACAATCGCACCGCTTGTAAAGCTTTTTCGATAGCCACTCTTTTTAGATTTTTAAGTTTTTTTCAGTTTTAAACTGGGTGTGAGGCAGATCGACTTGGTTTCCGACCTGGCTTTTTTCTCTTTTTGAGTTTTTTTTTCATGTTCATCTTTTTTTCATCATGCTGCTACTTGGTGAACCTTTCACAGCAAACATTCGATAAAAACAAACGTAGAGAACCTTATTTCATAGCAGTATATTCCAATTCTATATAAAGCGGAAAATCATTCACCGTTTTCCCAGCTTCCTTTTCCTCAAACGTAAGCATAAGATGAAAGGATACTTCATCTCCAACATTTAATCCTTGATGGTTGTGGGCCAACACTCTATCACCGTTAAGTTGTATTTTTAAATGTTTCTCATCAGGCATGGCATATTTAATATGAATTACACCATCATAATGCAGTCGATAACGACTTAAACCGGAAGCAAGCATATAGGTAAGATCATCATTCACCAGTGGTGGTGGGGAATGGTTTCTGTCATTACCAGTGTTTGATTTGACAGGTTCACTAAAAATACAGATGGGACAAATTTATAAAGCCTTTTCATTTGATAGGTCACATAACGTTTCGTGCAGACATCATTTTCGTCTCGAGGCTCTTGCTCATCAATAATACGATGATGATTGGCTGAATAGCCCTCAGCGGTTAGTCTCGGGGCCATGTGATAGACACTTTGCACTTTGCGATCGACATAGCTTTTTGTTGCCAACTCTCGTGTCTGTTTTGACTAAGAGGCGGCCGAGGCCATGGTTAAGCGAGCTCTCCCAAACACGTCCATGGTGATAGACGTTAACTAACCTATCCTACTCACCGCTTGCCTATATATATAAACCTTATACAAACATGAAAATAACTCAGTCGTCGACACAATGGAATTAATGAAACAACCCCATGCTTTGCCCGTCTCTGATTTGGTTCTAGAGCTATCACTGTCCGTGTGCGAACCTAAACGTCATGGCACCCTATGGTAGGGCCTTCGGGTTGTGGAAAGACCAATGTTTTACTGAACATTATTACCGCACCTCATGGCCTACGATTTCAAAATATTTATATTTTTGCCAAATCCTTGTACCAGCCTCTGTACGTGTATCTGGAACAAATTATGTCTTCGTTAAATAAAGAAGCCATGGGCTATTTTACATTCACCTCACCTCAAGATGGCATTCAACGAGACCGCATTCAACCAGATACCATTATAATTTTTGATGATATTGCCACTCAACGACAGGCCATTATTCAAGAGTATTTTAGTATGGGACGTCATAAACAAGTGGATTGTTTTTATCTGGCTCAGACCTATTCCAAAATCCCCAAACAGTTGATTCGTGACAGTAAGGCCGATTCCAAATAGTGTCATGGCCGCCGCGTGAGTCCAAGCCGATAACTCCCGAACCCGTGGTCGGAGATTCACGAATGAGGTGTCGTTGGACTCGAGCTGACGCCCTCTTTCCAATGGACAATTCATTTCAACCCCTAAATGAAACCTACCCCTACTAGGGAGTGAAATTGTAATTTTTTAGAAAAGTCTCTTTTCAAATGCGACATGTATAAGGTGCGCTGCTAAAATGAACTTAAACGTTGTTGCTCATATAGCGCATATGTTTTTCGGGCAGCCGCTATGGATTAACATTTTGGTTTTTGTTTTATACGCATGCGTACTTGGGATTTTTGTAAGAGGGCGAGCTCTTTAAAAAAATGATTGATAAGAGGAGGTTTTGGTGGTGAGGAGAGAACCAGATAGTCGCCTACTTTCCTAAGAAGTTTGCCGATATCTCTCGAACGCAAGGTCGGATTTGGACGTGTGATGTGTCAAATCGCTTGTCTCGAAGCTCTATATATGCTATTAATAGGTTAAAGTTTTGAGAATGAGGGAAACAGGCTTTTTGGGATAAAAACCATGATTTTAGACTTTTTCAGATATTTCGCGAATGCATGGTCGGATTTGGTCCTATGACATGTCAAATGGCTTGTTTCGAAACCTTCTTTATTTTAGTAATACGTTAAAGTTTTTGAGAATGAGGGAAACAGAATGTTTTGGGGTAAAACCTTGATTTTAAAATCTTTGCTATATCTCGCGAACCAATTATGCTAGAGGCGTGTACGAGGGGTCCAAGGACTCGGGCTGACGTCCTTTTTCCTATGGACCACTCGTTATATTTTTTTTTTTAAATTTGAAAACTCGATTTTGGGGTAAAAACGTGTTTTTTTGTGATTTTTGCTGATAACTCACGAACCAATAAGCCTAGAGACAAGTGCGAGGTGTCATTTTTTCCACCGCGTTGCCCTCTTGCCGAGGATGTTCGTGATGAGCAGGAATGAAAAACCATGTTGAGGTAAAACCATGATTTTAGACTTTTTGCTTTATCTCGCAAACCCATAAAGCTAGAGACGTGTACGAGGTGTCCTAGGACTCGGGATCACGCCTCCTTTTAGAAATTATGTTTGACATTTTGACAAAGGGCCTAACGCCATACATGTTGAACAAAAATTCTTTACCGATACCTGTTTATAATGTTCATGAAGCGTGGTGGTTGAGAGAGATGATACTGCTGGATGTGTGTGTTTCAACGAACCTGTCGCTGACCACGGTTGCTGTGCTCAGTAGATCAATTGCTATTTCGACAGGTCGGTTTATGATAGAGCGTGGGTGCGTTTTTTCTGATACTTTACACCGAATATGATCTTTAACGTGTAAACGGTGATGAGAACTTGGTTCTATGTTGGTCGAAGCGAGTATAGAAAACAAACTTGCAGAGGAGCAGGATGTGAATGTCATTTGAGCTTATTGGAATGCACTGATCTGACGTCAGCCCGAGTCCATGGACCCCTCGTACACGCCTCTAGCATAATTGGTTCGCGAGATATAGCAAAAATTTTAAAATCAAGGTTTTACCCCAAAACATTCTGTTTCCCTCATTCTCAAAAACTTTAACGTATTACCAAAATAAAGAGGGTTTCGAGACAAGCCATTTCACACGTCATAGGACCAAATCCGACCATGCATTCGCGAAATATCTGAAAAAGTCTAAAATCATGGTTTTACCCCCAAAAAGCCTGTTTCCCTCATTCTCAAAACTTTAACCTATTAATAGCATACATAGAGCTTTGAGACAAGCGATTAGACACATTACACGTCCAAATCCGACCTTGCGTTCGAGAGATATCGGCAAACTTCGTAGGAAAGTAGGCGACTATCTGGTTCTCTCCTCACCACCAAAACCTCTTCTTATCAATCATTTTTTTCAAAGAGCTCGCCCTCTTACAAAAATCCCAAGTGCGCATGCGTATAAAACAAAAACAAAAATGTTAACCCATAGCGGCAGCCAGAAAAACGCATGCGCTATATGAGCAACAACGTTGGTGTATTCTTGGAATACACGGTAAGATAGAGTATTTTTTTAATGCTCTTTTCTCGTTCTTTCCTTCCCTTTTCTCAAACACCAACAGTGATCTCCTATGTTCCCTTTGCTGGTTAGTGTTCTCATGTCATTTGTGAGTCTGTTCTAGATATATATCTTCCATGACCCACCTAGCGTCATCTAGCAGCGAATCTCTGAAGCTCCTCAATTCTTCCCTGTACAAGAGGACTTCCTTATCTATCTGGCCACCAGATCTCGTCGCCATCGCCAGCTATCATCTCCGTGACCAAGAGAACTTCGTCTACTTTTTCACCCACCATGCTGCGCTAATATCGCCTGCTATCAACTCTTTGAAGACCATTTCCTCAAGAGAATTTAATTTTTCTATGTTGGTTATGCTTATATGTCTTCCTTTTGTCTCCTACCCCCACTATTTTCCCTTCCCTGTTCTCTCTGTGCTTCGCTGAGCATGTCTCACTTTTACGTCGGCACTCGACTCTGTCAGTCAAGGCTCAACTAGAGCCAGCCTCCTGAACTAAAGATGCATTCTTTAGATTCCACGCCATGTTGGAACTTTAATCGTCAAAGGGAACTTCATCATCACCATGAAGTAAAGATAAGTACAGACTTCAAGTTTTAACCTCATCTTCATTGGTTTTAATATCTACATGCTTTAAGGATAATTTTATAGGCAGTGTGAGATTACTATATTTTGGGGCAATAATCATCCTTCGCGGGATTTACCATGTTGGGCTTTTGTCTGTCTAAGCCAACCTTAATAGAAAGCAGCATTTCTTATGAGAAATCTTCTCACAACGTGGGAATTACCCACTGTCTATAAAATATTAAGCTCGTTCCACCGCTGGAATAACTTTGGCCCTATTCTTCCATTAGGATCGTTCTGGAACCTTCCAGAATCAGCACTCTATCTACAAGTCGTGCCGTCATGTATTTTTCACTCACATTTGGGAATACTATTTAAAAATAAGGAATCTTCCTTATAAATTACTGCAATAGCTAAATTTTCTTCCACCGTTGGAATTTTCTATGGCGCATTTTATCGCAATCCACAACTTTCTCAAGCAATAGACTTTCGCCTACCTAGTGCAACTGATTAATTTCCATTATTGCAATAACTTTCTTTTGCCATAAACTTTCGTGCTGCTACAGTGAACTTTTCATTCATTCAACAGACTATAGTGAAAACTAGTGCTTGTTCAACATTCTTACCGCGTCGCGATCGTCCGATTACCATAAATAAGGCCATGAACATTCATCCTCAATCCCAATTGATCTTTCCTAAACCTCTTACTAACATACCATAATAATAGAATTGTTACTTTAGGTCTTTTTCAGTGAGGTGTCACTCTAAAGGCGTGCCCTCCCCCTTTGCTTATATCTCATTAATTAATTTCTGTATAACTTCGTATTTGATACACGTTTCAAGCTTACATTGTTTCTCCCTTCTAATTAGGGAATACAATTCTTTCAACTCATGAGTGAGTTATTTCTAGGTCTCACTAAAGAGAACCCCATTTGTCTTGTGATTCCTACTTAAACATAGGAAGTCTAGAACCTTCCTTTTGACTTTCTCTTCAGGTTTCACAGTAAGTGACCTGCCCTATTTGTATAACTATTATAAAAGTAATTCAGCGTAAATATAAGAAGTTATAGGAACATCTCTGTCATTCTACCTGCTTTCTTTTTTGTTATTTTCGAAGTTGTAACTTTTTCTAAGATAGGTACTTGGAAATTTCTTAAAGTACACACCTTGTACTCGATTTAATGTCTAACTTTAATCACTTCATTTGTCTTTTTTTGAATCTTACGAAGATTTTAGTACATATAAAGGTTTGAAACCTAAAGCATTGTTAATTGCCTGGAGCAAACTTTAAATGTTAGGAGGTCTGCGACCCCAAATTGTTAACAAAAATTGAAACTATATACTTGTTAAATTTCTTAGACTCTTTTGCATTGTTAAATAAATTTAACCTTTCATTTTTGACTCATCATTTCTCTGATACAACAGTTAGGCAAGATCCTGTCTTCCCTGACTCTTCCTAGGTTCATGCCCTCGTTAATGCAAATAAATCTCGTGATAGGGTTTTCACCACTCGTTGCATTTGGGCAAGAACTCTTAGTAGTTATCCTAGTAAAGTCTCTCTTAGCTTTAATAGCTAATTCTAACTGGCCAGTAAGGCAAGTACAGCTCGCTACGCCAGCTTCCTGCTTGTGGAGATCCTCTCCAAAAAACTTATGGTTGGTTTTCCAAATGATAAGTGTTTTTCATTGCCTAAACTTTTAGTCGGCTCCTGGCTGGGTAAAAGCTTAGCCATTTCCAAATGCAACTATTGGTACACTTACCAAAATTATTCCAAAAGGTATAATTCTTTTATCACTATCCTCCTTGGAAGCACTTGGTCGCTTTTTAGGACCTCTACAACTTCGAAAATTCGAAACATCGAAATCGATTCAAATTATTGGCATTCTTCAAATTACTTTGAACAGATACACAATAAGTCTGTTACTCTCTGTCTTGCCAGACCATTACCCTTCCCCATAGTAGGCATATGCATGCTTGAGAGGGAATACGCTAAAGCCATTCTCTTGCAAACAGCCCAAGTCCTAGCTGCGTTTCCCGTTAGCTTCGACCAGGTCCTTACCCACTTTAGGTATCAGAGAGCGGATTTGCAGTGGCAACCGCCTTTGAGTGTATTTAAAGTTAAATTTATAACTTTTGTGGGACTCTCCTCCTATTTCTCCATCCTTTCTCTCAAGTCCGAAACCCACCTCCTTTTCTTTATCATCTTCCCTTGGTGGTTAGGTTATTCCTCAGCCAATAATCTACCCAAAATTTGGTCCCGGAAACCCGTGAGAGTCCATTTGTCATTTGTTATTCTTTTTTAAAGGTTATTTGACAATACCTTACAAATTATTAATACCTGCTTTGAATCTTTCAGCTATAACTACGTCGTGCAAAGCCTGTGAATTGGAAAGAGGCCGCTCCTGTTTCCTTTGGGGTGTCCCCTTCTTTCAACTTATTTGCTGCTGCCAGCCTGACAACATTTCCAAGGTTCCACAGTTTCGTGAGTTATACTTTAATCTACCTACCTTGTCATGGCTCCTACTGAAGAAGATAAGGATGAAAAACTTACTTCTAAACGAGCATCCTATAAAGGACAAATTGCCCGAATCAGAAAATACATTAAAGAGCTAGATCCCTCAGAAGCTCAATTAGACTTGTTAAAATATCGTGTAAGGGATTTTGAACGTTCATATGAGAATTATTGTAACATTCAAACTGAAATAGAAACTTGTATGCTCAATCAAACCAAAGATCGAGTCGAAGTAGAAAATCAATATTACGAAGGCATAGGTTCCGCTTTCAAAATAATACGCCAAATCGAAGAGGAGCAGAAAAAGGACGCTTCTGTTCTTGGTTCCCTTCACGAACCACAAACTTCTTTTCGCGATGGTACTCACAAGCCCAAACCAATTTTACCTAAAATTGATTTACCCCACTTCTCTGGAGATGAATCTACTTGGGATTCTTTCTATGAATTATTTTGCTCCCTTGTTCATGACAATGAAGACATTCAAGTCATATACAAGTTTCATTACTTGAGATCTATCCTCCGAAGTCATGCTTTGCAGTTAGTTGAAGCACTACCTTTAAGTGCCGAAAATTACCCCATTGCCTTAACTTATTAAAAGAAAGATACGGGAATTTACGGTTACGCATTCAACGCCATATGAAGGCTCTATTCAACCTACCTGCGTCACAGCACAATGACGTCGCTAGTTTCCGTACTCTCGTTGACACTACACAACTTCACGTCAAAGCTCTGTCCCAATTACATCAACCCACTGAACACTGGGATACTTTCCTAATACATTTAGTGGTTTCTAAAGTTGATGCTGCTACCCTCAAAGCTTGGGAAATTGAACTTTCTAAAGAAGACGATTACTCTTACGAGCATTTAGTCACTTTCATAAATGCCAGATGCCAGCTGTTAAACGCTCTAGCAAATCAAAGTGAACCCTCAACTCCGAGTTCTAAATTTGAATTAATGTCTATCAAAACTAAAAGCGAACGCTTAGCGTCTATTATCCAAAAACCTGGGTCCAGCTCATCTAAATTTAAGCCAAACACCACTGGTTACCCAACTAGGTCTAGTGAACGCCGTATTGCTAGCTCTCTCGTTTTAAACACTCAAAGCGAACCTCGCAAGAGTTTAAATGAACCATTAAAGTGTATACTTTGCAAAGATTCCCATGCCTTATATCTATGCAAATCCTTCAAAGAACTGTCAGTCGACGACAGAAGAAAAGTTGTTTCTCAAAACAAACATTGCTTCAACTGCCTAGCTCCTACGCATTCTGCTTCAAATTGCAAGTCCACAAGACTTTACTTCCATTGTGAAAGGGCTCATCACACTTTACTACATCGTCATGATCAGGCAAGGTCATCAACAGCATCTACTTCTCAGAAAAGTGATAATGCTAACAGTTCCAACGCTTCATCGTACATTCAAAATGCCAAGTCCATTCGTAGTGCCCAAGTATTATTGTCTACTGTCCAAATCGAAGTTCAGGATAACTTTGGCAACTGGGTCCATGCACGCGGTCTTCTTGATTCAGCGGCAACTCATGATTTCGTGTCGAATTCTTTGATTAGAAAACTTGGCCTATCTATAAACCCCACTTCTATTAACGTGTCGGGCATCAACAGCTCAAAATCGCAAGCTTTACAATTCTCAAAGCTAACCATAAGAGATATTTTTCACAGAAACAACTTTCTTAAACTGAATTGTCTCATTCTCAATAGCATTGGAGAAGACACTCCAAGTCACTCTGTGGATATTTCAGGTTTAAACATTCCCTCGCATTTAAGGCTAGCCGATCCTTTGTTCAACATACAAAACCCTATTGACATACTCTTTAGTGCCAATGTTTTTTGGAATTGCCTTCGCAAACAGGTTCGCAAGTTATCCTCAAACGTGGTCGCCAGAGATACTAACTTTGGATGGATCGTCACCGGTCAACTTCCCCATTATTCTCCCCAACCCGCATCGCAATGTTACTTCGCCATTACTGACCTGGAACAGTTCTGGAGGCTCGAAAGCGTTGATTCTCCTAATGTGACCTCTTCAGAAAACGAATTCTGTGAGCAACTTTTTTGAACACCACCACTCGATCTTCGGATGGCCGGTTCATTGTCCAAATGCCAAGATTACATAATCACCCTAAACGTATTAACTCTCAACCCAAATCTCGAAAAGCTCTCTTTGCTATCGAGAGCAAATTCAAGAAAGAACCTCTCGTTAAACAGCAGTACACTGATTTCATGGATGAGTATGAAAGCTTAGATCATTTGGAAGTTGTTAACAAATCTGAAGATGAATTGCACCCCCCAATTGAAACGGTTTTCTTAAATCATCATCCCGTGTGGAAAAACACTCTTGTAAAGGATAAAATCCGAGTTGTTTTCAATGGTTCGTCACCTGACGTTAA
Source organism: Meconema thalassinum (assembly GCA_946902985.2). NCBI lineage: Eukaryota > Metazoa > Arthropoda > Insecta > Orthoptera > Tettigoniidae > Meconema > Meconema thalassinum. The sequence continues at coordinate 123,340,755 of OX336397.1, forward strand.
TGGCAACAGCCTTAACGACACTCTTTACTCTGGTCCTGCTATTCAGTCAGATCTATCTGCTATACTCTTAAACTTTCGATTATTTCCCATAGCTGTTATAGCTGATATAAAACAGATGCACCGTCAAGTTTTAATTCAGCCTGAACAACGAGATCTCCAAAGAATCTTGTGGCGCGATGAAATCAGTAAGCCCATTAAGGTATTTCGCTTAAAAACGGTTACTTATGGCTTAAAACCATCCGCATGCCTTGCTATCCGTTCCCTACACTTGCTAGCCTCTCAAGATGTCATTTATTTAATTCCACAGCTTCTGAAGCGCTAACCACTTCATTCTATGTTGACGATTATTTGCCGTCCTTCCCCACTCTGGAGGAAGCTTCTCTCGTGTCCTTAGAACTTCAGGCATTGCTAAGGAATGGAGGTTTCCCACTTCATAAGTGGAATTCAAACTCCCCTGAGTTCCTCGCCCAGTTTCCTATTGAAGACGTAGAAACTCCGAATCCATAAAAACTCTTGGAGTTCATTGGTGCACCAGCACTGACACTCTCATCTACAAAGTTTCGCTCGCTGAAGAGCTCCCTAACACAAAACGACAAATTCTCTCTGAAATTGCAAAAAATTTTAATCCGCTTCAATTCCTTGCCCCAGTTATCGTCATAGCCAAACTCTTCATGCAAGAGCTGTGGTCGCTCAAATGTGAATGGGATGACTCTATTCCCCTTTCTTTTCTCAACAGATGGCTTTCTTTTCGCAGCAATTTGCTTGATCTTTCCCTTATTGAAATTCCTAGGAATTTAATTAACGCTCATTCTAATGCATCTTTTTTCCTTCATGTGTTCGCGGACAGTTCCGAGAAAGCTTATGGTTGCTGCGCATATTTGGTTTATCGCGGTTCATTAAATGGATCTTCAGTTTCCAACCTTGTTTGTGCCAAATCTAAGGTAGCTCCTCTTAAAACTATCACTTTGCCTAGACTTGAATTGTGTGCTGCACTCATGGCGGAAGAACTTGTTAAGAAATTACGGGAAGTTTTAAAAGTTGAATTCTCGCAAATCTATCTCTGGAGCGATTCCATGATCACCCTTTCTTGGATCGCCAAAAACCCCTCTCACTGGCAAAATTTTGTTGCAAACAGGGTTTCCAAAATTCAAACTCTATCTACGGGATGTCAATGGAGGCATGTGCCCAGTGCTGACAACCCAGCCGACGTTATCTCTCGTGGATGTTTACCCTCTCAATTGGCAACTTCCCAGTTGTACTGGCATGGGCCCTCGTGGTTAATCGAAGACTCTTCTTGTTGGCCTTCTAAACCTCCAGCTACAAACTCCAACTTGCCTGAAACAAAAGTATCTCTATCTACTGCTTCGTGTCTTGTTTCCAACGCTTCACATCCCTTGTTGTCCCGCTATTCTTCCTTTCATAAACTAATTCGAATTGTCGCCTATCTTCTTAGATGGAAATATCTTGTGGTTGACCAACCTCTTCTCCCCAAACCACACCTTACCAATCATGAATTGAATCTCGCTACTATTAAGGTTTTACAACTGACACAGCAAGAAGCCTTTTCTTCTGAATTGTCTTTACTTTCTTCTAAAAGGGATCTTCCCAAATCCAGTCGTCTTTGCGCTTTAGCCCCGTTCCTTGATGACGATAAGTTACTCAGGGTAGGTGGTAGGCTTTCGCAATCTTTGCTCTCTGAGGACAAAAAGCATCCCGTTATTTTGCCTTCTAAACATCACGTAACTTCCTTAATTATACGTGACTTTCATTATCGCAATCTGCATGTTGGTACACGCACTCTGCTTTGCCTCTTAAGGGAAAAGTACTGGATTATAAATGGAATTCATGAAGTTTCCTCTGTAATTCACAAGTGCATTCCTTGTTTCAAGGCGAAACCTAAAGTCAACACTCAATTAATGAGCGATCTGCCCTCCTTTCGCTCTTCTCCTATACGTCCATTTGCTCTAACTGGTGTGGACTATATGGGTCCGTTCCATTTTCTACGAAATTCCCCTGAAGCTAAACGCAAATGGTTTGGTAAGCTCTATGTCTCTCTCTTTGTTTGCATGGTTACTGGCGCAATCCACTTGGAACTAGTAACGAATGCTTCTACTTCTTACTTTTTATCAGCTGTCTCTCGCTTCACTGCTAGGCGTGGTGTCCCTTCGGAGATGTTCTCTGATAACGCTTCCACTTTTCAAGGAGCAGCTTCCTTGTGGAAAAAAGCTCTCACATCTTCTCCCGCCATGGAACAAATTTCTAATTTTTCCTACTCAAAGGGTTTCAAATGGCGTTTTATACCTCCCTACGCTCCTCATCACGGTGGTAGGTGGGAATCCTGCGTAAAGCTCACTAAACGTCATTTAAGAAAGTTTTAAGTAATCGCATTCTGACTTATGAAGAATTTAATTCACTCTCTGTTCTGATTGAAGGTGTTGTTAAATCTCGCCCTTTAACTCCGCTTTCCAATGACCCTGATGACCTGCTTCCAATCACACCTGGTCACTTCCTTATAGGCAGTTCTCTTTCTGCCCCTCCTCCCCTTTCCAATTCTTACAGGGATTCTAATTTACCTATTGTTAGGCGTAAACTCGAAGCCCTCCGCAATTCTTTCTGGAAGAGGTGGAACTTGAAATATTTAACTTCCTTCCAACGGAGACAGAAGTGGTTTCTTTCCAGTCCCGACATTAAAGTGGGCGACTTGGTCTTGGTTAGGGATGTCTCTCCTCCCCTGGTCTGGATTTCTGGTAGAGTGACCGAGTGTTATCCTGGAAGGGATGGGAGAGTCAGGGTGGTCAGAGTCTTGACCAATAACGGCCAGATCAAAAGACCACTGTCTTTAATTGCTCCATTACCTTTAAATGTTTAACTGTTTATTTTGTTCTCTGTTGGTGTTTGACCCTCCCAGTTTGGTGTATTCTTGGAATACACGGTAAGATAGAGTATTTTTAATGCTCGTTTCTCGTTCATCCTTCCCTTTTTCTCAAACACCAACAGTGATCTCCTATGTTCTCTTAGCTGTTTAGGGTTCTCATGTCATTTGTGAGTCTGTTCTAGATATATATCTTCCATGACCCACCTAGCGTCATCTAGCAGCGAATCTCTGAAGCTCCTCAATTCTTCCCTGTACAAGAGGACTTCCTTATCTATCTGGCCACCAGATATCGTCGCCATCGCCAGCTATCATCTCCGTGACCAAGAGAACTTCGTCTACTTTTTCACCCACCATGCTGCGCTAGTATCGCCTGCTATCAACTCTTTGAAGACCATTTCCTCAAAATAATTTAATTTTTCTATGTTGGTTGTGCTTATATGTCTTCCTTTTGTCTCCTACCCCTACTCTTTTCCCTTCCCTGTTCTCTCTGTGCTTCGCTGAGCATGTCTCACTTGTACGTCGGCACTCGACTCTGTCAGTCAAGGCTCAACTAGAGCCAGCCTCCTGAACTAAAGATGCATTCCTTAGATTCCACGCCATGTTGGAACTTTAATCGTCAAAGGGAACTTCATCATCACCATGAAGTAAAGATAAGTACAGACTTCAAGTTTTAACCTCATCTTCATTGGTTTTAATATCTACATGCTTTAAGGATAATTTTATAGGCAGTGTGAGATTACTATATTTTGGGGCAATAATCATCCTTCGCGGGATTTACCATGTTGGGCTTTTGTCTGTCTAAGCCAACCTTAATAGAAAGCAGCATTTCTTATGAGAAATCTTCTCACAACGTGGGAATTACCCACTGTCTATAAAATATTAAGCTCGTTCCACCGCTGGAATAACTTTGGCCCTATTCTTCTATTAGGATCGTTCTGGAACCTTCCAGAATCTGCACTCTATCAACAAGTCGTGCCGTAATGTATTTTCCACTCACTTTTGGGAATACTATTTAAAAATAAGGAATCTTCCTTATAAATTACTGCAATAGCTAAATTTTCTTCCACCGTTGGAATTTTCTATGGCGCATTTAATCGCAATCCACAACTTTCTCAAGCAATAGACTTTCGCCTACCTAGTGCAACTGATTAATTTCCATTATTGCAATAACTTTCTTTTGCCATAAACTTTCGTGCTGCTACAGTGAACTTTTCATTCATTCAACAGACTATAGTGAAGACTAGTGCTTGTTCAACATTCCTACCGCGTCGCGATCATCCGATTACCATAAATAAGGCCATGAATATTCATCCTCAATCCCAATTGATCTTTCCTAAACCTCTTACTAACATACCATAATAATAGAATTGTTACTTTAGGTCTCTTTCAATGAGGTGTCACTCTAAAGGCGTGCCCTCCCCCTTTGCTTATATCTCATTAATTAATTTCTGTATAACTTCGTGTTTGATACACGTTTCAAGCTTACATTGTTTCTCCCTTCTAATTAGGGAATACAATTCTTTCAACCCATGAGTGAGTTATTTCTAGGTCTCACTAAAGGGAAACTTGCCCCATTTGTCTTGTGATTCCTACTTAAGCATAGGAAGTCTAGAACCTTCCTTTTGACTTTCTCTTCAGGTTTCACAGTAAGTGACCTGCCCTATTTGTATAACTATTATAAAAGTAATTCAGCGTAAATATAAGAAGTTATAGGAACTTCTCTGTCATTCTACCTGCATTCTTTTTTGTTATTTTCCAAGTTGTAACTTTTTCTAAGATAGGTACTTGGAAATTTCTTAAAGTACACACCATGTACTCGATTTAATGTCTAACTTTAATCACTTCATTTGTCTTTTTTTAAATCTTACGAAGATTTTAGTACATATAAAGGTTTGAAACCTAAAGAATTGTTAATTGCCTGGAGCAAACTTTAAATGTTAGGTCTGCGACCCCAAATTGTTAACAAAAATTGAAACTATATACTTGTTAAATTTCTTAGACTCTTTTGCATTGTTAAATTAATTTAAACTTTCTTTTTTGATTCATCATTTCTCTGATACAACTGTTAGGCAAGATCCTGTCTTCCCTGACTCTTCCTTGGTTCATGCCATCGTTATGCAAATAAATCTCGTGATAGGGTTTTCACCACTCGTTGCATTTGAGCAAGAACTCTTAGTAGTTATCCTAGTAAAGTCTCTCTTAGCTTTAATAGCTAATTCTAACTGGCCAGTAAGGCAAGTACAGCTCGCTACGCCAGCTTCCTGCTTGTGGAGATCCTCTCCAAAATACTTATGGTTGGTTTTCCAAAAGATAAGTGTTTTTCTTTGCCTAAACTTTTAGTCGGCTCCTGGCTGGGTAAAAGCTTAGCCATTTTCAAATGCAACTATTGGTACACTTACCAAAATTATTCCAAAAGGTATAATTCTTTTATCACTATCCTTCTTGGAAGCACTTGGTCGCTTTTTAGGACCTCTACAGCTTCGAAAACTGGAAACATCGAAATCGATTCAAATTATTGGCATTCTTCAAATTACTTTGAACAGATACACAATAAGTCTGTTACTCTCTGTCTTGCCAGACCATTACCCTTCCCCATAGTAGGCATATGCATGCTTGAGAGGGAATTGCAAACAGCCCAAGTCCTAGCTGCGTTTCCCGATAGCTTCGACCAGGTCCTTACCCACTTTAGGTATCAGAGAGCGGATTTGCAGTGGCAACCGCCTTTGAGTGTATTTAAAGTTAAATTTATAGCTTTTGTGGGACTGTCCTCCTATTTCTCCATCCTTTCTCTCAAGTCCGAAACCCACCTCCTTTTCTTTATCATCTTCCCTTGGTGGTTAGGTTATTCCTCAGCCAATAATCTACCCAAACGTTTAAGTTCATTTTAGCAGCGCACCTTATACATGTCGCATTTGAAAAGGGACTTTCCCTAAAAAATTACAATTTCTCCCCCTAGTAGGGGTAGGTTTTATTTAGGGGTTGAAATGAATGGTCCATTGGAAAGAGGGCGTCAGCCCGTGTCCAGCGACACCTCATTCGTGAATCTCCTACCACGGGATCGGGAGTTATCGGCTTGGACTCACCCGTTGGCCATGACACTATTTGGAATCGGCCTTACCCCCTACTCGTGACAATGTCAATCTCATCGTTCCTTTCCGCCAAGACTCTAGAAATCTCTATCATATTTTTCAAGATCATGTGAATCCAGATATGTCCTTTACAGCTTTCACGCAATTGTGTGCTTCGTGTTGGAACCATCATCCCCATGCCTGTTTGGTCATAAATAAACAGAGTGAACGATGTGAGGGACGTTATCGCTTGGGGTTTGATCATTTTATTTCTGTTTAAAAAGACTTTACCTTTACCATGGCGAACGCCATGGGGTACAAGAAACATGTTCAAATCATGCAGCGTATTATTGAGGCACGAAATACGATTCGACATAAATTTCGTGAATTGCAACGTTTAAAAAACGTCAATCCTTTACCCATGATAAAACATGCTCCATCATCGGTTGATCCCATGAGATTCAAACCTAATGCTTCTGCTGCTACTGCTGCTGCTACCTCTCAAACCAAACCCATAACAAGTTCAAAATTTACTCAAACAGATTCCACACGACAGGTAAAATCCCCCCCTCCTCCTCCTCTAATGTTAGTGAACAAGAACATCAAGAACATGAAGAAGAAGAACAACAACAACAACATGAACAAAGTGAAAGTGAAAGCGAAAGCGTATTTAGTCCGGAAAGAAAAAAATCCTCACCCCTTCAACAGTTTCTAAAAACAAAACAAAAATCTTCCGTCATAGCGGCAACACCGTCTTCCTCCACATCGTCTCCGTTTTCACAAGTCTTGGCAACCCCTCAAAATAAAGCTCAACTCAAAAACATTTTAATCAAACATTATTGGGCAACCCTGGAACCGTATCTGACCCTTCTATTTATTGGAAAGACAGATACCACGTATGGTGTTCGCTATGAGAATGATAGTTTTAAAATTGGGGATTCATCCATTAAATTTTCTCGTACGAAAGCTGTCATTAAAAACATCAACTATAAATTAACACCAGGTCTGTTAAAGCTGCTATTTTCTCGCACCCCCTCGCCACAATATTTTACGTCCGAGGACCTTGCTAAATATAAATCCATTTTATTAGACACCAACGCTCACAAAAGAAACTATAAATCCTCTCAGCAGGTCAATGCCAATATATCCCAAAAATATAAAACCATCATTGCAAACATCTTTGGTAAGCAAAAACATCACTCTGCCTCTGGTGTAAGGTTTAAGGAATTAAAACCCTACCTAGATATAAACTTTTGGAATAATTCCAATCAGTTAGTAGAACGCTTATACTTGCTTCATGCATCAAAACAAGCTGGTCACACTGGACATGAGGCAGAAATCGCCCACATTGAACAACAACTCCGAGATGCTAAAATTATCTTATAAGCCATCCCCCATCAAAGTGGGCATTGCTCATGAATTGCATAAACCAGCCCGACGCATTTATGAACGTCGTCGTGTCATTTCCAAAGGAATCGATGAACTTTGGCAGGCAGACCTGGTTGAAATGATACCTTATTCTAACGTTAACGACGGTGTACGCTATATGTTGACCGTCATTGATGTCTATTCCAAAATTTCTTTTGTTCAACCAGTTAAAAATAAAACTGGTGTCTTAGTCACAATGGCCTATCAACATATTATTGAACAATCAAAACGTCAACCTCACTTGTTACAAACCGACCAGGGGAAAAAAATTCAACAAGGATTTCTCCAGTTTTCTCAAATCCAAGGATATTCACCATTATACCACCTATAGCAATCTCAAAGCTAGTGTAGTTGAACGCTTCAATCGAACATTAAAAAGTTATATGTGGAAAGAGTTTACAATACATGGTTCCTATCGATGGATAGACTGGTAACCTCAACTTGTGTCACGCTACAACAATACCATTCATTCCACCATCGGCATGAAACCTCGCCTCGTCACCAAGAACCTACCCAGACTCAATAGACTGTTAAACCCTATAAAAAGGGTAGACCCAAGGTGACATCGCCTTAAAATTGGAGATTTTGTTCGCATTAGTAAACATAGAAGTGTGTTTTCAAAATCGTATACTCCACAATGGTCGACAGAAATTTTTAAAATTCGCCAAGTCAAGCTAGGTCAACCAGTGACGTATCTCTTAAAAGATCAGAGCGGTCAACCCATTCAGGGACGATTCTATTATGAAGAAGTGCAAAAAACATTATATCCCAAAGATTATCTCATTGAACGAGTAATTCAAGTCAAAGGTGCAAAATATTTTGTAAAGTGGTTAGGTTTTCCTTCCACGTATAATTCATGGGTCAATAAACATAATTTTTTGTAATAAAACCCTATTTATTTATTTATTTATTTAGAAAAAAAATCCATTTCCAAAAAGATGTATCACATGACCTTTCATTAATCCCACCCGTTTGTTTATTACAAGTCCAATAACCTCTTTGTTCAAGCCCATGTCAATCTTTTATCATGATGTTATACACCCACCCATCGTTTCAAACTTTGCGTTGCGTGATGAGTCCATAATGAACCGAGGCTATGAAATACACAGTATCAAGCCGCACACTGTATATTGACACCTGCCTCTTATCTCTCTGCTGCGAGGGCCGTACAATGATAAGACCACTGTCTGTCTGGCTCGCCATGGGTCAGCCACAATGCTTTCAATTCTCATTTCATCAAGCAAGTTCTCTCTCTGCGTGTGAGCCCTAACAAGCCATGATAAATAATAATAATGCATAGGAGTTTTACCAACATCATAGCGCATAACATAACGTGACTTCAAATCTGGTTTCTTACTTTTTCCCCAGTTTTCCTCAACGATTTCGAAAAAATATGACGGAAACCATGATTTCAGCTTTTCCATACCTACATTCCCGTAAACAGAACAACGACACAAATACATCGACATGCTCGTCATAAAAATCGCCTCATTCGTTTTCCAAATAACGCGAAAATTAACCAAAAACACCTTTTCCATAAGAAAACCATGTTTCCAGCTTTTTACATTTTCCATATCTATATCCCCGTAAAGAGAATAAAGAGACGAAAAAAATACTATCACACACGTCATCATCACGTTTTCAGTTTTTCCAATATTAGGGAAAATCACAAAAACCCATTTTCCATAAAAAACCACGTTTCCAGCTTTTTACCTATTCCATACCTACATCTCCGTAAAGAGGACAATGTGACGAAAACATACTATCACACACGTCATCCTCACGTTTTCAGTTTTCGCAATATGAGGGAAAATCACAAAAACCCATTTTCCATCAAAACACCGTGTTTCCAGCTTTTTTTAACCTTTTCGACACCTGCATTCCCGTAAAGAGCACAACGATACGAAAAAATACTATCACGCACGTCATCATAACGTTTTCAGTTTTCGCAATATGAGGGAAAATCACAAAAACCCATTTTCCATCAAAAAACCATGTTTCCACCTTTTTACCTTTTCCGTACCTACATCTCCGTAAAGAGAACATTGAGACGAAAAATTACTATCACGCACGTCATCATCACGTTTTCAGTTTTCGCAATATTAGGGAAAATCCCAAATCCCATTTTTCCATCAAAAAATCGTGTTTCCAGCTTTTTACCTTTTCCGTACCTACATCTCCGTAAAAAGGACAAAGAGACGAAAACATACTATCACACACGTCATCCTCCCGTTTTCAGATTTCGCAATATGAGGGAAAATCACAAAAACCCATTTTCCATCAAAAAACCATGTTTCCAGCTTTTTACCTATTCTATACCTACATCTACGTATAGAGGACAACGAGACGAAAACATACTATCACACACGTCATCATCACTTTTTCGGTTTTCCAAAAATCAGCAAAAATGTGAAAAACGCATTTTTAGACCCAAAACCCTATTTTCACCTTTTCGACACCTACATTCCCGTAAATAGCACGACGAGACGAAAAAAAAAGAATCCAAGCACGCCCTCCTAGCATGACTCCTTCCATTCCAAGGTCGCAGGGGCTCACAACTTCCTAGGTAACGTAGAACCAACAACCTAGCATTATTTTAGAGTGGACATAAAACGTCCATAGGAAAGGGGGATTCACCACGAGTCCTACGACACCTCATAGGTTTAAATCCGATTATTGGTTACCGAGATAGTAAAAAAGCGCATGAGCTATGAGTTTTAATGATTCTTAATAAATATTAAAAAAAACCTCATATATAAATAATCATGTAAAAAGCCCGCCCTCTTACAAAACCCCTCAAGTTCGTAGGCATACAAAAAAAAACACTCATCGCCAAAATGTCAAAACAACATGTTTACCCCAAATGGCCTTTCCAAATTCCAGCCATTTTAAAAAATAACCTCACTATCACCTAGAGCGGAAAAATACCATCTAAACGACCCCTCACTCGACCCTACTCCTCCCCCACCACCTAACCCTTTCCCAACATAGGCATACATATTCAAGCACGAGCGCGACTTGAGGAAACCAACACTACCCCACTACTCACGAATGACCTTTTAGTTTTGGTCTTTTAATTAAATAAAGAGGCTATAGGAAAGTAGGGGGCGTCACTACGAGTGTTAGGACACCCTGTATGTTCTAATCCCATGTTTGGTTAGCGAGATATCAGGTTCGGGGCCGATACGAGGAGGGTTCAAAACGAGGTGAGGCAGCTCTCTCACTATCACACTACTTACATGATCCTTGATATTCTTTGCACCATACCAAGCATTCAACACACAAACATGCGATGTACTTTTATCAACAAGTTTCTACATCAACAGATTTGGCATTCGTTTGTTTTCTCGTGTTTTCTCGTGAAAGACGGGAAAATACCAATGTCACCAACTAATGTTTACGGAAAATTACAATTCTGTTTCTGTTGTAAACGTCTATATTGACATGAAATCTCGCGAATCTCGCCGACCATCGGCCGACATTTTAAGATAATAACTTAATTATGACAGGAAACATAAGGTTCTACTTGTCATGTGTGTGTGTGTGTTTTTTTAATAACAGTTTTTGTTACTCGTGAGCTTTATTTTTTAATTCCGGTGCAGTATTCTTAATTGAATATAATTTTTAGCTAGATTATGTATTAGAATCGTCAGGTAATGTAGCCTACTGTGAGAGCCCAACTTAACCTATATGAATGGAACGCTTTTTTTATTTATTTAATCACCTATTTAGGTTACATAGGTCCCAATGAGACAGATCCCGTATTAGGGACAATCAGGTAGCATAGATACAGATTGAAATATACCAGTATATCTTTAGTAACATGATATTGTGTTTAAGTTAATGGTAGGCTACAATAGGTTGATAGTGACTAACTTTACAGAAGTAATTGGTATGCATTGCTTCGGGCTACATATTGAGCATAGGCTGTTAATTCCTTAAAAGGAAAGCTCTTGCTTTCTTCGTGATTTTTTTAATTGAAAACCTTTCCTTTATGCATAATGGTAGAGAGTTATACCAGTATCCCATTATTATAGAGGGGATATCCAAAGATAGATTTTATTGCACGTTTCTGGAGTATCTCAAGTTCTTTTATCAGCTCCTGCGTGGCTTAACAGTAGCGTTTTCGCCTGCTTTTCCCAAGGTTGCAGGATCGAATCCCGACGCAGTCAGCTGGCATTTGAGGGTGCGCAAATGCGAGGGAGCCGTGTCGGTAGATTTACTGGCACGTTAAAGATCCCATTCGGGTTGGAATTCCGGCACCCCGGCGTCTCTAAAAGCCAGGGACCATGTAAAACCAACAACATTATTATTATCTTACAACACCTCCATATGAAATTCATGTTCAGTAGATGGGAATGTATCAGATCAAAGTAGCCTATATGCCGGCTCCTTGGTGTTGGGGTAGCGCGCCTGCCTCTCGCCTGGAGGCCCCGGCTTCGATTCTCGGCTCCATCAGGGATTTTAGAAACTGACGTGAGGGCTGGAACGGGGTGCACTTAGCCTCGTGAGGACAATTGAGTAACTGTCTGACTGTGAGGCAGCGCCCCGATCACGAAACCCAAGATTAACGGCCGAGGGGACCCGATGCACTGATCACGCGTCACCCCTAAATATCTGGGCAGCAGTCGCTTGGTAGGTTCAGGCCCTTCATGGGCTGTAGTGCCAGGGGTTATTATAAAGTAGCCTATATAAGTTTATATTACAGTAATTCTGAATAAAAGTAGAACGCGGCTTATACACTTGCCTCAGACATGAATGTGACTTTATCATACCTTGTGTCCTTGTTTCATCTTTTGGGTGATATTACGTATTGAAATTAGGAACCCTGGTCACTACTGCACCTCATATATGTGCTAAAGTACATAATTTATTACTCTTTTAAAACGGCTGCTATGTTCCAACAGTGCTTGCATCTCGTCCAACTGCCTCAACACAAACGAAACTTAAACATCTCCTAAAGAATACAATCTTTATTCTAGGAGACAGACAATCCAACTGATTAATTAGCATGAACCCCAGTCTGCCTACGCTAAGAGCGTAATCTAAAACCCATCAGGTAAACGTCCCCATTAGACCAATAGCCTAGTGAATTTTAGGAGCAGTCCCATTTATAAAGTTTCCCAATTTGTGCAGAGTTTCCTCAACACACATTAAAAAATTAAAAACTAACAGCTCTTTTAGGAACTCTATCCATTTCAGTGAAACGACTAGGAACCTAATAATCGAAGAATCTTACACAATGCACACAATATATATTAAATAAATGTACACAAACATACCTGTATCCCCCACCATTAAAATTATAGGAAAAAAGGCTATCCACAGTTGAAATTTACAAATTTATCCACTTACTTAAATTTACCCTACATAATATTCACTTGAAGTTCAACTAAAAAAATGTGCATTTTGGTCAATATGTATATGGACATTATAAAATGCAAAGCGATTGTTTCCGCCCAGTCAATACTGTTTATTCAAATTGAGTAAATTAATCACTCGTCATGATAGAATGGTACATGTTTCGACACCTAGCAAATCATTGGTGTCATCAGCCATGAATTGGGCAGCACTAAATACATTACACATGTGGAATTTGGTTGTGGCACAGAAACATGAATGAACACACATAAAAAAGAAGAAGTAGCCTATATCATGCATATAAAAAACATTAAAAATTCCTAAAACATTTCGTTAATAAAACACTTTTAAAAAACCTCCAACGGGTTTAATCAGTCTATTCTTGAATCAGTCCGATGTAATTCTTGGTGTTGATTGCGGCATAGTACATTACACTTGATGCTTAAAAGAATACATTTGTAGTCATAGTATGAACTAATGGACACATACGATGTAGTTAATGACCCATGCGGAACACTCCCGACCAGCACAGCACGGCTCGGTTACACCTTGCCGCATTGATACTTGGGATTTGTCACCCTTCCTGGACACATTGATGTCAATGGAATGCCCGCTTCTAAATTGGATTACTATGAGCCAGTTCTTAATGTTACGTCTCAATATAAAGTGTGTACTGCAGCAGAAGGCTCTCACACAAGCAGAGCATTCAATAGCAAACAGGGAGGTAAAGAGGAGTGTGCGGAAGGGTCATAGGAGGTGGATTGATGAGCAGGTGGTGAAAGCAGAAGAAGCGGCAAGAAGGGGGGACGTTAAGGAGCTCTATGGCATCATAAAGATGCTTTCGAAGAAAGGTTTTAATAAAACTAGGCCTGTGAAGAGCAAGACTGTCGAGATCCTCACGAAGTGTGAACAGCAGCTGACTAGATGGAGAGAACACTTTGCGGAGGTTCTTAATAGAGATAGAGGACCAGAAAGTAAGCAGCGAGGAGAAGATGAAGAGGAGGCAGAAAGTGACCCGGACATCAGCCTTGACTCCCCAACTCGGGGCGAAATACGGACAGCGTTGAAGCAGATGAGGTGCGGGAAGGCACCAGGTCTGGATAATATCCCAGCGGAAGTATTGAAAGCAGATCTGGATATCACGATCAATCTGCTGCACCCGCTGTTGGAGAAGATATGGAAGGAGGAGAATATACCAACCGACTGGAAGAAGGGGTTGATAGTCAAGTTACCGAAGAAAGGGGACACCACAAACTGTAACAACTGGAGGGGAATCACCTTGCTGTCCATTCCAAGCAAAGTACTGGCGAGAGTCATTCTGAATCGTATAAAAGACTGCGTAGAAAAAAGGCTTCGGAAGGAACAGGCTGGATTTCGACAACATCGCAGCTGTGTGGATCTCATCAACATCCTCCGAATCATCCTGGAGCAGAGTGTGGAGTGGCGGAATACCCTTTACCTCACATTTGTTGACTTCGAGAAAGCTTTCGACTCCGTAAATCAAAGAATCATGTGGAAGACCCTCGAGGAATATAAAATTCCAACAAAGATCATCAGAATCATGGAAGAGATTTACGAAAGGTATGAGTGCCAGGTTCTACACGAAGGCAAATTAACAGAAAAGATAAAGGTCAGTTCCGGAGTGAGACAGGGGTGTGTCCTTTCCCCCACTCTGTTCCTGTTGGTCCTGGATAGTGTGATGAAGAAGGTAATGGGAGGACGGAAGAGGGGCATGAAGATCTGGATTTCGCGGACGACATTTGTCTTATGGCACAACGGTACCGAGACATAGAAGATAAGCTGGGGAGGTTGCAGAGAGAAGCAGAACGTGCAGGACTGATGATCAACACCAACAAGACCAAAGAGATGAGGATTAATTCTGACGTCACGACTAGCTTGACAGTCAACGGAAAGGAAATTGAGCGAGTTGAGTCCTTCCTCTACCTTGGGAGTATAGTCACAAATGATGGGGGAGCAGAGGAAGATGTTCGAAGCTGTATCAGGAATGCAAATGGTGCCTTTATCCAGCTCTACCCCATCTGGAGAAATAGAAACATTTCCAGGAAGACCAAGCTCCGCCTTTTCAATAGCAACGTAAAGTCGATTTTTCTCTATGGCTGTGAAACATGGAAAGTCACAAAACCGCTCAACAACCTGCTACAGGTGTTCATTAACAGATGTCTGCGTCGCATCATGAATGTGAGGTGGCCGGACATAATCTCAAATGAAGATCTTTGGACCATCAACATTCAACAACCGATTAGCATCCAGATCAAGGAGAGGAAATGGCACTGGATCGGTCACACACTAAGGAAGCCGGACGGAGCTGTTGAGAGGGTGGCGCTAGACTGGAATCCTCAAGGTGCCAGGAAGCGAGGTCGACCTAAGAAGACCTGGAAGAGGACGATCGAAAATGAAATTGCAGAGGTGGACAAGAACTGGAGTCAAGTGAAGAGAATAGCCAGGAACCGTACTGCGTGGAGAAATTTCGCCAAGGCCCTATGCTCCGGAATAAGCGGCAAGAATTAAGTAAGTAAGTAACTCCTTATGTAATCATACTAATATATAAAAATGAGATGGTGTGTGTCTGTTAGTCAATCATGCAAGAATCACTGGTCCGATTTAAATGAAATTTTGCATGGATGTAGCTGATTTACCAGGTTTACTGACATTTTGCATGGATGTAGCTGATTTACCAGGTTTACATATAGGCTACTTTTGATTTCGATATTATGTACTATTTAAAAATGGCGACTATTTTCATATTTCCTTTTCAAATAAAAAGAGAACGCTAAGAAATAGCAAACTTTTGATGGCATATACGAGCTTTAAGATTTAATTTTCTATCCTAAAGGTCCTTATCACTTTTCGTGTATCTCCAACGGTTAGCTAGTTACATTGCGATGCGGCCGCGTTTAAAGGGAATTTTTGGGGACCCCAGTGACATCACCGTGATGTCACGGCTGACGTATTGTCACGTTGCCTGCCGGGAGCTTGTCAGCTGATTAATATGTCAGTTTTGCGCGGTTTTGTTCGACAATGTCGTCCTTTTTTTTTTCACCTGTTAGCGTGTTGTAGACGTACAGTATAATATGAAAATTAAAGGAAATAGATGGAATTACGTATAGAACGAGATTGTGATATTAGCAGTGATGTGTGCGTGGATTTAGATCGAATTACGTACAGATCGAGATTGTGATATTAGCAGTGATGTGTGCGTGGATTGTGTAGGAGACTTGTAAGAAAATTGTTTATTTTCCGAAGTTGTCGCATTACGTGTTAAATGAGGGAACGTGTTGGCGAAAATTACTGTTTCTTCTTGTAAATGTGGAATAATACGGCCCTTGGGATCTATCGGTGAGTTCGTTTTTCATGTTGTTCATATACTGTATTTATTTTGGTTGTTGCATTTCATTGAAAAGTTGCACTGTACTCTTCTAAAGCCATAGTTACTGCCATTAGTCAGGCACGGTGTTGGCGAATACGCCTGTTAAAATAGTAATGGATTGGTAAAATATAGACAAAAATTGGCATTTACAAGAACACACATATAACAGTCTTTTGTATCCGACATATATTGGTTTCATACAGTGGCGTTATTAGACAGTCTGTAATGGATGGTGCCTTCTAATTAAGTATTTGCAGTCAATATTGGAGAACAAAAAATTAGTATAGACCACAATGTTTTATACGGAAATTAGAATGCTTTAGTTTTTGGTTGTTTTTGCGTATGTTATCGTGTTTGTGTTTGCGCATTTGTAGCCAACATTGGAAAAAAAACTATACATATCCATATCTTGCTATACACAATTCGTTTTGCAGTTTTTTATCATGCTTATTTCTGTTATTATTTTGTCACCACCAAAAATACTATGTAACCAATGTTTTTCCCGTAAGCTTGCCAGAGAACCATTTCGTAAAGTCGTTGATAACATCACAAAAGCGCACAATTTTTTAATTATCAAATTAAAATAATTACGATGTATATCGGAATCTGTAATTGATCTACATAGGCCAATTATAGATTTCGATGCGAAAAATTTAAAATATCAATTGAAATCGCGAAATCTTTCTACGCATCGGAATCTTTAATTGAGCTATGTAGGTCAATTGTAGATTTCGATGCATGGTTTTTTAATTATGAAATTACAAGAATTACGATGTGTATCGGAATCTGTAATTGATCTACATTGGCCAATTATAGATTTCGATGCGGAAAATTAAAAATATCAATTGAAATCGCGAACATTTTTTACGCGTCGAAATCTTTAATTGAGCTATATAGGTCAATTACAGATTTCGATGCGCACCTCATTTCGAAGGTTTTTGTGTTTCCCCACCCAAAAACCCCTATTACCCAGGCTTTTCCCGTAAGCTTGCCAGAGGAGTGACGTCGTTGATGACGTAAAGATAGACGCCATTTTGTTTTAGGGGAATTTTATACGCGGCCACATCGCAATGCAAAATTATCCCCATTTTCTGTTAGGAGCACAGAGATTTTCTTGTTATTTCGTTCATTTATTTGACCTTTGATAAGGAACGCTTGTGTGAGCGGTACACACAATTTACAGTAATAATCGACTGAATGGTTCCCGTGAACAGTATTGAAATAAAGAAGTTATGCAATCCTGACAAGAAAATATTTGATCACATATATTGTATATGGCCTATATATATTTATTTACCATTACAATGAATATTATACTACCTACCGGAGCCCTTTTTGACAATCACATAAATAAGTTCAAGACTTGTTGCAACAAGAACGCTTGTTGCCATTCAATCGATTTACTAGAGTGGAGAGCACATAAGAAGGCGGGTGAGAGTGAGAGCATTCTGCGCCTAGTGAGACAGAGCCATTCACTGTGATGTTGCCAGACTGCCTCTCTTTCTCTGTGCGTGCTAGATTCATGACTTACCCAGCTGTTCCCTCCTCACATTTGCAAATGCTCCACGAACTGCACTCGTGTAAGAGAAACGACCAATTGATCCTATCGGCACTGCCACTGTGCAGTTGGTTCGTGCTCCTCACTCTAATTGCTTCGCTAATTGTATAACTAAGTTAATGACAGCGTTAGTTTTCATCGGTTGCATAAATATTAACATTATGTTCATTCGCTTTTGAAGGAACCACTTCGTGGCACTCGCTTCCGGGCTGTTGCAGAGATTCGACAGGCTGTAGACCGCTCCATGCACACCATCGACAGAACGGGCTCAGCGAAAGGTATACTACCACTTCCACACCGCTGGCAACGGGTTCTACACCAGGCTGGTGACTACTTCGAAGGACTGTAAAGGTTGCTAACATGTACCACTTTTGTACCTCTTGATAGTAAATAGTTGCCACTACTTAAGTTCCAACCCTTGTATTTGAAACAACAGTTTCTAAGAGAAAAATATCTGAAACAATTAAGTTAAATCTGCAAGATAATTTCAGGTTATGTTGCTTTTCTATTTTAATTTAAAAAATGGGACAAAATGTAAGAAATGAAGTATATGGAGGAACATACTGAAAGTGGAAATGGCACTTTCCTCAGATAGAGTAATGAATTACTTTTACTATATTTTGTTTGTATAGCTTGTCACATCTATAAAAATTGCTTGTATCCGTAGCAAGAGAGATTTTAAAACAGTTTATGAGAACAACACTACATTCATAATTAAAACTTAACTTTTAAACTAATTGTCAAAATCTGCATCTCGTAAACAGAGCCGCCTACTAATACTAGTTTGTCGAATCCTTGCTGGCGAAAGAAGTATCAACTATAAGTTATCAGCAGTGTGAAGCAATTCTTTTCCCGGAGATATCGGTACCGTCTGCATGTGTGTCAATAGGCCATTGTGACATGAGGTTTCATATGCTTAACGGAAGAGATCACTGTAGAACTAATGTTATTGATATAATAATATATTAGGGCCAGAAGCAGAACAGCACGCAATCTCCTAGTGACAATAACACTTGATGTGAAGTATACATTCCTTCTCCCTGCCGCACAAAAGCATTGACGCTCCAATAGACAGATGTAAATCTTAACAGAGCGCACTCACTTCAAAACAGCAAAGACTTGTCAGACGTGTAATAATATGCCCCCACACACTCAACTAAAAATAGCACGACCTGGGAACACCACAGGCCAAGCTATGTGATAGCATATTGAAATCAATAACATAGTCACATGGCTAACACTTGACAAGTGGCATTTTTATATAAATTAATGTTAGAAAATCTGAATAACAAATTTTTATTTAATTAGTTTTGCATGTATGTTGTTCTCATTTCATGCTAATTCACCCTAATTATGCATTTTGCACATAAATCCCCTGCAAATGACACTTTTTTTTAAAGAAACCCCAAAAAGGCTAAAATACAGGGCTCACAAGTAATTCTCCATATATTTCTACTAGCAGGTACCCGCGGCTTCGCTCGCGTCATATTCGTGTCATATTGTTCTTCAATGAAATGCAGGTTTAACCCCGTTCACACCCCTTTAGAACTTGAATATCCAATAATCCCTCCTTAGTAGACGTTTTCGACGCACAACAAACATAATCCCAAAATATCATTCTTCTAAATTTAATAGTTTTGGTTGGTCGATGAGAGTGAATATCCAAAATTCCTTCCTTAGTGGACGTTTTCTTCCAGAATTTCACCCCTCACGTTGAGCCCCTTAAATTGGATTCATGAAAATACGGTCAAACACCTATTTATTAAATTATTTATTTATGTATTTATTTATTTATTTATTATTATTAAGCTGATTGTTTTCCTCTGAGTTTCAAACTCCTCGCCTATGTCGTTTAGGAGATGCACGCTCCGTTAGGAATCCTTCAACCCCCACTTTTCACCCCTTTACTCTTAATATACACTACATCGAAAAATCATTAGACATGTGTCAGCTTATTTTTAATGATTGGTTTATATGCCAAGTATCACATCCCCAAATGAAACCACTCGTGAGATATTGTTATTCAATGAAATGCAGGTTTACCCCTTAACACCCATTTAGAACCTGAATATCCAAAAATCTTTCCTTAGTGGACGTTTTCGACATACAATGAACATATCCCCAAAATTTCATATTTCTAACTTCTATAATTTTGGCTGGGTGATGATGAGTGAGTGAGTCAATCAGGTCATTTTCTTTCAATTATTTTTACCAGAATTTTACCCCTCCCCATGGGCCCCTTAAATTGAATTTATGAAGAAACGCTCGAACACCTATTAACTTATTTTTAAGCTGTCTTTTTCCCCTGAGTTTGATGAGTGAGTGAGTTAGTCAGTCAGTTAGGACACTTTCTCTCCTTTTCCCCCCAGAATTTCACCCCACACCATCGGCCCCTTAAGTTGAATTTATGAAAAAACGTTCGAACACCGATTTACTTAATTTTTAAGCTGATTTTTTCCGCTGAGTTTCAAACTTCTCACCTATGTCTTTTAAGATATACACGCTCCGTTAGGAAACCTTCAACCCCCACTTTTCACCCCTTTCACCTTATAATATACACCACATCGAAAAACCCTTAGACACATGTCTGCTTATTTTTAATGATTAGTTTATGTGCCGAGTATCACATCCATAAATGAAACCACTCGTGATATATTGTTATTCAATAAAATGCAGGTTCAACCCCCTTAAGACCCCTCTAGAACCTGAATATCCGAAAATCCTCCCTTAGTGTACGGTTTTGACATACAACGAACATATCCACAAAATGTCATGTTTCTAACTTCATTAATTTTGGCTGGGCGATGATGAGTGAGTGAGTAAGTCAGGACATTTTCTTTCATTTATTTTTCTCCAGAATTTCACCCCTCCCCATGAACCCCTTAAATTTGATTTATGAAAAAGAAACTGTCGAACACTTATTTACTTATTTTTAAGCAGCTTTCACTCCCTGAGATTGAAGAGTGAGTCAGTCAGTCAATCAGTTAGGACACTTTCTTTCCTGTCCCCCCCCCAGAATTTCACCCCTTCCCATGCAGGTTCAACCCCCTTAAGACCCCTCTAGAACCTGAATATCCGAAAATCCTCCCTTAGTGTACGGTTTTGACATACAACGAACATATCCCCAAAATGTCATGTTTCTAACTTCATTAATTTTGGCTGGGCGATGATGAGTGAGTGAGTGAGTGAGTCAGGACATTTTCTTTCATTTTTTCTCCAGAATTTCACCCCTCCCCATGAACCCCTTAAATTTGATTTATGAAAAAGAAAATGTCGAACACTTATTTACTTATTTTTAAGCAGTTTTCACTCCCTGAGATTGAAGAGTGAGTGAGTCAGTCAATCAGTTAGGACACTTTCTTTCCTGTCCCCCCCGCCCAGAATTTCACCCCTTCCCATGGGCCCCTTAAATTGGATTTATGAAAAAAATAACGGTCAACACCTATTTACTTATCTTTTAGGCTGATGTTTTTCCGCTGAGTTCAAACTCCTCGCCTATGTCGTTTAGGAGATACACGCTCCGTTAGGAATCCTTCAACCCCCACTTTTCACCCCTTTCACCTCATAATATACACCACCTCGAAAAACCCTCAGACACGTGTCTTCTTATTTTTAATGATCAGTTTATATGCCGAGTATCACATCCACAAATGAAACCAATCCGGAGTTATTGTTATTCAATGAAATGCAGGTTTTACCCCCTTAACAACCCTTTAGAACCTGAATATCCGAAAAACCTCCCTTAGTGGACGGTTTGGACATATACTGATCATATCCCCAAAATGTCTTGTTTCTAACTTCAATAATTTAGGCTGGGCGATGATGAGTGAGTCAGGACTTTGTATCTTTCAATTTTCTTTTTTCAGAATTTCACCCCTCCCCATGGGCCCCTTAAATTCGATTTATGAAAAAACGGTCAAACACCTATTTACTTATTTTTAAGCTGATTTTTTTCCGCTGAGTTTCAAACTCCTCGCCTATGTCGTTTAAGAGATACACGCTCCGTTAAGAACCCTTCAACCCCCACTTTTCACCCCTTTCACCTCAAAATATACACCACATCGAAAAACCCTCAGACACGTGTCTTCTTATTTTTAATGATACGTTCATATGCCGAGTATCACGTCCCTCAATGAAACCAAGCCGGAGATATTGCTATTCAATGAAATGCATGTGTACCCCCTTAAGACACCTTTAGAACCTGAATATCCAAAAATCCTTTCTTAGTGCGCGTTTTCGACTTACCACGAACATATCCCCAAAATTTCATGTTTCTAACTTTAATAGTTTTGGCTGGGCGATGATGAGTCAGTCAGTCAGTCAGTCAGTCAGTCAGGACACTTGTTTTTATATAAGAGATTGCCATACAATGAGGTCCCTACTTCTCACTCAGTAGTAAATAAATTCCAAGCATTTTCTTCCATAGATTAACAGATATTGAACACAATTTAAACATATTTGTTTAGATCAGACCAAATATTGTTACATCTGTATAAGTTTGATGTTTTTCAGTTGGTCAACACGATTGTACCCCGACTGCGATTACTAAGGCAACACTTAAAATGGCTTCAAACACCATAATCTGTATAAGTATGACATAACATAGCTAAAAGAATATATCATAGCTATTTACAAGTCAGTCATTTATATAGATTTAGGGGCTGTTTTTCAATCGCTAGGCAGCACGGCCAAGGGAATGTGGTGGGCAAGTGGGTCATATTTACTCAGTGCTATGTGTGCTGGATAAGCACTAAACCTTTGGAGTATGCACACTCCATAATTGATTGTTGTGAACATGTTACCGTATGATTTGTATTGAATCTTTATTTCATGGCTTGTTTTCATTTCTCAGCTTTATTCGATTCCAAAATGGAATGATTGACGGAGTTTTTCCTCGAATTGAGGCATAACCTTGTTTTCATTTATCGGAAAGTGCTGTGATGGCTGCTCTCGAATTACCAGCTTCGGTACGCACACAGGTGAAGATATTTGTATACATTATACGGCAATCGAATATCAAAAATTTCAAAGATCTCATATACCCTACACAGCTTGAACATTCTTAAAACGGTGACAAATCTGAATTTACGATCAGTTTTCATATTATTAAATACCGGTATTAAGATGAATGTATAGACTGAATTGGAGATATGCTACTACCACACTTGAGGAGCCTATTTCCAAAAGTCGACATCTGACATTTTTTACAAAAAGTTGATTTATTTTATTTTATATTCCTCTTGGAGAAACGCATCAAATGGATGGTAGAAGATGTTCCAAAACACGATATTTGTGGTTAAAAATCAATATTAAAGTTTGACTTTATTTCCAAATCTCGACATCTGCTTTGTTAAGTTATTTCCATAATCCGACATCTGCACTTCGTTCCTAAATCCGACATTTTACATAAGAAAATTGATGCAACTTCCAAAGTGTGTTCCAATACTCGACATTCCTGTTGCTTTACTTCGAGACAGTGTTTCCCGCAAACTTTTGATTGTAGTACTTAGCAATGTCCGCGCCAATTAACTTCTTTCTAAGTGTTCCCGCCATGTTCTAACGTGACAATGCACTGTTTCAACGCAGTATTTGTTGCCTATAGATAAACGAGGAGGAGATACTCGTAGCAAGTACAGTGAAAATAAAAATGTACCCCTTCCAAAATTACTAGATCAAGCCACGTATTACTCCAGACAAATTGTATATGTACAATTTTACAATCTGTGTAGGAACATCGCGTGAGCGTCAAACTATACGAAACACCTTTATATACCAGTGGCTGGAATCTTCTCGTCAAAAAGGATCTAACGAAATAGCTTCCTGTGTTGATGACAGACTTATTCATCTTGATCTTACAGGTATCACAAAAGTTAATTTGGTTTCTGACGGCTGTGGGGGTCAAAATAAAAATAGTATCATGATTGGAATGGTTTCCTATTGGCTGTATAATGATTCCCCCGCACAAGTTCAAGAAGTGGAGATGGTATTTCCCATTGTAGGACACTCCTTCAAACCCCCAGACCGAGTCTTCGGGAGAATTGAAAAGGAGATTAAAGTGCGATACACTATTGTAAAACCTACACTCAAATTTTCAGGCAGTTTGGCACAGTGAACACGTTAGGTGCTGATTGTCCGGTGTATGACTGGAAAGGTAGCGTGCAATCTTCCTTTAAAGCACCAGGGTCACGGCATTTCAGAATTCAATCCTGCAAGAGATTCGTGTTTAGGAAAGTAAAATCCTCTACTCTTCTTCGTGGAGAGCAAAATTATAGGGGTGACTTACCTGATTTTAAAGGGATAACTAAAAAGGGAAAAAACGGTAACTTACGAGAAAGTTCAGTTGCCTCTTGGAGTAGCCGTCAAAGAAGAGAAGATGAATGATGTTAACCAACTACTAACACTTCACTATGGTGTCGAGTGGAAAAATAATTAAGAACATTAATATTATAAGATAGTCATGGATCCAGAAAACGTGACAGTTGACGTGGAAGACGATCTTGTTTGTGAACCCCAGGAGGAGGATGACGCCATGAGAATCTAATCCATGTGACTTATTGCTCCTTGTGTATTATTTTGTTACTGCATACTATTTTTTATCTAATATGCTAGAAACTTGTGTTCACTGGAAATTTTGTGTTTTTATTAAATTAGGAGTGCATAACAACATTATGTGGCTTAAAATGCTTGCTAAGCAAAATCCATGTTTTGTTCCAAAACTCGTCATATGCTAGAAGTTCGTTCCAAAATACGATTTTCCATTAACGTACTTCCAAAATCCGACATCTGCGAATTTTAATGCTAAATATCTACTAAACGAATTGCTGAATCTACCTCTGAACCATTTTTTTATGTTTATGTTATGTTTATGTTAGAGTTTGTACCAAGGATAACATAACATTTCGTGAATTTTACCGTTCAAGCATTTTTTTCATTATTCTCAATAACTTAAAAAATGCACATGTTGACTTTTGGAAATAGGCTCCTCACTTGTATCAACAAACATCACGAATTATTTTATACTGTAAAGAGGAGGGATGAAACTATAGACTATAGCTAATCGATACACTACTAGAAATGAAATCAAATCTATCAAATTTATCAAAATCCCACTTGTTGCAACATATTGTAATAAAAATAAGATACGCTAAATCATAATTTCATATGTATTCTGTTAAAATGAGTCATGTTGATATGATAGATATTGTTTAAATCGATAATCCGGTAGCAAAAAACAATTACACCAACTGGGGTTCAAACCCGAAACCTCTAGATTCACAGATCAAGATGCTATCACCATGGCTATTACAACCATGAAAATATTGAGCGCAAAACGGCGACTTATTTTTACGTACCAGTAATATTATGGAAGTTATATTTTAAGCTTCAATAATATTGTGTTTTTTTACATTATTTCTTGCGTAGAATTGAGTTTTAAATTCCTTGGCAGTAAAGGGAATGTTTACAGTAGTTCATGAAAGGCTAATCCACTCCCTGTATCAACACACTGATATATCATGTTGATAACTGCATTACCACAATGTGGGGTAATATCTGAATAGCCATTGTGCAGAAACATAATACCGGTATTGCCGACTAGTTACAATGTTTCATATTAAAGTATACCATCATTTAAATACTGATACCAAGACTAAGCCCATGTGGTTTGTGTTTCAATCAGTTGACACCAAAGTTTGCATGAACGTTTACCTGCCAGAATTCAATTATGACAAATCACATAACGCGTTCTATTGCCGTACGTTGATACTTCCGTCAAATAGTAGCCCACCGAGTAACTTTGCATTGAAAAACACGTTTCGAATGCCGAAGGAATAAAAGTGATGGGCAAAGTTACTCGAGGAGTGGATGCCCATCACATTTATCCAGAGATTGAAAAACAGACCCTTACATGAAGAACTGAAGTAAATTCCACAATTTCTGAAAATAAATAGATCATAGACATCTACAAGTTACATTCGTATTGAAACAATAGTTGTTAAAAAGATGTTGGAAGACAAAACCAAAAATGTTTTTAAAAATGTGGGACTTAAAATATGTGTGTTACTGATATCACTTTTGAAGTGTGGCGAACTGACTTCATGTGATGTAGTTCACAATATTGAGTTCAGGACAATCGGCAGCACCGCAGTAAACCTGTGAGACCTGAAACAAAATAAACGATGGAGTAGGAGACAACATGTTCATTGTGGTGTCTGCATAGGAAAATGTACAGTAATTATAACCAGCAATAGGATGGGCATGGTGATGCTTCAAATTAGATCCCATCCTGGCATTTGCTGGAAATAAGATGTCTCAAGTGGGCCTCTTTGCAGTAGTCGACATGATGCAATTTAAATGCCATCATTATGAGAAACAGACATCCAATTGTACTGGAAAAATAAATTGCCAAGTTATTTATTCATTTTAATTAGTATTGAAATAAGACTATATGCAAAAACTTAAGTTGGTGGCTCTGATGACCTTGTAGCAGTAGTTGGTTTTAGTGGGCAGACAACAGACCTTTAACAACAAAAAACTTATATTCAGCAAGATCAGTACAAGTGAAGGTTGGTAAGAGGAAAAAGAGCAGATACAATAGTAAAGATGTAATAAGGGTATGCATCATTTTGCCCTTCTCTATACCTCCATAAAATCATAACATCCAGGGATCTGTTGTGTACAGGCACGTTCAAGTTACTAATTCGCCGACTGGGTGTCGCCTACTGTCCTCGTAAAAGTTTTATCGTGTATTTCATCATGATTCCAACTCGAAGCAGAATTAAATTAGAATCATTAATGTAGCCTGAACATGAAGGGTACAGTAGATTAACACAAACGAGAGAAATTTGGTGTAAGGAAACCATGTGAAGTGTTTAAGATTGGAAAGACACAAGCAGCAGAAATTGTGAAAAAATAAGAAGATATAATTAAGGGGACTAAGTACTCCATATACGATCAATGTTAATTTAGTAAAACTTAGGCGTGCTCATCTTCCAAAGTATTGCAGATAAAGCAGTGAATTTTGATATTGTTGTAACACTAGCCTTTATCTCAGTGTTAAATGCATTTTAAACAAAATTAGTTCATCCAATTTATTTTATATTTTACTTTTTTCATGTAAGTAAAAACCAAATTTTTTCTTACACATGAAGTTTTAATAAGCAAAGTATGAATTAGTTTATAATCAATTTGTGTTTAACATGGAGGTCAGTGTTAGTTTCAAAAGTTGTACCAGTTTCACACTTGTATCTTTCGTAGTTTCCGAGATGAGCACCCCACACCAAAAAAATAATAATGTTTGCAGAAATTTAACTTAAATGTTAAGGTAGAAAAGAACATGTACTTTTGTGGTTTAAAACTTTCCAGCTCCATACTCTGGATCATCCATTTCTTCCTTCGTCCTTTTGGCTCCTCTCATTTTCTTTCTTTCTTGCTTCTTTGGTCATCTGTTCTGCCTGTCTATCAGCATATTTCACACGCAGGTCATCCATTTTCTGAAGCTGTTGTATGGTGTTAAGGCCCGGTTCAGTCCCTAGATGGCCAAGCACTTGTGCTTTTTGGGAATCATGGTAAATCATGGTATCTGGCGATGTACGTTGGAACATAATAGAGCGTTAATCAAATCTAACCTACAAATTTAGCTTCACACAATTGTAGTTAGTGGAAGGTTGGTTGGTTCCTTAGTTTAGGGGCTGCGACAACGCGGTCATGTAGCCCCGTGTACTTTGGGTGTGTGTAGAATCTGTCTGATAACCGGTGTCAATTGTGATGGCTCTATTAGTGTGTGTTATCTGTAATTCAGGTGAGGACTGCATACGATCAATTTCAAGTAGTTCCTACTTTTACGACCAAATGCTACCATCAACAACATGTAGCTGTGAACTTGGCTACTAGATGCCACCACCTGGTGGCGAACGTTGGAATTTAATAGAGCGCTAATCAAATCAAACTTTCAAATTTAGCTTCACACAAGTGTAATTAGTGGAAGGTTCTTTTACATGCCATAAATTTATGACATGGGTCCACCAGCTTTTCTTCCCGTCCGAAGGAAGGCATACTGAGGGATTTTTAACGCTGTCAAAAAATCCGAGGACTTCGGCCGGGTTTGAACCCGCCACCTAGGGCATAAAAAATAGAGCAATTTGCGGAGAATGCTCCGCTGTTGATATGGATATTGTTTCAAGCTGAGAAGAAAAACTGCCTTCCATCACTGACGGCTATTCACCGGAAAACATTTTAAATGTGGACGAAACTGGACTGTTTTAATCGCGCGTTATCCTACGTTTTCATGTAAGTACACTACACATACTGCACATGTGCCAAATTGCAATCATTTTCTCTAACCCTCTCTATAGTGGACACCCCTCTTTAGCGGACTGTATTTACGGTCCCAAGGGTGTCCGTTATAGAGAGGTTTCACTGCTTCAAATCTGAGGGGTTCTTTCCCAATCTTTTTCAACCCCTTTTCCACCTTGTCATGCCCACCGCATTCTCCTTCGCTAGTCTTTTCACCTCCCAGTCCGCCTCGCAGTTGCTAGCATTCTTAGCTGTCACCTCGAAGGACCCCCGAATTCGATGCCCGGCTCTGCCAAGAAATTTAATTCTAGTCTGAGGCCTGGAACGGGGTACACTCAACATCGTGAGGCAAAATTGAGAATAGGCGGGTTCGATTCCCACCTCTGCAATCTTGGAAGTGGATTTCCATGGTTTCCTCACTTCTACTCCAGGCAAATGCCAGGATGGTACCTAACTTAGGCTCATGGCCGCTTCCTTCTCAAATTCTACCTCCATTACAAAATCACACATTAGTACAAACACACAGGTTATCAGACAAATCTACACACACCCAAGTACACGAGGCTCCATGACCACGATTTCGCAAAACCCCTAAATCAATCAACAACAACAAGTTAGTATAAAACTAAAACCAAAAAAATAATTTAAAATAATATGTGTTAATTAAATTCCATTTGAAGCTGTCTTCTGAAATAAGATTAAAATATGCCAAGATGTTCCTTTGCTTACAAACAGAAAACCAACTTAGTTATGTCTTAAACACTGACCTCAACAAGCTGAGTGGAGAGGGAACCATTCTCTGCTAAATGTAGGAAAGCATGAAGCATTTCAGTCGCGTTTGGACTCATTTTCTTAAGAATTTTATGTGGAATTTATATAAAAATGAAAATTGTAAATTTAAACTTAAAATAAAAAAAGTTTTAGTCCTGTGGGACAGCGTCAGTAGGTGAGTCATTGATTACCATCGGCCGGTCAGGTGAGCGGGTCGGGAGGATGAGTGAGTGACGTGAGTTGAGTTCCGAGAAATTCCTTAATCCTCTGGGTATCATGGCCAAGCGGAAAGACTATAAGGTACTTGTGTTGTTGTTGTTTTATTTGAGGGGCTTGAACAAAAAAAAGTACTCGCATTATATCTCTGCCGGTGAGGACCGTTGCATTTCTGAGCATTCGAGCCATCAACTCCTTTACTCCTATTCATAAGACATTACCCCACAGTTTGGGGCTCGGGAGTTCTGACGGCCGACTTAGCATAATACACTCGGCACACTAATTAGTGCTTGCCACACAATTTGTTTGTGTGCCAATTTGAGAAATGTCTTTGGTGAGGTTAGTACAGTCTGTATACTTTTCCTGGAAGTAATGACGTAGTTCACCGGCAGAGATATAACGTGGGCACTGTACGTCGCGTCGTGGTCAATAATCCAGTGCACTTAGATGTATATGTGTGTAATTTTTTCTGATAACCTGTGTTATTGTTATTGTTAATTTGTAATTCGGGTGAGGATTGGGAAGGAAGTGGCCTTGGCCGTAAGTTAGGAACTATCCCAGCATTTTCCTAGAGTTGAAGTGGGGGGAACCACGGAAAATCACTTCCAGGACGGATGGAACCCACCTCTTCTCAGTTTTTCCTCACAAGGCTGAGTGTACCGCGTTCTATCCCTCAGACCAGAATTAAATTTGTTGACAGAGGTAAGAATCGAACCTGGATCTTCGGGGCAACAGCCAAGAATGTTATTTGTTGCTGTTGCTTATTTTAGGGGCTTTGCAACATCGTGGCCATGTAGCTCCGTGTACTTGGGTGTCTGAGGAATTTGTCTGATAACCTGTGGCACTGTGATGTCTGTTCTAGCGCGTGTATTTGTAATTGAGGTAGAATTTTGGTAGCAAGTGGTCGTGGTCTTACGTTAGGTACCATCCCGACATTTGACTGGAGTAGAAGTGTGAAACCACGGAAAAACACTTCCAGGGTGGGTGAGGTAGGAATCAAACCCGCCTTTTCTCAGTTTTGCCGCATGAGGCTGAGTGTATCTCCTTCTGGCCATCAGACCAGAATTAAATTTCTTGGCAGAGGTAGGAATCGAAACGGGACCTCCGGGGCACATTGAAGAATGCCAGCCGCTACATCATTAGGTGGACACAATATTACAAACACTTTTACAAATTTAGCCGGCCCCGTGGTGTTGGGGTAGCGCATCTGCCTCTCACCCGGAGACTCCGGGTTCGAATCCCGGCTCCGCCAGGAATCTTAGTAACTGACTTGAGGGCTGGAACGGGGTGCACTCAGACTCGTGAGGACAATTGAGTAGCTGTCTGACAGTGAGGCAGCGCCCCGGTCACGAAAACCAAGATTAATGGTCGAGGGGAGTCGATGCACTGACCACGGGCACTGAGGTGGGGGCTCCAAAGGATAAGTAGATTTTTGCCAAACGGCCCAGATCGGTGAAACGGTGTAGATTTGTGCCTAACAGCAGAGAATGGAGTGGTCTGTCCGAAATTTAATGTGGCTGGTGTTACCCGCAGGGTTCCAAAGGGTAAGTATGTAAAATTTTGTCAGATCGGTGAAACGGTGTAATGAAGTGGTCTGTACGAAATTTCAAGTAGTGTTACTCGTCAGGTTCCGAAGGGTAAGTATGTAAAATTTGGTTGAGATGGGTGAAACGGTGTAGATTTTTGTCAAAGGGCCTAAATGCAGGGAAAGGAGTGGTCTGCCCGAAATGTCAAGTAGACAGGGTTACTCCTCGGGTTCCAAAGGGAAAGTATGTAAAATTTGGTTGAGATTGGTGTAACGGTGTAGATTTTTGCCAAAGGGTAAGTATACAAATTTTGGTTCAGATCGGTGAATCGGTGTAGATTTGTATAAATAGCAGACAGACAGACAGACAAACAGGCAAACATTCAGCTTTATATATATATATATATATATATATAAATAATATATATTATATATATATAGATAGATAGAAGATAGATGATGGCACTTTTTGAGGTTTCAGCCAGCTCCCGGGCTGAATACCTAACAGACTACAATGTAACAAAGGTTAATAGACTATACACAAGCTCGAATACACGGGGCTGAAATAACCACGATATCCGAGACCTTAAATGAAACAACACCATCAACGATGGTTGGTTCCTCAGTTTAGGGGCTGCGACAACACGGTCATGTAGCCCCGTGTACTTTGGGTGTGTGTAGAATCTGTCTGATAACCGGTGTTAATTGTGATTGCTGTATTAGTGTATGTTATCTGTAATTTAGGTAAGGACTGCAGATGATCAATTTCAAGTAGTTCCTACTTTTGTTACCAAATGCTACCGTCAACGACACCTAGCTGCGAACGTGGCTACTAGATGCGACTGCAACCGGCACCTGGTGATGAACGTTGGAACTTAATAGAGCGTTAATTTAGCTTCAGACAATTGTAGTTAGTGGAAGGTTCTTTTACATTCATAAATCTATGACATGGACCCGCCGGCTTTACTTCCCCTCTGAAAGAAGGCATACTGAGGGATTATTATCCTCTTAATCCGCGATCATGGGCACAGAAGCTCAGCTTGCTACCAACTACGCCACCAAAGCCCCCTTCACTCCAACTACGAGAAGTTGGACATTCCCGCGTCAAATCTCGGATTTTTCCAAGTTGGACGTGAGAAGGCCGTTGGTTGGGTCATGGAGCCCTGTCCTTACTGCGGTCATTGCCCTCTTCAAAGCTAGCAGATAGCGGCCATGCTGTACAATATTAAAACTTTGAGATGGGTTTTTCTTGTTCCAGAGGCGGCCTGTTGCAAATCACTGTACCGGTGAATCTAGAAGGGAGCAATGGGTATTATGTCCACATGTCCCTCAAGATGACCTATTACTGAAATGTTGCTGTTTTTAAGAAATAAAGAAAAGAAAGATAGTTTTTGTTTGTAAGAAAAACTTCAACCACCATGGTTGATTTTTCAAGTTGCACCATCGTTATATCGATGGTAGCCTACGGATGCTTATAATAACAACAATAATAATCATGTTATTGGTTTTACGTCACTTTTAACTACTGCGGCTTTTAGAGACGCCGGGGTGCCTAAGTTTTGCCCGGAAGGGGATCTTTAACGTGCCAATAAATCTACTGACACAGCTTCCTCGCATTTGCGTACCCTCAAATGCCAACTGAATGCGCCAGGATTCGATCCTGCAACCTTGGGCACAGCAGGCGAGAATGTTACCGCTGAGGCACGCAGCCAGTGTGGATGCATATAGTGGCGTAACTAGGGGAGGTGATTAGGGGGATCAATCCCCCACCCCGAGAGCCAAATATGTTTTTAAAACGTAATTTGATGAACATTTTATTTAAAAAAGCCCATTCTTGAATTGTTGACAAACGATTGGATTATGCACATTTATGATTTGAGAACCTTTGTGGAGTTTGAAGCCATTTTTCAGTGTTGCCTAAGTAAACAAAAGTTTGGTGCTTTTCAGTCGGTCAACAGGAATGTACCCGAAAAGAGCTGGGTTATGCCATAATCCTGAAATAAATTACATGAGATTAATAAATATGAATTTATTTCAGGATTAGGGCATAACCCAGCTCTTTTTGGGTACATTCGTGTTGACCGACTGAAAAGCACCAAACTTTTGTTTAGAAACTTTTTTGTTACTTGTGTAGTGTTAGGCACATTGAGAGGTGCAAATGTTACCGAGATCAAATGTATATGTTTGCTTTTATTGATTGTCTTATTCTGTACCCCGCACAAAGCAAAACACAAAAACAAATACATGACCAAAACAAAAGCAAAAAGCAAAATACAACAATAAAATCAGAAAACAAACAAAACCTAAAACACAAAGCAAAAAGCAACATTCAAAAAAGAAAGTAAAAGCAGAAAAAACACAGAACCAAAAAAATAAACACGAAGTAAAAAGCAACATTCAAAAACAGTAGCAAACACAGAAAAAACACAGAACCAAAAACAAAGCAAAACGCAAAATTCAAAAAAAGCAAAATCAGAAAAAAAAAGCCAAAAACAAAAAAACACAAAGTAAAAATGCAAAATTCAAAAACAAAACCAAAAGCAGAAAAAAACAGAACCAAAAACAAAAAACACAAAGCAGAAACAAAATTTAAAAACAAAAGAGAAGGGCAGAAAACAAACACAAAATAAAAATTAAATAACAAAAAGCAAAATTGAAATGCAAAAGCAGAAAAAGACACAAATGAAAAAAAATAATAATTGTCGCCTCCGTAGCGTAGCGGTCAGCTGCCGCCCCGGAGGTCCAGGGTTCGATTCCCGGCTCTGCCACAAAATGTGAAAAGTGGTAAGAGGACTGAAACGGGGTCTACTCAGCCTCGGGTGGCCCAAATGAGTAGAGGGAGTTCGATTCCCACCTCAGCCATCCTCGAAGTGGTTTTCCGTGGTTTCCCACTTCGTCTTCGGGCAAATGCCGGGATGGTACTGCCCCCGTAAAATGAATTATAAGGGATGAAAATGGGAATAATACTTTTTTTTTCGAAGCCCTTGATAAAATTTAACCCAGGAATATGATGGCTGGAACTTGGCAGAAACCAGTCGTGAGGCGACGTCGAGCTAGGAGGGAAATTCCATCATGTGATTGTATTGCGCAATGGAAGTTTCGAGAAGCTTGGAATCGACCTAGCAACAGTGAATATTCCCAGGATTTGTTTAGATATTGTTATAAATTATCCCATTGGATATGAGCTTACAGCCAATAGGATGAAGTTTTAGAGAAGACGGGAGTTCCAGCAACTAAA
Organism: Meconema thalassinum; assembly: GCA_946902985.2. NCBI lineage: Eukaryota > Metazoa > Arthropoda > Insecta > Orthoptera > Tettigoniidae > Meconema > Meconema thalassinum. The sequence goes on from OX336397.1 coordinate 123,374,476, forward strand.
TTTGTATGGATATTTAATTCATTTAAGCCCTTAAAGAGTGAATTTACATTTTGGAAAAGGGAAGACTATGATAATAAAATATTGGAAATATTTTATAAGTCAATAGCAGGTCGCTATTGGAAGAAATAAGCGATTTGCTAGAGCCCGCGCGAATTCGAGAGGGAACTCGAAAAGGCGGCTAAAATCGGTAGACTTGGAGGGGAGACGCCAAGCACCGAGGCTCTTGTGTATCTGAACGTCGAAGAGGTGAGACGTGTGAAATTGGCGGAGAAAGGAGTTCCGAGTGTTTCACCGGTCTAGTAGAAGGTGACCCGTGGAGACAAGGCTTGAGCGAGAGAGGAATCTGGAGACGGCCGCGCCTTGAATCTAGGTGAAGTTGCGAGGTTTACATTTACCGCATTAACTTCGGTCTGATCGACTTCAGAGAATTCATTTCAACTACGTATTGTAGCTGACTAGCAGATACTGTATATTGCAAACTTACAGAAGTTTGGAAGAATTATTTCAGCAATTATAAGCAGTTTTGTGAAGCGCGAGAAAAGTGTTTTTCTCCAGCGCGAGTCGACACTTTGTCCGAGCGACTGCAGCTCAGGCAACAGCCACCCGTGAGTACGAGTGTGTGTTACTATTGCTTGTGTGGAACTGTATTACAGCACTTAGGATGGAGATGTATTCCATAGTGAAGAACAATATTCAGTCTAGCATTATGAAGATTATTATGGACTAGACTATTATGTGCGCCAGGAGTATAGGCAGATAGAAGCAATATAGGCAGCGATGGAGCATCGTTAGAGGAGACTGTTCGTGAATGTCTACTTAGTGAGCAATCATGAGACTCGATGCACAACTCCATTCTAGTGCATTCTCGTCAAACATGAGCTCAACATTAACATCAGAGACTACAGAACGATGTTCAGATTCCATCTACATGAATGTTCGTTATACGAGTGAGGTCCAAGACTTTCCCTTCAAATGCATTTTGAAGTGGAAAGCAGAACTTTCGACGCTACTCACTGTTATAATGAGACTGTGCTGTGACGGAGATAGAAGAAGCATCAAGATTTTCAAGAGGTCCAGGGTTATCCCGGTCAAAATGAAGTTGATGATTGGAGGCTCGCAGTTCGATTCCGGTCGGAGCTTGCTGTTTCCAGTGGGGGAATTCGTTCCTTTCCTGAGGTCACGAGTTCGTGGAGACGAACTAGGATCCAGCCCAGATCTTTGGGAGATGTAACATCAGAGTATTTTGTTATACTCTATCTTGATCTTCTAGACTTCGAGACCAGGTAGCAGTGTTCACTAACCTTGTAGTTAGAGCTTGTAGTGACATTTACTGAGCAAATCCTTTATCCATTTTTCGATACAGTATTTATGTACTCCATGTATAGCATTTTTATTCTTCGAAATTGATTAGCCTATAGTGATCGTCAAGCGATGCTATTATCTTCGTTTGTTAGGAATCCAGTTTCTGAACTGAGATTATTTACTTGTTCGAGGAACAAGATTTTGTCATTTCCTTTAAGGAACAGTAATTTATCTTCGACGTTTTTGTATTCATTTTGAATATAGGTAATAGACATTTTCGTCTATGTTACCCATTAAATTAATTTTTATTAGTTTAATTTGGGCATTTTATCCGTCGAGAAGCAACGTCAAGAAAGAAGATCTTGGTAGTGATATATTGTGAAATAACATGTTACATTGTGGAAAAGAAACATTTAACGTGGACACGATTATTATCGTCAGAACTCATAGATATTCGTTCTGAATGAAGAGAACACGAATATGACTAACTGTATGTTTTTATTGAAGAAAGCTTTGAACTTTCAGTCATTTAAGTTATTTGAAGCTAGAATCTTCTTGGAAGATTATTTATCATCCGACTTTAGGGTAGTTATTGTTTGATATCCTCGTCGTGATAGATTCTTGTTGGACACAAACACATACATATGATGTTGTGATTAATTACTTAGGAGGAGTAATATCATGTCACGTTGTAGACATAATATTCCTTCTTCGATTAAAGTCGAACCCAGATGTGTGAAGATGAGATGTACAGTAGTATTTTTATTAAATGTATGCACGATAGTTTATACTTATCAGAGTATCGTTTCAAGAGTATTAAGTGAGGAGTTTCAATATCGTGAAATCGAGAGGTCGTTAAGATGTATAAATTATTAATTTAACAATTGTTGTTATTGTTCATCAGACCAGCGATTGTGGTGACAACACTGTGAAATTATGCCCTTTTAAAGGAATGCCAGGTCGACAGAAGTGGAGTTGATAACCCTTTGATAGTGTTTTTTTTTGTGTATTTTCGTATGTAGTTGGCATACGAGGTTATTGCGAAGGTGTGTTCCGCATTTTATAGTAGAGTCATTGCGTGGGCATGACTAGTGTTGGCAAAGGCATTTAGACTGTGAGTAGAGAGTACTCCTTATTTTGTTATACACAACATGGAATTTAGATAGAACAGGAAGGTTCACGGTTGAAATTGGAACTGGAAATTGATGATGACAGCTGTTATGCTATACTTTTATAGAGATTATTAAACCAGACTTGTAACAGCATATGTTTCACCTTTAGTGGTCGAATGTATTAAACTTATTTTGACACCAGATCAGATAAGAGAGACTAGTGGTGGTTATTTCTGGTGATGTAGAAGATATTAAAGATCACAGTTCACTGTATTTGACATAACTGCTAGATCAGAGCGCAGGCTCGACTGCATTTAGACTCTATTACTTTGGAAGAATTATAGCTGGTGCTATAAGCGTCATTATACATTCTTTTAGTGTTAATCTTTATTATTTATCAATCGAGTGTATAACGTGTTAAGAACAGGAAATTTTCGTTTATTTAACGTAAAGATTAGAGTGTGAATGAGTATGTGATTGCATGTGGTTTGTTTCTTGTTCAGTGCGAATGAAATGAACTCCATTGGGACGTCACAATGCGAGAGTCAGAGTCGAGAAGGCTGTGATGAGACAATGTTCACGAGGTTCGTGCTGCCGTAGTTACATCTCATTTGGAGAGGTTTTTGGATATCACATTGGAGTGCGAATCGTATATCAAAGTATTCTAGATACCTACAACACTTTTCTAAGTATTATTCCTAATATTTGTGAACCTTACCGTAAGTTACGTGAAGTGGAAAATACACAACCTAAAACTCTGTTCTGATCAACCCAACATGGCCGCCGCCTCTGTTGATAGAGGTCGGCGTCTCTTAACGAACACAGCGAATGATAAAACTTCTGACGTATCAACCCACCAAGTACCAAACCAACCAATGAATTATTATAATACTGTAAATAACCCTGATTTTAACAACAGTACATCTGGCACCCAAATGACAACTACAATAACTACCGGTACCAAAGAAACAAATCCAAGGTCAAGCTATTCTGCAATAGCTCAATCTCTCCCCTCCAAAGAACAAGCTATCGTAATTGAATCCCAAGATGGAATAAGTATCAAAGATTATGTGCTAGCTGTAGGAAAACTCACTAGCCCTAGCAACATTCATTTTGTTTCACGATTATCGAATGGACGAATATGCATTTTTCTTTCTAGCAAGAAAGTTGTTGAAGAGTTAATATTAGCAAACCCCAAGATCTTAATAAACGATGTATCTTTGGAAATACGACCACTCTTAACAAAAAACAAGCGTATTATATTATCAAACGTTTGTCCTGTAATACCCAACTATGTAATTGAAGAGGAATTTTTAACAATGTTTCTCTAGACTATTCTAGCGATGACTAATCTCTCCCTCTATAATAATGGAAATGGATATTTTGCTATTCTTTATCATACTTATGGCAATAACACTACTCCAATGGAATATCAACAGCTATCGATCCCAGTTAGAATTCCTACAACTCCTAATAAATAAACACCAACCACCCATTATCTGTCTCCAAGAGACCAACTTTCGGAACGAATTTGCTGCTAATCTAAGACTTTACAATGTGTATCATAAAAACAGAACTAATGCAAGTCATGCAAGTGGAGGAGTAGCTACCTATGTCAAAAACAATATATACCTTAGAGAAATTTCTTTAAACTGCAATTTGGAAGCTGTAGCCGTCTCATTGCATTTACCTCCCTCTCTGTATATCAGCAATATTTATATACCAAACAGTTATCTATTTTACGGAGATGATCTACGAAATCTTATCCGTCAGCTACCTAAACCATTCATTCTAGTAGGCGACTTCAACAGCCATAACAGGTTATGGGGCAGTCACCGCTCCGATGCAAGAGGGAAGGAGATAGAAAAGATACTAGATGAATTTGACCTAATTCTAATGAATTCAACTGCTCCAACTCGTTTCGATATTGCTCATGGAACCTATAGTAGCATAGACCTAACTATCTGCACTCCGGAGATAGCAACTGGTTTTGACTGGTCTGTCTATTCGACACTCCAAGGAAATAGTGACCACTTCCCCATACTGATCAATAACGACAACGCTTCAATCGACGCCCCGATACCCCAAACCCTTAAATGGATCTTAAATAAAGCAAATTGGACGCAGTTCAATCATATAGTCAACAACCATTTAATTGGCCTAACCCATCCACATGACTTCCCTTCCAAACACATCAATGATATTGTTCAAGATTTTACAGAAGCAATAGTTAAATCTGCAAACCTTAGTGTTCCGAAAATAAAGATAAACCCGTGTAAGAAGACAGTACCTTGGTGGAATGACGCATGCAAGGAAGCTCCAAAGAATAATAAAAACCATGCTTTCTATGTCTTTAAGAGAAAACCAACTCCTGAAAATAAAGCCCAATTTCAGAAATGTAGAGCAATCGCCCGAAAAGAAATTAAAGATAGCAAAAAGAACTCGTGGCTGACATTTGTTTCCTCACTAAATTCTCAAACTCCACAAAAAGAAGTATGGAATAAACTCAAACGTGTAAATGGTACATATAACCAGTTCCACATTACTTCTCTCAGAAACCCGAATGATGGATCCTTCATAACCAACCCTCAAAACATTGCTGATAAATTAGCTGACACATTCTCCGAGATTTCTAGTGACAACAATTATGACCAACATTTTCTCCATATAAAGAAAACCAGCGAACCTCTTGATACAAAAAGAACCTCCTCCGACTCCAATTCTAATTTAAATGAACCTTTTCAATTACAGGACATGATTATTGAACTTGACAAATGTGGCAAATCCAGCCCTGGCCCAGATACGGTCCCTTATGAGTTCCTAAGCCAGCTCCCACTAAACGCATTAAATTATCTTCTGGCTATTTTCAACTACATATGGACCTCGCAGACGTTCCCTGATCAATGGCGCAGAGCCATTTTTGTTCCAATACTCAAGCCAGGGAAGGATAACTCAATTGCAGAAAATTACCGTCCAATCGCTCTAACAAATGCAATGTGCAAATTAATGGAGAAAATTGTTAACAGGAGATTACGATGGTATCTTGAACATACAAACTTTTTTAGTGATGTACAAAGTGGATTTCATAAAGGACGTTCAACTGTCGATACTCTCATAAGTTTGGAATCTGAAATTAGGGAAGCTTTCCTAAACAACCATCACCTCATAGCAGTTAGTCTAGATATTGAAAAGGCATATGACAAGGTGTTCAAAGACCATGTACTTAAATCATTGATGGAATATAACATTTCAGGAAATATGCTCTATTTCATCTACAACTTCCTCAAAGATCGTAGAATTCAAGTTAAGACAAATGGCATTTTGTCACACGAAGTTACAATCGACAATGGAGTCCCTCAAGGATCAGTTATCAGTGTTACTTTATTCCTGGTCGCAATAAACGGAATTGTATCCAACATCCACTTGCCAGTAAAGGCTTGTCTTTTTGCCGACGATTTGACCATATTCTGTGCTGGAAGAAATAGTTCAACTACTCAACAACTACTTCAAGAATCACTTGAAAATATTCAACAATGGGCCAAGATTACTGGATTCAAGTTCTCCAAAACGAAGTCCAAATGCATAGTATTCTCTAAAAACAAACACTCTCTACCAGATCCCGAGCTCAACATAAACAATCATAAAATTGAGACAGTATCTACTCTTAAAATCCTGGGAATTCTGTTTGATAGTAAATTAAGTTGGATACCATACCTGAAAAATCTCAAGGATGAGTGTCTACGACGGATTAATTTAATGAAGATTCTCGCAGCAAAAAACTGGGGAGCAGACTATCAAGTGCTCATGAATACTTATAGATCAATTATTAGGGCCAAATTAGATTATGGCAGTATAGTATAAAACTCTGCAACAGCGTCTTCCCTCAAGATCCTTGATTCTATCCAGTCAGCTGTTCTTCGAATTGCTCTGGGAAATCTCCGCACCAGTCCAGTAACCAGTATGCAAATAGAAGCCATTGAACCACCTCTTGCAATTAGACGTCAACAACTAAGTTTATCATATGCACTCAAAGTATCAACTATGACTAAATCACGCATTAAGTCGTATGTTTTCCCTACTAACAGCCACACAAGAACAAACACTGAATCAAGACGACAACCTTCGCCCTTCAATGTCAGAATATCCAAGTTCCTTGATGAATTAAACCTAAATATTTCTCCCATACTACTCTCAGACCATTCTCTTGATATCCTACCATGGACAATTACCTTACCAACAGTCAACTTCGAACTGAACAACTTGGTTAAAAACCAAACTGACAGATCACAGTACCATCGATTATTTCTTGAAATCTGCAATAGATACCCAATGCACAGTGCTATTTATACTGATGGTTCGAAATATGACGAAAGAAACGGTTGTGGGATAATTTATCCTGACCATACCATGCTTTTTCGACTTCCTGAATCTTTCACTGTCTATTCTAATGAACTCTTTGCTCTTAAACAGGCCATGAAATACATTTTGAATACAGCCAGCTGCAACAACTCATTTATTATTTACTCCGATTCACGAAGTGCATTAAACGCAATAGAGAATGTATCTTCGACAAACGTCCTTGTACAAGAAATTCAACTGATATTCCATAAAGTGGTGAAGCAAGGTAAACAAGTCATATTTGTGTGGGTACCCTCTCACAGAGGCATTCATGGCAATGAATCTGCCGATCAAGCAGCTAAAGAAGCCACACTTGTACCTTTATGTGATCCTACAATAGCTACACCTCATACTGACATAATTTTCTACGTCAAAAGAAAAGTATTCCAACAGTGGAAGAATCATTGGCTTAGAACTTCTACCAGTAAACTCCATGAAATAACATCAGGAACCACAGAACAAAATCTCCATCATAAACTTTCCAGGCAAGATCAAGTTCTAATATCACGAATAAGAATAGGTCATACCAACATTACCCACAGCTATCTCCTCGAGAAGAAACAACCCCCTATCTGCTCAACATGTAACAGCGTACTGACTGTGCAGCACATAATCTCAGACTGTGCTCTCTCCAACCACTGGCGCCAGCACAACAGCATTCCCAAGAAGATATGTAAGGCCTTCTCATCTCTTTCACAGCTCAAAAAACTCATCAAGTTCTTCAAAGACTCGGAACTTTATTTCAAAATCTGATTGATCAACTCATAGTAGTGGGACTTTTCTTTATTTCTAGTGTTCATTTTATGATTTTATAGTGTATTCATTTCAATGTATTGTATGTATTGTATTGTATAATGTAAATCTACAGTGAAAGTCGCGATAAGACTTTCCAAGTTAAAGCGACTATAAATGAATCTAATAAAAAAAATGCGAGAGTGTGAATGTTAGTGTGTATAGAAATTTTATGCCAGTAGCATGTAGGATTTGAGTGTAGTTCACGTATTTGTCTGACGTGAATCTGCCATTGTTATGAAGAACTCGTTTCCAACCAAGGCCATAGCACGGCCAGGCCAAGCAAATGGGGAGAGATGTGGCAAACTGCCCGGCTCGCTTTTTTTTAAACCAGTCAGACTGGTAATGTAGCGGTGAATGTTATGTCATCGGACACATGGCAATGATCGCGTGCGCCGAGCGCCCATATGTATTTGGGAACGTGCCAGAAGAATGTTAATACACCGAGGTGTGTAATTGTTGTACAGCTTGTTGTATGGATCCAAGCTACACCAAATTTTGTCATTATATTGATAGCACGTGGTTCTGTCTGTGGTGTGAGAGTGGAGATGAATGAATGGGAGTGTGAATTTTATTTTGTAGTGTGAATGTTTAGCGTTAGTTTACATTTGTTATTAAATTGTTTAGTTTTATTAGAAGCCGTGTTGTCGTGAATTATTTTCGATATAAGGAGATGCAACTGTGAAACCCATTTTAGGTCCAGAGAAGCTGACCACGAGATTCCCGAGATTAAGGTAGGTGTTTTACCGCGAGCTAAGTGTATTTTTCATGTAATTCACAGTTGTATTGTAATTTCCGCCACGTATATTCGCGAGGGTCTAGTTGGAGGTAGATCCTTGACTTGTATTTTGCGCCGGAGCAGTCAAGGTCTACAAATCCAGCCGTTGCTTCGGATATCCAACAGACCGCCTCTAGAATATACGGGGACAGTACCTAATGTAAGGTCACAGCCGCCTGCTTCCCGCTTCCTTGCCTATCCATTCCAATCTTCCCCTACCTTCCCATCCCTCATAGGGCCCCTGTTCGCTTTGCAGGTGAAGCTGCCTGGGCGAGGTGCTGATCACACCTCCTCAGTTGTATCCACTCTGACCATATGTTCCCAGCTCTAGGACACTGCCCGTAGAGGCGGTAGTGGTGAGCTCCCTCACTGAGTCCGTGGGTTCCACCAAACTGGAGGGTAAAATCGATTTTAAAAGAAGCAGAAAACAAACACAAAACCAAAAATACAAACCATAAAGAAAAAATATAAAACAACAAACACAAAACCAAAACTAAATTAGTTCAGATTTGACTCCACTCATACTCATTCTGGTAATGTCCCTGCTGCAGAACAATTGCATTTAGACATCTGTGTGAACATCCTAGCGATAAGATTTACACTTAGATACAGTATTGCTATTTAATACACCTACTGTACCTGTGTAAGTGCACTGTACTGTCGTGTACAGTAAGGAAGGAAGATTGTAGTTTTACCTGACCGTGAATCTTGTGATTATGAGCAGGGGCGTATATGAGGGGGGATCTGTGTGAACCCCCTTCCCAAAATAAAAGAAAAAAGCCAATCAAAATAAGAATCTGTTGCTTTGGTAAAAGCATAAAATAATTGTAAATTTGGTTGTACGCTAATCTTAACTTATTGGCTAAGTTATAAACAAATCAAGATTGAAATTAGACTACCTCGTGGTGTAGCAGCTAGCATTCTTGGCTGCCACCCCGGAGGTCCGAATTCGATTCCTGCCTCTGCCAAGAAATTGTAATTCTGGTCTGAGGGTTGGAGCGGGGTACACTCAGCCTTGTGAGGCAAAACTGAGAATTCCACAGTGCGGTACTTTTGATAAATGAATTATCAATTTGTAAAAAGAATAAATGTTCAGGTTTCTGCTTAGTAAATTGACAAATATTTAGATATTTCCATTCATACTCCATAGGCCATAATAGAAAATTAATTGACTGTAAAATTGTATTTGTGTGTTGTGTTGTATTTTACAACTTTTTTTGTATTACCACTAATCGTAGGCTATATAAACTTAGAATTTTACAATTAACTCTTATCTAAAATAATTACACAAAGTTATATACTCTAAGATATTGGTTGATATTTCTGGATATTTTGCTGTGACAATCCCCTGAGAATACTCACAATTTTACAGTATAAACAGCCCCTCCCTCCTCCTCCCCGAAAATATATTGTATATAGGCCACCCCCATTTTTGTAGGCGTGTTATTCTGTGATAAATATCTTATGTAATATTGTTTTCAGGTTACCTAATGTAATTTGGCACAATTTGTGTTGACCGACTGAAAAGCTTTCTATAACTGAAGACTTTTGCCTTCCTCTTCTCCCAATGAACTCACTGTGTTGCCGCTTGAACTCATGTCCATCTTGTATCATCCTGCTACTACAGAGGTAGTGAAGATTTCTCGATTTTTCTCTCCAATGTTCAAACTCATTCAAGTGCCCCCTTCAGGGGCGTATATAAGGGGAGGGCCGCCCCCCCCCCCGAAATTTGTCACATATATTATTTGTTTATGAATTAAAACATTAAAAACCAATATAATCATGTACTATTGTTATGGCAACGTTGCAAAGCAAGGCGACGGTAGAGCGATGTAAACAGTGTGACAATCAGTTTGCTCTGATCTTATGAGTAACAACATAACCTCTTATTACTCTCCAGTGCCTTCGCTCTTATGAACGAACCAAGAACAGCAACAAGAGCCCTTGAAACGTGTGACAAAAGTTTCTTCCCTAACTTTTATACCCTTATCAAATTTTTGGCAAATTTGCCTCTCTCTGTAGCTACTGGTACTGCCGAACGGAATTTGAGTTGGTTGAAAACATACTTTAAGAAATTCTACTTCTGAAAACAGACTCAACAGTCTAGTATTGTAATCTATTCACAGAGACATACATCTCACTGACGATGAATTTATGTACCGATTTGGCAATGCTTCAAGAAACCTTGACTTTATATTATAGTGGGAGTTGTAAATCAAAAAAGTAACATTAAATGTTTTTGCATGTAAATTGGCAACTCTAACTAACACTAGGGGCGCTGCGGTCGGTCAGGATAAGTAGGGTAAAATACTCAATAACACGCGTTTGATATGGAACACTTTTTTATTTTTCGGTTATAGTCAGTAAATGTGGTCCCTAAAATAATGACAGTGATATTTTTTATTGTAGATATGTATAACTGTGCGATACGCGTGTTCTAATTTGTGTGTTCCACTGGATTTTATGTGTCAATTGCATATTATCAAGCATCGGTTGTCTGCTGGTATTTGGTTTTGAGCAGTTCGAGTCATGGCGCTGTTACGTTTAAAAGCTATATTGGAGTTTGCTCACTGTACCATAGACTCTAGAAATTATTTGCTGCTTGGTAGGGCGAAGGGGTGAGTTTAACTTGTATTTAAACTCGGGGGAGACAGGAATGCTTGATTTGGATGGTTGGCAGGTGGGGTTGGTGTTGAATATCGGACTGGTAGCAGGTTCTCGCAGAGTAGATATTTACCCTGCGAAGTCAAATTAGGCCTATATGATTCGTAATGGAATGGCTCGGATATCACAGAGCGAGGTGATGGTGGTTGGTAGGGTTATTGGAAATGAACTAGGGAGCAGGGAAGGATACCTGACTGATGAAGCTTGGCTGTCCTTGGCAGTCTTGGTATGGCTTGGCTCGGCGAGACTGTGCTTGGCTGTCTAGGTGCGGCTTGGCTTGGCGTAACAGTGAACAACCCGCTCCTGTTGTCAGTGAGTATAGTGGTGAGTGGTCCGTGATGCAAACTTATATCCGCAGCCCTCTTATACATAGATTTACAGCCGTAAACTGAGCAATATACTTTGCTTTTACTCATTTTGCACTCTATCAATGAGTAAAACTTATTACTTATGTATAAAGACACGAAGAATTTACCACGATCTGTTTACCAATACAAGAAACCATATACAAACAGTCACCACGTGACAAACAGTAATTTGACACCCAGAGGTAGCTTGCATGTCGAATTTCGTTGTTCCTTGAATCACACCCGGTTGGGCACCCCCCGAAATAAAATTCTATATACGCCCCTGGCCCCCTTGGTTGGTTGGTTCCGTAGTTTAGGGGCTGCGACAACGCGGTCATGTAGCCCCGTGTACTTTGGGTGTGTGTAGAATCTGTCTGATAACCGGTATAAATTGTCATAATAATAATATCGTATGGCCTCGGGTGCGGGGTGCAAGCTTTGTAATTTGACACCCAGAGGTAGCTTGCATGTCGAATTTCGTTGTTCCTTGAATCACGATGAAAGTCAAGGAGGTTAGATATCTAAGCTCCTTGAAAACTATAGCACTTTCGAGTAGAGAAATGAGGAACTTTGTGTTGGCGGAAACTCCCGAAATTAATTTTGTCATTAAGAACACGGCATACTGAATTCAAATGGGGTCTTTGACATGGCAACATAGTATGACATGCGTGTCGTATTTTTGCCGCTTTCAAAAAATCACTTACCACGGCCAGGAGCGAACCTTTAATCTTGGGGTTAGCAGACCGACACGCTATCCACTCACACACCGTGGCAAGCTATAAATTGTCATGACTGTATTACTGTGTGTTATCTTTTTTTAATTCAAGTAAGGACTGCAGACGATAATTTCAAGTAGTTGCTACTTTCTCTACCAAATGCTACCGTCCACGACACCTAGCTTTGAACTTGGCTACTAGCGGCTTTGCTGGCGTAGTTGGTAGCATGCTAAACTGCTGTGCTCAAGATAGCGGGTTCAAACACGGTCGAAGTCGTCAGATTTTTAAAGAGTGTTAAAATTCTTCAGTGTGCCTTCCTTCGGAGGGGAAGTAAAGCTGGCGGTCCCATGTCATAGATTTATGGCACGTAAAAGATCTTTCCACAGACTAAACTTGTGCGAAGCTAAATTTCTAGGTTAGATTTCGTTGGAATGCTCTATCAAAGTTCCAACGTTCACCACTAGGTACCAGTGACATCTGGTAGCGAAAGTTGGAACTACTTGAAATTGAACGGAACTTGTAGCTTGAAGTAGCTACAACCTACTATCTCTGGCGAGCCGAACAAGTCCTCGGACACTCCCGGCACTGAAAGCCATACGATAAATACATAAATCTGTAAATAAAATTTATTCTTAAATCGATCAATACGATTGCTGTTCAATACTATAGATTGATCGTTAGTTTTCAATCAATCGTTATCAATTTACGATATCAGTGCAAGAATGAAACTCCAGTAATGATCGATATTTAATATCGATATTTGATATCGGTTATTACCATAAGTTTGCTTTGGCTTGCTATTATTGGCTAAAAAATCCAATATTCGCTGCTATTGGCTTAGAGTTCCAACATGGCGTCACTCGGTTTAATTTGATCTTCATCCGTCTCATGTCTTTTTCGCCTCAGCTGTTAATAACTGTATATTATATTATTTGAATATCAGAACCTACCTGTACTTCAATGTGATGTAACAATGCAAGTAATACGGTTTTGTTTGTTCATTAGGGCCCTGTCCTGACATACTGTGGTTTTATTAGAATTTTTTGAGGGAAAGCAAAAACAGTGGCCTGTTTTGTTTTGTTTCACAGGCAATGAGATACCGTTCTTAAACAATGCTCAACTGCAGTGCATCTTCGAGTGTATCACAGCTATTCAACAGTGAGATCTGATACGTGCTGTATAATGGTACTCACTCTGATTGAAGGTAAGATATTTTACGTTTTTTTTAGGTTATGTAAGAGCCCTGGTGACTCGGTATGCAAGGTGTTAGATTCACAACTGGAAGGACTGGATTTGATTCCTGCTAGTGGGAGAGATTTTTAAACTGCCCTCCGCTATCAGGTGAACCCTGGTCAACTCACTCAGCCAGCTGTAAAATAAAAAAAAATGAGTCGCCAATCTGAGGGATTTCCTCTGGTTGAGGCGCCGTGATTAATTCTTTACGAGAGAGTTTCACGACATGAAATAAAAAGGCAAAACTATTGGCCTGGATAAAGATGGTTGATGCGTGACAAAAACCAGGGGTGTTATCTATTAGCTCGCTATCAATCCACCATTGGCCTGGACGAAAATATTGGTCTAGGCAAAACCATTGTGAAACCCTCTTGTGAAGTTTTATCGCGCCGTGTACCCTTTAGTAGGGATGGACGCGACTGAAGCCTGGAATCGAGGGCGTCAACTCCGAACACCGGGCTCGGTTCGCATGAAGCCTCGCGACTCCAAGGTAACCTAATGCGTATTGCGGGACAGCAGGGTCGCTTTGCATGAAGCCTCGCGACTCCAAGCTAACGAGCATCACAGTGCGGAGCCGCAAGCATGTCAAAGCTCGGACAACACAATGTAAGATCACGCACGGCCACGGTCGACTTCCTTCCCTCATCCTTTCTCCGTCCCTTCCTTAACAACAAGACCCAATCTTGTGGTCGTCTGGGCGATCGGCTTGTCACCATCCCCAGTTGTAGCCGACAATATGACTTCAGCTCCCAGGCACCGTCCTTGCGATGGTAGAGGTCAGATCCTCCGCACAGTCCAGGGGTGAAGCCGACCTGGGATGGTAAGCGATAAGAAAAAGCATGTGCCGGAATTATTTCTGCAATGCACTCTCCCTTTGAATATAGGCCTAATTCCTTTTGGATGTTGGTTTTGGGTGCATGCCACTGCTGCAGAACTGAAGTTTGAGACTGCCGTCTCTCACTGTTAATATAAGCACATAATGCAGCTATGTGTTTACATCTTCCAGATAGGCCAGCTTTGCAAGTGCAGACAGCTTCCACTAGGTTTCTGTTGCATTCAATCTAAAAAATAAATAAGGTAGCTATCCTACAGGAAAAATAAACTGAACATTAATAAAGATAATGTTAAGACTGAGATTATTACAAATCTATAAAATATTAAAAGTATCTACAGTAAGAGAATTCTTTATTCTTACCTTGATGTTAGTATTTTAAGCTCTCTTCCTTCTCTCAAAGTAGAATTCCTAAAATACTGAGAACTCCATACAATTTTCTTAAAGCCCACATGAATAACAGTATTTGACATTGTTGATTAATTCCAACTACACGTATTCACAACACACGACAGCTGATATGTTATTCTTGTGTTTCTCCTACCAGTGAATAATCGTCTCTTCCGCTAGGGGCGCTGCGGTCGAAAATTTGCTGTTACGCACGGTCCCTGTTATCAATAAAGGGTAACTTAATAAAGGTTGCAATATTATTGCCTACTCTATGTTATTTGTTTTTATGTAATCGCAGTTCATATTGGTGATTTTTAAAAGTATTTTTTCCGAATCTCTCATTCTTCTTTCTCCATTAAGGTCTTCTGAGGACCACGAACCAATTTCAATGTTTAGTCCTTTGTTGTTCTTTTTCCTTCCCCCAGTGCTCCTTCATCTTTTCGCTGTGTGTCTTCTTTCTCTCTTCTGACCATTTTGAGCCTGTTTTCTTATATTGCCTTCCTTCGAGTCCTTCCATTCCCAATACCTTTTTTTTTTGAAAATTTCTCCCTCTAGTGCATCTTCTTCTCTTACATTGTTTCTTTCTAAATCTTTCTTTACTTCTTGAAACCAGGCTGTTGTCGATTTCTTTTTCCAAAGATATTTAAAAATCTGTTTCGTTAACCTGCTATTATTCATTCTATATAAATGTCCGAAAAATTACAATCGCCTCTTCTTTATTATCTCCGTTATGTTTTGAATGTTCCAATATATTTCTTCGTTACATCTTAATTTCCAAAACTTTGTAGTTCTTAATGGACCGAGAATTTTGCATAGGCTATAATTTTTCTTTCTGATACTTCTAATTTATCCAATTTATAATTTAATATTACACATTCACTGGCATATATGCATTCTGGTTTAATTACTGTTCTATAGTGCTGTATTTTTATCCTATTCTCAATTTTGAAAAAAAAAAGGCTTATGAGATCACCTTTTGACCGTGTGTGCGTGTGTGTGTGTGTGTGTGTGTGTGAGGTGTGTGTGTCCCCTAATAAAATCTAAACGTCTGGAGCGATTTCAATGAAACTCGGTAAGTTCATAGCGCTATTCCCGGCGACCTCGACCGTGCCCTTCAAATTTTGTTACCTCTCACCAATCCAACATGGCAGCTGTGCGAAATATTTCACTAGCATTCAATATCTCCGAAACTATTACCGATATCGCCCTGAAATTGTGTACGGTGATAAAGGGCACTACTAAAAGTTCACCTATGGGACGTTCAAAACACCTGGTGACTACAAAACCAACATGGCGGCCAAGCGAAGTTGAGATTTTAAATAGACTTTTCTCGCGATTTAACCATCCAAACTTAATGAAATTTCGTACAGCAATTGTTTATACACACTATAATGTACTGGAGTCTAATTTTGTCCAATTGTTTACATAACCTCAAAATGACGGCTGTGCGAAATATTTCACTGACATTCTATATCTCCGAAACTATTACAGATATCACCCTGCAATTTTGTACGGTTATAAAGGGTACTGATATAAGTTTCCCATGTATATTTCATAAACCTGTAAAGTACAAAACGAACATGGCGACCAAGCGAATTTGAAATATTTTAATAGACTTTTCTCGTGATTTAACTCTCTGAGTGCAGTGAAATGTGGTACAGTAAATGATTTTGCAGATTGTAATGCACTGCCATCTAATTTAATTCAATTGTTTACGTAACCTCAAGATGGCGGCTGTGCGAAATTTTAAAATTAAGTTTTTATTTCTTGTTTCGTAATCATGCGATCGAAGTGAAAGTTTGAATAATGAACCTAGGCAATAATTGTCCTTGAATGGTACATAACTCTATGGCCTATACATATAACAATCCTAAATGACGAGCTTCCGAAATATTTAGGCGGTTCTCAATATCTACGAATCTTTTACAGCAACCAAACTGAATTTTTTATGGTCATAGAGACTATGTATATATGTTCACCTATAAGACTTTCAGTAACCTGGAGAGCACAAATCCAACATGGCGGCGACGCGAAGTATAACTATTTAAATGGACGTTTCTCGCGAATTAACTATCCGAGACTCGTGAAACGTTGCACGTTTAATGCTTATACAAATGTTGATCCACTGGCATCTAATTTATTTCAATTGTTTGCATAATCACAAGAAGGCTGCTGTGCGTAATTTTAAAATCTCGTTTTTACTTCTTGTGTTCTAATCATGCGACTGCAGTTTGAATACCACACGTACACAATAATCTTAATGTAATAGTACAGAAATAAAAATCCAACCTGGCGACCATCTGAAATATTTAGACGGTTCTCAATATCTACGAATCTGTTACAGCAATTAAACTGAAATTTTGTATGTTGATAGAGGCAATTAACATGAGCAGGATATATGAAAATAGGCTATATAGTTCTTCACGGAACTACTTGTTAATTTCTTAGATAAACATTTTTTGTTATAGATATTCCTGGTTATACCATATATGCTCTTTAAATCTCGTGCACTCTTTCTTCTACAGCAGATTTTTCTAAGCCATTTTCTGAATTATTTCCCCCAAATATTTGAACTTATCTACCCTCTTAATTTGACCAATTTTTAGCCTATTTTCAATTTTGAAAAAATAGGCTTATGAGATCACCTTTTGTCCGTGTGTGTGTGCGTGTGTGTGTGATTCGTGTGTGTGTCCCCCCCTAATAAAATCTAAACGGCTGGAGCGATTTCAATGGAACTCGGTAAGTTCATAGCACTATTCCGGGCGACCTCGACCGTGCCCTTCAAATTATGTTACGACTCACCAATCCAACATGGCGGCTGTGCGAACTATTTCACCAGCATTCAATATCTCCGAAACGATTACCGATATTACCCTGACATCATGTATGGTGATAAAGGGAACTACTATAAGTTCACTTATGTGATCTTTGAAAACCTGGTAACTAAAAATCCAACATGGCGGCCAAGCGAAGTTGCGACTTTTAAATAGACGTTTCTCGCGATTTATCCAACCAAACGTAATGAAACATGGTACAGTATATGTTTATATACATTGTAATGCACCGACACATAACTTTGTTCATTTGTTTACATAATCACAAGATGGCGGGTGTGCGAAATATTTCACCGGCATTCTGTATCTCTGAAACTATTAGCGGTATCTCCCTGAAGTTTTGTACGGAGATAAAGGGCACTACCTGAAGTCCATTTATATGACTTTAAAAAACCGGTTATATACAAAACAAACATGGCGGCCAAGCGAATTAGAAAATTTGAAATAGACCTTTCTTGCGATTTAATGCTCCAAACGCACTGAAATCTGGTACAGGAAATACTTATACACATTGTAATGCACTGGTATCTAATTTAGTTCAATTGTTTTCATAACCTCAAGATGGCGGCTGTGCGAATTTTAAAATTAAGTTTTTATTTCTTGTGATGTAGTCATGCGATCGAAGTGAAAGTTTGAATAATGAACCTACCCAATAATTTTCCTATAATGGTACATGACTCTATGGCCTATACAATTAACAATTCAACATGGCGACCATCCGAAATATTTAGACGGCTCTCAATATCTACGAATCTATTGTAGCAATCAAACTGATTTTTTATTGTTCATAGGGGCTATGAACTCAAGTCCACTTATAGGACTTTAAATAACCTGGTGATGACAAATCCAACATGGCGGCGACGCGAAGTATAAATAATCACATGGACGTTAATCGCAATTTATCCATCCGAGAGCAGTGAAACTTGGTACAGTAAATCCTTATACGAATGGTAATCCACTAGCATCTAATTTATTTCAATTGTTTCCATAACCTAAAGATGGCAGCTGTGCGAAATTTTAAAATCTCCTTGTAACTTCTAGTGTCCTAATTATGCGATTGAAGTTTGAATACTACACGTACACAATAATCTGCATGTAACAGTACATAACTCTAGAACCTACATATATAAAATCCAACATGGCGACCATCCGAATTATTTAGTCGGTTCTCAATATCTACGAATCTATTACAGCAATCAAACTGAAATTGTGTGTGTTGATAGTTGCAATAAGTGGGCTATATGAAAATAGGATGTATAGTTCTTCACTGAACTACGTGTTGTTATTAGGGTTTCTGGAGCATTTTTAATATTTGTAATAAATGTTGCTTTTTCTACAGAAATCTTTAAACCTGTTTTATTGGCTACCTCTTCTAATAGATCGATTTGTACTGTTACATGAGCTACGTTTTCAGAAAGAATCTTCAGCAAATGCCTGACAATTTACTTTGTTTTTTCTTCCTAGTGTTATAAGTAGGGCTCGGATCGATAAGCTCGATAAAATCTCCAGATATGCTCGAAAACCATGTGTTTTATGCTCGATAGATATGCTTGAAAAAAAACAGTATATGCTCGAAAACCCATTATAAACCCATTATATGCTCGATAGATAAGCTCGAACCCCATTATATGCGGTTAAATATGCAGAATATGCACGAAAAACACCGTTAAAAACTATAGAAAGGAAAGTGAAACGAAAAAAAAAAAACAATAACATACCTTTAAATACGAGGTTTATTTTCTAATTGTGTGTATGATACACTGCAATATACTTGCATTCAAGTTTTACAAGAGTATATATAAGAGAAGTGCTCTTATAAAAGATACAGTTTAAAAGTTAATTTACAAAATGTTCAGAATTAGGCGAGTCAATGAAGTAGATCTGCATTGGTCTGTACAACAAGAAATTTTCTATGTTTTCAGTTTTGAATTATTTTCTTAAATCAGTCAATAAAAGTTTCAATGACGAGAACGACCCCACAAAAGGTTAAAAGCCTGCGGTTCTATTATTCGCACCAGATAGGCTTTTCAATAATTATTTCTGTTTTCGAACCTTAAGGATTGTCAGGGCCCGAATTCGGGGGAGAATTCGAAGAAAAACAAACTATTTAGACGAAAACCACAAGAATATGCATTTATATGCTTCTATTCTGAAAACCGCAGTTTTATGCATTTATATGCTCGATAAATTTCAATTCTGTTGGTCCCAGAGAGATGAAAATACCACCGAAAGGCATCTTTCCATGTGTATTATTCAGGAAAAAAATATGCAAATATGCTCGAATCCGAGCTCTAGTTATAAGTGATATATTCTGCTCTTTCAATTTCATATTCTAAATTCGTAGTATTTCTTCCAGGATACAATTATTGAATAGGAGTGGAGATAAACCATCACCTTGCCTTACCCATGCATTTATTTTGAATGGTTTTCCCGAAATGTTACCTTTGAAATAGTGTCTGTGAGGGTTTCACGGATTAGGTTTGCCAGTTTAGATTTAACTCCAAATTCTCTGATTACTTTATCTAGAGTTTCCCTGTCGACAGAACCAAAGCCTTTTTAAAATCTATGAATGTCACTATTATGGCTCATTATTATTATTATTATTTACAATATATGTACCAAATTGTTGTAATATTACATTTTAGGCAGGATGTTTTAATCATAATATACACAATATCAGTAACAATTACACCAACAACATTAATAACTCCTGGCAGTACAGCCCATGAAGGGCCTAGGCCTACCAAGCGACCGCTGCCCAGCCATTTGGCCTGCAGATATTGGCGTGACGCGTGATCAGCGCATCGCGTCCCCTCTGCCGTTAATCTTGCTTTTCGTGATCGGGGCGCTGCCTCACTGTCAGACAGCTACTCAATTGTCCTCACGAGGCTGATTGCACCCCGTTCCAGCCTTCACGTCAGTTTCTAAAATCCCTGACTGAGCCGGGAATCTAACCCGGGGCCTCCGGGTGAGAGGCAGGCGTGCTACCCCAACACCACGGGGCTGGCACCAACAACATTACTGATGGTAATAACCCGAAGCAATCTTTCATGTTTGCTGGCTAATAATCCATTCATCGTAACACAGGGTATCAAGGGAGGAACGTCGACCTATAAGTCCAAGCAGTTCCGAAAACAGTTGTTAGATGGTGTTAGTGCATCAGTGGAGTCGACACTGGAGTTGAGTGTATTGGTTCCAGGGGCAGCACTCTCGACTCTTTTGCGACTCCGTTCGCAACCCATCCCTACCCTTTAGGGTTGTGTTTATTCGTATCGTACAACAGGTCAAAGCAGATGAGAAGCATTACCTTCCTCAAACCCCGTTGGCCAATAAGCTGGGTGTGGGGAGCTATTTTAAGGGGAAGAAAATTGCTGTCATCTGGCCCTATCAGCAGGAGGAGAATGTAAATCTTGTCTGTAAATATCTGCTACTGTTGGTCATTGTTATGTGATTAAATTTTAAATTAAAATTGTATCTGGTAAATTTTTAATTATGTGGCTTCATCAACTATGTGCATATTGGAGGCTAAAACTATTTTACAGCTCATTTGGGAAGAGGTTGGTTGGTTCCTTAGTTTAGGGGCTGCGACAACTCGGTCATGTAGCCCCGTGTACTTTGTGTGTGTGTGTAGAATCTGTCTGATAACCGGTGTTAATTGTGATGGCTGTATTAGTGTGTGTTATCTGTTTTAATTCAAGTAAGGACTGCAGACAATAATTTTAAGTAGTTCCTACTTTTGCTACCAAATGGTACCGTCCACGACACCTAGCTTGCGTACTTTGGCTACTAGATGGCATCGCAGTCAGCACCTGGTGGCGAACGTTGGAACTAACAGAGCATTATCAATTCTAACCTACAAATTTTGGCTTCACACAATTGTAGTTAGTGGAAGGTTCTTTTTCATGCCATAAATCTATGACATGGGACCGCTGGCTTTACTTCCCCTCCGAAGGAAGGCATACTGAGGGATTTTTAACGCTCTTAAAAAATCCGACGACTTCGGCCAGGTTTAAACCCGCGACCTTGGGCATAGAAGCTCAGCATGCTAACAACTACACCACTGAAGCCGCCTCATTTAGGAAGAGGATTACCTCATATGGAGTCTTATGATGTGTAAATATCCAAATGCCATTTAAGTTGGAAGTTTATTTGTTTTTGTTTTTTATACAAAGGCGTAGGGGCTACATAGTAGACTGTATACTGAAAGGCATAACAGTCTACAAACAATTAATTTATTTTATTTCCTTCTTCAATATAGAATGCCCATTAATTGGGTACAATCGAGTTGACCGAATGAGAAGCTACAAAAAGTCAATTTTTATAGGCAACACTGAAAAATAATGGCTTCAAATCACGACAGATAATTCCTAGTAAGTTAACTACCGTACACAATTTGTTAGGCAATATTGTAAGCAACATTCCTCTTGTAACTAAACTATTGTAAATTCTGGAAAATAATGTTAGGCTTTCTTTGGGTTATAGAGGTGTGCAAATTATTAGACTCAACGGCAGTTTTCCAACATTTAGGCTACTTTGTAGAATTTATGACTTAATACAGTAGAAATATTTTGCAATGCACTGAAATTATTTGAAATGTTTAATCAATATTCTTAATAATATTATTTTAAAGAATCTGACAGTTAACTAATTGTTTACAGTTTCCACTAAAGGAGGAGTCTTGGTAATGCAGAATGCCACACATTTTGTTTTGATTGCTATATCGTGTGAATTTATACCTGAGAGATTGGAAGTCTTTTATTATTGATTAAAAAAAAGCATATGATCTCTACCTCAAAGGTTTCAGTTGAAAAGCATCATAGAAGACACGTAAAGCAACTCTTCAAGGAAAAGAAACGTTTGGCTCTGCGATCCTCTGAATTCTCTGTCCCATTTCAACCACAAGAAACTAAGCAGGCCATAGAAAGTTTAAAACCTGGGAAAGCGGCAGGTGCTGATGGAATATATCCAGAGTTCATTCTACATCTTGGACCAGCTGCTGTCAAATGGCTTACTAACTTCCTCACGAACATTCTAGAGACAGGTCACCTACCTTCACTCTTCAAGAAGACAAAAATAGTAGCTGTATTAAAAACATCTAAGGACCCAACAAAAGTTGAGAGTTACCGGCCAATAGCACTCCTCAGTGTCACAATGAAGCTTCTGGAAAGGCTGATACATAACAGGATCTCTGCGACAATCAATCAGCATATTCCAGTCGAGCAGGCTGGATTCAGACCTGGACGTGGATGTGATGAACAGGTTTTAGCACTAGTTACCCATATTGAAAATGGCTTTGAGAACAAGATGGTAAGCACGGGTGTTTTCTTAGATCTGACAGCTGCATATGACACCGTGTGGCAAGATAAGCTCCTTCTTAAATTTATCAGTATCATCCCTTGCCTGAAACTCACCACATTACTCAGTAACATGCTGAGTAATAGGTACTTTCAGATATTTTCAGAAGACTCCAGGAGTAAAGTACATAGGATAAATGGTGGACTCCCTCAGGGCTCTGTATTGGCCCCTCTACTATTCAACCTGTACTCATATGATCTCCCAGCAACGAAATCAAAAAAATTCATCTATGCAGATGACATCGCATTGGTCGCCCAACACCAACGCTTCGACGAGCCTGAGTCGATGCTTACATCAGACTTAAAGATCCTAGACAGCTACTTTCGTCAGAACAACCTTAGACCAAACCCTCAGAAAACTGTTGTGTCTACCTTCCACTTGCGGAATAGAAGTTCTGGGTACAAACCAACCATACCATTCAGAGGAGAGAATCTACAATACTGTAGTAACCCAAAATACCTGGGAGTCACCCTGGACAGGTCGTTGACTTACAAGGATCACCTCTGCAATGTGTCAGCCAAGATCAAGACCAGGAATAACATCCTTCAAGAGCTGGCGGGTACATCCTGGGGTGCTAATGCTCAAGTCCTGAGTTCCACTGCTCTTGCACTTTCTTATTCCGTCGCTGAATATTGTTGCTCAACTTGGCTTAACAGTGCTCACATCGGACTAGTAGACACCCAGCTGAACCAGGCAATGCGTATCATTACAGGGTGCATCCGACCTACTAACACACACTGGCTTCACACCCTAAGCCACATACCACCTCCATCCCTAAGAAGATCACAGTCACTGCTTAACTTATGGAAAAAAATAGAAAACAATCCTCAACTCCCTATTCATTCTGATATAGCAGCTTCTCCAACCAAACGACTGAAATCAAGACACCCTTCTTGGCGTACTGCAATGATTCTACAGGACACCTCCTTTAATGTATCGGACGCCTGGAAAGAACAATGGCATCTGCAATCCTCGTTACCAAACCATCACATCATTAAGAACCCCTGCAAGTGCCCTGATGGATTTTCCCTTCCTAGACAACAGTGGAGGACGCTAAACCGTATTAGGACCGGCCAAGGTAGATGTGGAGCCACTCTCTTCAAATGGGGATGGAAGGCATCACCTCAATGCGACTGCGGAGAAGAGGAACAGACAGTGGACCACATTACATTCGAGTGTCCTTTACGTGCATATATAGGCTCTATAGAAGACTTGCACTGTGTCTCAAGCGAAGCCCTTCTCTGGCTCTCAAATTTAAACATAGAACTCTAGTTATGAACTTGAGATGGTAGTTGTACTGTATATATTGTATATAATATTGTATTCATCATACGCTAAATATAAAATAAAATTATTGATTGTCCACTCTTGAACTATTCAAAGATTCGTGGACAATGGATTAAAATCACCCGATTTAGAGGATATGTTCCCAAGTCAATGAAAAAACAAAACAAAACAAAAACCACCACCATCTCTGGTGTCCCTCAGAAACTCCAATTTCGAAAAAAATTCCAGATGCAATTCCCTTTTGGAAAAGTTATAAGTCCACAGGAGAGAAAACATTACTAAATAGGGTAATAAAAATAAAATGATTTTGAATAAAAAATTGTGACTGATTTAAATTCATATGAGTCTAATAATTTGTACACCTCTGTATCTACGGTAATTGGTACTTGTGAAAATACACATCACTAGGGAACGGATTTATAAGATGTACTAATTTATCATCATCTTCATTTCCCCTTTTCCAGCTGACACTCGGTGGGGGCAAATATAGTTCCTCTCCACCTTGTTCTCTCGTTCCACCATTCCTCTTCCTACACGGTGTTCCAATCCAGGTTCCGTTTACTAATGCTAGGCTTCACCGAGTCCATCCAACGCAATCTTGGTCTTCCTCGTCCTCTCTTCCCTGTCATTCGTCGTTCCAGTGCTCGTCTTGGTAGCCTTACTTCATTCATCCGTTTGACATGTACAAACCATCTCAATCTGTTTTGCTCCAGTTTGTCATTTAGTTTCTGTACTCCCAGTTCTTTCCGTATATCTTCATTTCTCACTCTGTCTCTCCTCGTTTTCTGGACCATACTTCTCAGGAATCTCATCTCAGCTGCCTGTACTCTGATCTCA
This sequence comes from Meconema thalassinum, assembly GCA_946902985.2. NCBI lineage: Eukaryota > Metazoa > Arthropoda > Insecta > Orthoptera > Tettigoniidae > Meconema > Meconema thalassinum. The sequence continues at coordinate 123,399,353 of OX336397.1, forward strand.
TCCCTCTTAGTAATTGTCCAAGTTTCTGCTGCATATGTGATTATAGGAATATAATATGCTTTGTACATAACTTCTTTAACCTTAATTGGTATATCCTTGTTCCATACTAGTCCCCGTACCTATTGGTAGAAAGCGCTCCCGTGTTGTATTCTTCTGCTAATTCACAAATCTATTCTTCCATCTTCAGTCAGTTCACTTCCCAAGTATTTGAAGTGTTTCACCACTTCCAATTCCTTATCTCCTACTTTGATTACTCCTTTTCCTTCTTTCTTACCTCTACTCACAACCACTGTTTTACTCTTCTCCACATTTATCTTCAATCCCCATTGGTCAATCTTTTCATTTATTACGTCTAACTGTTCTTGTACCTCCATCTCATCCTGGTCCCAGATCACAACATCGTCTGCAAACAACATTACCTTCATCTTTGCCCTACTATAGTCTTTCATTGCTGCCTTCATTATGTCATCCATCACCATTAAGAACAATAATGGTGACAACACACTTCCTTGCTTTAGTCCAGTGACAATTCCGATGTCCCAACTCTAGTCTTCACACTACTGGAGCAATCCATGCACATTCCTTTTATCATGTCTCTCAGTTCCTTGCCTATCCTCCTATTTGTTAAGCTTTCCCAAACTTTTGTTCTAGGGATGCTATCATAGGCCCTTTCTAGATCAATAAAAGTCATTACCATATCCTTCCCATATTCCCTACTCTTTTCTATGTTCTGTCTCAGAATGAAAATGGGTTCCACTGTTGACCTGCTCCCTCTAAATCCAAACTGCTCCTCCTCTATTTGGTTTTCTACCTTTACTCTAATTCTTTTTTCTAGGATTATTTCCATTACTTTGGCAACATGCAAGATGATGGTGATTCCTCGATAGTTACCACAACCTTCCTGTCTCCTTTTGAGACGTTTTGCTATACAAATTTAAATTTCAGCATTGCGTTGAAGTCTTGGCGCCCATTAAAACAACATAGCTTAGGCAGAGGTCAACAGTTACATTTATCTCCCAACAGTGTGGGTTAGCGAAACTGCCACATTTGTACGCTCAACGTGGAGCAAAGTAAATACCGTTTCACTTGTCATCCCAGCCTAAGCCAGACCGCCACATTTGGCCCCACGTTGGGCGCCAAATGTGGCGGTCTGGCTTAGGCTGGGATGACAAGTGAAACGGTATTTACTTTGCTCCACGTTGAGCGTACAAATGTGGCAGTTTCGCTAACCCACACTGTTGGGAGATAAATGTAACTGTTGACCTCTGCCTAAGCTATGTTGTTTTAATGGGCGCCAAGACTTCAACGCAATGCTGAAATCTAAATTTGTATTTAACAACGTCTAGCTCTGGTAGAACACCTTCAAGAATCTATTCACTCAGATCGTGGTATGATTTGATCATTAACCCAACAAACAATTGTATCAGGAGAAGGAATTGGTCTATATCTAATGCTACCTACTGAAAGCAAAGATTGCATTGTAAAAGAAAAGAATTTCTTATATAAAACAAGTATAGCAAAATTAATAATCATAATAAGTTTAAAATTTAAATTGGAGCGTTGCGATTTTAATATTACCGATAGAAAATTACGTGAAAACGGAGTCTGATAAATTGATTTTACTCTTATTTCCAAGCTATGAAGTTACTGAAATATGAAATGTAAAACAAAGAAAAATGAGAGATTGCGTATTTCTGCGTCATCTGCGCTTACCACTGGAAATTGCCAAAGCATTTCCCTCGTACTTGCTGATGCTGTGTGCTTCCCACAGTCTCCTGGACGTCGTCATCTCCGTCGAAATTTGATGATATTCTGGTAGATTAGATAATTCTATGGTCCGTACATCGGACCCAAACGCTCGTCCAACCACACTGGTTAAGTTTTACAAAAGTTAGTCCTCCAATCCACGGAACATCGGAGCGACTCCCCGCGTATAACCACACTCGGCAAGAACTATACAGATTGTCCTTAACTCCACCGAACATCGGAGCCACTCGCACGCGCACCCATACTCCTCAAGTATTTCACAGATTGTCCTCGTTCGACGGCGCGTCGAACGATATATGCACCTATCGGCTCCCCCACTCTTCAGCCGGCTTCAGCTTGCGTGGTCCTCTACGGATTGGCTGACCCACCACGCGATCTTCCCCTCCTCTGGGTCATTACACTCGGCGGGAGGGTTCCGTTTCAACAATTCGCCTTTCCTTGACGCTGCGACCCAGGATTGCGTCATGCTTTCCGACAAGATTAAGCGTGTACTTGAAATCCCAGTGAGTCACGTCTCTCGATATACCCTAACTGACGAAAACTCCGTAAAATTCCGTAATCACATATTTTTCTATGATATTGTCGTTCGTAATAATTTGTTTGATAGCGTTTTCTAAGACATAGAAAACCTATCTGAATGCTAATAATTTTTATAAAATGCTCCGAAAATACCTTAATAATAATTATAATAAATTAATAATAATAATAAATTACCATGAAAAATTCTCTTGGCTGAACAATTTGCCGCGTAAATAAATATAGAATGGCTTCCTACTGACTTATGCCAGTTGCATAAAAACCCCTCGAAAAACACGTTACATATTCGCCTCGGATCATCGGATGATTTACCGTGACGACGGTCCATTATCCGATTATCCCAGACACGTTAATAAACCCCATCCAAAATACATATTACATAAATGAAATCACCCTAAATTACAGATATATACACTCATAATTTTTCTTCACGCACTTTGCGTCAAAGTTTGTTGTCACTATGGATTGCACTTTGCAACCAGTCCAATGTTTTACATATAGAATAGTGTTCCATGGATATTTCCGCCTCTCAAATTGCTCTATGTTGGAGAAATAGACATAATTAATGTGTGAGCACTATGTATTTATGATGTCATATCACACGCATTGAAGGTGTTCTGATATATTTATATCACCATAGATCTTCCTAATTTCACTGGAGGTCCCTTCCTTATGGTGACATTTAATTCCACTTATCACTGAGCACACGATCACACTATTGTGGCAGCGCCTCGTGACCATAATACTTAATCTCTCTTTAAAGTAGATTAAATTAAAATTGACTTCTGAAAAAAAAAAACAGTAAGTGCGCATTACATATAACACCAAATATTTCTGTGCCGTAATCGCCTTGTCTTGTTAAGTTCCCGTAGACCATATTCTACTTAATACTAGTTCTCAACACAGACCATTTCTCCTCACACAAATAATACCATTGTACAAATTATCTTAAATTACACACTTACAAATCTTACATGGCGAGGCCTTAAACAGAAATCACGTGTGCTGATATGTATGAGTTTCATGAAGGACTGTCTCGCATTCTGATGGCCCATCTTTTGCCTCGTGGACGCCTTAAGCAAAAATACCCTGTTCAAGCGCTCACCCATCTCTTGGAGGCAAATGGGAATTCACCAGCGCTACCAAATTCTGGCCTTGGTGTATCGAGACATTTTAGTGCTCAAGAGCATCCGACAATCCCGTCATAATTCCCTGTACCTTAAAAAATCTCATTTACTTACATACTACCCCCCTGTGTGACTTCTGATACGCCTGCCTGGAAGACCATCTCCTCCCACGCACCAAATACCACACTTAATCATTTGATAGGCTGGCTCGCCAGCTAAACACACTCACTTTATGACACATATTTTCGGAGACTATGTATATTATACGTCCCGTATAATCTGTTTCCCTTACTATCCTCCAGCACATATGCTGTTTTTCCAATACGTTTGGAAACTAAAAATGTTTCTGCGTCACCTGCTTCCAACCTTGCAAGTGGCTCCCTTTAAATGAACGTCCTCACGTTGCTCTACCTACCTATTTCTCAGTGTCTGGAACGATGCCCTGTTGCTACTGTCCACACATGCACATATTAAAATACCGTCCTCTGCTTTAACCACAGGATAATCCCTACATAAATTAGTGTCCCTCGATAGCATGTCTGCAAGAATGTTATCTTTACCTTTAATATATTTTACTGTGAATTCGTATTCCTGCAGAGCAAGAATCCACCTACTAACTCTGTTAGAACTGAGTTTACAAGTTCTCATATACAGTAATGCATGGTGATCTGTGTGGATCTCAAATTTCCCCCTACTAAATACATTCTAAATTTCCCTAAACTGAAAACAATACCTAAAAGCTCTAACTCAGTAATCGTGTATCTTTTCTCTGCTGCTGTCAGTCCTCGCGAGGCTAAAGATACAATGCACAGATTACCCTCATCATCTTTCTGACATAATACTCCAGCAATGCCTATATGTGAAGCATCTGTCATAACCACATATTCCTTATCTTTTAACGGATATTTCAGCACTACAGCTTTCTCAAAACCTTCCTTCAGCGCTCTAAAAGCCTGTTCATGCTTGGACTCCCATCTCCACCGAGTCCCACTTTTAAGCAATTCCATGAATGGTTCTACCAACCCTGAGTATTTAAGAACGAACCTCCTGAAAAAGTTGCAAATTCCCAGGTAAGTTTTTAACTGTTTAACATTCTGTGGCACCTCTGCGTTAAGTATCTTATTAACCCTACTTTCTTCTGGTGTTACACCTCTACTCGACACTCTATGACCTAAAAATGTCACTTCTGACTGACAGAATGACGACTTAGACAGCTTCAAAGTGAACCCTGCCTAATCTAACTTCTGAAAAACTATATTTAAGTGACGTAGATGCTCCTCAAAACTGCGTGAACTAATTACCATATCATCTATGTAAATGGTTACAAACTCTCCTGTGTCATCCCCTAATGCGATGTTTATAGCCCTAATTAAAGCTGCTGAACTACTCTTTAACCCATAAGGTGTTCTACAAAATTGATAAAGGTTATATTTATGACTAAAAGCTGTAAATGGTCTATCTTCGTACATAAGTGGCACTTGCCAAAAACTGGAACTCAAATCTACACAAGTGAAATACTTCTTCCCCTCAAATGTTTGCATTAATTCCTCTATTGACATAGATTTCAGCTGATCTGAACTAATTCTACTGTTAACCAAACGAGCGTCTAAACAAATACGAACTGTGCCGTCGGTCTTGGGTACCGTGATCAAAGAATTAACATATGGACTGTTAGAGTGCTCAATAATCCCATCTTCAAGCATCTGGTTAATTTGTGCCTCAACTGAACTCTGATAAGCGAAAGGTACAGGATATCTATGTCCCGTGAATACTGACCTATCAATAACGTTCAATGAATGTGTATAGCAATTGGCCATACCAATGCGATCCTCAAAAACTCTCCTATTACACCATAACACATCATAGAGCCGAACACACTGTTCATCCTCTATATTTCCCTGAAATGCAGCCTCACGTAACGAGTCCTCTAGACTTCCGTTCGTAATCACACTGCCCACAAAACATGGAGAACCCCGCTCTACGGCTGGCGATATCTCATTTAAAGTACAAATCACACCTACAATACTACTCCTCTGAATATGGTCATTGAACGCTACTTCTACTTCAGAATCTCCCCATTTAAATTTCAAACTCCCTACATCATAACATAAGTTACCAGACACTCTACTTAGCCATTCTGAACCCAAGATAACACTGAATACTAAATTTGGAATTACAAGGCAAATCTGCTTCTCTACATGATTATTAATTTTAATGTCTACTAAAACTTGCTTAGAAATTACTTTAGACCTCTTCCCAACAGCTGTGATAACAAAAGTGCTTTTAATTGGCATCTCCTCAAAATTTACTCCAGTTCCTTTCATTTTATCATAAAATGCACTACTTATGCAACTCTTCATACAACCACTATCAATTAAAACATCTGTGTACGCCTCGGACACGTTAAATTTAACTATGGGGCTCTTACTAACCACTTCCTGAATAATACCTTCATCATTTAGTTCATGTAATAATTCATTTCTTACATTTAGGTCATAGGGTTCCTGTATAATTGTATGGACAGGGCATGCTACAGACTGAGATTCTGACCTTACTTTGCAGCCTGGTTCGCGTTTAAAGAACCGCTACAGCTGGTCGTAGTACTACTAACTACTGAACTGGTATGGTTGTTCTGGGCTGTGTTGTCATTGTTTGGCTGTATATTACTACCACTAGGCTGTCCTCTTCCTTGACCCCTATTCTGGTTGTAATTATTGTCATTATAATTTCTCCCTTGATTTCCCCTGAAATCATTGTTTCTCCCTTGATTTCCCCTGTAATCATTGTTCCTCCCTTGATTTCCCCTGAAATCATTGTTCCTCCCTTGATACTCATTACCATAGCCATTTCCTCTGTTCTGATTTAGCTGATTATTATTATTTCTATTTTGAGCGTTGGCCCCTTCGCCACCGTTCCCTTGAACTTCTTGATGCCCGGCTTCATTAGGTCTATTATTATTATTACCCTGGTTCCTATTGAAATTGTCCTCATAACCCCCTCTCCCTAGTGTATCAAATGTGCTTAACAAATTTTCTACTTGTGATATAGTCTTTACATTCTGGATACAAGCAGCCTCCTTGATCCTATGGGGAAAGTGCCTTAGTAGCAACCTCACCACATCACTTTCCTCCTTCAACCCATCCAGATATTTACACACTAATACCTGCCCTAAAAAGTATTCGGTCATGGTGGAGCTTCCTTTAGGGTTATATTTACCACACACTACTCCCTCACGATGCTGCGACTGAATAACCTCATTCCAGAACTTTTCACAGAATTTCATTTTAAAATCATTAATATCAGTAAACTTGTCTCTGTAGACAGCAAACCAATTCCTCGTTTCCCCCACAAACACTTGTTCTAAAATTTCAACTACCTGGCACCACTCAATACTACCATATTCCAACCTCTCCCCGAATTTATTTTCTATAGTGTTCATGAACTCCATTGGGCACCCCTGACGATTGCTGAACTTACCCAGTTCTACCTCCCTGTGTGTGCTATTCACAAAAACTGGCCTATTCTGACTATTTTCTTGCCTGATCCTAGCTTTTAATTTTAATTCTAATTCTGCTATTTTCTCCTCAGCCTTCCTCTCAATACTGTTTACTGTTAATTTAATGTTTCCTTCTGATTCTTCTACTTTATCATATAGTTTTGCTTGTTTCTCCTCAATCTTGCTAATGCTCTCTCTATTACTCTCTCTTAAATCATTTACTTCTGTAACTATTTGCGAGTGGACTTTCTCAATTCTACCCCCCAGCTGTTCCTCAACCTCTTTAGTAGCCACCTGAATTTTGTCAATTTCTCCCCCAAATTGCTTTTTGACCTGCTGTGTTTCCAGTTGCACTAGTTCTTTTAAATTTCCAGCCTGTGTACTGATTCTAATTTCCAACTCCTCCTGTACTTTTCCTAATTTTCTGTCTACATCTGCAATAATCTCTCTAGCCTTTTCTTCCATCACCCCCCTGATCTCACCTCTAATCAGTTCGAATTTGTCACTCATTTCCCTACTGTTTTGTTCTAATTTAGCATTTAAAGTTTCAGTACTCTCTCTATTTTCCTTACTGTTTTGTTCTAATCTGGCGTTTTAAGTTTCATTACTCTCTCTATTTTCCCTACTGTTTTGTTCTAATCTGGCGTTTAATGTTTCATTACTCTCTCTATTTTCCCTACTGTTTTGTTCTAATTTAGCATTTAAAGTTTCAGTACTCTCTCTATTTTCCCTACTGTTTTGTTCTAATTTTGCATTTAAGGCATCACTACTAACTTTGTTCTGATACATGAACTCGAGAAGTAAAGTTTTTAATTCTGGTTGGCCGCCTACACTCCCTGTTTCAGTATCGGGATTTACCTCCGCTACCCCGGTACTACCATCACTCGACATACTGCTCGTATCATCACTCTCCCGTTGATGACCACTACGTAACCTCATCTGTCTTTCTTTCTCATCCCCCATAATGATATACACTGAAACAGACAAATAACCCCCAAAATACAGGCACAGAAATATATACCCTTCTCCTTCCACAAATGTTATTAGGTTTTCAGCCCCAAGTTGTCGGCGACAAATGAGACGTTTTGCTAGCCCACACTGTTGGGAGATAAATGTAACTGTTTACCTCTGCCTAAGCTATGTTGTTTTAATGGGCGCCAAGACTTCAACGCAATGCTGAAATCTAAATTTGTATTTAACAACGTCTAGCTCTGGTAGAACACCTTCAAAAATCTATTCACTCAGATCGTGGTATGATTTGATCATTAACCCAACAAACAATTGTATCAGGAGAAGGAATTGGTCTATATCTAATGCTACCTACTGAAAGCAAAGATTGCATTGTAAAAGAAAAGAATTTATTATATAAAACAAGTATAGCAAAATTAATAATCATAATAAGTTTAAAATTTAAATTGGAGCGTTGCGATTTTAATATTACCGATAGAAAATTACGTGAAAACGGAGTCTGATAAATTGATTTTACTCTTATTTCCAAGCTATGAAGTTACTGAAATATGAAATGTAAAACAAAGAAAAATGAGAGATTGCGTATTTCTGCGTCATCTGCGCTTACCACTGGAAATTGCCAAAGCATTTCCCTCGTACTTGCTGATGCTGTGTGCTTCCCACAGTCTCCTGGACGTCGTCATCTCCGTCGAAATTTGATGATATTCTGGTAGATTAGATAATTCTATGGTCCGTACATCGGACCCAAACGCTCGTCCAACCACACTGGTTAAGTTTTACAAAAGTTAGTCCTCCAATCCACGGAACATCGGAGCGACTCCCCGCGTATAACCACACTCGGCAAGAACTATACAGATTGTCCTTAACTCCACCGAACATCGGAGCCACTCGCACGCGCACCCATACTCCTCAAGTATTTCACAGATTGTCCTCGTTCGACGGCGCGTCGAACGATATATGCACCTGTCGGCTCCCCCACTCTTCAGCCGGCTTCAGCTTGCGTGGTCCTCTACGGATTGGCTGACCCACCACGCGATCTTCCCCTCCTCTGGGTCATTACACTCGGCGGGAGGGTTCCCTTTCAACAATTCGCCTTTCCTTGACGCTGCGACCCAGGATTGCGTCATGCTTTCCGACAAGATTAAGCGTGTACTTGAAATCCCAGTGAGTCACGTCTCTCGATATACCCTAACTGACGAAAACTCCGTAAAATTCCGTAATCACATATTTTTCTATGATATTGTCGTTCGTAATAATTTGCTTGATAGCGTTTTCTAAGACATAGAAAACCTATCTGAATGCTAATAATTTTTATAAAATGCTCCGAAAATACCTTAATAATAATTATAATAAATTAATAATAATAATAAATTGCCATGAAAAATTCTCTTGGCTGAACAATTTGCCGCGTAAATAAATATAGAATGGCTTCCTATGACTTATGCCAGTTGCATAAAAACCCCTCGAAAAACACGTTACACTTTCTTGAATATTGGCAATATTCCCTTTTTCCAGTCTTCAGCAACTTTCTCTCTCCACACACTCCTGAGAAGTCTGTATGTCCACTGCAGTCTCACTGGTCCTGCCGCCTTGACCATTTCTTTTGCCACTTCATCGATTCCCACAGCTTTCCCCATCTTCATCTTCCTAACTGCCCATTCCACTTCTGCCATAGTAATGTCTGGTTCTTCTTCTATTTTTTCCTCCACCGTGTTGGCTGTTCGCGTAACTTCTCTGCATGTCTGGCGTCTCACCTTCAACAGCTCGCTGAAATATTCTTTCCATCTGTCCATTCTCTCTTCTGGTTTTGTCAATATTTCACCTTCTTTGTTTTTCATGAACCCTGTGTTCACCTTTTCATTTCTTCTACTTTTTATAATTCCAAACAGCAATTTTTTTCCACAATTTAAATCCTCCCTTATTTCCTGAGTGAATTCTTCCCAGCTTTTCTTCTTTTCCTCTGCAATTACTTTCTTGCAATCTCTGTTTGCTTCTATATATTTTTCTCTACTTTCTTCGGTATTTTTTGTTTAGCATTCCTTCCAAGTAATCTTCTTCTCCCTTACCTTTCCTTTCACTCTATCATTCCACCATTTTGTCGCCTTTTCCCGTACCTTTCATGATGTTATACCACATGTTTTCTCTGCACTGCTTACAAATGCACTCTTGAACTTTTCCCATTCTTGTTCCACATGGGTAATATCCATCCTTGGTATCTTTCTTTCTTTCTTAAACTCTTCCGCAACCTCCTTTTCCTTTAGTCTCCAGACCTTAATCTTTCTATCCCTTTTTCTGGTAATCTCATAACTTTTCCTACTTTTAATTTTGGAAAAGTTATGAGATTACCAGAAAAAGAGAAAGAAAGATTAAGATGTTGAGACTAAAGGAAAAGGAGGTTGCGGAAGAGTTTAGGAAAGAATTGCAATGTACTAATAATTGATGAAATATCTTTATATATATAATTCTTCGACACGTGTGTATGTGACTGAACTCCTCCTAAACGCATGGGCCGATTTTGATGAAATTTTGTATGAATGTTGGGGTGGGCCCATGTATGGTTTAGATGCACAATTTGACCAGATATGTGGAATTTTAGAATTTTAGAACCACAATTTACTCACAAATTTAGAACCACAATATACAGTCATAAACAGTCGTCATGGAAACCGCTGGCCTTAATGAAAAGTGATGCTTTTGGACTGTGTGTGTCTCTGCACGTAAAGCCACCTGGTCGCAACCTGTGCAACTACCGCCATAACATACACTCCGCCCATGGCGGAAAGTTGTGTTTTATACCAAAGGTGGCAGTGATGTCGAATTCTACTGTTTGTTTCTGCACGTTGGAGCGTTTCAAAGTTCCGTATGCGTTCATAAGTTAAGTTTGTCGCTTAACAGTCTTCTTTAGTGATGTACTAAGAAGTTGTCGCTACTGCTAAGTCAGTAGGTCTCGTGGTTCTTACTTCTGATGAGTAGTATCTGCTTTCTATGAATGAGAACTCGTTGGTTAGTTTGTAGAAGTATGTATTAATTTTTGACAATCCAATATATACAAGTTAACACCAGACAGTCAACCTGTTTAGTCGCTGCTGTAACTGGAAGAGGCTCTGTGCTCCTCAGCGCAGGGCTTTTATACAGTTCCCTTCACAAGGGAGAGGACAATGTGTGTCATACAGGATATTGATTCATGGTTCCGATAACAGGAATTCCATGAAGTGAACACTCATAGGCAGTATGTCATTTCCTTGGTTCCGAGAATAAGAATTCTCTGAATTGGGGCGTTTATACAAACAAATCCCTTCACAAGGGAGAGGGCAGTGTGCGTCATACCAGATATTGATTCATGGTTCCGATAACAGGAATTCCATGAAGTGAACACTCATAGGCAGTGTGTCATTTCTTTGATTCCGAGAATAAGAATTCTCTGAATTGCATACAAGCGAACACTCATAGATAGTGGGGTTCTAGTAATAATAATCATAAGTCTTAGTTTAGAATGGGGTCTGGAGTTCGACCCTAGACGGAATACATAACTCCTCCACCCTTTGTTGATCGTTATCGTCCTCGATAACAATTTTCTTAAATCTATTTTTTACAGATTTAATACATTGATTTATCCTTGTTCTATATATTAACAGGATAACACAGAAAATAAGTATTAATATACTTGTGTTCACAGACACATAAGTCTTCATTTTAGTATTATATTCTTGAATGGGTTTTAAATCTAACTTCATTCCTTTCACATCGAGGTGGGATGAATGGAAATGTATTTCGGTCTTAACGTATGGATCACTTGGAGTTGTCAGGAGTGGAAACAGGTGCACATAATTTGTAGGTTGCTGTTGCAAAGTTATGCCCATACTTGTAATAGGGCAAGACTCATTTGAGTAGATAACATATGATCATGCTAATTTTATAGTTCTCTGAGATTCTGGGCAGGTTTGCAAGATTATTTGAGGAATTTTGCTAGAGAAAAGGCTATGCTTCTTATTTAGTGGTTGAAATAGTTGTACCTCGTTTTTTACAGTGGCAAATTGACATCTGGTAGTGTCCGTTAAATTACATGAAGTTATTCTAGTATTAAAGAGTATACATGCGTAATATTGAGTAATTTTTATACAAGGGGCGTTAGACCATCTTAAGGTAGGTCCTTGCAAGTAATATTTTTCCGGAGGGATAAATATTAGATTATTGCTAGGTACAGGAGAAATTTTATACAATGTATAAGTTTTAGCATCAGTGATTGGCATATATAATATTACAACCATTTCTTCGTTCATCATGAGAACTTGCGTTTTTGACAGTTTAAGGTTCTCAAATTGATGATATTGGTCAGTATGAATTACAGTTTTTGTTGGGTAGATTAGTTGTAAATGTTTTACAACATTTGTTAAATTCTTTTGGGAGAACATCTTGATATTTGTCATTACATTAAATGACAAGCTAATAGTATCTTGCATCACTTGTATGATTTTATCTAATTTGTTCGTACACAAGAGAACATATTGTTGATGTTCCAGAAGGTTAATCTTGAAGTCTTCTTCTTGTAAAATACCTTTAATTACCTTCATATTATAGTTTACATGGTTCATTATATTATAGAAATTTTGAGCAATGGAGTTACTGAATGATACTAATATATTAATATGTTTAATTTACTTGTCGTTACTTTGTTTTAATGCTTCTAATTGTTCTTGTAGATTGTCTAGATCATCTTGGTCTAGATTACCTGATATGAATTTAATTATACTACCTAAACCATTTATAAGACCTCTCTTACTTCTAGGTGTAGCAGGTAGCAACTTATTTAATTCCTTTTTTGTTTCTTTAATTGATTCTCTTAATTCTGATATTAGATAAGGAAAAGTATTATTGTTTCCTGATACGAGACTTGAGATAGTGTCTTGAATATTATTATAAGATTATTTTAAACTCGTTAAATTGAAATGAAACATGAACCGGTGATAATCGTTAATTATTAAGGCTGGTCCTAATGAGTCGGCATAGAATCCTTGTGTCTGGATGGGCTGTGTGTTGATGGTGCCATATCCAGGGAGGAATCTGGAATAAGAAATTTTCTTTTTGGTTTAATGTCCCGAAAATTCCTTACATGAGTTTTACCGTTTCTCATTTTTCAGTATACCCTGGTTTCTTCAATTTTGGTAATGATACCTTCGTTGTACAGGTTTTTTGATTTCTTGTTTCTGGTGAGGGGATCTAATACGTAGACAGTTTCATTAATTTGGTAATTATGATTGAAAGTGTCGGTGTTTGGTTTAGTATGACTCTCTTTTACAATTTTCAACTGATTTCCTTGTCTTTCAATGTATTCATTGATTTTGGGACATGGCGAGAAGACGTGGTCTAAAGATTTATAGTATGGCCCATATAGAACGTTGAAAGGAGGTTGTTTAGTAGTGGAATGGATTGAAGAATTGTAATTCGTGATTATGGTGGTCACGAGCTCTGAGAGCGGAGTGAACTTATCGTGATCTCTGGAGATACGAAGTTTCTCTAGAAGGGTCGAATTCAGTCTTTCTACTGGAGAATTAGATGAAGAATTCAAAGGGGTAGTAGCGTGATATTCGATGTTCGTTGCTTTGCAATATTCTTTTATGACATTGTTTTCGAACTCTCCTCCTTGGTCATGTGCGATTTTCCTTGGGAATCCATGGTGGGAAAAGTAAACTTGTAATTGGCTTAGTGTGGCCAGACCTGTACCATTTGGTAAAATGTAGGCTTGTCCATACTTTGAGAAAATGTCAATTATAGTTAATATGCGACTTTGCTCGAAGTGAAACGTGTCGATGTGAATTTGAGAGAAAGGGTGATCGGCGGTGATGGGACCTTGGTTCGATACCTCGTTAGGGTGTCTCTCGTATTTATTTCTCTGACAGAGGTTACATTGATTGATGATTGTCCTAATTTGTTCTCTTAAATGAGGCCAGTAGTATTTGGTCTTAACCCTACGTTGGTCGACGGGTGAGCGCGACGCTCACTTTTAATTTTATTTTGCTTTAATTCAGCGCAGGTTGGTAGTTCCGGTCTGAAACTATTAATAGCTGTCGTCTGGAATGTGGGGTGTGGGGACGTGGCCGGCCGAGCAGCTACTTTATCTCCAGTCGTGTCCTTGACTCCGAACTTCACAGAACTGCACGCGAGTGAGCGCGGCGCTCACCCGTCGACCACCTGTGTTACAATTGTTTTTACAAAAGTCAGTTTTATTCTGGGCATTTACTTGTGATTTTAAGCATATTTTAAATTGCACGTAGTCTGTTACTGAATCCCATATTATGAGTGAAGAGCAACGAATTGTGCAGTGGCTGCAAGAAGAGTGTGAAGGAGAGAACACTGTTGCAGATGATTATTTATCTTCTGATCAAGAAGATGATATTATAAATAATAGTGACCACGACTCTGCCAGTGAACATTCAGTTGAAGAAGAAGAAGAGGCAGGTGTTACTTTCTCTATTGGGCCAACCCACATTGGCAAAGACAAAGTTACGTTGTGGAATAAGCATGCGCCCTCTCAACGTAGACGCAGGTTAGCAAGAAATATTGTTTTGCATCTTCCGGGAGTAAAAGGTGAAGCTCGGAATGCAACAACAATATTAGAATCATGGAGTCTTTTCTTTCCCGATGTAGTTATTGAGGAGATAACTAAAGACACAAATGGCTCTGAGAGCTTCAGGTAATGGCCTGCAAAATGATCCACGCTTGCAAATAAGAAAATACCTTGGAATAGATGTCGGAAGACCCAGGCCACAGCCAGTACGAAGCAATGAACGGGTAAAGTGTGGCTTCTGGCCTAAGAAGAAAAACAGACTGAAAGCTATATGTGCAACATGTGTAGCAGCGATGTGGGGAACACACAATAACACTCTGCACTCAATGCGGAACAAACAATGTTGAAACTGGATCGGACTCAGACTAGATTATGGATCAGACCTTAGGTAATATGTTTGTGAAACTTAGCCAATTACTTTTTTATACAAATACTTTTTTCTTCAGGTAGCTGCTCTTAGAAATAACTAATTTACTAACAATTTTTCTTTTTAAGATAAGAACATTCGTTATATCTTAAAATTGTAGTAATTTTTATGAAGTCTTGATACGTGTTTTTAAACAATACAGCTCTCGTGAAACATTTTTCTTTGCAAAATAGAGATTATATAAACAAAAGTGGTTTCAATGTTTTAAATTATACAAATAACTAAACTATCACGCATAATAAGTGTAAAAGATGCAGGTGAGCGCTGCGCTCACCCGTCGACCAACGGCGTCCAGTTGTGACCCTCGACCAGCGTAGGGTTAAGATGTTCGTAAGTTTCTACTATACCATTGTGGTTTTCAGAATGATAGTGTGAAATCAGCTGTCTCTGAGTTTCGGGGCTTTCAATGTCTTCCAAGAATTTGGATGACCTGATAATGATTAGTTCAGAAGTAAATAGCTTCTGGCATGCCCTGATGAATGGGATCTCGAGAGTGATATCGTCAAAATAAGTAGCGTACTTGTTTGAAGTTACTATTATTTTGAGGAGGTGATTTGCTAAATCTTCCTGAAGATTCTTCTTTGTGACAATCATTATGTGTCTGGTACATTTTTTAAACAGGTTTTGTTTAAGTACCTTGGGATAATTACCATATTTTACAATAATCTGATTGCGGTTTTGGTTTAAGTTCCGTTCAGATATTTTCAATGTGAATATGGGGTCTGCCTGATTTGAGTGGACAGTTTCATTATCCATATCATTTTGGTTGGTGTCATCTCCGGGGATGGCAATGATTGAAGCTGCTTCATCAGCCATGTTAATCTCTACTCTAGAGAGTGCGTCTGCGACATAGTTAGTTTTGTCTTTGACGTAATCAGACTCTCCTGGTTTTGTGCGGGGATATTCTTGAATGTTACCGTATGTAATGGAATTTCTTTCCATTGGCTCAACTAAAATTGGTTCCTTAAACTCGTGTTTTAGTTGTCTCTCTGTGGGCTGTATGGCTTGGTGAGTTTTGGCATCTAAGAGATACATTTCACCATATTTAAAATTCAGAACATACTCTTCTTCTTTTTCGATATTGACGGGAATCGCAGTGTTAGCTGTATCTACCGTGGTTTTTTTTAGCGTATGGCTTTTAGTGCCGGGAGTGTCCGAGGACATGTTCGGCTCGCCAGTTTTGTAGCTGCTTTGAGACGGACACCCAATGGGTGAGCTACAAGTACCGTTGGGGAGGAAAGTTGGAAGGGAAGGGCGAGGAGTTGGAAGGTAGCGGCTGTGGCCTATAGTGAGGGACCAACCCCGGCATTTGCCTGGAAGGAAGATGGGAAACCACAGAAAACCATCTTCAAGGTTGCCGGCGGGGGGATTCGAACCTCCTCGCCTCCCGGATGTGAGCGACTGCCATTAGTCATGCCGTAACCACCACGGCTAACTCACCCGGTTACCGTGGGTTGAAAATGATTCACTTGATTATGTGAAGAATGAAAGTGAAACGGTATGTCTGTGCTGTTGAGAGTGACTAGGTTCGAGGCGCAGTCAATCTTTGCGTCTAATTGAGCGAAATCTGCCCTACCTAATTAATGCGTCGAAGTAATTATGCCATTGCATAACTCTGAATGTTATAGGTGAATCTATGTTGTATTCAAAAAAAAAAAGGAATTGGATATTATCTTCTCCTATTGTTTGCGAGTGGATTGATTGGATACAAAATGGTTCTTTAAACATATACTCGGCGAACAATGAGTGTGCTAATGCAGGATTCAAAATTGAATTGCAAGCACCGTTGTAAATTAAGTTTTTAGTCCAAATAGTGTGATAATTGATAATTGAGGAGCGTTACCTAAATTATTCAAATCTTAGATTTTGATGGCTGGGCCAAGCGAAAATCTTGAATTTGTTCGTGATTGGTGGATTCATTTTCTGACTGGTAATGTTGTTGGGAAGATATTTTGATATGTTTTAAAATATGAATAAATTGTTACGTTAATTTCTTATCCTCTTCTCCTATCTCTGAAATCTGCTTCTGCTTCATCGTCTGACATTTCTGAGACTATTATCATCCTCCACTTGAGTATTAATAATCTTGCCGCGGCTCCTACTTCTCCTTCATAGCGTCGGAAAGCACTTACCGTTCTGCCTACAAGAGTTTCTTGTAACTCTGGTGTGTAGATTGGCAAGTTGTATAACTTTTTGATGCATCGGTACATTTCTCTTGGATTTCCTACGCTTTCTTCCAATCGGTTTTGATAGAACCTTATGGTCTCTTATTAGATCCATATTTTCTTTATATGGAGTTTATGCTGAGTAGCTTAGTGGTCAAGCTGTTTGGAAACCTGTTATCTCAAATAAGAATGGTAGGGTTCCAAATCTTGTACAAAATGTTTTTAGGTTTAACTAAAACCTTAATGATGAGTTTGTCTCAGCTAATATAGATTATTATAGTTTATGAAATTAAATAATTAAAAGTTAATGAAAATTAAATACATTTAAATTGATTACTTTTAAAAGTTAATTACTTACTCATAAGTGTTAATATTAATCAAAATATATGTGAAAGAGCCCCGGTTAGGTTTTCACAATAAAGGAAATAACTTATTATTATTATTATTATTATTATTAATCAAAATATATGTGAAAGAGCCCCGGTTAGGTTTTCACAATAAAGGAAATAAGTTATTATTATTATTAATCTAAAATTAATGATATGTGGATATCTCGTTTAGATTCTCCACAATATGAACTAGTAAAATGATAAAATTAATTATATGTCTTCTGAAATCAGGATGATCATTGATGATGATAATAAATATTTAATTATTTTATTAATTCCTTTAATAGTGACAAGCGAAAGACCAGTATGGGCTGCACTAACTCACTTTTGTTAGGAAATGATATAACTTTATTATTATTTTTGTTTTTGTTTTAATTGTTTAGTTACAATATTAATTCAAAAGTAAATAAAGAGTGTAAGGTCTGCTAATTAGAGCCCACTAAATTATTTCCTCTTGAAAGTACAAATATTTATTATTGTGTATTTATTATTTGTTTTAAGTTTATTAATTTTTAATTCAAATCGAAATGACAAGGCAAACTCTACTAGTTAAAGTTAACTGTAATTTGTTTTCGTTTGAAAGGGAAAGAATGTATTATTTAGGTTTTATTATTATTATTGTTGCTCTCCCAATTTGTCACTTGAAATATTGAACCATGCTTTACTAATAATACTCTAGTTCACAAATAAGGTATTATTTGGAGTTTGACTTACAGACAAGAAAAGATGATAAGTGCTGGCTGCATCCTCTTGGAACTGCGGAGTCGGTTGGTTCTCTTGTGTCGTCGTGTGGTCGGAAAGCGCTTCTGGAGCGTTGTCGGCACGTACGGCGATGGCGGTCGGTTGTTGCGAAAGGCGTTTTCTTGGAGCGTGAGCTTCTTGGAACGTTTGTCGGCGAACTTCCTTCCTTCCGTTAAGTTAGCAAAGTTGGTTGTGGACCAAAGGCGTCTCTTGGAGCGTTTGCTTCTTGGTACGTTGTCAGTTCCACTTCT
Organism: Meconema thalassinum; assembly: GCA_946902985.2. Taxonomy (NCBI): domain Eukaryota; kingdom Metazoa; phylum Arthropoda; class Insecta; order Orthoptera; family Tettigoniidae; genus Meconema; species Meconema thalassinum. The sequence goes on from OX336397.1 coordinate 123,417,787, forward strand.
AACTTGCTTCCTTCAAGCTAGCGAAGTCGTTTGTGGACGAAAGGCCTCCCTGAGGTTGTCAGTACCACTCCTGGTTTGCTGGCTGATTCATAGAAACGATGACTGCATCTAGTACTGAAGATAGGTACCTTGGTGTCGCTAGTATAGTGACGAAAGGCCTCCTTGTGAGGTTTGTCAGAACACTGTACTAACTTACTCGTAGATTATCTGGCAAGGATAATCGTTACCTATCCTGGACGGGCCCCCAGTTAAGTTTGTCGCTTAACAGTCTTCTTTAGTGATGTACTAAGAAGTTGTCGCTACTGCTAAGTCAGTAGGCCTCGTGGTTCTTACTTCTGATGAGTAGTATCTGCTTTCTATGAATGAGAACTCGTTGGTTAGTTTGTAGAAGTATTTATTAATCTTTGACAATCCAATATATACAAGTTAACACCAGACAGTCAACCTGTTTAGTCGCTGCTGTAACTGGAAGAGGCTCTGTGCTCCTCAGCGCAGGGCTTTTATACAGTTCCCTTCACAAGGGAGAGGACAATGTGTGTCATACAGGATATTGATTCATGGTTCCGATAACAGGAATTCCATGAAGTGAACACTCATAGGCAGTATGTCATTTCCTTGGTTCCGAGAATAAGAATTCTCTGAATTGGGGCGTTTATACAAACAAATCTCTTCACAAGGGAGAGGGCAGTGTGCGTCATACCAGATATTGATTCATGGTTCCGATAACAGGAATTCCATGAAGTGAACACTCATAGGCAGTGTGTCATTTCTTTGATTCCGAGAATAAGAATTCTCTGAATTGCATACAAGCGAAGACTCATAGATAGTGGGGTTCTAGTAATAATAATCATAAGTCTTAGTTTAGAATGGGGTCTGGAGTTCGACCCTAGACGGAATACATAACTCATATACCATTCATCCGATTGCGATGAAACTTGGGTGAGATGTTGAGTGCACTCCAGGGAAGGTGTTTGGCTTAGTAAATCCATTTTGCAATATATAGCGCACGACTAGATTCAACAAATGAGCGACGACGTGCGAAGCGTTTCAAAAAGGTCCCGTATGCGTTCAAATACCATTCGTCCGATAGCGATGAAACTTGGGTGAGATGTTGTGTACACTCCAGGGAAGGCTTCTGGCTTAGTAAATTCATTTTACTCTAGGTAGCGCACGAGTAGATTCAACAAATGAGCGACGACACGCGAAATGTTTCAACAAAATCCCGTATAAGTTTATATATCATTCATCGATTGCGATGAAACTTTGATGAGTTGTTGTGTACACTTACGTGAAGGTTTCTAACTTAGTAAAACCATTTCACAGGAGGTTAAGCACGAATAGATTAAACAAATGAGCGCCGACGCACGAAGCGTTTCAACAAGGTCCCGTATGCGTCCAAATACCATTCGTCCGATAGCGATGAAACTTGAGTGATATGTTGTGTGCACTCCAGGGAAGGCTTCTGGCTTAGTAAATTAATTTTACAATAGGTAGCGCACGACTTGATTCAACAAATGTGTGACGACGCGCGAAGCGTTTCAACAAAATCCCGTATAAGTTTATATACCATTCATCGATTGAGATGAAACTTTGATGAGTTGTTGTGTACACTTACGTGAAGGTTTCTAACTTAGTAAATCCCATTTCACAGGAGGTTGCGCACGAGTAGATTCAACAAATGAGCGGCGACGTGCGAAGCGTTTCAAAAAGGTCCCGTATGCGTTCTAATACCATTCGTCCGATAGCGATGAAAATTAGGTGAGATGTTGTGTACCCTCCAGGGGAGGCTTCTGGATTAGTAAATCGATTTTACAATAGGTAGCGCACAAGTAGATTCAACAAATGAGCGACGACGTGCGAAATGTTTCAACATAATCCCCTATAAGTTTATATACCATTCATCAATTGCGATGAAACTTTGATGAGTTGTTGTGTACACTTACGTGAAAGTTTCTAAGTTAGTAAATTCATTTCACAGGAGGTTGCGCACGAGTAGATTCAACAAACGAGCGACGACGCGCGACGCGTTTCAATAAGGTCCCGTATGCGTTCAAATACGATTCGTCCGATTACGATGAAACTTGGGTGAGATGTTGTGTACACCCTACGGAAGGTTTCTGGCTTAATAAATCCATTTGCAATTGGTAGCGCACGAGTAGATTCAACAAATGAGCGACGGCACGCAAATCATTTCAACAAAGTACCATATGCGTCCATATACCATTTATCCGATTGCGATGAAACTTTGGTGAATTGTTGTGTACACTTCAGTAAAGGTTTCTGGCTCAGTAAATTCATTTTACAATAGGTAGCGCACGAGTAGATTCAACAAATGTGCGATGGTGCGCGAATCGTTTCAACATAGTCCTGTATGCGTTCATATTCCATTTATCCGATTACGATGAAACTTTGGCGAATTGTTGTGTAGACTCCATGAAAGATTTCTGGATTAGTCAATCCAGTTTTTAATAAGTAGCGCACGAGTAGATTCAACAAATGAGTGACGGCGCGTGAATCGTTTCCACAATGTCGCGTATACGGTCATTTATCATTCGTCCGATTGCGCTGAATCCTTGGGGAATGATTGAGTACACTCCAGAGAAGGTTTCAGGCTTAGTAAATCTATTTTACAATAGGTAGCGCTTGAGTAGATTCAACAAATGAGTGACGGCAGGCGAATCGTTTTAAAAAAATCCCGTGTACGTTCATATGGCATTCATCCGATGAAACTTTGATGAGTTGTTGTGTATACTTACGTGAAGCTTTCTAACTTAGTAAATCAATTTCACAGTTGGTAGAGCACGAGTAGATTCAACAAATGAGTGACAGCGCACGAATCATTTAAACAAAATCCCGTATGCGTTTTATGCCATTTATCCAATTGCGATGAAACGTTGGAGAGTTGTTGTGCACGCTCCCACGAATGTTTCTAGATTAGTTAATTCATTTCACGATAGTTTAGAGGCAGTTAACAGAAATTTAAAAAAAACATTGTGTATCCAAAAGCCCTTCAAGAAACAAAGTTACAACACTTTCTTTGATTGGCAGGACAAGTCTGCCGGGTCAGCTAGAGTACATATATATTTAGATATTTTTTATTGAAATATGGAATTATATACGGACTTAAATATTACAATAAACTATCATTTCTATTTGATATTCAAGTTCAAAGAAGCTATAGAAAGTAGATCTACATGAACCATAATGCTATACTTCTCATTTTAATATGATCTTTGAAGAACATGCAATATTTTAATCTCTGTTATCAAAACAATGGATCACAAAATGTTCTTTTAAGTGCTGGAAAGTGAATCTTCTCCTAGTGTCTCTTAAGTACCGATTTATATTGACTGAAACTTCGTTCAACATCAGAAGAAGTAATGGGGGGCATATTTAAACTTTACAACATCTGCTGGGGTTAAATCCAACGTTAACTTGACACTTAAATCTCCACACATAATTGCAGCAACATTTCCCATTCTTTCATATCCAGGGTTCTTTGAAAGTACAGTGTCCATCTTCATTTTTGCTACATCTGCAACTTTACCTATACCATGATTTAGCTGTTCCACAGTTCTATTCACAATTTCGAAACTTTCAGAAAGTGAGAGATTCGAGTTTTGGAGACTTTTGAGTGTTTTATGTGATGCATGAAAAATTATGCTGAATGTAAATCAAGTCATTCTTCACACTTGTGTCGCAAACAACTGTTTGCGCAGCTTCAATTGAGGCTGCATCTTCAGAGTCCATAGCATGCGGAACGTTCTTAATGGAGTCGATATATTCAGCATAGTATTCAACCGCTTGCAGCCACTTAACCCACCTAGTTAGAACTGGCTTAGGTGGCAATGGAATTTCTGGTTACATTTCTTTCAAAAGATGAACTCTTTTGTGAGCTTTGAGAAAAACTTTTTTCACTGAGGAAATCAATAGATCTACTTTGGGGTAACTGCCTCTTACCACTTCTGCCACACGATGAAAGGCATGTGCTACACAAGTTAAATGAGTCATCTTAGGATATAAAACACACAATGCTTCTCTGGCTTTCATCATAAAAGGTGCGGCATCGCTAATAAAACGTAACACTTAATCTTACTGAACGCCCTGTGGCCAGAGGATACCCATAGCTTCATTGAACAGTTTTGCTATAGTTTTGTTATTGCACTTTTATAGAACATCACAGTGTAAAAGAATCCGTTTACAATAATCTTCACTTAACAAACCAATGATGTTGTTGCCAATTAGCCTACCTTCTTTGTCTGTCGTATCGCCAATGGAAACCCATATCGGACCGTCTTTAATTTCTTGTCTTATCTTCAGAACATTTTCATCGTATATGGCTGAAACATAGGTTTTTCTGAATGTTGACTCATCCGTGTTAGTTCGGTTAGTATATTTCTCGAGGAATTACCTGAAGTACTGTTTATTCAGAATGAAGAGAGGGATGTCAGCTGAGATAAGAGAGCGGCAAAGATCGGTGTTGAAATCGGACGTTACACTCGAAGTTGATGGTTGTGTCAGAAACAACTGTCTCAGCTTGGAATTTCGTAGTTTGTTAGTTGATGTTTACTGGTTGAAATGTGTTGTTGCACCAGGAACCTTTGAGTAGATGGTACTGAACATTGACACAAATTACAAAATAATACCTTACAGTCAGTTGAAAAACCTCTTCTTCCTCCTCACCTTTTCCCGTTACGCGGGGTCGGCTTTCTTAATCCTGAGGCGCCAGTCATTTCGTTGTAAAGCATCATCAGCAGATAGGCCCAATACTGTAATGTCCCTCTGAACATTCGTCATCCATGTTGTTTGAGGTTTGAAAAACCATCTTCTCTAAATTGTGTTACGTAACTTTTTAATTTTAAACTGGTTGACGGTGCTACTTTAGGCATCTTGTAACAATGTTAATGTCTTCAATGAATGTCAGTAGGCAACTGAAAACACTGCACTTGTAGACATAGCGGCATGTACAAGAACACTACGATCCGTCTCGCTGCTAATTCAAAGTGTGAATCACTGGTAGGAACTACAGTAGATGGGGTATTGAGCCATAAAGGGGAATGCCCGAATTACGAAATAATCCGGAAATTACTGGCATATCATCGATGAATGGGATTTCCTGAGTACCAAAATTATGGGACAGACATAGTCGATGTTATGTGTGATTCTGATGCTCAGCAGATCTCACCTCTTCCGGGTTCACTCATCTCTTTTTCACCACGCCGTTTATCACCTTACCTAATCAACTCAGGCGTGATGATGAGTTGCACCCCAGTTAAAATATTAAATGTATCTCCTTTATTGACGGGTCTGCTAATTTAATACTTTTTTTTGCCGAAATATGGACTGTATTGACCTTAATGACTAAGAATATGGAGCATTATGTGCTAAACTCCAAAATATGGAGATATATGGAAAATAAATACTCCCATTTTTCAACTCCACACACCTTGATTTGTAAAGATAATACAAAATATAATTAAGGTTAGCTTTACAAAGAGATATGTATTTACATATCTGCACATCACCATTGTGTTTAGTCAGGGTGCATGAATAATATTTAGGCTGGACTGTGTAATATCGGAGTGAAATGGGGTGTGTTGGGATATTGAATACTGCCAATGGCTGTCATTGCATATTCTGTTAGATCCAGAGGTGGGTGACCTATTGCAATGTAGTGGCTAAAGACCACATAGAGATGCATGCAAAAACAAGTGCATAATATTCTTGATTAGGGATGCACTTTCATGTTTGGTTATACTATCTTTTTTCTTTGCAGGTCTGTAATGTGTGGTGGCACTGCAAAGGAATGGCAAATCTATGTTGAAACGATAATTTGATGAAATGAAGTACACTTCTAAATGTAGACTATCTATGTAAGAACGAGAAATGTATAAAATATATAGGCTACCACAGAATATGGACTTTATTTTGTAATTATTTTTTTAACTTCTAAGTTCCTTATTTATATCCCGATTTCCAGTATTCCATTTAGTAAAGGCAAAATATTTGTGTAATTGGCGATGGTTTTATTCAAACTATTTATTTCCTGTGTTTTTCTCTTAATCTGTTTTAACAGTGTAGGCCTATATTAACTTGTAGGCCGACAATCTAGATGTAAGATCTCTTCAAACACTCTGCCATCATCATTAACTTGTATTCCTCACAGGCAAGGGCCAAGTTGTGCAAGTTTGCTCTATGAAGCCATAATAAATAAATGTGATTGATACAAACCATCGAAATATACATTCGTTTCTTATTACCTTCTGCCAATACGGGAAAAAATGTGCGACTTTAAAAGTCAAAAGAATATACATTCTCCGGAAGACGGAACAGGGACCAGCGCCATAGTAGGCAATTTCAAGCAACTAGCCGGCCAAAAAAATATATATATTCCACCCCTGTCTTTGCTGTGCATTTTCTGTGAGTCATGTTTATAAGAGCCTTAGGCACAGTAATTAAGTGTTGAAAGGTTGCGCTGTCTGCTTATCTTATCTCACCGAGGGCCTGAAGTTGCTCTTCTCTGTTACGGTATAATATACTGGGATGGCGAGTGCTCAGTTCTTTTTATGTAAGGGCTCACTCAGTAAGGAAGTCAGAACTAAATATTTCTTTGAGTGCAGTGGCAATATATTAGATGAAAGTATATATTTTTATATAGTTTGTAGCATTTGCTGTTAATTACTATATTATTGTCCAGGATGTATGTTTCAAAAGTCGGGTATACTGTGTCCATGCGCTATCTAATCATAGAAATTGGGGTAACTTTTCAATAGTGTTGCCTTCGATATTTGTAATGAAAGTTTTTATAGAAGTTATCTAAACCATATTGAAGAGGAAACTGCGACTTTTGCTGTGACCATGTGTGACTATGACTGTTTTTTTCTTCTTCAGAAGTCATCGACTCTGTAACCCGGAGATCGGTTTTCGAGCCGTGGAGGAACAGCAGGGAAAATAGCATAACAATGACATTGTGAATGTTGTAATTGGACATTTAGGCCCTCAGGATTGTCCTGAGGAATTATCTAAGTCAATAAGGGAATCGGTCAGTATTTTGTGTGCAAAATATAGTAGAAAAAGGAACAAATTGCTGAAGTACAAAAAAAGAAACTTGGTTGGAACAGTCAGTTAAGCTTGCAGGAGGGGTAAATAAATCACTGCTGTGTGCCTCACGACAATGTCAGGCCGAGACTGCCAGTACTAGCACTCGAGGTCGTCCACGTAAACTGTTTTGAGAAATGAGGGTACGGTCTAAAAGCAGGAAAACCAGATCAATTCTTGAAAAGACATCACAAGAAGAAATGTTTCTGCCACTCGTATGAGTCTTCGAGCTTCTCAGGAACTCTTTCCTGTGGGTATGCCATTGCTAAAGTGGCTTTTGGCATGTTCGCAAAGGAAACAATAAAATTGTACTTACAAAAATACAAAGTATTACATGGCTGTAACTTTACACAAACTCTTGGTTCATGAAGAGGTCATTTCATTTCACGGTTTTCAGGTAGTCTCTTCATGCTGCCATAAGAACCACATGCCAGTTCTCCAATGGAGTTCTTGATGTACGGCATCCTTGGACGTCCCCTAGGTTTCTCCCAATACCTTGCCCTCGATAATGATTATAGAAGAGAGTCGTGCCTGAGTACATGTCCAAGGAACTTTGCTTTCCTCTTCTTTATCGATTTTAATAAACATCGAACATCGTTCACATCTTGCAAAACAAGATCATTTTGTTTTCCTGTCTATCCAACTTGTTTTTGTCATTCTTCTCCAAAACCACATTTCTTAAATTTTGTTTTCTCCAGTTTCCCTAATGTTCAGGTTTCCAATCCATACCGTGACCCTTTCCATAGGCTACTTATTTCCTCGGACCCATATGTTGCCAGTTTAGGGAAATCAAGGATGAGAAAGTTGGTTGCGCTTTCAAGAGAAGTGCTAAACTTGTCGTCTGAGACTCCTGCATCTGGTTCTCCCGAAGGAGATACCTACAGTGAAGATGCCAATTCTGATGGAACTGCATCTTATAGATATTGTACTGGATACGGACAAAAGTTAATCATGACCAAGTTCATGGATATACACTGCATCTAATGTCTAAATTTTATGGTAAGTAGGCCTACAAGTATTACTAGATCTGTATTCAAACATTATAAACCGCATGTCCCATAATTAACTTTAATTAAAATTTTCTGAACCTATATCGAAATATTATAAAAATTACTAGTTACATTTGTTGATGCAGTTATTTGATATTTGTGATATTTGTTATTGACTGACCTGACACACAATTATCTACAATAATAGTTGCATACTATATTTCATGTTAATAGGTCCACTTGATTCCGAGATACGATTTTTGACCGGCTAGGCTACACCTGGCCGCAGGTTATGGTTCAAATTTCCCGCGTGAAAGCTTAAAAGTTCCATGTGTTACCTAGAGAGGCGCCACTATGCAAGCGTGCTAATAAGCGGCGCGTGGGTGGTGGTCATTATCGGAATTACTTTCTATGATTATTTTCAACGTTTTAAAATTTATTTTGCAGAAAACCAGGACATTTATTCTCCGAATAGAAAATTCGCTCCAAAGCCCATTACCGTAAAAGAAATATGTCCTGGGAAAAGGGGTCTTGTGGTACGGTAGCCTCGTCCGATACGACTACATTTACATAACTCGTATGCATTGAAATACGGTCAAATCAAAATCAAAATCACTTTATTTACAATGAGGTGTCAACCTCGATGGCAAATGGGGTACATAATTTACAAACACTACACAATATTAAAAGAATACAGCAACTTAATGTACTTATTAACGGCGTTGCCCGCTTTACTTGACAAGGAAAGTGGCATCGATTCTTTAATTGATATCGATGGGAACGTATTAAATGTGTATCATGGTGGCCATTCTGCCTTTGTGGGTGTGTTTCTATCTCCCAAAATGTTAATAATGGCACCCCGTGGCGTTAACGAACAGCTGATTCCTCACCTCAAGTTAAAACGCAATGAGAGTGAAACGCGAATTATGATCTGCGTCATCCTGGCTTGTTATTGGCTGGCAATTATTACCAGCCATTGGCTGCCCGCGGGTTTGTTTACAATTATCACCAACATGGCGGCGAGAGGAATAGATTTCTACATCAATTACATTGCTAGAAATCTATTCCAGTTCATGACAGTATGAAATGAAAATCACTTATTGATGAGGAATTGTATGTACGTTTATATTTAAATTGAAGCGTGACACTGTTCATCAAAATTTGTGAAAATCAAAGTACAAATCAACACTCTTGCCAATCAACTGAAAGTTTCTACTACTTTGGATGTAAATCAATCGGCTGTCGTTTCCACCAGTTTTATTCATCAGTTCGAAATACATTCAGTACAATAACCTTTTGTGTACTATAAAACTACATTATAGACCATTGCATATTGATGTTGCTGTCTGCTTATATTTACCAATTTCATGACATGTAATTTGTAGGTTATGCCTAATAAGGCATATAATTTAAGTGGCCGTTTGTAATGTGAAGTCCTTACTGTATTTATGTACAAATATTATGGTTTAACTAATGAAGCAAGGATTAAAAGTGCAGTTTGCACTGCCACCTTTTTTTTTTTTAAATATTGATATGTAGTTTCTCAGTCTGGTAACTTCTTGGATTTGCTTGAGATAGATTTATAGTAATATACTACCTTATTAACCTGCAGGCTGAGTTTTTTTTAAAACATGCCCAGGTGCATACAGTAGCATAAGACCTACTGCAAGCTATGTCGATCCTAAATGTAGGCCTATTATAGTGCTCATAACAAAGGTCGTCCTAAAGTTTTAACTATTGAGACTTGATTTGCATCGAAGATAATTTCAGCTGAGTCTGGCAAGGCTTCTTAAACTTGGGCGTGACTTCACATTTTCATTTTTCCTATACAGCTTTTGATACCAACCACAAATCACAGTGTTTCAAGATTTGCTCTCATTAAACATCACCAACACTTTTTTTCCCCCTGGAAAATAAAGTTGAGAAATAAAAATACATCTTAGGTTTCCATGACACAGTTGAATTTTATCCTACTATATCTCCACTCAATATACCAATCCTACCAATGTTTCCTAATTCCTCATGCTGCATAAATAAACATGACAGATTACAGCATTTGCAATGATGACAGTAATTTATGAATTGCTAAAATGTTTTTAAAAGATGCATAGAAAGTGGCTTGATAAACCCTGTATCACCAATCCATTTAAACATTCCTACAGAGCTCTAATCAGAAGCTCATTTTATGTGCAACAGGTATGTAGAATAAACCTCCCGCCCAATAACTTGCAGGCCTAACCTGAACATAATCCATGTTAAGAGCTGTTTTTTGGTTCACAGGAAAACCTACCATTTAAAATCTTGCACATAGGCTACTAATCATATTATGGTGCAATTACCCACGGTAATTTAAAAAATCCTGGCTATCAACTACTGATTTAAATTTTCCAGACATCTTTCTTAACTCCACTTTTACTGACAGCATGTAAGTCCTTACTACTGTCTTTCAAGCCATTGACCAGTTATTTTTTCATGAGAAACTATTTTAGTCATTCTTCTCTATGTGAAATACAGTTGATGATAACTGCCTGGAAGACTCAGGTGTTTTTCGTGTGTCGCTTCTCTGGTTGCCTACGACACTTCCTAATTATTAACAGAATGTTTCATTGAATTGTTGTATCCAATTGACCAACTGGTAATATATTATGGCTTGCTTTAATATTCCTATGATACACTTTTAGATCCCATACATTAATAAAATATACAACAACATAGGCTGACATGTTGAACCAATCTCCCATTCCCTAACACTCCCAACTAATGGGACATAAGCTACCTAGTGGTTGGTCTCTCATTGCTTCCATCTACATGTACCGTACTAGGTCTAGTAATACCATAGGTATTGTGACCGTTTCTCCAACTCCGTCAAGGAAACTAATTCTGAACTAAGATCTGGAATGGGGTACACTGTCCCACCAGGGCAATCAAGGACAACTTGAATCATTCAAGTGATTTTTCTATTTCATTTTACCAACTAACCAGGTGCCTGGAAATGCTAGTGAAGGAGGCAGCTAAGTAGGCTAGCCTACTGGTATTCACCATTCAGAGAACATTCTCAGCGACTTGTCTATGCATAGGCCTATGACACAATTTTCAGAAATTGATACAGTAGTCACAGAATACTAATGGTGCCCAGTACTCACAGCTTAGCATAGGACGGAGTGGATTCCAGCCACAGATTAACTTATGATCTGTCAACGGGTTTTCAAACAAATTGAGCACACACCCAAGTACAGGGGTCTTGACCATGATGTTCCAAGTCTCTAAATGAAACACTCCTCTTTAAGACTTTCTGGTCTTGTATGCATGGTCGAACAACATTCTCCTGATCTGTGTTCTCAAGTTTCTGATGGTTATGGACATTATTTTTATCCTGATAACTTCATATTTTTAAGGGGTTGGGGTACATGCCCTATTCTTAATTAGTTCAGCATAAGATCCTTGAATCCCCTTAAGAAAAATAGGGAACATTCATGTGTTATTTGACCATAGGAAAGGGAGAATTTAAAAAAACTGAACCTCTAGGGACATTGATGCAGATGACTCGGAGTAAGTAGGCTAGATCAAAGTGAACATTTTTCTGTTTTGCCTTAATAAAGTTTGATAACTTTCTTCCGTTCAACATGAATAGGCCTATATTGGATGGGAAATATTTTTATTAAGTTATTTGCAGAGATTACAAGGATGACTTGTTGATGTATCATTATTTTGTTAAGCGAACATAAGTTCCAAGTCCATATCGTGTTGGAACCCATATTTCAGTGCTGCCTTAGTAAACTAAATATTCAATGTCTTTCAGTCGGTCAACACGGTTGCATTTAATGGTAATGAGCATTATTCCAGAAACAAGAAAGAAAACCAACTGTGGGCTACATGCAGACCTAACATGTCAAATCAATCATGCCTACAAGACAACAAAAATGCTCTATGAAAAACTATTAAAACCCCACAATGGTAATCAAAAATAATCACAAACCACCGCCACTATTTCGCGAAGGTGCAGAAAAATCTTAATGAAGTACAGCTATTCGTAACAGTTGCTACTGTTGTGATAAACCGCTACTGAGTGATAGGCCCCCGAAATATAACTATTTATCTTAATGTCTACAAGATAACGAGATTGCCAAAAAGCACAATGCCACCCACAAATCTATAGAAGGCAACACTAAAAATGGCTTAATCTAATCCACAAGTCACCCACCCTTCACCAACATTAATATTTTTAATTTAAGTAACTTAGGTTATGTTAAATTGAGGTTAATGGCGGAATTGATTGCGGCCAAAGAATATAGGGGGTGAGTAGCGGGAAGGACCCAATAAGTGCTCAGCCAATCAGGGACGTTTTGATTGGAGACCATGCTCGGAAAATTTTTAGATCGTTTTGATTCACTCGCCTTCGTTAAGCCCCCACCCTAGGCCGTGGCAGCGAACAAAATGGCGGCTTAAAGAACACGACGGGGTGCCATTATTAAAATTTAGGGAGATAGAAACACAGCCTATATTGGCTATATAGTATTTAACAGCCAATCAAAATTTTAAAGTGGATTAGTACAAAAATCTAACTCCAGAGTGCACTATTGTATTTGAACAGCCAATCAAAATGTTTCAAGTTGTTTACTACAAAAATTTAACACACGAGTGTGTCTAGAGCTGTGAGAGCGAAGGGAGCGAATAATGTGGGGTTTGGTGGAGTTGGTATCACTGCTCCACTGCACGGTCAGCTGAAAACACAAAAACAGATTTGTTTTTATCAGTACTACACATCCCATCAGCTGCATGTGTAGTAATGATAAAAACAAATCTGTTTTTGTGTTTTCAGCTGATGGTGCAGTTGAGCAGTGATACCAACTCCACCAAACCCCACATCATTCGCTCCCTTAGCTCTCACAGCTCTAGACACACTCGTGTGTTAAATTTTTGTAGTAAACAACTTGAAACATTTTGATTGGCTGTTCAAATACAATAGTGCACTCTGGAGTTAGATTTTTGTTCTAATCCACTTTAAAATTTTGATTGGCTGTTAAATACTACATCGCCAACATAAAGGCAGGATGGCCACCATGATATACATTTAATACGTGCCCATCAATATCAATTAAAGAATCGATGCTACTTTCCTTGTCAAGTAAGCGGGCAAGGCCATTAATAAGGGGACCGTATTTAAATTTACACGAGTTATATAAATGAAGTAACGGACGAGGCTACCACAAGACCTCTTTTCCCAGGACATATTATTTTACGGTAATGGGCGTTTGAGATGCGATGTACTGTTATCATTAGCATTAGATTTGTCTTCTTCTTTTTCCTCTAATGTTGAGAGCCGAGAGAGAGGGAAACACCAATGTCACCAACTGATTTCTGTTTCTGTTGTAAACGTCCATGGTGATGAATTCTCAACTTGTAAATGTAATATAGAAGAAATCTCGTCGACCATCACTTATATTGTTCGACATGTCATATGGCAGAAAGACTGCTTATGGTCATGTGTGCTTGTGTTTATTAGCAGATTTTGATACTCATGAGCTTTATTGTTTCATTCCGTTGCAGTATTCTTAATTCAATATATCTTTTAGCTAGATTATTAGAATAGTCCGGTGAAGTACTCTGTGAGCCCAACTTAACCTATAAGAATGGGACAGGCTTTTTTAATTTATTTAAACCCTAGAATACTAACATAATTGAATTAATGCCTAATACTAATAATACAGTAAATTTACGTATGGTACATTACGAACTTTGGGCTAAGGCACCAATTAGTTAAATGGTTGAAATTAATATATATTTCGTATGTAACACTATTTACATACACTGAATCCTCTGTGAGTGTAGTCTTTGAGGTGTAATATGCTAAGTTCTTAACCCTGCGTAAGTGTGGCGAAATATTGAACATGATTCGTGTGGCCGGTCTCTAAGACCGGGTATTTTATTTTGTTTATTTATTAAATTGTGAATTGTAAGAATAGATCAGATTTCACACAAAATGTATTTATTCAAACTCACAGATGGAAAACAGACTTGCAAGTAAAATCAGACCCATAGAGATAACATAAACAAAGGAAAAAATCAGAAAAGGGAATCCCAAGTAAAATCAAATTATTTAAATAGCAAGAACGACAAAAAAATAATTTGATACAAATATATCATACCTATAGTTGTGTCAGTTTTGGAAATGTGGCACATAATAAATCTCGTCTAAGCCTGTGGCTTATGAAGTAAGGTCGCCCATAAACATTGCACATTTATTTTGAAAATTCATTCACAGTCTTTGCATAATACTTCTATGTGCCCTAGGCACATGAACTTATTGCGCTATCTACAATACTATTTTGTTTTTCTGTTCTGCTTCCAAGTACACGTTTGACATCGTCCAAAGAGACGTACAGGCCAATCATCTTGTACCCTTTCAAGCTTGCAGACGACAGCAATCCTCTCACACAGAAGGTGGCTTAGTAAAATGCTCATTCCCAACCCTGTGATAAATTTTCGCCGTACTATATTCTGGGTTGGTGCGTTCTGACTTATAATAACTTGACTGTTTGTGCCAGCAATGTTTATGAGAGAATAAAATACCACAATGATAGGCCAACGTCTTGTATTTCTGGCCCAGCATAATTTGCAGAGAGCTGGTCTACGACATCGACACTGCCTTTAGTTTTATTGTAGTCCAAAATCATATCTGATTTCTCTGTTTCTTCATCGACGAAGTCATCATCATGCATCGATAAAATTAGTAACACATTCTTTCGTTTGTTAGGAATATATGACAGACGAGTACAATCTTCATGAAATCCAAAGATGTTGGATGGGGTAGGCCTGGACTGTCCTTGAGTGAATCGAGGTGGAAGCTGGCGCTTGATTTTTCAAATGGTGCCTAGCAGCATGAGTTTGTACTGACTGGTCAAGATTTCACAGAGCTCAACGCTGGTGAACCAGTTGTCCGCTGTAACGTTTCATTCTCGTCCCGGAAATGGCTGTATTAGTCTCTCCATTGCATTCTTCGGGCTGTTACAGCATACTGTGATCCTTCTGGCAGTTTTCCAACGTAGACTTCCATTGTTTAAGTATAAAATACCTTTGCATCACAAGGCATATATACCTTGATGCCGTACTTGTTAGGTTTCGAAGGTCTGTACTTCCGGAAATCAGCCTTTCCCTTGAAACCTAATAGCATTTCATCAATTGTAACAAACTGACTCAAGCTGAAATATTGTACACAAATGTGAACAAATTCGAACAGATCACGAATTGGAGCCAATCTATCTGACAGTAGCCTCTGCTGCCTGGTCTCAATATTGTCAAAACGTATATGGCCAAGTAGGAAAGAGAAACATTTCTAAGACATAACTAGCCGAAAGATTTCTGGGAAGTTTCCGTCTGTAAAGAACAGTTCTTCTAAATTTAACCTATTGGACTTCTTTACTCCACTCAAAATTAGAAGGCCCAAGAGAGCTTCCATGTCATTACAGTCGACCTCACAAACGTGATATTCATGATTATATTTTCTTTTGCGTGAGTGATAATATGTTAGTTTGTAAATTTTACAATAATTTCCATTATCTCTCGATCAAAGAAATGTCTCCAAACCTCGAGAGGATAGGTCTTTCCTCTAACTGATCCTCTGACACCTGGAAGGTGCGTTATAATATTCTTCTGACTTGTTCTAATATTTTTGGGAGGGGGATAAATTTTCCGCTTCGTGTAATCCCTACCATAATAAAAGTAAAGAGTCTTCACATCCGTGATAATAATGACGTCGCAAGGATTCTGCATCCTCATCAGGATTCAAATCTCGTTCACTTTCCGAATTCTCTTCTCGAACTTCCAGCACGTCCTCTTCGTCATCTTCTGAAGATATAATTTTCAAAAGAAAAATATGTATTGTCCGTTGAGCCATTATATATTTAAACACAAATTGTGCTAAATGTTCCGGGATAACTCAACAAAATGTCGACTCCCATAGTGCACTGGCTTTGCTCGTGACGTGGATACACATGTATCAAATACGTCTTGCAATGGCCTTCCCAGTGTGTACTAGACAGTGTCTTGGTGAGGTGTGCTTTAACCAACTGAAGAGCCCAATGGCACACCGGGGCGAAACGTTGTCATTTTGTTGAGTTATCCCGGAACATTTAGAACAATTTGTGTTTAAATATCTTCTGAAGAATCATCATGTTTCCGGTTCAGAATCAGTGGAAACAGTTTCAAGTAGCCTTTGCAATCGTTTTTGTTCTCTTTCATAGCCCATTTTACCTAAAATACAGTAAAATATAAGCTTGAACAAATAGTTCGATAACTCTTCAATATGAAAGCAAAAATCATCTCAAGAAATAAGCCATAATAAAAATATACTAATTACCTCATAGGTACACTGAACTTAACGCAAAAAGTGTTGCTGGTCTCAGGAACCATGTCGTAGTGAGTTGTCACAATGGTCAATTTCCCATGACTGGCAATATTAGTTGCACGTGCGGGGTCGCAACAGAGGAAGGTACAACAAAGTACAGCTTCTTAGCCTCAACAGTCAGAAATTTAAATAGCATTGTTGTGAGGCCTGGAACAAGAGACCGTGCCACACTTATGCAGGGTTAAATACAAGAAATACGGAAGTCGTTTACTTTGACGTAAATAGCAGTATGTAATCTCTCCAGCCCTATCTCTGGTTTTTATGAGGTTGTTTTTATAATCCCTCTGAAGTGATGTCACATATCTACATGAAATTCCCTACCTCTTTGTTATTGTCATGGAGAAACCAATATGTTGTTAAATTCAAGGATAATTTCAAGGCAATTCCTTGCCCCATGATTATGCTTCTAGAACTGATAGTCATTAATAACAAAAGCATTGACATCACCATAGACCAGCAGAAGCACTGCTGGAACAGATATAGAGGGAATTCTAAGCAGTTAAATTATTCATACATGTAAATTTTACATATGATAGTATTGTATGCTTAATCACTTATTTACATAGGTCCCAATGAGCCAGAGCTCAAGTACTGGGAGCAGCAGAAATAACTCTCGAATTTCAAACATAAATAACACAGCAACGCAACACGATTTTTACAAATTTATTGCGCAGTTTAAAAGAAGAAAGTTTGCCATTTATGATATCTAGCACCCTTATTGGCCACAGCGCTTAAGCAGGTATTATTGTCGATGTGCGTGTGGCCTTGGAGAACACGTGCATCACCTCGTCTCATCAGTCGCTAGCATGGCCTGTTTGAAAGGAACTGGTTCGAGTGTTAAAGCGAATCCATGTGGTAGGCCTGTGGCATCAGAGAACATCCATGCAGTGAGGCATTCCCTCCTCAACGTAAGCACGCACGTGCTATGCGACTCTCAGATCGCACCGTACGGAGCCTTTTACACACCGCTATGAAGTTCCGTATAAAATGGTGGGTGTGCAGGAACTCTGTGAATGTGATTGGGCCAACCGCAGAGCGTGTTGTGAGACTATCCTGGAAGCTGTGTCAACTGACTCCAGGCTACTGGAAAGTGATGAAGCGCACTTTCATTTGTCGGGCTACGTTAGTAAACAAAATTTTCGGTACTGGTCCGCAACCAATCCTAGACAGAACCTCCACAGCGAACGTGTGACTGTTTGGTGCGCTGTCTTTGATTTTAGAATTGTAGACCCTTATAATATCTATGCAGAACAGATTTTCTCTGAGGCACTTGATGGCATTCAACAAGGTATTAAGGTCAATGGTAATTATATTAATAATATACGATACGCAGATGATACTGTATTGATTGCAAATAGTTTCGAAGGACTTAAAGAGATTGTTACTATGGTGTATCAAAAGAGTAAACAATATGGCCTTGACCTCAACATTAAGAAAACAAAATATATGATAATATCGCGAAAACCAGCATTGTCACAAGTCCTTTTAGTCGATGGACATCAGATTGAGCGAGTCAAGAGTTTGGTTTATTTAGGACAGAATATTAATGAGAATTGGGATCCTTCGGTTGAAATAAGATGCCGTATAGAGAGGGCTAGATCCATCTTTATGACAATGAAACAACTACTATGCTGTCGAGATCTCAGTATGACGCTTAAGAAAAGAATTGTGAAGTGTTATGTTGTCTCCACCCTTCTTTATGGTGTTGAAGCTTGGACCTTGTCCGAAGCTACAGAAAAGAAGATTCGAGCTTTTGAAATGTGGATATACCGGCGGATTCTTAAAATTTCGTGGACAGAACATGTGAGTAATGCCGAGGTTCTTCAGCGTGTGAGCAGCCAACCTGAGCTGTTAAACACAATTAAGAAGAGGAAATTGGAATACTTGGGACACATGATGAGGAGTCCAAAATACCGTCTGCTTCAAGTTATACTTCAGGGTAAAATTGAAGGTCAGCGTGGACCGGGAAGGAGACGAATAACTTGGATGGATAATTTAAGAACGTGGTTTGGGCTGTCTTCCACGGAACTCTTTAGGATTGCACAGGATAAGAAGGTGTTAGCCATGGTGGTAGCCAACGTCCGTATCGGATAAAGTAGAAGAAGAAGAAGAAGACCCTTACCATTCTGAAGAGAAGGCCAAAACTGTGACAGTAACATCTGCATGTTAAGTACGACTTATAGAATCCTCCTGTGTTGTTTCAAAACGATGGTGCCACTGCACCTGTGTGCACACTGCCGCAAAGGTTTCTGAATTAGAAAAACCATTTGGTAGTAGGTAGCATACGAGTAGTTTCAATAAATGATTGTCGGCCAGCGAATCGCTTCAGGAGAGTCCTGTAAGCGTTCATATACAATTCCGCCAATTGCGATGAAACTTTGGTGAGTTGTTGTGCACACTCCCACCAATTTTTCTGAAAAAGTAAATCCATTTTACATTAGATGGCACACGAGTAGTTTCAACAAATGCTCACATGGTCAGCTGTATGTGGCGTGCTCATGCGTCGGGAAACCTTCGGATTTATTTATATATGCACCAGACAGAAAAACAAAGAATATTGTTTATCCGACGGCACTCCAGTAAACGTAATTGCAATTCAAACACTTATTCTTATTCTTTCTTGGGCTGGCTGTGTGGCTCAGCGGTAATGTTCTCGCCTGCTGCGACCAAAGTTGCAGGATCAAATCCTGGTACAGCCAGTTGGCATTTGAGGGTGCGCAAATGTGAGGGGGCCATGTGGGTAGATTTACTGGCACGAAATTCCATCACCCCGGCATCTCTAAAAGCCGCAGTAGTTAAAAGAGACTTAAAATCAATAACATTATTATCTTCCATTCTTTCTATCTGTCTGTGATTGGCATCGCAATGCATGCCGGGTATAGGCTAGCCAGTATAATATAAAAATAATTTTGTGAAAATTACATATTTCTAAATAGTTGGTATTTGTATATTCCTGTAAATTAGTCTAAAATATTTTTCTTTAAAAACATCTTGATATGGTCTATGAGGTGAATAAAGGCTCTTCGCGGAGTGGTTGGAATATGTACTCTATTTATCTTCTTGCTCCAATGGAAATTTTGAAGTGATATGGAAATGTTTACGGTCCTTGATCCTATTATCTATGAACAACCTCAACCTCACAAAGATACTCAAACATCCTGTAAGAAAATTACCTCTAGCTCTCAGTCATCCATACAGTCCCAAATGTTCAAGAAACATTAACATTATTTACAGAAAATTAAAAACTATCTACAGTAAACAGAAACCTGGAGACACATAAAATGTGTACAAAAGGGAAAAAATATACAGTAAATGAAAAGCTAGAAAAAAGTACTTCCAGAAATGGGAAAAATTATATATACGGAAGTGACATTCGAGGATCTAAAAACAAGAGATTGCATTACTTCACTCGCTCGTACATTCAATCGAAAAATCAATCAACTATTCATTCTACCTCATATTCAATCAATATAACAACAAACCAATCAAACTCAAATAGAAATGAACACAATATGCATTACAAAATATTACAGCTCATCTTCTCATATCAGTTGACGGAGAGCCAAAGTGAATATTAGCAGTCCTGTTACTCTTGATCAAACTGTATGTTGACTGCAAGGGGATGAGACATGAATTTTTGTGAACATTAATTCTCAATCTGACCCTATCAAACTTATACTTCTGTTTTTGAAAATCTCACATGCATTGACCGGGAATCGAACCCAGTCCTCCTTGGTGAGAGGCAAACAGCTTGATTGCTGCACCTCCATGCCCTCGGTATAATTTTAAGGTGGTCTGTCTAATATCACAGCAAGATGGGGTGCACAAGGACCTTTCTGCATATTGTGCTTGCATTAAATTATGGTGTAGGCCTATTTGTTCTAATTTAAGTTAATGGCATTCCCCACTTCGTGGCATTCTTTTTCTTCTTCTACTTCTTCGCCTTTTGAGACACATAGGATCACTTTAACCAACCATTCGTTCGTCGACTTGTAGGAACTGTACGAGCCTTGCGGTCCTCCCAGTACTTCTTCATGCGTATTGATCGTCTTGCCTTTTCTTGGGCGGAAAATATTCTTGTTGGAATTTTCTTTCTTTGTGAGTGGACAATGAAAAGTCATATTTTTCTTCGTGGCATTCAATATGAGTATCTAAAATCAAGGCTTCAGGTGCATTGAGGTGGCTGGTAAGGCCTATTATACTCCTCCAGAGCAATGAAGAATGTATTATTATTAAAAATAATTCATATTCTGCCTTCTGTGTACGTATTGAGACTTTAGATCCAGATGACTTGGCTGTGCCAAGACATATAATATGGTCTGAGGGCTGAGACTAGATAAACTCAATCTCATGATGCAGAATTGAGAAGAGATGGGTTCAGTTTCCATCTTAGCCAACCTAAAAACTTTTTCCCACCTCTACCGCAGGTAAATGCTGGTATGATTCCTAAATTAAGGCCATGGCCACCTCCTTCCAACCCCTAGCCTCCAATACAAATTCACTTACAGCCTCACAATGACACAGGTTGTCAGACAGATTACACACCAACTACATGGGGTTACATGATCACAATGTCGCAAGGCCCCTTAATGAATGAACAATATTACAGTATTAAGAGTGGTATGTTAACTTAATATTTTTCTCTCACAGGTTTGCAATGCACGTGGCTCTACCATTCAATGACAGTTCTCTACTGGGAAAATGACTTCATGAAATTCAATGTTGCTCTTTTTATGAAAATGTTATGTGGATTATATTTCTTTAAAAAAAATAGAAAAGAAGAATATATACTATGTGTAATACAGCATATTCACTTATTTTTGTCCCGATATCATTCCTTCAGAATTCCTTATGCACATCCTGATTCCTTCCAGTATCATATTTCATTCAACAGTAGTTAATTATTTTATGCTGTATAGAGGTTGACGGTGTAGTCACGTCCTAGTTCGTGAACCATGGGCAACAGCTGAGTAGCCTTGTAAGGGGTCCTGACAGTCTGGATACCAGTTACTATGGAATGAGTGGGCATCTTGGACATATTCTGAGTCAAGGCCCTCCTTGTGCTTAGGTGGCTAGACTACCCAACTCCCTTGTTTATTCCCTGAGGTGAAACTCGTGAGGCCCTGTGTAAGTAAGGCTAGCAACCTGCTTCACGTGCACTTCTTAAACCTGCTAAAAATGTCTTGAGAATGCTTCGGACCTAAGGGAGTGATCAGGGACTCCTTGGAAACGAACGAGCAATAGATCGGGTATTCGATGAGGTGCTATTAATATCAACGGGGCTTATGGAAGGAAGAAAGTAAAGCTAGCTGAGTCGGCAATTAGGAAGGGATTGGATATTCTAGGGATTAGTAAAGTTCAGATAAAGAGAGCTAGAGAGGAGGAAGTAGGAGATTACAAGGTGTACCTGTCAGGTGTAAAACGAGACAGGTCAAAGTAGGGAGTAGGGTTGTATGTCAAGAGAACCTTAGAGCGTAACATCGTTTTTGTGAGGTATGTAAATGAACAATTAATTTGGATAGATTTGGAAATGACAGGATTGTTTCAGTATACGCTCCAAATGAAGGGGCTGAATATGACGAAGTGTCAGATTTTATGAGGCTCTGAGTGATATGGTAGTGCGAGTTGAACAATAAAGATAGTGTAGTACTGATGGGAGATTTCAATGCTAGAATAGAAAATAGGACCGAGGGGTATGAGCAGGTAATGGGTAAGTGGGATGATGATAGAGAAGCGAACACCAATGGAGAATATTTACTAGACTTATGTGCTAACATGGGGTTAGCTGTTGCTGACTCATTCACGAAGCACAAGGAGATACACAGATACCAAGTCGATAATACACTATATCATTACTGACTTTCAATTTATAATGTAATGAGAGCAGCCAATGGCCAAAATATACATAATCAGTTAGTACAAAGTCGTAAAAGAAATCTTCAGCACTACTGCTTTTCAATACAAAGTTCTCAGTCTTTTGTGCAAAACACTCTTAGGGATTCTCCTCGTTTATGACACTTCATGACGTGTTATCTTTCACATTTTTCATTGCACTTTTCACATTCGCAGTCCTTGGCAGGGTTTTGGTAAGTCTACTTTCGACATTGTAATGCAAACCATGGAGCCTGGTGGGCATGTGTCGCAACTCATAGTTTGCCCTACTCCAGCCTCTTGACGTCATGACAACTGACTTTCAATTAAGGAATTGCAGGGTATTTTTTACTGAAACAGACCACAAACTGATATGGTGTGATCTATTTGCAGATGGATTATAGTTGGAAATCTTCGGGATAAGGAACTTGGCAGAAATATATTGATATGATTGATGAAATATTCCAAAGAGTAGAGGGTAAAGAATTACAACACAATGAAAACGAGAGGACAGAGAACAAGGATGTCTTGGGAAAATTGGGTAGAGACAGAAGAAAGCACACATCCTGGTGAAATGGCATAGTGAATTTGGCCTGTAAATGTCAAAGAATGCTTAAAAAAATGGCTCCAAACTAGGAATCCAGTAGACAGCTTTATGCAATAGAAAGGAACAGACCAAACAAATAATAGTACAGCTAAAAGGAAATGAGGGGGGAATTCTAGGCCAAGTGGCAGGGAAAGCTTTTTTGGAGTGTTATAAAGAATCTTAGAAATGGAAGGAAAAGAGAAGTGAAAAGTGTCGGGATAATTCAGGGGAACACTTCGTAAATACTAAGGTAGCATTGGGAGGAGGGCAACAACCCCTGGCACTATACAGCCCATGACGGGCTAAGGCCGACCAAGCGACCGCTGCCCAGCCATTCGGCCTGCAGATATTGGGGTGATGCGTAATCAGCGCGTCGGGTCCGGGAGGAGGGCAACAGTACTTTGAAAATTTGCTAAATGTAAATGTGGCAGATTTTGAGATTATGCAGGAGGAGAATAAGAAAAGCATTCACGGTTGTGGAATTAGGGAGGGTGGTTACAAAGCGGCAGGGATCTGCTAAATTCAGCCAGAAATGGCAAAGTATAGTGGGAAAGCAGGGATGAAATGGTTGCATAGGATAATAGAATTGGCATGGGAATTAGGAAAGATACCCTCTGACTGGACAAAATCAGAAATCAACCCAATTTAAACCAAGGTAACAGGAAAGATTGCAACCATTATAGAGGCATTTCGTTGATAAGTGTCCTGAGCAAAGTGTACACAGGTATTGTAGAAAGGAGAGAGTGATAATTGGACGAGAGTAAGATGGATGAAAACCAGTGTGGCTTTAGACCACAACGAGGATGTCAAGATCAGTTTTTTAATATGTGCCAAGTTATTGAGAAATGCTATGAGAGGAATAGACGTTTGTGTTTTGTAGATCTAGAGAAGATGCTGAGCATCCTGAGGGATTATGGTATCGAGGGAGGGCTGCTACAGGCAATCGAAAGTATTTATATTGATAATCAGGATGCAGTGAGAGTTTATGGTAGGATTAGTTATTGATTTGAAGTTATTACAGGAGTGAGGCAAGGCTGTAACCTCTCACCTCTACTGTTTATTATGGACCATTTGCTGAAGGGCGTTAACTGACTGGGCGGGACTCAATTAGGTGGAAACCAGGTAAGTAGTCTGGCTTATGCTGAAATGTAGGGAAAATGGCATGGAAATCAGCATTTCAAAAACAGGTTACGTCTGTAGGGAAGAAATGCAAAAAATTGAATGAAAAATGAAAATCCACAGCCTGCTTCCAGTCTCCGACCGGGTCAGGAATGGAATGAATGAAGCCCCCATCTAGTGGCGAGGATATGAACTGTGCCGGCTGCCGAGGCCTGACGCACTCCTCTGGGGCAATGATTAAATGAATGACAGAGCAAAAAATACAATGCTAGATAGGAATTAAATTGAAGTAGGTAGACCATTTTAAGTACTTGGACTGTATATTCTCTCAGGAAGATAGTATGGTGAAAGAAATTGAGTTGAGATGCAGAAAAGCCAATGCAGTGAGTTCTTGGTTGCCATCCACAGTATTCTGCAAGAAAGAAGTTAGTAGAGCTATGAAACTATCCCTATATCGCTCAGTATTTAGACCAACCTTGCTGGATGGAAGTGACAGCTCATGCATAAGCTAGAGGTAACTGATATGAGGGTAGCACGAATGATTGCTAGGACAAATGTGAGCATTGGCAGGGAGGTACTCATTATTAAGAGATAAAGACTAAGCTAGAAATGGACACGCTAAATGAAGCTGTTCGTATGAGCCGTCTCAGATGGTGGGGTCATATGAAGAGAAGGGGGAGAGGATAGATTACCTAAGAGGTTAATGAGTTCAGCTGTTGAGGGTAAGAGAGTGTAGCATTTTTGCTAGCCCACAAGTTGAACGACAAGTGTAACGGTTTGACTGCCCCTAACTGTTGGGTGATAAATGTAACTGTTGACCTTTGCCTAAGCTATGTTGTTTTAATGGGCGCCAAGACCTCAATGCAATACTGAAATCTAAATTTGTATTTAACAACGTCTAGCTCTGGTAGAACACCTTCAAGAATCTATTCACTCAGATCGTGGTATGATTTGATCATTAACCCAACAAACAATTGTATCAGGAGAAGGAATTGGTCTATATCTAATGCTACCTACTGAAAGCAAAGATTGCATTGTAAAATAAATGAATTTATTATATAAAACAAGTATAGCAAAATTAATAATAATAAGTATAACATTTAAATTGGAGCGTTGCAATTTTAATATTACCGATAGAAAATTACGTGAAAACGGAGTCTGATAAATTATAGATTTTACTCTTATTCCCAAGCTATGAAGTTACTGAAATATGAAATATAAGACAAAGAAAAATGAGAGATTGCGTATTTCTGCGTCATTTGCGCTTACCACTGGAAATTGCTAAAGCATTTCCCTCGTACTGGATGATGCTGTGTGCTTCCCACAGTCTCCTGGACGTCGCCATCTTCTTCGTAATTTGATGATATTCTGGTAGATTAGATAATTCTATGGTCCGTACATCGGACCCAAACACTCGTACAACCACACTGGTTAAGTTTTACAAAAGTTAGTCCTCCACTCCACGGAACATCGGAGCGACTTCCGCGTGCAACCGTACTCGTTAAGTTCTACACAGATAGTCCTCGTTTCACGGCGCGCTGAACGATATATGCCCCCGTCGCATCCCCACTCCAGTCCCGACTTCTAGCTTGCGTGGTCTCCACTAATTGAATGCACCCCACGCGCTATACTCCCCTCCTCTGCCTCATTACACTCAGCGGTAAGGGGAAGTCGTATTCCGTTCCAACTATCCGCCTTTTCTTGACGCTGCGACCCAAGCTTGCGTAATACTTCTTGACAAGAATCAGCCCGTATCTGAATTTCCAGTGACTCATGTCTCTCGATATATCCTAACTGACGAAAACTCCGAAAAATTCCGTAATCATATAATTTTCTATGATATTGTCGTTCGTAATACTTTGCTTGATAGCGTTTTCTAAGACATAGAAATCCTATCTGTATGCTTATAATTTTTATAAAATGCTCCGAAAATACCTTAATAACAATTATAATAAATTAATAATAATAATAAATTAACATGAAAAATTCTCTTGGCTGAACAATTTGCCGCGTAAATAAATATAGAATGGCTTCCTACTGACTTATGCCAGTTGCATAAAAACCCCTCGAAAAACACGTTACAAGAGGTAGAGGTAGTAGGTGTGGTTAGATTCAGTGTTGAATGGTGTAGAAGCAGAGAATGTCACAGTGTTAACTGCTAATAGGGGATCTTGGAGGTGACATGTACGCAAACAGAGGCTTGCAGGCTAGACAGGATGCTGAAAGGCAAAACAGTTTCAAATTAATGTGTAGTATTGGCAAGGGCTTTAGTTTGCTGTGTGCTCCTTTCTTGATATGCTGATAATACAGTGTAATAATGTAATCTGTAAGTTTCGTCAATACCTGAGGTGACCTAAACAGTTGTTTACTTGAGGCCATTTATGTTCTCGTACCATTGGATCAAGGGATTGCATATCTTATATCCCTGCCAACGGGCTAGAAGCAATCTCACTACTGCTAACACTGGTGGCAACTAAACCACACTTCTACCTGTCTGGTATTATAATATAACATACTACTGTGGAATAGATGATTGACTTACTTGCAACTAGTGCTCCAAGGCCATGGGTTCATAGCTCGTCTTCAGCTAAGACTTATGAAAGAAAGTCCCATGATATAAAGGAACATATTTGAACCCGTACAACATTTAAAAGCCTCTTCAATGGCATTTGTCAAAATCCAACCTCCAAACTATAATAAAGGAAAAGTAATTTTCTGTCACATATTACGATTACCAGGGACCAGGATACTCGGACAGCTATTCCAATACTTTTGGAAAAGTAAAACCAAAAATCATTGGTTCAAAGAAGTCCTAGATGATCTAGATCAGGGCCATCCAGTCATTGTGCTCTGAGAGCGTGGCCATGCTCGGGGAGCACTGGGCAATCAGACTAGCACTCCTCCCCCTACCACCACTACACTGTGGCAGCGAGGAGGCATGAGACAGACGGGCGCTGACTGAATATGTACGTAAAGTCGTGCGACCGACGCCATTTGTGGGATTGTTGACATCATACTGATACTGCTCTTTTGCCACTAAAAAATATACCGCATATACAAATCTAATGGCACTCCGATGTATGGAATGTGCAGGAAACGAACGCAAGTGTTAAGTAAAGAACATTGTGATCTATTCCAAACTAAAATTCGAACATATTAGAGAGGAAAATTCAACAACATTTTACCAATATGAACAAATAGTACAGACCTTGAGTGACTTTTTCTCCGTCATTTTTACGAGCTTTTAGTTTTGGAGAATACAATCTTCTCCAATTTGGGTACAATATTTCTGGACACAGCTATTCGTAAACATTTGCGCTAGTTTCTATCGCTCAACGTCACACGATGCTTACGTTTGGTAAGCTTAAGAACCGCAAAGAAACGCCCACAAATGTAAGTTGAGCCGAACATTGACAGAACTTAACATGCCTATTTATACAAAAGGGGGTATTCTTCTTGCGGAAAGCTGCTGCTTCACCACTCCTTTTTTTTTGGTATGATGTTCATTCATGACCACTGCAAAACTGATTTACTTACACGCTGTTAACAAAGTGCAATGGACTAGACTGATTCAGTGAACACTACCGACTGATGGATCGGTTGCTCACTTCGGCGTGACGGGCAGACCGCTCGCTTAGCCAAGCTCCTCCCACCACGACCGAAACTACCATCCACCAAAGCTCTCGGAGCACTGGCTTAGAGTGCGGCCGGAGCGCTGTGTGGATGGCCCTGATCTAGATGAATTAGGCTTGACAATGCAACAAATTGAACACTGAGAAGAGAAGAGGATCCTGAGAAACAAAGACGTGAGACCTAGTCTAAAAACTTCTATACGCAAACAATACACCATAACGGATGAATAACGGGCTGCCAGGTCAGACAGATTGAAACAGTTCTGGGAGAAGAAGAAGAAGAAGCCAAATTTGTAACTAATATTCCTAAGACTTGACTGTATATAGATTGATTATAGTGCTCCAATCACTCCCTAGGGGTTGCATGACTTTGACGTGGTGGGAGTGCTTGCGTGATCTAACGATCCTTTGGGCTATGCCGGTGGTAGCATAGCTACTGGTAGGACCTTCCTTGCCGGACAGGCCAAGGGTGAAGATCCAGGCTAAAAAGCAACTCAGAACCCTCAAGTCCTCAACAGCAACGAAGGCGGAGAAGATGGTCTTCGGTACGGCGGAGCTGACGGAAGAGGCAGCCCAGCTGACCAGGGTTAAGAGGTCAGGACCTCCACTGCCTTGTGAACAGAAGTGGGAACTTCAAAGTCTAAGGGAAGAAACCCTGACAGAAAATCAGTAGGCCTGGATACTTAGAAGGCAGCCCCTTCTCCAGGCTTTGGGTGCTGAAGGCCAATAACCTACAAACCCGAGATTACCCTTATTACAGAAACAGAAATGAATAGAAGCCGGATGGATAAAACGGATTGGACCTTTAGCATGAAATCAGACACAAGAATTGGAATTTGGAACGTACAAACAATGTGGGTGACAGGTAGACAGGCCGAAGTATCTAGGGAGATGAAGCGCTACAGGTTGGACTTACTAGGTTTGAGTGAGATGAGATGGAGTGGGTTCGGGGAGATAAGGACCCAGGAATGGGACACGTTGTTGAAGGCCTACTCAGGATCAGAAGGAGAACATAGTGGTGCAATGCTATGCAACAACAGAGACAGGAGAAGAAAGAAAAGAGCAATTTTACGGCCAGTTACATCGAACCTTGATAAAAGTGAAGAAAATGGATATAGTGGTCGTGATGGGAGACTTGAATGCGAAAGTCGGAAGTGATAATCAAGGAATAGAAAATATAATGGGGAGATATGGTATAGGTACTAGAAATGAGAATGGCGACAAACTTATTGAATTCTGTAGCAACCATAGTTTGGTGACAGGAGGTACAATCTTTCCTCATAACAACTGCCATAAAGTGACTTGGTTGTCCCCGAACCATATAACGGAGAACCAGATTGACCATTTCACTATAAGCAAGACATGGCGAACTTCCCTGTTGGACGTGAGGAACAAGAGAGGAGCAGATGTGGGAAGTGACCATCATTTAGTGATAGCTACGCTCCTATTGAAGATAGCAAATATTAGGCACATTCATCAAAAGGGGAGGATAAGGTACAACCTCGATAAATTAAAGGATAAGGAGGTGCAACAACATTTGTCACAAGAGTTGAGAAACCCATTTCAACAGCTGAGAGAGGAAGAAGAAGGAAAGGATATTGAACATAACTGGAAGAACATAGAGACTACCTATATCAATACATGTGAAAAGGTTTTAGGCAAGAGAGAGAGGAAGGGAGGAATGGGTTACTTCTGAGACATGGGAAACAGTGAACAGCAGGAAGGAATATAAGAAAAGACTTAACAATGCAAGGACACAAGAATAGAAAGTACAAGCTAGAACAGATTTCAACCAACTTAACAAAATAGTGAAGAGGAGTTTTCGACTTGATAAAAGAGTATTTATCAATAATTTAGCAACACAAGCAGAGATGACAGCACAAA
This sequence comes from Meconema thalassinum, assembly GCA_946902985.2. Taxonomy (NCBI): domain Eukaryota; kingdom Metazoa; phylum Arthropoda; class Insecta; order Orthoptera; family Tettigoniidae; genus Meconema; species Meconema thalassinum. Next base: position 123,447,370 of record OX336397.1, read on the forward strand.
ACAATGATAGTAGGACCCTATATCACAAACCAAAAAATTAACAGGATGACCTCGTAATTCCACCCCTTAAAACAAAAATATCTAACTAACAGGAAAGTTCTCTAGTTTTGATAAACCTGTGAAAGCCAAAGATGGGAGATTACTGTCTACACAAAAGGAAGAACTAGAAAGATGGAGAGAACATATTCTGGAGAAGAGCAGGAATATAGGGCTATAAGCACAGAACCACCGTCAAGAACAGAGATACAAAAGGCTATAAACAACTAAAGAACAGTAAGGGGGCAGGTATGGACAACATTCCATCGGAAGCCTTGAAAGTAGATGTGGACACTACAGTTGAGATTTAGCTCCCATTTTTTTGAGATGCTCTGGGAAGAAGAGAAGATTCCTACAGACTGGAAGAAAGGACTATTGATCAAGCTTCCGAAGAAAGGAGATTTATTGGAATGTGACAACTGGAGAGTGATTACTCTCATTTCAATCCCAAGTAAGGTACTCTCGCAAGTAATTCTAGAAAGGATAAAACAGAGAGTTAATTTAAGGCTGAGGAAAGTACAAGCAGGATTTAGAGAAGGCTTTTCTTGTAGAGACCGGATCAATACGCTGCGCATAATTATAGAACAATCAACGGAACTGCAATCGTCACTGTACCTACTATTCGTTATTTCGAAAAGGCGTTTGATAGTATAATGAGAGAGAAGATTTGGCAAGCCATGAAAGAGTTTGGGATTCCAAAGAAAATTATAAAGATTACTCAAGAAATGTATGAGAATTACACCTGTCGAGTTTTACATCAGGGGATGTTGTCGGAGCCCATTCCAGTAAATACAGGAGTTAAACAAGGATGTTTGCTGACTCCAATACTGTTTCTCATGGTGCTGGATCTTATCAAAAAGAAAGCAATGAATTGCCGAAGAGGTATCCAGTGGGGACTAACAGACAGGTTGGAGGATCTGGAGTTCGCAGACGACCTGTGCTTGCTAGCCAGCAGTTACAAAGATATGGAAGCAAAGCTGAATGATTTAAGAACTGAAGCATCTGAGGTGGGATTGAAGATCAATGGAAGGAAAACCAAGGAGATGCGCCATAATAATCGAAATAAGGTATCATTATTTCTCGGGAATCAAGTGATCGATCAAGTCAAACAATTTTGCTACCTGGGAAGTATGGTCACCTCTGTGGGAGGTACTATGGAGGATATAGGAAATAGAATAAATACGGCTAAAAGAGCATTCGCAATGTTGAGACCAATCTGAAAAAAAAAGGGAACTTAACACCTATACCAAACTTTGCATCTTCAATTCAAATGTCAAGTCAATATTGTTAGAAATATGTAACCCAACAGGTGATCTATGGTTTAAATTAAGCGCCATGAAGCGCAACGCCATTGGTGGCGGTTCTATTTACGAGAATTTTCTCGTTGATTCATTTGTCTCCTTTTGTATACATACGCCTGTATGTTACCTAGTCGTTCAGTTCGTATTAAATGTTTATCCTGAATATACGCCCAGTCTTCATTCCCCTGCCATATACTTCTACAATTTTTGCTCTACAGGTGTGAAACTTGGAAGACCAACAAACAACTCATTAACAGACTCCAAATATTTGTGAATAGATGCTTGAGGAATATCCTGAGGATATAGTGGCCACAAGTTATCTCCAATGAAGAGCTATGGAGAAGAACACAGCAAACACCCATTTATATTGAGATGGGTCGTAGGAAATGGAAATGGATTGGGCATACATTACGACGAGATGGAGACAACATAGAAAAACAAACCCTGGAATGGAATCCACATGATAGTAGGCGAAGAGGCAGACCAAGGAACACCGGAGGAGGAGTGTAATAACAGAAAAAATGGAGAAAGGAGTGAAGACCTGTAACGAGATTAGGAGGATGGTGCAGAACAGAGTCTGATGGCGGAAATTCATTGATGCCCTATGCTCCACTTAGGAGATAAAGAAAATAAGTCAACTAAATCAGTAAGTCATAGTGCTCCAATGTGGGCATAAAATAAATGAGAAAAAAAAAGTAAACTACTTGCTATCAATAAAATAAACCTGATGTCTTCACTATGGTTACTAAGAGGTTCCAATGAAAAAAATAACAGAAGGAAGTTGAATATACACATCCAAGGATTACATTATGCCTATTTTTAATTTGTAAAACCTTTCATTGCCATTAAGTCTACATCAAAAAAATGATGATAATCTGTAGAATTATTATTCTTGTATCAGAAGCATACATATTAAACACAGCTATATTATTTTTGCCCGCCACTTCCAATGCTTTTTCTGTTCCTTGATGAAAATCGTCCTGTACAGGAGGCTGGATATAGTCGACATTGAAGCCCACTCCTATCTTGATCAGTGTAGTTTACCAAATTATTCTGTGGAATGAAGTGCAAGTATAGTACAGTAATGTCACTCATATCCATTTATGTTTTATGGGTCATATACCAAGTCATCATCATCTACCTCGTTATGACAAAAGTACTGTCCGTGCATTATTTCTCTGCCGGCGACGTACGTCATCACTTCCAGGAAAGGTCTATCGACTGTACTAGCCTCAGCAAAAACATTTCTAAAATCACTATTGTATTTATAATTATTATTGACATCGCCATGAACTGTTCTCCTTAATACGTACTGGTCAAAGTCGTCGTAACAGTATTACTTCTCGCACGAGCTTTATCAGGAGTTGCAAACGAGTTCGATTCTCCTTCATCAATATCGCCCAACTCTCTCTTTATAAACAGCACTGTTCTTTTAGATACACCTTTTAAATAGCCTGTGCTTGGTTAACAGGAATATTGAAATCACCGCAAGCCGCTTCATTTTCCATGAATTTTAGCACATTAGCCACCATCTCCCTACTTTGGCTGTTCAGTTTCTTGGTTTTAACTTTAGAGATGACAGGTGCCATCTTTAACTTTACTTAAAAATGTAACTTAAAAAAATAACACCAGCTTAACACATTAAATAATAAAAAATAAGTCAACCCCTGGCACTATCCAGCCCATGACGGGCTAAGGCCGACCAAGCGACCGCTGCCCAGCCATACGGCCTGCAGATATTGGGGTGACGCGTGATCAGCGCGTCGGGTCCCCTCGGCCGTTAATCTTGGTTTTCGTGATCGGGGCGCTGTCTCACTGTCAGACAGCTACTCAATTGTCCTCACGAGGCTGAGTGCACCCCGTTCCAACCCTCACGTCAGTTTTAAAATCCCTGACGGAGCCGGGAATCGAACCCGGGGCCTCCGGGTGAGAGGCAGGCGCGCTACCCCAACACCACGGGGCCGGCACATTAAATAATGCAAAAAAATAATTCAACGGTACTGCCGAACTTCATACACTGACAATAGTCTGGCAAGTACGAGGGCTGTTTTTTTAATTAAGGGCCGTTTTTTAATTTAAAATTAACCGAACATTTTATTTTGAGACCACATTTATTTTTAGGTTTTGCATACCTTCCTCTATTTTTCTACTTAGTTGCCTTGTTTATTTTGGCACTTGTCATACCTTAAAACTAAGTTCTAAAATCCCTCTGCATAAAAGTTTGCCGCCTGCTCTAACAACCAAGAATTCACACTTGAGGAAAATCCATTGATAGAGTGGTTATCATGAATCTTCGGTCCTCGTGAATTTTCGTGTCAATTGCAGTCAACAAGTCATCTGAGATCACAGACCTGAGAGTTCATCGTCATGAAGTATCACAGATACAAGCGGCGGGCGAATCAATAATCTTGAACATTGTAAAGATGCACAGTTCAGCGTACAGGTTAGCTACACAGTTGCAACTGACGCCTGCTTGTTCGCCAAGGATGCCGGGAGGATGCGTGCACGCTTGTTGCGGAGTGCGTACTGACTACGGGCTTTGAAAAAAAACCAGCCCTTACTTAGAAAATAGCCCTCGTACTAATGAAATGTGCTGACTGCATCAGGCTAAGTCGGCCGAGTATACCGTATTGTATCGTCCAGGCGCGGATTCAAGGGGGGGGGGGTCACGGGGGTCATGACCCCCCCAAACGGGGACCAAATTTTTTTGCAAACTCAAAAAACAAAAACACAATAATCAGACAAATAAAACTTAACAAATTTTAATTGAAAAACAGGTTTATTTTTCATTTTATACAATACTGAAAATATCTTGATTGCAATTATTATGTTCTGTTACAACTGTACATATTTACAACTTCATACCTGTTATATAAAAACGATTATTTATATAACAAAATCAACTTGTCTATTTTGTTTAGCAAACCTTGTGATTACCGAATCGATGTCTATAGTGATGTCACGATGAATGTGCAGCAATGCACGGATAGGAATTTGGGGCTTTTTACACACCAAAAAATTTTGCCCACGTCCAAACTGCAAGCTTGGTTGGCAATTTAAGCTATGACTTTCTCCCTCTGTCGGTACCAACTCGACTTGCCGAAACTGTAATGTACCTTGATACTTTTCTCGAAGCTCGATGTAAAAGTCGCAAAACACTCCGTTGCAATTTGTACGAATATTTTTGGTGCACTAAACGCATCAAATTTCTATCCATGTAGCTTGCAAAAAAATTGGTCTGGTTTTGTACGTTTGGTTATTTTGTGATTGCGTTCGTTGTTAGTGATACAATTTTTCTGAACAATTTCGATTCTGTGACCCCTCCCCAAAGCCAAACTCTAGATCCGCGCCTGGTATCGTCAAAACTCCCGAGCCCCAACATGAGGAATAATGTCACGTAAATAAGAGTAGAGAAATTGACAGGTCGATGACACTTCATATTCTTAGAAATACAACGGTCGTCAGAGGCAGAGATATAATGCACGGACAGTACTGAAGTTAATGAACAATTTAATAATTTGTAAATACATTTAAATTATAAGTAATTATAAGTGTTGATCATGAAGTTGAAGTTTGTAGTTTTACGTGACCGTTAATCTTGCGATCATGAGCCACAAGGCCCTCTTTTTACGTGGAATCCGAACCACAACACATGGCATTTAAACTTTGAAAATCTCACGTGCATTGACTGGGAATCGAACCCGGTTCGCCAAGGTGAAAGGCCAAGAGCTTGACCGCTGCGTCACCACGCTTCTTCCCCACCCCTCCTTCCCCTTGCCCCCCCCCCACCCCCTCCTACAGGGAGTATTCTCCTGAAAAAAAGAAAAAAAAGACATTTCAAGGAGACTAACTGTGGGATTTGAACCCTTCTACCTTGCACATTATCGAGCCATCAGTCCAGGTCAATAATAATATCTAGAATAGTAACACTGTATATTGTTTTTTGAATGGAAGAAAGCATATTTTATTGAAATTATTTTAAAATATTATTTCGTATCTAAAATACATTTTGGGAGTATTTTGCCTATCTCTGACTATACTACCGGTATGTTAGTAGCCTGCAGTGGGCTTTTTATTCCAGAATTGGATTTCCACGCTAAGTTTGACTGCGATATAATGACAACGGTTCAATGATTGTTACCTGTTCGAAGCAAAGTAGGATACATTTTCTTATTGTTTATTTAGGATAAATGAATACATCCACCCTCTCGTTGGGCCTGGTGTGGTAGCTATGTAGAGATAAAACGGTTAGCTCAGGAGAGGATGCCATGGAGATCTGCATCTAACCAGTCAAAAGACTGAAGACACACACAGCACGTGGTAGTGTAGTAGTCATTATGCTGAGGGTTAGGAAAGAGGTGGATCCGGGCTTACGTTAGGAAGCATTCTGGCATGCGCCTGGAGTAGATGTGGGAAACCACTGAAAACCACTTCCAGGATGACTGAGGTGGGAATCGAATCATCCTTTCTTCAGTTTTGCCTCTCGAGGCTGAGTGTTCTAGCCCTGATACCAGAATTAAAATTTCTTGACAGGGCCGGGAATCATACCCAGACCTCCAGAGCGACAGCCAAGAATGCTAGCTGCTACAAGTAGGGCGGCAAAAATCTACAGCAAAGTTGTACGATGTCGGATCGTGAAAGATCTCTCGTATTACATTTGGTGATTAGGGTCTAAAATTAATTAAATCTCAGTCACATGTAGCTCAGTAGAATTCAGGTTTTCACTACCAGATGCCAGTGTTAAACAGAACGTTGACATTGGAGTTTAGAACGCCTCAATGGATTCAAGTCAAAAGGTCTACAGCAGGTAGCTGAGACCATTGGATAATGATGATTATTATTAGGAGGAGTAGTAGTAGTAGTAGTAGTTGTCCTTGTATGAGTAATCCGCAGCGTTTCATTGAACTCCATTACCAGAAGGAGGAGCTGGATGTTCAGAGATCGAAAGTTTTAATCCAGCCACTAACAGAGGCATAAAAGCCCAGCACAATGAAGTGGAAGGAATGCCGTGCTTAGCTGTGGTCCCCCGGTCACCAACCCACGCCCTACTATTTTTTAGCCCTTGGGAGAGATACAAGAGATATGAATGTGGGAGATGTGTAGGAAGTTTGTTAGGATATGGATCTTTTAAAGACGCGAGCATACTGAAATACCTTGGCCGTAAATAGTAATAAGATTCAGGTGAGCTTAGGGCTTTTCACGATATGGTATGATTAACGGTAGAATAACTATTCTCCCAAAGAGTGAGTCAGCCCTGACCGTCCTGGCCTATAAAAATAGCAATATTCAGTCCGAGCTGCAGCTGAGACAATTCAGCGGTCCTATGCTGCAATAAACAGAACACTGGTAGTGACCTACTCTATATGTCGGCTATAATACAGTACATCTCAATGTAGAAACAACCAATTGGGATGGCAGTTTATAGAAATTCTACTTTGGGGAATGCCAAGATTGTTATGTGTAGTGTTTGTCCAATAGCATATGTTATTCTTGTAAAGTTTTGTAGTGTGTGTGTATTTGTAACTGAGGCTAGGAGTTAGGAATCATCCCGACATTTCCATGGAGTAGAAGTGGGGGAAACCATGGAAAATCACTTCTAGGATATCTGAGATGGGAACGGAACCAACCTTCTCTCGGTTTTGCCAATCAAGGTAGAGTGTATTTCGTTCTAGTCCTCAAACCACCGGTTTGAGGCCTGCTTAATAGACTTGGTGTTTGTCTTGTTCTTATTATGTAAGATTGTTTTTGTACGACCTTTATCATAATACCAATAGAAAATTGAGGCTGGCTGCGTAGCTCTTTAAGACCTGATAGCTAAATTACTGTATCTCTATAGAAATGAATGTTACCTGATAGTATATTAGGTATCCATAGGCTACAAAAGAATGTTTGTTTGTTCATCTTTTATCCGTTCATATACCATTCATCCCATTGTGATGAAGCTTTAGTGAGTTGTTGTGCACACTCCCATGACGGTTTCTGAATAAGGAAATCCACTCTACAATAGATGGCGTATGAGTCGTTTCAACAAATGATCTTTTCTGAATTGCGCGCACACCCGCGAAGTAAATCCATTTCATAATAAGTAGCACGCGAATCATTTTAACAAATGAGTGTAGGCTATTTCATACAGTTTAGCGGCAGTTTCTGTGTTTTCGTTGTATGATTTTCTCAATGTGTTCCAATACCATTCCTCCGATTGCGATGATACTTTGGTGAATTGTTATGCTCATGCCCACAAAGCTTTCTGAGTTAGTAAATCCATTTTTCAATTGGTGATGCACGAGTCGTTTCAACAAGTGAGTGTTGCTGCGCAAATTATTCCAACAAATTAAATTTGGTGAGTTGTGCGCAAGCACGTGAAGTCTTCTGTATAAGCTGCGCCCGGATAATTTTGTGCTTAACTTTTCATAAATATGTATTTATATGCTTAGTGGAAAATATATGATAGGGGTATCCAAAATATGTTTGTAAATTTGTCATATTTATGTCCCCCAGTTACTCAAAATAGTTGAAACGTACAGCTGCTTGAATAATCCAGTCGACAGTACAAATATTCCCACTTAACAGTGTACTGTGTCAGAGTAATAGTTCTTACGCAGTGTTGACTCGTCAGGGAGGGGAAGTTCGACGTAGGCCTACATTTCTAACGTACCATGTAGTACTGGATGCTGCAATTTATTTAGTGGTATATCAGCCGCAAGAAATGCATGACAAATATCTTGTTAGAACTGGCTGTTTGATGGACCATGTCTCACATCTCGCAGTTTGGGAAGCAAACGTTGTGTCGCTTCTTTAACGATGCACATTTCACGTTTTGCTGTGTAAATTGCAAACGCATGTCTGCCGCTACAGGTTCTTCACAAATGTTACAAAATAATACAGTTCTGTCAGTCCCATGAAGGGCCTAGGCCTACCAAGCGACGAGCCATTTGGCCTCAGATATTGGGGTGATGCATGATCAGCGCATCGGGTACCCTCGGCCGTTAATCCTGGTTTTCGTGACCGGGGTGCTGCCTCACTGTCAGACAGCTACTCAATTGTCCTCACGAGGCTGAGTGCACCCCGTTCCAGCCTTAACGTCGTTTCTGAAATGCCTGACAGAGTCGGGAATTGCGCGCTACCCCAACAACACGGGACCGGCCTAATTTAATTTTATTGTTACATACCGAATTTGATCATAATGACATTTTGTTTTTACATATTTTTGCCTTTTTAAATGTAAAAAAATACATATTTTGTCTCTTTATTTTACATATTTGATCATAATGAGATTTTCTTCTTCTTCTGTTTCTATGGCCTACTTGGACCACTTCAGTCAATCATTTCTTGGTCCTCTTCTTCAGTAATTCATTTCCGAGTTGCCCAGTAGCTTTTCATTCACTCTGAACTTCTCAGGCGTTCCTCATCTGTAAATACCCTTTTTATTGTATTAGGTTTGTCTATTTTTGCCTAAAATCTAATTTTTATATCTTTCAGGTTTTTTTTTAATTTTTTGTTTTGTTTTGCAAGTCATACAAGGTTATTTCTAATTCTTTTATATCTTCTCTAATTTCCTTAATCCACCCTACTTGTTGTTTCATATTCCAAAGTTTCACTACAATTTTTCTAGATAATCTGGTTTTCAGCTCATAATGAGACCAAAAAAAGAAATCCGTTTCTTCCGTATGGTATCTGTATATCACTTCATTTGGTACTATCTGCCACTGTACATCTTTCTGATATTTTTTATTTATGCATGTTCTAGCTATTCTTCTTTCTACTTTTAAAATTTTGTTGATTCTGTTTTTCTGAGTAACTTTAAAAAGAGTTTCACTTCCATATGTCACCTCTGGTTGAACCACCGTCTTGTAATGTTTTAATTTTGTTGCGATTGATAGACATTTTCTTTTATATGTAGACCATGTTAATTTTTGGGCTTTTATCATTTTATTAGTTCTTTCTTGCCTTGCAGGTTTCTCATTCAAGTTGTAAGTTATAATTTCTCCTACGTATTTAAATTCCTTCACTATTCTAACTTTCTTGTTATTTACTGTTATGTGATTGATTACAAGTGGATTTGCTACCATTATCTCAGTCTTTTCAAATGATATCTGAAGTCCAATTTTTTGTGCTATATTTTGTAGGCTTATTATTTGATTCCGGAGGAGTGTGAGAAGCATGTTATGGAGCAAGGACGTCCCTCAGAACAGCAAAAAGATCATATTTTGGACGTACTATGTCCCTATCCTGATGTATGCCTCGGAGACCTGGGTTATGAAAGGAAGGGAGAAGAGCAAAATACAGGCCAGTGAGATGAGGTTCTTGAGAAGCAGTGTTGGAGCTACAAAGATGGACAGAATAAGAAATGAGAGGACCTGAGAATTAATGAAGGAGGAACCATTACAGGATGGTAAGGTGAGTTGGGGTAAGTGCATACCCAAAAAATGCAAGTGCAACTTTGAATTTTAAATGCATCTAAACTAGTTGCAATACCAAAACAAGACTTTTATGCATATTGACTGGTTAATTTGTGTGACTGATGCATCTTGAATGTTTGCTTCGAGAATGTATATTCCATTAGGAAATTAAATATCACTATAATGTCCAGGGTACGCACTTGCCCCGTGATATGGGGCAAGTGCAACTCTAGCCTATATTCTTCCATTAAATGTTTTACACATAATCGCGGGGCAAGTTCGTGTTCTCTACTTATTAAGCTATTAGATGCATATTTCAGAATTTATAAAGTTATGTTTTCTATTAAATTCTTCACCTTAGAATGTTGGGGTGTGTAAGATGCAAAATTACAGCCATTGGAAAACATCACAAGAATATAAAAATTAAAGACAAAAACTGGTGTTTACTTACATTTTATTAGTAGGTACGTTGCTTAGGGTTCAACGCAATTTATTAACGTAACAGTAACTAAAAACAAATTGTAAAATCAAGTTAAGTTATACTAAATAAGTACAAGGAAAATAAATGTCGACAGAAGATACACTGTATCAAGGCACATTAAAAATTGTTTATCAAATTTTTAAAATAAAGAAACGAAAATTAAACATTGTCACTAACAGTAGATATTCATTTAAATAACAACATGATGTGTTTAAATCTCCTTATTAATAAATCAAAAGTAAGTTTCATTCGTGGTCCATCATAAAAAATCGTCAAATTAAGTTTCACTATTACCCATTCAATGAATGTTGTTCTGAGTAAAGGAAATGGGAAACAACAGTTTTCCCCTGCGGTCTACAGATGGCGGAGGGATAATAGACACTATTTCGTCTTCTAAAATATCACTGATATCTTCATTGTCTGGATACGCACTTGCCCCGTTGGGCAGGGACGAACTTACCCCGCATACTTGTTCTGACGGGGCAAGAGCAACCCCTCATGTTTTTGTAATTAGTTACGTGGTATTTCTATGATTAAATATGTTTATGAAAAGAGTATACTTATAACTTTTAAACTTTCCACAAAAGAAGTTATTTCAATGAGCGATGGTCCAGATACAGCGTGGATTCGGGAAGCACGGTGAACTCTGATGCTTCGTTGACGGCATTACTTTCGGAACTGGCCTATACATCCGCTTGTTAGTCGACTTCACCCGCGACATCTAGAGTTAAATGAACGCAAGACAACTTACCCTAACTCCCCAAGAGATGTCAGAACGAGTTTCAAACGGACAAATATATCATGGACCAGTGATGCTCTTGCCCCGAAAATGCTCTTGCCCCAACTCACCTTATAGAGAAATCTAGACTTAGATGGTATGGACATGTAAAACGAATGGAGGAGAAGAGGATACCCAGGAGGATACACGAGATGAAGTGGGAAGGAAAGAGACCGAGAGACAGGTGGCTGAAGGGGGTGGAAGAAAGCGTGAAGAAGAGAGGAGAAGACTGGACAAGGGTGGAGGCTGAGAGATGGTGGGAAGACAGAAGACGTTGGAGAGGCTTGTGTTCCAAACAGACCCGGCCAGTGGCTGGAAACTATGCAAGATGATGATGATGATTATTTGATTTCTGGCTTCTTGAATATTATCAGCCAATAACGATAAATCATCTGCGAATCCCAAGCAATTTAAGTCTATTTGATCTTTCTTGGTTCCAATTCTTATGCTCCTAGGATTTTCCCTGTACCATTCCTTCATTACATATTCCAAAGCACAATTGAAAAGTAGAGGCGATAAACCATCTCCTTGTCTTAATCCTGTTTAAATCGTAAACGGTTCAGATATTTCTCCTCTGAATTTTACTTTAGATTTGGTGTTTGTTAGAGTTAGTTTTATAATTTTTATTAATTTGGGATGAAGTCCGAAATTATTTAGTATTTTCAGCAGTGAAGATCTATGTATACAATCATAAGCTTTTTCAAAGTCTGCGAAGGTTATGACTTGCTGTTTTTGTCTACGTTTGTAGTAATCCATTACTAATTTTAAGGTGATTATCTGATCAGGGCAGCTTCTCTATGGCCAAAATCCACCTTGGTATTCTCCTATTTTCAGTTCTAATTGATCTTTACAACGATTATATAGAATTCGTGACATGATTTTATATGTGATATCCAAAAGGGAAATTCCTCGATAGTTGTCAGGATACGATTTTTCTCTTTTCTTGTGTAATGGATGTATTATAGCTGTAGTCCAATGGTCTGGCAGTTCTTCTTTGATCCAAATGTTCACTATGCATTGGTGTAGTGAAATCTTTACTGGTTCTGCTGCATATTTCCACAATTCTGCAAATGTTTGATCTTCTCCACTCGCTTTGTAGTTTTTGAGCTCTCTCAGAGCTTTGTAGACTTCTTGGGTTGTGGGTGGATTTATGTTTTCTGATGGTGTTTTAATAGTTGTGTCTGTATTTATTTGAAGCAGTTCTGGTGGATCTTCGCAATTTAACAACTTGTTAAATGTTTCTGCTAAAATTTCTGTATTTTTTTACTATGAGCTAACTCGCCATTTTTGTCTTTTAACATTAATGGTGGAGGTTCATATCTTTGTAGTTGTTTGCTAAAAATTTTGTAGTAATCTCTTGAGTTTGTTTTCGCGCTATTTGTTTCGATCATCAGAAGTATATCCTTTTGGTATTGACGTTTAACCCTTCGTATTATTTTTTGAGTTATCTTCTTTTGTTTTATGAGTTCCAAGTGTGATTCATCTGTTTTTTGACTCTGATACCGTAGCCAGGCTTGATGTCTATCTTCCACTGTTTTATCACACTAGAGGATACCCAGGAGAGTACACGAGACGAAGTGGGAAGGAAAGAGACCGAGAGGAAGACCGAGAGACAGGTGGCTGAAGGGGGTGGAAGAAAGCGTGAAGAAGAGAGGAGAAGACTGGACAAGGGTGGAGGCTGAGAGATGGTGGGAAGACAGAAGATGTTGGAGAGGCTTGTGTTCCAAACAGACCCGGCCAGTGGCTGGAAACTGTGCAAGATGATGATGATCGTTCCACCATTGGTGTTTCTTCCTTGGATTTATTGGGGCTACTTGTTCAGCTATTTGTTTCAATTGGGGAACTATTTCCTCTAGATCATCTGTTATTTTAATATATTTAGTTTGTTTGTTGTATCCCTTATTATTTATTAGTTTATGAGGGTCGTATGTTCTCTTTCTTTTGAGGTGAGTTTTTTCTTTGTCAACGGGGTGAATTTAATTTTAATCTTTATCATGTAATGATCCGATCCAGTATCGGTTCCTCTCAGAACTTTCACATTGTAGATCTCCCTGTGATAGTTCTTATCCATACAAACATGATCTAGTTGCCATTCACCTTTTTTCCAATCTGGATGTTTCCAAGTTTTGAGTTTATTTGGTCTTCTCTTGAAGTAAGTCGATTTGGAGATCATATCATGGTTCCTGGAAAATTCCACCAGTCTTATGCCATTCCTCTGTTTGTTCTTCTCTGTGCTGGCCATTTTCCTATTATGCCTCTATATCTTTTTTCCCTTCCTAACTGGGCATTAAAGTCTCCAATTAAAATTTTGGTGTGACTTTTATTTATGTTTGTTGCTGTCTGATCCAAAAGCTCCCAAAATCCCTCCACATCATCTTTGGGGCATGGGCATTTAGTATGGTATATGTTCTATTTGCAGCTTTTAGAGTTAGTGTTGAGAGCCTAGGGGATAATGCTTTAAATTCTATGATGGACTCAATTATTTTGAGATTGACTACAAATCCTGTTTCGAATTGTGGACATTGCTTCATTACTCTTTTTCCTGGTATTCCCTTGTAAATTCTATACCCTTGTGATTCTATTGGTTCCTGATCGGTGTTTCTCATTTCTTGAAGCCCAGTTATTAGAATCCCTCTGCGATCCATTTCGTCTGTCAAAATTTTGAGTTTCCCTGGCTGTATGATGGAATTTATATTGTGTGTTGCTTTATAGTTTATCTGTCCTGTCTTCAGTCTAAATTTGGGTTTTCTATCTGTTTTTTCTATTTTAAGATGCTCTGACTCATCTAGGGTATCTTTCAGGTGACTGCCCACCGTATCCGAATGCAGACTGCCTTGGCAATTGCAAGGCGGTGGAATATTCCTTAAACGATTTCCTTCCATGTTTGACTTTCAAAGGTATGGAGGAAGCTCCGAGTTACAACTGCGGTTGTTAACCGTAGAGGTTGTTGTGTGTTTGGTCCATGAGAGCTATTTTAATTTGTTCAAGTCCGCCGGCAAGATGGTGAGGACCCCCCTATCCGCCACCTGGGACGCGCCACGCCGGAGTATCACCTCACCGCCTACTACGACACATATTTTTACTTTCTTTTAATGAAAAATTACATTTCTGTCTCTTACTGTAAAAAATGGGCTGTTTGCCATTTCGTGATGAATGCAGTACATTTGCATTTGTCTGTTGGCACAGGCTAGAGTGAAATGTGACTTTTCACCGATGTCTCAGTCTCATGGCTGTGATTATATGGAAGCTACTGAGGTATGGGTGGTGCTTAGTAATGACATTCAGGGCACAGTTGGTGCCTGTGAATGCTGTGAAAGGTTCTATTCATAGGGTTAGTACTGCTGTTCTGACTCAGTGAGGAAAGCAATGACAAACTACCTCACTCCTCTTCTTGCCTAGTATGCCTCAGTATAGTGCTGCCTTGAGTTTTTGTGGGTATCTACCCACATAACCTAACGGCGGTACTTTTTGAGGATCTAACCAGCCTTCGGGCTGACTACCTAACAGACAGACTGTAAAAAATACATTAATTAATGAATCGATTATTAACAGCTGTACAAAACTATAGCTAGATCGATAGTCTCCAATCGATTGTTGCAAATTCGGAGATTAATAAAATATAATAGTGCAACTAGTTATTTATTGACTTAAGGTTTTAATTTAAAGGGCAGCCATGGTCATATTATTGGCTTTTCATAATAATAGTATCAATGAGAATGAAACACGTACTCCAGAGTGTGCATGATCGCTTTTATAAGATATCGATTATTACCATATTCCCTGCTATTCATTATTCTTTGTCGCTATTGGTTAGCCGTTCCAACATGGCGGTACTCTGGTTAATTTGAATTTGCACCAAACGGAAAGTCTCGTTGACAGATTTCTGCAATGACTGAATGTGTGGTTTTTATTTAGGCTATTGTATGCACGGTCATGTATATATTCATTTTGGCAGTTAGCTGCACTTATTAAATTATTAGGCTATTTGAATTTGCTGTTGCCATCAGCTGTTAATATTAATGGTATAAAGGTGATATTTCGCAGGATTGTTCTTTAACAAGGTAAGAATTCTTTCTAATATATATTATTTGAATAATAGAACCAACTTGTACTACAGTGTGATGTAAAAAATGCTAGTAATGTGGTTGTTCAGTCCTTATTAGATACTGTAGTTTACTAGAATATTATGGGGCAAGCAAAAACAATATATAGTAGCCTGTCTTTTTGCTCAACTGCAGTGCATTTTCTAGTCTATCACAGTTATTCAGCAGTGCCATCTGATACGTGCTGTATAATGTACCCACTTTGATTGAAGGTACCGGTAAGTTATTTTACATTTTTTTTTGTAGGTTATGTAAGAGCCCTAGTGGCAAATTGTTAGATTCACAACTAGAAGGACTGGGTTTGATTTTTGCCAATGGTGGAGATTTTTAAACTACCCTTCACTAACAGGTAAACCCTGGTCAACTCAGCCAGCTGTAAAATAATGAGTAGCCTGAGGGATTTCCTCGGAGCTTAGCCTCCAATAATAAAAAGCCTGGCCAATAGCCTCTGGGAGCTGTCCGCCCTGCAGATGCTATGTTTGCCGCTAGAGGCGCTGAATACCTCCCTACATGATCAGTTCAGTTGGCAGTATTTATACGCATTGTGTACGCACGACTCGAGTTATGTTACTGAAATAAGGTTATTGTATTATGGTGGTATACTGTCGCGTGCCGTTTAGTAAACAAGGCTATAGAAATCATGTTACTGGATCTAGTTTTCATGAATTTCTTTTTCGAGAGCCAACTAGGAAATTATGGATTAAAGCAATAAGCAGACAAAGTATGTAGCCTATGCTGACCATGCGACTGAAAATTAGGTGATCTTGTATTATTGCTCCAGTTCTGATGATGATCTCCTGACCACCTCGTCAAGTAGTGGCTAGCATTCTTGGCTGTCGCCCCCAGAGATCCATGTTCGAATCCAGGCTCTGCCAATAAATTTCATTCTGGTCTGAGGGCTGGAACGGGGTACACTCAGCTACATGAGGTAAAGCTTAGAAGAGGTGGGTTAGATTCCCATCTTATCCTTCCTGGACAGGTTTTCCGTAGTTTCCCACTTCTACTCCAGGAAAATGCCGGGATAGTTCCTAACTTAAGGTCACCTTCCAAATCATCACCGGAATTACAAATGCACATGCCGCAATAACATGGGTAGCAGACACGGGGCTAAATGACCAAATTTCTATGACGAGAGCTGTAGAGTCCGCCTCGTTGCGTAGTGGCTAGCATTCTTGGCTGTCACTGCGGAGGCCCGGGGGGTTCGATTCCTAGTTCTGAGGGCTGGAATGGGGTACACTCAGTCTCATGAGGCAAACCTGAGAAGAGGTGGGTTCGATTCCTACCTCAGCTATTCTGGAAGTGGTTTTCCGTGGTTTCCCAAGTCTACTCCAGGCAAATGCCGGGATGGTACCTAATTTAAAGCCAAGGCCGCTTCCTACCCAAATTTTACCTCAATTACAAATATACACACTAATACAGACATTACAGTGAGACAGGTTATCAAACAAATTCTACACACACCTATGAACATGGGGCTACATGACCACGACGTTGCAATGCCCCTAAAGAAACAATAACAACGAGCTGAAGACCATAACCTATCTATATCATGCCAAGACATGGTGTCCACAGGCAGGAAAAGTCAGGAATTTTGTTTTGATCAGGAAAAAGTGTGAAAATATAGCGTGAGTCAGGAAAAATGTCTAAAAGTATTAGAAAGTCAGGAATTTTATATTAACCATATTAACTCTTCAAGTTCTACTTCAGGAACTGTGTGTGACATCTGTAGAATCTTTCTGTTATAAAGATGAAGTCACAAGTGCCGAAATAAAGTGGGCCCTTAATGTCGTCCAAAATAAATTCTCTTAATTCTTGTATAAATATTTCAGAAACCTTCAGGGAAATGTTTCCTGATAGTGCAATTGCAACAAAATTTCAATTGGGGAACACGAAATGTTCATATGTCATAAATTATGGATTAGCTCCATACTTTCATAATTTACTGCAAGATGAAATTCTTTCATGTGATAATGTTATCTGTTTTGATGAGGCATTGAACAAAGTTAGTTAGTTATTGTTGTTTTAAGGGGTGGAACTATGAGGTGATCTGCCCCCATTGAACAAAGTTGTTCAGCGAGGTCAGATGGACCTATTTGCGCGTTAACTTGACATCAACTGCAATGAAGTTAACACCAGATATTTCAACAGCATCTTTATGGGACACGCAACAGCTCAAGACATTTTAGAGGCTTTCAACCAGGGAATCTCTCCTCTTGCTAGAAAGATGGATGGACCGAATGTTAATTTGAGTTTCATAAAAAAGTTCAGTGGCCAAATAATAGAAGATAATGCAGATGGCAAACAACTCGTTAACCTTGGTGTTTGCGGCCTTCACGCTGTCAATGGAGCCCTACAAACAGGAATGCATTCTGTAAAGTGGGACCTTCAATTATTTTTGAGAGACATGTATTATGTATTGAACGACTGTCCTGCACGCCAAGCAGAGTACTTGGATTTATGTATTATTGCATTATAATTTACTTTATTTTGTATTTTAAATGAATAAAGAGCCGAGCGTTGGGCAGCTATGGGGATGGTGGAGGCTGCAAATAAAAAATATTTGTTTGCTCAATAAACCTTTTTTCCGATATTACGATGACTTCATGAGTCAGGAATTTTGTTGAAAAATGGTCAGGAAAAGTCAGGAAAATTGACATTGAAAATTCTGTGGACACCATGCAAGAGTCCTTGATAAAATTAGTAGTATCCGGAGTTAGTTAGGTATTGTTGTTTTAAGGGACGGAACATCGAGGTCAACTGCCCTTCGGTATCCAGAGCTCATCTCCAGTAATATCACTAATAAAACTCAAAGACAGAGGTGGTCTCCGGTATCATAAGCCAGGTTTTGTTTTGCTGGAATTGAAGTAACGGACAAAATGATATCGGTTATGTCGAGCAGTCCAGGAATAGCACAAACATTAACTAGAACACTGTTGCCACAGGTTGCTAAAAATCATATTCTATAGTGTGGAGTACGTGATCATCCTGAGTAACTGAGGAGAGTAATATTGCAGAAGTTTCTGCACCCGTCTGTCACTAACTACATCATTGACTACGTCTTGAGAAGAGAAACAAACTGTGAGAAAAAAGAATCACAATAATTAAGAAAAGTCGATCCTTTTCATTGAAACTCGATCATGGTACACTAGTAAAAATATTCAGTGGAACCATATACAGTACCTTACGCTTGTGCATACCAGACTGTTAGCGTGCTATCTAATAAGGAAAATCTGCAGTTGAAACAAACTTCTACTACTAAAAGAAGAACATCTCTTATATTTTACTTCATTCTACTCAACAATTTATATTCATGTACTGTAAATATAGTGTATAGGTACATTTTTGCTGGTTTTAGCTTGCGATAGCAATGCTATTAAGTTACATGCTAGGTGGTTACTCAGCGCTGCAGTGGTCAATACGCGCACTGCTATGAGGACAGTGTTGATGCAGAGAACGCCATGCAGGCTTTGTATTATTAGAGGCTAAGCTCGGAGTAAAGGCTGGTGTTCCCCATTCGTGAACTCAAGCGACTGTGCTGCCGTTATCTGATGGAAACATAAACAAACAGATGCTATAATTTTATTAATGCAGCCAATGGCCATGTATTTTTCTTTTCAGGACGGGTCAGGGAAAGGATTATGAAAGGAAATCGGCCGTGGACCTATTGAAACCATGTGATTTGAGTTGATGGGTGTGCTATTCTTTAGTTTTTTCAGTTATTTTCATAATAATTGAAGCTAAAAGATGAGTAATATAATTACTCAATTCCACTGCGCTCTTCAAATTCAACATATGCCATATCAATGCACTACTTCCACAAAAAGAAAGCTTTTCTGATGGAATGGAGTCGATTACTTCGTGTCGCAAAACCGATTTCAAAGTATATGATCGCATGTGGCTGGCATTATACAAAGGAGAATTATTTATTAATAAATACTAATGAATTTCTTACAATAACCAGTACCCTACATTCTGCCCTGCACTACAAACTAGGCAAATTAAATGCAGGGTCGATTTGACAGCTGTTCTTCCCATGTGGCAAAAATTACATTTAGGGGTCGCTTTATCGTAGGCCTACATGTGGTTGTCTTTCATTAACTTGCCCCATTGCTACTTCAAAACTGAGAAGCTCAGTTCTTCTAAGTTTATAAGTTTATAAGTTTATAATTACTAGTTTGTAAGCATAAATCTTCAAGTCTCATAAAATCTTGGTGTTTTTAGCACTTTCCCCACACATAATTATATGTCTGGCATCTAAAATTGCCTGTCCTTCAACACGAGCCCGCCTAGAATTGCGGACAACCTTCAATACATATATGGAATGTAATGGCTAATGACCACATAGAGTTGCATGCAAAATAGATACACTGAATACAAGTGCATAATATTCATGACCAATGTTACTGCAGTTGTCTGTCATGATTTTTCCTTTAGGGATGTACTTTGCCATGTTTGGTTACACTACCTTTTTTCTCTTGCAGGTCTGTAATGTGCGGTGGCATTGCAATGGAAAGACAAATCTATGTTGAAATGATAATTTGATGAAATGAAGTAGGGCCTACTCTAAATGTAGGCTATGTACGAATGAGAAATGTGTAATAAATATACCACAGTATATGGACTTGATTTTGTAATTTTTTAAAATTCCAAGTTCCTTATTTACATCCTGATTTCCTTGAAGTATTCAACTTAGTAAGGGCAAAATTTTGGTGTGTTTTGTATTGGCGATGGTTTTATTCATACTTATTTATTTCCTATGTTTTTTCTTAATCTATTTATAACAGCGTAGGCCTACTGTATATTAACTTGTAGGTCAATAACCTAGATGTTAGGTCTCTTAAAACAATTATCATTAACTTTTATTCCTCACAGGCAAGGGCCAAGTTGTGTAAGTTTGTTCTATAAAGCCAAGATAAATAAATGGGATTGATACAAATCATCGAAATGCTCATTCTCTGGAGGAGGGGAATAGGGAGCCGCGGAGGTGCTGGTTACAGTTCAAATTTCCCGCGCTGAAACTTTCATGTGTTTCCTATGCATGCGTAAGCGGTGCTCGTTATTGGAATTAAATTTAAACCGTTCTTACCAATATTCTTTGGTGCCGGAATATATTGTGATTTTCTATGATTATTTTCAACGTTTAAAAATGTTTGTAGAAAGCCAAGACATTTATTCTCCGAGTAGAAAATCTGCCCGGACGCCCTTTCTATATAAATAAATAAAAATTATCGTTATATAGTTAAATAGTTATATGTTCTAGGAAAAGATGTCTTGTGGTAATCTCGTCCGATACCACTAAATTTACACGAAAAACTAATATCAATTTCAGTACGCTCCCGTATTAACTCGTATATAGTGTATACTAGCAGAAGTACCCATTCTTCGAACGGTCATCGGTATTAATAACCAGGTGTAATCAATTGAGCTACTGTTGCAATGGTTAGAGACTTGGAACCTGTTTCTCGACAAAGAAAAATGATTAGTTAAAATATGCTCTGAAACTAAATTTACCTAACGTGTACTTCCCGACGTGAAAAGAAAATGAAAACCTCGTAGACGAAACGCAATGCACGTCAAATAAAACTGACCTTCACTGTTGTGTCAAGTCCCCATCCAGAGGAAGACCCCTTTAATAAATTATAAAGGCTTGTGGTGCATGAAAATTCAGGATTTTTTGACTCCAATGGCCCAAATTCCTAAAAGAAGAAAAGAAAAAAACTACCGTATTTCAATTCAGGAATTTTTGAAAATAATGTTTCTGTTTGGAGATATAATAGACCTTCTGTACGACTAAACGCACATTTAAGTCGTGTGAAAAAATCTAGGGTGCCCCTTGACCCCCTTAAGCGCATTGATAAATTTTACAGTTTTAGTTGATTCCGTAATAACCTTATAGCCATTTGCAAACCTTCAGAGAAATTTCATAAATGGAGTGGCTTTACTTCTTGCAGAAATAGATAGAAAGTTGTATGTCACCTTTTCAGATATTGTTGTCATGGTTACTGGCTTGCATTCCTTCATTAGTTTATTAAATGAAATTAGTTTTCTGGGAATATCTCAGAAACTGATGGTTTTAGAGCCTTAAAATGTACTTTTCAGGGACCCTTTACTGCTATTTAGGGGCACCGAGTTTTGTTTCTGACACCAAGGGGCTGAAAATAAGCTTTGTCTCGTCGTTGTAGGCCGTAGTATAATAATTATAATAATAGTATGGCAATATAGGGATAGGAATATAATAGAACTTCCGTACCACACCCGAACGTGTAAATCGCGTGAAAAAAATATCTAGAGTACCCCTTGACCCCCTTAAGTGCATTATATGACATTGATGAATTTTACAGCTTAATTTGGTTCCGTTATAGCCTTATAGCCGCTTGCAAACTATCTCAGTAATGTAATAAATGGAATTGTATTGCGTCTTACAGCAACAGATGGACCTGTGCGATTCCGTTGCCATGCTAACCGGCTTGCATTCTTTCATTATTGTATTAAATGAAATTAGTTTTCTGGAAATATCTCAAAAACTTGGTTTTAGGGCCTTAAAATGTGGTTTTCGGGGGCCCTAGGG
This sequence comes from Meconema thalassinum, assembly GCA_946902985.2. Classification (NCBI taxonomy): domain Eukaryota; kingdom Metazoa; phylum Arthropoda; class Insecta; order Orthoptera; family Tettigoniidae; genus Meconema; species Meconema thalassinum. The sequence goes on from OX336397.1 coordinate 123,469,036, forward strand.
GTTTCGTTTCTCACATTGAGGGCCTGAAAATGAGCTTTGTCTCGCCCGTCTACGCCTATTTCAGCAAGTATTTTAAGGGGGTAGGCCCCCTTTTATGAGAGGTACAGAGAAGAGTTACATCAATGATTAGTGTCGTGCCTCTGAAGGATATCTGTACCAAATTTTACGTTGATCCACCCAGGCGTTCTCGAGTTATAAGGGAACAACCACTTTGTCGACAGACAGACAAAAAAATTATTTTCGCGCGCAACCGTCATAAAACAGCCTGAAACGCGTAAATAACGCAAATTTTCGTAGAAATTCAGAAAAAACAGACAAACTTTCATTCTTATATATAGAGAGATTATGGGGGTCAACCCCAAATAATATTTAATATTGAACAGCCAATCACAATTTTAAAGCAGATTAGTACAAAAATGTAACTCCAGAGTACGCATCATCGCTTCTGTGTAGAGCTATGAGAGCTGCTGTGTAGAGCTAAGAGAGATAATGGAGTAAGTACCGTTGGGTTGGTAGCACTGCTCCACCGCACCTTCAACTATCTTTCATCATTAGATCTAATTTTATCAGTACTACACATTGCCTTGCACCACTTTTATGCAATGCGATGTACTGTTATCATTAGCATTAGATTTGTCTTCTTCTTTTTCCTCTAATGTTGAGAGCCGAGAGAGAGGAAAACACCAATGTCACCAACTGATTTCTGTTTCTGTTGTAAACGTCCATGGTGATGAATTATCAACTTGTAAATGTAATGTAAAAGAAATCTCGTCGACCATCGCTTATATTGTTCGACATGTCATATGGCAGAAAGACATGTTCTGCTTGTGGTCATGTGTGCTTGTGTTTATTAGCAGATTTTGATACTCATGAGCTTTATTGTTTCATTCCGTTGCAGTATTCTTAATTCAATATATCTTTTAGCTAGATTATTAGAATAGTCCGGTGAAGTACTTTTGAGAGCCCAACTTAACCTATAAGAATGGGACAGGCTTTTTTAAATGTATTAATTGAATTAATGCCTAATACTAATAATACATTACATTTACGTATGGTACATTACGAACTTTGGGCTAAGGCACCAATTAGTTAAATGGTTGAAATTAATATATATTTCGTATGTAACACTATTTACATACACTGAGGTCTTTGAGGTTAAATATGCTAAGTTCTTAACCCTGCGTAAGTGTGGCGAAATGATTCGTGTGGCCGGTCTCAAAGACCGGGTATTTTATTTTGTTTATTTATTAAATTGTGAATTGTAAGAATAGATCAGATTTCACACAAAATGTATTTATTCAAACTCACAGATGGAAAACAGACTTGCAAGTAAAATCAGACCCATAGAGATAACATAAACAAAGGAAAAAATCAGAAAAGGGAATCCCAAGTAAAATCAAATTATTTAAATAGCAAGAACTACAAAAGAAATAATTTGATACAAATATATCATACTTATAGTTGTGTCAGTTTTGGAAATGTGGCACATAATAAATCTCGTCTAAGCCTGTGGCTTATGAAGTAAGGTCGCCCGTAAACATTGCACATTTATTTTGAAAATTCATTCACAGTCTTTGCATAATACTTCTATGTGCCCTAGGCACATGAACTTATTGCACTATCTACAATACTATTTTGTTTTTCTGTTCTGCTTCCAAGTACACGTTTGACATCGTCCAAAGAGACGTACAGGCCAATCATCTTGTACCCTTTCAAGCTTGCAGACGACAGCAATCCTCTCACGTAGAAGGTGGCTTTGTAAAATGCTCATTCCCAACCCTGTGATAAATTTTCGCCGTACTATATTCTGGGTTGGTGCGTTCTGACTTATAATAACTTGACTGTTTGTGCCAGCAATGTTTATGAGAGAATAAAACACCACAATGATAGGCCAACGTCTTGTATTTCTGGCCCAGCATAATTTGCAGAGAGCTGGTCTACGACATCGACACTGCCTTTAGTTCTATTGTAGTCCAATATCATATCTGATTTCTCTGTTTCTTCATCGACGAAGTCATCACCGTGCATCGATAAAATTAGTAACACATTCTTTCGTTTGTTAGGAATATATGACAGACGAGTACAATCTTCATGAAATCCAAAGATGTTGGATGGGGTAGGCCTGGACTGTCCTTGAGTGAATCGAGGTGGAAGCTGGCGCTTGATTTTTCAAATGGTGCCTAGCAGCATGAGTTTGTACTGACTGGTCAAGATTTCACAGAGCTCAACGCTGGTGAACCAGTTGTCCCCTGTAACGTTTCATTCTCGTCCTGGAAATGGCTGTATTAGTCTCTTCATTGCATTCTTCGGGCTGTTACAGCATACTGTGATCCTTCTGGCTGTTTTCCAACGTAGACTTCCATTTTTTAAGTATAAAATACCTTTGCATCACAAGGCATATATACCTTGATGCCGTACTTGTTAGGTTTCGAAGGTCTGTACTTCCGGAAATCAGCCTTTCCCTTGAAACCTAATAGCATTTCATCAATTGTAACAAACTGACTCAAGCTGAAATATTGTACACACATGTGAACAAATTCGAACAGATCACGAATTGGAGCCAATCTATCTGACAGTAGCCTCTGCTGCCTGGTCTCAATATTGTCAAAACGTATATGGCCAAGTAGGAAAGAGAAACATTGCTAAGACATAACTAGCCGAAAGAGTTCTGGGAAGTTTCCATCTGTAAAGAACAGTTCTTCTAAATTTAACCTATTGGACTTCTTAACTCCACTCAAAATTAGAAGGCCCAAGAGAGCTTCCATGTCATTACAGTCGACCTCACAAACGTGATATTCTTGATTATATTTTCTTTTGCGTGAGTGATAATATGTTAGTTTGTAAATTTTACAATAATTTCCATTATCTCTCGATCAAAGAAATGTCTCCAAACCTCGAGAGGATAGGTCTTTCCTCTAACTGATCCTCTGACACCTGGAAGGTGCGTTATAATATTCTTCTGACTTTTTCTAATATTTTTGGGAGGGGGATAAATTTTCCGCTTTGTGTAATCCCTGCCATAATAAAAGTAGAGTCTTCACATCCGTGATAATAATGACGTCGCAAGGATTCTGCATCCTCATCAGGATTCAAATCTCGTTCACTTTCCGAATTCTCTTCTCGAACTTCCAGCGCGTCCTCTTCGTCATCTTCTGAAGAATCATCATGTTTCCGGTTCAGAATCAGTGGAAACAGTTTCAAGTAGCCTTTGCAATCGTTTTTGTTCTCTTTCATAGCCCATTTTACCTAAAATACAGTAAAATATAAGCTTGAACAAATAGTTCGATAACTCTTGAATATGAACGCAAAAATCATCTCAAGAAATAAGCCATAATAAAAATATACTAATTACCTCATAGGTACACTGAACGTAACGCAAAAAGTGTTGCTGGTCTCGGGAACCATGTCGTAGTGAGTTGTCACAATGGTCAATTTCCCATGACTGGCAATATTAGTTGCACGTGCGGGGTCGCAACAGAGGAAGGTACAACAAAGTACAGCTTCTTAGCCTCAACAGTCGGAAATTTAAATAGCATTGTTGTGAGGCCCGGAACAAGAGACCGTGCCACACTTATGCAGGGTTAAATACAAGAAATACAGAAGTCGTTTACTTTGACGTAAATAGCAGTATGTAATCTCTCCAGCCCTATCTCTGGTTTTTATGAGGTTTATTTTATAATCCCTCTGAAGTGATGTCACATATCTACATGAAATTCCCTACCTCTTTGTTATTGTCATGGAGAAACCAATATGTTGTTAAATTCAAGGATAATTTCAAGGCAATTCCTTGCCCCATGATTATGCTTCTAGAACTGATAGTCATTAATAACAAAAGCATTGACATCACCATAGACCAGCAGAAGCACTGCTGGAACAGATATAGAGGGAATTCTAAGCAGTTAAATTATTCATACATGTAAATTTTACATAATATGATAGTATTGTATGCTTAATCACGTATTTACATAGGTCCCAATGAGCCAGAGCTCAAGTACTGGGAGCAGCAGAAATAACTCTCGAATTTCAAACATAAATAACACAGCAACGCAACACGAAATGTACAAATTTATTGCGCAGTTTAAAAGAGGAATGTTTGCCATTTATGATATCTAGCACCCATATTGGCCACAGCGCTTAAGCAGGTATTATTGTCGATGTGCGTGTGGCCTTGGAGAACACGTGCATCACCTCGTCTCATCAGTCGCTAGCATGGCGTGTTTGAAAGGAACTGGTTCGAGTGTTAAAGCGAATCCATGTGGTAGGCCTCGTGGCATCAGAGAACATCCATGCAGTGAGGCATTCCCTCCTCAACGTAAGCACGCACGTGCTATGCGACTCTCAGATCGCACCGTACGGAGCCTTTTACACACCGCTATGAAGTTCCGTATAAAATGGTGGGTGTGCAGGAACTCTGTGAATGTGATTGGGCCAACCGCAGAGCGTGTTGTGAGACTATCCTGGAAGCTGTGTCAACTGACTCCAGGCTACTGGAAAGTGATGAAGCGCACTTTCATTTGTCGGGCTACGTTAGTAAACAAAATTTTCGGTACTGGTCCGCAACCAATCCTAGACAGAACCTCCACAGCGAATGTGTGACTGTTTGGCGCGCTGTCCTTGATTTTAGAATTGTAGACCCTTACCATTCTGAAGAGAAGGCCAAAACTGTGACAGTAACATCTGCACGTTAAGTACGACTTATGGAATCCTCCTGTGTTGTTTCAAAAAGATGGTGCCACTGCACCTGTGTGCACACTGCCGCAAAGTTTTCTGAATTAGAAAAACCATTTGGTAGTACGTAGCATACGAGTAGTTTCAATAAATGATTGTCGGCCAGCGAATCGCTTCAGGAGAGTCCTGTAAGCGTTCATATACAATTCCGCCAATTGCGATGAAACTTTGGTGAGTTGTTGTGCACACTCCCACCAATTTTTCTGAAAAAGTAAATCCATTTTACATTAGATGGCACACGAGTAGTTTCAACAAATGCTCACATGGTCAGCTGTATGTGGCTTGCTCATGCGTCGGGAAACCTTCGGATTTATTTATATATGCACCAGACAGAAAAACAAAGAATATTGTTTATCCGACGGCACTCCAGTAAACGTAATTGCAATTCAAACACTTATTCTTATTCTTTCTTGGGCTGGCTGTGTGGCTCAGCGGTAATGTTCTCGCCTGCTGCGACCAAAGTTGCAGGATCAAATCCTGGTACAGCCAGTTGGCATTTGAGGGTGCGCAAATGTGAGGGGGCCATGTGGGTAGATTTACTGGCACGAAATTCCATCACCCCGGCATCTCTAAAAGCCGCAGTAGTTAAAAGAGACTTAAAATCAATAACATTATTATCTTCCATTCTTTCTATCTGTCTGTGATTGGCATCGCAATGCATGCCGGGTATAGGCTAGCCAGTATAATATAAAAATAATTTTGTGAAAATTACATATTTCTAAATAGTTGGTATTTGTATATTCCTGTAAATTAGTCTAAAATATTTTTCTTTAAAAACATCTTGATATGGTCTATGAGATGAATAAAGGCTCTTCGCTGAGTGGTTGGAATATGTACTCTATTTATCTTCTTGCTCCAATGGAAATTTTGAAGTGATATGGAAATGTTTACGGTCCTTGATACTATTATCTATGAACAACCTCAACCTCACAAAGATACTCAAACATCCTGTAAGAAAATTACCTCTAGCTCTCAGTCATCCATACAGTCCCAAATGTTCAAGAAACATTAACATTATTTACAGAAAATTAAAAACTATCTACAGTAAACAGAAACCTGGAGACACATAAAATGTGTACAAAAGGGAAAAAATATACAGTAAATGAAAAGCTAGAAAAAAGTACTTCCAGAAATGGGAAAAATTATACATGCGGAAGTGACATTCGAGGATCTAAAAACAAAAGATTGCATTACTTCACTCGCTCTTACATTCAATCGAAAAATCAATCAACTATTCATTCTACCTCATATTCAATCAATATAACAACAAACCAATCAAACTCAAATAGAAATGAACACAATATGCATTACAAAATATTACAGCTCATCTTCTCATATCAGTTGACGGAGAGCCAAAGTGAATATTAGCAGTCCTGTTACTCTTGATCAAACTGTATGTTGACTGCTAGGGGATGAGACATGAATTTTTGTGAACATTAATTCTCAATCTGACCCTATCAAACTTATACTTCAGTTTTTGAAAATCTCACATGCATTGACCAGGAATCGAACCCGGTCCTCCTTGGTGAGAGGCAAACAGCTTTGATTGCTGCACCTCCATGCCCTCGGTATAATTTTAAGGTGGTCTGTCTAATATCACAGCAAGATGGGGTGCACAAGGACCTTTCTGCATATTGTGCTTGCATTAAATTATGGTGTAGGCCTATTTGTTCTAATTTAAGTTAATGACATTCCCCACTTCGTGGCATTCTTTTTCTTCTTCGACTTCGCCTTTTGAGACACATAGGATCACTTTAACCAACCATTCGTTCGTCGACTTGTAGGAACTGTACGAGCCTTGCGGTCCTCCCAGTACTTCTTCATGCGTATTGATCGTCTTGCCTTTTCTTGGGCGGAAAATATTCTTGTTGGAATTTTCTTTGTTTGTGAGTGGACAATGAAAAGTCATATTTTTCTTCGTGGCATTCAATATGAGTATCTAAAATCAAGGCTTCAGGTGCATTGAGGTGGCTGGTAAGGCCTATTATACTCCTCCAGAGCAATGAAGAATGTATTATTATTATTAAAAATAATTCATATTCTGCCTTCTGTGTACGTATTGAGACTTTAGATCCAGATGACTTGGCTGTGCCAAGACATATAATATGGTCTGAGGGCTGAGACTAGATAAACTCAATCTCATGATGCAGAACTGAGAAGAGATGGGTTCAGTTTCCATCTTAGCCAACCTAAAAACTTTTTCCCACCTCTACCGCAGGTAAATGCTGGTGTGGTTCCTAAATTAAGGCCATGGCCACCTCCTTCCAAACCCTAGCCTCCAATAAAAATTCACTTACAGCCTCACAATGACACAGGTTGTCAGACAGATTACACACCAACTACATGGGGTTACATGATCACAATGTCGCAAGGCCCCTTAATGAATGAACAATATTATTAAGAGTGGTATGTTAACTTAATATTTTTCTCTCACTGGTTTGCAATGCACGTGGCTCTACCATTCAATGACAGTTCTCTACTGGGAAAATGACTTCATGAAATTCAATGTTGCTCTTTTTATGGAAATGTTATGTGGATTTTATTTCTTAAAAAAATAGAAAAGAAGAATATAAACTATGTGTAATACAGCATATTCACTTATTTTTGTCCCGATATCATTCCTTCAGAATTCCTTATGCACATCCTGATTCCTTCCAGTATCATATTTCATTCAACAGTAGTTAATTATTTTATGCTGTATAGTGGTTCACGGTGTAGTCACGTCCTAGTTCGTGAACCATGGGCAACAGCTGAGTAGCCTTGTAAGGGGTCCTGACAGTCTGGATACCAGTTACTATGGAATGAGTGGGCATCTTTGACATATTCTGAGTCATGGCCCTCCTTGTGCTTAGGTGGCTAGACTACCCAACTCCCTTGTTTATTCCCTGAGGTGAAACTCGTGAGGCCCTGTGTAAGTAAGGCTAGCAACCTGCTTCACGTGCACTTCTTAAACCTGCTAAAAATGTCTTGAGAATGCCTCGGACCTAAGGGAGTGATCAGGGACTCCTTGGAAACGAACGAGCAATAGATCGGGTATTCGATGAGGTGCTATTAATATCGACGGGGCTTATGGAAGGAAGAAAGTAAAGCTAGCTGAGTCAGCAATTAGGAAGGGATTGGATATTCTAGGGATTAGTAAAGTTCAGATAAAGAGAGCTAGAGAGGAGGAAGTAGGAGATTACAAGGTGTACCTGTCAGGTGTAAAACGAGACAGGGCAAAGTAGGGAGTAGGGTTGTATGTCAAGAGAACCTTAGAGTGTAACATCGTTTTTGTGAGGTATGTAAATGAACAATTAATTTGGATAGATTTGGAAATGACAGGATTGTTTCAGTATACGCTCCAAATGAAGGGGCTGAATATGACGAAGTAGTCAGATTTTATGAGGCTCTGAGTGATATGGTAGTGCGAGTTGAACAATAAAGATAGTGTAGTACTGATGGGAGATTTCAATGCTAGAATAGAAAATAGGACCGAGGGGTATGAGCAGGTAATGGGTAAGTGGGGTGATGATAGAGAAGCGAACACCAATGGAGAATATTTACTAGACTTATGTGCTAACATGGGGTTAGCTGTTGCGAACTCATTCACGAAGCACAAGGAGATTCACAGATACCAAGTCGATAATACACTATATCATTACTGACTTTCAATTTATAATGTAATGAGAGCAGCCAATGGCCAAAATATACATAATCAGTTAGTACAAAGTCGTAAAAGAAATCTTCAGCACTACTGCTTTTCAATACAAAGTTCTCAGTCTTTTGTGCAAAACACTCTTGGGGAATCTCCTCGTTTATGACACTTCATTTTTTTTTATATCGTATGGCCTCGGGTGCCTGGTGCAAGCTTTGTTAATTGACACCCAGAGGGTAGCTCGCATGTCGAATTTCGTCGTTCCTTTGAACGCTATGAAAGTCGAGGAGGTTAGATATCTAAACTCCTTGACACTACAGCGCTTTCAAGTAGAGAATGGAGGAACTTTGTATGACGTGATATCTTTCACATTTTTCATTGCACTTTTCACATTCGCAGTCCTTGGCAGGGTTTTGGTAAGTCTTCTTTCGACATTGTAATGCAAACCATGGAGCCTGGTGGGCATGTGTCGCAACTCATAGTTTGCCCTACTCCAGCCTCTTGACGTCATGACAACTGACTTTCAATTAAGAAATTGTTAAGGAATTGCAGGGTATTTTTTACTGAAACAGACCACAAACTGATATGGTGTGATCTATTTGCAGATGGATTATAGTTGGAAATCTTCTGGATAAGGAACTTGGCAGAAATATATTGATATGATTGATGAAATATTCCAAAGAGTAGAGGGTAAAGAATTACAACACAATGAAAACGAGAGGTCAGAGAACAAGGATGTCTTGGGAAAATTGGGTAGACAGAAAAAAGCACACATCCTGGTGAAATGGCATAGTGAATTTGGCTTGTAAATGTCAAAGAATGCTTAAAAAAATGGCTCCGAACTAAGAATCCAGCAGACAGCTTTATACAATAGAAAGGAACAGACCAAACAAATAATAGTACAGCTAAAAGGAAATGAGGGGGGAAATTCTAGGCCAAGTGGCAGGAAAGCTTTTTTGGTGTGTTATAAAGAATCTTAGAAATGGAAGGAAAAGAGAAGTGAAAAGTGTCAGGATAATTCAGGGGAACACTTCGTAAATACTAAGGTAGCATTGGGAGGAGGGGGGCAACAGTACCTTGAAAATTTGCTAAATGTAAATGTGGCAGATTTTGAGATTATGCAGGAGGAGAATAAGAACAGCATTCACTGTTGTGGAATTAGGGAGGGTGGTTACAAAGCGGCAGGGATCTGCAAAATTCAGCCAGAAATGGCAAAGTATAGTGGGAAAGCAGGGATGAAATGGTTGCATAGGATAATAGAATTGGCATGGGAATTAGGAAAGGTACCCTCTGACTGGACAAAATCAACCCAATTTAAAGCAAGGTAACAGGAAAGATTGCAACCATTATAGAGGCATTTCTTTGATAAGTGTCCTGAGCAAAGTGTACACAGGTATTGTAGAACGGAGAGAGTGATAATTGGACGAGAGTAAGATGGATGAAAACCAGTGTGGCTTTAGACCACAACGAGGATGTCAAGATCAGTTTTTTAATATTTGCCAAGTTATTGAAAATGCTATGAGAGGAATAGACGTTTGTGTTTTGTAGATCTAGAGAAGATGCTGAGCATCCTGAGGGATTATGGTATCGAGGGAGGGCTGCTACAGGCAATCAAAAGTATTTATATTGATAATCAGGATGCAGTGAGAGTTTATGGTAGGATTAGTTATTGATTTGAAGTTATTACAGGAGTGAGGCAGGGCTGTAACCTCTCACCTCTACTGTTTATTATGGACCATTTGCTGAAGGGCGTTAACTGACTGGGCGGGACTCAATTAGGTGGAAACCAGGTAAGTAGTCTGGCTTATGCTGAAATGTAGGGAAAATGACATGGAAATCAGCATTTCAAAAACAGGTTACGTCTGTAGGGAAGAAATGCAAAAAATAGAATGAAAAATGAAAATCCACAGCCTGCTTCCAGTCTCCGACCGGGTCAGGAATGGAATGAATGAAGCCCCCATCTAGCGGCGAGGATATGAACTGTGCCGGCTGCCGAGGCCTGACGCACTCCTCTGGGGCAATGATTAAATGAATGACAGAGCAAAAAATAGAATGCTGGATAGGAATTAAATTGAAGTAGGTAAACCATTTTAAGTACTTGGACTGTATATTCTCTCAGGAAGATAGTATGGTGAAAGAAATTGAGTTGAGATGCAGAAAAGCCAATGCGGTGAGTTCTTGGTTGCCATCCACAGTATTCTGCAAGAAAGAAGTTAGTAGAGCTATGAAACTATCCCTATATCGCTCAGTATTTAGACCGACCTTGCTGGATGGAAGTGACAGCTCATGCATAAGCTAGAGGTAACTGATATGAGGGTAGCACGAATGATTGCTAGGAGAACTGTGAGCATTGGCAGGGAGGTACTCATAATTAAGAGATAAAGACTAAGCTAGAAATGGACACGCTAAATGAAGCTGTTCGTATGAGCCAACTCAGATGGTGGGGTCATATGAAGAGAAGGGGGAGAGGAGTTCAGCTGTTGAGGGTAAGTGAGGTAGAGGTAGTAGGTGTGGTTAGATTCAGTGTTGAATGGTGTAGAAGCAGAGAATGTCACAGTGTTAACTGCTAATAGGGGATCTTGGAGGTGACATGTCCGCAAACAGAGGCTTGCAGGCTAGACAGGATGCTGAAAGGCAAAACAGTTTCAAATTAATGTGTAGTATTGGCAAGGGCTTTAGTTTGCTGTGTGCTCCTTTCTTGATATGCTGATAATACAGTGTAATAATGTAATCTCTAAGTTTCGTCAATACCTGAGGTGACCTAAACAGTTGTTTACTTGAGGCCATTTATGTTCTCGTACCATTGGATTAAGGGATTGCATATCTTATATCCCTGCCAACGGGCTAGAAGCAATCTCACTACTGCTAACACTGGTGGCAACTAAACCACACTTCTACCTGTCTGGTATTATAATATAACATACTACTATGGAATAGATGATCGACTTACTTGCAACTAGTGTTCCAAGGCCATGGGTTCATAGCTCGTCTTCAGCTAAGACTTATGATATAAAGGAACCTATTTGAACCCGTACAACATTTAAAAGCCTCTTCAATGGCATTTGTCAAAATCCAACCTCCAAACTATAATAAAGAAAAAGTAATTTTCTGTCACATATTACGATTACCAGGGACCAGGATACTCAGACAGCTATTCCAATACTTTTGGAAAAGTAAAACCAAAAATCATTGGTTCAAAGAAGTCCTAGATGATCTAGATCAAGGCCATCCAGTCATTGTGCTCTGAGAGCGTGGCCGCGCTCGGGGAGCACTGAGCAATCAGACTAGCACTCCTCCCCCTACCACCACTACACTGTGGCAGCGAGGAGGCATGAGACAGACGTGCGCTGACTGAATATGTACGTAAAGTCGTGCGACCGACGCCATTTGTGGGATTGTTGACATCATACTGATACTGCTCTTTTGCCACTAAAAAATATACCGCATATACAAATCTAATGGCACTCCGATGTATGGAATGTGCAGGAAACGAACACAAGTGTTAAGTAAAGAACATTGTGATCTATTCCAAACTAAAATTCGAACATATTAGAGAGGAAAATTCAACAACATTTTACCAATATGAACAAATAGTACAGACCTTGAGTGACTTTTTCTCCGTCGTTTTTACGAGCTTTTAGTTTTGGAGAATACAATCTTCTCCAATTTGGGTACAATATTTCTGGACACAGCTATTCGTAAACATTTGCGCTAGTTTCTATCGCTCAACGTCACACGATGCTTACGTTTGGTAAGCTTAAGAACCGCAAAGAAACACCCACAAATGTAAGTTGAGCCGAACATTGACAGAACTTAACATGCATATTTATAAAAAAGGGGGTATTCTTCTTGCGGAAAGCTGGTGCTTCACCACTCCTTTTTTTTGTATGATGTTCATTCATGACCACTGCAAAACTGATTTACTTACACGCCGTTAACAAAGTGCATTGGACTAGACTGATTCAGTGAACACTACCGACTGATGGATCGGCTGCTCACTTTGGCGCGACGGGCAGACCGCTCGCTTAGCCAAGCTCCTCCCACCACAACCGAAACTACCATCCACCAAAGCTCTCGGAGCACTGGCTTAGAGCGCGGCCGGAGCCCTGTGTGGATGGCCCTGATCTAGATGAATTAGGCTTGACAATGCAACAAATTGAACACTGGGAAGAGAAGAGGATCCTGAGAAACAAAGACGTGAGACCTAGTCTAAAAACTTCTATACGCAAACAATACACCATAACGGATGAAGAACGGGCTGCCAGGTCAGACAGAATGAAACAGTTTTGGGAGAAGAAGAAGAAGAAGCCAAATTTGTAACTAATATTCCTAAGACTTGACTGTATATAGATTGATTATAGTGCTCCAATCACTCCCTAGGGGTTGCATGACTTTGACGTGGTGGGAGTGCTTGCGTGATCTATTGATCCTTTGGGCTATGCCGGTGGTAGCATAGCTACTGGTAGGACCTTCCTTGCCGGACAGGCAAGATCCAGACTAAAAAGCAACTCAGAACCCTCAAGTCCTCAACAGCAACGAAGGCGGAGAAGATGGTCTTCGGTACGGCGGAGCTGACGGAAGAGGCAGCCCAGCTGACCAGGGTTAAGATGTCAGGACCTCCACTGCCTTGTGAACAGAAGTGGGAACTTCAAAGTCTAAGGGAAGAAACCCTGACAGAAAATCAGTAGGCCTGGATACTTAAAAGGCAGCCCCTTCTCCAGGCTTTGGGTGCTGAAGGCCAATAACATACAAACCCGAGATTACCCTTATTACAGAAACAGAAATGAATAGAAGCAGGATGGATAAAACGGATTGGACCTTTAGCATGAAATCAGACACAAGAATTGGAATTTGGAACGTACAAACAATGTGGGTGACAGGTAGACAGGCCGAAGTATCTAGGGAGATGAAGCGCTACAGGTTGGACTTACTAGGTTTGAGTGAGATGAGATGGAGTGGGTTCGGGGAGATAAGGACCCAGGAAGGGGACACGTTGTTGTAGGCCTACTCAGGATCAGAAGGAGAACATAGAGAGGGTGTTGTTTTACTGATCACACAAAAGACAAGGAGGAGCTTGATGGAGTGGTATCCAGTCTCAAAAAGGATAATAGTAGCCCGATTTGCATCAAAAGTTAGACCAAACTCAGTGGTGCAATGCTATGCAACAACAGAGACAGGAAAAGAAAGAAAAGAGCAATTTTACGGCCAGTTACATCGAACCTTGATAAAAGTGAAGAAAATGGATATAGTGGTCGTGATGGGAGACTTGAATGCGAAAGTCGGAAGTGATAATCAAGGAATAGAAAATATAATGGGGAGATATGGTATAGGTACTAGAAATGAGAATGGCGACAAACTTATTGAATTCTGTAGCAACCATAGTTTGGTGACAGGAGGTACAATCTTTCCTCATAACAACTGCCATAAAGTGACTTGGTTGTCCCCGAACCATATAACGGAGAACCAGATTGACCATTTCACTATAAGCAAGACATGGCGAACTTCCCTGTTGGACGTGAGGAACAAGAGAGGAGCAGATGTGGGAAGTGACCATCATTTAGTGATAGCTACGCTCCTATTGAAGATAGCAAATATTAGGCACATTCATCAAAAGGGGAGGATATTGTATTGTATTGTATTGTATTGTATTGTATTGTATTGTATAAGGTACAACCTCGATAAATTAAAGGATAAGGAGGTGCAACAACATTTGTCACAAGAGTTGAGAAACCCATTTCAACAGCTGAGAGAGGAAGAAGAATGAAAGGATATTGAACATAACTGGAAGAACATAGAGACTACCTATATCAATACATGTGAAAAGGTTTTAGGCAAGAGAGAGAGGAAGGGAGGAATGGGTTACTTCTGAGACATGGGAAACAGTGAACAGCAGGAAGGAATATAAGAAAAGACTTAACAATGCAAGGACACAAGAATAGAAAGTACAAGCTAGAACAGATTTCAACCAACTTAACAAAATAGTGAAGAGGAGTTTTCGACTTGATAAAAGAGTATTTATCAATAATTTAGCAACACAAGCAGAGATGGCAGCACAAAACAACGATAGTAGGATCCTATATCACATAACCAAAAAATTAACAGGAAAGTTGGGGCAGATGACCTCGTAGTTCCACCCCTTAAAACAAAAATATCTAACTAACAGGAAAGTTCTCTAGTTTTGATAAACCTGTGAAAGCCAAAGATGGGAGATTACTCTCTACACAAAAGGAAGAACTAGAAAGATGGAGAGAACATATTCTGGAGAAGAGCAGGAATATAGGGCTATAAGCACAGAACCACCGTCAAGAACAGAGATACAAAAGGCAATAAACAACTAAAGAACAGTAAGGCGGCAGGTATGGACAACATTCCATCGGAAGCCTTGAAAGTAGATATGGACACTACAGTTGAGATTTAGCTCCCATTTTTTTTGAGAAGCTCTGGGAAGAACAGAAGATTCCTACAGACTGGAAGAAAGGACTATTGATCAAGCATCCGAAGAAAGGAGATTTATTGGAATGTGACAACTGGAGAGTGATTACTCTCATTTCAATCCCAAGTAAGGTACTCTCGCAAGTAATTCTAGAAAGGATAAAACAGAGAGTTAATTTAAGGCTGAGGAAAGTACAAGCAGGATTTAGAGAAGGCTTTTCTTGTAGAGACCGGATCAATACGCTGCGCATAATTATAGAACAATCAACGGAACTGCAATCGTCACTGTACCTACTATTCGTTATTTCGAAAAGGCGTTTGATAGTATAATGAGAGAGAAGATTTGGCAAGCCATGAAAGAGTTTGGGATTCCAAAGAAAATTATAAATATTACTCAAGAAATGTATGAGAATTACGACTGTCAAGTTTTGTCGGAGCCCATTCCAGTAAATACAGGAGTTAAACAAGGATGTTTTCTGACTCCAATACTGTTTCTCATGGTGCTGGATCTTATCAAAAAGAAAGCAATGAATTGCCGAAGAGGTATCCAGTGGGGACTAACAGACAGGTTGGAGGATCTGGAGTTCGCAGACGACCTGTGCTTGCTTGCCAGCAGTTACAAAGATATGGAAGCAAAGCTGAATGATTTAAGAACTGAAGCATCTGAGGTGGGATTGAAGATCAATGGAAGGAAAACCAAGGAGATGCGCCATAATAATCAAAATAAGGTATCATTATTTCTCGGGAATCAAGAGATCAATCAAGTCAAACAGTTTTGCTACCTGGGAAGTATGGTCACCACTGTGGGAGGTACTATGGAGGATATAGGAAATAGAATAAATAAGGCTAAAAGAGCATTCGCAATGTTGGGACCAATCTGAAAAAAAAGGGAACTTAACACCTATACCAAACTTCGCATCTTCAATTCAAATGTCAAGTCAATATTGTTAGAAATATGTAACCCAACAGGTGATCTATGGTTTAAATTAAGCACCATGAAGCGCAACGCCATTGGTGGCGGTTCTATTTACGAGAATGTTCTCGTTGATTCATTTGTCTCCTTTTGTATACATACGCCTGTATGTTACCTAGTCGTTCAGTTCGTATTAAATGTTCATCCTGAATATACGCCCAGTCTTCATTCCCCTGCCATATACTTCTACAAATTTTGCTCTACGGGTGTGAAACTTGGAAGACCAACAAACAACTCATTAACAGACTCTAAATATTTGTGAATAGATGCTTGAGGAATATCCTGAGGATATAGTGGCCACAAGTTATCTCCAATGAAGAGCTATGGAGAAGAACACAGCAAGCACCCATTTATATTGAGATGCGTCGTAGGAAATGGAAATGGATTGGGCTTACATTACGACGAGATGGAGACAACATAGCAAAACAAACCCTGGAATGGAATCCACATGATAGTAGGCGAAGAGGCAGACCAAGGAACACTGGAGGAGGAGTGTAATAACAGAAAAAATGGAGAAAGGAGTGAAGACCTGGAACGAGATTAGGAGGATGGTGCAGAACAGAGTCTGATGGCGGAAATTCATCGATGCCCTATGCTCCACTTAGGAGATAAAGAAAAAAAGTCAACTAAATCAGTAAGTCATAGTGCTCCAATGTGGGCATAAAATAAATGAGGAAAAAAAAAGTAAACTACTTGCTATCAATAAAATGAACCTGATGTCTTCACTATGGTTACTAAGAGGTTCCAATGAAAAAAATAACAGATGGAAGTTGAATATACACATCCAAGGATCACATTATGCCTATTTTTAATTTGTAAAACCTTTCATTGCCATTAAGTCTACATCAAAAAAATGATGATAATCTGTAGAATTATTATTCTTGTATCAGAAGCATACATATTAAACACAGCTATATTATTTTTGCCCGCCACTTCCAATGCTTTTTCTGTTCCTTGATGAAAATCGTCTTCTGTACAGGAGGCTGGATATAGTCGACATTGAAGCCCACTCCTATCTTGATCAGTGTAGTTTACCAAATTATTCTGTGGAATGAAGTGCAAGTATAGTACAGTAATGTCACTCATATCCATTTATGTTTTATGGGTCATATACCAAGTCATCATCATCTACCTCGTTATGGCAAAAGTACTGCCCGCGCATTATATCTCTGCCGGCGACGTACGTCATCACTTCCAGGAAAGGTCTATCGACTGTACTAGCCTCAGCAAAAACATTTCTAAAATCACTATTGTATTTATAATTATTATTGACATCGCCATGAACAGTTCTCCTTAATACGTACTGGTCAAAGTCGTCGTAACAGTATTACTTCTCGCACGAGTTTTATCAGGAGTTGCAAACGAGTTCGATTCTCCTTCATCAATATCGCCCAACTCTCTCTTTATAAACAGCACTGTTCTTTTAGATACACCTTTTAGATAGCCTGTGCTTGGTTAACAGGAATATTGAAATCACCGCAAGCCGCTTCATTTTCCATGAATTTTAGTACATTAGCCACCATCTCCCTACTTTGGCTGTTCAGTTTCTTGGTTTTAACTTTAGAGATGACAGGTGCCATCTTTAACTTTACTTAAAAATGTAACTTAAAAAAATAACACCAGCTTAACACATTAAATAATAAAAAATAAGTCAACCCCTGGCACTATCCAGCCCATGACGGGCTAAGGCCGACCAAGCGACCGCTGCCCAGCCATACGGCCTGCAGATATTGGGGTGACGCGTGATCAGCGCGTCGGGTCCCCTCGGTCGTTAATCTTGGTTTTCGTGATCGGGGCGCTGTCTCACTGTCAGACAGCTACTCAATTGTCCTCACGAGGCTGAGTGCACCCCGTTCTAACCCTCACATCAGTTTTAAAATCCCTGACGGAGCCAGGGATCGAACCCGGGGCCTCCGGGTGAGAGGCAGGCGCGCTACCCCAACACCACGGGGACGGCACATTAAATAATGCAAAAAAATAATTCAACGGTACTGCCGAACTACATACACTGACAATAGTCTGGCAAGTACGAGGGCTGTTTTTTAATTAAGGGCCGTTTTTTTTATTTAAAATTAACCGAACATTTTATTTTGAGACCACATTTATTTTTAGGTTTTACAGACCTTCCTCTATTTTTCTACTTGGTTGCCTTGTTTATTTTGGCACTTGTCATACCTTAAAACTAAGTTCTAAAATCCCTCTGCATAAAAGTTTGCCGCCTGCTCTGACAACCAAGAATTCACACTTGAGGAAAATCCATTGATAGAGTGGTTATCATGAATCTTCGGTCCTCGTGAATTTTCGTGTCAATTGCAGTCAACAAGTCATCTGAGATCACAGACCTGAGCGTTCATCGTCATGAAGTATCACAGATGGTACCTCACAAGCGGCGGGCGAATCAATAATCTTGAACATTGTAAAGATGCACAGTTCAGCGTACAGGTTAGCTACACAGTTGCAACTGACGCCTGCTTGTTCGCCAAGGATGCCGGGAGGATGCGTGCACGCTTGTTGCGGAGTGCGTACTGACTACGGGCTTTGAAAAAAAACGGCCCTTACTTAGATAATAGCCCTCGTACTAATGAAATGTGCTGACTGCATCAGGCTAAGTCGGCCGAGTATACCGTATTGTATCGTCCAGGCGCGGAT
Source organism: Meconema thalassinum (assembly GCA_946902985.2). Classification (NCBI taxonomy): domain Eukaryota; kingdom Metazoa; phylum Arthropoda; class Insecta; order Orthoptera; family Tettigoniidae; genus Meconema; species Meconema thalassinum. The sequence goes on from OX336397.1 coordinate 123,487,452, forward strand.
TCAAGGGGGGGGGGGGTCACGGGGGTCATGACCCCCCCAAACGGGGACCAAATTTTTTTGCAAACTCAAAAAACAAAAACACAATAATCAGACAAATAAAACTTAACGAATTTTAATTGAAAAACAGGTTTATTTTTCATTTTATACAATACTGAAAATATCTTGATTGCAATTATTATGTTCTGTTACAACTGTACATATTTACAACTTCATACCTCTTATATAAAAACGATTATTTATATAACAAAATCAACTCGTCTATTTTGTTTAGCAAACCTTGTGATTACCGAATCGATGTCTATAGTGATGTCACGATGAATGTGCAGCAATGCACGGAAAGGAATTTGGGGCTTTTTACACACCAAAAAATTTTGCCCACGTCCAAACTGCAAGCTTGGTTGGCAATTTAAGCTATGACTTTCTCCCTCTGTCGGTACCAACTCGACTTGCCGAAACTGTAACGTACCTTGATACTTTTCTCGAAGCTCGATGTAAAAGTCGCAAAACACGCCGTTGCAATTTGTACGAATATTTTTGGTGCACTAAATGCATCAAATTTCTATCCATGTAGCTTGCAAAAAAATTGGTCTGGTTTTGTACGTTTGGTTATTTTGTGATTGCGTTCGTTGTTAGTGATACCATTTTTCTGAACAATTTCGATTCTGTGCCCTCTCCCCAAAGCCAAACTCTAGATCCGCGCCTGGTATCGTCAAAACTCCCGAGCCCCAACATGAGGGGTAATGTCACGTAATAAATAGGAGTAGAGAAATTGACAGGTCGATGACACTTCATATTCTTAGAAATACAACGGTCGTCAGAGGCAGAGATATAATGCACGGACAGTACTGAAGTTAATGAACAATTTAATAATTTGTAAATACATTTAAATTATAAGTGTTGATCATGAAGTTGAAGTTTGTAGTTTTACGTGACCGTTAATCTTGCGATCATGAGCCACAAGGCCCTCTTTTTACGTGGAATCCGAACCACAACACATGGCATTTAAACTTTGAAAATCTCACGTGCATTGACTGGGAATCGAACCCGGTTCGCCAAGGTGAAAGGCCAAGAGCTTGACCGCTGCGTCACCACACTTCTTCCCCACCCCTCCTTCCCCTTGCCCCCCCACCCCCTCCTACAGGGAGTATTCTCCTGAAAAAAGAAAAAAAGACATTTCTAGGAGACTTACTGTGGGATTTGAACCCTTCTACCTTGCACATTAACGAGCCATCAGTCCAGGTCAATAATAATATCTAGAATAGTAACACTGTATATTGTTTTTTGAATGGAAGAAAGCATATTTTATTGAAAGTATTTTAAAATATTATTTTGTATCTAAAATACATTTTGGGAGTATTTTGCCTATCTCTGACTATACTACCGGTATGTTAGTAGCCTGCAGTGGGCTTTTTATTCCAGAATTGGATTTCCACACTAAGTTTGACTGCGATATAATGACAACGGTTCAATGATTGTTACCTGTTCGAAGCAAAGTAGGATACATTTTCTTATTGTTTATTTAGGATAAATGAATACATCCACCCTCTCGTTGGGCCTGGTGTGGTAGCTATGTAGAGATAAAACGGTTAGCTCAGGAGAGGACGCCATGGAGATCTGCATCTAACCAGTCAAAAGACTGAAGACACACACAGCACGTGGTAGTGTAGTAGTCATTATGCTGAGGGTTAGGAAAGAGGTGGATCCGGGCTTACGTTAGGAAGCATTCTGGCATGCGCCTGGAGTAGATGTGGGAAACCACTGAAAACCACTTCCAGGATGACTGAGGTGGTAATCGAACCATTCTTTCTTCAGTTTTGCCTCTCGAGGCTGAGTGTTCCAGCCCTGATACCAGAATTAAAATTTCTTGACAGGGCCGGAAATCATACCCAGACCTCCAGAGCGACAGCCAAGAATGCTAGCTGCTACAAGTAGGGCGGCAAAAATCTACAGCAAAGTTGTACGATGTCGGATCGTGAAAGATCTCTCGTATTACATTTGGTGATTAGGGTCTAAAATTAATTAAATCTCAGTCACATGTAGCTCAGTAGAATTCAGGTTTTCACTACCAGATGGGTGTTAAACAGAACGTTGACATTGGAGTTTAGAACGCCTCAATGGATTCAAGTCAAAAGGTCTACAACAGGTAGCTGAGACCATAGGATAATGATGATTATTATTAGGAGGAGTAGTAGTAGTAGTAGTAGTAGTAGTAGTTGTCCTTGTATGAGTAATCCACAGCGTTTCATTGAACTCCATTACCAGAAGGAGGAGCTGGATGTTCAGAGATCGAAAGTTTTAATCCCGCCACTAACAGAGGCATAAAAGCCCGGCACAATGAAGTGGAAGGAATGCCGTGCTTAGCTGTGGTCCCCCGGTCACCAACCCACGCCCTACTATTTTTTAGCCCTTGGGAGAGATACAAGAGATATGAATGTGGGAGATGTGTAGGAAGTTTGTTAGGATATGGATCTTTTAAAGACACGGGCATACTGAAATACCTTGACCGTGAATAGTAATGAGATTCAGGTGAGCTTAGGGCTTTTCACGATATGGTATGATTAACGGTAGAATAACTATTCTCCCAAAGAGTGAGTCAGTCCTGACCGTCCTGGCCTATAAAAATAGCAATATTCAGTCCGAGCTGCAGCTGAGACAATTCAGCGGCCCTACGCTGCAATAAACAGAACACTGGTAGTGACCTACTCTTTATCTCTGCTATAATACAGTACATCTCAATGTAGAAACAACCAATTGGGATGGCAGTTTATAGAAATTCTACTTTGGGGAATGCCAAGATCGTTATGTGTAGTGTTTGTCCAATAGCATATGTTATTCTTGTAAAGTTTTGTAGTGTGTGTGTGTATTTGTAACTGAGGCTAGGAGTTAGGAATCATCCCGACATTTCCATGGAGTAGAAGTGGGGAAACAATGGAAAATCACTTCTAGGATATCTGAGATGGGAACGGAACCAACCTTCTCTCGGTTTTGCCAATCAAGGTAGAGTGTATTTCGTTCTAGTCCTCAAACCACCGGTTTGAGGCCTGCTTAATAGACTTGGTGTTTGTCTTTTTCTTATTATGTAAGATTGTTTTTGTACGACCTTTATCATAATACCAATAGAAAATTGAGGCTGGCTGCGTAGCTCTGTAAGACCTGATAGCTAAATTACTGTATCTCTATAGAAATGAATGTTACCTGATAGTATATTAGGTATCCATAGGCTACAAAAGAATGTTTGTTTGTTCATCTTTTATCCGTTCATATACCATTCATCCCATTGTGATGAAGCTTTAGTGAGTTGTTGTGCACACTCCCATGACGGTTTCTGAATAAGGAAATCCACTCTACAATAGATGGCGCATGAGTCGTTTCAACAAATGATCTTTTCTGAATTGCGCGCACACCCGCGAAGTAAATCCATTTCATAATAAGTAGCACGCGAATCATTTTAACAAATGAGTGTAGGCTATTTCATACAGTTTAGCGGCAGTTTCTGTGTTTTCGTTGTATGATTTTCTCAATGTGTTCCAATACCAACCTCCGATTGCGATGATACTTTGGTGAATTGTTATGCTCATGCCCACAAAGCTTTCTGAGTTAGTAAATCCATTTTTCAATTGGTGATGCACGAGTCGTTTCAACAAGTGAGTGTTGCTGCGCAAATTATTCCAACAAATTAAATTTGGTGAGTTGTGGGCAAGCACGTGAAGTCTTCTGTATAAGCTGGGCCCGGATAATTTTGTGCTTAACTTTTCGTAAATATGTATTTATATGCTTAGTGGAAAATATATGATAGGGGTATCCAAAATATGTTTGTAAATTTGTCATATTTATGTCCCCCAGTTACTCAAAATAGTTGAAACGTACAGCTGCTTGAATAATCCAGTCGACAGTACAAATATTCCCACTTAACAGTGTACTGTGTCAGAGTAATAGTTCTTACGCAGTGTTGACTCGTCAGGGAGAGGAAGTTCGACGTAGGCCTACATTTCTAACGTACCATGTAGTACTGGATGCTGCAATTTATTTAGTGGTATATCAGCCGCAAGAAATGCATGACAAATATCTTGTTAGAACTGGCTGTTTGATGGACCATGTCTCACATCTCGCAGTTTGGGAAGCAAACGTTGTGTCGCTTCTTTAACGATGCACATTTCACGTTTTGCTGTGTAAATTGCAAACGCATGTCTGCCGCTACAGGTTCTTCACAAATGTTACAAAATAATACAGTTCTGTCAGTCCCATGAAGGGCCTAGGCCTACCAAGCGACGAGCCATTTGGCCTCAGATATTGGGGTGATGCATGATCAGCACATCGGGTACCCTCGGCCGTTAATCCTGGTTTTCGTGACCGGGGTGCTGCCTCACTGTCAGACAGCTACTCAATTGTCCTCACGAGGCTGAGTGCACCCCGTTCCAGCCGTAATGTCGTTTCTGAAATGCCTGACGGAGTCGGGAATTGCGCGCTACCCCAACAACACAGGACCGGCCTAATTTAATTTTATTGTTACATACCGAATTTGATCATAATGACATTTTGTTTTTACATATTTTTGCCTTTTTAAATGTAAAAAAATACATATTTTGTCTCTTTATTTTACATATTTGATCACAATGAGATCTTCTTCTTCTTCTTCTGTTTCTATGGCCTCATTGGACCACTTCAGTCAATCATTCCTTGGTCCTCTTCTTCAGTAATTCCTTTCCGAGTTGCCCAGTAGCTTTTCATTCACTCTGAACTTCTCAGGCGTTCCTCATCTGTAAATACCCTTTTTATTGTATTAGGTTTGTCTACTTTTGCCTGAAATCTAATTTTTATATCTTTCATTTTTTTTTAAATTGTTTTGTTTTGCAAGTCATACAAGGTTATTTCTAATTCTTTTATATCTTATCTAATTTCCTTAATCCACCCTACTTGTTGTTTCATATTCCAAAGTTTCACTACAATTTTTCTAGATAATCTGGTTTTCAGCTCATAATGAGACCAAAAAAAGAAATCCGTTTCTTCCGTATAGTATCTGTATATCACTTCATTTGGTACTATCTGCCACTGTACATCTTTCTGATATTTTTTATTTATGCATGTTCTAGCTATTCTTCTTTCTACTTTTAAAATTTTGTGGATTCTGTTTTTCTGAGTAACTTTAAAAAGAGTTTCGCTTCCATATGTCACCTCTGGTTGAACCACCGTCTTGTAATGTTTTAATTTTGTTGCGATTGATAGACATTTTCTTTTATATGTAGACCATGTTTATTTTTGGGCTTTTATCATTTTATTAGTTCTTTCTTGCCGTGCAGGTTTCTCATTCAAGTCGTAAGTTATAATTTCTCCTACGTATTTACATTCCTTCACTATTCTAACTTTCTTGTTATTTACTGTTATGTGATTGATTACAAGTGGATTTGCTACCATTATCTCAGTCTTTTCAAATGATATCTGAAGTCCAATTTTTTGTGCTATATTTTGTAGGCTTATTATTTGATTTCGGAGGAGTGTGAGAAGCATGTTATGGAGCAAGGCTGTCCCTCAGAACAACAAAAAGATCATATATCGGACGTACTATGTCCCTATCCTGATGTATGCCTCGGAGACCTGGGTTATGAAAGGAAGGGAGAAGAGTAAAATACAGGCCAGTGAGATGAGGTTCTTGAGAAGCAGTATTGGAGCTACAAAGATGGACAGAATAAGAAATGAAAGGACCTGAGAATTAATGAAGGAGGAAATATTACAGGATGGTAAGGTGAGTTGGGGTAAGTGCATACCCAAAAAATGCAAGTGCAACTTTGATTTTTAAATGCATCTAAACTAGTTGCAATACCAAAACAAGACTTTTCTGCATATTGACTGGTTAATTGTGTGTGACTGATGCATCTTGAATGTTTGCTTCGAGAATGTATATTCCATTAGGAAATTAAATATCACTATAATGTCCAGGGTATGCACTTGCCCCGTGATGTGGGGCAAGTGTAACTCTAGCCTATATTCTTCCATTAAATGTTTCACACATAATCGCGGGGCACGTTCGTGTTCTCTACTTATTAAGCTATTAGATGCATATTTCAGAATTTATAAAGTTATGTTTTCTATTAAATTCTTCACCTTAGAATGTTGGGGTGTGTAAGATGCAAAATTACAGCCATTGGAAAACATCACAAGAATATAAAAATTAAAGACAAAAACTGGCGTTTACTTACATTTTATTAGTAGGTACGTTGCTTAGGGTTCAACACAATTTATTAACTTAACAGTAACTAAAAACAAATTGTAAAATCAAGTTAAGTTATACCAAATAAGTACAAGGAAAATAAATGTCGACAGAAGATACACTGTATCAAGGCACATTAAAAATTGTTTATCAAATTTTTAAAATAAAGAAACGAAAATTAAACATTGTCACTAACAGTAGATATTCATTTAAATAACAACATGATGTGTTTAAATCTCCTTATTAATAAATCAAAAGTAAGTTTCATTCGTGGTCCATCATAAAAAATCGTCAAATTAAGTTTCACTATTACCCATTCACTGAATGTTGTTCTGAGTAAAGGAAATGGGAAACAACAGTTTTCCCCTGCGGTCTACAGATGGCGGAGGGATAATAGACACTATTTCGTCTTCTAAAATATCACTGATATCTTCATTGTCTGGATACGCACTTGCCCCGTTGGGCAGGGACGAACTTACCCCGCATACTTGTTCTGACGGGGCAAGAGCAACCCCTCATGTTTTTGTAATTAGTTACGTGGTATTTCTATGATTAAATATGTTTATGAAAAGAGTATACTTATAACTTTAGGAAAAAGAACTCTCAAAAAATAACTAGGTATGGTTGGGGAGACAGAAAGACAAAGACAATGATTGATCTTATCCTGGTGGAAAAGGATAAACGAAGACAACTGGTAGATGTGACGGCTATGCCAAGAGGAGATTTTGAAGGAGACCATAAAGTGGTGATAGCCAAATTAAGGCTGGGAAAAATCACAAACCTTTTGGAAAAGAGGGAAAGAAAAATAACGGTGTGGAAGCTAAAAGGGTGGGAGACAATGGACTAGTTCCAAGAGGATTTAAAAAAGGAAGTTCCCAAAGATGAAGCAAAAAGTGTAGAAGAGGAATGGGCATGTTTTAGGAATGGTTTTGTGAAGTGTGCAGTAAACACCTGTGGAAGATTATCAAGGAAGAAAAAGGAAAGGGAGACTCCTTGGTGGAACGACAGGGTAAAGGAAGTTGTTAAAGAAACGCAAATGGCATGGAGGAAGTGGATAGGCAGTAAAAATGCAGAGAAATTACAAAAATATAGAGAAGCAAAGAAGGCATGCCAAAAAATTGTACAAGAAGAAAAACAGAAAAGTTGGGAAAGATTCACAGAAACTTTGAAGGAGGATATCCAAGGAAGTAAGAAGGTGCTATATGGATTCGTTAAAAACAGTGTAAAAGGTAGGGAAAATACAAAATTTGTAAAAACTGAAGCAGGGCAGATATTGTAACAAAGAGATGATATATTAAATAGATGGGAAGAATACTTTTCAAAGCTACTAAATGTGAAATACATTGAACTGGAAGATGAAAGGGAACAAGAAGAAACAATGGAGGAAGAAGAAGAAGAAGAAGAACAAGAAAAGGAGATAACTATGCTAGAAATAGAGGAAGCCATACAGAAGATGAAGAGTGGTAAAGCAGCAGGAGTGGATGAGGTGACCACAGAAATGATAAAAGCAGCGGGACCAATAGGGGTACAGTGGCTGTATAGATTATTTAGAATAATTTGGAAGAAGAAAGAAATTCCAGAAGAATGGGGGAAGGGTTTAATTATCCCGATTTTTAAGAAAGGCGACAAAAAGGAATGTAATAACTACAGAGGGATCACTCTTATTGCTCATGCAGCTAAGATCTTTGAGAGAGTATTGGAAGGTAGACTGAGGAGGAAGATAGAAGGAGAGTTGGAAGAAGAACAGTATGGTTTTAGGAAAGACAGATCAACATTTGACCTAATCTTTACATTAAGGCAAATGATGGAGAAAAGATGGGAATTTGGAAAAGACATGGTGATGACATTTATTGATATTGAGAAAGCATATGACAGTGTGCCTAGACAGGTGGTTTGGGATGTATTAAGAAAAAGAAGAGTTATAAGAGCAGAAGTCCAAATGTTAAAAGCTATGTACAAAAATTGTGTCAGTAGCGTGAAGACCAGTATAGGAGAAACAGAATGGTTTAAAGTGGAAACGGGTCTCCGACAGGGAAGTGTATTGTCCCCATTACTATTCATCATAGTCATGGATGAAATCCTCAAGAATGTCAAACAGAGATTGGGACAAGAAGCAACAAAGGCCATGCTGTTTGCAGATGATATAGTTATATGGGGTGAGGATGAAAAGGATGTACAAAAACAACTAGATGTATGGAACCAAGAGATAGAGAAATTTGGTATGAAAGTAAGCACAGAGAAGAGCAAGATAATGGTAATGTCAAGAGGAAGGAAGAAAGGAAGAGGAAAGATAGAATTGAATGGCAAAACTCTAGAAGTCGTTAAAAGTTTCAAGTATTTGGGAAGTGTGATCGCAGAAGATGGAAAGATAACTGAGGAAATTGGAAAGAGAATACAACAAGCGAACAGTTTTTACCAGAGTGTAAGGGGTATTGTGTGGAACCGAGATGTCCCAAAGAAATGCAAAAAAGTATTATATTCAACCTACTACAGACCCATACTAACATACGCAGCTGGAGCGTGGACTACTACAAAAAGAGAGGAGAGTAGAATACAAGCCGCAGAGATGAAATTCCTAAGAGGTATAGAGGGCAAGACCAGAAGAGATAGAGTTAGAAATGAAGAGATTAGAGAAAGGACAGGAATATTGAAGCTGCAGGATAGAAACAACAAAGCTAAAGTGGTATGGACATATGATGAGAATGGGAGAGGAGAGAGTACCAAAGAAAACTTCCTGTGAAAAGATGACAGGGAAGAGACCACGAGGAAGGCCCCGGAAGTAATGGGCAGATACAGTGTGGGAGTGTGTAGAAAAGAAGGGAGGAAAACCCGAAGATGTACTAAAATCAGGAGAGGAGTGGTGGAGAGACAGGCAACGATGGAGGTCCTTAATTCACAACCCGACCCAGGAAGCTGGAAACGGGAAATGAAGATGATGATGACAAAAGAAGTTATTTCAATGAGCGATGGTCCAGATACAGCGTGGATTCGGGAAGCACGGTGAACTTGGATGCTTCGTTGACGGCATTACTTTCGGAACTGGCCTATACATCCGCTTGTTAGTCGACTTCACCCGCGACATCTAGTGTTAAATGAACGCAAGACAACTTACCCTAACTCCCCAAGAGATGTCAGAACGAGTTTCAAACGGACAAATATATCATGGACCAGTGATGCTCTTGCCCCGAAAATGCTCTTGCCCCAACTCACCTTATAGAGAAATCTAGACTTAGATGGTATGGACATGTAAAACGAATGGAGGAGAAGAGGATACCCAGGAGGATACACGAGATGAAGTGGGAAGGAAAGAGACCGAGAGACAGGTGGCTGAAGGGGGTGGAAGAAAGCGTGAAGAAGAGAGGAGAAGACTGGACAAGGGTGGAGGCTGAGAGATGGTGGGAAGACAGAAGACGTTGGAGAGGCTTGTGTTCCAAACAGACCCGGCCAGTGGCTGGAAACTATGCAAGATGATGATGATGATTATTTGATTTCTGGCTTCTTGAATATTATCAGCCAGTAACGATAAATCATCTGCGAATCCCAAGCAATTTAAGTCTATTTGATCTTTCTTGGTTCCAATTCTTATGCTCCTAGGATTTTCCCTGTACCATTCCCTCATTACATATTCCAAAGCACAATTGAAAAGTAGAGGCAATAAACCATCTCCTTGTCTTAATCCTGTTTTAATTGTAAACGGTTCAGATATTTCTCCTCTGAATTTTACTTTAGATTTGGTGTTTGTTAGAGTTAGTTTTATAATTTTTATTAATTTGGGATGAAGTCCGAAATTCTCTAGTATTTTCAGCAGTGAAGATCTATGTATACAATCATAAGCTTTTTCAAAGTCTACGAAGGTTATGACTTGCTGTTTTTGTCTACGTTTGTAGTAATCCATTACTAACTTTAAGGTGATTATCTGATCAGGGCAGCTTCTCTATGGCCAAAATCCACCTTGGTATTATCCTATTTTCAGTTCTAATTGATCTTTACAACGATTATATAGAATTCGTGACATGATTTTATATGTGATATCCAAAAGGGAAATTCCTCGATAGTTGTCAGGATACGATTTTTCTCTTTTCTTGTGTAATGGATGTATTATAGCTGTAGTCCAATGGTCTGGCAGTTCTTCTTTGATCCAAATGTTCACTATGCATTGGTGTAGTGAAATCTTTACTGGTTCTGCTGCATATTTCCACAATTCTGCAAATGTTTGATCTTCTTCACTCGCTTTGTAGTTTTTGAGCTCTCTCAGAGCTTTGTAGACTTCTTGGGTTGTGGGTGGATTTATGTTTTCTGATGGTGTTTTAATAGTTGTGTCTGTATTTATTTGAAGCAGTTCTGGTGGATCTTCGCAATTTAACAACTTGTTAAATGTTTCTGCTAAAATTTCTGTATTTTTTTACTATGAGCTAACTCGCCATTTTTGTCTTTTAACATTAATGGTGGAGGTTCATATCTTTGTAGTTGTTTGCTAAAAATTTTGTAGTAATCTCTTGAGTTTGTTTTCGCGCTATTTGTTTCGATCATCACAAGTATATCCTTTTGGTATTGACGTTTAACCCTTCGTATTATTTTTTGAGTTATCTTCTTTTGTTTTATGAGTTCCAAGTGTGATTCATCTGTTTTTTGACTCTGATACCGTAGCCAGGCTTGATGTCTATCTTCCACTGTTTTATCACACTAGAGGATACCCAGGAGAGTACACGAGACGAAGTGGGAAGGAAAGAGACCGAGAGGAAGACCGAGAGACAGGTGGCTGAAGGGGGTGGAAGAAAGCGTGAAGAAGAGAGGAGAAGACTGGACAAGGGTGGAGGCTGAGAGATGGTGGGAAGACAGAAGATGTTTGAGAGGCTTGTGTTCCAAACAGACCCGGCCAGTGGCTGGAAACTGTGCAAGATGATGATGATCGTTCCACCATTGGTGTTTCTTCCTTGGATTTATTGGGGCTACTTGTTCAGCTATTTGTTTCAATTGGGGAACTACTTCCTCTAGATCATCTGTTATTTTAATATATTTAGTTTGTTTGTTGTATCCCTTATTATTTATTAGTTTATGAGGGTCGTATGTTCTCTTTCTTTTGAGGTGAGTTTTTTTCTTTGTCAAAGGGGTGAATTTAATTTTAATCTTTATCATGTAATGATCCGATCCAGTATCGGTTCCTCTCAGAACTTTCACATTGTAGATCTCCCTGTGATAGTTCTTATCCATACAAACATGATCTAGTTGCCATTCACCTTTTTTCCAATCTGGATGTTTCCAAGTTTTGAGTTTATATGGTCTTCTCTTGAAGTAAGTCGATTTGGAGATCATATCATGGTTCATGCAAAATTCCACCAGTCTTATGCCATTCCTCTGTTTGTTCTTCTCTGTGCTGGCCATTTTCCTATTATGCCTCTATATCTTTTTTCCCTTCCTAACTGGGCATTAAAGTCTCCAATTAAAATTTTGGTGTGACTTTTATTTATGTTTGTTGCTGTCTGATCCAAAAGCTCCCAAAATCCCTCCACATCATCTTTGTGTTCTTTCATATTATTTTTATAATTAGTTGGGGCATGGGCATTTAGTATGGTATATGTTCTATTTGCAGCTTTTAGAGTAAGTGTCGAGAGCCTAGGGGATAATGCTTTAAATTCTATGATGGACTCAATTATTTTGAGATTAACTACAAATCCTGTTTCGAATTGTGGACATTGCTTCATTACTCTTTTTCCTGGTATTCCCTTGTAAATTCTATTGGTTCCTGATCGGTGTTTCTCATTTCTTGAAGCCCAGTTATTAGAATCCCACTGCGATCCATTTCGTCTGTCAAAATTTTGAGTTTCCCTGGCTGTATGATGGAATTTATATTGTGTGTTGCTATATAGTTTATCTGTCATGTCTTCAGTCTAAATTTGGGTTTTCTATCTGTTTTTTCTATTTTGAGATGCTCCGACTCATCTAGGGTATCTTTCAGGTGACTGCCCACCGTATCCAAATGCAGACTGCCTTGGCAATTGCAAGGCGGTGGAATATTCCTTAAACGATTTCCTTCCATGTTTGACTTTCAAAGGTATGGAGGAAGCTCCGAGTTACAACTGCGGTTGTTAACCGTAGAGGTTGTTGTGTGTTTGGTCCATGAGAGCCATTTTATTTTGTTCAAGTCCGCCGGCAAGATGGTGAGGACCCCCGTATCCGTCACCTGGGACGCGCCACGCCGGAGTATCACCTCACCGCCTACTACGACACATATTTTTACTTTTTTTAAATGAAAAATTACATTTCTGTCTCTTACTGTAAAAAATGGGCTGTTTGCCATTTCTTGATGAATGCAGTACATTTGCATTTGTCTGTTGGCACAGGCTAGAGTAAAATGTGACTTTTCACTGATGTCTCAGTCTCATGGCTGTGATTATACGGAAGCTACTGAGGTATGGGTGGTGCTTAGTAATGACAATCAGGGCACAGTTGGTGCCTGTGAATGCTGTGAAAGGTTCTATTCAAAGGGTTAGTACTGCTGTTCTAACTCAGTGAGGAAAGTAATGACAAACTACCTCACTCCTCTTCTTGCCTAGTATGCCTCAGTATAGTGCTGCCTTGAGTTTTTGTGGGTATCTACCCACATAACCTAACGGCGGTACTTTTTGAGGATCTAACCAGCCTTCGGGCTGACTACCTAACAGACTGTAAAAAATACATTAATTAATGAATCGATTATTAACAGCTGTACAAAACTATAGATAGATCGATAGTCTCCAATCGATTGTTGCAAATTCGGAGATTAATAAAATATAATAGTGCAACTAGTTATTTATTGACTTAAGGTTTTAATTTACTCAATATTTTAAACTTCTTCAATAAGGACAAGGGCAGCCATGGTCATATTATTGGCTTTTCATAATAATAGTATCAATGAGAATGAAACACGTACTCCAGAGTGTGCATGATCGCTTTTATAAGATATCGATTATTACCATATTCCCTGCTATTCATTATTCTTTGTCGCTATTGGTTACGCGTTCCAATATGGCGGTACTCTGGTTAATTTGAATTTGCTGTCGCCATCAGCTGTTAATATTAATGGTATAAAGGTGATATTTCGCAGGATTGTTCTTTAACAAGGTAAGAATTCTTTCTAATATATATTATTTGAATAATAGAACCAACTTGTACTTCAGTGTGATGTAAAAAATGCTAGTAATGTGGTTGTTCAGTCCTTATTAGATACTGTAGTTTACTAGAATATTATGGGGCAAGCAAAAACAATATATAGTAGCCTGTTTCTTTTTGCTCAACTGCAGTGCATTTTCTAGTCTATCACAGTTATTCAGCAGTGCCATCTGATACGTGCTGTATAATGTACCCACTTTTATTGAAGGTACCGGTAAGTTATTTTACATTTTTTTTTGTAGGTTATGTAAGAGCCCTAGTGGCAAATTGTTAGATTCACAACTAGAAGGACTGGGTTTGATTTTTGCCAATGGTGGAGATTTTTAAACTACCCTTCACTAACAGGTAAACCCTGGTCAACTCAGCCAGCTGTAAAATAATGAGTAGCCTGAGGGATTTCCTCGGAGCTTAGCCTCCAATAATAAAAAACCTGGCCAATAGCCTCTGGGAGCTGTCCGCCCTGCAGATGCTATGTTTGCCGATAGAGGCGCTGAATACCTCCCTACATGATCAGTTCAGTTGGCAGTATTTATACGCATTGTGTTCGCACGACTCGAGTTATGTTACTGAAATAAGGTTATTGTATTATGGTGGTATACTGTCGCGTGCTGTTTAGTAAACAAGGCTATAGAAATAATGTTACTGGAACTAGTTTTCATGAATTTCTTTTTCGAGAGCCAACTAGGAAATTATGGATTAAAGCAATAAGCAGACAAAGTATGTAGCCTATGCTGACCATGCGACTGAAAATTAGGTGATCTTGTATTATTCCTCCAGTTCTGATGATGATAATCTCCTGACCACCTCGTCAAGTAGTGGCTAGCATTCTTGGCTGTCGCCCCCAGAGATCCATGTTCGATTCCAGGCTCTGCCAATAAATTTCATTCTGGTCTGAGGGCTGGAACGGGGTACACTCAGCTACATGAGGTAAAACTTAGAAGAGGTGGGTTAGATTCCCATCTTATCCTTCCTGGACAGGGTTTCCGTAGTTTCCCACTTCTACTCCAGGCAAATGCCGGGATAGTTCCTAACTTAAGGTCACCTTCCAAATCATCACCGGATTTACAAATGCACATGCCGCAATAACATGGGTAGCAGACACGGGGCTAAATGACCAAATTTCTATGACGAGAGCTGTCTAGTCCGCCTCGTTGCGTAGTGGCTAGCATTCTTGGCTGTCACTGCGGAGGCCCGGGGGGTTCGATTCCTGGTTCTGAGGGCTGGAATGGGGTACACTCAGTCTCATGAGGCAAACCTGAGAAGAGGTGGGTTCGATTCCTACCTCGGCTATTCTGGAAGTGGTTTTCCGTGGTTTCCCAAGTCTACTCCAGGCAAATGCCGGGATGGTACCTAATTTAAAGCCAAGGCCGCTTCCTACCCAAATTTTACCTCAATTACAAATACACACACTAATACAGACATTACAGTGAGACAGGTTATCAAACAAATTCTACACACACCTATGAACATGGGGCTACATGACCACGACGTTGCAATGCCCCTAAAGAAACAACAATAACGAGCTGAAGACCATAACCTATCTATATCATGCCAAGACATGGTGTCCACAGGCAGGAAAAGTCAGGAATTTTGTTTTTGATCAGGAAAAAGTGTGAAAATATAGCGTGAGTCAGGAAAAATGTCTAAAAGTATTAGAAAGTCAGGAATTTTATATTAACCATAATAACTCTTCAAGTTCTACTTCAGGAACTGTGTGTGACATCTGTAGAATCTTTCTGTTATAAAGATGTAGTCACAAGTGCCGAAATAAAGTGGGCCCTTAATGTCGTCCAAAATTCTTAAATCTTAATTCTTGTATAAATATTTCAGAAACCTTCAGGGAAATGTTTCCTGATAGTGCAATTGCAACAAAATTTCAATTGGGGAACACGAAATGTTCTTATGTCATCAATTATGGATTAGCTCCATACTTTCATAATTTACTGCAAGATGAAATTCTTTCATGTGATAATGTTATCTGTTTTGATGAGGCATTGAACAAAGTTAGTTATTGTTGTTTTACGGGACGGAACTACGAGGTCATCTGTCCCCATTGAACAAAGTTGTTCAGCGAGGTCAGATGGACCTGTTTGTGCGTTAACTTGACATCAACTGCAATGAAGTTAACACCAGATATTTCAACAGCATCTTTATGGGACACGCAACAGCTCAAGACATTTTAGAGGCTTTCAACCAGGGAATCTCTCCTCTTGCTAGAAAGATGGATGGACCGAATGTTAATTTGAGTTTCATAAAAAAGTTCAGTGGCCAAATAATATAAGATAATGCAGATGGCAAACAACTCGTTAACCTTGGTGTTTGCGGCCTTCACGTTGTCAATGGAGCCCTACAAACAGGAATGCATTCTGTAAAGTGGGACCTTAAATTATTTTTTAGAGACATGTATTATGTATTGAACGACTGTCCTGCACGCCAAGCAGAGTACTTGGATTTATGTATTATTGCATTATAATTTACTTTATTTTGTATTTTAAATGAATAAAGAGCCGAGCGTTGGGCAGCTATGGGGATGGTGGAGGCTGCAAATAAAAAATATTTGTTTGCTCAATAAACCTTTTTTCCGATATTACGATGACTTCATGAGTCAGGAATTTTGTTGAAAAATGGTCAGGAAAAGTCAGGAAAATTGACATTGAAAATTCTGTGGACACCACGCAAGAGTCCTTGATAAAATTAGTAGTATCTGGAGTTAGTGAGGTATTGTTGTTTTAAGGGACGGAACATCGAGGTCAACTGCCCTTCGGTATCCAGAGCTCATCTCCAGTAATATCACTAATAAAACTCAAAGACAGAGGTGGTCTCCGGTATCATAAGCCAGGTTTTGTTTTGCTGGAATTGAAGTAACGGACAAAATGATATCGGTTATGTCGAGCAGTCCAGGAATAGCACAAACATTAACTAGAACACTGTTGCCACAGGTTGCTAAAAATCATATTCTATAGTGTGGAGTACGTGATCATCCTGAGTAACTGAGGAGGGTAATATTGCAGAAGTTTCTGCACCCGTCTGTCACTAACTACACCATTGACTACGTCTTGAGAAGAGAAACAAATTGTGAGAAAAAAGAATCACAATAATTAAGAAAAGTCGTTCCTTTTCATTGGAACTCGATCATGGTACACTAGTAAAAATATTCAGTGGAACCATATACAGTACCTTTGTGCATACCAGACTGTGAGCGTGCTATCTAATAAGGAAAATCTGCAGTTGAAACAAACTTCTACTACTAAAAGATGAACATCTTTTATATTTTACTTCATTCTACTCAACAATTTATATTCATGTACTGTAAATATAGTGTATAGGTACATTTTTGCTGGTTTTAGCTTGCGATAGCAATGCTATTAAGTTACATGTTTGGTGGTTACTCAGTGCTGCAGTGGTCAATAAGCGCACTGCTATGAGGACAGTGTTGATGCAGAGAACGCCATGCAGGCTTTGTATTATTAGAGGCTAAGCTCGGAGTAAAGGCTGGTGTTCCCCATTCGTGAACTCAATCGACTGTGCTGCCGTTATCTGATGGAAACAAACAGACGCTATAATTTGATTAATGCAGCCAATGGCCATGTATTTTTCTTTTCAGGACGGGTCAGGGAAAGGATTATGAAAGGAAATCGGCCGTGAACCTATTGAAACCATGTGATTTGAGTTGATGGGTGTGCTATTCTTTAGTTTTTTCAGTTATTTTCATAATAATTGAAGCTAAAAGATGAGTAATATAATTACTCAATTCCACTGCGCTCTTCAAATTCAACATTTGCCATATCAATGCACTACTTCCACAAAAAGAAAGCTTTTCAGATGGAATGGAGTCGATTACTTCGTGTCGCAAAACCGA
The DNA here is from genome assembly GCA_946902985.2 of Meconema thalassinum. Lineage (NCBI taxonomy): Eukaryota > Metazoa > Arthropoda > Insecta > Orthoptera > Tettigoniidae > Meconema > Meconema thalassinum. Next base: position 123,504,665 of record OX336397.1, read on the forward strand.
TTTCGAAGTATATGATCGCATGTGGCTGGCATTATACAAAGGAGAATTATTTATTAATAAATACTAATGAATTTCTTACAATAACCAGTACCCTACATTCTGCCCTGCACTACAAACTAGGCAACTTAAATGCAGGGTCGATTTGACAGCTGTTCTTCCCATGTGGCAAAAATTACATTTAGGGGTCGCTTTATCGTAGGCCTACAGGTGGTTGTCTTTCTTTAACTTGCCCCATTGCTACTTCAAAACTGAGAAGCTCAGTTCTTCTAAGTTTATAATCAGGTGCCTATTAAAAAATTAAAACATCTTGAGGCTATAGTCAACTTGTACAGTCTTTGATTTATTGACTTCAACAGTATTAGGCTATATCTTCCAAATTTAAATATATGTATAGCAATATACCGACTACATGCTTATTAGATTCCTGAACAAATTATTTTTATCTCGGTAACTGGTGACCGAATTCCATTTTGAATCTGAATTGAATTTTTCTAATTACTAGTTTGTAAGCATAAATCTTCAAGTCTCATAAAATCTTGGTGTTTTTAGCACTTTCCCCACACATAATTATATGTCTGGCATCTAAAATTGCCTGTCCTTCAACACGAGCCCGCCTAGAATTGCGGACAACCTTCAATACATATATGGAATGTAATGGCTAATGACCACATAGAGTTGCATGCAAAATAGATACACTGAATACAAGTGCATAATATTCATGACCAATGTTACTGCAGTTGTCTGTCATGATTTTTCCTTTAGGGATGTACTTTGCCATGTTTGGTTACACTACCTTTTTTCTCTTGCAGGTCTGTAATGTGCGGTGGCATTGCAATGGAAAGACAAATCTATGTTGAAATGATAATTTGATGAAATGAAGTAGGGCCTACTCTAAATGTAGGCTATGTACGAATGAGAAATGTGTAATAAATATACCACAGTATATGGACTTGATTTTGTAATTTTTTAAAATTCCAAGTTCCTTATTTACATCCTGATTTCATTGAAGTATTCAATTTAGTAAGGGCAAAATTTTGATGTGTTTTGTATTGGCGATGGTTTTATTCATACTTATTTATTTCCTATGTTTTTTCTTAATCTATTTATAACAGTGTAGGCCTACTGTATATTAACTTGTAGGTCAATAACCTAGATGTTAGGTCTCTTAAAACAATTATCATTAACTTTTATTCCTCACAGGCAAGGGCCAAGTTGTGTAAGTTTGTTCTATAAAGCCAAAATAAATAAATGGGATTGATACAAATCATCGAAATGCTCATTCTCTGGAGGAGGGGAATAGGGAGCCGCTGTGGTGCAGGTTACGGTTCAAATTTCCCGCGCTGAAACTTTCATGTGTTTCCTATGCATGCGTAAGCGGTGCTCGTTATCGGAATTAAATTTAAACCGTTCTTACCAATATTCTTTGGTGCTGGAATATATTGTGATTTTCTATGATTATTTTCAACGTTTAAAAATGTTTGTAAAAATCCAAGACATTTATTCTCCGAGTAGAAAATCTGCCCGGACGCCCTTTCTATATAAATAAATAAAAATTATCGTTATATAGTTAAATAGTTATATGTTCTAGGAAAAGATGTCTTGTGGTAATCTCGTCCGATACCACTAAATTTACACGACAAACTAATATCAATTTCAGTACGCTCCCGTATTAACTCGTATATAGTGTATACTAGCAGAAGTACCCATTCTTCGAACGGTCATCGGTATTAATAACCAGGCGTAATCAATTGAGCTACTGTTGCAATGGTTAGAGACTTGGAACCTGTTTCTCGACAAAGAAAAATGATTAGTTAAAATATGCTCTGAAACTAAATTTACCTAACGTGTACTTCCCGACGTGAAAAAAAATGAAAACCTCGCAGACGAAACGCAATACACGTCAAATAAAACTGACCTTCACTGTTGTGTCAGGTCCCCATCCAGAGGAAGACCCCTTTAATAAACTATAAAGGCTTGTGGTGCATGAAAATTCAGGTTTTTTAGACTCCAATGGCCCAAATTCCTAAAAGAAGAAAAGAAAAAAAACTACCGTATTTCAATTCAGGAATTTTTGAAAATAATGTTTCTGTTTGGAGATATAATAGACCTTCTGTACGACATAACGCACATTTAAGTCGTGTGAAAAAAATCTAGGGTGCCCCTTGACCCCCTTAAGCGCATTGATGAATTTTACAGTTTTAGTTGATTCCGTAATAACCTTATAGCCATTTGCAAACATTCACAGAAATTTCATAAATGGAGTGGCTTTACTTCTTGCAGAAATAGATAGAAAGTTGTAGGTCACCTTTTCAGATATTGTTGTCATGGTTACTGGCTTGCATTCCTTCATTAGTTTATTAAATGAAATTAGTTTTCTGGGAATATCTCAGAAACTGATGGTTTTAGAGCCTTAAAATGTACTTTTCGGGGACCCTTTACTGCTATTTAGGGGCACTGAGTTTTGTTTCTGACACCAAGGGGTCGAAAATAAGCTTTGTCTCGTCGTTGTAGGCCGTAGTATAATAATTATAATAATAATATGACAATATAGGGATAGGAATATAATAGACCTTCCGTACCACACCCGAACGTGTAAATCGCGTGAAAAAAATATCTAGAGTACCCCTTGACCCCCTTAAGCGCATTATATGGCATTGATGAATTGTACAGCTTAATTTGGTTCCGTTATAACCTTATAGCCGCTTGCAAACTATCTCAGTAATGTAATAAATGGAATTGTATTGCGTCTTACAGCAACAGATGGACCTGTGAGATTCCGTTGCCATGGTAACCGGCTTGCATTCTTTCGTTATTGTATTAAATGAAGTTAGTTTTCTGGAAATATCTCAAAAACTGTTGGTTTTCGGGGGCCCCCGAGTTTCGTTTCTCACATTGAGGGGCTGAAAATGAGCTTTGTCTCGCCCGTCTACGCCTATTTCAGCAAGTATTTTAAGGGGGTAGGCCCCCTTTTATGAGAGGTACAGAGAAGAGTTACATCAATGATTAGTGTCGTGCCTCTGAAGGATATATGTACCAAATTTTACGTTGATCCACCCAGGCGTTCTGGAGTTTATAAGGGAACAACCACTTTGTAGACAGACAAAAAAATTATTTTCGCGCGCACCCGTCATAAAACAGTCTGAAACGCGTAAATAACGCAAATTTCCGTAGAAATTCAGAAAAAACAGACAAACTTTCATTCTTATATATAGAGAGATTATGGGGGTCAACCCCAAATAATATTTAATATTGAACAGCCAATCACAATTTTAAAGCAGATTAGTACAAAAATGTAACTCCAGAGTACGCATCATCGCTTCTGTCTAGAGCTATGAGAGCTGCTGTGTAGAGCTATGAGAGATAATGGAGTAAGTACCGTTGAGTTGGTAGCACTGCTCCACCGCACCATCAACTATCTTTCATCATTAGATCTAATTTTATCAGTACTACACATCGTTTGAGCGGATTTTATATTCGGAGAATAAATGTCCTGGTTTTCTGCAAAATACATTTTAAAACGTTGAAAATAATCATAGAAAGGCACAATATATTCCCCAGTTGTCACCACCAAAGAAGATAATTTGTAAGAGAGGTTTAAATTTAATTCCGCTGGCATAGCGGTGTCTCTCTAGGCGACATATGGAACCACCTACGCACCGCTTAGCACGCTTGCATAGTGGCGCCTCTCTAGGCGACACATGGAACTTTTAGGTTTTCACGCGGGAAATTTGAACCATAACCTGCGGCCAGGTGCAGCATAACCGGCCAAAAGTCGTATCTCAAAAACAAGTGGACCTATTTACATGAAATATAGTATGCAACTAATAATGCAGATAATTACGTGTCAGGTCAGTCAATAACAAAATAATATCAAATAATTGCATCAAAAAATACAACTAGTAATTTTAATAATATTTCGATATAGGTTCAGAAAATTTTAATTAAAGTTAATTATGGGACATGCGGTTTAGAATGTTTGAATACAGATCTTGTAATACTTGTAGGCCTACTTACCATACAATTTAGACATTAGATGCAGTGTATATCAATGAACTTGGTTACGATTACCTTTTAGTCCGTATTGAGTACAATATCTAAAAGATGCAGTTCCATCAGAATAAGCATCTTCACTGTAGGTATCTCCTTGGGAAGAACCAGATGCAGGAGGCTTAGACGACAAGTTTAGCACTTCGCTTGAAAGCGCAACCAACTTTCTCTTCCATGATTTCCCTAAACTGGCAACATATGGGTCCGAGGAAATAAGCAGCCTATGGAAAGGGTCACTATGGATGGGAAACCTGAACATTAGGGAAACTGGAGGAAACAAAACTTAAGGCTGCAGAAATGTGGTTTTGGAGAAGAATGACAAGAACAAGTTGGATGGACAGGGAAACAACTGATCTTGTACAGCAGGATTTGAAGGAGGATCGATGTTTATTAAAATCGATAAAGAAGAGGAAAAAAAAGTTCCTTGGACATGTACTCTCGCACGACTCTTCTCCAAACCATTATCGAGGGCAAAGTAGGCTATTGGGAAAGAAACCTAGGGGATGTCCAAGGATGTCGTACATCAAGAACTCCATTGGAGAACTGTCATATGGTTCTTATGGCAGCATGAAGAGACTGTTTGAAAACCGTGAAATGTGGCTGCAGCGACAAGGCATTGCCTTTAGTAAATGATGATTATGATGGAAAAAGGTCAGTATTTATATCTTTTCTTGAAGTATTCTTGGTGAATACTTCTCTGAAACACCTATTAACTTTGTTCCCAGTCTCCTGAACTTCTTAGGAGAGTTGTCCAATAGGTATAATACAGTGCCCAATGACCTCCACTCTATGAACCAAGAGATTGTGTAAAGTTACAGACATGTAGTACCACTTGTATTTTTGTAAGTACAATTTTATTGTTTCCTTTGCATACACGCCAAAAGCTACTTTACCAATGGCATACCCACACGAAAGAGTTTTTCAGAAGCTCGAAGACTCATACGAGTGGCAGAAACATTTCTTCTTGTGATGTCTTTTCAAGAAGTGATCTCGTTTCCCTGCTCTTAGAGCATACCCTTATTTCTCCACACAGTTTACGTGGACGACCTCGAGTGCTAGTACCGGCAGTCTCGGCCTGACATTGCCTTGATGCACACAGCAGTGATTTATTTACCCCTCCTGCAAGGTTAACTTACTGTTCCAAGCAAGTTCTTTTGTACCTCAGCAATTTGTTCATTTTTCTACTATATTTTGTCCACCGTGATTGAATTTTTGCACAAAAAATACTGACCGATTTCCTTATTGACTTAGATATTTCCTCAGGACAATCCAGAAGGCCTAAATGTCCAATTACTACATGCACAATGTCATTGTTATGCTTATTTTCCCTGCTAGGCTATTCCTCCATGGCTCGAAAACCGATCCCCGGGTTACAGAGTACATTACTTCTGAAAAATAATTAATATCTGTCATGGTTGCAGCAAAAAGTCACAGTTTCCTGTTCAATAAGGTTTAGATAACTTCTATAAAAACTTTCATTACAAATATCGAAGGCAACACTATTCAAAAGTCACCCCAAATTTCTATGATTAGATAGCGCATTGACACAATATACCTGACTTTTGAAACATACACCCTGGACAATAATATAGTAATTTACAGCAAATACTACAAACTATATAAAAATACATACTTTCATCTAATATAATGACACTGCACTCAAATAAATATTTAGTTCTGACTTCCTTACTGAGTGAGCCCTTACATAAAAAGAACTGAGCACTCGCCATCCCAGGATATTATACCGTAACAGAGAAGAGCAACTTCAGGCCTTCGGTGAGATAAGATAACCAGACAGCGCAACCTTTCAACACTTAATTACTGCGCCTAAGGCTCTTATAAACACGACTCACAGAAAATGCACAGCAAAGAGATGGGTGGAAAATATATATTTTTGGCTGGCTAGTTGCTTGAAATTAGCCACTGTGGCTCAGGTCCCTGTTCCGTCTACCGGAGAATGTATATTCTTTTGACTTTTAAGTCGCACATTTTTCCCGTATTGACAGACTGTAATAAGAAACGAATGTATATTTCGATAGTTTGTATCAATGTCATTTATTTATTATGGCTTCTTAGAGCAAACTTGCACAAGTTGGCCCTTGCCTGTGAGGAATACAAGTTAATGATGATGGCAGATTGTTTGAAGAGATCTAACATCTACGTTGTCGGCCCACAAGTTAATATAGGCCTACACTGTTAAAAGCAGATTAAGAAAAAAACCACAGGAAATAAATAAGTTTGAATAAAATCATCGCCAATACAAATCACACAAATATTTTGTCTTAACTAACTGGAATACTGGAAATCGGGATATAAATAAGGAACTTAGTAGTAAAAAAAATAATTACAAAATCGAGTCCTATATATTTTATACATTTCTCATTCTTACATAGATAGCCTACATTCAGAAGTGTACTTCATTTCATCAAATTATCGTTTCAACATAGATTTGTCATTCCATTGCAGTGCCACTCTCATTACAGACCTGCAAGAAAAAAAGGTAGTATAACCAAACTTGGCAAAGTACATCCCTAATCAAGAATATTATGCACTTGTATTCAGTTTATCTATTTTGCATGCAACTCTATGTGGTCTTTAGCCACTACATTGCAATAGGTCATCCACCTCTGGATCTATCAGAATATGCAATGACGGCCATTGGCAGTATTCAATTTCCCACCGCACCCTATTTCACTCCGATATTACACAGTCCAGCCTAAATATTATTCATGCACCCAAACTAAACACAATGGTGATGTGCAGAAAACGGATTTATATGTAAATACATATCTCTTTGTAAAGCTAACCTTAATTATATTTTGTATTATCTTTACAAATCTTGGTGTGTGGAGTTGAAAAATGGGAGTATTTATTTTCCATATATCTCCATATTTTGAAGTTTAGCCCATATTTTTCCATATTTTGGAGTTTAGCACATAATGCTCCATATTCTTAGTCATTAAGGTCAATACAGTCCATATTTCGGCAAAAAAGTATTAAATTCTATTAAATGAGCAGTCCCGTCAATAATGGAGAAACATTTTATATTTTAACTGGGGTGCAACTCATCATCATGCCTGAGTTGATAAGGAAAGGTGATAAACGGCGTGGTGAAAGAGAAATAAGTGAACCCGGAGGAGGTGAAATCAGCTGAGCATCAGAATCACACATAACATCGACTATGTCTGTCCCATAATTTCGTTACTCAGGAAATCCGATTCATCGATGATATGCCAGTAATTTCCAGAATATTTCGTAATTCGGGCATTCCCCTTTATGGCTCAATACCTCCATCTACTGTAGTTCCTACCAGTGATTCACACTTTGAATTAGCAGCGAGACGGATCGTAGTGTTCCTGTACATACCGCTATGTCTACAAGTGCAGTGTTTTCAGTTGTCTATTGACATTCATTGAAGACATTAACATTGTTACAAGATGCCTAAAGTAGCACAGTCAACCAGTTTAAAATTAAAAAGTTACGTAACAGAATTTAGAGAAGATGTTTTTTCAAATCTCAAACAACATGGATGACGAATGTGCAGAGGTACATGAGAGTATTGGGCTTATCTGCTGATGAAGCTTTACAACGAAATGACTGGCGCCTCAGGATTAAGAAAGCCGACCCCGCGTAACGGGAAAAGGCGAGGAGGAAGAAGAGGTTTTTCAACTGACAGTAAGGAATTATTTTGTAATTTGTGTCAATGTTCAGTGCCATCTACTCAAAGGTTCCTGGTGCAACAACACGTTTCAACCAGTAAACATCAACTAACAAACTACGAAATTCCAAGCTGAGACAGTTGTTTCTGACACAACCATCAACTTCGAGTGTAAAGTCCGAGTTCAACACCGATCTCTGCCGCGCTCTCATCTCAGCTGACATCCCTCTTTTCATTCTGAATAATCAGTACTTCAGGGAATTCCTCGAGAAATATACTAACCGAACTATCCCGGACGAGTCAACTTTCAGAAAAACCTATGTTTCAGCCATATAAGATGAAAATTAAAGACGGTCCGATATGGGTTTCCATTGGTGAGACGACAGACAAAGAAGGTAGGCCAATTGGCAACGTAATCATTGGTTTGTTAAGTGAATATTATTGTAAACGGATTCTTTTACACTGTGATGTTCTAGAAAAGTGCAATAACAAAACTATACCAAAACTGTTCAATGAAGCTATGGGTATCCCCTGGCCACAGGGCATTCAGTTAGATAAAGTGTTACGGCTGGAGAGATTACATACTGCTATTTTCGTCAAAGTAAACGACTTCTGTATTTCTTGTATTTAACCCTGCATAAGTGTGGCACGGACTCTAGTTCCGGGCCTCACAACAATGCTATTTAAATTTCTGACTGTTGAGGCTAAGAAGCTGTACTTTGTTGAACCTTCCTCTGTTGCGACCCCGCACGAGCAACTAATATTGCCAGTCATGGGAAATTGACCATTGTGACAACTCACTACGACATGGTTCCTGAGACCAGCAACACTTTTTGCGTTACGTTCAGTGTACCTATGAGGTAATTAGTATATTTTTATTATGGCTTATTTCTTGAGATGATTTTTGCTTTCATATTGAAGAGTTATCGAACTATTTGTTCAAGCCTATATTTTACTGTATTTTAGGTAAAATGGGCTATGAAAGAGAACAAAAACGATTGCAAAGGCTACTTGAAACTGTTTCCACTGATTCTGAACCGGAAACATGATGATTCTTCAGAAGATGACGAAGAGGACGTTCTGGAAGTTCGAGAAGAGAATTCGGAAAGTGAACGAGATTTGAATCCTGATAAGGATGCAGAATCCTTGCGACGGCATTATTATCACGGAGGTGAAGACTCTTTACTTTTATTATGGTAGGGATTAGACGAAGCGGAAAATTTATCCCCCTCCCAAAAATATTAGAACAAGTCAGAAGAATATTATAACGCACCTTCCAGGTGTCAGAGGATCAGTTAGAGGAAAGACCTATCCTCTCGAGGTTTGGAGACATTTCTTTGATCGAGAGATAATGGAAATTATTGTAACATATACAAACCAACATATTACCACTCACGCAAAAGAAAATATAGTCAAGAATATCACGTTTGTGAGGTCGACTGTAATGACATGGAAGCTCTCTTGGGCCTTCTAATTTTGAGTGAAGTAAAGAAGTCCAATAGGTTAAATTTAGAAGAACTGTTCTTTACAGATGGAAACTTCTCAGAAATCTTTCGGCTAGTTATGTCTCAGCAACGTTTCTCTTTCTCTCTTAGCCATATACGTTTTGACAATATTGAGACCAAGCAGCAGAGGCTACTGTCAGATAGATTGGCTCCAATTCGTGATGCGTTCGAATTTGTTCACATGAGTGTACGATATTTCAGCTTGATTCAGTTTGTTACAATTGATGAAATGCTATTAGGTTTCAAGGGAAAGGCTGCTTTCCGGAAGTACAGACCTTCGAAACATAACAAGTACGGCATCAAGGTATATATGCTTTGTGTGATGCAAAGGTATTTTATACTTAAAAAATGTAAGTCTACGTTGGAAAACAGCCAGTAGGATCACAGTATGCTGTAACAGCCCGAAGAATGCAATGGAGAGACTAATACAGCCATTTCCGGGACGAGAATGAAACGTTACAGCGGACAACTGGTTCACCAGCGTTGAGCTCTGTGAAATCTTGACCAGTCAATACAAACTCATGCTGCTAGGCACCATTTGAAAAATCAAGCACCAGCTGCCACCTCGATTCACTCAAGGACAGTCCAGTCCTACCCCATCCAACATCTTTGGATTTCATGAAGATTGTACTCGTCTGTCATATATTCCTAACAAACGAAAGAATGTGTTACTAATTTTATCGATGCACGATGATGACTTCGTCGATGAAGAAACAGAGAAATCAGATATGATTTTGGACTACAATAAAACTAAAGGAGGTGTCGATGTCGTAGACCAGCTCTCTGCAAATTATGCTGGGCTAGAAATACAAGACGTTGGCCTATCATTGTGGTATTTTATTCTCTGATAAACATTGCTGGCACAAACAGTCAAGTTATTATAAGTCAGAACGCACCAACCCAGAATATAGTACGGCGAAAATTTATCACAGGGTTGGGAATGCGCATTTTACAAAGCCACCTTCTGCGTGAGAGGATTGCTGTCGTCTGCAAGCTTGAAAGGGTACAATATGATTGGCCTGTACGTCTCTTTGGACGATGTCAAACGTGTACTTGGAAGCAGAACAGAAAAACAAAATAGTATTGTAGATAGTGCAATAAGTTCATGTGCCTAGGGCACATAGAACTATTATGCAAAGACTGTGAATGAATTTTCAAAATAAATGTGCAATGTTTACGGGCGACCTTACTTCATAAGCCACAGGCTTAGACGAGATTTATTATGTGCCACATTTCCAAAACTGACACAACTATATGTATGATATATTTGTATCAAATTATTTTTTTTGTCGTTCTTGCTATTTAAAAATTTGATTTTAACTTACTTGGGATTCCCTTTTCTGATTTTTTCCTTTGTTTATGTTATCTCTATGGGTCTGATTTTACTTGCAAGTCTGTTTTCCATCTGTGAGTTTAAATAAATACATTTTGTGTGAAATCTGATCTATTCTTACAATTCACAATTTAATAAATAAACAAAATAAAATACCCGGTCTTAGAGACCGGCTACACGAATCATGTTCAATATTCGCCACACTTACGCAGGGTTAAGAACTTAGCATATTAAACCTCAAAGACCACAGAGGATTCAGTGTATGTAAATAGTGTTACATGCGAAATATATATTAATTTCAACCATTTAACTAATTGGTGCCTTAGCCCAAAGTTCGTAATGTACCATACGTAAATTTAATGTATTATTAGTATTAAGCATTAATTCAATTATGTTAGTATTCTAGGGTTAAATAAATAAAAAAAACCTGTCCCATTCTTATAGGTTAAGTTGGGCTCTGAGAGTACTTCACCGGACTATTCTAATAGTCTAGCTAAAAGATATATTGAATTAAGAATACTGCAACGGAATGAAACAATAAAGCTAATGAGTATCAAAATCTGCTAATAAACACAAGCACACATGACCATAAGCAGAACATGTCTTTTTGCCATATGACATGTCGAACAGTAAAAGCGATGGTCGACGAGATTTCTTTTATATTACATTTACAAGTTGAGAATTCATCACCATGGACGTTTACAACAGAAACAGAAATCAGTTGGTGACATTGGTGTTTTCCTCTCTCTCGGCTCTCAACATTAGAAGAAAGAAGAAGACAAATCTAATGCTAATGATAACAGTACATCGCATGTAAGACTAAGGGTAAAGGTTTTATTGATCTCTAAACTCGAGTATCTATACTTATTTCCCCGACAGTAGTGTCTTCCATGAAGGTTAACTCGCGGCAAGATATTAAGATCGGAGAATTTTGAGTTCAATGTAGGGATATATGAAGTACGGTACGGTAATATTTAAAGATGTAAATAAATGTAATAATAAAGATCATTCTTACAACCTGAGTTCTGCTCGGACATGTTCGTGCTCTGTGCAGATTATTTTAATATTGTTTCATTGTCGAGGGTACACAGATTTAAATGAGTAATTAGAAACTTCTATATGTCGGTAATTATGCAAGTTACCCGTTGATAGTATTTAGGCTATATGTTCTTCCAGTCCCTTCCGTTTAAAGCTGGATCTTCGAGGGAGATCTGTAATGTTTGCTTTGAAGTGGGTTTCTTGTAACACGAGGTGGAAGTATTTGTACTTTTTGAAACTCTTTGTATCCAGTTACTGCCAATTTCTTAGTACGTGTGGTGTAACTTGAGTTTGTGAAGTATTTTAGCGTAATATAGTCTACCCGCCCCATCATATTGTGCTCAGATTTGTGACTAGGCTACATAGGAACAAAGAAACCAATGAAGGACGTGGCACCGGTAATTCCTCATTCTTTTGCAAAGATAGACATTAATATATTACCGGTACTTTATATTATACCCTAACTTATATCTTATAAAGTTAGCGCCATGGTCGAATAAGTTTTACCGTTGAACTCTCCTTCTCACTGTGCTCCTGGGGTGTTATATTCTTACTTGAAATCTGAGTTCTGGAATTACCTCATTTGATATGTTGTATATGATAATGATTTGGCGTAATGGTATTAGTACGGCCTCATATAATTCTGATGCACACTTTCTGTGTTCTAGTTTGCTGAAAAATATGGAGCAACAACCCCTCATTAAGAGTGAGCCAGAATGGCAGTCTGATACTGATGAATTCCCCAATAGTGTAAGTTGTAGTTATAACGTATATCGTATAACAAGCAATCTTAGTGATGTGCATGACAAGCAAGATTCAGGGACTTAATGCCTGCTACCAAATAGTAGGTAGGCTAACTAGGATGTTGCTAACAGTAGCTTATTGATTGGTAATGCAAGTTTACTGTGTTGGCACCCTTGTTCCTATTGTATATGAAGTCGATACTACACACTGTCCTAACAGTAACTAATTTATTGGCAATGCATTTTCATTCTGTTGGCATCCTGGACCCTATTGTAGGAGAAGTCTACACTGAACGCTGTGCTTACAATGGCTTATTTATTGGCAATACAAGTTTACTCTGTTGGCACCCTGGACATTATTAGCCTATAGGAGATGTCTACACCAGACGTCTGATAACAGTAGCCAATTTCTTGGCAATGCATGTTCACTCTGTTGGCTTCGTGGACCCTATTGTAAGAGAAATCTACCTACATGCTGTGTTAACAGTAGCTAATTTATTGGCCATGCAGGTTCACTCTGTTGGCACCCTGGACATTATTGTTGGAGAAATCTACTCCACATGCTGTGCTAACAGTAGCAATTTCTTTGCAATGCATGTTTACTCTGTTGGCACCCTGGATCCTATTGTACATGATGTCTACTCTACATGTTCAACTAACAGTAGCTAATTTATTAGTAATGCTGGTTCACTCTGTTGGCATCCTGGACATTATTGTAAGAGAAATCTTCCTACATGCTGTGCTAACAGTAGCAATTTATTTGCAATGCATGTTTACTCTGTTGGCACCCTGGATTCTATTGTACATGATGTCTACACTACATGTTCAGCTAACAGTAGCTAATTTATTGGTAATGCAGGTTCACTCTGTTGGCATCCTGGATCCTATTGCAGGTCAATTCCACACCACATGCTGTGCTAACAGTAGCTTGTTTATTGGTAATGCAGGTTTACTCTGTTGGCATCCTGGATCCTATTGTAGTTCAAGTTCACACCATGTGCTGTGCTAACAGTAGCTAATTTATTGATAATGCAGGTTTACTCTGTTGGCATCCTGGATCCTATTGTAGGTCAAGTCCACACCACATGCTGTGTAAACATTAGGTTATTTATTGGTATTGCAGGTTAACTCTGCTGGCACCCTTGGTTCCTTTTGTTGGTCAATTCCATACCACTATGCAAGTTTACACATATTTGTAAACTAAGTCATTTCTTTGCAGAACGATACAGATCATCACACGGACATTAAAATCGAGGAATCTTCTATTCCGGAGATCGTTCCTTGCAAAAAAACAGAAACACCATCTTCAGATCTGAGAGAGGTAAGTATCTTCACTCCACTTTACAAGACATCTCCTTAATAGCATTTTGAGATTAAGAGTTGTTTTTCCACAATTGTGTTGATGACAAACCGAAGCGTTTTGCTGTTAGGTTGTGTTTTGTACAGCAAGCACAATCAATATTGATGGAAGGATGGAAAAATAAACTATCTGTCCCATGCAATACTCCCACCCACGACCGTCAGCTTTGTGCGGTGTTGCTCTGATCACTGAGCTTCTGGGGATGCAGTATAATGCCATTTGCAAAATGTATATTATGTGAAGCTAACATATGTTTGGCACAGTCACATTGTGGACTTAAAGTCTAGGTGAATTAGGATATCTGTATTCCGGTCAGAAATCCTCCCATGAATATTACAGATAGGAGCTGGATTTGACTACCCTCACGAGTGGCCTCTGTGCGTTTTCACTTCACTTCATTGCTGGGATGTTTCTAACGTATAACAGTGGAGTATTGCAAGAACATGTAGTTGACCATAAGCATGAAGATAATTGAGGATGAGAGTTAAAAGTAAAAGAATGTTCCAAAACCTTATGGAGAATGTCATTGCTAATAATTTTATTTGTATGTACATACTGAAAAAACTTCCTACAGCCATTTACCCTTTTGTCCGGCCCATAGGAGGTGTTGATGAGTCCTGAAATATAGTAAAGAGTTAGTATACGATTGTTGCCTCTTGAGAGGAACCGTCTGAGCATTTTCCTTTGTTTGAAGAGTCACATAAGAGGGCATAGTTTATTATAAATTACAGAATTGTAGATTATATCCACTTATCTGTATATTGTTCCTCTCTGGAACTAGTATGGGATGGACAGTACAAACGTAAATAAGGAAATGTTATCTGAACTTCAGCTGACCAGTGCTGTACAATTACATTGTTTGTTATTTTTGTAAAAGTATAGGCAAAGAAATAAATTATTCCATGTCTTCCCTAGGATGTGGAAGAAGATCTTCAGGGAAGAGAAACTGTTGGAAGTGGAAATGACTTAAATGAGTAAGTATTCAACGTACAATATACGTGGTCTTTCGCTCGACATGTGCATGGCTGTAAGTTTTGGATTTGAATAAGATTGGTTTGCAAAGTGAGATATGTCTCTCATTGTTTGTGTCTCATCCTTGGAGTTGATATTAATATTAACTTTCTTCTTAGCAGCACACAAATTATTCATTCTCTTTCAGTGTTCTCACTGTCTGGAAATATTTAGGAAACCCTGTCAATCTGTTGATGGGAGCTATTTTTGTCTTTTGGAAATATGCTTGGAAGAAATCCACATGTCGGAGAGATAAGAATGTGAATGTGTTTTGTAAGGAACATCCATTACTTCACACTTCCCCACTGTGTCCTCAAACCATATGTTTCTTCTGTAAACAAAAACAAAAAGCTTTCCCTTTAATCGAAATTACTCAATGATAATCCAATAAATGATCTAATACAACTAATCATAAACCATAGGGGGAATTTGGATATTTACGATGTATAAACATAATACTCCATAATAATGCTAAGTTTTTGTTCAGATAGAGAAGGGCATATTCGGTAGACATGTCTTGTAGAGTGGTACACAAAGGTAGACAGGTCCTGTATAGCCTAACGCCACCATAACTGGATACTTGTATTTCAGTGTAGCCTCTACTTGTCTGCATGTGATTTAATTACAATATCCCCCTGGCACTATAGCCCAAGCCTACCAAGCGACCGCTTCCCAGCCATTTAGCCTGCGGATATTGGGGTGACGCGTGGTCAGCACATCAGATCCCCTCGGCCGTCAATCTTGGTTTTAGTATCCGGGGCGCAGTCAGACAGCTACTTAATTGCCCTCACGAGGCTGAGTGCACCCCGTTCCAGCCCTCACGTCAGTTAGAGTTTCTAACATTCCTGACGGAGCCGGGAATCGAACCCAGGACCTCCTGGTGAGAGGTAGGTGCGCTATCCTAACACTACGGGGCCGGCAATTACAGTTTAGTCTAAAGCAAACATCACTCATATTTGTCCTTTAAGTATGGCCGAATCCAAGAACCATGGTGAGTAAGTTTTAATGGAAATTAAAAATATAAGTAAAACACAGTATTAAATTTGAACAATGTGAATAATTATATATATTTTAACTGGAATTATATGTCCGTAACAATTGGGGCCTATGTTATTGCTGTTAATATATTGTTAAGTGGTGCGTGAATTGTGTATTATAACATTAATGTGTGCTTTAGTTAGGTACTATCTTGTGTCAATGGATACAGAGAGACTTAATCTAATAGTCTCATGCACCTGTGTTGTGGTTTTGATTTTTCGCTCGCTGATTAGGTACGCACTCGAATTTTATTTGACAGAGCATTTGAGTTTATAACATAAAAATAATTTCTCTCGGCACGCCGGAAGGCGGAGGTAGATTTCACCGGGCAAACTTGGGGATAGGCGAAAATAGGCAGAATATACAGGTTTTCGTAGAAGGATCGGACCTCATTTATTGCTAGAAAGTATTTTATAATTGGAGCTTAATTAACTTTCTATTTCGTCTTTTTATGCATATTTTAAATATTTTACTGTCTTATGTGGACGGTAACCTTCTCGTCATTTGGGGTCCATTTTTAGCCTATTTTCAATTTTGAAAAAATAGGCTTATGAGATCACATTTTGTCCGTGTGTGTGTCCCCCTAATAACTTCTGAACGGCTGGAGCGATTTCAATGAAACTCGGTAAGTTCATAGCACTATTCCGGACGACCCCGATCGTGCTCTTCAAATTTTGTTACGTCTCACCAATCCAACATGGCGGCTGTGCGAAATATTTCACCAGCATTCATAATCTCCGAAACTATTCCCGATATTACCCTGTAATTTTTTACGGTGATAAAGGGAACTACTAGAAGTTCACCTATGTGACTTTTGAAAAACTGGTAACTACAAAACCAACATGCCGGCCACACGAATTTGCGACTTTTAAATAGACGTTTCTCGCGATTTAACCAACCAAACGCAATAAAACTTGGTGCAGTATATGTTTATACACATTGTAATGCACCGACATCTAACTTCGTTCATTTGTTTACATAACCACAAGATGGTGGAAGTGCGAAATATTTCACCGGCAATCTATATCTCTGAAACTATTAGCGGTATCACTCTGAAATTTTGTACGGAGATAAAGGGCACTACTGGAAGTTCATCTATAAGACTTGAAATAAACCGGTTAACTACAAAACGAGCATGGCGGCCAAGCGAATTTGAAAGTTTTAAATAGACCTTTCTCGCGATTTAATGTTCCAACCGCAATGAAATCTGGCACAGAAAAATATTTATACACATTGTAATACCCTGGTATCTAATTTAGTTCAATTGTTTACATGACCTTAATATGGCGGCTTTGCGAATTTTAAAATTAAGTTTTTATTTCATGTGTCGTAATCATGCGATCGACGTGAAAGTTTGAATAATGAACCTACGCAATACTTTTCCTTTAATGGTACATGACTCTATGGCCTATACATTTAACAATCCAACATGGCGACCATCCGAAATATTTAGACGGCTATGAATATCTACGAATCTATTATAGCAATCAATCCGATTTTTTTTATGTTCATAGGGGCTATGGACTTAAGTTCACCTATAGGACTTTAAATAAACTGGTGATCACAAATCCAACATGGCGGCGACGTGAATTATAAATATTCACATGGACGTTTCTCGCAATTTAACCATCCGAATGCAGTGAAACTTGGTACAGTAAATCCTTATACGAATGTTAATCCACTGGCATCTAATTTATTTCAATTGTTTCCATAACCACAAGATGGCAGCTGTGCGAAATTTTTATATCTCCTTGTTACTTCTTGTGTCCTAATCATGCGATTGAAGTTTGAATGCTACACGTACACAATAATCTTCAAATAACAGTACATAACTCTAGGACCTACATATATAAAATCCAACATGGCGACCATCTGAAATATTTAGTCGGTTCTCAATATCTACGAATCTATTACAGCAATCAAACTGAAATTTTGTATGTAGATAGAGGCAATTAACATAAGTAGGATATATGAAAATAGGCTGTATAGTTCTTCACGGAACTACTTGTTATACTTGTGGTCACTCTGTCGTTATGCAAAGTTTCGACACTGATGTGTAACTATCTAACGGTCTGTTACTTCTTCACGCAAAATGTTATCTCCCGCAGAGATTTAGATTGGTTCCTCAGTTTAGGGGCTGCGACAACGCGGTCATGTAACCCCGTGTACTTTGGGTGTGTGTAGAATCTGTCTGATAAACGGTGTTAATTGTGATGGCTGTATTTGTCTGTAATTCAGGTAAGGACTGCAGACGGTCAATTTCAAGTAGTAGTTCCTAATTTTGCTACCAAATACTACCGTCAACGACACCTAGCTGTGAACTTGGCTACTAGATGCCACCGCAACCAGCTACTCGCAACGAACGTTGGAACTTCCCCTCCGAAGGAAAGCATACTGGGAGTTTTTTAGCGCTCTTAAAAAATCCGACGACTTCGGCCGGCTTTGAACCCGCGACCTTGGGCATAGAAGTTTAGCGTGCTACCAGTTACGTCACCGAAGCCGCTTCCCACAAAGTCCGATGGAAAACTGAATGTGATCTCGTGCAATGGCGTTGTCATGGCAACGTCTGATGGCTCATCCCTCATCAATTTACTAGTGTTGTCATGGCAACCTCTGATGGCCCTTGGCATTTTCTTCTAATTCCGAAATTATTTTGCTCATACCTTGGCGTAATGGTGAGTCATATCAAAAATTCTTTCTGAAGAAATGTTTTAGGTAATTATAAGGTGCGCTCAAAAAGTAACGATCCGGAGGCTGTAATGCGCAAACCGGTGACGACATCGGCTAATCTTGGCGTGTGTAACGAGGTCTTGTTCCGACCAGAGCGAGGAAGGTCACAGCCCGTCGCTAGAGGGCACGCGTGCACGTCACGTGACGATACAAAGCGAGCAGCAGCATGTATCAATCGTACAACGCTGCCGGTCGCATTGCAAACAGTGACATGGAGGCGTCAAACGAAGAGCAAAGAGGTGTTGTTCAGTTTCTGACAGCGAATGGAATAGGGGGAACGGACATTAATCGCCGAATATCACAAGTGTACGGCGAACACTGCATGTCCCTTGCAAGGGTCAAGGCGTGGCACAAGCGGTTCAGGGAAGGACGGGTGTCGTTAGCCGATGAAGCCCGGTCTGGGGCACCCCCCCCCTGTATTACCGATGACAACGTCCAGCTGGTTGATGCACTCAATACCCAGGACCGCCGAGTGACAGTGAACGCCATAGCCGCCGTGGTCGGATTGAGCGTCGGAAGTGTGCACACCATCATGAAGGAAGCACTGCACTTGCGGAAAGTGTGTGCCCAATGGGTGCACCATAGTCTTTAACCACACCTGGAAGCATGTCGAATGGCCTACTGTCTTGGTCTTGGTTGGCTGATTGATGCATGCTGCTGCTCGCTTTGTATCTTCATGTGACGTGCACGAGTGCCCTCTAGCGACGGGCTGTAACCTTCCACACTCTGGTCAGAACCACACCTCGTTACACACGCCACGATTAGCCGATGTCGTCACCGGTTTGCGCATTACAGCCTCAGGCTCGTTACTTTTTGAACGCACCTTATATTAGGGGAATATTGTCCATGTTGCATGGTTTTGTTATTGTGCCTATTAAGAGAGATATCATTAATATTTCCCGAAAACCCACTTTTTCCCACCCCTTTGGTCAATGGTTGGTGCTATCAAAAATCTTATGATTGTCTATGACTTAAGTCATTTTTCCAAGTTTTCCTGTATTGATTTTGATAAGTTATGCAAATGTCCACTTTACAATACAAAATTATCTTTTTATATATCACTTGATGTCAATATACATTTTGAGACATGTTTCGGCTCTGTGAGCCTTCTTCAGTCAAAATCACTAAAAATTCTCCTAAAACAGTCCAATGTTTGGTCACTCAATAAAAATTTGTAAAACATTTTTACATTATCAAAAAACTTTTCAAACATAAATTTTTTGGCCTTATCCGACACATAGTTTGAACTTTAAAAGGATTCGATATTTCACATTTTAGGAGAGTTATAGCGATATTTCACTTTTTCGAAAAAAAAAGCCCCCCATTTTCACCCCCTTCGACCGATTGTGCCCATTTACGAACTTAAACGAGATTTCATAGGGATACATATTATGAAAAAAATTCAAAGTGATTGGTGCAAAATTGCGGTAGTTATCGTGTCCACAAGAAAGTGATATATATATTCGTAAATTATATGTAAACTTTTGAACTGGTTTTGAGGTCTAGGGGATGTGAAACGCGAAGATATGTCGAAATTTTCTGGAAGTCGAAACATGGTACTGAGCCCGAATTTCTTGAGACGTAAGAGATGTTGCAGTCAGGAATCGAACCTGCGGAACAAGAGAGTCGCCAGTATATCAGTTGGCAGTCGAAGTGAAAGGTCGTGTTTTTCCCGAGCTCTCAGGTGTGCTGAAATGGGTTGTTCTCTGGAGTGTTATCGGGCGAGGATCGGACTGTGGTATGCGAAGGGTAGTCGGGATTTCCGGTGTTTGTGTGTGCGTACGGGACCTAGCAACTTGTGGTTCATAGCCCTAGTGATAGCTGCATTGCTATTTATTGGTGGAGTGTAAGTGAATCCAGGGCCTGTTACTCCAAATGTAAATCAGGCAAATGATCCAGTGGCAGCTTTAAAGTGTTCGACGTGCAGTTAAACATTGAAGAATGGTGTTGAGTGTGGACTATGTGAGAAATGGTTTCACTTCGGCTGTATTAAGGTCAAGAAGGAGGATTGTGATGTCGGAAATTGGTTTTGTAAAGTATGTGATACGCCGGACTGTTTGAGGGTGCAAATCAAAGCAAGGGATCAAATAATACAGGAACGTAGAGCAAAGCTTCGTGAATCAGAAGAAACGGTGAAGGATGTGACTGAACGGCTTTCTACTGGGATCAGTGTGGAAGAGGGCGTGCAGGAGTAAACTGAGGATGACGTTATCATAATGGGCGATTCTATGATACGATGTAGTGCGAATATCTCGAGGAAATCAGGTGCGAAAGTGCGGTGTTATCCGGGGATTAAAATTGACCAGCTTGCCCAACAAGAGGAAGAATCGAATGTAGGGGACTGTGAAAAAGTTAAAGTGTTGTTGCTACATGTTGGGACGAACGATTTGAAGAAGAGGGCTACAGCAGATTACATCTTGGGTGAGCTCTACGAACTAGGCAGAAAAGCTAAAAGCAAGTTTAGAAATGCAAAAATTATAATGAGTGGCATTGTTCGGCGGGGAGATGTTCCGTTAAGGTGAGTTAAGATAGTAAATGACCGCATGGACTGGGTATGTGCACAACTGGGATTAGTGTACGTAGAAGCTGACTGCTGGATTGGTGGCCGTGACTTCGCCCGAGACGGGCTGCATTTAAATCGACGGGGCGCTTTCAACCTAGGGAGCCTACATGACAGGGTCATCGGTTCGTGCCGGCTTTTGTGAGGAGGAGCAGGTCCAGAGGTTGCCAGCCGATGGGAACAGAAGGAGCTATTTCGAGATATTTGCTGCGGAGGTAAGACTCTAAGATTACTGCAGGTTGTCAGAGTTTAGTAAATAAATTAATTGAATTTTGGAATCTTGTAGAGATGTATTCTCCGGACATTGTCATTGCAACTGAATCTTGGTTTTATGAGGACATAAATAGTAGCGAAATACTTCAAGGGACCTACGAAATGTACAGAAGGAATCGGGGGAGGTGAGGTGGAGGGCTATTTATTTGTGTGCGCAAAAAATAGCTAGTTTCTTAAAGTGGGCTGATATGGATCATGAAATGTTATGTGTACAAATTTCGGATAAAGGAATTAAATTCCCTCTTCAGGTGATAGGGGCGTATAGAGCACCGAAAGATAACTTTTCTCTCCTCGAAACACTGTATGATAAAACTTGTACGGGTAATGCTATGAAAAAGAGCATAATAATTGCTGGAGATTTAAACCTCCCCAAAGTAGACTGGTCTGGTGAGTCAATTAGCTGTGGTCAAGCTAGAGCGCTGCAAATAAATTCTTAAGGGAGGGGGGATTTTCCCAGGTAGTTGACTTCCCAACTAGAGACAATAATACCTTAGATGTTTATCTCGTAAGGCCTGTAGAGCTGTATATTAACTGTCTGAAAGTACCAGGAATTAGTGACCATTCTGGGGTTGAATTAAATATTAGATATGGTGACATTACAAAATTAGACTCTGATGTAGCAAAAAAAGATCCTATTCCAGTATCGCAGGGCGGATCAGGGCAAGTTTCAGGGTTATTTGAATGAGCTATTTGTAGGATGGGCCATGTAGGAAATCACATTAATATCCTGTGGACTATCTTTTTGAAAATTTTAAATAATAATAATAAATTTGTCCCATTTAAATTGCTGAAACAAAACCCAGATCCTGAGTATTACACACCAGAAATTAGGAGTCTAAAACGGAAAATTAGGAAATTATACAATAAAAGACATGATAGTGACAAGTATATGTTGAAATTTAAGTCCTTATCAAGAGAGCTCGTCTTAAAAAAGAGGGCTGCTCATGACAGTTATATGCAAGGTTTACTTGGTTCGGGAGGTGATGGGTGGAAATTTTTTTACAGTTATGTGAGGAGAAGAAAGAGAAATTCAAATAATTTGTCGATGATAATGTCCGGTGACGGTAAATTAATTACTGAGAAACAGGCCATTGCTAATGAATTAAATGTATTTTACGGTAGTGTGTTCAATAAATCCATTAGCTGTGTGTTGGACCTTAACGACGAATCAGGGGCTTCCCTGTTCCAAATAAACCAGTCAACAATTGTAAAGCTAATACAAAAACTACGTTTCAATGTATCAAAGGGTCCTGATCATATTGTTAGTGAAGTACTCAAACTAGGAGGTAGGGCCGTGGCACGATACTCGGAGGTGATGTTTAATGTGTCCATAAACAATGCGCAAATCCCAGATGACTGGAAAAGAGCTACGGTAGTCCCAATATTTAAGGGAGGGAGCAGACTTGAATTGGGCAACTACAGGCCGGTTAGACTTACGTCCATCGTTTGTAAACAGATGGAGCATCTCCTTTGGGACTACTTGAGGGAACAGTGGGAAACATTATCATGGTTTAATGATAGGCAACATGGATTTCGGAAAGGTTACTCATGCGAGAGTCAGATGCTATCACTTTTTCAAGACATTGGCGAATCGTTAGACCATGGAGTTTCAATCGACGCCGTGGTTATAGATTTTGCGAAGGCATTTGATGTCGTGCCGCATGACATGCTACTCCATAAATTAGCTTCGACGAAGATTGATAGAAGAGTAATTTTATGGATCCAAGAATTTTTGACGGATCGTTCCCAGAAAGTGAAAGTCGAAGGCATATTCTCGGATGAAATTACCGTAACGTCGGGTATCCCTCAGGGCAGTGTAATCGGAACTTTTTTATTTTTGGCGTTTATAAATGACTTACCAAATGGGATTCGCAGTGACTGTCTATTGTTTGCGGATGATTGTGTAATATATCGAAAGATACATGACTCACAAGACAATGCAGTGCTTCAAGAGGACCTGAACCTGGTCTATAAGTGGGCGATTGTAAATAAAATGAAAATAAACACAAGAAAATGCAGTCTCTTAAAAATAGGGAAAGTGCGAAGGCAGGATTTTCAATATAACATTGGCTCGGAAATACATGTAGAAGAAGATTCTTGCAAATATTTGGGCGTTCACGTAAGGAATGATATGAAATGGAGTAGTCATGTAGGATGTGTAGTTTCAAAAGCTTACAAATCCCTGCACTTTGTAATGAGGGTATTAAAAGGAAGTAGTACCTCTGCTAAAGAATTAGGCTATTTGTCACTTGTAAGACCTATTCTGGAATATGCCTCGGCGGTTTGGGATCCATATCAAGTAGGGCTCATCAATGAGTTGGAGATGGTACAAAGAAAGGCCGCTAGATTTGTGCTCTGTGACTTTAATCCCAGAAGCAGTGTGAGCCGTATGTTAAAAAAAACTTGGGTGGGAATCACTGGAGGCTAGGAGGATGAAATCTAGACTCTGCGCTATGTACAACACGTATACAAATCAACCAGCATGGGGTGAGCTTAGCAAACGATTGGGAAAGCCCACTTACACGGGTAGGAGCGATCTTCCTTTCAAAGTTAAGGGCCGACCACAGCGAACAAATTATGGTAAATATTCTTTTGTAAACCGTGCCATCGATAACTGGAACTCTCTACCTGCCGCAGTCTTAGAGCCTTTTCCCAAACATATAGGTGTGTTTAAGAAAAGACTGACTATTTGTGTAAATACTCCAGTTTAATTGTTGTATAATTGTTATTGAATTGTTATGTATAACTATTTATTTGTTATGTATATACAATTTGCCACCGGGGGACACACCCCCCATTGCAAATAAATGAATGAATGAATAAATATTAGGAAAAGCTTGCAAATAAAATACGCAGTACAGATAAGTTACTAATGCTAGTGAGAAGAGGTAGAATTATTAGACGCTTCGATTTAGCAAGAAGAACGGGAGAAATGCTATGATTTTAAATGTGCATAACATTTAACATTGCGTAAATGTTGGCTAGCAAGAGCTGGAAAGTGTCACATTGATGAAGCCTTGGCAGGATACGTAGAGCTAGAACCTGTTTATGACGCGTGAGTGAGAGAGATAAACAGTCTTCTAGCAGCGACGAGTCGTACACGTGACACAGCGACATCGCGAGGCAGGAGCACTTCATGGCACGCGCCAATTTACATAGAGGAGTCACGTGATCGCATCCTAGCCAATCGAATAATTTACAAGCATTAGCGCGGACATAATCATAAACATTTATTGAAATTGTCATAAACAATTGGAGGATGGAAATATAAAGCTAATTGGAAATAAACGACATTGGATTAAAAACGTTTTTGAGTTTATGCTTTGATAAGGAGATACTTAGATAAGAAATGGACAGAAGCAGTTTGCGCGCTAAGACGCCATTTTTTATGCTAAGAAAGCAGGTCTTGCTTTGAGACCAGAGGCATTCCACTTCGATCGATTGAACTGAGTAGTCGTCAAAAAGTAAAGCTCCAACTGATTGAAAATTTCGAGTCGGCGAGGAAGATTGAGATACCGGCAGGGGAGAGACTTCCTTTGGTTAAACTGAAGAAGAAAGCCCCGCTGAATATAAGTATTGAAACAACGCACTATTTGAAGCAGAGAAACATTATTACATTTCTCCGAAGGTTCTTACAACTACAGAAGTAGACTATTTATAAATACTATTCGGTAACTTCTAGAGATATACATAAGATCTCAAAGGAAACATAATCTACAATTCTTCAGAAATATTCAAATATGCTTACGATGTCGACCAAATTTATAATGAAGGCAGAAACTGATATGAAATCTACAGTAGAAGTCATGAGTCATTAAGCAAATGAAGGGGAAAGTTTCTACTACAGATGTTGAGGATATCGCGTGTAACTTGGCAGACAGGAGGGAAATAAGTAGAAGAACTACACCATTTCCAACCGTAGTTCAGAGAAGTCACAGAATGCAACCCTAGTAAGCGAGATCCTAACACTATCATGGAATCTTCGCAGTATAATCGTCAATCCATATACAATCGCCGTGGAACATCGAGAGAGCAGTCGTATGAAGCGAAATTCATCAGTATCAATGGATTCCGAAGCGTACGAGGGATGGCAGTCCATGTACGAGATTCGAGATCGCAGAGCCAAGCAGGTTCAACTCAGGTCATACTGGGAGAAGCGCTGGCGTGTCTTGCCCCAGCTGGTTCGAACGAGGGCAAGGTCTGGCATTTCAAGCTCGCAGCACCAGGGAATCCGGCTATCAACTGTTCGCTGCAATCGCAGTGGCGAGAGATGTATTCGGGCAGTAAGGTATTTGAGAGTTTATGATTCATGTAGTAGTTGTTGCCATGTTGTGTGCATCTTGTGTGACAAACCTTTTAGTCATGTTTAGATGTCATTTTTGACAGTTTTAATTCAGTAGTAAATTTTCCACGTCACCGTGTGTCGTTTGGACGTGTTTTAAAATTTATTTTAGATGATTCTACGTCTGCTTCTTTAATAATGAGTTTCCGATATGCGTAGACGCGTTTCATAGATCAGTAAAGAGTAAAACATTACAGATGTATTAATAATATGTGCAACGCTATTGAAAGATCTTGTAATGCATATAGATGCTATAAATACAATTGTATATTTTATTGGAGGTGTTATGAAACGCCATATCGATTCATAGAATGTTTCAAATAGATAAATAAGCAAGTTAATTTGTTTTAATAAGTTCTACCAGCAAGACATTCGTTGCTGTGGTGAGATGTAAAACCAGAATTGTTACGAAAGGTATCGCAAGCACATACAAAGTGCAGAGAACAGGATTGTACTCTAGCAATCAGCTGTGTTCCAATAAGAGCAATTGTAAGCTCATAGTAAGTCGAAAGAATTTATATTGAAAGTATAAACATATCACTTAAATACGAGAAGGAATAAATACAGTCAGGTTTTTTAATGGAGTCTAGTCAAGCATTCATTGCAGTTATAAACACGAACGTGACGTTATGCAGTATAATTATTAAATACGATGACGAATGCACATATTACTCTTTAATGTAAATGGTTTAAAAATGTAACGTGGTTTAAATGCGAAAGTAAACAGAAAATGAATAAGTTATCGCAAGTTGAATCGCTATGATAAGTTAATAAATTGATAAATGTGTATTTAAGCGAAACGTTGCAAGGCATTGGAACAAGAAGGTTATATTTAAAGCACAAGGACGTTGTATAAGGTTAGTGGTATTGTTATTGTAAATTGAAAGTTATGCCATAGCATTCGGATAATGAGTAGGATTACTGGTTTTCACGCATCACTGGCGAAGTGATGAAATGGGATATTTTTATTTAGGGATTGTTGGAATTCCGTGCAGAAGTAAAGGTTATAAGGAAACGTCATGGTTATGGACGTATGCGCTGTAGGTAAGACGCTATTATTGGAAGACCTTGTTCATTGCAGCGATCATATAGTATATCTACGTGTATAAGCGATATTTTATGATGTGATATGAGTAACATTTATGTTGTTTGAGAACAACAGAGTTAATGCGATAGGTGCATGATTGTTGAGGCACCAGGAAACCACAGGATTGACGTAATAGTAACCACGGAAGTTATCTGACATGTCGTGCATCAGTTATCGAAGTTATGAATGATTTTGACAAGCAGAACAGTTATCACCTTTGTTGGTCATGACATTTGTTCACTGGACTGGAATTATGCTTTAAAGAAATGATTTAGGTGATGATTCTGTGTATTAAGGAAAGAAAGGAAGTTTTTAAGGGAAGATCAAAGAAGATCTATTTTGATCTATCAAGTAACATCATGCAGGTCGTGATGGTTGTACATAATGTATATAAATTGTAAAATAGTAACTATATTCAAGTCAATTTAAATGTTATTGAAGTGAGTTAATATTCATGATGATCTATCGACTTCTATTTTATTGTGTAGGATATGTGATATGTAAACGTTAGTCAGATCTGAGCGTAAGCGATACTCAGATATGTGAGAGGATCCACTAGGTGATCCAGGTAAATATTTTAGACCAGATGTCTAGTTTAAAAGTTATTGTGATTTTATGTATGTCAGAACGAAGAAAGGTCTTTAGATGCGACGAAATTCCCAGATACTTAATTATTTTGCAGAGAAAGTTTATTTGTGTCTTAAATTTTTATTAGTTTTTTTTTATGAATAAACGTTAGCAGGCACTCATTAGTCTGCCTGTTTCCTTTTTTTAATATAATATCACGATTCTTCATTTAACGATCAAAGGCGGTGGTACTGCTGGCAAGATACAGGCGCCCGCATAATTTGTAACCGTGCACCCTCGTGATCCGAGAGTTTCGCCCTACCATACTTTATTGTAGGAGTTTTTTAATTTTATTTAGTTAGTAATACGACCGTGTTTTGATATCGATGTTCCGAAAAGTTCCTAGCTGTCTATCTAGCGGGATATGTTGATTTATCTAGCTGGCTATCAGCAGTCCTTGCAATCATTCCCATCCTCGGATATAGGTAGTGGTTATGTGAATTTCGGGTACAGTACTGCGCCCGAATTCCTCTAGACCACAGTCCCCAATTCCGCGCAGATGGTAAAAGGATCGTAGGAAATTCAACACCCGGCTAAGAGTTGAACAACTTCTACCGGACTAATGACTAGGGAACCCTAGGAACACATATATACATCTCTAACTATACTACTAACTAGTTGGATACAGGACAAGGAAAATAAAAGATAGAGCACTAATGAGCAACTCGGTTCTCGGGCGTTGAGATAAAGTGTCGATCGGCTGTCTGCATCTAGCTAGCGGTATCGTTATAGCGTAATTAAGTATTGAATCAAGAATCAGTTCTATAAAACTTAGCAAGAATAAAATATTACGCTTGCCATTTATTTACAAAATATGAAACGACATAACAATTTCTGTCTCCAACACCAATAATAAAATACAAATAAAATCACTATTTAAAATGAAATATCTACGCCTCATTTAGGCTTGATGCGTTTAACAAGTGTCTCTCCTGCATCATTTCTCATTTGAAAAATAAATCTTGCTCCAAGATATTTTAAAACGCACATTATTTAAATTCAGGACACTAATATCTGTCCTTCCTGTTCACTAAAATTATACTTTAACGTTCCAAAATAACAGACATATTCCCTACGTAATGCATCCGTTAAAGTTCTTTAAATATAATGCCAAGCTTCCAAATACTGTAAAAAAGTTAATAATAATGATAATAATATATTTACATTTATTTACATGATCGCGACCAGCACGATTTCATAGTATCTGTCTCCAATTTACTCGAGTTCATTTCACAACTTTTCTCCGCATCTCACAGCTTTTCTCCGTATTTCACACAATAAAACTGGTCATTATAGGTTTTTATGCGTCAATTCCATGTGAATCATAGACACAAACAATAAAGTTAATATCTCATCACTTGAGTGTACAACTCCGGTATCCAATAATTTAATAATTATACAAACTTGCAACGCATGGCTATTCAGATAAGCTCTCAAACCAAACATCGAGTGTGTGTGGCATTAATCCTCACTTCCCACACTCTCATCTTCTCAAAATACAAAATACGTTTCTCTTAATCAACACAAAATATTTCAAAACCTTTCCATTCAAATTCTTAGTCTCACATTTCATATCATCGCGTCTCTGTTACGCCTCCATCAATATAATTGTATCTCATTAATATTTCCTCTCTAGCACTTTCACAAAACTTCTATGGTTCCACATCAACTACTTTCATCAAAGTATGATATTCTGTATTCCTACTTGAAATCACTAATGCAATATCTTTCATGAATACACTACTCCTCCTTCTACAAAATCCTCTATCGATTATACATTTCCGTGCTATGTTTAAGACCTTTCCACTCAACTTCTTTATCTCATAATTTTATCGCACAACCTTTCCACAATTCTTACTACCATAACTCATCTCATACTTCCTTCTCTGCTTCAAATACTTCCTTGTTAATATTTCTCGCTTACCTCTGAATTTTAAGTCTGCTTGCGTCTGTTATGTGAATAACAATAACCTTTCCTCACGTTTCTGTTAACAATAGATGCCGATATCCTTCCTTCTATTTCACATTATCATTTATAACAAATATACATTCATAACATTCTATAATAGCGTTTCTTATTTAGTTATGCCTTCAACTATCGCATACTGTCCTTCTCCGTACAACAAATCTTCTGGGTTTTACAATGTCATTTTATTCCTTTCATACTGGAGTTCTTTCAATGCCAATATTGAATACTCGTATTAACAATTCGTTTTATACATAGTATTCTCTTTCTGAGATAAATAAACTCTTTATTATAGGATTCTCATGTCCTTCCTTTCTCTGACATTACATTATAAATTATTCACGTTTGTCAAATACATGACTGTTCTCTTTCTCTGATACATTATTCATTTATCACAAATTTACGCTTCTCCTCTCATGTTCCAATACATATATGATCGTTCTCCGATGTTACAACAAATCTAACTCTTCTCCTCTCATGTTCCAATACATACATAATCGTTCTCCGATGTTACAACAAATCTAACGGAATATATGTGAGCAATCACAACGAAATTAACTGTAAGTGAAATTTAAACGTTCTAAATTGACAGTGAAAAATACTTACGATGTCTAAAATCATCGAACAAGCCTTCAAAATACGTCCAAGTAACGTATGAAAATAACTATAGAAATTACTAAAAACTTTCAAGACAATACAATAACATGGGTTATAAATGCAAATATGTTGGTCAAAATTCGGGAATAACGTGTAAAAGAACTAACTACTGATGTGTGTAAAATTGCACCTGTCTACCTTCACTTTGAGATCGCTGGTGACAGACCTGATGATGCTTCTGTCCATTGGAATACCTCCCACGTCTCTGGTATGCGGCACGCCTCCGCGGACTGGTTTCATTATGTCATCTCTGCTATGTCTGGATTTCGGTGCAGGTGAATGCCCTGGAATGTTGTCTCCCAACCGGTCCCCAGCTGGTAACTCGTCTGCCTGCTTGCTTCCTCCGTCCTCGGCGATGACACGCCCCCCTCGCAGCTCTGGTGGCTGGCGCTCTCCAGCTCCAGGTTCTCCGCTTTCTCCTTCTCGAATCCCGCTCGTCTCTTCTTAGATCTCGATGATCATTGAAGTCGGTAGCTTGCAGTGTTCTTCCCAACACAAGAAATCACCTCCATAGTGAGAATTTCTTTGGTAGTAGCTTGTAGCGTTATGTGAGCGAAAGCTGCGATGTTCTGCAGCTCGCTGCTCATATTGCTGTGTTATCTGATCATTTCCTGATTTCGCTAGTTAACATAGCTCTACGTTCCCAACATAATGAAGTTAGAACATCCTCCTCTCCGCTGAATGATGTGTAGTCGTAGCTTCTCCCCTCCGACCTATTTCTTTATACATTCTTGTGTAGATTGATCAAATTCTTGCTAGATAAAGTCTCACTTCTTCTGACTTCCTTCCTGTGCTGTTACGTGTTGGATGTTTCACTTTGAAACTTTCAAATAATATATCACGACGTATATCTCTTCTTCAAATGCAGTAAAAATACTTCATCTTAATACTGTTAACTAATGATGCTTATTTTTCCAGTTCAATAGCTTGCTGTTTCATCTTGAAGTCTCAGGTTCACAAAGAACTTTGTCTGTATACTTCTCGAAGAGTAAAATTTATAACGTCTTGCCTCCTCGACTGTCCAAATAGCAAGAGCCTCGTTTCTTGGCGTCTGCTAGCCTCGTCGATCAGATTTCCCCCGCAAATCTGGTCAACTAGCCTCCAAACGCTATGAAAATTGACTGATTTATACATAACTTCTCTCTCAGCCATTTAATTCAATATCCGTCTTGCCAATTAAATTTATTTTTCTCTGCTGGTGAATTCAATATGTAACACTCTCATAAAATATTAAAGTAATGATTTTAATATTTATCCACTCCTTAGTATTCAAACAGTTCTCTCATTGGTCAATAGTTACTTCTGGTGCGCTCTCGACACGGGTCTGTTCCCCCACTCTAGACCGTGGCGCGTGTCTGTCCTCAAGTCGACCTTGCTTCTTTTCCCTCGGCTCAAAACAGGTTTCTCGCGGCTAACCTCGACTAAAGTGTGCATTTCCAGGACTGTCCTCCAATCATTTATGCTTGGTTAAAAATTACCAAATCATAAAATTTCCATTTTGTCCCGAAATAAAAATATTTCTCTAGGCGAAAATTTTTCCAAATGCTTATTTAATCATGTTGTTCCATCCAGACTGCAAATTATATCCATAATTCCAAATTTTAAATATGCCATTCTTCTGAGGTGGTCCTCGGTTCGTACCTCATCCTGACTTCGTCTCTCAACTAGACATGATTTCGAGTGCAGTACCCATTGCAATGGTTAGTTTTCTAATGAAATCTACCTATCAAATCCTAATTTACACAACTATACATTAGTACACCACAAAACATACAAACAAAACTGAAATTCAAGATCGTTTTTCTGAAGTGAAATTGCATCTGTCATTAAATGGTCTCAGATTATAGAAGATCTTTTGTCGGTGCTGCAACTGTGTTGAAGGCTTTTAACTCACTTCTGACAAAAGAGTCACCAAGCATCATCCCTCCCTTGGTAGAAAAGCAAATAGCATGGAAATTTATTCCTCCTCGATCCCCACATTTTGGAGGATTATGAGAAGCGGCCGTTAAAATAGCAAACATACATTTATACACATCATCTCATGGAAGAGTACATACTTTTGAAGAGATATATACTCTGCTTTGTTATATCGAGGCAGCCCTGAATTCGCGGCCTCTTGCGCCTCTCACAAGAGACCCAAACGATCTGGATATTCTCACTCCCGCTCATTTTCTTATTGGTGGCTCACTGACCCTACCAGTACAGTCCAATAATATTCAACAATCAGACAATTGCCTGTCTCGTTGGCAACATTTGAAGAAACTTTCACAGTTGAGTTGGCAAAGATGGTAACAAGAATATTTACAGGAATTGCAGAAACTAAATTAATCGTGCCCCTCTAATCAATGCATCGAGTTGAACACACTAGTGCTACTCATTGAAGATGAGTTACCACCTCTAAAGTGGTCAAGAGGTCGAGTAATTCAAAGTTTATCCGGGATCATTTGGCGAGATTCGAATTGTCACAGTGAAAACAGCGGGAGGGAACTTTACGAGAAGTGTCAAGAAGCTGGGCCCCCTTTTCATGGAGAACTTCAAGGAATAATTCTCAATCTGATTATAGTTTATATTCGGCTATTATGTTCTCATCAGATTTAGTTTTTGAAAGTTACATTCAAATGTTATTGTTTGCGCACTTAACATACTTAATTGTACATGATTTTGAAAGCGCATCTTTCAAGGACAGCCAGAGATGTTAGGGAGATTATCGGAAAATTCAATCTGTTTTGGTTTTACGTTTTGACCGCTGCTAATGTGCTGCTATTAGCGCCCTCTATGCTTGTACTAATTTTGTAAGCTCCTTGCTTTTAGAGAATTCATAACTCTGCGCTGTCGGTAGTCAATTGTCACACAACCATGGAATTGGTAATACGATACAAGGCAATATAAGCTAGCAGTAAAGGTTATTCTATTAAAGAGGACAAATATCATTAAACCACCAAACAAACAGCAAAAACAAACCCAACTAATTAACAACGACTTTAATACACAGTTCAAACAAAGGCTCTTTTATGAATATCATGGAAACCCCGGAATTAATTCTCTCACAGAATCTGAACCCGGATAAAAACGTTAATGACATCACTCACGGCGCTTATGTTCTATTGGGCATATTAGCCAACTTAATCAAACAACGACATTAAACAGTAGCGACTGTTTGAAGCATTATCACTTGTCCTCCTATATACAATTAGCTTTAAGAGACCCGTGTGCATAGAACACATATATGCCATAAAATAAAAGAATTATTCAAGTATGGTCAATCATATGGAAGACGCAACACACACATTTACTAGCGTACAGCGTGAATTGACTTTAATACACAGTTTAAACAAAGGCTCTCTTATGAATATCATGGAAAATCTGGAAAAAGTTCTATCACAGAATCTGAACCCAGATAAGAACGTCAAAAACATCACTCACGGCGATGTTGTTCCAT
This sequence comes from Meconema thalassinum, assembly GCA_946902985.2. Lineage (NCBI taxonomy): Eukaryota > Metazoa > Arthropoda > Insecta > Orthoptera > Tettigoniidae > Meconema > Meconema thalassinum. The sequence goes on from OX336397.1 coordinate 123,538,079, forward strand.
TCGGCATACTAGCTAACTTCATCAACCAACGACATTAACAGTGGTGACTGTTTGAAAAATTATCACTTGGCCTCCTAGATTCAATTAGGTTTTTATGAATTCTGGCTTCACTCACTGCATCATAGCAACAGCTATTTCTTTGGAACCAAGAAATCCAATGTTAGTTTTCTATTGTATCTTAATTTTCCTTCATATTTATATAACACTAGCTATTTTACCCGGCGTTGCCCGGGAGGTGTATTTACATGTTATGGAAAGATACATGCCAATATACAGTATTACGCAAGGTATATTCATTTTGCCCCTAAGTGAGTTTAAAACATAGTTCTCATGGGCTCTGAAGTTAATCAAGTGCAATATTACCTCACTATAAATCTAGGCGAAAGGTACTGTCGAGTACAATAACGTAGTAGAGAATGCATCAATCACAAAAAGGACTGTATATTCACATTTCTAAAGGACCTAGTCTCACAATTACATTACTTTCCTGATAGTCTTTACTTTTGTTGTAATGGGTGTAATTTAGACGTCTTGTTCACATAGTTCTCTTTCATTCTTAAATTGCTGTATCTACCTTTTTGAAAGGAAACAATATTTAAATTATTCAATATTTGGAATATAAAGTCATCATTCTGCAGTCATATATAATTACGATTTTTAACCCCGCACAAATGGTGTGATTAATGAGAAATGGCTTATTCATGTACATAGGTCAGTGTGTAGGCTACTATAGCTGCATATTAGGGAATAGTATTGCTGTATTTACATGCCTATTATCTCTTATTGGGCGGCTTTGGTGGCGCATTTGGTAGCATGCTGAGCTTCTATGCCCAAGGTCGCGGGTTCAAACCCGGCCGAAGTCATCGGATTTTTGAAGAGGGTTTAAATCCCTCAGTATGCCTTCCTTTGGAGGGGAAGTAAAGCCGGTGGGCCCATGTCATAGGACATAGATTTATGTGATGTAAAAGATCCTTCCACTAACTACGCTCGTGTAAAGGTCAAATTTGTAGGTTCAATTTGAATAACGCTATTGAGTTCCAACGGTCACCGTCAAGTTCAGGTTGCGTGGATATCTATTAGCGAAGTTTGCAGCCAGTTGTCGTTGACTGTAGCATTTGGTACCAAAAGCACGAACTACAGTCCTTAAAACTGACTGTCTGCAGTCCTTACCTGAATTACATATATCACACAATAATACAGCCATCACAAATAACACCGGTTATCAGGCAGATTCTACACACACGCAAAGTACACGGGGCTGCATGACCGCGTTGTTGCAACCCCTAAACAGAGAAACCTACCAACCTATCTCACCTAGTTAAAGTAAATGCAGCAACGTATAGTCCCAGTATAATATCAAATAAGATGCATTGATTAAGAACACATTGGGCTTCTTTAGCCTCTAAAGTATTTCGTAAGATAAGAAATATATTCTCTAAACCCATACCGTAATGATCTCTAAAATGCTCTAGCAGAGTTCAAGGTGTTTAGAATCCGTGATAACTACACCATTATACAATAGCATACGTCAGTAAGCACTAAAATGGCTAATACATAGGAAAAATACGTGTGAACGAACAGAAACGAACTAATTAATGTATCTAATTCTTATGCAAACGTATAGTGGGATGAACACAATTTATTTTGAGAGCCAAGATCAGATACTTGTACAAATATCAGAACTCGTCGACATGTAGTTGGTGACGGTGCTCAGCCTGTAGTAGCTAAAGAAGATGTATGACAAACAGTAGACACTACATTCATAGTTCCGTATTGAGAAGGTCAAAAGCTTAAAAAGGCAAACTTGGAATATCAATACTTCTCCAATACGTGTATAATTAATGACGAGCCTGTATGCTTAAAGATCCATAAGCCTTGTCTAAACGCCGCTTTTTGAAGTCACTGTTACAGACATTTGTTTTGTATTGATGTTAATAGTGAAGTTGTGTTTAGTATTTTATAATGGCGTACTGCTGTGCGCGCTTTAGTAAATCAGTACAGGGCAAGTTTGAATGCCGAGGAATCTCATTTCGTGAGTTAACATCGGACAATTCACTTTAATTATACATACACACACTAATACAGCCATCACAATAGGACGGGTTATCAGACAATTTCAACACACAGCCAAGTACACGGGGCTACATGAGCACGATGTTGCAAAGCCCCTAAATTAATCAACATCCCATTCTTCGGTGGCCGGAGGCATTTCTTTTCCCTGCCTTTTATTAGAATAGTTTTTAATAAGAATTGTACACCCGCCTAAATCAATACTATAAAAAAAAAAAATATTAAACTTGTTCTTAGTACATGCTTCGGCGATTAATCAAATTTTATCCCCTTCATCAGCTAAAATACATATTGGAAAACAAAATTAAACGTAGCACTGTAGTAAGATAGGTCATTAAACCTAATATGGTGCACCATATATTTAGATTGTAAAAATTAGAATAAAATGAAATGTAGTTGGTGACGGTGATCAGCCTGTAGGTCGTAGAGAAGATGTATGACAAACAGTAGACACTACATTCATAGTTCCGTATTGAGAAGGTCAAAAGCTTGAAATGGCAGACTTGGAATATCAATACTTCACCAATCCGTGTATTATTAATGAAGAGCCTGTACGCTTGAACATCCATAAGCCTTTTCTAATCAAAGCGGCTTCAAGTAACACGACGTGGTGGAAAGTACAACGCTTGGTAAAGAAGTTAGCTCAAAGTATATGGTGTCTAAAAGGAAAGCAATGGAAAAAAACGGATATAAAAGTGACTAAGATGAAAAAATATGTTAAAATCATTGTGCAATTCTAATTTAAATGCCATTGAATGAACATAAATTTAATAAATACGATAACTTACTAGAGGTTAAGACAATGTTTCATTTAGAAAATGATCTGTCTATTGTTTAAAATTTTATGGGTGTAGCAAAGTCCAAAAACTCAAATAGACGGTAGTAAGAAATGAAATAACGTCAGTGCTAGTTCTGGAACAAGACGTAAATACGAATGGAGCGCTACTGTGAAACGATCCTGTACCTGTCTGAGTGTTGAATGGGCAGCCATTTTAAAGCAGTCAGGAGGGATGCGATCCAGCTGGCAGTGAAAATGCTGCGGCGATCACAGTCGGTTGGTGCTGTAACCTATCTTGTCTTGTGTTAAATTGACAGGCAGTTTAAAGCAGCTTGGACGGATGTGATCTAGCTGGCAGTGGGTGTAGCATGGCCTCTTACCGGGATAGATGGAAACTTCCTGGTCTGTCTTGAGCTATTGTTGCCATGGGGATGCCGGCCCTGTCATTACTTTATCAGTTTATTTTCTGACTTAATTAGCCTTTGCTCGAGTGCAAAAGGGCCGAAATCAGAAGAATGAAAAAGACTATCGAAAATTCATGTAGCCAGCCGTTCCTTCTGGGTCCTAAACTATGTGTATGAAAAATTTGGTTGAGATTGGTGGAACGATGGAGATTTGTATACGGAACAAATATACCTACCCACATACATACATACATACAAACACACAGACTTTCACTTTTATATATAATATTTTTCGATCGAACAACAAGACAGTTCTTCATACATCAGGTGATACCATTCCAATGTATATATATTCTTGGTACGAAGCCACCTCAAGTTGATATATTATAGGTTATTGCCGAACAAATTCACAGAAAGAACATTTTCTTAGGAACATCTGAAGAAACATTTACCGCTCGTTTCATATAAGTTAGAATTTGCTTACATCTTTCCATTTCTTGCACCTTGTTAAACGACAATCTAGAAATTTAGTTTTCGTTTTCTCTCTATATAGAACGAATCTTGCTTTATTCGACAAAGACAACAGCCTATCTAATTCAAGATATTAATTCAATGCGACGTTTCAATACGTAGGAGAACATGCATTTTTACCTCATGCCATGATGAAGACAGACTTATTTCAGCCCTCAACCAGATTGTGCATCTAAACATTCTTTCATTCATCTTAAGGAATAAGTACGCATTCAAGGCTTTTCTGTATGTACGAATATATATATATATATATATATATATATATATATATATATATATATATATATGTTCCAGGAACTAACAATCCCTGGTCCTAAATTCCCAGTGGAAACACTGGACAAAATTTTGATTACAAGCTTATATGATTCGTGCAAACAACTACTTTACCCCAGGTGGTACCCAATCCACCCGTCAGCGAGCGGCAACCAGGCTTTCGGATTCTGGGGGACCTGGTAAGTCACGAATACAGAGAAAGTCGGAGTTATCTGGCAAACTACCTTCAAAGACACGCATGTACATCGGAACTTTCAACATTAACACCCTAATTAAACCAGGCAAACTACATGTCCTTGTATTAGAACTAGATCGGCAAAAGATACAGATACTAGCCCTTCAGGAAGCACGCTTTACGAACGAGAATACCGTAGACTACGGTAACTACCGGATCTTTAAAAGCAAGACAAACATGATGGTTGGAAAAAATGACATCCCACTAATGGGTATAGCATTTGCCGTACACAAAAATATACTCAGCTCAATAAAAGAAGTTACACCCATAAGCAACAGGATTATGTCAATGCGTGTACAATGTGCAAACAAGATGTACACCCTGATTAACATACACGCTCCCACAAACATCGATAACAAGGAAGATCCGAATAAGGTTGAACAATTCTGGACCACACTTGATGAGGTCATGACCAAAGAACCCATGGAGGACACAAAGATTTTACTGGGCGATTTCAATGCCCGATTGGGCCAAGAAAAGGAATATAAAAAAACTGTAGGCAGATTCCCTGCACATAAATTCACTAACAAGAACGGAATGAGATTTATTGAATTGTGTCAACAAAACAATCTGAGGATCATGTCAACTTCCCTGAGGAAATACCCCCGTAAGCAAAAGACTTGGAGATCACCCATACTATCGCTTGGTGAATATCAGAGCGATCATGTAGCCATCACATACTCCTCGCAGAAAGAAATCCGTGATTTAGAAGTCCACAGAGGCGCAAACATTGACACTGACCATTATCTAGTGCGCATCAAAGTGAAATTTATCCCTTAAACAACCCATCGCAAAAGAACACACCTCCAGAAATTCGATACAAAAAGGATTCAGGAAACATGTTTAACCTCATTTATTACGAATTATCTACTCATACCACCTATACTAAGTTATTTCGTCATGTCAGCAACTCTACTAGACAATTTGCCACGCAAGTGGGAAACTGGAGATTATTCCAATATATAATTAGTGAATTTGGAAAACTATGGATGGCACAATTAAACAATGTTAACACAAAAATGGACCTGGAAGACACTCTTGCATACATCTGGCAACAACTAAAAGATATAAATAAAATGTGTTTCCCACCTTTCTTACCAACGAATAACTTCAAACCTTGGTGGTCCCCTCGGTTAAATGCACTCAGGAAACAAGTTAATGCAGCGAAAAGAAGATCGAAGAAATGCACAAACCCAACGCTTAAAATTATCTATGAAACTAGATTGATAACCCTAAGAAACCAATACAAATTAGAATTAATGCTAAACGTGAATTCTGGATACAATTCTGTACTGAGACCTCAAAAGTATCTCCTTGGAAATTTTACAAGAGTTGCAAAACAGGTTTTACCAAACGTGTGCATCCAACTACTTTAACCTTAATAGATGGTTCATCAACTTCGTCAGAAATAGATACAGCTAAGGCACTTCTCGAAAAATTCTTTCCGGATGATGATCCGGATCTAGAAAATGACGAACAACAGATCATAAGATTGTCCAACTCGAATTCTAGGGCTCCAAACACACAACCGGAACTCGAATTTGCAGACCATGAAGTAGATGATATTATAACCGCTATTAATGATAAAAAGTGTCCTGGACCTGATGGAATTGATGGAAAAATAATAAAAAAGTGTACCCAAGACCCTACCTAAATTTTGGATAACCATTTTCAATAACTGCTTGCATTTGGGTTGTTTCCCTAAAATATGGAAAAACGCTAATGTTATAGCAATTCCTAAAGGAGACAGAAGAAATCTGCAGTCAGTTTCTGGATACCGAGGGATCAGCTTATTTTTAATTCCTGGTAAATGTCTGGAAAAACTATCTATGGAAAGATTAAACTACTTTCTTCAAGCCACTGATCAGTTACCTTCGCAACAGTACGGATTCACAGCAGGAAGATCCTCAACGGATGCGCTAAAACAGTGTCCGATTTTGTTCACCAGTGTAAAGGACTTGGACTCAAAAGCTGTCTTCTTTTTCTCGATTTTGTTGTTGCTTTCGACAATGCATGGCACCCTAGTATTTTAGCTCGCTTACGTGATTTTAACTGCCCTTCAAACATTTTTAATATCATTAAGGACTTATGACAAGATCGCACAGCCAACTTCACCCTAGGAAATACTTCTACCTCAAAGGCCATCACCAAAGGATGTTCCCAAGGTTTGATTGCTGGTCCTACTTTATGGAACGTCAACATTAGCGGTTAAATTGTACTGCTATCAAATGTGCCCGATTTGGATATAGTTGTTTATGCAGATGATGTAATGCTCATGCTCAGGGGCCCTTCTCATTCTAGTATCCTCTTAACGCCTATGAATGCCCTCGACATTGTGAGTGTTTGGCGCAAGAAACACAAACTTAAAATATCTAAGGAAACGTCTGGACTAATGCCAATGTACATTAGAAAGAAAGAAGTATATACCAATCATCATTCAGTTACAATTAGAAATCTCAACGTTGTGTCAAAAATGAAGTATTTGGGAGTAATGCTGGACAACAAGATGGACTGGTACCCACATATGCAACACCTGGACATTAAAGTGATGAAAATCAGGAACAACTTAGTCAGATGTTCCAAAGCATCTTGGGGCATGTCTTTTCATAATTTGATGACGATATACAATCATGCTATTTTACCCGTCATAATGTATGCCGCAGAAGTATGGAGCATATCCTTATCAACAAGAGCCAAAGTGAAACTGCAACAAACACAACGATATTTTCTGATTTTTGCGACAAAGGCATACAGAACAGTCTCTAACAATGCTTTTCAGGCTATAGCCTCCGCTATGCCCATAGACGCAGCCATACTTTTACATAATGACATCAGAGCCATTTCCAGAGGTCGGCCTACAAACTCTGTAGTTCCCTCGCTAAAAGAAACATAAATCCCGAAAAGATCAAGTTTATACCATCCGAGAGAGAAACATATAAACTTAATTATTTCAGGAACTGTAGAAAAAGCAGACGTCCTCATCTTCACAGACGGATCGAAAACACAAAACCATGTCGGAGCAGGAATGGTAGTCGAGAAAATCTCAAAAGAAATCTGTATTGGTATAAAAAGGTTAGATATTAATTGCTCAGTTTTCCAAGAGGAATTAATGGGCATCATCATGGCAGTTGAATGGATTGAAGTACAGGATAATTGCACTATAAATTATGCTATTCTTGTGGACTCAAGAGCTGCAATCTTTGCTATGCCAACAGAAAAAATACCCATCCTCTCGCCACTGAAATAAGAGACATTATTATTGCCCTCAACAAGTTGAACAAGATTACTTTTCAATGGATTAAAGGACACACAGGACTCTGGGGGGAATGAGAGAGCTGACTATCTCGCCAGGATTCCTGCCAGCCATAGAACTGCAATAGATTATAGATCACCACCCCTAAACCAGGCAAAAAAGTACTAACTGAGCATTATACAAATATATGGAACTCCATGTATACCAATTCAGAAGACTCCTTACATACAAAATTATTCCTTCCTAATATACCACACAGACTTTCATCATCTCTCTGGCCGAACTTCATAACCACCCAGTTTATCACAAATCATGGTCGCTTCAAATCCTATCTTCATAAAATGAAAATTATTGATTCACCAATTTGCAGCTGCCAGGAAATATATCAACAGACCGCTCATCACCTGTTGACTGAATGCACCACGTACTCAGGAGAACGACCAACTGTACTTCGATCATTACCACTGCATACCATTATGAAACACCACTGGAATACTGTCGAAATAACAGAATTTATAAAAAAAATCTTCCACTCACTTCAATAATATAATTCATGTTAATTTTGCATTTAAAACTGTTAATATCCCGTGATATACCTGTAGGTGAAACACGGGTTGTAACTATATTAAATAAATAAATAAATAAAACAGGTATAAAGGAAGAATGGGAAAGAGAACAGGCGGGCACCTGGGAGCAGTTCCACACTAAGATCATAGAGAAAGTCAAAAAGTTAATTCCCCGAAAGAGGAACACAAAACACCCGTGGTGGGATTCGGCTTGTGAGGATGCTGTGGAAGAACGAAAGAGAGCCTTCCAGAAATATAATAGTAAATGATCACCTGAGACGCAACAACACTTTTTTGATATCAGAAAAAAGGTCGCAATATTAATTAGGCAAACGAAGAGGAGACACATGAAGGAGCAATTGCAATCCATTGAAAAGAACTTCAGAGACTTCAATACACGTGATTTTTATAGAATATCAAATCATCAAAGACATTTGACTAACAGAAAAATTACCAGAAGACTGGAAGTGCACCCTCATCCATCCACTCTACAAGAAAGGTAACAGGACGAATGTGAATAACTACAGAGGGATTTCTTTACTTCAAGTTGCCTACAAGATTCTCTCAGCGTGTCTACTTAAAAGAGCACAAGAACAGCTTGAACATACGATCGGCGAATACCAAGCGGGTTTCCGACCTGGGCGCTCCTGCGTCGAACGGATTATTAACTTGAAGAAAATACTGAAGTATAAAGCAATCAGAAACTGCCCAATCATATGCACGTTCGTTGACTTCAAGAAGGCGTACGACTCCGTCGACCGACAGTCCCTCATTAATATCCTGGAGGGACAAGGACTCGACCCAAAGACTTTAAGTCTTATCAAGCAAACACTCACAGCCACAAAGTCCAAAGTGAAGTTTATGGGTGAAGTATCGGAGCCCTTCGAAATTAAAACCGGTGTTCGTCAAGGAGATGGACTGTCACCACTCCTCTTCAATATCGTCCTAGATAAAGGAATTAGTGAATGGGAAAAGGAGCTGAAATACCAACAACACTGGAAGCCCATTCAACTTGGACGAGCAAAAGATGACATTAAGGTTACTTGCTTAGCTTTCGCAGACTACCTAGCGATACTAGCGGACAGTGAAATCACTGCAATCAAACAGATAGGAGTCATCGAGGAGTGTGCTGGAAATGTTGGCCTTCACGTCTCTTTTGAAAAAAACGGAGTTCTTCTTTACTGGGTTCAACATTCAGAAATTGAACAGCATATATGGAAAATCAATCGCGTCTCACACTTCAAGTACCTAGGGGAGATCTTGGAACCAGCAGGTTTAGAAAAAGAAGCACAAAGAGTTCGGCTACAGAAATTGAAGAGAGCGTATGGGAGAACGTGCGACATCTACAACAAAAAGTGCATGTCCACAAATAGAAAGATCAGACACTACATCACGGTGATCAAACCGGAAGCTCTGTATGCAAGTGAAACTCTAATACTTAATAGGAAAGGTGACTTGGAAAATATACTAAAGGAAGAACGCAAGATCTTGTGGAAAATTCTTGGCCCAGAAAGAACAGAAGATGGATACCGGTTGAAATCTCGTAAAGCAACTGAGAAATTATCTAATCTTGCGGCGGACATCCGGAAACGAAGATTGAAGTTTTATGGACATGTTCAAAGACTTCCACCGACTAGGCTTACACACAAGATCATGACCTACGCAGAATGACTGAAGAATATACCGTGGATTCAGCAAGTCAAACAGGATTTGGAGAAGGCCCAAGTAAGTACAGTGAAAGTCTTTGACAGGAACCTGTTCCGATGTAGGGTAAATGGATAGAATGTAACACCAGAGAATGACGCTCCAAAGAGACCAGGAACCAAGTGGACTGAGGAAAGGAAGATGGCCCACGGAGAGAAAATGAGGGCTATATGGAAGATCAGAAAGGCGAATCATAATAAAAGTACTGCGTGATCCATCTGGGTCCATTCGCAGATAATAATATATATATACAGGGTTATTTAGCTAAGATGTTATACGACAATAACGTCTAAACCATTAAATATATCGGTATTCTGTTTTCACTTTTGTGAATGGTGCTAAGGAACTCATAAACTAACTTATACTATTTTTTCCATTTATTGTGAATAGCTGAGATATTGGTATCAACTTTGTTTTTTAATGGGACTATACTATTTTTGGCATAAAGGGTAACAGATTTCACTGAGACAAATTCAACGGTGTTATTATTTCCCAAATAGGACAAATTCTTTTTGAGAAATCAAGGATATGGAAATTGTGCTAGGCCACGCCTCCTTTTGGTGACACGATGTGCTAATGGCTAGTACGTTCCGGCTGAATGTGAATCAAGGCTTGTTGGTGCCCTTACCTTGCCTAGCCTCGTTTGCAGCCGCAATCTGCTTCAAAACAAAATGAACATCCTGAAATCAGAATCGTAGTTGTTATTATCGGAGTTTGGTTCTTTGGGAAGTGTACCTAAAGTGATAAAAGGACAATGAAGTTTCATTTGTTTTCCAATCATTTCTTACGTCACTAGCTGTTTGTTTTAATGGGAGACAGGAACAGATGATGGCATACATTGCTTTTGATTTGCTATAACATGTAGAATAAATAAGTCACGATGCGTAACACACTTCGGGAGCTTTAAATGTACCAGTGGATAACACGAAATTGGAAAGAGTAATGTTTTGCAAATACAGTACGTACACAATAGTCCAAGTTGGTATTTAAACAGTCGATTTAATTTATTTATTAGAGTTACGTAGCCGAGGGTGCTAATGCGCTAGTTCGTGCCTCGCTGGCATCTGGAGAGTGTGGGTTCGATTCCCACATCCGCCGTCCTGAAAATAGATTTCGTGGTTTCCCATTTTCACCACCAGGCAAATGCCGGGACGGTTCCTTTCAATAGATCCACGGCCGATTGCCTTCTAACCGTTCCCTGACCCGTCCTGAAAAGAAAAGTACATGGCCATTGGCTGTATTTAAAATTATGAATAGAAAATTTTAATGCTTCTTCAGGAAAAGAGTGGCCTTTTCAAGCGTAGCTACATCAGGTTGAATGGAAAATGAAGTAAGTCACTACACTGTAGATCGCGATCCAGCTTGCAGCGGTCACTGAGACGTACTGTTTCTTCACGAAAAGTGAAAGTAGGTAGGTTAAGAAAGGAGGCTGATTCTGCATTCGAGTCTGAGTGGAATTATGGAACATCCCCAGTGTGGTTTGAACACGATGGGTGTCCTGCACACTACTCGCGTGTGGCTAGACTAACTCTATTTCCGGTCGGTCGATTGGGCGTGAAGGCATTATAAGTTGGCCACCACGTACACCTGATTTGACACTTATTGACAATTTGTTTTTCCTGTTCAATTCAGGCTATTGTATTATTTCTATGCATTTCGAGCTCATGATTAAGTAAGATGATATGAAATCGTAAGCAATATTGAGTTTTACATGTACTGAATCTTGTCATTTTGATTCTCTGTCTGTGAATTACCCCAACACTGAACACATATTATTTTTTGGTTTTACTTGTTCAACCCAGACTTCTGTGTTATTGAGGGGCCGATAGCCTAGATGTTAAGATCCATGAAACTTATCATCATCATCATCATCATCATCATCATCATCATCATAGTACCGACAGCGGTGGCTACGCTCGCTAAAGCGCAGCGTTAGGTCATGGGGCTAAGGTCTCTGCTGACTCGGTAGACACGTGGGTTCGATCCCCACGATCGGTCGTCCTTGAAATGGTTTTACCGTGGTTTCCCATTTTCAACACGAAGCAAATGTTGGGACGGTACCTTCTGACAGGCCACGGCCGCTTCCTTCTACATCCTTGTCCACTTTCATCCATTCATCTCATTTCTCATTTCGACGCGCAGGTCGCCCACGGCCCTCAACTAGAAGACCTGTACTCGGCTTCTCAGGAGGTCACACGAAAAAGAAAATAATCATTGTACAGTCGAACCTGCCCTAACCGTCACCCTTATTCAGCGGACACCTGCCTATACAGACATTTTTCCTTGGAACCGATTTTATTTTACATAAGTCAAATGTTAAATTAGCCTCATTTCAGCGGACACCTTGAAGTCCGGACAGCGGACATCGCCATCTGTCCCGTCCACTTGACTTAAGCGGACACTTCGCACTCTGCAGGACATTTTTACACCGGACCATGTCATCCTTTCTTTTAAAACTATTCTTCAGACATACGGAAATCCCTCTTGAATGCCTGTACTACACCTATTTCGAGTCAAAGGAGAGAGAGAGTGAAATGCAGGCTACATGGCAACGCTGTAGTAGCCGTAAAGTTAATTCCTCTATACATTCCTCTTTCCAAACCTTTCGTTTTGGTGTTCTACCTGGTGTACATTCCGAGAATTCAAATTGTCCAGGATTGCTGCCACTGACTGTTGACTCACGAGTTACCTGGGGATTTTCTTCCCTGCTTGCATCATTCTATTCATAACTCAGATTGCCACCGATAAGGTCGAGCTCAGGTAGTCAACTTGAGAAGGAAAATACTTGCAGTACATGCGCTAATAAGTGAGACAGAAATACCGTAGCATTTCAGTCGTCGAGTAAACATGAGTAAGAAGGGACGAACGTGTTTAGACCTCGAAACAAAAAGAAATGTGATTGTAGAAAGTGACCAGGGACTTTCAGTGAGATAGCTTGCCGTAAAATTCAAATGCGGGAAAACTCAAATAAACAAATAATCAAAATAAAGATGTTTATGTTTAAGGTGGATGTACTTTGCCGTTAAAATGTTCGATTATTTTTACAAACTCGTTTCAGCGGACACCTCTCATAACGGACATTTTCCCTCGGAACTGACTGTGTCCGCAGAAGGGAGGTTCGACTGTATTACTTCTTTGTATTTCGAGCATATGATCAAAAATGGCACCAACTTCCTTGTACCCGAGTACATATTGAGACCCCGGTTCCGAAGGTTCTGGGTTTGATTTCTAGCTCTGACAAATAATAGGATTGTTTAAGGGTTGAGGAATATACTCACTCTCACGGAGCAAGAGGTGGATTTAATTCCCTCTCTAGCCAGTCAAAAAGTGGTTCCTTGTGTTTTCTCAATTCTACTCCAGGTACATGCCAGCATTGTTCCTTATCTAAGGTTTCCTAATCCTAACTAAAATTACAGGAACACGCACTAATGCAGACATCACAATGACACAGGTTAACAGAGAAATTTTCAGGTGCATGGGGCTGTTGACCACTATGTACAAATCCCTAAATGAAACAATATCAATAACTCAAATAAGGTCAAACGAAATAGTAAATCTCCATCTTACTGAATGAGTTTTACTATAAATGATGCGTTATTTATGTAATATCGGAATCCCCCCCAGGGGCTCAATTCTAGTGGGACGTGGGACGGTGACCAAGGGACCTTAGCTGCGTCCGGCATTGCTTCCACTTAATTGTGCCTGGCCCCTCTCTGTTAACTTTCCTGTCGGCCTCCCTTGGTCAACTCTTGTTCTCTTCCGACCCCGACGGTATTAGGGTATCCGAGGCCCAGGGAGTGTCTTACTTCCCCGCTTTAATTGGCTCTTCTCTCATCTTTCCTGATCTCTCAATCTTCTGGGGACCAGCCTTCCTTTTCTTTTCATTATAGTTCCTTTTGTGTTTTAAGATTCCCGCCCTGTTCTTATGATTTTGCTCCCTGTTTCTCTAAATTACAGTTTGTGAGTATTTTGAATCTCAACCACATTTTGTAAGTATTTTCAATCTACATTGCATTTTGTATGTATTTTCGAACTCATCTCCATTTTGTAAGTATTTTTTATCTAAATTGCATTTTGTAAGTATAGTATTTTGAATCGCGGGCTTCCACATATTGTTAGTATTTTGAATCTTAATTACATTTTGTAAGTATCCTCAATTTCAATTGCATTTTGTGAGTATTATGAATCTGGTAAGGCATTTTCAATCTAAATTCCATTGTATATTTTCAATTTAAATTGCATTTTGTAAGTATTTTGAATTTCAATTTCATTTTGTGAGTATTTTCAATTTCGATTGCTTTCTGTAAGTATTTTGAATTTCAATTGTATTTTGTTGAGTATTTCGAATCTACATTGCATTTTGTAAGTATTTCGAACCTAGATTACTTTTTGTGCGTATTTTCACTCCAAATTCCTTTTGAGAGTATTTTCTTTCTAAATTACCGTTACCTTTTTTAAGTATTTCCACCCTTTATTTTGTCAGTTATTTCAATCTGAGTTCCATTTTGTAAGTATTTTCAGTCCAGCTTAATTTTCGTTATGGTTTCCATTTCATTGTCATTTTCGCCATCACTCAGGCCGATAACCTAGTTGTTAGGCCCCTTAAAACAAAAATTATCATCATCATCATCATCATCATCATCGTAATATCGTAACGAGAACAATAATTCTTATTTCATAGTCTGCAGAGGCTTGTTAGTTATTGTCGTTTTAAAGGACGGAACAGCGACGTCATCTCCCCCTTTCCAGAGGCTACTCCTTTTTGGCCTATTTTCAATTTTGAAAAAATAGGCTTATGAGATCACCTTTTGTCCGTGTGTCTGTGTGTGCGTGTGTATGTGAGGTGTGTGTGTGTGTCCCTAATAACTTCTAAATGGCTGGAGCGATTTCAATGAAACTCGGTAAGTTCATAGCACTATTGCGGGCGACCCCGACCGTGCCCTTCAAATTTTGTTACGTATCACCAATCCAACATGGCGGCTGTGCGAAATATTTCACCAGCATTCAATATCTCCGAAACTATTCTCGATATCACCCTGGAATTTTTACGGTGATAAAGGGAACTACTAGAAGTTCACGTTTGTGACTTTTGAAAAACTGATAACTACAAAACCAACATGGCGGCCACGCGAATTTGCGACATTTAAATAGACGTTTCTCGCGATTTAACCAACCAAACGCAATAAAACTTGGTACAGTATATGTTTATACACATTGTAATGCAACTTCGTTGAATTGTTTACATAACCACAAGATGGCGGATGTGCGAATTATTTCGCCGGCATTCTATATCTCGGGAACTATTGGCGGTATCACCCTGAAATTTTGTACGGAGATAAAGGGCACTACTGGAAGTTCATCTGTAAGACTTTCAAAAACCGGTTAACTACAAAAGGAACATGGCGGCCAAACGAATGTGAAAATTTTAAATAGACCTTTCTCGCGATTTAATGTTCGAAACGCAATGCAATCTGGTACAGGACATGTTTATCCACATTGTAATGCACAGGTATCTAATTTAGTACAATTGTTTACAGAACCTCAAGATGGCCGCTGTGCGAATTTTAAAATTAAGTTTTTATTTCTTGTGTCGTAATCATTCGATCGAAGTGAAAGTTTGAATAATGAACCTATGCAATAATTTTCCTTTAATGGTACATGACTCTATGGCCTATACATTTAACAATCCAACATAGCGACCATCCGAAATATTTAGCCGGCTCTGAATATCTACGAATCTATTATAGCATTCAAACTGAAATTTTTAATGTTCATAGGGGCTATAAACTTAAGTTCACCTATAGTATTTTAAATAACCTGGTGATCACAAATCCAACATGGCGGTGACGCGAAATACATTTTACATGAAGTTGTGAAGCAGTCCTTGCTCATGTTAGGGACATCTTGGTCATCAGTCCTCAATAGTAACTCTTAAGCAGTATTATGGTAGTGAAGTTAACTTAAATTATCTCTTCTAGATTGATTTTTAAAGCATCATATAAAATGCATAAGAACAGAAACATTAATACTTACTCAATGTTTTTTCCAGTTTTTTGCCAGGGAGATAAAAATGAGCATGTTCATTTCTTCTTATAGGCTACATTTTTATAATTAGTCCAAAAATGCAGACCATTCTGTTTTAAGATGAGTGTTCAGAGAAGGATTTAGGAGTAGGAGAGAAATATAATAGTAGGGTACATATTAGCTTATTATTTCTTTATTTTTGATAAATACCATACTCATTTCTTGCATGTATAGGCCTACATATATGAAGGCAGAATTGAGACAAGCTGTTGAAAGCCTATTGGCAAATCCCTATTGAGATGCAAGAAGATGGTTGATCCAATGCTTAGGCCTAAAACCATTCGAACTAGTTTTGGATTTTAGGGGCATAAGCCTAATGACAACTCTAAGATATCGTCTTGGAATGGTAGAAAGCAGCAGTTGTTGGTTGATATTGGGGCTTTGTGACATCATGGTCATGTAGATTTGTGTACTTGGGCATGTGGAATTTGTCTGATAACCTGTGTTGTTGTGATGGCTGTATTAGTGTGTGCATTTATGATTCAGATGAGGATTGGGAACGAGGTTGCCATGGCCTTAAATTAGGAACCATCCCGGAATTTGCCTGGAGTAGAAGCGTGGAAACCACTTCGAAGATGGCTAAGAAGGGAATCGAACTCTCCTTTTCTCAGTTTTGCCTCACGAGGCTGAGCCGGAAATTGAACCTGGACCAACTGCCAAACAATGCTAGCCGAACAGCGCGAGATGGTTGGTAGAATACTCTCCTGACCTCTCGTCAACTGGCACATTAAAAGCCACTTGCAGAAAATTCACTGAATTCACTGAGAAATTGACGAGTTAGATACAGGCGTTGAAAAGCAAGCTTTATCGACGGAGTTATATCTCGAAAATTATATTTATAAGATGCCAACACAAAACAATTTTCTGTGGAGAGCTGAGATATTTAACTTGCGAGAGCGGAATATATGAGAGGGAATTGAACTGAAGGCAGCGTTGTCGCGAGTGCGTACGTCCTCTACACTTCCGCTCATTTCTACATAATCATAATAATAGTATTATCATGACGAATAGAATACATAGTGTTATCACCGACCGAGTTCACGCGTGCCCCGCTGTTGGCCAGCGCTAGTGGTGCAGACCCCCAGCGCTACACAGTCAACCGCAGTCAGCTGTTCAAAAATGGGATACGCTCTGGCCTGCGTGAACCTCTTTACGAAGGCTGCGGTTACGCTGATTACATCAAATTTTCAGTGCATATTCTAAAATAAAATAATAGCCTGCCTTCAACGAAAAATGTTCAAGGCAAAACGACATACGTAATAGCGGTAACACTTCAGGAGTGATGAACCAAGTAGAATACTTAAATCAGTCTAAATATCTTGTGAAATGATGAATAATAATTATGGTAATGATGTCCTAATAGATGTTTTCTCCTTCGCTGTCTGTAACCCACCCGCTATGCCCTTTTATAAAACGACATATACTGTAGTAAAATTTCAGATTAATTCTGTACCACGTATCACTCTTTTCCTTTTCGCTTTCACACTGATAATATATCATTTTCATACCTTATTTTATCTTTTGGCGGGAGGGGGGTGACATTATCAATTGTAACTACTAACCTTGATCGTTTCTGCACCAGATATAAGTACTAAATCACTTAAATATGTGTTTTTATTTATTGTATATTTAATAACCGCAGCCATGTTCGACAGCATATTTAGTATGTGAAACTGCCGCAGTGAGCGATCACATTGACGGCATTAGTTACCAACATATCCGATACAAAATAGGGCTACATTAGACTACACATGTAATATTGTAATTATGTGAGAAAAAGAAATAAACGAGATCTTCTTGGTTAGACGACTGACTAGACGAAACCATTGGTCGCTACTTGGTCAGACTACTGTCTGGACGAAAATTACTGATTGCACTACAAGCAAGGGGTTCTGGGCGTAAGCCCCAGGTTAGGTTTGTTTTGTAAGTAGAACAGTATTTACCACTGTAATGATCGTTGATCGCAAGGATTCCATGTTTCGAACTAATCGGCAAAACCGGCGCCTCACTGCCAAAAAGTTATTGGTCTAGGCACAAACCATTGGTTTGGATGAAAATTATTGGTGCGTGCCTACCCCCACTGTGCGTGACAAAAACCAGGGGTGTTTGTTTGGCCTAACGACCTAACAATTATTGGTCTAGTCAAAAACAGCTTGCACAATCCATTGCGAACTGGTTCAAACTTGGCGCTATTTTGTTTCATGGTACCGCGCTTTTACAAAGTAGTACCGTAAGTGCGGGTTTGGCAATACTGTACTTGTGCATAATTAACAGCGAAAATGGCAGACTCAGCTGGAATTTCATCTATATAAATCGTGATACTATTTGGGACATCCTGAGATCTGAAAAATGCACACTTTGTCACGAACCTGGATGTAAAATGGATAAGGGGCACCTGCTATATTGCAACAGACTTGGTGTGACTGCTAAAACTTCAGGAAACCTCACACAACTCTATTGGAATGCAAGAAAGCTGATGGATTGGAATCTGGGCTAGCCATAAGAAACAACAACAACAATGCTTTAATGTGAAAAATTGAGATAACGCGGGTCGCGTTAGCTAATATGTAACACCCCTGTTTTTTGTCACGCACAGTGGGGGTACTCACGCATCAGTAATCTTTATCCAGGCCAATGGTTTTGCCTTTTATTTCATTATTCACGTGTCGTGAATTTTAAGAATGTCCAAGCTGTGTAGTATAGGCCTACGAGATCTTTGAAATTTTTAGTTTTCTATTACCGTATAATGTATAGCCTACACATATCGTTACCTGTGTGCTAATAATTCTAGCGCAGCCATCACAGCATACAGTCACATTCATGTCCGATGCAGGTGTATAAGCCGCGTTCTACTTTCAATCAGAATTAACAATACAAGTAGACTATAGCTGCGACCAATATTTATAACGTATTGCAACCAGTGGCTTCGCCCAAACTGAGTCATCTAACCAAGTAGCGAACAATGACTTTGTCTCACCCAACATTAGTACATCAGTAATTTTCACCCAGACATTCAGTGGTGCAGTAACTTATGTCGAGAACTGAAAGAGAGCTATGAGATATTGTTGGTATTCTCTGAAAATTTGCATATATGACTCAAGCGCAGTGCATATCCCTTGCACATGTGAGTATATGGCTCTTCAGAATGATGATTGAAGTTCGTTGAAGGGCACCACACTACTCTGTCGCGACCATGACTGAAACAAATAAAAATAGGCCTAATATAAATATTTTATCTGCCTACTACTAAGTAGGCTATAGGTCAGTAGCCAAGTACATAAGTTATAAGCTACATAAATGATCACCAATACATTCACTACCACTAACCGAGTGTGAATCATAGACTAGGCCTACTTCCAAGCTTACGAGTTATATTATGGCTGACGGCATTTGGAAGTCGAGAATAAGATACATTACAATATTAGAGGGTGAATTGAACCTAAGAATATATTCCCGAGAGAGAACTTACATAGGCTATATTTTAGGTTATGTTTGAATTAGGCCTATACGGAAAATGTAGTCAGAAGACTATTTAAAAATTTCCAAAGACCATAAGGTTTTTTTATTACGTTATTGAGCTCTGACTGAATATAAAAATAAATAAAACAACGATTAAATAACTTTGTACTTTTAATTGTGTAGGTCTAGGCTAGGCCTGCTTACGCAAATCGTAGTGATCTTCATAGAGTTTCTCCAATCCATCTCCAATCTTGTTCTCGTATTTTTTAGGCGTCATGATGAAATCTAAATAAGAATGTATCCAAAAATTAATAAAATAAAAGCTTCGGAACATCTCAAACTAGTGGATTTGACCCACACATATCAAGAGTCTATAATAACTGTAACAACTGTTTTAATCGATGTATATTAGTAGTACTTACCTTGTACAACATGTTACAACTTCATTAGACTTAAAATTCAAAAAAAAAAAAAAACTGTGAAATTATTCAAATAATTAGTCATTAGTGAAAGTCGTAATTATAATGTTGGCTGACTTTGTGAAAAATGCATTCTGGGAGTTATCGCCAGAAACATGTGGGCAACTGTGTGGTATGCAATTTTAGTGGTATTATGGTCTTTGGAGATGGCGAGATTTTAAGCAGGGTTGGCTACAATGTGCTCGCACATGACAACAACTTAACTTCAAGAAATGCAAGCATAAACCAACATTTACGTGGGCATAGGGGACGGCTGTTAATGTTGGCTACCCTGTTTTGATCTAGTAACTTATTTAAGCTGTCCCGAACTATAAATGTCGGTTCATTACAATGTGTATAAACATATACTGTATCAAGTTTTATTGCGTTTGGTTAAATCGCGAGAAACGTCTATTTAAAAGTCGCAAATTCGCGTGGCCGCCATATTGGTTTTGTAGTTACCAGTTTTTCAAAAGTCACATAGGTGAACTTCTAGTAGTTCCCGTTATCATCGTAAAACATTCCAGGGTGATATCGGGAATAGTTTCGCAGATATTGAATGCTGGAGAAATATTTCGCATAGCCACCATGTTGGATTGGTGGGACGTAACAAAATTTGAAGGGCACGGTCGGGGTCGTCCGGAATAGTGCTATGAAATTACCGAGTTTCATTGAAATCGCTCCAGCCATTTAGAAGTTATTAGGGGGACACACACCTCACACACACACACACACACACACACGAAAAAAGGGGATCTCATAACCCTATTTTTTTCAAAATTGAAAATAGGCTAAAAATGAAGGCATGGCTCCCCAGGAGAAACAAACCCGGGACCACTGCGCCTCGCCTCTATCCTCTCGCGTAACGCAGCGTTGAGCGGTGCTCGTGCCAAGACCGTTGACAGCGAATGAGTGCCTGACCTCAGAGTACCACATGGCGCGCTTCCCTACATTACTGGGGTGAATGGCCTGAAACAAACCTGTGTTCTGGCGTTAGGAGGCCATTCCGACCCCAGGTTACCTATCCAAAATTTATCCTATACCCATCCCCTACATGCCCGTTAAGGGTACTCAAGTACATAAATTACACCCTGTATATATATGTACTAGCAGAAGTATCCGTTCTTCGAACGGTCTTCGGTGTTAACACCAGACATTATCAATTGAGCTACTGTTGCATTGGTTAGTGGTTTGTCATTCTTTCATAAGTTTATCAGAGCGAGGTTAGTTGTCTGGAAATATCACACACACTGTTAATTTAAGGGCCTTAAAATCTGGTTTTCGGAGACCCTTTATACGTAGACTCCCGAAGTTTGTGTCTCACATTGAGAAGCACAACATAATTATGCTTTGGTTGTCCTTCTAGGATAATTTATATATTTCGCCTATTTTAGCATGGATTTTGAAAAGTTTTTCCCTATACCCACCCTTCTATGAAAAGTACAGTGAATAGCTTTATAATTGGATACCATACCGAATTTTACGATGCGCCAAGCATCGGAACACGAGTTATACGCGTACATAAAGATACACAGAAAGACAGACAGATAATTCCATTGTCTACAACATTTCACCCAGATGGCAAAATATGGGTATGTCTATCTCACAGTATCAAACAAAATCATCCTAACGATCAAAACGTATGTCGACAAAAAAAAAATGATAGATAAAATGTGCTCTCAAACTAAATTTATATAATGTGTACTTCCTGACGTGAAATAAAATTGAAAGCCTCGTAGGCGAAACACAATACACGCCACATAGGTCCCCATCCACAGGAAGATCCCTTTAATAAATTATAAAGGCTTGAGGTACATGAAAATTCGGGTTCTTTAGCTTCAAATGGCTCAAGTTCCTAAAAGCCGCAAAAATGCTGATTCAATTCAGGAAGTTTTGAAAACAATGTTGCTATATGGAGGTATAATACACCCTCTGTACGATATATCGCACGTGAAAATCGCGTGAAAATATTCTAGGGTACCCCTTGACCCCCTTAATTGCATTGATGAATTATGCAGCGTAAGTTGGTTCCGTGATAACCTTATAGCCATTTGCAAACTTTCACAGAAATGTAATAAATGAAGAGACATTGCTTCTTACAGAAATAGATGGAAAGTTAGATGCCACCCCTTGAGATACTGTTGTCATGGTTACCGACTTGCATTCCTTAATTAGTTAATTAAATTAATTTGAATTCGTTTTCTGGGAATATCTCAGAAACTGTTGGTTTTAGAGCCTTATAATGTAGCTTTCGGGGATCCTTTAGGGCCCTCGAGTTTTGTTTCTGGCACTGAGGGGATTTGTCTCGTCGTTGTGCGCCATAATATAATAATAATAATAATTATTATTATTATTATTATTATAATATATAGGGATAGGAATATAATAGACCTACCCTACCAAAGCCGTTTTACAGCATAATTTGGTTCCGTGATAACCTTCTAGCCGTTTGCAAACTTTCACAGTAATGTAATAAACGGAATTGCATTGCGTCTTACCGCAATAGATGTACGTCTGACATCCTGTTGCCATGGTTACCGGCTTGCATTCGTTCATTAGTTTATTGTATGAAATTAGTTTTCTGGGAATATCTCAAAAACGGTTGGTTTTAGGGCCTTAAAATGTGGTTTTCCGAATTTTGTTTCTCATATTGAGAGGCTGAAAATGAGCTTTGTCTCGTCCTTCTACGCCTATTTGAGCATGTATTTTAAGGGGATAGGCCCCCTTTTATGAGAGGTGCGGAGAAGAACTACATCAATGTTTAGTGTCGTGCCTCTGATGGATATATGTACCAAATTTTACGGTGATACACCGAGCCGTTCTGGAGTTATAAGGGAACAAATTTGACTACAGACTGACAGGCAGACCGACAGACAAACATACAGACAGATAGACAGACAAACATTTTATTTTCGCGCACATCCATCATAAAACATTCTGAAACGCGTAAATAACGCAAATTTTCGTAGAAATTCAGAAAAAACAGACAAACTTTAATTTTTAGCCTACTTTCTATTTTTGCAAAAAATGAAAGTAGACTTATGAGATCAACACAGGGCGAAAAATTGTGTGTGTCTGAGTGTGTGTACTCTGAATGTCTGTCCCCCCCCTATCATTTCGAACACGGTGAAACCGAATTGAACGAAATTTGATACAGAGGTAGCACTAGCAAAGGGCACCTCATTGTAATGATTTATATTGCCGCCATCTTGACGGAAACGTAATGGCAGCCACACAAATGTTAAAAGCTTAAATCAAATTACGACCAACCTAATCATCTGATCGCTACCAATTTTTGGTACGTTATATCTTTATGTATGTAGAATATTTTGACCAAACTACAACGTCATCAGCCCAATAATTTGCGGATGGCGGCTATATATGTGTGCAAATCGATTCCCCCTATCTTTTCAAACATGGTGGAACGGAATTGAACTAAATTTGGTACAGAGATAGCACTATGAAAGGCACCTCACTCTCATGTTTTATATCGCCGCCATTTTGACGTAAACGTAATGGCGGCCACCCAAATTTTAAAAGCTTAAATCAAATTACGACCAACTAATCTTCTGATCTCTACCAATTTTTGCAACATTATATCATTATGTATGCAGAATCTTTTTTACCAAACTTCAAGGTCATCAGCCCAATAATTTGTGGATGGCGGCCATATATGTGTGCAAGTCGATTCACCCTATCTATTCAAACACGGTGAAAGCGAATTGAACAAATTTTGGTACAGAGGTAGCACTAGCAAAGGGCACCACAGTGTCGTGTTTTAAATCGTCGCGACCTTGACGGAAACGGAATGGCGGCCACCCAAATTTGAAAATCTTAAATCAAATTACGACCAACCTAATTATTTTATCGCTACCAAATGTTGCAACAACATACCTTTTTGTGGGAGGCATCTTTTGACTGAACTACAAGTTCATCAGCCCAATAGTTTGCAGATAGTGGACATGTATGTGCGCAAATCGATTTACCATATCAATTCAAACACGGCGAAACCGAATTGAATGAAATTTTGTACCTAGGTAGCACTAGCAAAGGGCACCTTATATTCATGTTTAATATCCGTATAACTCGTTGTATTTCAACAAGCTACTACAAGCAACATTCAATTATACTCCTTGAAAAGAAAGTGTTATAACAATACTCATGCATTTAGGAGAAAGTACGCTATATGTTCTTTACTGAACATCTTGTTATATATACATAGATTTAATATTGTATGTATTTATTATCCTTAATATTTTATTTATTTATTCGTTAATTCCTCATAAGGAGAGCGTTACACACAATCAATATTCATGTTTTATTCCGGCCCTTTCTTCTTTTATCCCAAAAATCTTTCATATACACACTATGCTTCCTCTGTCTCTCCTCCGTCCACTTCTTTCCCTGTTGTCTCTCTTTGGAAGTTTGCTCAAACTTCTGTTGTCTAAGTTTTTCTCTGTATGTGCTCCTGCCTGTCATGTCTTCTGTAGAGATGTTTAGTTTCTTGAGGTCTTCAACGGTTTCCTTATTATGTATTTAATTATTTAATGCTAGTTGAACCCGGCATGCGTTGCAACGCCAATCAAAGTAAGTGTTGGCATTGCAATTATGTTTCTTGAACTGCTTTTGGATACACAATTCTTTTTTACAATTTCCGCTAACTGCCTCCAAACTATCGTAAAAGGATTAAGTAATTTATAAACATTCGTGGGAACGTCCACAACAACTCACCAAAGTTGCATTGCAATCGGATGAATGGCATATGAATACATACGGAAATATCATTTATACGAGACGTGTGCTGCCACTCATTTGTTGAATCAACTCGTTCGCTACCTACTGTAAAATAGATTTATTACGTCTGAAACCTACAGGGAAGTGCACACAGCAACTCATCAAAGTTTCATCACAATCGATGAATGGTATATGAACGCATGCAGGATTTTGCTGAAACGCTTCAAGCGTCGTCACTCATTTGTTGCATCTACTCGTGCGCTAAATATTGTAAAATGGATTTACCAAGTCGAAACCCTTCCCTGGCGTGTACACAATAACTCATCAAAGTTTCATCGCAATCGGATGAATGGCATATGAACGCATACGGGA
This sequence comes from Meconema thalassinum, assembly GCA_946902985.2. NCBI lineage: Eukaryota > Metazoa > Arthropoda > Insecta > Orthoptera > Tettigoniidae > Meconema > Meconema thalassinum. The sequence goes on from OX336397.1 coordinate 123,563,000, forward strand.
TTTCGTTTAACCAATTCGCATGCCGTCACTCATTTGTTGTATCGACTCGTACGCTACCTATTGTAAAATGGATTTAATAAACTTTATTGCGCACAATGTGCATAGAGGATACAGACAAATATAACATACCGGTATAACAACGTGACAACCAATGAGCTCTCAATAAGTGTTTGTTAATACTTGATAAACTCACTAATCGAACCTGACCTCGAGGAACACTTCTGGATGTGATATCTTTCACATATCTGGTCACATAGCCTGCACACACAGTTTGTGTTTGGTCCATGGAAAACCTTGTTTTTACACATCTTGAAGTGGAACCCGTGGACAGCCAGTCTCGTGACTATATGCCTCACTGATCCTCCAATGTTTCAACACAGTCGGACGAATGGTATATGAACGCATACGGGACTTAGTTGAAACGATTCGCGTGCCGTCGATCATTTGTTGACTCTACTCGTGCGCTACCTATTGTAAAGTTCATGTACTTAGCCCGAAACACTTCCTGGAGTGTACACAACAATTCTTCAAAGGTTCATCCCAATCGGATGAATGTTATATGAACGCATACGGGACTTTGTTGAAACGATTCGCGTGCCGTCGCCCATTAGATGAATCTACTCGTGCTCTACCTGTTGTAATATGCATGTACTAAATCAGAAACCTTCTCTGGAGTGTACACAACATCTCACCCAAGTGTCATCAGTTTCGGACGATGAACGCATAAGGGCCTTTGTTGAAACGCTTCGCACGTCGTCACTCATTTGTTGAATCTACTCGTGCTCTACGAATATTGTAAAATGGATTCACTAAGTTGAAGAACTTCCCTGGCGTGTACAGAACAACAAATGAAAGTTTTATCGCAATCGGATGAATGGCATATAAACGCATAAGGGATTGTGTTTAAACGATTCGCGTGCCGTCGCTCATTTGTTGAATCTACTCGTGCGCTACCTATGGTAAAATGCTTGTACTAAGCCAGAAACCTTCCCTGGAGTGTACACAACATCCCACCCTAGTTTCATAGCAATCGGTCGAATGTTATATGAACGCATACGGGACTTCGTTGAAACGCTTCGCGCGTCGTCACTCATTTGTTGAATCTACTTGTGCGCTACCTATTGTAAATTTGATTTACTAACTCAAAACCAACCTTGGCGTGTACACAACAACTCATCAAAATTTATTCGCAATGGGATGAATGGTATACGAACGCATACGGGACTTTGTTGAACGCTCCGCGCGTCGTCACTCATTTGTTGAATCTTCTCGTGCGCTACCTATGGTAAAATGGATTTACTAAATCGAAAACCTTCCTTGGAGTGTGCATAACATCTCACACAAGTTTCATCGATATTGGACGAATGGTATATGAACGCATACGGGACTTTGTTTAAACGCTTCGCGAGTCGTCGCTCATTCTTTGAACCTACTCTTGGGCTACCTATTGTCAAGTGGATTTACTAAGCCAGGAATCTTCCCTGCAGTATACACAACATCTTACCCAAGTTTCATTGTAATGGGTTGATGGTACATGAACGCATACGGGATTTTGTTGATACAATTCGCGTGCCGTCGCTCATTTGTTGAATCTACTCGTGTGCTACCCATTGTAAAATAGATTTACTAAATCAAAACCTTCCCTGGCGTGTACACAACAATTCATCAAAGATTCTTCGCAATCGGAAGAATGGTATATGAACGCATACGGGACTATGAGGATACGGTTCGCGCGTCGTCACTCATTTGTTGAATCTAGTCGTGCCCTACCTACTGTAAAATGGATTTACTGAATCAAAAACCTTCCCTGTAGTGTGCATAACATCTAACACAAGTTCCATCGATATTGGACGAATGGTATATGAACGCATACGGGACTTTATTGAAACGCTTCGCGCGTCGTCGCTCATTTGTTGAATCTACTCGTGCGCTACCTATTGCAAAGTGGATTTACTAAGCCAGTAACCTTCCCTGAAGTGTACTCAACATCTCACCCAAGTTTCATCGCAATGGTATGTATGATATAAGAACGCATGCGGTATTTTGTTGAAACGAATCGCACGCCATTTTGTTGAAGCTACTTTTGCGCTATCTACTTTAAATTGGAATTACTATGCCTATAACATTCCCGGGAATGTGCACAACAAACCACCAAAATTTGGTCGAAATCGGATGGATTGTAGGCTATATGAACACATCGCCAACACTCATTTGTTTGAAGGACTCGTACGCTACTTATTGTAAAATGGATTGACTAAGTCGAAAACCTTCCCGGGCGTGTACACAAAAACTCATCAAAATTTCATCGCAATCGGATGAATGACATATGGACGCATACGGGATTTTGTTTAAACGATTCGCGTGCCGACACTCATTTGTTGAATCTACTTGTGCACCACCCATTGAAACACAGATTTACTAATTCATAAACCTTCGCAGGACTGTACTCATTTCACCAAAGTTTTATCAGAATCGTATGAATGGTATATGAACGCATATGGGACTTTGTTCAAAACGATTCACGCGCTGTGGCTTACTACTTGAATCTACTTGTGCGCTACCAATTGTAAAATAGATTTACTAAATCGGAAACACTTGCGGGAGTGGAAACAACATTTCACAGAAATTTCATTGCAATCGCATGAATGGCATATGAACGCATACGGAATTTTGTTTAAACGATTCGTGCGCCGTACTCATTTGTTGAATCTACTCGTGCGCTACCTATTGTAAAGTGGATTTACTAAGTCAGAAACCTTCCCGGAAGTGTACAAAACATCTCACCCAAGTTTCATTGCTTTCGGACGAATGGTATATCAACGCATGAGGGACTCCTTTGAAACGCTTCGCGCGTCTTCGCTCATTTGTTGAATCTACTCGTGCGCAACCCATTGTAAAATGGATTTACTAAGCCTTAAACCTTCCCTGGAGTGTACACAACAACTCACAACACAAGACAAGTTTCATCGCTATCGGACGAATCGTTTATGAACGCATACGGAACTTTGTTGAAACAATTCCCGCGTCGTCGCTCATGTGTTTAATCTTCTTGTACGATACCTAATGTAAAGTGGATTTACTGAGCCAGAAACCTTCCCTGAAGTTTACACAACATATCACCTAAGTTTCATCGCTATCGGACGAATGGTATATGAACGCATACGGGACTTTGTTGAAACGCTTCGCGCATCGTCGCTCATTTGTTGAATCTACTAATTCGCTACCTATTATAACATGAATTTACTAAGCCAGAATCCTTGCCTGGAGAGTACACAACCTCCCACCCATGTTTTATCGGTATCGGACGAATGGTATATGAACGCATACGGGACTTTGTTGAAACGGTATGTGCGTCAATCTACTCGTGTGCTACCTATTGTTAAGTGGAGTTACTAAGCCAGAAACCTTCCCTGAAGTGTACACAACAACTCACCCATGATTCATCGCAATGGGATGAATGGTATATGAACGCATGTGAGACTTTGTTGAAACAAACGCACGCCATTTTGTTGAAGCTACTCGCGCTCCATGTATTATAAGTTGGATTTATTATGCCTATAACTTTCCCGGGAGTGTGCACAACAACTCACAAAAAATTGATCGCAATCGGATGAATTGTAACTGAATGCATCGCCAACACTCATTTGTTTAATCTACTCGCGCGCTATCTGTTGTAAAATGGATTTACTATACCTATAACCATCCCGGAAATGTTAACAACAACTCACCAAAATTTGATTGCAATCGGATGAATGGTTTATGAACGCATTAAAGACGAACAAACCAACATCCTTTATATATATACTAGCTGTACCCGGCATTCGTTGCAATGTCAATCAAAGAAAGTGTTGGCGATGTGACTTTGTTTGTTGAACTGCTTTTGGTTTACCAATATTTCTTTTCTTCTTACGTTAACCACCTTCAAACTATTATAAAATTAATTTACGATCTCAGATACATTCAATGGAGCGAGCTCAACAACTCACCAAAGTGTTATCGCAATGAAATGAATGGTATATGTTGAAACGATTCGAGTGCCGTCACCCATTTGTTGAATATACTCGTACGCTACCTATTGTAAAATGGATTTACTAAGTCGAAAACCTTCCCAGGGGTGTACACAACATCTCACCTACGTTTCATTCCTATGGGACGAATGGTATTTGGACGCATACGGGACTTTGTTGAAACGCTTCGCGCGTGTTCGCTCATTTGTTTAATCTACTCTCGCGCTACCTTTTTATAATGGATTTACTAAGCTTAAAACCTTCCCAGGAGTGTACACAATAACTCTCCCAAGTTTCATCGCTATCGGACGAATGGTATATGAACTCGTATGTGACTTTTTTGAAACACTTCGCGCGTTGTCGCTTTTTTGTTTAATCGTCTGTACTTGTGCGATACCTATTTAAAAGTGGATTTACTACGCCAGAAACCTTCCCTGAAGTGTACTACACAACAGCTCACCCAAGTTTCATCGCTATCGGACGAATAGTATATGAACGCATACGGGACTTCGTTGAAACGCTTCGTGCGTAGTCGCTCAATTGTTAAATCTACTCGTGCGCTACCTACTGTAACATGGATTTAATAAGCCAGAAACCTTGCCTGGAGTGTAAACATCCTCTCACCCAAGTTTCATCGCTATCGGATGAGAGGTATATGAACGCATACGGGACTTTGTTGAAACGCTTTGCGTGTCGTCGCTCATTTGTTGAATGTACTCGTGCGCTGCCTATTGTTTAGTGGAATTCCTAAGCCAGAAACTTCCCTCAAGTGTACACAACATCTCACCCAAGTTTCATCACAATGGGATGAATGGTATATGAACGCATGTGGGTCTTTGTTGAAACGAATCGCACACTTTCTTATTGAAGCTACTCGCGCGCTATCTACTGTAAATTTGATTTACTATGCTTATAACCTTCCCGGGAGTGTGCACAACAAACCACCAAAATTTGGTAAAAATCGGATGAATTGTATTTGAACGAATCGCAAAAACTCATTTGTTTAAACTACTGGCGCGGTATCTATTGTAAATGGGATTAAATATGCCTATTACCATTCCGGAAGTGTGTTAAACAACCCACCAAAATTTTGTCGCAATCGGATGAATTGTGGGCTATACGAACGCATCGCCAACACTCATTTGTTTCAACTACTCGCGCGCTCTTTATTGTAAATTGGAATAACTATGCCTAAAACCATCCCCTATGTGTTCACAACAACTCACTAAAATTTGATAGCAATCGGATGAATGGTTTATGAACGCATAAAAGGCGAACAGACGAACATCTGTTTTTATCTTATCTTATATGTTATATCTATATAAAAAAGGATGTTCGTTTGTTCGGCTTTTATGCATTCATAAACCATTCATCCGAATGCGATCAAATTTTGGTGAGTTGTTGTGCACACTTTCGAAATCATTATAGGCATAGTTAATCCAATTTACAATAGACAGCGCGCGAGTAGTTTAAAACAAATGCGTGTTGGCGATGCGTTCATATACAATTCATCCGATTGCATGCAAATTTTGGTGAGTTGTTGTGCACAGTCCCGGAAAAGTTTTAGGCGTAGTAAATCCAATTTACAATAGATGGCGCACGATTAGCTTCAATGAAATGGCGTGCGTTTGTTTCAACAAAGTCCCACAAGCATTCATATACCATTCATCCAATTGCGATGAAACTTGGGTGAGATATTCTGCACACCTCAGGTAAGAATTCTGGCTTAGATAATCCAATTAACATTAGGTAGCGCACGAGTAGATTCAACGAATGGGCGACGACGGGCGAAGCGTTTCAACATAGTCCTGTATGCGTTCACATAGCATTCGTCCGATAGCGATGAAACTTGTGTGAGAGGTTGAGTGCACTACTGGGAAGGTTTCTGGCTTAGTAAATCCATGTTATAATAGGTAGCGCACGAGTAGATTCAACAAATGGGCGATGACGCGCGAAGCGTTTCAATAAAGTCCCGTATGCATTAATATACTATTCGTCTGATAGCGATGAAACTTGGGTGAGATGTTGTGTATACTTCAGGGAAGGTTTCTGGCTTAGTAAATCCACTTTACAATAGGTATCGCACAAGTAGATTAAACAAATGAGCGACGACACGCGAAGCGATTCAACCAAGTGCCGTATGCATTCATATACCATTCATCCGATTGCTATGAAACTTTCGTGAATTGTTGTGCACACTCCAGGATAGGTTTCTGACTTTGTAAATCCTTTTTGCAATTGGTAGGCGCACGGGTAGATTCAACAAAAGTGTAACGGCGCGCGTATCGTTAAAAGAAATCCGCATGCGTTCATATAACATTCATGCGATTGCAATGAAATTTGGTGAAATGTTGCTTCCACTAGCGGGAAGATTTCTGATTTAGTAAATCCATTTTACAATTGGTAGCGCACGAGTAGATTCAACTTAAGAGCGAGAGCGCGTGAATCGTTTCAGCCAACTCCTGTATGCGTTAATATACCATTCATCCGATTGTGATAAAACTTTGGTGAGTTAAGTACGGTCCTGCGGAGGTGTATGAATTAGTAAATCCATTTTTCAATGAATGGCGCACAAATAGATTCAACAAATCAGTGACGGCGCGTGAATCGTTTAAACAAAATCCTGTATGCGTTCATATACAATCCATTTCATTGCGATGAATCTTTGGTGAGTTGTTGAGCACGCTACCATGATTATTTTGAAATAATAAATCAATTTTACAATAGTTAAGAGGTGGTTAACGGAAAATGAAAAAAATACAGGGAATCCAAAAGAACTTCAACAAACAACGTTACAACGCCAACACTTTCTTTGATTGGCATTGCAACGCAGGCCGGGTGCAGCTAGTATATACCGAATATAAAAAAGGATGTTCGTTTGTTCGTCTTTTATGCGTTCATAAACCATTCATCCGATTGCGATCAAATTTTTGTGAGTTGTTGTGCTCACTTCCGAAATCATCATAGACATAGTTAATCCAATTTGCAATAGACAGCGCGCGAGTAGTTTAAACAAATGCGTGTTGGCGATGCGTTCATATACAATTCATCCCATTGCGATCAAATTTTGGTGAGTTGTTGTGGTCTGTCCTGGAAAATTTAAAAGGCGTAGTTATTACAATTTACAATAGATGGCGTGCGAGTAGCTTTAACAAAATGGCGTGCGTTTGTTTCAAGAAAGTCCCTCATGCGTTCATATACCTTTCATCCCATTACGATTAAACTTTTGTGAGATGTTGTGTACTCTTCAGGTAAGGTTTCTTGCTTAGTAAATACACTTAGAAATAGGTAGCGCACGAGTAGATTCAACAAATGAGCGACGACGGGCGAAGCATTTCAACATAGTCCTGTATGTGTTCACATACCATTCGTCCGATAGCGATGAAACTTGGGTGATACGTTGTGTACACTACAGGCAAGGTTTCTGGCTTAGTTAATCCATCTTATAATAGGTAGCGCACGAGTAGTTTCAACAAATGAGCGACGACGCGCGAAGCGTTTCAAGAAAGTCCCGTATGCGTTCATATACTATTCGTGTGATAGCAATGAAACTGGGGTGAGATGTTGTATACACTTCAGGGAAGGTTTCTGGCTTAGTAAATCCACTTTATAATAGGTATCGCACAAGTAGATTAAACAAATGAGCGACGATGCGCGAAGTGTTTCAACATAGTCCCTTATGCGTTCATATACCATTCGTCCGATAGCGACTAAACTTGGGTGAGTTGTTGTTTACACTCCAGAGAAAGTTTCAGGCTTAGTAAATCCAGTTTACAATAAGTAGCGCACAAGTAGATTCAACAAAAGGGCGAGGACGTGCGGAGCGTTTCAACAAACTCCCGTATGCGTTCATATACCATTCGCCCGATAGCGATCAAACTTGGGTGAGTTGATGTGTACACTTCGGGGAGGATTTCTGACCTGCAAATCCACTTTACAATAGGTATCGCCCAAGTTGATTCAACAATTGAGCGACGGTACGCGAATCGTTTAAACAAAGTCTCCTATGCGTTCATATACCATTCATCCGATTGCTATGAAACTTTGGTGAGTGGTTGTGCACACTCCAGGAAAGGGTTCTGACTTAGTAAATCCTTTTTACAATAGGTAGCGCACGAGTGGATTCAACAAATGAGTAATGGCGCGCGTATCGTTCAATTAAATTCTGTATGCGTTCATATACCATTCATGCGATTGCAATGAAATTTGGTAAAATGTTGTTTTCACTTCCGCGAAGATTTCTGATTTAGTAAATCCATTTTACAATTGGTAGCGCACGAGTAGATTCAACTAATGAGCGACAGCGCATGAATCGTTTAAAACAAGTCCCGCATGCGTTCATATACCATTCATCCGATTGTGATAAAACTTTGGTGAGTTGAGTACAGTCCTGCGAAGGTGCATGAATTAGTAAATCCGTTTGTCAACGTGTGGCGCACAAGTAGACTCAACAAATAAGTGACGGCGCGCGAATAGTTTAAACAAAATCCCGTATGCGTTCATATGACATTCATCCGATTGCGATGAAACATTGATGTTTTTTTTGTACACCCGAGGGAAGGTTTTCGAATGAGTAAATCCATTTTACAATAGGTAGCGTACGAGTATATTCAACACATGGGTGACGGCGCTCGAATCGTTTCAGCAAAGTCCCGTATGATTTCATATACCACCCATTTCATTGCGATGAAACTTTGTGAGTTGTTGAGCACGCTCTCATGATTTTTTTGGAGATAGTAAATCAATTTTACATAGATACGAGGTGGTTAACGGTAAAAGAAAAAATATTGGGAATCCAAAAGCACTTCAACAAACAAAGTTACAACGCCAAGACTTTCTTTGATTGGCATTGCAATGCATGCCGGGTACAGCTAGTATATATATAAGATAAGATAAGAACTACCAGAAGTACCCGCTCTTCGAACGGTCTTCGGTATTAATAACCAGACGCTATCAATTGAGCTACTGTTGCAATGGTTAGGGGCTTGTCATTCCTTCATAAGTATATCAGAACGAAGTTAGTTTTCTGGGTAAATCACAGACACTGTTAATTTAAGGGCCTTAAAATGTGGTTATCGGAGACCCTTTATAGACTCCCTAGTTTTGTGTCACACATTGAGGAGCGCAACATATGCTTTGGTGTTTTTTCTAGGATAATTTTTATTTTTCACCTATTTTAGCATGTATTTTGAAACGTTTTTCCCTATGCCAACCCTTCTATGAGAAGTACGGTGAAGAGTTTTATAAATGATTGGTGTATTGACTCATGGTTACAATACCCAATTATACGACGCTCCAAGCACTCGAACACAAGTTATAAGCGTACATAAACTTAAAGATATATCAACCACACAGTGTCAAACAAAATCATCTTTATGATGATCTCTTTTGTCGACAAAAATATGATTGGTTAAAATGTGCTCTCAAACTAAATTCACCTAACGTGTACTTCCTGACGTGAAAATAATATTGAAATCCTTGTTGACGAAACGCAAAATATGTTAAATAACAACTGATCCTCACCGTTGTGGAATGTCCCCGTCCCCAGGAAGACTCCTTAAATAAATTATAAAGGCTTGTGGTGCATGAAAATTCAGGATTTTTAGTCTCCAATGGCCCAAATTCCCAAAAGCTGCAAAAAACACTATTTCAATTCAGGAATTTTTGAAAATACTGTTGCTGTTTGGAGATATAAAAGACCTTCTGTACAACATACTGCACGTGTAAGTTGCGTTTAAAAATTCTAGGGTACCCCATAACCCCTTTAAGTACATTGATGAATTTTACAGTCTATGTTTGTTTCCATGATAACCTTATAGCTATTTGCAAACTTTTACAGAAATGTAATTAATTGAGTGGCATTGCTTCTTACAGAAATTGATGGAAAGTTGGAGTTCACCTCATGAGATACTGTTGGCATGGTTGCTGGCTTGCATTCCTTGTTTAGCTTCTTCTTGTTCTTCTTCCTATTCTTCTTCTTTCGGATGGACCACGACGTTCAACTTTTCAGCTTGGCGAGGGACATGATGTTTGCCCAATATTCGCGTATTCTCTGGCTATGTTTCTCCTTTCTCTCTTTTGTCCAGATGATGTCGGTTTTCTTACAGGGTGGTCTGTCCTGAAAACTCTTCTGTGTAAGTATCTTTCTGAGATGTGGTCGGCTTCTAATATCACTTTCCATTATCTTCAGCTCTTGGATGTCCTTGTTAACTTCTGTTAACCACGGTGTCACGCTCTTTCTATTCTCCTAGTAGTTGAGAAGCCGGTTGGTTAGTCTTGTTGGGTTCATCCTTGAGACATGTCCGTAGATAGCCAGACGTCCCTTCCTGGCCACATCTGTGATTTTCTCAGTATATCTATATAGCTCCCGATTTGGTCTTCTTCTGTACTCATCATCTATTTTTATTAGTTTATTAACTGAAATTAGTTTTCCGGGAATATCTCAGAAATGTGGTTTTAGAGCCTTAAAGCGTAGTAGCCTCCGAGCCACCGAGGGGCTGAAAATGAGTTTTGTCTCGTCCTTGTACGCCATAATATAATAATAATCCTAATAATAATCTAATAATATAAGGATAGGGACATAATAGTCCTTCAGTACCACACCCGCACGAGTAAATCGCGTGAAGAAATTCAAGAGTACCCTTTGACCCCCTTAAGCGCATTATGCTGGGTGTCCCGAAAAAAAAAGTTCTGAAGGTTGTAGTATGCAACAAGGGAACAAATAAGTTCCAATCCACATGGGTCGTAAGCGCAATATCTTCGGCGCCATGGTAGACGTCTGGTACTACGTAATACTCTGCAATACATTGTGGTTGCATGTGTATCAATCGTAGTTGACACGAGGTCACAGCACAGTACGGTTGTTGCTTGAGCAGTCAGGTATGTTATTGTCGTCTGGTGAACCCGTAGTGTTCAAATGGGGCATTACTGTACTACCTCACCCTACTGTACACTGTACGTTGTTCTGTTGTCCTGGTCTGGATATACAGCATAATGGAGGCCTCCTATTCAACACGGGAGATGGCAGATATGATCTCCTGCTTTGGGAACGCAAATGGAAGCAACCTATGGGCACGGAACGTGTACAGGGCCAAGTATCCAAGTCGCCGTTCACCATCTGTAAATATGTTTAGTACCCTCTTCCAGTGACTTTCGGAAACTGGATCCTTTGCACCTAGAACACGGGATCGTTGCGGACCTCGAACAATGCGCACACCTGATGTGGAGCAGCGGGTGATAGACAACCCTGGAACGAGTGTACGAAGAATAGCTGTAGCTGAAGGTGTTGCTAAATCTGGTGTTTGGAGAGTACTCCATGAACAGTTGCTCTATTCCTTCCATGTGCAGCGAGGTCAAACACTGCTGCCGTACGATCGGGCGCCTGAGTGAAATTCTGCCAGTGGTTACTCGAAATGTGTGCCCAGGATTTGAATTTCACAGCGAAAGTTCTGTTTACAGATGAGGCGGGTTTCACAAGGGACGGTGTCGTAAATTTTCATAATACGAACGTATCGGCCGATGAAAACCCGCTTGCACTTGACGAGAGAAGCCACCAGCACAAATTTCGTATCAACGTTTGGGCAGGCATTCATGGGGACAGATTAATAAGTCCGTATGTGCTAAACAACGGATTGAATCGTGCTATGCACCGCAACTTCCTTCGGAACCAATTACCTGTGTTGCTAGAGAATGTACCAATACAGGAACGAATGCAAATGTGGTACAGGTATGATGGGGCACCTGCCCATTTTCATCTACGGGTTAGGCGACACCTAAATTGCGTCTTTCCTGGGCGATATTGATCGCGGAGGGCCAATACCTTGGCCTGCCCGTTCTCCTGACCTAAATCCTCTCGATTTTTGGCTGTGGGGACTATGTAAAGACCCTGGTGTATGCAGTCCTCATCAATGATGTGCAGATACTACGACAACGAGTGTTCGATGCATGTGATGCAATCCGGCAACGACCAGGGGGTGTTCCAAAGAACGCGTGATTCCCAGCGGCGTAGAGTGGAGGGCTGCATTACAATGGATGGCTTGCACATCGAGCACATGTTGTGAAGAGTACATCAGAGACTTGGTGATCATTGACAGTAGTGATAGAGGATTGTATCTCCAAATATATGAAGTTTATGACCAATGTTGATAGAACCTTTTGTTCTTCCCTTGTTGCATACTACAACCTCCGTAATTATTGGAACCTTTTTTCGGGACACCCTGTATACGTATTGATGAATTTTACAGCTTAAGTTGGTTCCGTGATAACCTTATAGTCGTTTGCGAAAGTTCACAGTAATGTAATAAATGGAATGGCATTGCGTCTTAAAGAAATAGATGGACTTCTGAGATGGTGTTGCCATGGTTACCGGCTTGCATTCTTTCAATAGCTTAATAAATAAAATTAGTTTTCTTGGAATATATCAAAAACTGTTGTTTTTTTGACCTTAAAATGTGGTTTTCGGAGCCCGTAGGGCCTCGGAGTTTTGTTTCTCACATTGAGACGCTGAAAATGAGCTTTGTCTCGTCTTTTTACGCCCATTTCAGCATGCACTTTAAGGGGGTAGGCCCTCTTTCATGAGAGGTATGGAGAAGAGTTACATCAATGATTACTTTCGTGCCTCTGTTGGACATCTGTACCAAATTTTACGTTGATCCACTCAGCCGTTCCGAGTGATGCGCGTGCAAAGCTGTACACGACAAGCAAACAGACAGACAGACAGACAAAAGTGTTGTTTTTGCGCGCATCCGTCATAAACCAGGCTGAAACGCGTTAATAACTCAAATTTCCGTGGAAATTCAGAAAAAAGAGACAAACTTTCATTTTTATATATAGAGAGATCAGATAAGATATAAGATTTATTATCGACTATTATTATTATTATTATTATTATTATTATTATTATTATTATCCAACGTGTAGGTTAATTTTATCATGACGGCTATGCGGGTAGCGGTTACCTGGTTAGGAATTGTAGTTTTAAGGGGTGGAACTACGAGGTCATCTGCCCCTGTCCATAGTTAACACGGCAGGATATTGCAGGTGCCAATATTCACTTCAAAGACGAGCCTCCGTGGCTTAGGCGGCAGCACGCCGGCCTCTCACCGCTGGGTCCGTGGTTCAAATCCCGGTCACTCCATGTGAGATCTGTGCTGGACAAAACGGAGGCAAACAGGTTTTTCTCCGGGTACTCAGGTTTTCCCTGTAAAAATGTCATTCCAGCAACACTCTCCACTATCATTTCATTTCATCTGTCATTCATTTAATCATTGCCCCAGAGGAGTGCGCCAGGTCTCGGCAGCCGGCACAGTTCATATCCTCGCCGCTTGATTGGGGCTTCATTCATTCCATTCCTGACCCGGTCGGAGACTGGAAGCAGGCTGTGGATTTTTCATTACTGTTAATTCAAAGAGTATGATTATTATTATTTATTGTTTATTTGTATTATTATTATTATTATTATTATTATTTAACATATATGTATTTATTCATTATATAATTTTTATTTATTTATTTATTGAATATTTAATATACTGTTTATTGATTACTAACTGTACCTGACATGCCTTGCTACGCCAATAATAGAAAGTGTTGCCGTTGTTTCTTTGTTTGTTGAAGTGCTTTTGGATACACAATATGTGTTTCTTTTTCCGTTAACTGCGTTTAAACTATTGTAAAATGGATTTACTGTCTCAGAAACATTCGTAGGAGCGTGTTCAACAACTCACCAAAGTTTCATCCCAATCTTAGGAATGGTATATGAACGAATACGGGACTTTATTTAAAGGATTCGCGCGTCGTCACCCATTTGTTGAATCTACTCGTGAGCTACATGTTGCAAGATGGATTTTTTAAGTCAGAAATATTTCCAGGTGTGTAAACAACAACGCACCAAAGTTTAGTCGCAATCGGATGAGTGGTATATGAACGCATACGGGACTTCGTTGAAACGATTCTCATGATGGTTGTGTTGCGGAATATAAAGAGACGAGGTGTATAAAAGCCAATGCAGTGAGTTCTCAGTTGGGATCAACAGTATTGTCCAAGAAAGATGTTAGTGTAGCGACGAACTCTTTCTACATCGTTTAGTATTTGTACCACCCTAGCTTTATGGAAGAGAGTGAGTGGCAGATTTAGGATATATGATACAAAAGCTAGAGGTAACTTATATGAGGGTAGCACTAATGATTGCTGTGACGATTATGTGGTAACACTGGTATGAGGTGTATGCATTCTCGTAATGTGTAGTTAAAGGTTAAGTTAGAAATGGACACGTTAGATAAAACTGTTCGTGTGAGCCGACATAGATGGTGGGATAAGTGATCAGAATGGCAGGAGGCGAGATTACCTAACAGGTTAATGAATTTGGCTGTAGAGGGTATGAGTAACATAGGTAGACCCAGGAGGTGATCGATGAAATCAGGGTTTAACAACCTCAAAGTGAGAGGTTTAGAAGAAGAGGAGACCTCATTACTAATTGATAATAGGGGATCATGGGGACAACTCTCTGTCGTCCTATGACGTCATCCTCTGTCTCGCTCCCTGATCTCGATACACCTGTCGGTACAGCTCCATGGGCTTGTGTAACCCAGAAATTTGGGTAATTGCGAGGTGATTTCGTTTATTTGTGTGGACATTTTGGGATTTGAGTGTATTCTGGTAAAATATGGAGGAAAATCTGAGTTATCTAGGAATATTTAGTGGTAGCCACTTCCAGGATGGGTGAGGTCGGAATCGAACCCGCCTCTACTTAGTTTTGCCTCAGGAGGCTGTGTGGCTCCTGTTCCAGTTTTGGCAGAGAAGGGAATCGAACCAGGGTATTCGTGGTGAAAGTCATATTTATATTTTTAACATTGAATGGAGATGGCATATTCTCATAAGAACGTGTTTGAAGCGGTGTTGTATTCCCGCTGAAATGGCATCTGTCACGGTCTGGGAAACTGGTTGACTAGTTCGCTTTACAGTGGACATGAAACAACTCGATCATTTAGCTCTGTGTCCTTGAGTGAGAGTAACTCATGTTGGGTGATTGCTTCATCTCAGTTATCAGCCCCGTGTATTTAAATGTGCGTAATTCATGTTGGACGATTGTGACATTTCGGTCATCGGCACCGTGTGGTTAGAACCTAGGGGCAGCTCGGTCATCCATCACGTGTCTTTGGATGTAAGAGAACTTGAGAAATCTGGGTCATTCTCATTACTCACCGTCTGGGTGGTTATTTGAAAATTTTGAGGTAGAACCTGGGGGTAAATCTGGGGGATTAATGAATTTTTGTCAGTTCGAAAAATTTAGGGAAATCTGTGGTTTTGAGGAATTTTAAAGGCGTTTAGGTGAATTGTAGGGTAAATTTGGAGATACAGTGTAAATTTAGGTAGGGTTTTGTGAATTTTGTTAGGTTTGGAGAAGTTACAAGATTTCTTGATGGAATTTAGAAGCCTCATAGCTACTGTGTGAATAGTGAAGGGTAATGAGTTACCATCCGTTGACTAGCATATACTGATTACAAAACAGCTGGTCGGGAAAACCTGGATGCAATCATATTCAACTCTTAAAACATCTCCAGATGAATTTTTAGAGTTCAGTCAGTTACTGAAACGGCAGAAGCCTGACCATTGAGATATAATTTTCCTTTCGATCGCAATACCCCCTAGGCACCTGATAATTACATACCTTCTCTGATAGAAGAGACAACAAGAGTTGACCCAGGGAGGTTGACATGAAAGATGACAGCGAAGAACCTAGCCCCATGTAAGTGAAATCTATGCCATACACGGCTGGGGGCCCCTTGGTCGCTAACCTACATTCGTTGAAGACTCCATGATGTGGGAATTTTAGAAACAGTTAGGGGAATTCCTGCGTGAGAATTTAGGTATAGACTTCACGGCTACACTGTCATCTCAGCCAGGTGTTTTAACATTCGTCTGCCTCAGGGGAAGATCATGTTGCAACCAACTTGTATCCACAAATACCCACTCGCGGCTACCCTAATCGTCCACTCCTTACCTCCATTGGAAGGAAATTGAAAGTATTTATTGAACACATAGTATAACCCGTTTCTTACGACGAAGTCTGATGTGTTCTAGAATTGTAGGATTTGAGTTTTTTTGGTGGATTTTATGTAATCTGAAGAATGCGGGGAATCTTAGTATATTTGGAAGGATTCTTGGGAATCATGGTATATTTGTAAGACTTCTTGGTAAATCTGGTGATTTGAAGTAAATCTTGTAATGTTTGCGTGATTTTTGGATTTTTTTAAAATGTATTGTAGAATATTTTGGGTAATCTTAGTATATTTCGAAGGATTTGGTGGAATATGGTACATATGACGAGTTCTATAGAATTTTAGTGATTTTAGGAAATATGGTGATTTTTTATTATTTGGGTAAGTTGGGAGAAAATAAGGGGTGAGCAAGAGGGTTTCACAGAGTGGGGCCTGGCATAAGCAAGTGTAAGCATTGCTGGTCTTTGAGGAAAATCTGATAAATTTTGGTAAAATCGGTTTGGAGTTTGTGGAAATTCTGGAGGAGGTGGTAGTGGGAATTGGGGGATAGTGTGTGAAGGAAGGGGTCAGGGGTTTGGTGTAGGTGAGACCGTCATCTTGGATGGTGGCGAGTGCACGCTGCCATCGTGCAAAACCTGGGATCGACCGCTTGGCTGTGCTGTTCAGTGAGGTAACACCCTTAAACAAATAAATGAAGTAAATAAATATATATTAAATATTATATTAATAAAAGATACATAAATAAATATTCATGAATAGTAATAATAATAAAAAATATGATAAATGTAAAACAATAAACAATCAGTAATCAATAAATAGTATTAAATCTTATCTTATATCTTATATACTGTATATATAAAAGGATGTTCGTTTGTTCGTCTTTTATGCGTTCATAAACCATTCATCCGATTGCGATCAAATTTTGGTGAGTTGTTGTCAACACTTCTGGGATGGTTATAGGCATAGTTAATCCAATTTACAATAGATAGCGCGCGAGTAGTACAAACAAATGAGTGTTGGCGATGCGACCATATACAGCTCATCCGATTACGATCAAATTTTGGTGAGTTGTTGTGCACACTTCCTGGAAAATTATAGGCATAGTAAATACAAATCACAATAGATGGCGCGCGAATAGCTTCAACAAGAGGGCGTGCGTTTGTTTCAACAAAGTCCCACATGCGTTCATATACCATTCATCCCATTACGATGAAACTTGGATGAGATGTTGTGTACACTTCAGGGAAGGTTTCTGGCTTAGTATATCCACTTAACAATAGTTAGCGCACGAGTCGATATAACGTATGAGTGATGACCTACGAAGCGTTTCAACAAAGTCCCGCATGTTTCATATACCATTCGTCCGATAGCTATGAAACTTGGGTGAGAGGTTGTGTACACTTCAGGGAAGGTTTACGGCTTTGTAAATCCACATTACAATAGGTATCGCACAAGTAGATTAAAGAAATGATCGACGACAAGCGGAGTGTTAAAACAAAGTCCCGTATGCGTTTCATATACTATTCGCCAGATAGCGATGAAACATGAGTGAGTTGCGTACACTCCAAGGAAGGTTTCTGGCTTAGTAAATCCATTTTACAATAAGTAGCGCACGAGTAGATTCAACAAATGAGCGAAGACGCGTGAAGCGTTTCAACCAAGTCCCGAATGCGTTCATTTACCATTCGTCCGATAATGATGAAACTTGGGTGAGATGTTGTGTACACTTCCGAGAAAGTTTCAGGCGTAGTAGGTCCACTTTGCAATAGGTAGCGCACGAGTAGAATCAATAAATGAGCTACGGCACGCGAATCGTTTCAACAAGGTTCCGCATGCGTACATATACCATTCATGCGATTGCAATTAAATCGCAAATGTTGTTTCCACGCCCACGAAGGTTCCTGATTTGGTAAATCCATTTTACACCTGGTAGCGCATGAGTAGTTTCAACTAATGAGCGTCAGCGCGTGAATCGTTTCCTAAGTCCCGTATGCGTTCATATACCATTAATTTGATTATGAAAAAACTCTGGTGAGTTGAGTATAGTCCTGCAAAGGTTTGTGAATTAGTAAATCCGTTTTTCAATGGGTGGCGCACAAGTAGATTCAACAAATGAGTGACGGCGTGCAAATTGTTTAAACAATATCCCGTATGCATTCATATCCCATTCATCCGATTGCGATGAAACTTTGATGAGTTGTTCTGTACACGCCAAGGAAGGGTTTTGACTTTGTAAATCCATTTTACACTAGTTTAGAGGTGATTTACGGAAAATGAAAAAAAATAAAAATATTTGGATTCCAAAATCACTTTAACAAACAAAGTCACAATGTCAGCACTTTCTTTAATTGGCATTGCTACGCATGCCGGGTACAGGCAGTATATATATAAAAAAGAAAGTTCGTTTATGCGTCTTTTATACGTTCATAAACTATTCAATCGTTAGCGATCGAATTTCGGTGAGTTCTTGTGAGCACTTCCGGGATGGTTATAGGCATAGTTAATCCAATTTACAATATAGAGCGCGCGAGTAGTTTAAACTAATGAGTGTTGGCGATGCGTTCATATAGCCTACAATTCATCCGATTGCGACCAATTTTTGGTGGGTTGTTGTGCACTCTCCCGGGAAATTTATAGGCATAGTAAATCCAATTTACAATAGATAGCGCGCGAGTAGCTTCAACAAAATTGCGTGTGATTCGTTTCATCACAATCCTACATGCGCATATGTACCATACATCCCATTGCGATGAATCTTGGGTGAGATGTTGTGTACACTTCAGGGAAGGTTCCTGGCTAAGTTAATCCACTTTGCAATAGGTAGCGCGAGAGTTGATTCAACAAATGAGTGACGACGCGCGAATCGTTTCAACAAAGTCCCGTATGCGTTCATATATCATTCTTCCGATAGCGATGAAACTTGGGTGAGATGTTATGTACCCTCCAAGAAAGGTTTTGAGTTAGTAAATCCATTTTACAATAGGTAGCACACGAGTAGATTCAACAACAATACTTATGCGTTCATTTGCCATTCATCGGATTGCGATGTAACATTGGTGAGTTGTTATGCACGCTCCCACGATTGTTTCTAAATTAGTTAAACCGTTTTACGATAGTTTAGAGGCACTTAACGGAAATTGAAAAAAGTCTTGTGTATCCAAAAGCACTTCAAGAAACACAATTACATCGCCAACACTTCTTTTGATTGGCATTGTAACGCATGCCAGGTACAGCATGTAAGTAAATACATATTGAATAACTGAATAAATAATAAATAGTAGACTAATAATAATAAATAAATGAACACGTTATAAGGATGACCACAACTCTCTGCCTTTACGCAACTGGTTTGGTCTTGTTTGAAAAGGTAACGTGAAACCCGCCACCTGCAATAGCCAGGCGTGTTAACTCTCGACAGGTTTATTCTTGTTGAAACAACGGCGTGACCTTGACCCGCATAGCCGTCATGATAAAGTGAACCTACCCGTTGGATAATAATAATTATAATAGCAATCATAATTGATAACAAATGTAAAATAAATTAAAAATAGCTATTAATTAATAAATACAAATTAATAAACGAAATATTAAAATTGAACATGATGTGTCCTATGGATAGTGGGGTTGGAGACCATTCTTTTGAGCCCTCACACCACTTTCTCCAATTATCGTTCGGGTGATATCCACTATTGTCTGAAATCTGGGGTCGACGACCTTGTAGTTACTACCGACCGGATAGATGCGTGTAATGGTATCACCTCCATGCGGTCGACCAAATAAGGTTAGTAAGACATTTTATTTTGCAACATGGAATGCAAGAACACTCACTGATGACCCTGCAAATGAGAAACCTGAAAAGAGAACAGCTATTGTGGGTAGAGAGTAACGGAGATACGACATCGACATAGCACCCGTCTTGCTGAAGAAGGTCAGTTGAATGAACAAGGTGCGGGGCACAGCTTCCTTTGGAAGGGAAAACTTTCAGATGAGCACAGAATACGTGGCGTTGACTTTCCCATTCAGGAAAAGCTTCACATTGATCTGTCAGAGCTTCCAACAGGGAATAATGAACGCCTCATGACACTAAGACTTCGGCTAAATAACAACCAGCTGGCCACGGTCATCAGTGCATCCCATGATGACGTTAAAGAAAATTCTGTTCCGATCTGGGTAACATCCTATCAAACATCAATCGTGAAGACAAACTCATCCTGTTTGGTGATTTTAACGCTAGAGTGGGTATGGACTACAATGTTTGGAATGGTATAATTGGCAATTGTTGATTCTACTCTTGCACTACGTATTGTAATATGGATATACTCGGCCAGAAACCTTCCCTGGAGTGTACACATCTCACCCAAGTTTCATCGCAATCGGATGAATGGTAGCTGAACGTATACGGGACGTTGTCGAAACGCTTCGTGAGTTAGTCACTCATTTGTTGAATCTAAACGTGCGCTTCGTATTGTAAAATGGATTTACTTAGCCAGAAACCTTTCCTGGAGTGTACACAACAATTCACCAAACATTTATCACTATCAGACGAATGGTATATGACCTTATACGGGACTTTGTTGAAACGCTTCGCGTGTCATCGCTCATTTGTTGAATCTACTCGTGCGCTGCCTATTGTAAAGTGGATTTATTAAGCCAGAAAATTTCCCTGAAGTGTACACAACATTTTACGCAAGTTTCATAGCTATCGGACGAATGGTATATGAATGCATACGGGACTTTGTTGAAACGCTTTGCGTGTCGTCGCTCATTTGTTGAATCTACTCGCACGCTATCTACTGTGAAATGTATTCACTAATTTTGAAACCCTTACGTAAGTGTACACAACATCTCACCCAAGTTTCATCGCTATCGGACGAATGGTATATGAACACATACGGAACTTTGTTGAAACGCTTCGCGCATCGTCGCTCATTTGTTGAATCTACGCGTGCGCTACCTATTGTAAAATGGATTTACTAAGTCAGAAACCTTCCTTGGAGTGTACTCAACATCTCACCTAAGTTTCATCGCAATCGGATGAATGGTATATGACCGCATAGGAGACATACACACCCACAGACAGACAGACAGACAAACTATCACGTAACATTGATTATTAGCCTATTTTCAATTTTGAAAAAATAGGTTTATGAGATCACCTTTCGTCCGTGTGTGTGTGCGTGCGTGTGTGTGTGTGTGAGGTGTGTGTGTGTCCCCCCCCCTTATAAAATCTAAACGGCTGGAGCGATTTAATTGAAACTCGGTAAGTTTATAGCACTATTCCCGGCGACCTCGACCGTGTCCTTCAAATTTTGTTACGTCTCACCAATCCAACATGGCGGATGTGCGAAATATTTCACTAGCATTCAATATCTCCGAAACTATTACCGATATCGCCCTGAAATTGTGTACGGTGATAAATGGCACTACTAGAAGTTCACCTATGAGACTTTCAAAAACCTGGTGACTACAAAACCAACATGGCGGTCAAGCGAATTTGAGACTTTTAAATAGACTTTTCTCGCGATTTAACCATCCAAACGTAATGAAACTTGGTACAGCAAATGTTTATACACATTGTAATGCACTGGAGTCTAATTTAGTTCAATTGTTTACATAACCTCAAAATGGCGGCTGTGCGAACTATTTAAACTGACATTCTATATCTCCGAAACTATTACAGTTATCACCCTGCAATTTTGTACCGTGATAAAGGGTACTGATACAAGTTTACCTATGTATATCTCATAAACCTGTAAAGTACAAAACGAACATGGTGACCAAGCGAATTTGAAATATTTTAATTGACTTTTCTCGTGATTTAACTCTCTGAGCGCAGTGAAATGTGGTACAGTAAATTATTTTGCATATTGTAATGCACTGCCATCTAATTTAATTCAATTGTTTACATAACCTCAAGATGGCGGCTGTGCGAAATTTTAAAATTAAGTTTTTATTTCTTGTGTCGTAATCATGCGATCAGAGTGAAAGTTTGAATAATGAACCTAGGCAATAATTGTCCTTGAATGGTACATAACTCTATAGCCTATACATATAACAATCCTAAATGGCGAGCTTCCGAAATATTTAAACGGTTCTCATTATCTATGAATCTTTTACAGCAACCAAACTGATTTTTTTAATGTTCATAGAGACTATGAACATATGTTCACCTATATGACTTTCAGTAACCTGGTGAGCACAAATCCAACATGGCAGCGACGCGAAGTATAAATATTTAAATGGACGTATCTCGCGAATTAACTATCCGAGTGCTGTGAAACGTTGCACGTTAAATGCTAATACACATGTTGATCCACTGGCATCTAATTTATTTCAATTGTTTGCATAATCACAAGATGGCTGCTGTGCGTAATTTTAAAATCTCGTTTTTACTTCTTGTGTTCTAATTATGCGATTGAAGTTTGAATACCACACGTACACAATAATCTTAATGTAATAGTACAAAAATAAAAATCCAACCTGGCGAACTCCAATGGTTTTAGACTGCTCTCAAAATGTGCTGAACATGAAGTAGTAATCACCAATACCATCTTTCGCCAAAAGAATCGCTTCAATAATTCATGGCAGCACCCTAGATTGAAGCACTGGCATCCCATTGACTATGTGATTGTACACAAGAACAAGATGTTCAGTAAAGAACATATAGCCTACTTTCTCCTAAATGCATGGGTATTGATATAACTCTTTGTCCTTTTCAAGGAGTATAATTGAATATTGGTTGTAGTAGCTTGTTGAAATACAACGTGCTGTACGTATATTAAACATGAAAATGAGGTGCCCTTTGCTAGTGCTACCTAGTCAAAAGATGCTTCCCACACAAAAGTACGAAGTACGTCCAGAAAGTAAGTTCCATTTGGTAATAACATTAAATTGTGTACAGATACAGAAACATTATTTATTGCACAAAATTCTACAACACTTAAACTACTTATCCACATAACGGCCGAAATGTTGCAGGCATTTGTCGTAGCGTGGCACGAGTTTTTGTATACCGTCTTCATAGACGTTTGCCGCCTGTGTCTTCTACTAGTTGTACGTTCCGCTGCAGCGCAGTTCCGCCTATGCGCGGTAGACGCTCTGTATCAAGGAGAAGAAACGTGCGGCATTTGGAGAGCACTGTCAGCCACGTACGCGTTGTTGTGCATGTTTACTCGTACAATGTCGGTGTTGATTTAAAATCCTGCCGCTTGTGAAATCAGATCTGTGATTCGTTTTCTGAATGCTAGGAAAGAGAAACCAATTGAAATGTATCGGCAAATTTGCGAAGTGTATGGATAAAATGCGATGAGTGATTCAATGGTGAGAAGATGGGTCCGACAGTTCAATGAAGGACGTAGTGAAGTGCACGATGAAGAACGAAGTGGGCGTCCATCTTTGGTTACAGAAGAACTGGTTCACGTGATTGATGACAAGATCCGGGAAAACCGCAGGTTTACAATTAGTGCTCTCGCTATGGAATTTCCCCAAATCTCACGATCACTAATTCATGAAATTGTTACCGAAAAACTGAACTTTCGTAAACTTTGCCGACGTTGGGTACCAAAGATAGTCACAGGAGATGAAACTTGGGTTCCTTACGACACCCCTGAAAGTAAGCGGCAATCAATGGAATGGAGGCACACTTCATCCCCAGCAAAGGTTAAGCCGAAACAAATCTTGACACATCGGAAAATGATGTGCACAGTGTTCTGGGACTGAGAAGGCATCTTACTCATTGATTTCTTACCGCGTGGTCAAACAATCAACGCAGATGCTTACTGCGAGACACTTAGGAAATTGCGCCGCGCAATACAGAATAAGCGCCGAGGGTTGCTGTCAAAAGGTGTTTTTTCTTCACGACAACGCACGACCACACACTGCAAATGAGACGAAAAACCTGCTACAGGGATTTGGATGGGACGTGTTTCACCACCCTCCGTACAGCCCTGACCTTGCTCCTAGCGACTTTTATCTGTTCACACATCTCAAGTCTTTCCTTGGCGGTCAACACTTCAACAATGACGACGAGCTGAAAGAAGATGTTTCCAACTGGTTGAAGACACAGGCGGCAAACTTATATGAAGAAGGTATCCAAAAACTTGTGCCACGCTATGACAAATGCCTGCAAAAGTTCGGCAGTTATGTGGAAAAGTAGTTTATGAGGTGTAGAATGTTGTGCAATAAATATTTGTTCTGTATCTGTACACAATTTAATTTAATTACCAAACGGAACTTACTTTCTGGACATGCCTCGTATGTTGATGCAAAATTTGGTAGAGATCAAATGATTAGGCTGATCGTAATTAGATTTAAGCTTTTAACATTTGGGTGGCCGGCATTCCATTTCCGTCAAGATGGCGGCGATATATTACATGACTCTGAGGTGCCCTTTGCTGGTGCTACCTCTGCACCAAATTTCGTTCAATTCGGTTTTACCGTGTTTGAATTCATAGGGGGAATCGATTTGCACACATACATGGCCGCCATCCGCAAAGTAGTGTGCTGATTATCTTGTAGTTTGGTCAAAATATGCTTTCCACTTAAACGTATGTTGTTGAAAAATTTGGTAGAGATCG
Organism: Meconema thalassinum; assembly: GCA_946902985.2. Lineage (NCBI taxonomy): Eukaryota > Metazoa > Arthropoda > Insecta > Orthoptera > Tettigoniidae > Meconema > Meconema thalassinum. Next base: position 123,587,582 of record OX336397.1, read on the forward strand.
GATAATTAGGTTAGTTGTAATTTGATTTATGCTTTGACCATTTGGGTGGCCGCCATTACGTATCCGTCAAGATGGCAGCGATATAAAACATGACACTGAACTGCCCTATGCTAGTTCTACCTCTGTACCAAATTTCGTTCAATTCGGTTTCAATGTGTTCGAATTGATAGGGGGGGACAGACATTCAGAGTACACAAACTCACACACACACAGACAGACACACAATTTTTGGCCCTGTGTAGATCTCATAAGTCTACTTTAATTTTTTGCAAAAATCGAAAGTAGGCTAAAAATGTACGAGATGTTCTTATCACCAAAGCAATGACAGAAGCCGATGACTGTTGGCCAGATCACCGTCTTATCAGATCAGTTATGCGTATGCAATTATCCACTCATATGAGGCAACAAAAGAAGACCTTTAGGCATAATTTTGATACTGAAAAGCTTGATAACTCACAGTATATCTCCTAATATAGAGAGCTGCTTAATCAGACAATGCCAACGGAATATCATCCAGATGTGACACAACACTGGGTGAGTCTGAAGGGCACTATTCCGAATGCTTCTAAAGCAACGCTGAGACATATGACCAGGGAACATCAGGACTGGTTTGATGAAAATGACGAAGAAATTGAAGCATTGATCTCTGAAAAGAGGAAAGCCTTGCTAGCTTGGAGATAAGATATGAATTCCCGTGCTATGAAAGAAGTACTTTGCCTTGCCAAAGCAAATGTCCAAAGAAGAACTCGTGCACTTAAAAACGCATGGTGGACATCCAAAAACCAAAGAGCTGCAATATTAAGCGGACAAAGATTCGGGTCAGTTCTTTCAAGCAAAAAAAGCAGTTTATGGTCCCACCACATTCGGTAAAAATTCACTTTGTTCCAGTGACAAAGGTACACTTCTAAAATATCAGTATTCCATCATGATTAGGTGAAAGATCATTAGCACTGTTAGCACTGTATAGGTGAAAGAACATTTTGAAGACCTTTTGAATCAGGATTTAATTATTGATGAGCAGGTGTATAACATATTAGAACAAGCACTCATCAAGGAAGAACTCTGCTCCTTGCTAACATAGAAGAAGTTCAGTGTGCTATTAATCAAAAAAGCGACACAAAGCCACAGGTTGAGATGGTATACCAACAGAAGCTCTCAAAGAAGGAGATGGGGAACTCATAAGCCGCAAACATAGTTTTATTATTATTATTATTTGGACAACTGAAAAAATACCTGCTGATCTCAGAGATAGTCTGATAGTTTCCATATTCAAGAAAGATGATCGGACAGACTGCTGCAACTATCGTGGCACATCATTACTATCATGCCTCGGAAAGCTTATTGCTCGTATTTTGGCTAATCGCATTCTATATTGGGTGGAGAAAATACTTCCAAAGAGCCAATGTTGTTTCAGGTCTTTTAGAGGAACCACAGCTATGACATTCACAGCTTGTCAACTTCAAAAGAAATGTAGAGAACAAAACACACCTCTTTATATTGCCTTTATCGACCTCACTAAGGCATTTGACTCTGTAAACCGTGAAGCTTTATGGAAAATTTTAGCACTGTATGGTTTTTCACAAAAATGTATTACCATCTTAAGACTGCTCTACACTGATACGACGGAAACTGTCGTTGGTAACGACTCTGTTGGAGAGCCATTCCATATTTATACTGGCGTTAAACAATGCTGTGTGATTTCCCCTTCATTGTTTTCTCTGTGCGTTGCCGCTGTCATGCAGTTAGTCGAAGACGGTCTTCCTTCAGGAATACACATAACTTACAGGATGGATAGAAAGCTACTTAATTTGAACCGTCTATCGGCAAGGACTCGATCATCTTCTGCTGCATTGGTTGAGTTACAGTACGCAGATGATTCTGCAGTAGTAGCTCAATCAGAGAAACAATTCTGGAAAGTCTTGTATGTTTTCTCTTCAGCATACAAAAAGATTGGTCTCAATGTTAACACCAGTAAAACTCAGGCCCTCTACCAACCAGCCCTGGACAAAGACAAGGACAAGATGGAGTGAGGCTTCAAGAAGTTAACACCTTCCCTAATCCTGGCAGCACCATGTTATCAAGTGCTAATATAGATTCTGAAACGCAACACACGATAACCGTGCTGGGGCATCCCTTGCAAGTCTAAGGTTTAGAGTTTTTACGACCATGATATCAATGCTGCAACGATGATCCTTGTGTACAACTCGGTTGTAGTTCCTACCTTACGTTATGGATCTGATTCTTAGGCATGCTATAGCCAACACCTTAAAGAGCTGGGGCAATATCACCAGCGATGCTTGAGGAGAAGTCTTCATGTGACAAGGCAAAACAGACGTACATAGACCAGCAATCCCGAAGAAGCACAGACTACTAGTATTGACGCCATGATTATAAAACGTCAGCAGAGATAGACAAGAAACGTAATCCGCATGCCCAATAATCGCATTCCCAAAGTAGTGTTTTGCTGTTAATTAATAGAGGGTAAAAGCTGTCTAGCTGGTCAGCATAAGCGATGAAAGCTTATATGTTTTACATTGATATTATTAACTTGTAGGCGTTAGTCATTGATCGCTCTTCCTGGAGATCACTTGTTCATCATGTTACAATATATTTCGAAGGAAACCGCCGACAAACGGTAGAGGAAAACAGGCAGCTCAGAAAGGACAGAGTGCTCATTAGAAGTAATGGAAGCAACGTGGATGCCCCACCTGGAACCACCTGGAACCACCTGTCAATACTGCGGCAAATTGTGTGCCTCCCGCATTGGGAGAGACATTCCGGATTGGATGGCCAACCTACTCGATACGAGTGTTTGCTATGTTGACGATGATGAGCTATTCAATAATTGATAAATCGATAATCGTTAAATAGGTTGGAAGAGAACAGAAACTCACCAAACAAGGTCAACAGAGATGGGCCTAGCGCAAGTAAATGGAAGCGATGGTGGACTTTTGTGTAAAATCACATTGAATTTGGAAAATTCTGTTGAAAATTTTAGGGAGTTCTAGGGTAGGTGGTAGTGGGAGATAGCGGTAAGTGGTGGGTGGGTGTTTGAAGGCATCTTCCATAAGGTTTGAAAAACCCGCCATCCTGGAAGAGCCTTAAGTGCGCATGCTCTCCAAAAAATCTTATTTTCCCCGCAGGTGTGCATATTTTTAATTTTAGGGTGGAATAGGCTTGGCTTAGAGGGAATGGAGCCCTTTCGTTTGAGCCCTCACACGACTTTTTCCGCTTACTCGTTCGGGAGTACGCACAGCCTAGTACCTGGATGGCGGGTTGCCTATCCAAATACCCGTGGGATTGGATCCCTGCGTCCCTCAACTCTCGCACTTGTAGTATAGAGCACCCAATATTTACTTATCATGTTGACAGGGACAATCATTTTTATCTTGCTGTAAAAGGATTAACACGGTTATCCGGAAGAACTATAAATCCAAAAACTACGACATAGAGTATAAAACAGTCTGTATAATATATATCGACTGTGGGAACACCATTTGATTGTAGAGTAGAAACGGGCTCAATTTCTAGTATTAATGGTAAACTTGTAAATTGACGAAGATTGCTGAAAATGCACTAGATTAGTTTTCACTAGTTGATCTCTTGACCGCTAAGTTATTACTCCGTTTCCCTTGATCTTCTAACATAGCGAAATGAAATGCATTTCAGTTGGTCAACACTATTGTTCCGAAATTGTAAACGGAGTTATTCCCCGATGCAAATTACATGAAGCTAACTGTATAAAATAACTTAAATGTTAGTCTGGTAGCGTTAAGAACTACAATAGAATGTACACTGATTCTAACGGATGCTATCATTAGGTTAATGTTCGACCCTCACTATTATGTGTCAGAAAACTGTATCATAATGATGGTCATTATAATACTGTTTTTCATTATGATACAGTTTCTCCAGCCAATCAGAGCTCGTTCATTGGCCAATTAGGTAACGATACCTTCACGCATGCGCTCCAAATCCAACATGTCGGACATAAAGACAACATCGAACTATAATAAATTACCGACTTGGAATACGCACCGTCCATATGTTCACGTAAATAAACTGGCGAATATGAGACAAGAAATAGTACTGTACTTTAATATCACCAACACTAATTTCTACACAGCCTTCAAACGACTCCGGTGACAATATTACTGAGGGACGCCAGATGTAAACATATGGCCTGCATATGGCATTGCATGAACACAGAGCGCATGCGTCGGTCGTTCAGAGATCTTGAAAGACAGAGATATACCCAGCGCTCGCACTGCGATCACAAAATTCAAGTGGCTGACTCTCAACAGAATGAATATTTATGTTAAAACATATAATAATGTTATAATTATCGTCGAAAATAAACAGTCGTATGCAACTCGCCTATAATGGTAATTAAGACAAACGTATGGAAATTATAAAACTCGCATACGCTCGTTTTATAAAAATACTCGTGCCTGAATTATAGCCATTATAGGCTCGTTGCATAATGTACTATTATTGCACTTAAATTGCATTACAATACCGGTAGCAAACATAAAACGAATAGAATACTTAAAATGCGACTCAGTTTATAACCGTCGCCATGATGGCCTGTCTTACATACATTCATTTGTTCATGCTGCCAACATTAACAACCAACACTTCCTAAATCCTGTCCACTAACAAATTCTCCTGTGTGACTAATCCGGATCATCGAAATATGCATACATCCCGGCGTTTAAATCTATGTCTACGAATACAGAAAATTATTGTATACTTGTGCTATGTTATTTTCGATATTGTAATGGTAGTGGGTATTTTACTCGTACTAAAATTAGAAATCTTCACAGAAACGACCATAATTCGGAGAACAATTTAACAAGAAATAGATTCGTAGCCTCACTCACTCAAGATGTTAACAAAATAAAGACTTCAACTTATAGCGGTATGATGCCATCCATATGCATAACTTGCAAAGCAACATTTACTAACTTAGCGAATTTGAACGTACACATGATCCAATGTGGTCGCAAGCCACGATCAAGTGTTACATGTGGAGCGAAATTTATTCGGAAAAGCGAACTAAACACTCAGTTGTTGATCCATAGTGGCCTCAATCCACATGCTTGTTGTACATGTGGAGCAAACTTTTCGCGAAAAGGTGAACTGAAGTCGCACATGATTAGCCATAGTGGTCTCAAACCACATTCATGTGATACATGCGGAGCACACTTCGCACAAAAAGGACACTTGAGGGAGCACATTATGATCCATAGTGGTCTCAAGGCACACTCATGTGGTACATGCGGAGCAAACTTTTCGCGGAAAGGTGAACTGAATTCGCACATGATTAGCCATAGTGATCTCAGGCCACATACATGTGGTACATGCGGAGCACACTTCGCACGGAAAGGAAACTTGAGGGAGCACATTATGATACATAGTGGTCTCAAGGCACACTCCTGTGGTACATGCGGAGCAAACTTTTTGTTTAAAGGTGGCCTGACAAGACACATGATGATCCATAGTGGTCTCAAGCCATATTCGTGTGATACATGTGGGCGAAAATTTGCTCGGAAACTGCACCTACAAACACACATGGCGACCCATGCTCGTCTCAAGTCATATTACTGTGATACATGTGGAGCAACGTTGACTCAGAAAAGTGAGCTAAAAAAACACATATTGATCCATAGTAGTTTCAAGCCACATTCCTGTGGTACATGTGGAGCAAACTTCTCGCGGAATGGTGACCTGAAGGCGCACTTGATGATCCATATTGGTGGTAAGGCACATTCCTGTGGTACATGCGGAGCAAAATTTTTGCAGAAAAGTGGCCTGACAACGCACATGTTGGTCCATACTGGTCTCAAGCCATATTCATGTGGTATATGTGGACGAAAGTTTGCTCGGAAAGTTTACGTGAAGGCACACATGATGATCCATAGTGGTCTCAAGCCATATACGTGTAGTACATGAGGACGAAAGTTTACTCGGAAAATGCACCTGAAGACACACATGTTGATCCATACTCGTCTCAAGTCCTATTCCAGTGATACGTGCGGAGGAACCTTACTCAAAAAAGTGAGCTAAAGACCCACACATGTTGATCCATAGTGGCCTGAAGCCACATAGCTGCGTTACATGTGGATAAAAAAAAATGCGGAAAAAAATACGTGCAGAAACAGGCGATGATCCATACCGGTCTCAAGCCTCCTTTCTGCGGTACATGCGGAGGAAACTTCACTCGAAAAAAGGGAACTTAACACTCATGTTGATCCATAGTAGCCGTAAGCCACTATGGCTATGCACATACTTATCCATAGTGGTCTCAGGCCACATTCTTGTGGTACATACGGAGCAAACTTCTTGCGGAAAGGTAACATGAAGCCGCACAGGATGATCTATAGTGGTCTCAAGACATTCCTGTGGTACATGCGGAGCAAACTATTCGTGGAAAGATGGCCTGACAACCACATGGTGATCCATCGTGGTCTCAAGCCATATTCATGACGTTCATGTGGACAAAACTTTACTCGGAAAATGCAGCTGAAGACACTCGCCTCATGTTATATTCCTGTGATACATGTGGAAAAGTGAACTGAAAACCAATATAAATATTCATAGTGGTTTCAAGCCACATTCGTGTGGTACAGGCGGATAAAACTACACTCGGAGAAGCTACCTGAAGACAAAATACCATCCATAGTGGTCTAATCATAAGTTCATGTATTATATACGGTGCAAACTTTAATCTGGAATTCTTGGTCCATTGTGGTCTAATGCCTTACTCCTTTGGTACATGCAGACACTTTAAGTTCCATAGTGGTCTCAAGCCACAGTCCTGTGGTTTATGTGGTTAAGACTTGATTGATAGTGGAACATTAAAGTGACACATGTTGATCTATACCATAGTGCTCAAATATCGCGATCGTGAAAGTCCATGCGGTGTAAACATTAATGGAAAATGAAAATCCACAGCCTGCTTCCAGTCTCCGACCGGGTCAGGAATGGAATGAATGAAGCCCCCATCTAGCGGCGAGGATATGAACTGTGCCGGCTGCCGAGGCCTGACGCACTCCTCTGGGGCAATGAGTAAATGAATGACAGATGAAATGAAATGATAGTGGAGAGTGTTGCTGGAATGAAATTTTGAGAGGGAAAACCGGAGTACCCGGAGAAAAACCTGTCTGCCTCCGTTTTGTCCAGCACAGATCTCACATGGAGTGACCGGGATTTGAACCATGGACCCAGTGGTGAGAGGCGGGCGTGCTGCCGCCCAAGCCACGGAGGCTTCACGTAAACATTAATAACAAGGGTGATTTGAAGACATATTGTTCCATAGTGGTCTCGAGCCACATTCCTGTTGTACATGTACCCTGAGAAGACACACATGATGAATCATTGAAGTCTAAACAACATTTCTGTGAAACATGCGGAGCAAAATTTACTCAGAAAGATTATTTGAAGACACACGTGATGATTGATAATGGTCTTATGCCACATTCGTTAAGTACATGTGGAGCGAACTTTACCAGGAAAGGTATCTCGAATCCACACATGTTGTTCAATAGTGTTCTAGTGTCTCATACCTTAAGTAAATATGAAGCAAAATCTGGTGAGAATGGCATTTTGAAGAATCACGATCTATAGTAGCCTAATGCCGTATTCAAGTTGTCCTTGCAGAGTGAAGTTTACTCATAAAATTAATTTGAAAACACACATATTGTCAAGGCATATTCATGTGGTGAATGTGGAGGAATCTTTACTCAGAAAGGTCAACTGAGGACACACATATTGATCCATAGTGGTGCAAAGTCACATTCATTTAGTTTATAAAGAGTATTTTTCTTTCGGAATGATTCTTTGAAGAGCCCCATTCGTAGTTGTACATGTAGAATGTATTTTAGAAAATAAATTTTTGACAAACACAAGATTATCCATCTTGGCTAATCACTTTATTGAAGTCCCTCATGCGCACACGCATCAAAATAAGTTTTGTATTGTTGGCCAAGTGTCGTAGTGTCTCAAACCCATTAGTCGTTCTTACATCCCAGGGCGTATGGCAGGCACATGTCACAGGGAGGTTATCCGGGCACCTGTAGTGAAAGGCTATGCCGAAAATATTTGTCACTTTTCCACTTTCATGGACGATAACGCTCGCAGCATATTGATAATGCGTATTTTCATGAGACTGGTATTCAGAGAATGGAATGGACATCCTATGCTCCTGATCTCAATTGTGTAGAGCAGGGTTGGACACAGATTAAATACTAAGTAGCTCCCCTCTGTGCTCCATGGCAATTTGCAGAACCTTTTTTAATATGCGTAATTCATATTGGTCTAGTGCCAAATTCAAGTGTTATATGCGCAGCTACATTTAAACAAAAATCATCTTTTGAGAGTCGCATGTGACTTAGTTGCCAGATGGCATATTTAAGTATGACGTGCGGAGCAGTTTTCACTTAAGAAAGGCGTTCGAAGACTCATGGCTCACACTGGCAAAAAGCTATATTGTTCTACCCTTGGCTTCCCACAGGGTAGTGCCACCCCTATTGACCCCTTTTCTCCACACTTCACCCCATTTCATGCCTCAACCACAAAGAAATCAACAACAGCAAATATCTAGCCTATGGCCTACTCGCCGTTGCTTGCTCCATTCATTACAGAGCACGCGCCCACTTCCTTACACCCGAGTTATTGTCCTGCAGACAAGTATATGGTCTTTTTGACGAAACCACCCTAACTCGAGCTACCTACTCCCAAGGCCAATACAATATTCATATAGTAAGGAGCAAAATTTACTGAGTAGAGAGCTTTGAAAATTGACCTGTTAGTTCATATTGGAAAAAGCAATATTAATGAGGTACTTCCAGTCATGGGCACGAAGTATGATTCCGAGGCACACATTTTAATTGATAGGCATCAGAAGTCCTATTTATGTACTGTAGAGCATGCGATCAAAGAACGTTTTTGTATTCATTGGCTATGGAAACAATATATCTGTTGCACATACGGAGCAAAAAACAGAACTATAATCAGATAGTTTATTTGAGCAAAGCTTGTTGGAAAATAAATTTCAAATACGAATAATTCGTAATTGTGATTCACTTATAGAGGGTGAATCATAATTCCTATTACAAACTTCTGGTGGTTGTAGAGGGGACTATGTAGATTACATTTTGATTAGGAACCCATGTGCAGACATGTATCGTTTCGATGCCAAATCAGTTAGACTCGATTGCACATCTCGCACTTCACTAGAGAGACGCATGCACTACAGCAGATGTTCCACGTGGTGATCCTGCTGATCATTACACATTGTGTACCTGCACAACATGGCATACACACGACCCACTAGATCTGTTGTGTGTTCAATACTGTGCGCTCCTGCCAGAACGCGTGCGACAATATCTTCTTCCGAATCGACAGGAGTCTCATATATATGGTTCTTCATGGGGCCTCACAGGAGAAAGTCGAGGGAAATTTAATCTGGTGATCGTGGTGGCCACGAAATTGGACCACCTCGACCTATCAAGTTTTCCCCAAATGTTTGTTCGAAATATTCGCGGACTGCACGTTCAAAGTGCGTTGTTGTGCCATCATGTTGGTCCCACATTTGCTGACGTAGAGCAAATGGCAAATTTTCACAGAACTCTTCCAGTACCTCTTCCAGGAAGAACAAGTACATGGGACCCGTTAGGCGGTACGGAAGAAGGTACGGCCCAATCATATGACAATCAAGGATACCAGTCCATTTATTGATGCCGAACCGTTGCTGATATCCACGTGGCTTTGTGGCATGCGGATTTTCATCAGCGCAAATGTGACTGTTTTGAGAGTTTAAAACAGCTTTCCTGGGTAATTGAGCTTCATCGGTGAAAATAACGCGACGCGTAAAGTGGGGTTAGTTAATATACTGGTGTAGAAAGCAAGCAAGTAAGTTGGCACGTGGCGAGAAATCTGCCGGGCCCATTGCTTGAACTTTTTGTGTGTTGAAAGGGTGCAGTTGCTAGTCGCACAAAACACACCAGACGCTCGATTGTGACCCATTCACGGCATTGGCAATGTTTTGCGTACTCGTCGACGGGTCCTCTCCTATGTGATGAAGGACATCCTCTCCAAAGTTGATAGAGTGACGTGTCTGTGGAGCACCACAATCAGCCCTCCTTGGTTGGAATGTACTAGTTTCTAACAGTCTTTGTTGTAGTCTCACGAAAATGGTATATGATGGGGTGGGGTCATGTGGAAAACGTTCATGATACGTGTGTTGTGCAGCTCAACCATTACGTCCTGCTTCGTCATACAATAGTAACATATCGGTGTACTCTTCAAAAGTGTATGCCGCCATCCTGTACTGCAGAATGACTGGATCACAACTGCTGACAAAGCGGACTCACTGTCACTACCCTTTGTTAACGAACAGACTACACGATTTCATTAGACTTTGGTTTTGTTCTGTACTGCGCCCTGACTGGATTACAACTGCTAACAATGCGGACTCACTGTCACTACGGTTTGTAAATAGAAGATATACGTACTGTATGACATCAGGAAACTGCAGAGCTTGCCCTCGGCCAAAGTAATTTGCATTAGCCGTAAATCAGGCTATGTAAAATTAAAGTGAGCTTGTGACAGATCATAGATATGCACAGACACTCCTCATTACTGTTTATTGCTATATATACTGTATATATAGTTATAGTTCATGTTTATTCAATCGGAAAGTGCCCAGATTTATAGCGTAGAAGTAGTACCTAGGCTGTTGCCTAATGGCCTCGTGTCATATGTTGTGATACTGACTAGAAGCGACACGGCAGAATGTCGAACTTATGATTGGTTTGAATCTTATATGGATTTAGGTGGCGGTGGGATGAGATATAGATACTCTGGTTAAAGTTTGGTTAGTTGATTGTTTGGCATCGAATTGATGCATTCTGATATAAAATACAACTAGCTGCTACAAGTATTTGTGAATAGAATCGTATACTAGAAAGGATTCACATTCTGTGATATTACGGAGAAGTTCCCGTAAATTGGATTCTTATAAAAGGAACCAGCGAAAGCGTATTGGATGAAAATAAAGGACACCTATAGGAATATTATGCCCCAACAAGTAAGACAAGGTTATCTACAAAAGAAAAGTAATGTACGGCGCTTTCCGATCAGTAAACATAGTCCAATTCATGAAGTATTATAAAGTTATGTTGCAATTAGAGTGTGATGAGTTTATTTTAATACTTACCTTTGAGACATCTGATTAATAGGAAAGGGGGTAAGAGCGTATTGCCATAAGGAGGCTCATTGTCCTGCTGCCCGGGAATTCAGTCTTGTGTGTTTTACTTTTTTCTCATTATAGTAATGAGTGGCGCCGAACAGAGTTTATTTAAGGGTATGAGCAATTATATAGTGACGCCGCATTACGTGGGGATCGATTTATGGCAATTCACCAAAATACAATATTGAAAATGCACATGATAGGTAAGGTCATTAAGATAAATAGTGATATTAAGAGTGAACGTTGGGGGAATGTCAGGGATTGTACTAAGAACACGTACTATTCAGCGTGAGGTTAAAATGGAATCTGGAAATAAACTAGTGCTTGTACGTAATGAGGGGGAGATGATGGAAAGGTCAAGTAGTGAAGAGAATGTGGTTTCATGTGAGAGTACAGAGGGGGTTAACCCTGGCTGGCTTCAATTATTGATGAATAAAATGGAGGAAATGAGTAAGAATCCTAATACTATAATTGAAGAAATGAGTAATAGTAATATCACTAGAATTGAGGAAATGAATGATAGTATTAATATTAGAATCGAGGAAATGGATAAGAAGATTAACTGTAGGATTGACGAAGTAGATCACAGTATTAAGAAAGTGGAAAATAAGGTAGATGAGTTCAATGATAAACTAGGGAAGTTGGAGAAGAAATTAGATTCGGAGTGTGAGAAGATAAGAGTGGAAATGGAAGTAAATAAAACTATATTACAGACACAGATATATGAGATTCAGAAAGAAAATGGTGATAACAGTCATACGATTGAGATGCTGGAAAGAAGAATAGGTACAAAACGTGAAGCGATAGAAAGTACGGTAAAGGAGAGTATGGATAGGGTTGATAGCATGGTAGAATACTAATGAATGTTTTAGTAGAATAGAGGGAATGGAAGGATGATTTAATCAAGTAACAGAAATGAAGAAGAAACAAAATACGGTATTACAGAAAATGAACGAATATAGGAAAGAAATAAACGAAGAATTCGGGAGGATAGAGAAGAAAATGGAAGTAATAGTTGAAAAGAAAGTTTTGAATAGCCTGAGCATACTCCGGAAGGAAATTAGGGAGAATAGAGGCGTATATGCGAATATGGATATGAAGAGATTAGGCATACTAGGTAGAGAAGTTGAGTTACCTAAGTTGACAGGAAAACAGAATAATCCTATGGAATTTATGAAACTGGTGGAATAGAAATTCAAGCGTCAATTGGAAGAGGAAATTATAGATTGGAATAGTGTACTAGAAATGTTATCAGTAGCTTTTGTAGGCGAATCTTGATAATGGTTTCAAGTGTATAAAAGTAGTATGACAAGTTTAGAGTATTTTAAAGATAAGTTTACAGCTAAGTTTTGGAATGAAACTATACAAGGATGAGAGAGGGAAAAGATTACTTTTGGGAAATACAGGGCACAGACGGGGATCTCACTAACAGAATATTTCCTGTCACATGTATTGATATGCCAGAATTTAGATGGGTTAGGGTCAGATACCGATATTATTAGGCTGATGTTTCGTCACTTCCCAGATAGAATTAAGGAAGCGGCGTATGTACAACAAGATTGTACTATAAAAGGTTTAGAGACTCTATTAGAAAATTTTGATGCTCTAAATCAAAATAGTGATATTACTGGTAATGAAATTAGGACATTCGGGAGAGGTAATCAGAATTACTATGAAACAGGGCTTGGTCAACAGACTAATAGGAATCAGCAATATAATAGAAGCCAAAGAAACTATGATAATAGACAAGGAAATGATTCAAGAAATGGGGGCTTGGTAATAATCTACACAATAATCATACAATTAGAAGACAAGATAACCAACAATGTGTTAATGAGAGAGAGAGTAGACAACCTCAACAGCAACAAACGGATAATGGAAATGATTTAAACTCCCAACGGGCCACTCAGCAGGGTCAATGAGTCAGTCCGATAATACTTTAGTTCACAATTGTATAGTTAAATCAGGTAATAATATTCTTGATTTAGACATAGGAGATGAACTGATGTATGACCTAAAACTAAGCAATCCTGACAAAGTGGATAGTTAGGTCGTAATACCTATTATTGAAGTGGATGTATGGGGGTTGGAAGGTAAATGCTTTGGTAGATTCGGGTAGCGAGATGTCGTGCATAAGTGTGAGGTTTTACGAATTGATAAAGGAAGAAGATAGAGATATTGAAAAAATACCTATACGTAGTACTTTTATTGTAACTGCTGTGGGTAGCAAATCCCACAAGGTATGTAGGCAGGTGGCTGTTCCTATTATTATAAAAGAGGAATGTGTATTTCAGCCGTGTTTAATTGTACGTAACTTGGTATATGCAATTATATTGGGAATGGATTGGCTGATTAGTCACAAGGTTAATATGGATTTTCATTTGGGCAATGTTTGTTTTTCTTGGGGTCAAGAGAATAAGGAAGTATTTTTGAATATAGTATCGCAGTTAAAGATCGGTCAACTACTTTGTGTTGTATTCAGAAAAAAGGGGAAGATGAGGTATTATATGTTGACCATTTTGGTTATACATCATATGTTTTATGTGGTCTTATGTCGAAAGAAACGGATTATTGGGCAGAGGTAAATCAAATTTTAGTTAAATGTGGGTTAAATGATGAAAGAGGTGATAAATTGAGATAATTATTCATTGAATATAAAGAGGTGTTTAATGACAAGCCTGGTAGAACGTATCTATATGAGCACAAGTTTATAGTTCATGATGAATCTACATTTGTAGGACCCCGATATCCTATAGCGCATAAATATGCTAAAGCAGTATAAGATCAAATTAATATTATGTTGGATTATGGGATTATCGAACCTTCTTGTAGTAAATACTTAAATCCTTTGATAGTGATTCCAAAAAGGATAATTTGGTAAGATTATGTATCGATGCACGATTAGAATTCAATCAGATCAACAACGTACTGAAATGGTAGAGGAGCTGTTACAGCATTTTGTGGGGAAGAAGTGGTTTTCGATTGTTGATTTATCGGCATCATTTTGGCATATTCCGCTTAGGATTGAGGATAGACCGCTTTTGCTTAGAAGAATAGACTATTACAGTTTTCTAGGGTCCCGTTTGGTATTAAAACTTCTTCAGCAGCATTGATAAGGGCAATGAGCAGTGTTATGGGAAGAGACACAGGGGATTTTGTCACTAGTTATATTGATGATTTAGTGGTGGCATCCTGTACGTTTGAAGAACTTATTTTTCACTTGAGGGTTGTCTTTGATAAGTTAAGGGGAGGGGGTTTCACATTAAAAATGAGTAAATCGACATTTTGTACACAACAAATTACGTTTTAGGGACATACGGTATCTATGCAAGGAGTTCGACCTGAACAGTCTAGGTTAACCAAAATCTGTATTACTCCTAGACCTCATAACGTAAAACAATTACGGTCATTTTTGGGAATTTGTAATTATTTCCGACGTTTTGTCCTGCGTTATTCAGCGTTGACTGAATCTTTTAGGGATCTTCTGAAAATCAAGTCTAAATGGAGGTGGACTACTGAACATGATGAGACATTTGAGATGGTGAAACAGGGTTTTAATGAAGCGGTCATGCTTCAGTATCCTAGGTTTGATCGTAAATTTATTCTGTTTACGGTTGCATCTGAAATTGGTTTGGCTGGATGTCTGTGTCAAGAAGATGAAAATGGTGATTTAGGTATTGTATCGTTAGAAAAACGATATACTATTACTGAAATAGAGTTCCTTACAATTATTTATTCACTTAGTTAATTTCGGATGTATGTAGTGGGTAGTAAGCTTGAAATACGTACGGATCACCAAGCCTTCACTTTTGTGAAATCATTTAAGCTTACAAGTAACCGTATGACGAGATGGGTCTTAGCTTTAAGTGAATATGAATATACTGTATGTCATGAGAAAGGTAAAGAAAATGTATTAGTTGATTATTTGAGCTGGTCTACTGTTGCGAATGATAACGGTAATCCTATTGTTTTGAAAGATGGTATTCTGATATGTAATGGTACTGTCGAAGTGTACACTGATGAACGTTCAAGGTTACGGCGTTTATTGGAAGAGCAGGAAAGTGAAAATGAATTATCGGGGGTTATTATCAAATTACGGAAGATGGAAGTAGATGATACTGTGATTGTTGGAAAATATACATATAAACTTATAAGTGGATTTGTAGCCAGAATGTGCCGAGCAGGCGAATGGAAGATATGTGTGCCCAAGTCATTACAAGTAGATATGATGTGATTTTATCATAAAGAGTTGGGTCATTTTGGAGCCAGTAAAATTTTATATGCTATTCAGTCATATTTTATTTGGAGACAAATGGGTAGGATAATTAGGAAAACCTTAGTTACATGTGATCTTTGTCAGCGTAGTAAACATCCTAATATATTGTTTAAAGGATCTACACAAACTATTCTAGTAAGTAAGCCAAGGGAACTTGTCTGTGTGGATCTATTTGGTCCTTTAGTGAAAACCCGATACAGGTATCAATTTATACTTGTGGTTATGGATGATTTCAGCAAATATGTCAAGCTGTACCCTTTGAGCGAGGCTACGGGGAAGGGTTGTGTCCAGAAAATTATGGAAAAATATATTCCTGAATTTGGTATCCCAAGTAGTATACTTTCCGACCACGGTAGTCAATTTACAGCTACAATTTGGACTACAAAACTGATAGCATTGGGTATTAAACCTATTTATTCATCTATTAAGTATCCACAGGGAAATTTAGTGGAGAGAGTGATGAAAGAGATAGGGAGAATTTTTAGAGCTTACGTTCATGACAAGCATAATTTATGGTATGCAAGATTAGCTGATGTTGAAAGATGATTGAATACAACTGTTCACGAGTCCACGGGATTTTCACCGTATGAGATTTGTTACGGCAGAAAACCTTCAGATGAAATAGCTAAGATGCTGGGATTAGATGAGGGAAAGTGTATATCTCACGAATTAATACTTCAGTTGGCTAGGACGAATTTAGAGAAGGCAGAAGCTAGGAGGATTAATCGACAAAAGAAAGGTATTCCTGATGAATTCAGCGTACGTGATAAAGTTTTGCTCAAGATTCAATTTCCATCTTCCGCTGAAGATAAACAGATATCTAAATCTTTCTTGCTCTATTATGGTCCGTTCTCAATTGAGAGACGAGTTGGTAAATGCGCATATTCTTTAATGAAATCAGATGGCAATATATTGAGTACATATAATATTTTTACTTTGAGGAAATATAGATCGTAGCACCGCTGCATTACATGTTCTATAATGGTACTTTGCCGAGCATACTTTGTCATAGATAATCTGTTATATAATGAATAGTTGGTGCTGATAGACTTAGAAGATATAATTTGGGCGTATTGAATCTTGTGCCTGAAATTAGTAATGGATATCAAGGATACAGCTACGTATATAAATGGGTGGAACAGGATATATGGATACAATACATTGGTTTATGTTGAAGACTTGGTCAACAGCTATACATACCGCTTCTTGGAGATGTATCATAATAGATATTGTATATTCTATGTTAATCAAGAAAAGGCTTCGTCGCAGTTGTTGGAATCTTGGAGTTTCTTCGTATCATTTGAATGTGTGTTTTGACTATGCCATATTATTCCAAGGAGGTAATGTGACATTATTGGGTGTTACGGGACTAGTTGTTATGGCTAAGAGGAAAGGTGACTTCAGAAGAGGACGCTTAGGAGAAGATTTGGATGATGGAGTCCAAGGATATTATTGGGAAAAACTAATATGATGAAAGTGATATAGTGATTATGTTTAGTTTGTATATATATGCTGTTATGTTTTGGATGAGGAGTGTCCTAGTATTAGTTTCTGTATTGTATGTTTTCTCTTATTTATATTTCGTTCAAACATATGGGGGCGATCTGTGACAGATCATAGATATGCACAGACACTCCTCATTACTGTTTATAGTTATATATATATAGTTATAGTTCATGTTTATTCAATCGGAAAATGCCCATATGTATAGCGTAGAAGTAGTACCTAGGCTGTTGCCTAATGGCCTTGTGTCATATGTTGTGAAACTGACTAGAAGCGACACGGCAGAATGTCGAACTTATGATTGGTTTGAATCTTATATGGATTTAGGTGGCGGTGGGATGAGATATAGATACTCTGGTTAAAGTTTGGTTAGTTGATTGTTTGGCATCGAATTGATGCATTCTGATATAAAATACAACTAGCTGCTACAAGTATTTGTGAATAGAATCGTATACTAGAAAGGATTCACATTCTGTGATATTATGGCTAAGTTTCTTTAAATTGGATTCTCATAAAAGGAAACAGCGAAAGCATATTGGATAAAAATAAGGAACACCTATAGGAATATTATGCCCCAAAGACCAAGTAAGACAAGGTTAGCTATAATAGAAAAGTAATGTACGGCGCTTTCCGATCAGTAGACATAGTCCAATTCATGAAATATTATAAAGTTATGTTGCAATTAGAGTGTGATGAGTTTATTTTAATAATTACCTTTGACGACATCTGATTAATAGGAAAAGGGGGAAGAGCGAATTACCATAAGCAAGCTCATTGTCCTGCTGCCCGGGAATGCAGTCTTGTGTGTTTTACTTTTTTTCTCATTATAGTAATGAGTGGCACCCAACAGAGTTTATTTAAGGGTCTGAGCAATTACAAGCTTCAAACCGATTTTGTACCGAAACGATAAATGTCCGGACAAGGGTTTCTTTTCAAACTGCGATCTACTTAGTCCTCTTTACAACCCTCAGAAGTTAGGAATTATGAGTCACCCTATATAAGTTGAGAATGGTTTGTTAGAATGCGGTATATTAATGAACCTCATTGTAATTCAAATTGTTCGATTCATTCATAATGTATACTTGTTGATTTATATATTCTTTCTTACTGGGAAGAGGCAACATTTAAGTTAAATATTATGGACCAGAATTTGCGTGTATGATGTGTCTGATGAGACTCATGTTTATCCTTAATGTTTAACTTAAAAGTTTCTCTTTAAAGTTTGTGAAAATATAACCAATTTAATCCACAGCACGCAAATGCCATATTTCTTGTTGAGGGGACCCGGTAGGGTCTATATCTCTAATGTTATATATACTGTTTTATGTACATTTTTCTCGGAAAGGGTTCATACTAACGACTTCATTTTTTTTCTCTTCCATTATTTATGCCATCTTGCAATTTTTTTACATAGGGGTTTATTCATTAGAGATGTTAGTAATTTTTTTTATGAAGTGCAACATTGTTTGAAAACCGTTGCTCACTATTAGCCTCTTGTTTCTGTATTAAACGCATCCCTCCAAAACCGTTGTGTTAAAGTATGTACCGTATGTTATTTATGTAACATCTGAAAGTTTCAAGATTTTATACTGAATAGTTTTTGAGAAAATATTCCTTTTGATTAGAAAAAAGTGAACCTGCATAAACAATCCTTCAAAGTATTTCAATGTAATCCTGCCCCATATGATGGATCATCTAGGCTGTCTTCTATCTCATCTTCTCGTCTTCTTCTCACAGCTCTCTTAGTTTGTCTTTACAGTTCTTTACAGTCCTTTTCAGCACTATCAACCTTTCCTTTCCGTCCACAATCGATTTTCAAATAAAATGGGTGGGATAGAATTCTTAAAGAAAATCTGCTGATTTAAGGAATTTTTGGGAATTGTGGTAAATTTAGGGGTTGAGGTTGATGGGAGATAGGGAAACGGGTGGGAGTATAACTGAAAGGTGAGAGGCCATTTTGAAAAACTCCCTCTTACCCTTGAGAACGTTTACCATTTTTTGTAAATATTAAAATACTCAAATTTAAAATTTGTAGTTGGGCCCTTTGGCAAAAGCTAAAAACCTAACATCTCCTGGAGTTAAGGGCGTGACCCCCTTTTGTTTGAGCCCTCGTGCGACTCTACGATTATTAGTTCGAGAGATATAAATAATCAATAATGTTGAACGGCCATCCTGAATCAAACTAATGAAATACCTTCCCCTTTATCTCAGGGCACCCCTCCGCTTATGTGATGGCTACCTTCCTCATAATGTTCCACGGCAATGAGGGCGTTACACGCTTTAATTTGAATCCTTGCGTGGCCTTCTACAATTATTGGTTCGCGAGAAATTTCTATAACGCAGTTAGGCCCTTTGGAATAATCTGAAGAAAAAAAAAGACTGAAAATTATCTTTAGACATAGATAGTTTTTTAGCTGTTGAACAAGTAAGGGTATCACCATTGGGCGGGAATATGAGGAAGAAGTCATGGGAACGTGTATTGTCGTTGCCAACAACGAGATCTCCCTTAAGATAAAGTTTCCGCACCCATGCAGTGTTGTCTTGGAAATGCAATTTAAAGCACTTATAATTAAATTATGACCATGAATGATACCTCAAGGTAAAGAACAAAGTCTCTAGATTTATTTGGAATGAGAAAGTAAAAATCTTTTTTTTTGCCTAATTTCCCCCTACCGGGTCTCCTTAATCATTTTACCGGTAAGCTGGGCAAACATATTCTCTCCGGTTTAGAAAGGAATTCAAACAACGAATTCTGGGATTACCGACCGTGTACCAAATTCAACCTAGCCAAGCAAGTTGCAAAAAGTTTTTCAGTAAGATAATCTAGAGTATAATTTTTTTGCACATTAATTACATCCCCCCCCCAACCCACCCTTAGCGTTTATTAATAAGAGAGACAAAAGTTTAAGTCTCTTGCAAGCCAAACATCTAAACATTTGACAACCCCCAATTAACTAAGTAAAAATATTTAAACCCCACCCCATAAAGGAGTACCGATAACCACCCTACCCTATAATAAGAAGCTCATTCATTAAGAGTAACCCCCTAGAATATCTACTAATAGATCAATGGCAACAAGACTGTGATATTCCCTAGTATTTAATATAAGCAACTAATATTGTATTTTTTAGCTTACTTTCGATATTTGCAAAATATGAAAGTAGACTTATGAGATCACTACATGGCCAAATAGTGTGTGTCTGTCTGTGTGTGTGTGAGTCTGTGTGTGAGTGTGTGTACTCTGAATGTCTGTCCCCCCCCCCCCCCCCATCCTCTCAATTCGAACATGGTGAAACCGAATTGAACGAAATTCGGTACAGAGGTAGAACAAGCAAAGGGCACCTCAGTGTCATGTTTTATATCGCCGCCATCATGACGGAAACGTAATGGCGGCCACCCAAATGTTCAAAACTGAAATCAAATTATGACTAACCTAATCATCCGATATCTACCAAATTTTGCAACTACAAATAGTCGTATGGCGAGCGTCTTTTGACAAAACTAAGAGGTCATCAGTCGAATAGTTTTCAGATGGCGGCCTTGTATGTGTGCAAATCGATTACCCTTATCATTTCAAACACGGTGAAACCGAATTGAACGAACTTTGGTGCAGAGGTAGCACTAGCAAAGGGCACCTCAGGGACATGTTTTATATCGCCGCCATCTTGACGAAAACGTAATGGCGGCCACCCAAATGTTAAAAGCTTAAATCAAATTACGACCAACCTACTGCTTATAGTCATATGGCAAGCGTCTTTTGACCAAACTACAAGACCATCTGCCCAATAGTTTTCAGTTGGCGGCCATGTATGTGTGCAAATCGATTACCCTTATCAATTCAAACACGGTGAAACCAAATTCAACGAAATTTGGTTAAGAGGTACCACTAGCAATGGGCACTCCAGTGCCATGTTTTATATCGCCACCATCTTGACAAAAACGCAAT
This sequence comes from Meconema thalassinum, assembly GCA_946902985.2. NCBI lineage: Eukaryota > Metazoa > Arthropoda > Insecta > Orthoptera > Tettigoniidae > Meconema > Meconema thalassinum. The sequence goes on from OX336397.1 coordinate 123,608,561, forward strand.
GGCAGCCACCCAAATGTTAAAGTCTTGTATCAAATTGCGACCAATCTAATCATCTGATCTCTAGCAAATATTTCAACATTATACCTTTATGTATAAAAAAATATGTTTTGACCAAACTACAAGGTCATCAGCCCAATCGTGTGCAGATGGCGGCCATGTATGTGTGCAAATCGATTTACCCTATCTTTTCGAACGCGGTGAAACCGAATTGAACGAAATTTGGTATATAGGTGGTACTTGTAAAGGGCACCTCAGTGTCATGTTTTATATCGCCGCCATCTTGACGGAAACGTAATGGTGGCCACCCAAATGTAAAAAGCTAAAATCCAATTACGACCAACCTAATCATCTGATCTCTACCACATTTTGCAACATCATACCTTTAAGTGAGAAGCGTTCTTTGACCAAGCTACAAGGTCATCAGTCTAACAGTTTGCATATGGAGGCCATGTATGTGTACAAATCGAATCCCCCTATCAATTCAAACACGGTAAAACCGAATCGAACGAAATTTGGTACAGAGGTAGCACTCGCAAAGGGCACCTCAGTGTCATGTTTTATATCGCCGCAATTTTGACGGAAACGTAATGGTGGCCACCGAAATATTAAAAGCTTGAATCAAATTACGACCAACCTAATCATTTGTTCTCTACTAAATTTTTCAACAACATACCTTTTTGTGGGAAGCATCTTTTGACTGAACTACAAGGTCTTCAGCCCAATAATTTACAGATAGCGGTCATGTATGTGTGCAAATCGATTCCCCGTATCAATTCAAACACGGTGAACCCGAATTGAATAATTTTTTTTACAGAGGTAGCACTAGCAAAGGGCACATCATATTCATGTTTAATATCCGTATAGAACGCTGTGTTTCAACAAGCTACTACAACCAACATTCAGTTATACTCCTTGAAAAGGACAAAGAGTTATAACAATACCCATGCTTTTAGGAGAAATTAGGCTATATATTCTTTACTAAACATCTTGTTTTCAGCAGTGCAATCATATACATACATTTTTGTAGGCCATACATTTTTTGGGGGAAACATTTGAGTGAACGAGTATAGAATATTATTGACAAGGTGAATCAACAGGGACAGTAGGTAACCATGGCATTTACACATTGACGATTACTACAATAACACAAGTTACGCATAACAAAACTCACAATCTTGCATGGTGCCACATTTGATTATTTGTCCACACTTAGAAGTCAAGATACACTGCACTTTGCTAGCTCCACAAACAAACCTCAAAGAAATACTTATCAACTAAATAGGCACGCGCAAGCCAAACAGCTGAGAGCCACGCGAGTATATTCAAACTGCCAGCCGGACAGCTCAGCAAAACGTGCAGACCACTGGAAGTTAGATATCGTAGGTTCAACACCTGGCGCTAGCTACGAACACGCCAGATTAGTTTATACAGCTTTGCCTTTTATTACATATCCCTCAACAGGTTACAAAGCGTGCAAATAACAAGGGACACATTAGCCATTCTGAAGATGCTCCCATAACGTGCTAATAGTTTAGCGTTGTTTTTCATGAAGTGCATTTGAAGTAAAAATTAATTTATCAACTTAAGAAAACATGCCCTCACGAAGTCCAAAAGAACATTAAAATAAGCAGTCAGAAACTTATGAAGCTGCCAATAATGAACGACAAATTATTAGCTATAAGCGTAACTACGGCACTAGGCACAGCACAGCAATATTGTAATATTGTGCGCGTTTAGACAGAAGTCCAACGACCACATATGCATTTCACCAAAAATCAGTCAGCACGAGAATCAAAACATCGCAGGACGCCATATGGGTTAAAGTGACAACAATAACACAGTAAAAAAATGCTTTACTGATTTTCGGCTCGATGCAACAATAAGGATAGAAGGAGACTCTGAAAAGAGCACAATTCGTAAAATAATCTCATTTTATTAAAATGTTACAATTGACTTGAAATAATGCCAGAATAGCCTTTAGGAATGCCTGACAAATCATACATTTATGTAAATAAAATATACAGGGTTATCAACACATGGACACTAAATATTTGAACAAAAGCCAGATTGTCAGTCCTGTTGACTTTGTTCAAATAAAATTATTTACAGCCGTGGGTTCTTCAGGGCAAATTAAGTTGTCCTGCCTGATTCCTAAATCATAAGCATTCACTTGTTGAAATTAAATGGTTTCACTCGATGTAGAAAAAACACTTTGTTTTTGTTTTCAAATGTTGCAGAAAATAACTATCACTTTCCAATATTCCAAAAATTGGTTCATTTTTAAAGTCATAACAATGGGTATAACACAACATAAATTTCTATGGACATCTGAGCATGGATTCGAAGAACTTCGATATTAAACGAAAATGTATTGTACTATCTGTTCTCGATCCAAAATAATTATTCGGAGTGCATGACTCGACTAGCCTATCAATTTATGGTCAAAAATTATTATTAACAAAACATCAATTCTTTAAATATTAATTTAACCATTCAATCATTCAAATACTTTGAAAATATTAATTAGAAAATTGTTACAAAAATAGTAACAAATACCATTATCAAAATTTGCAATTCATGGACAGAATATAAAAATGTTAATCATTTCATTATTTTACATAATATTTATATTTTTAATAGGATCACAAATATCCTTCAAATGGTAGTGGCTGTTCATGAAATGACAGTATTAATTTATTTATAGCATCGGCACATTCTATTTAAATGTGTCAATTATCACATGATCATAATTATCATTAACCCCACCAACCTGGACCCATTATTTTGGGCAGACAGGCTCTGCCTGTCGCAAGTCATGACAAAGGAGGAGTGATAGAGGAGTAACACCTCTTAAAAAAACCTTGGGCCAGCTGACCCGTCTGGTAGTACCATGTAAGGGTCCCTTGCCAGGGTTACGGTGAAGACCTCAACGGCAGCTACAGTGGAGGGGATATTCACTGGTACAGTGTAGATGGCGGAAGGGGCAGCCCTGTGCTCGGGATTAATTGAGTACAAGGTATCGTCCTCACTTGAGGGCAGATATCAGCTGTAGCGTCTGATCCGGAGCGGGCGGCTACAGACGGCGTCTGTACCCCATGTTAGGGGCGGCCGAATTATATGCTGGCACTAGCGTTAAAATGCCCGATGACAGGCCCGGGCGACAGGCCGGTCGGTTTATCACCGACGCAACTTATGGATCAATGGCACAAGTTGAATTATCGGAAAATGCTAGGGCGTCCCCCGCAAGCGACGAGCGATGGTATCGCCCGGCCAACGTGAGAAGAGAGCAAGGGCTGCCAATTCAAGGACGAAATTGGTTAAAGAAGCGAGTCCAAAATAAACCATTGCGTATTGTTTCCTGGACATTGACAGGTCGCAGCTGCGAATTGGCAGCAATCCTAAAATCTCGTCGCGTAGATCTGGCTTGTCTACAAGAGACACGGTGGAAAGGGCAGAAATCTAGAGATATTGGAGAAGGGTATAAGTTGATCTATCATGGTACAACTAATAGCCAGGGAGTCGCTATTGTAGTGAATGAGAAACTTCGTAACCAAGTATCAGCTGTACATCGCTACTCCGATCGTCTCATGTCAGCAGTTATTGACACCCTAACTCGCCGTATACATATATTTTCAGCGTATGCCCCACAGACAGGCTGTGATGAGACAGCTGAAGACACATTCTGGAACGAACTTCAAGATGCCGTTACAACGTGCAATGAAGAAGACCTATTTCTACTTTGTGGAGATCTTAATGGACATGTTGGCAGTACCAGCGAGGGGTATGAATGCCATGGAAATTTTGGCTATGATCTCAGAAATGAAGACGGGAACAGGATCCTTGAATTTGCTGAAGCAAATGATCTAATTATCACTAACACCTTCTTTAAGAAACGCAAATCACACTTGATCACCTGCACTAGCGGAGGGCACAATACTCAGATTGACTATGTACTACTTCGTCGGAGATATTTCCCAATTGTCATAGACACTAAGGTCATATCATCTGAATGTTTAGCCCCTCAACATAAACTGCTAGTTACTGATCTTAGAATGAAAGGTTACATAAGAAAACCCTGTGTGAAAGGTCATGCCAAAATCAAATGGTGGAAGCTACAAGACCATAAAGCGGCATTCAGTGAGAAGATTGTGTTCCTTCCAGTTGATTCTGTTAATACGGATTATACTTGGGCATCATTCACCAACTGCGTAACTAGTATAGCTCAATCTGAGCTTGGTGTAACACAGCCCTGCACACGTAGAATTGATAAACAGACGTGGTTGTGGACAGAGAAGGTAAAGGAAATGGTGCATGAAAAAAAAGCAGCTTTTAAACAGTTGCGAACATCACCGACTGAATCTTCTGAAATACAAAGCCACCAAGACGGAGGCAAAAAGAGCAGTTGCTGAGGCTAAAGTAGATCACTACAAACATTTATATGATCAACTGACAACTATAGACGGAGACAAAATTATCTACCGACTAGCCCGAGCACGGTGTAGAGCAGGTCAGGATATAGAACACTATATGTGTGTGAAGGATAAGAATGGTCGACAACTTCATGATAGCAAGATGATTCTGCACCTTTGGCGAGAGTATTTTAGTGAAGTATTCAACACTGAATTCCCTCACCCACAAATACCAGACAACAATGTTACGGCTGGACCAGTACCTTGTATCACTAAAGATGAAGTCAAAGTTGCCATTCGTAGCATGAAAAATGGAAAGGCCCCAGGGCTAGACGACCTTCCTGCAGACATCTGGAAAATTGAGGAACTTACTGACAACGCGACCACCTAGCTAACGGAGTTCTTCAATTCAATTATTCTCTGTGGTCAAATACCTACAGATTGGTCAACTAGTATCACGGTACCTATCTTTAAGGGTAAGGGTGACCCAGCTGAATGTACCAATTACCGTCCAATTAGACTTCTCTCCCACACTATGAAAATATTCGAACGTATCCTAGACAATAGGCTGAGGAACATCGTACAGCTCTCAGCAAATCAATGTAGGTTTGTCAAGGTATGTGGCACGATAGACGCAATCTTTGCTGTGCGCCAGCTGATGGAGAGATTCCGAGAGAAGAGGAGGCCACTACATCTTGCTTTCCTTGACCTCGAGAAGGCATTTGATCGAGTACCACACCAGATGATTTGGTTCACTCTCCGAGATCATCAAGTTCCAGAAATGTATATAAACTGGATAAAAATGCTTTACAATAACACCAAAAGCTACGTGCGATGCCCTGCAGGACTGACTGACAGCTTCCGTGTGACAGTTGGGGTTCATCAAGGCTCAGCTCTGTCTCCCCTGCTCTTTGTTATCGTCATGAATTCCATAACGCGAGACCTGCAGAAGTGTGTCCCATGGACATACTATACGCTGATGATGTGATGCTTGCGGCAGACTCCAGGAAGGATCTTGTAACCCAAGTGCAGACATGGCATGATCGTCTGCAAGGATTTGGTCTTCGTTTGAACATCCAGAAGACTGAATACCTCGAAACGATTCCATCCCCTGGAACTATAGGTATTAATGGAGCTCCTCTTACCAAGGTAAATACATTCCGATACCTAGGCTCACGATTGAATGGCGACAGCTCTGTGAATGAAGACGTGCGAGCACGAATCAATGCGACTTGGATGCGATTCAGAGATGTCACCGGTGTTCTTTGTGATAAGAATATGCCTATCCGCCTAAAATCAAAGATATACCGCACAATGGTGAGACCAGTTGCATTATATGGTACCGAGTGTTGGCCAGCACCTAGAAGTGCTGAGCACTCACTTCATGTCATGGAAATGCGGATGCTGCGAATATCATTAGACATTTCTCTGCTCGATCATATCCCCAACACAACGAGCCGACATACAGCTAGCGTGGCTCCAATCAATGAGAAAGTGCAGGAATGGAGACTCCGTTGGTATGGGAACGTTGTCCGTGCACCACAAAGTTCAGTCATCGGCTCGGCCTACCATCTAACGGTCGACGGCCAGAGACAGCGTGGGAGACCAAAATTGCGGTGGCTCGACACTATCAACGCCGATTTACGATCAAGAAACTTGAAATCGCGCGAAACATTAGATCGCAAGAAATAGCGTGCATTGATCGAAAAGGCGGACCCCGTTCCTACGGGATGACGCTAAGAAGGAGAAGAAGAAGAGATAATTAGCATTAGACAACGGTAAAGTCTCCTCATAATGAAAGGTTAATGTTAATAACACAATCCGGGTCAACAAGCACTAGGGAATATTTATAGAACACGAGAATCAACTGTGAATTAACTATGATGGCTCCATAAAATGACCCTTGGTTATAAATTCGTCGAAAGTGTGGCTTGTAATATTTTCAATTCCCAACGTATTTATCAAAGTCATCCAACCTTCACAATGGTTGATGCTTCATTTAACAATAACATCATTCCAGCGACTTAAATGCACAATCAGAATGGCACATTTAACTATTTCCACACACAATAATTTCTTCCCAAATTATGCATCATAATCAAGCCTTTGCTTATTATCCAAACTGGAAGATTTAGTAGCTAGTAAGCACCTTCAAATCAGTTAACTGTAATTTTACCATCATATTAAACATTAATAACTTCACATCGTGTCTATTTCTGGTCAAGCGTTCTATCAAATAACGTTATCCAAATGATTTATATTTATATAAACTCTAGTAAAACCCTGTTTTTTACATTCTATTTGTTTCCCGTATCATCACTTTTCATGTCTTCTACATGATTTACTGCATAATGCAAGTGTAAAATGCTTCCAATGAATTACTCTGTTAGTAGAATGTTGGCGTGTGTTGAACCACTAACCTTCGGAAAAACAAGTATCCGATATAAGTAGGGGGGTGATGCCGATTCTGCCCCCCCCCCTACTCCCAATGCGAGCCAATAACTCCCGAACCCGTGGTCGGAGATTCACGAATGAGGTGTCGTTGGACTCGGGCTGACGGGGGCTTTGCTATGGACAACTCATTTCAACCCCTAAATAAAACCTACCCCTACTAGGGGGTGAAATTGTAATTTTTAGTGAAAGTCTCATTTCAAATGCAACATGTATAAGGTGCACTGCTAAAATGAACTTAAACGTTGTTGCTCATATAGCGCATACGTTTTTCTGGCTGCCGCTATGGATGAACATTTTTGTTTTTGTTTTATACGCATGCGCACTTGGGATTTTTGTAAGAGGGCGAGCTCTTTGAAAAAAATGATTGATAAGAAGGAGTTTTGGTGGTGAGGAGAGAACCAGATAGTCGCCTACTTTCCTACGAAGTTTACCGATATTCCTCGAACGCAAGGTCGGATTTGGACGTGTGACGTGTCAAATCGCTTGTCTCGAAGCTCTATATATGCTATTAATAGGTTCAAGTTTTGAGAATGAGGGAAACAGGCTTTTTGGGGGTAAAACCATGATTTTAGACTTTTCCGATATTTCACAAATGCATGGTCGGATTTGGTCCTATGACAAGTCAAATGGCTTGTCTCGAAACCCTCTTTATTTTGGTAATAGGTAAAAGTTTTTGACAATGAGGGAAACAGAATGTTTTGGGGTAAAACCATGATTTTAAAATTTTTGCTATATCTCGCGAACCAATCACGCTAGAGGCATGAACGAGGGGTCCAAGGACTCGGGCTGACGTCCTCTTTGCTATGGACCACTCGTTATATTTTTTTAAAAATTGGAAACTCGATTTTGGGGTAAACACGTGTTTTTTGTGATTTTTGCTGATATCTCACGGACCCATAACCCTAGAGACGTGTACAAGGTGTCCTAGGACTCGGGCTAACGCCCCCTTTCAAATGTGGTAGATATTTTTTCCAAAAAGATAATTCACAAAGGGCCTAACGCCATACATGTTGAGAAAAAAATTCTTTACCGATACTTGTTTATAATGTTCATGAATCGTGGTAGTTGAGAGAGACGATACTGCTGGGTGTGTGTTTCAACGAACTTGTCGCTGACCACGGTGGCTGTGTTCAATAGATTAATCGCTATTTCGACGGGTCGGTGTATGACAGAGCGAGGGGGCGTTTTTTCACACATTTTACCTTTAACGTGTAAACGGTGATGAGAACTTGGTTCTATGTTGGTCGAAGCGAGTACAGAAAGCACACTTGCCGACGAGCAGGAGGTGAAGGTCATTTGATCTTATGGGAAGGCGCCGATCTGACTTGACAACAAGTGCAATGGAAAATGATAAAGACGCTTGAAGGTGAAATAATCTGACCATCGTGGTGGCAGGGGAGTGTGAAATGCATGCACACACGTGTGAGATGACATGTACGCTAAACCAGTTACATCCTGTTTGCTTCGTACGTGACAAAATGCAAGTCCATGTGAAATTTGATCTACCACAGGTGTTCACCTTGGACGTTATCTGTCCACGTGTTTGATAACAGGATGTTCAAAGCGTGGGAAAAATGATTATACATGCAACGTAACATATATAAAGACATGTCGTTATCAATTCCACTCTCACTTGGGTGGACTACCTTTGAACATACTGCGTTGCGTGAAACACTTGGTCTTGTTTAACAGTTTTGGTGTTGGTGGAAAATACTTAACCTTGTTGTGAGGTAGGTATATATTTATTTATATATTTATTGATTTATATATATATTTACATGCAATTATTTATTGCTTAGGTAATTAATGATTTTTTAATTTATTTGTTTGCAGATAACCGGTATACGTTACATGTCTGAGAGAGAAGAAACCATTGCACTTTTGAGCCCACTAGAAGGAAACAGCAAGAAGCCACTGCAAATAAAGGTGAAATGATATTTTTTAACTAACTTGTTTCATTTTTGTTTTATATTTTATTTTATGAAATGCATGTATTAACCTGAATTTAGGTATTTATAACGGTTTGTTTTATTTATTTTTAGAAACTTGGAAAGAAAAGCCTTACCGCCGTAGCAGTCGCTGAAATCCCGAGACGCAGTAAAGTGCAACCATTGTTTCCAGGCAGTGAACTATTTAAAACTCAGGTAAGCCTAACATAAAATGCTATTCCATTTTACCACTACTGAAAGCTCATAGACAAAAAAAAATCATTACCTGTACATGACTAGGACGATGATTGCTTTCTTGATTAATGACTATGTATTGGCAACCGGTACAAGACCATATTGGTTGTTTACCGGGAAAGTACAAGGCCATATTGGATTTTGTAAAAAACAAAAATTTTAATTTAACTGACAGGTCGTTCCCTATAATAATAATAATAATAATAATAATAATAATAATAATAATAATAATAATAATAATAATAATAATAATATCGTATGACCTCGGTGCCGGGTGCAAGCTTTGTTATTTGACACACAGAGGGTGGCTTGCATGTCGAATTTAGTTATTCCTTGACTATGAAAGTCATGGAGGTTAGATGTTAGATATCTAATATCTTTAAACTCTATAGCACTTTCTAGTAGAAAAATGAGAAACTTTGTACTCTATGAACTCAACGAATATTAACAGGTTTGAACATGATAATCTGAACAAAATGACATGACATTATAATTTTTTGTTTATGTATTGGTTAAAGGGGAATGTAAAGGACTGTAGGTTTATAAAAAGAAAATAAGTACATGGGTTACTGTTAGTGCCGACATACAGTTTATTATAATTTTTATGGTGTTTTGATATATTAATGCCAATTAACGTTAAAGTTTTATTTACAAGTATTGATTGATTGATTGAGTGATTGGTTATTTTGTTTGCTTTTAAGTGTCATTATGCGCCATTAACGTAATGAACAGACAGTGAACAAGCATACATTGTGCTTTAAAGTACTCTGTGCAACGTTAATAACTTACAATAAGATTTTTTTTATTATAACACATGGCGTTAGTACTAAATACAACAAGTGAGCAAGTTGGTTTACCACGTGGGTTAAATTTAAAATCAGAACATGACCGTTGGTTAACATTTGAATCCTGGCCTGTAGGCTTTTTGTCGACAAATGAACTTGCAAAAGCCGTTTTTTTTACTTGAACCGAGAAGATGTGGTGCGCTGTGTGTTTTGTCGTATTGAACTTTTACACTGGGAAGAAGGGGATGATCCCTTTAGAGACCATTTGCGATGGTCTCCTTGTTGTCCTTACATGCTTGGAAAACAAGTGGGTAACCTACCCGTGCATTCATTTTATCGAACCACAAGACCATTGGCCGCTACTTACGTTGCTGAATCACAACTAAATAATAATAATGTATTACCAGGCAACAACGGTAGTGTCGATATATGTGGTCCATATGCCATAGACATTGTTGAATTGGCATGTGCTTTCGAAAAATTGGGAGTTTGCAAGACTAAAGCACTAGCACACCCAGAGTACAGCTCTGTTGAAAAACGTTTAGAATCTTATAAAAATATTTGGCCATTAATATTAAAACACCTTACCAAACAACTAAGTGAAGCTGGATTTTTTTATACTGGTGAAGGGGATAAAACAATATGTTTTTATTGTGGATTTGCTTTAAAGGATTGGCAAATGACTGATGACCCTTTTGTGCAACATGCCCGTTGGTTACCTAACTGCAAATACATGGTGTTGCTTAAAGGTCAGGAATTTGTGAACACTATTCGTAAAGAAAACATGATTGCAGTACAAGACGTAAAAGTGCCTTTAGAGTTAGAACATGCGGAGCAAATACACGAGGCTGAAAGAAAAGACTTGTCTCACGAACAGATACAAAAGTGTGACCAACAATTATGTAAAATTTGTTATCAAGATGAACTAGGTGTTGTATTTTTGCCTTGTGGACACATGATAGCCTGTGTCAAGTGTGCATTAGAACTCAACACTTGTGCTATATGCAGAAAAGCAGTATCTGCTACAGTTAGAGCATTTCTTGCATAACTAGTATAATTTATTCGTCATGCATAGTGCAAAATCCCTAATTGCACAATATTATTAAAGCTGTTTTAGAGTGTAATAGATATGCTTTTCTTTTGCTTATAGACTACTACAATGAATGTTTTGAATGCTGTGGGACAATCATGTGGCTTAGAGACAAAGAAGCTCAGTGAATTGCCAACGCATATTCCATTCCGCATTATCAAGATTCGGAAATTGAAAACAGCATATGGTGATCGTGTACTTTGTGTATGTGAAAACTTTGAGACATTTCTGCCTATACGGTTTAATGATATGTTGGAGAGTGTTTTTGATGAAGTCAATAATGCTGTGCAACCTGTACACTTAATATATGAAGGTTTTAAAAACAATAGGTGCATGGTTCGTTTTAATTAAATAAATAAAAAAATGTGAAATAATAATGGAAAATATAAGTAATGACAATATACTGAAAAAGAAAGAAAATATGTGTATTGAATAGTAATGTTTTAGTGTTTAGTGTTGTCTTTAAAAATATTATGATGAAACCAAAAAAATACAAGAAATGTATATAAAGTTTGTAAATAAATGCAAAATGATGTTACAATGTTGTTTTATTTTATACAAAGATAGTATATTTAACATTGCAGAGTATACATGATTATGACAATAAATGCACACTGAATACAAGCCTTTCTCACTTTACAATAGTCTGTTATAGTTTTAAACACAAGGCTTGTTGTAGATTATTTTATAGCAATGTCCATTCAACGTTGTTTTCGAAAAGTGGAAAGCCGCAATGGTTGTATAGGCATAAAAACCTTATTGTTATTACTATTTAGTCACTTTGATCCCCTTGCATATCAAGAGCAGATGACCTAGTTGTTCCACTCTTTAAAACGACAACAACAACAACAACACTACCTCTTGCATAGTTTGTGATGTTGATGGCTCTTGCGACGTGAAAGATGGATTAAAAATAACTTTTAGAACAGGGGTTAAACGTTGCTCATTAAACAATGCACTATTTTGAGTAGCAATATGGTTTTCTTGATTTTTTTGTCGACGGCAACTGTGTTTCATGCAGCACACTACATTGATGATCACTGACACTTAAAACCTCACTATTTTTACTTTTTAGGTCACCACGACAATGTTTGGAACGTTGCTTTGAACAACGCCAAATAACAGTTCCATTTTTATTGGTTCGTTTCACAATATATGAATATCCTTTATAGTATGCGTAAGGCTTACCATACCTAGTCACTGATACTTCCATATCAACTGTCAAGCATAGACTAAGCTCTAGTAAAGTCACCTTGGTAATAAGAATAATAGTTTAATGTGAGAGCAAATATGGATCCAAAGAGTTCAGGTAAAAGTGGAAGCAAATAAGCAAATATTAGAAACAAGAGTGGGGGTAAAAGTGGTCGCAAAGTGGCAGACCCATTACAAAATAATTTCAGCACGACGAAGCTCTTGTTCAATTTCTTTGATTTCCCAATCGTGACCGATATGGCCAGCTTGTCGTAAAGCATGCAATTGTCGAAGCCGTTGAATTAGCTTACTGGGTTTGTTCCAGTATACAAATTTAACAAATTTATTTTTAGGTGTAAACAAATCATTACCATTATCATGATCATTATCATCATCATCATCATTATCATCATCATGATCACCATTATCATCATGACCATCATCACTGTTACTATATAGTCCTTTTTGATCCTCTTGCAATACCACTTTATTTATAGTCTGAGTTGATTTTGATAGTGTTGAAGGTTTCTTGGACGTTGACAACTGTCCTAACATGACGTTTTGAGGACATGATAAGTCCTTTTGAACAAACACTGCACTATCTTTAGCCGCAATATCGTTTTCTTGAACTATTTTGCGTTTTTGTATTGGCCTTTCGTGTTGGCTTTTTGTATTGGCTTTTCGTGTTGGCTTTTTGTGTGGGCTTTTTGTGTTGGCTTTAGTATTGGCTTTTGTATTGGCTTATTTGACAAGTTATTTGTGTCAATGTATTTAGTGGATTTTTTTCTTGGTGTTGGAAAGTAGTTGAAAGAGAGGGAATATTTAAAGACTTAACCTCAGCTCACTAACCTAACCTAACCTAACCTAACCTAACTTTACCTAACCTAACCTAACCTTTCAACTCTCAGATGTTAATTAAATTCTGTGCATAGTCGAGTTGGAACCCAAGACCTCAGGGGTAAAAAAACAATTATTTTTGACGGCTTATTTTGGTAACTTATTTTAATGGCTAACCTAACTTTACCTAACCTTACCTAACCTCAGCTCACTTTGGATATTACTAGTAAGTGTTCATATCCTCTGCTAGGTAGCATGCTAGTAGTACAGGTAGTGCTCATATTTACCGCTAGGTAGCGGAAACATACTTTGCATGTTGCATGTGACACTTGTGAAGTTTAACCACATGCAAGACGTGCTTGTATAAGTTCTCTATTTAAACTCAATATACAATTAACCACTAAATGTTCAGAACTAACATGTATAGCCATGTTTAGGGTATATAGGAGACCCTTAGCAAGAAAGGCTGTCTAACCCACGAGTGTACAGCCTTGTCATACGCAGTAAGCACCTGTTGGCAGAAAACAACAACAACAACAATTTGAGAAAGCCAACAACATATCCATTAATGTATTTAAAGGAAACAGTTTTTTGTTGGCTTTCTCAAATTGTTGTTGTTGTTGTTGTTTTCTGCAAACAGGTGCTTACTGCGTATGACAAGGCTGTACACTCGTGGGTTAGACAGCCTTTCTTGCTAAGGGTCTCCTATATACCCTAAACACGGCTATACATGTTAGTTCTGAACATTTAGTGGTTAATTGTATATTGAGTTTAAATAGAGAACTTATACAAGCACGTCTTGCATGTGGTTAAACTTCACAAGTGTCACATGCAACATGCAAATTATGTTTCCGCTACCTAGCGGTAAATATGAGCACTACTTGTACTACTAGCATGCTACCTAGCAGAGGATATGAACACTTACTAGTAATATCCAAAGTGAGCTGAGGTTAGGTTAGGTTAGGTAATGTTAGGTTAGCCATTAAAATAAGTTACCAAAATAAGCCGTCAAAAATAATTGTTCTTTTACCCCTGAGGTCTTGGGTTCCAACTCGACTATGCACAGAATTTAATTAACATCTGAGAGTTGAAAGGTTAGGTTAGGTTAGGTAAAGTTAGGTTAGGTTAGGTTAGGTTAGTGAGCTGAGGTTAAGTCTTTAAATATTCCCTCTCTTTCAACTACTTTCCAACACCAAGAAAAAAATCCACTAAATACATTGACACAAATAACTTGTCAAATAAGCCAATACAAAAGCCAATACTAAAGCCAACACAAAAAGCCCACACAAAAAGCCAACACGAAAAGCCAATACAAAAAGCCAACACGAAAGGCCAATACAAAAAAGCCAACACGAAAAGCCAACACGAAATGCCAACACGAAAAGCCAACACAAAAAGCCAACACGAAAAGCCAACACAAAAGCCAACACGAAATGCCAACACGAAAAGCCAACACAAAAAGCCAACACGAAATGCCAACACAAAAGCCAACACGAAAAGTCAACACAAAAAGCCAACACGAAAAGCCAACACGAAAAGCCAACACAAAAAGCCAACACAAAAAGCCAACACATAAGCCAATATATAAGCTTATGGTAGGTCACTCCATCAGCAAAACAGTTGTAACCTTTGTAGTGTGAACATCGTACTGACAGGTCAGTTACTACTATGGAACTTATTACAACCAACAAAGGTAGGCTACGTGCACTCTATCAAGGCTACTCCTATAACTATAATCGCCAGAATGTGAATGGAATAATATTCTGGCGATGCTCAAAAGAGAGGTCAACAAAATGTCGAGGCAATCTGAAAAGTAAAAATGGAAAGGTTTTATGTTTGACTGTTCATCAATGTAGTGCTCGAAACGAACCACGGATACTGTTTACAAACAATTATCAAAATGCTAAAAAGCAAGTTCAAGAAAACGATATTGCGGCTAAAGATAGTGCAGTGTTTGTTCAAAAGGACTTATCATGTCCTCAAAACGTCATGTTAGGACAGTTGTCAACGTCCAAGAAACCTTCAACACTATCAAAATCAACTCAGACTATAAATAAAGTGGTATTGCAAGAGGATCAAAAAGGACTATATAGTAACAGTGATGATGGTCATGATGATAATGGTGATCATGATGATGATAATGATGATGATGATAATGATCATGATAATGGTAATGCTTTGTTTACACCTAAAAATCAATTTGTTAAATTTGTATACTGGAACAAACCCAGTAAGCTAATTCAACGGCTTCGACAATTGCATGCTTTACGACAAGCTGGCCATATCGGTCACGATTGGGAAATCAAAGAAATTGAACAAGAGCTTCGTCGTGCTGAAATTATTGTGTAATGGGTCTGCCACTTTGCGACCACTTTTACCCCCACTCTTGTTTCTAATATTTGCTTATTTGCTTCCACTTTTACCTGAACTCTTTGGATCCATATTTGCTCTCACATTAAACTATTATTCTTATTACCGAGGTGACTTTACTAGAGCTTAGTCTATGCTTGACAGTTGATATGGAAGTATCAGTGACTAGGTATGGTAAGCCTTACGCATACTATAAAGGATATTCATATATTGTGAAACGAACCAATAAAAATGGAACTGTTATTTGGCGTTGTTCAAAGCAACGTTCCAAACATTGTCGTGGTGACCTAAAAAGTAAAAATAGTGAGGTTTTAAGTGTTAGTGATCATCAATGTAGTGTGCTGCATGAAACACAGTTGCCGTCGACAAAAAATCAAGAAAACCATATTGCTACTCAAAATAGTGCTTTGTTTAATGAGCAACGTTTAACCCCTGTTCTAAAAGTTATTTTTAATCCATCTTTCACGTCGCAAGAGCCATCTACATCACAAACTATGCAATAGGTAGTGTTGTTGTTGTTGTCGTTTTAAAGAGTGGAACAACTAGGACATCTGCTCTTGATATGCAAGGGGATCAAAGTGACTAAATAGTAATAACAATAAGGTTTTTATGCCTATACAACCATTGCGGCTTTCCACTTTTCGAAAACAACGTTGAATGGACATTGCTATAAAATAATCTACAACAAGCCTTGTGTTTAAAACTATAACAGACTATTGTAAAGTGAGAAAGGCTTGTATTCAGTGTGCATTTATTGTCATAATCATGTATACTCTGCAATGTTAAATATACTATCTTTGTATAAAATAAAACAACATTGTAACATCATTTTGCATTTATTTACAAACTTTATATACATTTCTTGTATTTTTTTGGTTTCATCATAATATTTTTAAAGACAACACTAAACACTAAAACATTACTATTCTATACACATATTTTCTTTCTTTTTCAGTATATTGTCATTACTTATATTTTCCATTATTATTTCACATTTTTTTAATTTATTTAATTAAAACGAACCATGCACCTATTGTTTTTAAAACCTCCATATATTAAGTGTACAGGTTGCACAGCATTATTGACTTCATCAAAAACACTCTCCAACATATCATTAAACCGTATAGGCAGAAATGTCTCAAAGTTTTCACATACACAAAGTACACGATCACCATATGCTGTTTTCAATTTCCGAATCTTGATAATGCGGAATGGAATATGCGTTGGCAATTCACTGAGCTTCTTTGTCTCTAAGCCACATGATTGTCCCACAGCATTCAAAACATTCATTGTAGTAGTCTATAAACAAAAGAAAAACATATCTATTACACTCTAAAACAGCTTTAATAATATTGTGCAATTAGGGATTTTGCACTATGCATGACGAATAAATTATACTAGTTATGCAAGAAATGCCCTAACTGTAGCAGATACTGCTTTTCTGCATATAGCACAAGTGTTGAGTTCTAATGCACACTTGACACAGGCTATCATGTGTCCACAAGGCAAAAATACAACACCTAGTTCATCTTGATAACAAATTTTACATAATTGTTGGTCACACTTTTGTATCTGTTCGTGAGACAAGTCTTTTCTTTCAGCCTCGTGTATTTGCTCCGCATGTTCTAACTCTAAAGGCACTTTTAAGTCTTGTACTGCAATCATGTTTTCTTTACGAATAGTGTTCACAAATTCCTGACCTTTAAGCGACACCATGTATTTGCAGTTAGGTAACCAACGGGCATGTTGCACAAAAGGGTCATCAGTCATTTGCCAATCCTTTAAAGCAAATCCACAATAAAAACATATTGTTTTATCCCCTTCACCAGTATAAAAAAAATCCAGCTTCACTTAGTTGTTTGGTAAGGTGTTTTAATATTAATGGCCAAATATTTTTATAAGATTCTAAACGTTTTTCAACAGAGCTGTACTCTGGGTGTGCTAGTGCTTTAGTCTTGCAAACTCCCAAATTTTTCAAAAGCACATGCCAATTCAACACTGTCTATGGCATATGGACCACATATATCGACACTACCGTTGTTGGCTGGTAATACATTATTATTATTTAGTTGTGATTCAGCAACGTAAGTAGCGGCCAATGGTCTTGTGGTTCGATAAAATGAATGCACGGGTAGGTTACCCACTTGTTTTCCAAGCATGTAAGGACAACAAGGAGACCATCGCAAATTGTCTCTAAAGGGATCATCCCCTTCTTCCCAGTGTAAAAGTTCAATACGACAAAACACACAGCGCACCACATCTTCTCGGTTCAAGTAAAAAAAACGGCTTTTGCAAGTTCATTTGTCGACAAAAAGCCTACAGGCCAGGATTCAAATGTTAACCAACGGTCATGTTCTGATTTTAAATTTAACCCACGTGGTAAACCAACTTGCTCACTTGTTGTATTTGGTACTAACGCCATGTGTTATAATAAAAAAAAATCTTATTGTAAGTTATTAACGTTGCACAGAGCACTTTAAAGCACAATGTATGCTTGTTCACTGTCTGTTCATTACGTTAATGGCGCATAATGACACTTAAAAGCAAACAAAATAACCAATCACTCAATCAATCAATCAATACTTGTAAATAAAACTTTAACGTTAATTGGCATTAATATATCAAAACACCATAAAAATTATAATAAACTGTATGTCGGCACTAACAGTAACCCATGTACTTATTTTCTTTTTATAAACCTACAGTCATTTACATTCCCCTTTAACCAATAAATAAACAAAAAATTATAATGTCATGTCATTTTGTTCAGATTATCATGTTCAAACCTGTGAATATTCGTTGAGTTCATACAGTACAAAGTTCCTCATTTTTCTACTAGAAAGTGCTATAGAGTTTAAAGATATTAGATATCTAACATCTAACCTCCATGACTTTCATAGTCAAGAAACAACTAAATTCGACATGCAAGCCACCCTCTGTGTGTCAAATAACAAAGCTTGCACCCGGCACCGAGGTCATACGATATTATTATTATTATTATTATTATTATTATTATTATTATTATTATTATTATAGGGAACGACCTGTCAATTAAATTAAAGTTTTTGTTTTTTACAAAATCCAATATGGCCTTGTACTTTCCCGGTAAACAACCAATATGGTCTTGTACCGGTTGCCAACACATAGTCATTAATCAAGAAAACAATCATCGTCCTAGTCATGTACAGGTAATGAATTGTTTTTTGCCTATGAGCTTTCAGTAGTGGTAAAATGGAATAGCATTTTATGTTAGGCTTACCTGAGTTTTAAATAGTTCACTGCCTGGAAACAATGGTTGCACTTTACTGCGTCTCGGGTTTTCAGCGACTGCTATGGCGGTAAGGCTTTTCTTTCCAAGTTTCTAAAAATAAATAAAATAAACCATTATAAATACCTAAATTCAGGTTAATACATATATTTCATAAAATAAAATATGAAACAAAAAAATGAAACAAGTTAGTAAAAAAAAAAATCCCACCTTTACTTGCAGTGGCTTCTTGCTGCTTCCTTCTAGTGGGCTCAAAAGTGCAATGGTTTCTTCTCTCTCAGACATGTAAGGTATACCGGTTATCTGCAAACAAATAAATTAAAAAATCATTAATTACCTAAGCAATAAATAATTGCATGTAAATATATATATATAAATCAATAAATATATAAATAAATATATACCTTCCCCACAACAAGGTTAAGTATTTTCCACCAACACCAAAACTGATAAACAAGACCAGGGGTTTCATGCAACGCAGTGTGTTCAAAGGTAGTCACCTAAGTGAGCGTGGAAATGATAACGACATGTCTTTATATATGCTACGTTGCATGTATAATATTTTTTCCCATGCTTTGAACATTCTCTTATCGTGCACGTGGACAGCTAACGTCCCAGGCGAACACCTGTGGTAGATCAAATTTCACATGAACTTGCATTTTGTCACGTACGAAGCAAAACAGAATGTAACTTGTTAACAGTTATCGTGCACGTGGACAGCTAACGTCCCAGGCGAACACCTGTGGTAGATCAAATTTCACCTGAACTTGCATTTTGTCACGTACGATGCAAGACAGGATGTCACTGGTTTAGCCTACATGTGGTTTCACACATGTTCACATGCCTTTCGCTCTTCCCTGCCACCACAATGGTCAGATTATTTCACTTTGAAGCGTCATGGTCATTTTCCATTGCACCTGTTGTCAAGTCAGATCAGCGCCTTCCAATAAGCTCAAATGACATTCACCTCTTGCTCCTCGGCAAGTTTGTTTTCTCTACTCGCTTCGACCAACATAGAACCAAGTTCTCATCACCGTTTACACGTCAAAGGTAAAATGTGTGAAAAAACGCACCCTCGCTCTGTCATACACTGACCCGTCGAAATAGCGATTAATCTATTGAACACAGCCACCGTGGTCAGCGACAAGTTCGTTGAAACACACACCCAGCAGTATCGTCTCTCTCAACTACCACGCTTCATGAACATTATAAACAAGTATCGGTAAAGAATTTTTTTCTCAACATGTATGGCGTTAGGCCCTTTGTGAATTATCTTTTTGGAAAAAATATCTACCACATTTGAAAGGGGGCGTTAGCCCGAGTCCTAGGACACCTCGTACACGTCTCTAGGGTTATGGGTCCGTGAGATATCAGCAAAAATCACAAAAAACACGTGTTTACCCCAAAATCGAGTTTCCAATTTTTTTTAAAAAATAACGAGTGGTCCATAGCAAAGAGGACGTCAGCCCGAGTCCTTGGACCCCTCGTTCATGCCTCTAGCGTGATTGGTTCGCGAGATATAGCAAAAATTTTAAAATCATGGTTTTACCCCAAAACATTCTGTTTCCCTCATTCTCAAAAACTTTTACCTATTACCAAAATAAAGAGGGTTTCGAGACAAGCCATTTGACATGTCATAGGACCAAATCCGACCATGCATTTGTGAAATATCGGAAAAGTCTAAAATCATGGTTTTACCCCCAAAAAGCCTGTTTCCCTCATTCTCAAAACTTGAACCTATTAATAGCATATATAGAGCTTCGAGACAAGCGATTTGACACGTCACACGTCCAAATCCGACCTTGCGTTCGAGGAATATCGGTAAACTTCGTAGGAAAGTAGGCGACTATCTGGTTCTCTCCTCACCACCAAAACTCCTTCTTATCAATCATTTTTTTCAAAGAGCTCGCCCTCTTACAAAAATCCCAAGTGCGCATGCGTATAAAACAAAAACAAAAATGTTCATCCATAGCGGCAGCCAGAAGAACGTATGCGCTATATGAGCAACAACGTTTAAGTTCATTTTAGCAGTGCACCTTATACATGTTGCATTTGAAAAGAGACTTTCACTAAAAATTACAATTTCACCCCCTAGTAGGGGTAGGTTTTATTTAGGGGTTGAAATGAGTTGTCCATAGCAAAGCCCCCGTCAGCCCGAGTCTAACGACACCTCATTCGTGAATCTCCGACCACGGGTTCGGGAGTTATCGGCTCGCATTGGGAGAAGGGGGGGGGGGGGGGCAGAATCGGCATCACCCCCCTACTGATATAGTAAACTGTTTTAAATATCCACTTTATCAATTCACACTACATGATATGATTATTAGAAAATATAAATCATAATTATTATCTCAGAAAATTTGAAAATAATATTTATTATTATTAAATCATTATTATCATTATTATTAATTCCACAACTGGATTTAACTTCAATAAACTAATCGAAAAAGATCAAGCTCGATTTCTTAAACGTGGAAAAATATCCATTCCTCAATTTAAATTTATTTTTAAATTTACGGTTAAGACGGCTGATGACCTCGATTAGAAAAAATCACAAAATCAAATAAAATTCTCGTGATGCTCGTCCATTGATTCAAATCATTGAATCTTCATGTCTGAATGTAGAAAATACTCAGAAGAAAGCTTCCCATGCCTCGCATAAATATTTGCAACAGCAAATTATCAAAGAAAAAGATATTGTGTTGATAAGACTGTAGAAAAATGAGAATTCCACCTAACTATGCATAAAAATAATACAAATTGTAGCTTCTATTCTTGTAGATCTTGATTTCGAAGATAATCTGGTTAATTCCAGACCATTCCAGTCTTTAGTCCCCATTTGGACACGTACTTAAATTCTTGTATCGGGCTCCATTGTATACCCGCAATTTGTCTACCAAGACGTAACGGTAATCATATTCGTTGCCTGATAATCTTGATGAA
The DNA here is from genome assembly GCA_946902985.2 of Meconema thalassinum. NCBI lineage: Eukaryota > Metazoa > Arthropoda > Insecta > Orthoptera > Tettigoniidae > Meconema > Meconema thalassinum. The sequence goes on from OX336397.1 coordinate 123,630,091, forward strand.
AGCTGTTCATTTTGGCTGCTTTAACAGCTCTAGTTAAATTCTTGACAGGAGTAAGATATAATTGATCCATGATGAAAAATACCAGATGTAACTTGACCCAACATTGATGCATTCAGTACAGTTTAATACACTGACAATCTAATTCAGCATCGGTAACAGCTCTGATGTTCAAGTCCCTGGGTAGAGTTATGCACTCTCCAGACAGTGCTAGGCACAGATGGTTCCCTATGTCGGCTAAATGAACTGAACCGTGCAAGAAAGGTATTTGAAAAAGTACTGACATATAATCATGGTTGGTCATTTAGTTACCAAGACAAAAGCTTGCTTCTGGCAATTGGATGTAAAAATATTCCAATAAAAATATTTGTGGACTGTGGAAAATTTATAGACTAAGTCTATCATATGTCCGTGAGCAAATTTATATTTATCAATGTTTCTGCCACAAAATATCTATCACCTGAGTGATAACTGACGAAAAATCCTAAGTTCACTGAAATAATTTCCAACACTTTTTGAAGTTCCAGTAACCATGTCCCGTCTCGTTGAATCGCACTACTGTCGGGGAAATAAGTATAGATACTCGAGTTTAGAGGTCAATAAAACCTTTACCCTTAGTCTTACATAAGAATAACCTACACCAAAATTTTCCTTGTTTTATTTGTCGTTTAACGACATAGAGTAAATATTTGCATTGTATCTCGTTAAAATTTTATAGCAGATTGAACAAAAAAGTACCGGTTTTTCTTACCAAGTTCACGGAGCACTCACTTAGAAGGATCATTACGTTAAAAGTATTGATCCGATCGTAACGAAACTCTAATACGTCTTAAAGGAACTTATTGTTAATGCGTATATGAAGTTTTAATCTGATCTGACGTTTCTTTAAATAGTTGTTGTGAATTTTGTAGAACAACTTTTTCTCGGGCCTGGGTGGTCATAGCAGTATGAAATATTGCTAGCTAAGAGACTCATATCAATGCAAGCCTAAACGAAAAACTACATTTTATCTACTTTTAATAACTGCTTTTATATCGATTGATATTTAATCAGGTGGTTATGTGAGAAGAATGTATCGTAGCAAGCGACAGGAACAATGCGCTCGGTCGAGGAAACTTGTGCGACGTTGCCCTGTGAAACATAATACGCGCGCGTTCCAAGCCGTAAAGTCTGTGAATTTCTGTTGTTGTTTTGTAATTTGTGTTAGGCCGGTATTACACTACCAAAGAAATTTGTCAAATAAATGTTATCAAATATTTTATAAAACTGAACTTTTATCAAAGTTATACGAAGCAATCATCACACCTTTACACTACATCAAATATTTTATGAGTGTTCAGCAAAATGGATGAAGGATAGTTCCTTGTTCACTTAACTATATTATAGTAGTTGAAATTCTGTGGTGGCAATACCGGTATTTAAAAGAAACGGAAAGATAAAGTGAATGTATATGGGTTAAACCATGGGTCGCTCACGTGACAAGGAAGATATTATTTTATACGAGTAAAATCTTGGTGAAGGAGCTGCAGTACGAGGACTTGAAAATTAACAATAATTAAAATACCGGTAAATTAAAAACCCTAAGTGAAATTGACGAATTATAATACAAATATTATAATATATATTCGCCTCCGTGGTGTAGTGGTCAGCTTGCTTAGCTGCCACCCCAGAGGTCCGTGGTTCGATTCCCGGCTCTGCCACGAAATTTGAAAAGTGGTATGAGGATTGGAACGGGGTCTACTCAGCCTCGGGTGGTCCAAATGAGTAGAGGGGGGGGGGGGGTTCGATTCCCACCTCAGCCATCCTCGAAGTGGTTTTCGTGGTTTCCCACTTCGTCTCCAGGCAAATGCCGGGACGATACCTAACGCAAGGCCGCCTCATTCCCTCTTCCTTGCCTATCCCTCCCAATCTTTCCATCCCTCATAAGGTCCCTGTTCGCTTTGCAGGTGAAGTCACCTGGGCGAGGTGCTGGTCACACACCCCAGTTGTATCCCCGATTAGAAGTTTCAAAATGGAGGCGGTAAATGTGGGATCCATCGCAGAGTCCGAGGGTAGCCAACCCTGGAGGTTAATACGACAAAGAAAAAAATAAATAAAAAATAAAATACACTATCATTCACGTCTATTTAACTTAACTATTTAATTCTTCTTCATATCCTGAAATATTCGTCCCTTATGTACAGCGCTAATATCCTCTGCTAATTTTACCTACAAGTTAGAGAAAAGTGTCTTATTTCATATCCGCAAGAAGTGAAACATTTCCCAACACCTTTTGTAATGAGGGCTTTGGACCCCCATTGGCAGGTTTAAAAATGGTGTGTCAGCTGAAAAGCTATTAATATAAGATTAATTGTTTTAAGTAATTTACACTTTGAGATTATAAGATTATAAAACTGCTCCCTTATTAACCGTCTGAAAAATCACTGCCCGATGAATCAGATGAACTGTCATTTAAGTTTATAACAAGTGGCTCAACAACGGGGACGTCTTCTGTTAGCCCATCCTTTTCCCAGTAATGTTTCTGTATTTTTTGGTGTGTTCGGTGCATTTTTTCCATAGCTCCGGTGTTACGGACCTCATGGCTTCTTTACAGAGATCTCACATCACCTCCATTGATCTTCCTCTCTCCGCTCCACCTGGTTACTCATATTCACTTTAGCTATTTTATTTTTCACGTAGGACCAAACCAGCTCTATGGGGTTGAGCTCACAATGAGCAACTGGCAACCAGACGAGTTCGACGTCAGGACGAACATTCTTGATTATCTGTCCCAGCTTCTTTTTAGGTGTGCTGAAGTGAGGTTTGGCGTGAACAATTAGCTCTGCTTTCGTCATACTTTCATACTTTTGGATTCTGGGAGGAAGAGGAATATCTTTCATTGCAGCGGTACATCTCTTCACCACCGACAGTAGTGGCTACGCGGGCTAAAGTTCCGCGTTAGGTCAAGGGGCCAAGCTCTCTGCTGACTCGGTAGACGCGTGGGTTCGAGCCCCACCATCGGCTGTCCTTGAAATGGTTTTCCGTGGTTTCCCATTTTCAACACCAGGCAAATGCTGGGACAGTACCTTCTGACAGGCAACGGCCGCTTCCTTCCACATCCTTGCCCAGTTTCATTCATCTTCATCCTTTCCATCTCTCATCCCGACGCGCAGGTCGCCCACGGGCGTCGACTAGAAAGACCTGCACTCGGCCTCTCAGGAGGCTACACGAAAAAAAATCTCTTCACCGTGGCTATCGACCTTCCCATACACTTGGATACTTTTTGCTAAACCCTCTTATCATTATTACTTTCTCTCTCGCTTCTAAAAAAAACATATTGCACATAAAATCATGGCAAATTCTCCCTCCGTTTTTAACTGCGGTTTAGCTGGCATCTTGATCGATGTAGGTAATACAGACAGTGATAGTTGCTGCTTGTTGCTAATGACTCAACGAAGAACAAAGGTCAGAGTTTGGCGTGCGCATGAACGAGCGCGCAGCGAGTTCGAAATGCGGTAGTCAACTGGCAACCTTGTCAGGCTGCTACGGTACTATCGCCGCCCACAATGATCCGATTAAATATCAATCCATATAAAATCGATAACCAAAAGTAGATAAAATGTAGTTTTACTTTAAGCCTTGCATTGCTATGAGCCTCATAACAAGCTATATTTCATACTGCTACGACCACCCAGGCCCGAGAAAAAGTTGTTTTACAAAATTCACAACTACTATTTTACGAAACGTCAGATCAGATTAAAACTTCATACACGCGTTAATAATAAGTTCCTTTAAGACGTATTAAAGTTTCGTTACGATCAGATCAATACTTTTAACGTAACGATCTTTCTAAGTGAGCGCTCCGTAAACTTGGTAAGAAAAACCGGTACTTTTTTTGTTCAATCTGCTATAAAATTTTAACGAGATACAATGCAAATATTTACTCTATATCGTTAAACGACAAATAAAACAAGGAAACTTTTGGCGTAGGTTATTCTTATGTAAGACTAAGGGTAAAGGTTTTATTGACCTCTAAACTCGAGTATCTATACTTATTTCCCCGACAGTAAGTCCTAGCACCCATGTGTTATTTCTATGTATAACGTCGAATATAGCAACCATATGCTCGTAGATATCTTTCACGAAGTAACAGCGATGAATTAGAGACTGGGCGCTGTGATGAAGTAACATGAGCGCTCTGGTGAAATAACATAATGTGCCTTGGTCCTCGCCCGTTTTATACTCTCCAGGCGGACTCCTGACGTCACTGCGAGATATGTCCGCAATCCTTAAACTTCTCATATCTAGGCTTCCGCTGGTTCGATTTTCTTCAAATATAGCACATTCTTCTTCCCTTTTCCGTGCCAATAATAAGGTATTAGTCCCATGTTTCCAATCAATCAGAAAATATTTTATCCAAAATATAGCCTCGCTTGTGACAACCAGCTACGTCACTTGCCGTTCTGTAGGCTGCATAAAGCTTCGAATTCCTTCTTAGAACATTCGGAGCGCGCTATTTAAATCCTCCGCTTGGGACTTTGCATATGGGGCTGTGCTCTCAAATCTGGACAACTGGATTTGGGCACAATATGTAATCATTGTTATGAAGATTATTATCGTTATTATGCATTGCGAGGAATAAAGAGATTACGAGGAAGAAAGATAATACAGGAAGAAAGAGAGAGAATATAGGAACAAAGAGATTACGAGGAAAAAAGAGTATTTAAGGGAGGATCCACGACGTTGCCTTCCCCCTACGAGAAGCAGTTAATTTTAAGTTGAAGAAGCAGTTTAACTAATAAGTATGAAGTGTCTTATGGCAGGGACAAGAGGTCACCTACCCTTGAGATAAGGAGAAAAGAAGCGATATATGAATTATTTTTAGCATTATTACGTTGATAACAATTGTCATTATAATTAAGATTATTGCCACCGCTGTGCCAAGCGCATATAACCCACGCTATTCAGACGCTAAGTAAGCAAGTTCCGGTAAGGAGCAATAACGTAGTATGCAGACATATAAATCACAAGAGCACTAACAAACCGGAGGCTGAGGTCTACTATTCTAGATTCCAGGAATTAGCCACCCAGGAACAGGAAGATATGAACCGTTTTTATCAGGTTCATTATTTTTTGTCATATTATTATTATTATTATCATCATTTCCTTCATGTCGCATTATTGTGACATACGTTTCTCTGTCTCACCTACTGCGTTCAAACTTTGTAATTCTGCGTAAATGTTTCACCAGATGGTGAAACTTTTCACCCCTACTGACACTGTTTTACCATTGGTTGAAGCATAACTTGTTGCTAAGCTTTGCTTCTCCCATTGGCCCCTTTTATGTTCTGGAGAGGGGGAGTTCTACGACTTATTTTTCCCGAGCGCGTTACTACGTTTCCTTTAGAGAAGGTGGCGGCCTTCCATTTTCTGACCGTCATGTGAAACGGTCACAGCCTGGGTGTGTCGGGCTTTCGCCCGTGCCCAACGCAACTAAGCGTAAGTACGATTCGATCACTTGATTTTATCTGGCATGCTATTATTTTTTGAATTTCAGTGTATCCATTTTTTATTTTATTTTTATGTCTCCTTTGATTCACTTACAATTTCCCTTTCTTATGATGATGTGAATTCGATCCACGAACCCAAGTCCCTTCGCCTTTGTTTACGTTAGTTTAGCGAAGCCTCTGTGTTTATTTGTCATCCCTACCTTTCATGTAATCGGTTTTATTTTTACTCAAATCTCTCAGGTCTGAAATATATGCTATTTTTCTGCGAGGCTTTCTAGCGCTCTGTATTACGTCACAAATTGATGTGCACTCTTTCGAGGCATCTTTCATTTGATTGTCGTATCAGAGTTTGTTTTTTGGGTCAAGGTATCATTGGAGTAACGGAGCCATGTCTCATTTCGCCTCCTAATTTGATCCTTCCCTCTGTTTTAGGAAAAGTGTGTGAGCGATGGTCTTTGTGTTAGTCACTGTCCATTCGCCATGCCTTAATTCCTTTGTTTCTTCGTATGTCGTTATATTTAGACATTACTACCTCTACGTAAGCCTATATTTTCCTACGAAGCATATTTCTTAGCTGATAGATTTTTCCTTTCATTTCCTGTCCCGGTAATGTCAATTAATTTAATGTAATGTTCATTTTCCTTTAATTTATGTGTTAATTTTGTGTTACTTCCTCTGGCTTCATTATATTACGTAACTCCGTGTCATCCCCCCTCCCCCCACCCCCTTTTCCTACATACGCACCCTTCTCATCCCCACCACTCTCACCCCCTACCCCATGATTTCACAACATCATGAGCTTTTGAGTTCTGTTCTTGGCGCGGGGCATTCTAGTCCAGGTCATCCTCGTAAGTAGAGGTGTTCTCTTATTCGAATCATCCATACTCTCTATCTTTTTTTGTATTTTAAATTTTGGTTATCGAGTCGCGCTTACGGTTTAGTTGCACATTGATTGTAAGTACATTTTAATTAATCTTGTTTCATCTTTGTTAGTGCTTAAGTTCATTTATACACTTTTCTCTTGATATTGTTTTTGTGTACCCCTTTCTTAGGTACCATCTTTAATCATTAATTTTATTTTATTTGTTATTAAGTGATTTTAATACCTCTTCAAGTTTACCTTTCATTTTGTGTTTAGATATATCCTTACTCATATGCGCACCTGTTTTAGTTTACTTTAAATACATTAGTAAGTAGTTCACTTTAGTTTCGTCCTCTTTCATTTGTAATTTTAAGTTCCCTCATCTCTCGTTCGATTTCGTCGGTCTTGGCTTCGTACTGTAAAGCAGTCACGACCTACACGCTTCTGGGTTCTTCGATCAATTAGATAAATTCAATTCCGCTTTTGATTTGTTTTAATCATTTCATTCGATTCCTTTTTTGGAAAGTATCTTTCTTTCGATCCGCAATCTTGGGCCCAGCACGCATCGAAAGAGACATCCTTTCCCCGCTCCTTAGCGATCCTGTTTAAGGTGTGGTTTTCGCTTCTACTGTATTTCCTCATGCCTCTGCTATTTTGTTTAACGTAAAAGCACAAAGCGGTGCAGATACCAGCAAAGATATTGGGGCAAACACCAACCACTTGTGTTAGGACCTAGCCAACCCAGCCCTCGAAGGGAAGTGAGCTTTAATACTTTCGGGAGATTAATCCGGCCGCGTTAACAACCAGCGACGGCCATTGTTCAAACCTAATACATATTAGGATATAGCGTCCGTCAGCACTCATACGTATCGGTGTAGTTCACACTATTGACAGGCGACAGTTCTATGGTATTATGATAAAATAATAGGAGATATATTAATACTGCCGAACAGATCCACAACCTCAAAACAATCATTAGATATTGCAATCTCAGGTCCAAATCGTACGTATCAGTCTTTGTGGACTTTAAGAAGGCTTACGATTCGATAGACCGCGAAGTTCTGTTGAACATCCTCAACGAATTCGGGGTTGACCTGAAACTGCTGGCATTAATTAGAGCCACCCTAACTGAAACAAAATCCAAAGTAAAGTTCCTGGGATGTCTGTCGGATTCCTTTGAGGTCAAAACGGGAGTCAGACAAGGTGACGGGCTCTCTCCAATGCTTTTCAACTGCGTCCTCGAAAAAGTCATTCGGACCTGGCGAACAAAATTATTAGAAACTGAGTATAGCCCTCTGAGAATGGGAGCAAAATCCAAGGGGATCATAGTCGACTGTCTAGCATTCGCTGATGACATCGCCATTCTGTCGAACGACGTAGAAACTGCTAAGATGCAAATTGACCTTTTAAAAGAAATCGCTGAACAAACTGGCTTGCAGATATCATTCGAAAAAACAGAAGTAATGACCAACATCAAAGACGCCCCAGCAAAACTGCAGACAAAATACGGGAAGATCAACAGAGTGGAAAAATTTAAGTACTTGGGAGAGATCATCATGAAAAGTGGACTGGACAAAGAAGCACTCAAGGAACGAGTACGCAAACTCGAAATAGCCTATCAAACATCGCGCTCAATATACAACAAAAAATGCCTGTCCAAAAATACTAAACTACGTCATTATGAAACTGTTCTGAAACCAGTAGTTATGTATGCAGCCGAAACCCTATCCCTAAATGCTAATAAAGGACTCCTTGAAGAACTGGAGAAAAAAGAGCGCAAAATCGTCAGAGGTATAATGGGATCAAATTACAAGAATGGTATCCACTATAAAAAAATACAACAAAGAAGTCTACAGTGAAATAGCGAAAATTTCAGAATCGATCCGTAAAAGGCGGGCACGGTATTACGGTCATCTCAAACGAATGGACGGAAACAGGCTGACTAAACAGATATTTCATTTCTTTGACTCCAAACCCAAAACCACAATGCCCTGGTTTATGAATACCAAAGACGACCTCAAAATGCTGCATCTAAAACCCGACGACGCCTTCAATAGAGATCTCTTCCGCAAAAAGATAATGACTAATGGGCTAACCCGAGACGAGACATCGAACCCGAAAAGAAGACAAGGTACCACTTGGACAGCGGAGCGCAAGATGGCCCACTCACAGAGAATGAGGGAATTCTGGGCTCAGAGGAAGGCGAAACAAATTGTCAAGTGTAGCAAGACTTAACGTGGTCCTAGATGGCCTCAACGAATTATATATAATACATATTTGGCACTAACATCCGTCAGAACAGACAGACTACTGGCAGGCGATAGTTTTACGGTATTATATTTAGAGATGAATATTAGGAGAGAAAGAACAACGACGGAAATAATATCACAACGCACGATCAACAAAAATTCACACACGCTAATTTTACCATCCAATTAATTTTAAAAAAATCAAGAGAACAACAACGTCGAGATACTAATTCTAATAGGGAAAACTATTTAACAATACATGTGTGCTCAATAAAGGAAGACCAAGTAGTTATATTGGAAGAGTAAGGGTAACAATTTTCATTAGATGTACATATAGGAATTATAACGCGCAAGCTATGAGCGCTACCAACAATTTTAAAAGACATGGGTTATCGAATCTTTTAAATTAATGTAACCATCACCATGGATAGACGCAAGGGAAAGCTCAAACGTTTCCAGATTAACTTTCAATGTAAATACCCTCCCCCTTCCAAGAACTTTCTTCAAAAACTACCCCCCCCCCCAGACACACGAAGCCCCCCCCCCCCTTCTGTACGTAACACCCACCATTTCTTTAGCACATAAGCGTAATTAGTATTAGAATTAGAACTGAGGGACTAATATCAGTATAGTTTTAAATGTATTTATGCCCCAAGGGACGGCCAACCCCTCCCAAAGTTTCCAGTATTCTTCTTTCAAGTGCACATAGCACAATAGTGACAAATAACCATGTCACTTAGCGAGTAATATCAATGCCACAAGTAACAACGGAAAATTACTAACATTAGATTTAGCAGTAGGAACTAGCATTATGTACTAATGACACCCCAAAACCCACCCCAATCCCAACTAACGCCCCGTTTTTTCTGTATCCAACATGGCATACTTAAAAGGGTATCTTATGCATATGTTAACAACAAATGTTATTTTTTACAGGAAATGTTAATATGTCAGTCAGTATTTTATAACAGCATATACAATTTATAAGAAATATAAGCTACATAAACATTATCAATTCAGCCCATGGAGGCAATGAAATTGGCATAAGTTCATGACACCACAGTCACCAACTTAAAAATTAAATCAAGCTTCACAGCTAGGCATAAAACGTAGTGCGAGTCTTTATTAACCTATGTCTGCATTTGAAAAGTTAAGAAGCGAATACATCGCTTAAACGAAGAGGAATAAGTTAAATTATAAGTAATAATGAAGCATCAAAGGAGAATAAGTTAAATAATAAGTAATAAAGAAGCATCGAAGAAGAATAAGTTAAATAATAAGTAATATGAAGCGTCGAAGAGAATATAAATGCATGATGGAAGAAGAAGAATAGGGTTAAAGAGAAATAATAATGAAGCATCGAAGAGAATATAGGTGTAGCAAGGAAGTATAGCGAAGTACGACGAAAATGGATATAAGAAATATTTATTGATTGAATAAAATTCAGACAATCAGTAATAAACTCCCTCGCAATACGTAGAAGAAAGATAATAATTACCAGGGTAAGAACAGCCCCAACATCAACAGACGTTAACAGTGATTTCTGATTCCAGAATAATACTAAGCTGACCATTCCTGTATTCCCCCACAGTAGGGCGTAACTACAGGATGTAGACGAGGTGACTGTGGACCAAGAAAGAAGAGGCAACGACCATGGGAACGAAAATTACAATACAATACATACAGTAGCGTGTAAAGCCGTATAGGCAGGTTAACCGTGAGCTATCTTTTCTAAACACTCAACAATCATATTTTCTTTCTCAAATAATGAAGCGTAGAAACTACCTCATCTATAAGCTCAAAAACCAACTTTTTTCTCTTCTCAATTAATGAATCGTAAAATAATCACTTTCTTAAGTGAACTTTTAAACTTCATAGGGAAATCTGCATGATAAATGCCCCCCCTCCCCCCCTCCCCCCACTGCTGCACACGGAATGGCGGAACTTAATGCAGTCGCGGTGACACCTGGCCTAGTGAATAACTACACTACACTACACTACACAACGCTACACAGGTCATGAGCTAATCCGAGAGGGCTAACTATACCTTAATCTCTTCACATCATCACCCACACATCATAGGAAAATTACAGATGTGCATGAACCCTCGAGGCAGTACCTGACGTGACGAAGCTCTACGCAGGTCACGCACTAGTCCAAAAGAGCTGGTCACACCTTAAATTTCCTATACGCCATTTTTACATCATCTATTTTCTCTTTCTTCACCAGACGTTTTAATTTTCATTTCACTCATATTTAACCTTAAATGAACATTAATGTTCAATTCCAATCATTAATTATCTCTATAATCAATCAACAAATTTAACAAAGATGTTTGAAAACTAAGCATATAAGCAATGCATGAAGCAAAATGCAAATCAATGTCAAGTTAACCACCCCTTGCCTCACCTACCAACCCCTAGTACGGCACACTTACCCACCCTACTACGTGGAAACATAAAAAAGAAGAACAGAAGAGAAGGTAAGAAGAGAAGAAGAGAACAAAAGAAGAACGAACTAAAACTACAAGTATAACATAAATCTAAAATAGCACCCCATGTCTAATCCAGTTATTGAGGACAATAACTAAATCCAAGGGAAGTCTTGTTATATCCCTAACCATTCCATAACGGTTGTGGCTACAAATATACCTAATCAATTAACAGTATAAAATGGAGCTGCAGAACATAGGCATACGGATGCAGCAAGCCAACACCGTCCTACATTCGTGAGTACGGTAAGCACAAGCTGGCAGTATTAGGTAATAGTTACACAAACCCACTGTCACACCGCTAAATACCGCTGACCAGTTGACCCAGTTAGAGAGACTACAAATACAAGATACTGCTACACGCTCGGTCTCTCTGAAGCCTTATTCTTTGGAGGAGGACGCTAAGTGTCAGTGCTACGTGAGGACCGGTAGGGCGTTGCCCTGACAGTGGTCCCAACGCCGCCGCCTCATGGACAACGGGACGTGGTAGGGTGAATGTGCCTGCTTCATTCCTTTTACCCTTATTTTATTTCTTCCCTCTACCTTTATTAGTACGAATAAATCCCTAGTTCACAGTCAAGGGATCTCTTTCATTTCACGTAGTTAAGAAACCCTTCCCATTAGCCTGTAGTTAAGTTAAGATCCGTTTGCATGCTGATTGAGCGATAGTGTAAAGACTGCATAGAGGCAGTCCTGTTTCTGCACTACGGAGCGTAGCGTGATAAGGCTCTTTAGGTAAGCATGGTGAGTATGCTCCCTGCAACCCATCTTCACCCCCTTTACAATAACTCATCCCTAGACGTCGCCGCAGTTCTACCTAACACACCCCAGGATTAAGCATCCTAGTAAATCTCCGTAAATGCTAAATATGCCGACCGGGTTGTGTCTTTCTATAACGGCGCAGATCAGCCCTCAATTTCATTACCCAACAATATACACTAGCATTACCCGTCACGGCTTCGCCCGCGAAAATTGTAGTTGTAAAGAGTACACTTAGCAACGTCTCAATCATGAATGCTTTGTTTGATTTATCGTTTAATTTTGAATAAAATGATAACAATTTGGTAAAGACCGTAAGCAATCAGACAATAAAGACAATATAGCACAACAATGGCACATAAATATCAAAATATCCCCAATGTCATGTCGCATCGCATGTATAAATTTCGACTCAAAATCACAACACGGTTCCCGACGACAAACGTAAATAGGAAATGAGTGAGATACAGTATATTAAAAACACTGACAAAACACAAAATCCATTTACCTAAATTCCTATGAAAAAAGTACACATCATAAAATTACACAATTTAAAAACCTCTACGCCCAAATTTTCCCCCTTACACCTCATAATATACACCACATCGAAAAACTCTTAGACACATGTCTGCTTATTTTTTTAAATCGTTAGTTATTATGCCGAGTATCACATCCCCAAATGAAACCACTCGTGAGATATTTTTATTCAATGAAACGCACGTTTATACCCTTCACACCCCTTTAGAACCCGAAAATCCAAAAATCCTTCCTTAGTGGACGTTTTCGACATACAACGAACATATCCCCAAAATGTCATGTTTCTAACTGCAGTAGGTTTGGCTGGGAAATAATGAGTAAGTGAGTCAGTCAGGATATTTTCTTTCATTTATTTTTCAGAATTTCACCCCTCCCCATGAATCATTAAATTGCATTTAAGAAAAAAGAAACGGTCGAACACCTATTAACTTATTTTTTAAGCTATTTTTTCCGCTGAATTCCAAACTTCTCGCCTATGTATTTTAAGAGATACACGCTCCGTTAAGAATACCTCAACCCCCAATTTCCATCCCTTTCACCTCATATTATGCACCACATCGGGAAACCCTTATACACATGTCCGCTTACTTTTAATGATTAGTATATATGTCCAGTACCACATCCCCAAATGAAACAACTCGTGAGATATTGTTATTCAATGATATGCAGGTTTAACCCCTTAACACCCCTTTAGAACATGAATATCCAAAAATCCATTCTTAGTGGACGTTGTTGACATACATCGAACATATCCCCAAAATGTCATATTTCTAACTGCAATAGGTTTGGCTGGGAGATGATGGGTGAATATCCTAAATCCTTCCTTAGTGGACGCTTTCCCCCCAGAATTTCACCCCTCCCCATGGGACCCATAAATTGGATTTATGAAAAAAAAATGGTCGAACACCTATTTACTTATTTTTAAGCTAAATTTTTCCGCTGAATTTCAAAAATCTCACCTATGTTGTTTAAGTGATACACGCCCCGTTAAGAATCCTTCAATCCCCAATCCTCACTCCTATCACCTCATAATATACAGAACATCGAAAAACCCTTAGACACATTTCTGCCTCTTTTTAAAGATTATTTTATATGCCGAGTATCACATCCCACAATGAAACCAATCGGGAGATATTGTTATTCAATGAAATGCAGGTCTACCCCCTCAACACCCCTTTAGAACCTGAATATCCAAAAATCCTTCCTTAGTGGGCGTGTTCGACTTACAAGGAACATAACCCCAAAATGTCATGTTTCTAACTTTAATAGTTTTGGCTGGGCGATGATGAGTCAGTGAGTCAGTCAGCCAGGACATTTTGTTTTACATAATAGAATATATATATTATCACACTAATATATAAAAATGAGATGCTGTGTGTCTGTCTGTCGTCCTGTCTGTTACTCAATCACACAAGAACCACTGGTCCGTTTGAAATGAAGTCTTGCATGGATGTAGCTGATTTACCAGGTTTATACATAGGCTACTTTGGATTTAGATATTTTGCACTATTTAAAAATGGCAACCATTTTAGTGACATCACTACACCCTTTGGTTTCAAAATTTCATATTTCCATTTCAAATAAAAAGAGAACGCTAAGAAATAGCAAACCTTTGATGGCAAATACGAGCTTTAGAATTTAATTCCCTATCCGAAAGGTCCTTATCACTTTTCGTGTATCTCCCACGGTTAGCGAGTATAAAACACGGTCAACGCCGAGTGGTGCAATATATATCTATATATATATATATTAAAAAAATGAAAGTTTATCTGTTTCTTCTGAATTTCTACGGAAATTTGAGTTATTTACGCGTTTCAGACTGTTTTATGCTGGTTGCAAGCGAAAATATATTTTTTGTCTGTCTGTTTGTCTGTGGACAACTTTGTTCCCTTATAACTCGAAAACGGCTGGGTGAATCAACGTAAAATTTGGTACACATATCCATCAGAGGCACGACACTAATTGATGTAACTCTTCTCCGTACCTCTCATAAAAAGAGGGCCTACCCCCTTAAAATACATGGTGAAATAGGCGTAGAAGGACGAGATAGAGCACATTTTCAGACACTCAATATGAGAGAAAAAACTCGGGGGCCCTAAAGGGACCTCGAAAACCACATTTTAAGGCCCTAAAACCAACCGTTTTTGAGATATTCCCAGTAAACTAATTCCATTTAATAAACTAATGAAAGAATGCAAGCCGGTAACCATGGCTACAGAATCTCAGAGGTCCATATATTGCTGTAAGACGCAATGCAATTCCATTAATTACATTAGTGTGAAAGTTTGCAAACGTCTAGAAGGTTATCACGGAACCAAATTAAACTGTAAAATTCATCAATACGTATAATACGCTTAAGGGGGTCAAGGGGTACTATAAAAAAAATTCACGCGATTTTCACCTGATGGTGTTGTACGGCAGGTCTATTATATTCCTATCCCTCTATTATATTATTATTAGTAGTAGTAGTAGTAATAGTATTATATTATGGCGTACAACGGCGAGACGAATCCCCTCGGTGCCAGAAACAAAACTTGGGGGCCCTATAGGGTCCTCGAAAACTACATTATAAGGCTCTAAAATCAACAGTTTCTGAGAGATTCCCAGAAAACTAATTTAATTTAATTCAACAAACTAATGAAGGAATGCAAGTCGGTAACCATGACAAAATTATGTCAAGGGGTGACATCCAACTTGCCATCTATTTCTGTAAGAAGCAATGTCTCTCCATTTATTACATTTCTGTGAAATTTTGCAAATTTGCACTGTATTGGTATTTGTAGGCGAAATAAGAACATGTTGTGGATGTTGTGTTTGGAGACACAGGGACACAGTACTTTTATTTCTCTTATATATTAGTGACCGGTTAACTTCAGTTCTACCTGTATTGCGTTGAGTAATATCTACAGTATGTGTGAAGTTTTGGACTAAACATGAATTCAGCGCAGTTAGTGAGACAGAGAGGTTATGAATGGTGTAGGCCTATAGTTCCAATGTGCACTAATTTATCGCATACTACTGCAGATAAATTATTTTTCAATGTTCCAAAGGACCAATGAAATTGATGAACAGTGCATAAGTTAATAGAGATTATTAAAATATTCTCCAACCTAACCTAACTTTTAGTTTTCCATGTCATAATATTAAACCAAGGTTTCATGATCCATATTGAGTTCTCAAGTTATGCCAATTTATCTTGGCATGTGACAGTTACATTAGGTAGGTAGTTATGGAAGATCTTACTTTTGTAAACCAATTTAGGCTACAACAAAATATCGGTACTCTTGGGCCTGTAATGTAACAAAAAGCAAAGTACTGTATGTACAGCATGAAAAATAATTTAGAGAGAGCAAGTGTAGGTAACATCTGTACAAAACCAAGGCTTGTCAGTTGGGGTGGTCTCAAGTCTTGTACTGTAAGAGAAGTATGCTGATTAATAATAATAATAATATCAATAATAATAATAATAATAACAATAGGAACAATAATAATATTAATGAATTAAAATGATTTTGTTAATTACACTCTAGCCTTCAGTAATTTTTACAAAATACATACATTACCGTACTAACCGACAGTAGTGGCTACGCTGGCTAAAGCTCAGCATTAGGTTATGGGGCCAAGCTCTCTGCTGACTCGGTAGCCGCGTGGGTTCGAGCCCCACCGTCGGCCGTCCTTGAAATGGTTTTCCGTGGTTTCCCATTTTCAACACTAGGCAAATGCTGGGACGGTACCTTCTGACAGGCCACGGCCGCTTCCTTCCACATCCTTGCCCAGTTTCATTCACCATCATTCATTTCATCTCTCATTAACTCCTCTCATGAGGTTGGCGCCATGAAGGGCATCCGGCCGTAAAAATCATCGCCACAAAGACTTCCATTGCATCTCATCCCCGACCCCGTTGGAAAACGGGAATAATAAGGGGTAGACATACATACATACATTACCTTACTACAAATAATGGTGGGGTGTAAGGGGTAGGAATATTCCTACTCAAATGTCAACCTCACATGCTCGTGGTGCACCCTGCTATAGGCTGATGAGGCTCTGACGACCGAGTGACTCCCGGGATAAGGAGTTCCCCTCCATTATATCAACGGCTTCCTTGGAAGGTGGATGAGTATCTGGAGGTTAGGGCACTCTCATGCCCTTGGGGTGGAAAACTACCTCTAAAGGCGGATGAACCAGATTGGTCAACGGCATAGAATAAGTCCTCAACGGCGGACAAGGCGTACGGGTGACTAGTACAGCCCCAACGGCTGGGAAGGCGGATGAAGGCTGCAGCAGGTTCGGAACCTCTAGTCGTCGTAGTTACTATGCCACTAGGTAAAGGCTCTGTATCTGTCGAGGATCGTGTGATTGTTGATGTTCAGCAGCATTCCCACGTAAAAAGATGTCACGCCCAGGCGTCTTCTGAAGGAAATAACATCTCTTCGGGCACGACTTCAAGCCCTGCGTCGATCGGGGAATGGTAACGGGAGCAGGATTGTGTTATCTGGGAGCTTCTAGTGACAAACCGGCACGTAGGCGGCGGATGTGTGATCTTCGCTTTGCTCGAGTATTGGCTGTAAAGCAATTCGTATGCTGCATTCGTGACTAAGCAGGCCTATTAGGGATCCGCTCTGCTTACCCCGAATGGTGAGAGAGCTATAAAAGTTGCTGTAAACTTAGTCAACCTAAATACTACCTGACTGGTTAGCCGCGTCGAGAGGGTACACCCTAATGCAGTCGAAACAAAATAAATATGAATTTTGACACCTGGAACATCTGCATTCTAATGGACACTAACAGAGAAAACCGACCACAAAGACGAACAGCAATTGTTGCTCGTGAACAGAGAAGGTTTAGCATTGATATTGCTGCACTCAGTGATACAAGACTCGCAAATGAAGGACAATTGAAGGAACATGGAGGAGGCTACACCTTCGTTTGGAAGGGGAAAGAGGCTAATGAACCAAGTATTAATGGGATTGGTTTTGCCATTAAGTATGAACTCATTGATAATCTTGATGAGCTCCCATTTGGTGTAAATGAAAGGCTTATGACCCTACGCCTCAAGCTCAGTAATAATCAAAGAGCAACTATAATAAGCGCATACGCTCCAACTCTCACCTCTGAAGAGGTCCAAAAGGAGGAATTCTACTCCCAACTCGATGAGCTTCTGAAATATATACCACAGTCTGATAAAATCATTCTGCTCGGGGATTTCAATGCCCATATTGGTAGGGACTCAATACTGTGGGCAGGTGTAATTGGGAAAGAAGGTGTTGGTAACAGCAATCATAGTGGGACTCTTCTCCTAACAAAATTTTCTGAATATAAACTTGTCATTACAAATACACCCTTCCGACAGAAGGACAAATTTAAGATACCATGGCAACATCCAAGATCAAAACACTGGCACCTAATTGATTATGTGATAGTGCGTGCCCGAGATCAGCGTGATGTACTCATCACAAGAGCTCTGGCAAGTGCTGATGACTGTTGGACTGATCACCGACTGATCCGATCTGTTAAGGCTCTGCGAATTCCCCAGAAATGTAGAAAGCAGGGAAAGCTCGTAAGACGTTACGTCAACACCGAACTTCTTAAGGATGCTAATGTTAAACTTCTTGGTGAAAAGCTGCCCGATGATTATCCAGAAAATATAGAAGAACACTGGCAAATGTTCAAGTCAGCAGTACTCCCAGCCTGTGAAGAGTCAGCTGACTTTGCTAAGAAAAAGCATCAAGACTGGTTTGATGAGAATGACAAAGAAATTCAATTTCTTATAGGTGAGAAGAGGAAAGCGCTCATTGCACGGAAAAATAACCCTAAATCAGCGTCCAAAAAACAACTTGATCAAAATGCCAAGGCTGAAGTCCAAAAGAGAACTCGAGCCAAGAGCCCTTGAGTACCGGTGGGTATCTGAATCACATGAAATGGAGTATCTAGCTGAGACCAACAGTACACATGCTTTCTTCAGTGCAACAAAAGCAGTCTATGGACCATCCCGTCACGCCGTAAATCCTCTAAAATCAAAAGATGATACTGAACTTCTCCGAGACACTTGTTCAATCAACTCCCGCTGTAGGGAACATTTTGACGAACTACTCAACAGGGATACCCACGTCAATGATAACATTTTAAGCAAAATTCCACAGAGACCAGTACAAAATCAGTTTGATGAAGGTCCCTCCCTACTACAAGTTGAAATTGCTAATCAACTCAAGAATAATAAGGCAGCAGACATAGATGGGATTCCAGCTGAACTATTTAAAGATGGGGGGGGGGGCACTCTACTAGTTCACCACACTCACAAGCTCATTGACAAGACATGGAAAACAGAAACGATCCCAGATGATCTCAGGGATGCCTTGATAGTAGTAATCTTTAAAAAGGGTGACAGAGCTCAATGTGGCAACTATCGTGGAATATCCCTGCTTTCTGTAGCTGTAAATATTCTTGCCAGAATCCTGTCCAATCGTCTTAAACCTTTGGCTGAAGAATTACTGTCTGAAACTCAATGTAGATTTAGACCCAATGGTGACAGTGACGAAGAACTAGATTAGGAACTTTCACGTGAAATTACACTATTAAACAACATTTTACTAATACTAAAACATTTAGGCTAGCTGAACCATTCTCAATTCTCGAGGATGACTTTGGAGTTTCAGCTAGTTGTGCTAGTCGCATAGTTTGTAAAAATGTCCCATTATTAGCACTGTGTCTTATGGAGTTATAATTTTGGCCTGAATTAAATAAAATTGAAAAACTTTGGCCATGCCTTTCGGAGAAAGGTACAGTAATGTCCAGTCTATTATTGACTGTCAATAGAAGTTGCGAAACTTGGTCAGAATATAAGTACTGCAATACTATTACCTACCGGTACCTTATATCTTTTACACCAGATGATTTCATTAATTTCATTTCTGAAGGGTATAGTGGTCGTTTAGCTGATTTTTTCTCGTTTGAAAGATGTGACTTTCTTAAAAATTATGGCTGACAGGGGTTTAAACATGTGGAACCACTTCCGATACAAAAAAAGTCCTCTCGGCACGCCGGAAGGCGGAGGTAGATTTCACCGGAAAAACTTGGAGATAGGCGAAAATAGGCAGAATATGCAGGTTTTCGTAGAAGGATCAGACCTCATTTATCGCGTGAAAGTATTTTATAATTGGAGATTAATTAACTTTGTTTGTCTTCATTTTAAACATATTTTAAACATTTTATTGTCTTACGGGGACGGTAACCTTCTTGTCATTTGGAGTCCATTTTTAGCCTATTTTCAATTTTGAGAAAATAGGCTTATGAGATCACCTTTTGTCCGTGTGTGTGTGCGTGTGTGTGTGTGTGTGTGTGTGTGAGGTGTGGGCGTGTGTCCCCCCCTAATAAAATCTAAACGGCTGGAGCGATTTCAGTGAAACTCTGTAAGTTCATAGCACTATTCCCGGCGACGTCGACCGTGCCCATCGAATTTTTTTACGTCTCACCAATCCAACATGGCGGCTGTGCGAAATATTTCACTAGCATTCAGTATCTCCGAAACTACAACGGATATCGCCCTGAAATTGTGTACGGTGATAAAGGGTACTACTAGAATTTCACCTATGAAACTTTCAAAAACCTGGTTACTACATAACCAACATGGCGGCCAAGCGAAGTGGAGACTTTTAAATAGACTTTTCTCGCGATTTAACTATCCAAACGTAATGAAACTTGGTACAGCAAATATTGATACACATTGCAATGCACTGGAATCTAATTTAGTTCAATTGTTTACATAACCTCAAAATGGCGCCTGTGCGAAATATTTCACTGACATTCTATATCCCCGAAACTATTACAGATATCACCCTGCAATTTTGTACGGTGATAAAGGGTACTGATACAAGTTTACCTATGTATAATTCATAAACCAGTAAAGTACAAAACGAACATGGCGACCAAGCGAATTTGAAATATTTTAATAGACTTTTCTCGTGAGTTAACTCTCTGAGCGCAGTGAAATGTGGTACAGTAAATGATTTTGCAGATTGTAATGTACTGCCATCTAATTTAATTCAATTGTTTACATAACCTCAAGATGGCGGCTGTGCGAAATTTTAAAATTAAGTTTTTATTTCTTGTGTCGTAATCATGCGATCGAAGTGAAAGTTTGAATAATGAACCTAGGCAATAAGTGACCTTGAATGGTACATACAGTAACTCTATGGCCTATACTTATAACAATCCAAAATGGCAAGCTTCCGTAATATTTAGACGGTTCTGAATATATATGAATTTTTTACAGCAACCAAACTGAAATTTTTATGTTCATAGAGACTATGAACATATGTTCACCTATAGGACTTTCAGTAACCTCGTGAGCACGAATCCAACATGGCGGCGACGCGAAGTATAAATATTTAAATGGACGTTTCTCGCGAATTAACTATCCGAGTGCCGTGAAACGTTGCACGTTTTAAATGCTTACACAAATGTTGATCCACTGGCATCTAATTTATTTCAATTGTTTGCATAATCACAAGATGGCTGCTGTGCGTAATTTTAAAATCTCGTTTTTACTTCTTGTGTTCTTATCATGCGATTGAAGTTTGAATACCACACTTACACAATAATCTTAATATAATAGTACAAAAATAAAAATCCAACCTGGCGACCGTCTGAAATATTTAGACGGTTCTCAATATCTACGAATCTGTTACAGCAATTAAACTGAAATTTTGTATGTTGATAGAGGCAATTAACATGAGCAGGATATATGAAAATAGGCTGTACAGCTCTTCACGGAACTACTTCTTATACTTGTGGTCACACTGTCCTTATGCAAGGTTTCGACACTGATGTGTAACTATGTAACGGTCTGTTACTTCTTCACGCAAAATTATATCTCCCGCAGAGATGTTGGTTGGTTCCTCAGTTTAGGGGCTGCGACAACGCGGTCATATAACCCCTTGTACTTTGGGTGAGTGTAGAATCTGTCTGATAAACGGTGTGAATTTTGATGGCTGTATTAGTCTGTAATTCAGGTAAGGAATGCAGACGCTAAATTTCAAGCAGTAGTTCCTAATGTTGCTACCAGATACTAACGTCAACGCCACCCAGCTGTGAACTTGGCTACTGGATGCCACCTCAATCAGCAACTCGCAACGAACGTTGGAACTTCCCCTCCAAAGGAAAGCTTACTGAGGGATTTTTAGCGCTCTTAGAAAATCCGACGACTTTGGCCGGCTTTGAACCCGCGACCTTGGGCATAGAAGTTCAGCATGCTACCAGTTACGTCACCGAAGCCGCTTCACACTTAGTCAGATGGAAATCTGAATCTGATCTCGCGCAAGTGCGTTGTCATGGCAACGTCTGATGGCTCATCCCTCATCAATTTAGTAGTGTTGCCATGTCAACCACTGATAGCTCTTGGCATTTTCTTATAATTCCGAAATCATTTTTCTCATCCCTTGGCGCAATGGTGGCTCATATCAAAAATTCTTTCAGACAAACGTTTTAGGTAATTATTAGGGGAATATTGTCCATTTTGTACGGTTTTGATATTGTGCCTATTAACAGAGATATGATTAATGTTTCCCGAAAAAAACACTTTTTCCCACCCCTTTGGTCAATGGTTGGTGCTATCAAAAAACGTTTCAAACATAAATTTCTGAGCTTTATCCGACACATAGTATGAACTTTGAACGGATTCGATATTTCACATATTAAGAGAGTTATAGCAATATTTCATTTTTTCGAAAAAAAAAAGTCCCCCATTTTCATCCCCTTCGACCGATTTAGCCCAGTAACGAACTCGTCCGAGATTTTATGGGTATACATATTCGGTAAAAAATTCAAAGTGATTGGTGCAAAATTACGGCAGTTATCGTGTCCACAAGAAACTGATATACATATATACATATATTACATAAATTATATATAAACTTTTGAACTGACGGTGGTTTTGGGGTCTGGGGGATGTGAAACGCGAAGATATGTCGAAATTTTCCGGAAATCGAAACATGGTACCCATTGCAATAGTTAGCTTTCTAATGAAATCTACCTAAAATACTGCCGTCAACGACGCCTAGCTGTGAACTTGGCTACTAGATGCCACCTCAATCAGCAACTCGCAACGAACGTTGGAACTTCCCCTCCGAAGGAAAGCAAACTCAGGTTTTTTAGCGCTCTTAGTAAATCCGACGACTTCAGCCGGGTTTGAACCCGCGACCTTGGGCATAGAAGTTCAGCATGCTACCAGTTCCGATACCGAAGTCGCTTCCCACTGACATAGTTGGTTGGTTGGTTCCTTAGTTTAGGGGCTGCGACAACGCGGTCATGTAGCCCCGTGTACTTTGGGTGAGTGTAGAATCTGTCTGATAACCGGTGTTAATTGTGATGACTGTATTAGTGTGTGTATCTGTTTTTTTAATTCAAGTAGGGACTGCAACTTTGAATTTTCAAATAGTTCCTACTTTTGCCGCCAAACGCCACCGTCAACGACTACTAGGCCTAGTTCAGAACTAGCTACTAGACGCCACCGCAGTCGGCTCTTGGCAACGAACGTAGCAACCAAAGAGCGTTGTTTACATTCTTAACCTATCCAATTTAGTTTCACACAGGTGTAATTAGTGGAAAGATCTTTAACATGCCATAAATCTATGACATGGGACCGCCGGCTTTACTTCCCCTCCGAAGGAAGGCATACTGAGGGATTTTTAACGCTCTTAAAAAATCCGACGGCTTCGGCCGGGTTTGAACCCGCTATCTTGGGCATAGAAGCTCAGCATGCTACCGACTACGCCACCGAAGCCGCTTCCCACTGACATATGAAAACTGAATGTGATCTCGTGCATTGGCGTTGTCATAGCAACTGCTGATGGTCATCCCTTATCAATTAAAAGTAAAGTTGTCATGGCAACCTCTCTTGGCACTTGGCATTTTCTTATAATTTAAATCATTTTGTTCACCCCGTGGCGTAATGGTGGGTCATATCAAAAATTCTTTCAGACAAAAGTTTTAGGTAATTATTGGAGGAATATTGTCCATTTTGTTTGGTTTTGATATTGTGCCTATTAACAGAGATATGATTAATGTTTCCCGAAAAACCCACTTTTTCCCACCCCTTTGGTCAATGGTTGGTGCTATCAAAAAACTTATTTGACATAACTTTTTGGCACTTATCCGACACATATTATGAACTTTGATGGGATTCGATATTTCATGTATTAAGAGAGTTATAGCGATATTTCACTTTTTCGAAAAAAGCCCCCCATTTTTACCCCCTTTGACCGATTTTGCCCATTAACGAACTCGACCGAGATTTTATAGGGATACATATTATGTAAAAAATTCAAAGTGATTGGTGTAAAATTACGGCAGTTATCGTGTCCACAAGAAACTGATATATATATATATATATATATATAGATAGATAGATACATATATACATAAATTATATATAAACTTTTGAACTGACGGTGGTTTTGGGGTCTGGGGGATGTGAAACGCGAAGATATGTCGAAATTTTCCGGAAGTCGAAACATGGGACCCATTGCAATAGTTAGCTTTCTAAAGAAATCTACCTAATAGATGCACGCTGGTTCGACCACCTAGTGTAGGTACTGGAGCAAAAATATCAAATGAAGATGTAATGCTGACCAAGATAATTGCCAGCTTAAGAATTCATCTACGGTAACGTGGAATGTTTAATTAGAAGACTATGAAATTCAATACGTTGAAACCTCATGCATAATACCAGTAATTGATGAAGTTATGGCCATTTCCTATTAATTTCAATTTTGTATTAACTAGGTATTTCAATAAGTGTTTAAATGTTAAATTAAGTGTGAAAACAATTTAATAAATGCTGGCAAGTGATGAGTGACAAGTGGCAGCAGCTGTTGGTACTGCTGTATTGTACAGTAGGAATCATCTTACTTTAAGTGGGGAACTACACCTTTAACCTCCAAAAATCTGGAATATTACATTTACAAAATAATATACATGTTGGCTCTAGTCATACACTATATACATCATATATATCCATGTAAATGATGTTGTTGCTTATTTTAGGTTTATGTTATGTACGAGAACCTACCACTGCAATTGGAAGTGTGTAGCAATATTTGTAGGTTATATTTGGCTGGTTGGGAAACGCTCTATTAAGTTCCGACGTTCGTCGCCAGGTGTCAGTGACAGTGGCGTCTGATAGCTAAAGTTGGAACTACTTGAAATTGAACTTCTTGATCCATTTCATCTCTCATTATCTCCTCTCGTGAGATTTGCATCAGGAAGGGCATCCGTCCGTAGAAACTATCAGCCACGTGGATATTCATCGCATCTCATCCCCAACCCTGTTGGAAAACGGGATTAATAAGGGGTAGACATACGTAGGTATAAATGATGTTGTTGTTGTTGGTTATATTAGGGATTGCGACATCGCAGTCATACAAGCCCATGTGTGTTTGTGTGGAATTTGTGTGATAACCTGTTTTATTGTGATGGCTGTACTGGTGTGTGTTTTTGTAAATTGGGGATAGAATTGGGAAGGAGGCGGCTGTGGCCTTAAGTTAAGAACCAATCCATCATTTGCCAGGAGTAGAAGTGGGGAAACCACGGAAAACCACTTCCATGATGGCCGAACTTGGAATCGAACCCACTTCTCAGTTTTGCTTCACAAGGCCGAGTATTCCCCGTTCCAGCCTTCAGACCAGAAATAAATTTCTTGGCAGAGCCGGGAATTGAACCTGGGCCTCTGCAGTAACAGAAAAGAATACTAGTCACTATGCCTCGAGGATCAATACAAAGTCTATTAATGGTTTATCGTGGTGGAAGCCATTTTTCAGTGTTGCCATAATAAACAGAAATTTAAATGCTTTTAATTTGGTCAACATGATTGCACCCCATTGTTATGAGTGTTATTTCCTAAACCTGAAAATATTGTGTGTTGTATTTCATAATTGTACAGGAAAACTTGCTCAAAGCGGAAGCTTGTCCAATGTGAATGTTATTTATGTTGTATAAAGCGGAATCTGTTCAACGCAGAAACGGAAAGAAATTATGAGAATAATTGTTCAAACCTTATTGTTTAAATTAAATGAAATACCAATGGGGACTTAATCATTTTATTACGCCTTATGTCAATAAATTGAATTAATATGCTGTACATTAATTGATTATACTTCTAGTTTCGGCCACAGTATGGAACTCCTCAGAAATTATTATCTAAAAGAAACTATCATAATCGCAAGCAAATTTTGAATATATATGTGACAAAGCTCGCAATTTTAAGTAATAAAGTTCATGTCACTACGCATCAATGCTAACCAAGCATTTATATTACAAACATCTTTGATTATGAATCACTCATTCTGTATTTTTGATATTAAAACGAAACGGAACTTTATACGAAAGAAGTATCATAGAGAGGACGATACTGAAATGGACGCAGGGCGCTAGGTATAGATAGGGCAAGGAATGTTTACAATAAGGAACGAGGCAAATACGGTCATCTTCATGTCCTACATTATACGTTATAGCAGTTTCCTTATTTCCAATCGTTACTTGTTGCTTCATTTGAGGGGCTTGGAAATCGCGGTCATTAAGCCCCGTGTTCTTGGGCGTGTGAGTGTAAATTTGCACGATAACCTGTGGTAGTGTGATGGCTGATTAATGAGTTTAATTAAAGTGAGGATTTTGACGGAGTTAGCCGTGGCCTTAAATAAAGAACCTTCCCGGCGTTCTCCTGGAGTGGAAGAGGGCAACCACAGACACCACTTCCAGTATGGCTGAGGTGGTAATCGTACCCACCTCTACTCAGAATTGCCTCACGTGACTGAGTGGACCCTGCTCCAACCCTCAGACCACAAATAAATTTCTTTGCATAGCTGGTAATCCAACACGGACCTCAGGGATGACAACCATGAATACTAGCCTCTGTGCCACGAGCCACCAAAAACTAAGTTTTGCAGATGTTTTCGGTAAATCTTGATCATGTATTTATGAGTGTTAATTTTTATGATAACCTGTATTTGTGTGGTGGCTGTAGTAGTTTCCCTGGGAGTATTTATTATGGTCTCGAAATGATCGATCAGATGCAAGACTTGAAGTATTTTACCATTCCAGCATTTGCCTAGACGAAGAGTGGGAAGAATCCAGCAAACACCACACCGAGAAAGGCCACTGTCAGTGCCAGAATTCAAATTTTGAATCTCTTAAATTGCATTCCATAGTTGTATACGTTAAGAAACGATGATAGTAGTTATAATAATAATCGTTTATATACAATATCTACCTTTAATTATTCCCATTTCAAAGCGGTCGGGGATGAGACGGAATGATTTTTTTCTTCCCTGTGGAGAGTGATTTAACGGCCAGATGCCCTTACTGGCGCCAACCTCATGAGAGGAGTTAATAAGAGATGAAATGAGTGAAGCAGAATGAAACTAGGCGAGGCATTGGAAGGAAGCGGCCGTAACCTATTAAAAGCTGCCGTCCTGGCATTTGCTTCGAATTGAAGATGGGAAACCAAGGAGAACGGATCGAGCCCACGTCTCTTAAAGTCCGCAAAAATCTGGGCCCCAGCGATAATAATAGTAATAATAATTTCTTAGTCACAGGCTGCCCAAGACAGTTCCGGTTTAGCTGCATCGAAATTAGAGAGTAGATCGCCTGGTTCGAGACATTTACAACAGGTAGCGGCGGCTTACGATGATAATAATAATAATAATAATAATTCGCAGATACTATACTGTCGTGACTGCGAGCCTCCCAGGTTCTGAACCTAGCCCTGGAGTTCAGTACGAACCTCATTTCAGATTATTATTATTTGGTAATAGATGTAATTAAGTAAGCCATGCTTATTAGTCTCAGGGGAATGAGCAAGAAGCGCATGACAGGAAATTTACACTGACTTTAGTATTATTGACTGATTCAAGAATCCAGTCTATTGTGCACTATGCACTATTTGAACAAATGAAACAGAATAACTAGCGGGTTCAATTAGTTGGACTTGCAGTCATATGAATGTTATTACATGAAGCCACCACTAGCTTGGTTGGCAGCACCCACTGGGTGGTTGAATTAGAAGTAGCCACAGACACTCAGTAGAGGGAGGGATGGACTGTGGTCATCTCTAGATGGATATAATGACATCCAAGATGGCGCACGGGAGCCCTTAGCCTCCAGCCATCGCCTTGAACGTGTGTTAGAGTTCAAGCCCGTGGGGACAGCCAGATTTCGTCTAGAAGTAAGACTTAGTAGAGCTGAATCAAGCTGCGTAAACTTCTGTCAGTATATTCAAAGTAACTGTAAATAGTGTACATACAACGACTGCTATACTCATATAAAACAGCAGTAATATCCGGGGAAGTAACATCTTTCATTCCGGTGAGTTCCAGGACCACCCAGCAATTCAGACTCCCTATCTAGTAACCACTCGGCTAGTAAATGACACCAGAAGCACTGTCAACCTGCCAGACCATCTCACAGGACAGGTAAGGTCACGACAATACAAAAAAGGAGAATAAATCTTTACGGTCACCTTCTCAGAATGAACTGTAACAGATTGACCAAACAAATCTTTGATATCTTCCGTAACCGCAAAACAAAACCCACATGGTTTAGAGAAACTGAAAAAGACCCAGTAGAATAATTAAAAATTACAGGAAATTCGCCACTCAATCGAAAAGCTAATAAAATTAAGTTACTAAGGACAAAAATATAAAGTTCCAGAACAAATCTACACTAAAATACAAACCCCATCATCTCAAAGGAAGAAGAGAGGTAAAGAAGATCAGAAAGAATTAAGAGATACTGGGCACAAAGGAAAGAACAACACCCAGAGAAATGCTTGTTTCAACGTACCGCAAACAGGGTGAAACGAAAGTGTAATAGGCAAATATTAATAATCGCTACATATTATTTCCCATTTTACAGGACCGGAGACAGGGTGAGGAGTTACATTTCAAGGGGGCTGACGGTGGGATTTGAACCATTGCAACTGCACGTTAACGCGTTCAACAATGACAATAATATATCTAATAGTATTTTGAACAGTCTGAATGGTTGAAAGTATTTTGTATTTTAAGCCGTTATAAGTCAGTGGTCTATATATTAACCACCTATTATAAGGACGATTTCTGTTGTCAATGATGCTGATGGTTGAATCTTTCAGCCATTGACCAACAGTTTGACTTTTGGAAGTGTGAGTATTAGCCTACTGACAACCAAATATTATCTCTTTATCTCCTTGACCTTAAAAGTACATGAAATATTTTTTTCAAATAAAAACGGATAAGCCTAATAATAAAGAAGTTTAAAAAATGGTAGGCCTATTTAAATTATGCTTAAAAATAAATAAGCTTATAAAAATTAAAATATAATACTTTTATACTCTAAATTTTAGAATATTAAAACGTTAAAGAATTTTAAAAATAAAAATTAATAATTAAAATTAGGATGAAACAATTAAAATTATGAAGTAAAAAAATGATAATAAAATTAGAATTAAGAATAAATAAGCTTCTAAAAATTAAAATTCTATTCCTTTATCATCTTAATTTTAAGAACATAAAAATGCTAATGAAAACTAAAATTAAAATAAAACAAAGAAGAAAAGAAAACAAACATTAAAAATAATAATAATTAATATTACCTACGCTAGGGTGAAACAATTAAAAATAAATTAAAATAAATATAAACAAAAGATGTTCAGTAATACCATGACGAATATAAGGAACTAGTGTTAGGACTCCGCTATTATAGAACGGTAGTTTGTGGTCCCGCCGCTTCAAGCACTGCAAGCGATTATGTCCAACACGTGTCCTGTTGTTCCGTTGAACTGGGTCATAGAAAAGTGCGGGGTTAGCTACTGTGTGAGATATTTGTGTGAATTAAATTGAATTTTCTTTGCTTTCAGTTCTTAAATTCAGTTCATTGTGTCTTGTGTACATCAGCGTTTTATGTTTTGTGTAGGCCTACTTCAACAATATTTCTTTGTTAATATTACTGTTTTGTGCCATCATCATTCCGAGTCCAGCATCCAAGCAAGCTGCACGCCACTGCTCCAAGCTCCGTCTTCTAACGCCAATTGATGAAATTGATGATCCTCCAGCCTTGCCAGCCTTTCTACCAAGCCTAGTCCTCACTATCGCCACGTCTTCGATATTTCAAGCCATTCCACTACGTTCCTATAGGCTTAATTTGCATATTATTTGGTAACAGTGCAGATTAAGTCACTCCTCTACCATTCAAATATCCAACACCTTACCCACCCTATAACTATCCTAGTCAAGCAACTCCTGTCTCCCTCGAGTTTTAATACGAGTTTAACCCGTCCCCTCACCTTACCAAGCAGCCATTAATTAATTATTTAATGAATTCAATAATTAATTATTAAATTCATTATTTCAAGTAACTTCAAATTTCATCAGCGCACTCAACGTCACAGCTCCAACTGTATTTAAAATGGATAACTTTGAGTGACTGGTAAATTTGTTTTTCTCTTTCCTTATTCTCTGGTCGACCAAGGTATATGACCACTATCTCTCATCACCTCTTACTCATTACACGCTCTTATACACTCACGAACAAAACATGTCACGCACTGACACTAAACCTCGCACATTAACGTACTAGGGCATAACATTCCTGATAACTCAGGACCCTGATGACCCTAAAAGCCCAAATTATACCCCTGTCAATCCAAAAACACTAATTCCGAATGGGCCTACCCAAAAACGAGATGGTGCACTTGTTCCACTTAAACCAGCTTCCCCAAAATCAGATTCCTCACTCTCTAGCTCACCTCCTCCCTCACCCGGCCACGTCTCATTCCCGACATTTGGTTTCGAGAAAGAGCTGTGGTACGCTTCACTCAATGGCAGTAACCTTCAGACCACGATGGTCCTTATCCACCCACCTATTGGTATTAGCCTTTGTAAATCGGTCAGACAAGCAGTAATAATGCGCTCAATCCCATAGCCCAATTTATTTCCCTCATTGAGGAATTAGGTAATCACCTCATAAGCATCACTCCCTCTGAGGGTAGCCATCTCAACTCTGTCACTAGTGAAGAGCCGCTCTGCCATTCCCCCATTTCCATTAATTAGATTCAGACCCACAAATTCACCTTCTTTAGTTTCTCAATCTGAGGAAACTAAATTGCCACAACAAGAAACAACAAAAGTAACAGTCTGTATAGCCTACTCCAGGAATCTGTGCTTTCCGTAACATGTAATGGAGACCGTAGTACATATTTCCGAGAATTATATTTTCCATTGTGCCCTGCCGTTTTATTTTAATTGTAATCGCTTATTACTTTTTAAAAGAGTATCAGTTACAAAGAAATTCGTTTCCGTCGGCATTATCCCTAAGACCAGCTCACAGATTACCTACTACTGGACCAGCTGACCGGCAGCGTGGAACTTGCTCACTCTAGCGCTGCCGGGCGGGGCACGCTTGAACTTGAAGAGTCCTCTCACTTTCTCTTTCATTCGTCATGGTAATACCGTACTCTGACCTATAAAGGGTAAAATACTATTTTGTGTTTTTCGGAAATCCATATGTGTAGGCCTGCTGGTATCTTGTAAATACGATACTTTTTTGTGAGAACTGTTTATTTTGTAGGTAATATACTTTTTGGGAGTATTTTCCCCAACTCTGTGAAGCCAAAACTAGCGTGTAACTTTTAATTGAGGTAGGATAATAGCAGGAAGCGGCCGTGGCCTACGGTTAGGTACTATCCCAGCATTGGCATTGAGTTGGAGTGGGAAACGACGGATGGATGAGTTCTGCCTCACTATCCCTCGGATCCAAATTTAATGTCTTGTGGCAGAGCCGGGAATTGAACCCGGGCCTTCGTGGTGACATCCAAAAGCTAGCCACTAGCCTACAGAACGAGGCAGTCAGGTACCAACTTTCTAGTTTGATGATCAGTTTACCGGTACGGTATCTATTTTTCTGGGTACCGGTATGGCTGGGCATTATATATTCCATCTTCCAAATCCCTGTTCCTTAAGGGGAATTAGGAAGAGGTCTAGGTAATTGGGGCATAAGTGTTTAAGTGGCAGTTTCCGGGAAAGAAGATGCCAAATAAGGGATAAAGGTTTAATGTGGTCTTCAAGTGGCATAGAGGGGGGGGGGGGGGGGGTTAGTTACAATAAAAATCAACAGTTCAGGAGATCACCGCATATTCATACCTGTTTAGTGAGAATAAATGGTTTAAAATGCACAAGTGGTTTTATCCGAGTTTGCTACATAATTACTTACCACGTGGGATAAACTACATGCGTTGGCTTCTCTGTGAAATTAACCAGTATAAGGAAGGAATTATAATTCTCTCTTTTCACCCAAATTACTGTAGATGAAAAATCACTGCTGAAGAGGGACAAGGTTAAATTGAGAGAATCACCTTGTCGAAGATCATCCAGGCTCCCAACACGACAACCAATATCGTCAGAAAGTGTCAAGGAGGGAGTGTGTAGGCCTATTGGATAGATTTATGATTGAGATGAATGGAGGTTTACTTTAGGTTATGAATGGAATATGTATTTATTTCATTACGTTTTGTAATACGTCACCGGGGCATAAGCAGATACTTATATCAGATTAGTGTTAGAAATACAGTAGGCCTACGTCACTAGATTTACCGTTTTCAAACACCGTGCCTAGGCTATTTATTAAAACTACAGGAGAGGAGACCGAGCCGTCGTAACATTCAACAAGGTATATTACTGAAAATATAGTATTTATGATTGACAAACCTTTCTCGGAGATGTTGGGAGTCGTTTTACTTTCTCAATTGCCACTGCTGCACCGGAATAATTCCTTTTAATTGATTATTTACGAAAATAATGCTTTTAGCATTGTCTTCATTTCACTATGGACGCCATCTTGGACACTACGTCATACGTCATGTGACACCCGAGAAACGAACATCTGAGTACGTTACCAACATGTCAAATACAAAATTCACCATATGACACGTAAAGTTTGAAATTGTTACAAATTTCCACTAAGTTAAGCACTGTCTTGCGGAAAATTACTGCTAGTACCACAAGCAAGGGGGTCTGGGGCGTAAGCCCCAGGTTAGGTTTGTTTTTGTATGTAAAACATTAATAAGATAGAATTTATGTCCGCTACTAGGTTAGGTACTGCCTGGTCGAAAATTACTGCTAGTACCACAAGCAAGGGGGTCTGGGGCGTAAGCCCCAGGTTAGGTCTGTTTTTGTATGTAAAACATCATAAATACATAATTTTTCATTACATTACTTTATCGATGCTCTTTTGTTTACTCGTTCTATACCCGATGTGAAATAGTACCAAATGCGTGGGGTTGGCATTCCGGAATTAGTGAGCAACATGGCGCCGAAAGACTTCATTTCTGCTATATAAGTCGTGTATCTATTTGGGACGGTTGGGTGGGTTTATGGCAGCGGACGAGTCAACATCTATTATATTAACGTCTCCGGATACCATTACTAAAGGTACTTTGGCAAATTTCATTTCCTAAAATTGTTTATACCTTTGGTCTCCTCTCCTGTAGTAGTGATGGTCATTTCTGCTGTTTTGGGAAAACGCCAACGAACTGTTCGTTTGTTGAAAACAACTGTTCTCCCAAACAGTTTGAAAACAACAGGT
This sequence comes from Meconema thalassinum, assembly GCA_946902985.2. Classification (NCBI taxonomy): domain Eukaryota; kingdom Metazoa; phylum Arthropoda; class Insecta; order Orthoptera; family Tettigoniidae; genus Meconema; species Meconema thalassinum. The sequence goes on from OX336397.1 coordinate 123,663,085, forward strand.
TATAAAATTCGTTCACAAGACAGTACGGCAGAAGCTGATTAACCAACGCAGTAATGTTTTCGCAAACTGTTTGAAGACAACAGGTCATTCGTTGACACTTCATAACGGGACTCGGTGATAGACGAGTGAGTCACACGCACAAGAGCTGTGAGATAGGAAATATATTTCTCCACCTTTCACTGTAACTTGATTCGTTGCGTAATATCTACACAGTAGACACTGAGGCTGGCTGCGTGGCTCAGGGGTAACGTTGTCGCTTGCTCCCCAGGTAGCAGGATCGAATCCTGGCGCAGCCAATTGGCGTTTGAGGGTGCACAAATGCGAGGGAGCCTTGTCAGTAGATTTACTGGCACGTTAAAGATCCCATTTGGGTCAAAATTCCGGCACCCCGGCGTCTCTAAAAGCCAGAGTAGTTAAAAGGGACGTAAAAATAACATTATTATTATTATTAGACACTGACAGTCAACACAAGCTGATGGCCGACAAAATACTTGTATAAAGGCTACACGGGTAGAACGGGAAGATGAGTGAGACTCCACTCTTAGGCAAAGTCAATGCAATCAAATTAGTTATTGTTGTTTTAAGGGGAGGAACTACGAGGTCATCTGCCCCTCTCAACACATATTAAAGTATACAAAAATGTACACGGGGCTACATGACCGCGTTGCCGCAGCCAGGAATTAATTTAAATTCTCACATGAAACTTGGAATTAAATACATTTCTCAGAATGCTAGAGGTGTCTCTGAGACACCACGCGACCTTCTATGCATGGGCGCCCACAGGCTTTTTTTTTCCAGGGGGGAGAGTGATATTTTTAATTTAATTACCTAGCTGTCACTAGGTCGACCCCCGCAATTTTCGTTTAATTTCGTACTTGCTTCGTGATATTCGTTATTTGGCTGCTCTGAAACCGTTGGGTACATTATCTTTGACATGAATGGGAAGAATAGTTGTTTTCTTTTAGTTCAGAGTTTTTGTCCTTAGAAGTTCGCTTTTCTTTGTGAATCATCGTCATAATGTTCATTTCTTTAGTGGTATCACCATGTATCGACAAAAATAAAATTCAAGCAGTTCATTAAAATGGTAATGTTAAATGTTAATCCAGTTCGCCGATTTTCTAAATAACTGCAGATATTTTCAAATAATTCCAAATTACTCTAAGTTAAATAAAATTGTGGAATTATGAGTTAACTATCAGTAACTTCAATTTTTGTAATAGGGGCCTTGTGGCGCAGCGGTCAAGCTGTTGGCCTCTCGCCAACAAGCATTCCCGGTCAATGCATGTGAGATTTTCGAAGTGAAATGCCATGTCCTGTGGTTCGGATTCTACGTAAAAAGGCGGTCCCGTGGCTCATTATCACAAGATTCACGGTCACGTTAAACTACAATCTTTCTTCCTTCAATTTATGTAATAAACTGGTGTGAAAATTAAGAATGTAAATATTCTCGGTAATCCACCCCCTACCTCTCCCCAACCCCCGAACCCCTGCGGGCGGGTGCCCATGCTACTATGCGAGAGCTTTGGGGAGATTTAAGAACACAGCCAACAGCTCGCAAACAGCAATAAGCGAAAACGTTGAAGAAGAACAGTTTGGCTAAGAACTGCTTTTCCCAACAGCTCTTGTATCCTGGCTGCTAATAATAATACGGGACAAACAGTTGATTTGACAGAGAGGGGATGGGAGTGGTTAACTGTCGAATAATGACGACCTCAGCCGAATAGCTCCGGCGAAGCTATTCATTCAAGGTTACAGCAGTGCCAGTGAGTAGCCAGTAGCAAACAGTGCAAGACAAACAGCGGATTCGTTCCAACCAATCGTAATAAGACTGAAGGAAAACTGTTTGGTGTAACATTAAAAAACAGTTCGTTCGTTTTTCATCGGACAACTGTTTTCTCCAAACAGTTGGGCGTTTTTCTGTCCATCACTATCCTGTAGCGCTACCGGCTATTTATCATCAGTGGGGCGAGGTTGCTGGCAGTATTCTCACCGAGTAAGTGTCTTCCATGTACATCGCGGCAAAATATTAAGATCTGAGAATTTTGAGTTCCACGTAGGGATATTTGAGGTACTCTTTACAGACGTGACGAAATTAAATAATGGAGATGATTCTTTCAACCGAGTTCTGCTTGGACATGTTCGTGCCCTGTGTAGATAAATTTACAATATTTTATTTTCGAGGATACACAGCATTAAATGAGTAACTAGAAATTATGACGGCGGTTATACACGTTACCCAGTGATGGTAGGACTACTTATAATTTGGTAACCATAATTACATTTTTCAATCACTTCTGTTCAATTTGTTGCAAAGAGGGAGATATGTTGTGTTTGGTTCGAAGTGGGTTTCTTGTAATCCGATGCGGAAGTACTAGCTTGTAATTTCTGAAATTCATTGTATCCAGTTACTGCCAATTTCTTAGTACTCGTGTGTAACTTAATAAGTTAACTTTCACATTGATTGCTTTGTTATGTACTTAAGTGGAATTAATTCCACCTGCCCCATCGTATTGCGCTGAGGTTTGTGTGCAACCTATTTAGGAATAAATAAGCCAATAAAGGACGCTCCATTTCAGTGGCTTCTACCTGTAATTTATCATTCAATTACTATGATAGACATTTATATTTTATCCGATATTATACTCTAACTTATATCTTTTAAACTTGAACGTCATGGCCGAATAAGTTTTTCCGTTAACCTCTTCTTTTCAGTGTGCACCAGGAGGTTTATATTCTCATTACTAGTAGCCTTACTTGAATACCGTACTGAAATTACCTCATTTGATGTGTTATACACGATTATTCACCTAAGATGATACGGTACACGGAAATAACTTCTAAACCCTTATAGATATCGGTATTCTATTTTCATATTCGTAAATAATACCCAAGGGCTTGGAAAATAATGTGCTACTTATTCTCATGGGGTGAGTAATAACCGACGTATTGATAGTCTACTAACACCCTAATTTTAAAAGGGACGGCCCAAATTCATACAGCCGATCTAAAAGTTTAACTGAGTACAAGTTAAAATATCTAAGTATTTTCACAATTGGGCAGTTAGTTTTTGATATATCAATAAGAACAGCATGCGCAGTTGTGCATTCCACATCAGACAACGTGCAGTCGTGCAAAGACATATTGGTTTCTGGGTGTGATTCTAGCCACAGAACGAATACCAGGCATGTAAGCATATCGTTCACATGTGGTGGGTATGCAAAATGTGTATGACAGGCGAATGCCTGACAGGACAGTGAGAGGGGGGGGGGGGGTTGAAAGGAATAAAATAATTACTACGACTTCAAAGGAACAAAACGAACCTATAATTGTCACTGGTTTGAGTGTACAGTACCTACTACTGTATGAATTGAGAAATAAACACAACACAGGACACCTGAAGAGCCCCTTCTAAAAAAGCAAATTAATAATGTCCTAGGTTGACTTATGTGGAATGGTCCCAAGGGCGTGGACACGGGAACATAACAACATCTCGTCGGTGTAATTGGTATGAACCCAGGAACCTGCTTGCGCGTCAATATGTCCTTGCCCGATTGCACGCTCTCTGATGCAGCATGCTGTTCTTATTTGTATCTCAAAAAGTAACTGTTCAATTTTGTAAATACTTATATATTTGAACTTGTACGCAGTTGAACCAGCTGTATGAATTTGTGCTCTTCCATTTGAGAATATTGATTTAGTGTCAATATCTCGGTTATTGCTCACCCCATGAGCGTAAGTAGCACATTATTTAGCAAGCCCCTGGGTATGATTTACGAATATGAAAACAGAGTACCGATATCTTGAATGGTTTAGGTGTTATTTCCGTGTATCATCTTATGTGAATAACCCTGTATATGATAATGATTTGGCGACCTCTTATAAATCTAAAGCGCACTTTGTGTGTTCTAGTTTGCTGAATATTATGGAGCAACAACCATTCATTAAGAGTGAGCCAGAATGGCTGCCTCAAACTGATGAATTACCTAATATTGTAAGTTGTATTTATTATGTTTATCATGCAACATAACAATCTCAGTGATGTGCATAACAAGCAAGGTTTTTTGACTTAATACTTGCTATCAATTAGTATGCTGACCAAAATATCATCATATTTTATTGTTACACGTAACTTAGTACAGTTATTCTGTCTGTGTGTTTGACGTTGGCTCATACTTGTATAATACTTTCCAGGAATCGATTGACCTGTTGCCCTCTTATAATCTGCTGGATGATTCTGGTGATATATATGAAGATAAAAGTGGGGTAGTGAAATTTGAACATCAAGTACAGGTGATTATAGGTTTTATATTTCCTCCCTTATATATGGTTCTTATTGTGGTGTTTGAAGCCATATTTTCAGTGTTGCCTTAGTAAACAAGAGTCGGTCAACACATTCGTGTTGACCGACTGAAAAGCACTAAACTCTTATATGGTTCTTATTTAAGCAGTCAGTAGTTGCTGATGTGTTCATAATGCAGGTTCACTCTGTTGCCATCCAGAGCCCATTGTATGTGAAGTCTACACCATAAGCTGTGCTTACAGTAGCTAATTTATTGGTAATGCAGGTTCACTGTTCATCATCATCATTGTTGACCACCTCCAGTTTCCCGGGTGTGGTTCACTCATTTGGCATATTTGTCGGAGGATAAAACACTGATTTAGTGATAATCTTTGACATCAAAACTTCAACAATTTAAATCTCTAGCAGTAAAAAGAAACTTGTTAAACTCTTTCACATCTAAGGTGTATTTTTATAAAAATCAAACGAGGGAGAGCTAGCCATGCCTGTCACTATGATGTAGGTCCTCCTTCCACCTTGATGCCTCCCTCTCCAGTTAGCTGTGGCTGTCAATATATTGATGGTCCACTGTTGACTTATCCTTCATCTTCATGATAGTCTCTATTGTTGCATAAATGTAATGGTGAGGAGTTCTTGGTGTTTGTAGGAACGTTGAACGAAGGAGAAAGAGTGCTTTTTTTTTTCACTGGCACGAAGTCACCGTCGAAAATACCGCAGAGATGGTCTATGGCGTTGTTTCTCAGCCTTTTAGGACCACGGTTGTCAATTTCATTCTCAAAAGTTCTTAAGCTGTTGTCTATAAAAATATTGTTATTCACTTCCCTGTTTATTAACACATTGTGTAATCATCTTGATAACGGCAAGGGCTCATGCATTATTCATTACAAGTGGATTTATATAACATGAGATTTCAAGTAGCTGCCACTGTACATACAAATAAGCCCCTATTTGTTATTCATTCCGTTAAATTACACCCTAAGTTAAGTTTCACTGAGATCAAAATTGGTTTTAAATTGCCAACAAGACTTCTAACAAAAAATTTACCAAGTTTCTTGTCCTTATTAACGTTATCATACTAATTTATAACAAGAAGTTCCATGACGAACTAAAGAGCCAACTTTTCTTAAAATTTAAGATTCATGCCAATGATTAATCTATATGGATCTATCTAGAATAATGACGAAAAGGAGTTGGTAATATCGACATTTCTAATTAGTTCGAAATACTGTATACCTGGCATAATGTAGCCTAATAGAGAACTACAGTTGGCAGCCCTGGTGACTGAATATATCCTTAGTTCCATCTCTTAATTTACAGAATACAAAATTTGGTTAAAGTCCAATGGATAGCATGGACGTTACATGCAGTTAAACATTGGATCTAACAGCGTGCATAAAATCATGTTGGCAACAATGACATACATGTATTGGTCAGAAATAATCTGAAATAACATGATCTATTGTTGTGTCAATTTTGAATGATATCCATTAGTTAGTAAGGAAGTTACATGCATTTTAAAATTGGACCTATCAGCAGGCATAGAATCATGTTGGCAGCATTGGCATAGGCCTATATTAGTTACTCCAAATTAATCTAGAATGCCAGGTACTATGCGTGTGCAATGTTTAGAGCTATTGGCTTGCATACTTTCTGATATATTGATATTAGGTAAACAAAAATAGAGACAGTATTTATTAGCAGTTGGCAGCCCTGGTTACTCTTAAGAATCGGCATAGTCATATCTGTTTTCGTACACATAGCAGACACGAAATTAGGTTGAAATCCAAATGATAGTATAGAAGTTACATGTATTTAAAGTTGGACCTCTCAGGAGGCTTAGAATCATGTTGGTAGCACTGACGTATATAAGTTACTCCAATTAATTACAGAATGTCAGGTACTATACGTGTGCATAGTTTAAAGCTGTCGGCTTGCATACTTTCTGATATATGGGTATTTGAATTTTAAAAAATGAGAGCATTTATTAATAGTTGGCAGCCCTGGTGGCTCTTAAGAATACGTTCAGTCATATCTGTTTAAGTACACATAGCACATACGAAATTTGGTCGAAATCCAATTGATAGTGTAGAAGTTAAATGCATTTAAAATTTGGACCTATCAGCAGGCTTATAATCATTTTGGCATCACTGCCATGTATGGCCTCCTGGAAATTAAACTGCAATATTATTATGTATACGTGTGCCAATTTTGAAATAGCTCCCATTCATACCTTCCAAGATATCCAAGATGGAGCTCAAATTTCAATTGCGATTTTTCAGCAGTTGGTAGCACTTACATCATTTTCTAATATGGCCGTGAGATATTCAGGTACAGATCTTTACTCCTACCAAATTTTGTTTCGATTGCTGGAGCCGTTTAGGAGTTGATAGGGAGGGGCACACACGCACACAGCCAGCCAGACAGACAGAAGGACAGACACACATTTGCCCGATCTCATAAGTCTACTTTTTCCTCATTTTTGCAAAATGTGAAAAGTAGGCAAAAAATGAGATGGTGTTTGTCGTCCTGTCTGTCTGTCGTCCTGTCTGTTACTTAATCACGCAAGAACCACAGTTCCGATTTAAATGAAATTTGGCATGGATGTAGCTGATTTACCAGAGTTACACATAGGCTACTTTTGATTTCGATATTTTGCACTATTTAAAAATGGCGACCATTTTAGTGACGTCACCACACCCTTTGGTTTCAAAATTTCATATTTCCATTTCAAATAAAAAGAGGACGTTAAGAAATAGCAAACTTTGGTGGCACATACCATCTTTAAAATTTAATTTCCTATCCGAAATGTCCTTATCACCTTTCGTGTATCTCCAACGGTTAGCGAGTAAAACCCACATTTGTGACGTCACTACACCCTTTGGTTTCAACATTTCATATTTTCATTTCAAATAAAAAGAGAACGCTAAGATATAGCAATCTTTTAATGGCATACACGAGCTTGAACATTAAATTTTCTATCCGAAAGGTCCTTATCACTTTTCGTGTATCTCCAACGGTTAGCGAGTAAAACCTAAATTTGTGCAATAAAGCACGGTCAACACCGAGCGGTGCAAGTAGTTCCGTGAAGAACTATACAGCCTATTTTCATATATCCTACTCATATTAATTGCCTCTATCAACATACATAATTTCAGTTTGATTGCTGTGTTAGATTCGTAGATACTGAGAACCGACTAAATATTGCAGATGGTAACCAGGTTGGATTATTATGTATGTACTATTACATTAAGATTATTGTGTACGTGTGATTTTCCGACTTCAATCGCATGATTCGGACACAAGAAGTAAAGACGAGATTATAAAATTTCGCACAGCTTTCATCTTGTGGTTATGAAAACAATTAAAATAAATTAGATACCAGTGGATTAACATTTGTATAAGCATTATCGTGCAAAGTTTCACTGCACTCAGATGGTTAAATCGCGAGAAATGTCCATTTAAATATTTATACTTCGCGTCGCCGCCATGTTGGATTAGTGCTCTCCAGGTTATTGAAAGTCATATAGGTGATCTTATGTTCATAGAGGCTATGAACATAAAAAAATCAGTTTGATTGCTGGAAATGATTCTTATATATTGAGAACCGTCAAAATATTTCGGATGCTCGCCATTTTGGATTTTTATATGTATAGGCCATAGAGTTATGAACCATTAAAGGAAAATTATTGCGTAGCTTCATTATTCAAACTTTCACTTCGATCGCATAATTACGACACAAGAATAAAAACTTAATATTAAAATTTCGCACAGCCGCCATCTTCAGTTTATGTAAACAATCGAACTAAATTAGATGTCAGTGAATGACAATATGTATAATCATTTACTGCACCAAATTTCAATGCACTCATATGATTAAATTACGAGAAAAATGTATTAGAATGTTTCAACTTCGCTTGGCCGCCATGTTCGTTTGGTAGTATACAGGTTTTTGAAAGGTACACAGATAAACTTATAGCTGTGCTCTTTATCACCGTACAAAATTTCAGGTTGATATCATAAATAGTTTCGGAGATATTGAATGCCTCTGAAATATTTCGCACAGCCGCCATTTTGAGGTTATGTAAACAATTGAACGAAGTTAGATGTCGGTGCATTACAATGTATCTAAACATATACTGTGCCATGTTTCATTGCGTTTTGTTGGTTAAATCGCGAGAAACGTCCATTTAAAAGTTGCAACTTCTCTTGGCCGCCATGTTGGTTTTGTAGTTACCAGGTTTTCAAAGGTCACATAGGTGAATTTCTAGTAGTTCCCTTTATCGCCATACAAAATTCCAGGGTGATATCTGTAATAGTTTCGGAGATATTGAATGCTGGTGAAATATTTCGCACAGCCGCCATGTTGGATTGGTGAGACCTAACAAAATTTGAAGGGCACGGTCGGGGTCGCCCGGAATAGAGCTATGAACTTACCGAGTTTCATTGAAATCTCTCCAGCCGTTTAGATTTTATTAGGAGAGGGGGGGGGGGGGGGGACACACACACACGGACAAAAGGTGATCTCATAAGCCAATTTTTTTCAAAATTGAAAATAGGCTAAAAATGAAAGTTTGCCTGTTTTTTCTGAATTTCTACGGAAATTTGAGTTATTTACGCGTTTCAGACTGTTTTATGATGGATGCGCGCGAAATATTTTTTTTGTCTGTCTGTTTGTTTGTTTGTCTGTGGACAAATTTGTTCCCTTTTAACTCGAGAACGGCTGGGTGTATCAACGTAAAATTTGGTACAGATATCCATCAGCGGCACGACACTAATCATTGATGTAACTATTCTCCGTACCTCTCACAAAACGGGGCCTACCCCCCTTAAAATACATGCTGAAATGGGGCGTAGATGGACGTGACAATGCTCATTTTCAGCCCCTCAATGTGAAAGACAAAACTCGGAGGCCCTAAAGGGTCCATGAAAACCACAATTTAAGGCCCTAAAATCAACAGTTTTTGAGATATTCCCAGAAAATTAATTTCATTTAATAAACTAATGAACGAATGCAAGCCGGTAACCATGGCAACAGATTCTCAGAGGTCTATCTATTGCAATTCCATTAATTACATTTGTGTGAAAGTTTGCAAACGGCTAGAAGGTTATCACGGAAACAAATTAAGCTGTAAATTTCAACATTACGTATAATGCGCTTAAGGGGGTCAAGAGGTACTCTAGAATTTTTTCACGCGATTTACACCTGCGGGTGTGGTTTGGCAGGTCTATTATATTCCTATCCCTATATTATATTATTATATTAGTATTATATTATGGCGAACAACGACGAGAGAAAGCCCCTCGATGCCAGAAACAAAACTCGGGGGCCCTGAAGGGTCCTCAAAAACTACATTATAAGGCTCTAAAACCAACAGTTTCTGAAGTATTCCCAGAAAACTAATTTAAACTTAATTTAACAAACTAATGAAGGAATGCAAATCGGTAACCATGACAACATTATCTCAAGGGGTGGCATCCAACTTTCCATCTATTGCTGTAAGCAGCAATATCACTCCATTTATTATATTTCTATGATTTTTTTCAAATGGCTATTATGTTATCACGGAACCAACTTAGACTGTATAATTCATCAATGCAATTAAGGGGGTCAAGGGGTAACCTAGAATTTTTTCACGCAATTTTCACGTGCGACATATAGTACAGAAGGTCTATTACATCTCCAAACAGCAACATCATTTTCAAAAATTCCTGAATTGAATCAGTATATTTTGCGGCTTTTAGGAATTTGGGCCAATTGAGGCTAAAGAACCTGAATTTTCATGCACCACAAGCCTGTATAATTTATGAAAGGGGTCTTCCTGTGTATGGAGACCTAACACAACGTAGAGGGTCAGTTTTTATGTGGCGTGTATTGCGTTCCATCTAAAAGGCTTTCTATTGTATTTCACGTCATGAAGTTCACGTTAGTTGTATTTAGTTTGAGAACACATTTTAACTCATCATTTATTTTTATTTATTTATTGTCGACATACGGGTTCATCGTAAGGATGATTTTGTTTGATACTGTGTGGTAGATATACCCATATTTGGATATCTGGGTGATATGTTGTAGACAATAGAATTGTGTGTCCGTCTTTCTGTGTATCTTTAAGTACACCTATAACTCGTGTTCGGATGCTTGGTGCATCGTAAAATTAGGTATGGTATCCATGAGAGTCAATACACCAATCATTTATAAAATTCTTCACCGTACTTTTCATACATTAAAAAGTAGGATATAGGGTAAAACATCTCAAAATACATGCTAAAATAGGCGAAATATAAAAATTATCCTAGAAGGACAACCAGAGCATACGTTGCGCTTCTCAATGTCAGACACAAAATTCGGGAGTCTATATAGGGTGTCCGAAAACCTCATTTTAAGGCCCTTAAATTAACAGTGTGTGTGATATTCCCAGAAAACTAACTTTGTTCTGATTAACTTATGAAGGAATGACAAACCGCTAACAATTGCAACAGTACCTCAATTGATACTGTCTGGTGTTAACACCGAACACCGTTCGAAGAACGTGTACTTCTGCTAGTATGGTAACTAAAAGTAACTGCATCCACGCCGTGAAGTCGCAACACACACACTCAATTCTAGTGACAATATGCTGGGCCCACGTTTTGCGAGTGTATACTAACTGAAATGTTTTTGATAAAAACTGCACTTTAACTGTTAGCTTTTTTTTGCCATGTAGCCATGGACGAAGGAAAACTATGAATGCAGGGTTGAATTACCTTCAGGATGTTACTTGATTCCCTCATTCCTTCAGTGCAAGTTTATAAACCATTTGTAAGATACAATTCCACCTACGGAAAAGGAACACATATGTGAAACAAGTCATTCCTTTGCAGGACAATACAGACCATCGCACAGGTATTAAGATTGAGGAATCTTCTATTCCGGAGATAGTTCCATGCATCACAACAGCAGTATCATTTTCTGATCTGAAAGAGGTAAGTATCTTCATGCGTCGTTGCAAGACATCTCCTTATCACCTCATTGCATTTTAGGATTAAGAGTTGTATTCTCACAATTACGTTGATGACAAACGAAAGTGTTTGGCTGTTAATATCTACTCCAATCTCATTCTAAGCCTGTATTTCCTTTGCAAGCAGTGTGCTCCCGTACTCTAGCAGACACATAATGCTTGTAGTTACTAGCATGCTCTACAATAGACTTCCCATAGAGGCATTTCATCGACTCATTCTAACTTTTTTGATAATTAAAATATTAAATTGCAGCGAATTGTGGAGAAATGCCTTGTATAATATTCTGAAGATTGGTTGATTTATGCCTTCATTTTCAAAGGCTATGCTCGTATGGGCAGTCTAGTTGCTTATTACTCAATGGTATGTGTAAGTGTTGGACCGTAGGACCTGTAATGGTCTATAGCAGAGCTTTTGAAATTTTTACTCATGGCGACGCCCTATTTGCACACATAATTCTACATGACACCCATTTAATTATTTTAATTATAAACTTAGACTATTTTAACAAAGGAGATTAATTTTAAAGAAATTTAATTTCCCATAGTATAAATATGATTTTCGAAGTATAATAGGCTATATTAAATACCCTTTTTATAGATACAAAACTTGCACCTTGTTCCAATTCAATGACTGCTATGGGCTTGGCGATCATTACAAATCTGCTTTATATCAGGTCGGATGCAGGACAATTTCACAAGCATTTCCTCATCTAACATTCTCAAACTTCCACGTTTAACTGTTTTTGTATTAGACATAGCAGGAACGCACTTTCTCACGAATATGTCGTTGAAAACTGCAACAAAACAATGAGGGCACTTTTACTCAATTGAGGGAGATCTTTTAGAATAGAAACCCAGTAGTTGTCTAATTCTGACATTTGGTTCTTAAGTCTTAAAGCCTGGTTGTTTTAAGCTCCGCCAGTTCATTTTCTTCGATAAGTTGAAGTTCACAAGAGCTGGAGGGTGCAAAAGGAATTCTTTTCCATTCGTATTGTTTTATATTTAGTGTTGGAAAATATCCAACCAGCCTCTATTTCTGTTGCATTAAATGCTTATGAACCAGTGGTTGTATTTTGTCACTAATTGGACATTTAGATGTGAAAGGAAACTCTCAAAATTGCTGTAATTTATTTTTATCAACCATACACTGACTTTTACCCTTAAAGTGGCAATTTTTACTTAGCGGTAAGGAGATTTGAACTCTTATCAACATCTCGATCACGCGGCTAATAGGCCCAATGAGGGGAAGTAAGTTTAATATTTTCTCACATGTTCTTTATTCGTGTTCTACCCTGAGTTTATAAGTACGACGAATCTCACGACTCCCTTGATGGTAGCACGCGACACCCTGTTTGGAAAGCACTGGTCTATTGTATTGACATCTGTCCCTCTCTTATGGTCTCAGGGCTAAAATAATTAAAAATAAATGTTCATTTGACCTCAATCCTTTTAGACTAATTCTTCCATTACGGCACTGGTCTTAGCATTTTCATTTGCTCTAAGTTTACTTTGGTCTCTAAAGGTGTATTGTAAGTTTCAGAACTGGGATTTATAACCACTTATCTGTATAATTTTGATCTCTAGCTCTAGGATGTGAAGGACATTGGAAGGTCAATCAACGAATGTATCTTCACTTCAGCTATGCATTGCTGTACAATTACATGGGTTGTCATTTGTGCAAAGGTATAGGGTGATAACACTGAAATAAATTATTCCATCTTATCCCCAGGATGTAAAAGAAGAAAATCAGAATGAAGAAGCAGATGAAAGTGGAACTGACTTAAATGAGTAATTGTTAAACGTACAAACTACACGTTCTTTCGTTTACATTATACTTACCCACTTTGTAGGAATGTTTAGGCTTTTCCTGTTTTAAATGCGGGTGCTAAACTCTCAGCTTAAAAATGAATTCACGCATTTATTCATTAAAAATTAATTAAGCATTATTAATTCATTATTATTCAAGGCAAACTATAACATTCGTATAGAGAGACTCAATAATGCCACAAAGTTTAGAGCCAGTTTCATTTTGTCGCTAATGGTAAAACACTTAATTTCAGTTTACAAAATGACACTATATTACTTTCGCTCAGACGCAAATACTTATAAAATGGCAGTTGACAATTGGTTTATTTTATAAAGGACTAGCTAAAGTACCCGTGCTTCGCTACTGGTCATAAATAAATTGAAATGTGAAGGTGACAGTTAAAACAGGGGATAGGCGAGGTGCTGCGTGGAGGGAGAGTTAGGATGGAATATTTGTCCAGCTACACCGCTTGGCATTGACCGTGTTTTATTGCACAACATTATGTTTTACTAGCTAACAGTTGGAGATACATGAAAAGTGATAAGGGCCATTCTGATAGAAATTTAAATTTTTAACCTAGTATATGCCATCAAAAGTTCGCTATTTCCTGGCGTTCTCTTTTTATTTGAAATTGAAATATGAATGTTTGAAACCAAAAGGTGTAGAGACGTCACTTAAGTGGTCGCCATCTTTAAATAATGCAAGGATTGAAATCAAAAGTAGCCTATGTATTAACCAGGTAAATAAGCTACTTCCATGTAAAATTTCATGTAAATCGGACCAGTGGTTCTTTGGTGATCGAGTAATACACAGACACATACCATCTCATTTTTATATATCAGTATAGATGTAGTTTTTTGATGTACGAAAAACGTACGGTATTATTTACTTAGTAATTTGAAAGTACCAATGTTTAAGTACAAAAGGAGCCTGGTCATGGCTTCTAATGATTACTATGAGAATTATTGGTGACGGCAGTTACCTGTTGGTTTGCTACGGTACTGGTTCTGTTGAGGGCAGTGAAGGAGGTAATGTTCTGTACAAATCATTTACTCGTATAGTCATTTTTGACGTATTGAGTGTGCAGGGAGCTGCCGTAGTACCTCTAAACTGAACCCAACGTCTTAAGTAGAAAAGAGGACGTGTTCATCGCGTGGTTAATCATTTTAGGTTACTGTTTCATTTAGGTTGCTACAAATTATTCTGGTTCTGTTAGTCTTAGTCAAGTCTTATCACAGTTACTGTATTCCTGATTTGTAATACAAAAGGTAGCCGGTACAGGTTAACACTGTCAACAATTAAAATAATTAGGATTAATAAAACATAAACGACAACATATTACTAGTAGAACACACATTAACGGAGAGTATAACACTACAATACAATATATTGCGCGTGATACCTTCCGTCATAAGGTAAAGATTCAAAATCTCCCGTAATAGCAGCGGCATCAAGACCCAAAATGTCACATTTAGACGACCACGTGGATTAGCGGCTAACATTCTCGGCTGTAGCCTTAGAGGTCCGAGTTTGAATCCGGCTCTGCCAAGAAATTTTAATTCGGGTCTGAGAGCTGGAAGGGGGTACACTGCGCCTCCCATGGAAAAACTTGGAAGATGTTCTCCGTGGTTTCCCACTGCTACTCGAAGCAAATACCGGGATAGTTTCTAACTGAAGGGAACAGCAACCTCCTTTTTAATCCTCACCTGAATTACAAATACACACACTACTACAGCCATCACAGTAACACAGGTTATCAGAAAAAATTCATACACACTTAAGTTCATGGGGCTACATGGCCATGACGTCGCCAAGCCTCTAAATCAATTAGCAATAACAGAATCATTTAAGCTCATTTAATCTTAATAAGTTTCGTGATGATATCTATAGCCGTTGTTACGTTAGGCCGCGTGCAGGGTTAGCCGATGATTTTTTAATTAAATTTAATTCCCTACGTCGACTCCTGTTAATCAAAATTTTTAAAACAACGTATTCAGATTTTTTTCGGCGTTCAGATTCCTAATGTTCTTATTGTGGTTTGGATGGAAAATGGAGTCCCATGGCGTGGTGTTTACGTCTTGAGCTACTGTAGTAATGGAGAAAATGGAGTAGCATGGCCCCTTACAGAGACAGGTGGAAACCTGGTGATCACTTCTTGAGGTACTGTTACCGTTGAGAAAATTGAGTGGCATGGCCTCTTACCGAGATAGATGGAAACTTGGTGGACCCTTCTTATGCTACTGTTGCCATGGAGATGGCCGGCCGGCCTTGCCGTTCCTTCATAAGTTAATTTTCTGACTTTATTACCTTTTGCTCGAGTGCAAATAGGCCGAGATCAGAAGAATGAGAAAGACAATGGAAAATTCATGTAGCCAGTGTTTTCATCTGGGTCCTAAACTATGTGTATGCATAATTTGTTTGAGATTGGTGGTGTAGATTTGTATACGGAACAAATATACACACATACATACCCACATACAGACTTTCACTTTTATATATTAGATATGAGGGTGGAATGAGCCGCAGCTGTCTCGCTGACTCTCCTGTGGCTAACTGTACTGTTTACCATTTTGTTCATTCCATAAGTGGTTAGTTAATGTAAAATTACATTACCACCGCGGAGGATGAATTTTAAAAATGAACTCTATAAATGAGAGATTCGTGTACGTTTAAATCCAAGCAACTCAAGTCAATCACGTCATCAAAAAACATGTATACCAGGTGAAGCCATCATTTATTGGCATCCACTTAGAAACAAAATCACAACACATAGGCTGTCACTTCATTCAATGGCACAAAGATAAAAAGCAAGACTGAGAAAGGTTAATTTTAGAGGCTGCGTCATTTGTTTAAGAAAATAATAAATTACTTACCGTGTCGCCCACTTAACTCGCATTTATACACAACAATTGGCAATAGAGGCACAGGAATTATTTTGGAAATCCTGTTTAGATAGTGTAATCTAATTGGATTGCAAGTACAGGTAGATAATTTGTAAATACTGCTTCGGGGGAGGAGGATTATGCCAATGTGGTGAGAAGAGTGATCGTTCGCAATAAATTGTGCCAGTTAAAATGTGCGACGCTAGAGGGGAGGCATGCCGAGTGTTGGACGATAAGTGTGCGCTGTGTAGTGGTTCTTAAAGGGTTACCAGCTTCTGTACATTATAACAGACCACACTATACTGCATCTACTGAGTGCTAAGTCAATCAATCATCTCTACACACTCGGGGTGTCCCTAAATAGTAAGGTGTTCAATAGTGAAGTATGATAACACTTACATATTCCAACCAGGCTATTATAAAGTGAATTTATTAGTGTAACATGAACGAACAAACACATCGCTAGTTACTTGGTGTTCAGTTGCCCGTGCTCATAAGTACAGGGGTCCTATTCCAGGGGTAACTGAACCCGCAATACATCCAGGGGCAAGGCCGTGCGTACTCCCGAAGAAAAACGTGAGAGGGCTCAAAGGAAGGGGTTCCATCTCCTCTATGGGATAAGTCTATTCCCCCCTAAGATAAAAATTACCTCCACCCTCGGCGAAATTAAGGATTTTTTCCTGCGCTTGCGCACGTAAGTTTCTTCTGAAACGGCGGGCTTTCCAATTGTTATGGTAAATGACTCTATACCCCCTTCTCCACCCCCTACCACCTTTCCCCACAATCCCCACCCCCAGAATGCCCTAAAATTCCAAACAGATTTTTCCAAATTTAATTAGATTTAACACAAAATCCACCATTGCTTCCACGTACATTCGCCGAGCTCATCTCTGTTGACTTCCCTTGGTCAGTTTCTGTTCTGTTGCAGCTTATTTATTGATTTATTTAATATGAATCCATAACTATTTATTAATGATCGATTTATCGATTATTGACCAACTACAAAGTCATCGACTCGAGATTTCCGAAGATAGTAGATATCACCCAAACGCGTAATCGGAGAAAATCATGTGAGGGCTCAAACAAAAGATCACCTTCCCCGCTATCCATAGGACACGTCATTTCCAATATTTTTTAATGATGGACGTTTCCAAGGTTAGGTGAAGTTCGGAGTGATTTCCACTAAGTCATGTAACGTGACACCTAGCTGCGCTCGACAGGATAGCCCGAGCGGTCGATCCAACATGATTGGTTAATTTATATTTTATTTATTTATTTTATTTCTATTTATCTAGTATTTAATTTTTATTATTTAATTTTTATTTATTGAATACTAGCTGACCCGGCAGACTTCGTACTGCCTCAATCGATACATAAAAGACCTAAAATTTTGTATAAAACAAACTTAAAACAAACTAAAGTATTCCACAATTAATTTAAAAAAATGCTCGGTATGAATGAAGTTTTATTATTATTTTCGATTAATTTCACATGATGTTGCTTATTTACAAAACAGAGTTTTCCTGAAATACTGGCTATTTATAAGGTTTCAATTTGATATTGACAGACACACACAGTTACGATACAGTATGTTAATCAATTTAAAGCTTTCTGATAAACTATATTTTTTGTTTTGTTTTGTGGTGCGTAAATAAACAAAGATGACGGTTTTCTGACGCACGAACACGCGACGTATAATTGTCCATGCGCGAAACAGGGAAACCCAAGTTGATTCCGCAAACTTCCAACGACTGGACTTGTGATTTATTTATGGTCATCGCGAAGGCCAGACGTACTGGAAATTGTAAACGTTTAAAATCGAATGGTAAATCCGTTGGAATCATCGGTATACGCGGGATTAAGACATCCTCTCCTTTGTAGTTTCCTTTTATGATTGTTGCCTCAATGACGTTATTCATCACCTTTTTCACAGCCAGTCTTGTTCCATTGCACAGTCGAGGTTGATTGATGTTACGCAGCATGATGACAACTGATCCTACTTTTAACTGTAAATTGTGAGGTGGTAATCCAGGCAATTCCAGTGAATGTAAAAACTCCGTGGGATAGTTGACTACGTCATCCTGGTTCATAACGGTGTCGACTGATTTGAAGGAAAGCAACTGTCCCGGAAGAAAATTCTGAATGGTCGCATTGAGATCCTCGACATCTTTATTTTTTGCTACCAATATTGCTCGTTCGCCCAGCCAATTATGGTTATTGAACTGTTGCGCTATATCTGGGAAAACACGCTGAATAAGCTCCTCTTTTGAGTCTGTGATGTGACAGAAATCTGTGGGTAATGTGATGAATCCGGTCGAGGTGTCCACTGCGACTTTATTATTTCCAAGGTCTAACAACTGCTTCGCAAACACATTTGCAGTTTCATCTTGTTGCAAAAATACTCGCATGTTAGTTGTTAATTGGAGTGTCTTTACGTACCGCCACAAATTCGATGATTTTAGGCATGCGTTTAGTTCATCAGCAACAGTTGATCGGGGAATAACTGGAAGAGTCTGAAGAAAATCACCTGACAACAGAATAATGTCCCCACCAAAAATATTTTGGTTGTCACGAAGATCTTTCAACGTTCTGTCCAGTGCCTCCAGTGACCTCTTATGGGCCATTGTGCATTAATACCAAACAATCAATTATCATACCTGTAGGATCTTGGCCATTGCGCTATTTTTGGCGATGTTGCAAATTGGTGTTTCGTTTATTTGCATGTTTAATGATAATTTCAATGCAGAATGTGCAGATCGCCCGTCTTCTTGCAGAGTCGCAGCTATTCCAGATGAAGCCAACGCTAGAGCTACATCATTTCGCGATCTGATCCTTGCCAAAAGCAATGAAATTAAGAACGTTTTTCCGGTTCCTCCGGGAGCATCAAGGAAATAAATTCCACCAGATCCACTGTTCACAGCTTTTATCAAAATGTCGTACGCAATTCTTTGTTGTTGATTTAAGTGTGGAACATTTGTACGAACTGTTTCGGCCAATGCTTCAATGGCTTACTGTTGTTCTCTTTGCAACTCGTGGTTTAATGCATCGTGCATATGACGATTGGGTGCTGTCATTCCCAAACACGACAATACTTCATTTGCCATCAATAAACACATATCTTCTATCATGATCAATGTCTCATTGTAGTCATTTGTAGTGTAGGATTCAAAGTTTGACGGCGCACACGATGCAAAACATCCTCAGACATGTCATCTCTATACTTAACCCACAAATCTTTTGGATTCAAGGGTAAACATGTCGATATGATAATCGCAAACAATGTACGAATTTGATGCGGCGATGAATATATTACGGAATCCTTGAGCGTATCATCCCAGTGCGAATCGTTCTCGAGTAAATGTAATAGTTGACATGCCTCACGGTAAGTCGCACACAGCTGTCCTTTAACTGTTCTCAGTTGTTTAAACGATATCGGACCACGAACATTCACCATCAACAACCGCAAATAATAACATTCATCGTTATTTGGATTACTGTGTAGATGCGACCCAGAGCGTCTGAATCAAATACATTTGGATGTCCTTCAACTGATGTTCCTTGTTTTCGACGCTGAAACGATTTCGATGATGCATTCCATGTGTAATGGCGTGGCATGTCAGCATACAGCAAAGTGCGAGCAAAATTATCGGTTTGACAGACTGTGAAGAAACTTGTTAATGTTGTCGACAGTGGACGTGCCACTCTGTCTGCCGCGTTCGATTCATTAAAATAAACTCGTTGACCATTTTCTAAATGGACTGCCAAATGGACTGCTGTAGGGTGTCTTTCATGGATCGCAAATGAAAAGATACGCCAAATCGCTTCGTTGCTACTTACATAGCGACCTATTTGGTACTGTGATACTTCGTCATTTGCATTGGTTACAGCGAAGACGGCCTTTGTTAACATATTTACATATGTACTTAATCGACTTCACAGAGTTACAATATTCCACATTGATGTGAGTCTCAAAAGCTTTGGACAATATTGGCGAGTATGGTACAATCCAACGATTGTCTACACCAACATTTTGTCCTCTTACCTTCACAACTACCGATCGCCCATTGTCCGCAACTGATCGCTGACGATACAATGGGTATCCATCATTTCCCGTTATGGTTTCAGCAATCAGGTCTCTTGGGTATTGCTTGGAACACTTGCCGTCGACCATACAGGGTGAATTGTAGTTGAAAACTCCGCAAGGTCCATGTATCATGTGTTTGGTAACTACTGCATGCAATTTTGGGTCAACTGTTTCATCAGGAATTTCAGCTGAAATTATGGAATCAATCTCATCTGGTCTTATTTTGTCCACTAACCAGACTAAAATGTGCGCATGTGGCAGACCACGCTTTTGCCATTCTACAGAGTACATCCAACAACGGACTTGGCCATACACGCGATGCTTTATGAAGAAATTCATGAGAGATTTTAATTTTTGTTTAAAAACTCTGGCAGTGATGTCTTGTCTATCAACTGGTGTTTGGCTATGTAGCAATTCCCTCTTGATTTCGGTACATTGTGGGTTACAGGTGAATGTAACAAATAAGTCTGGGCGGCCATAATGCCTAACATATGACCTAGCATCCTGAGCATATTCGTGCATGTGGCGCAGGCTTCCTATGTAAGTAGCTGGCAAAATTGTCATTCTTCCCACATTATTCACATTGCCATGTATTCCTCTGATCGAAACTGTCGTTGTTTCAAACGGATGTATGTCAATCGTTCAGTCTCAATTTTGACATACTTGTCAACGGCAAACTGATGAAAAAGTCGTCGACACATCAAAATATGATTTACTTCACCTTCACGGATCATGAGTCTGTATGAATAGAAATTCATAGCAGTAACTTTTTTGTTGGTTTCAGCACCTGCAATCAAAAATGACAATTTTATATTTTGTTACTTAGATGAATTGAATTTAAAAATATTATTTAATCTTGTTCAATCTAGTTACCTGTTACTTGATTTACCATTTTGATATTAAAATGTTATCCATCTTCCCCCTGCCAGAAGATCAAAGGATATTGTAACGCATTATAAGTCCTGTGTGTTTCTGATACACGTTTTAAATCATTATTCCGACGATGAAGCACAATATCTCTAGATTGTAAATTTCTCCCACAATGACAACAGCCACTTCGTCAATGGTAGGTGAATTAAACCTCCTTCTGTGTTCACCGGCAGGTGTTTTGTCTGCTCAAATGACAATATTATGGCTATCAGATGGCATCCGATCCAATGCTATTTTGAACATGTTTACTAAATTTTTGTTCTGATGAAGAAACATTTGTAATTCTTGGACAATGGTTCTCTTCACTGTTGGATTGTGAGCACAACGCTTATCAACTTCCGCATCTGAATTTCCCATGAAATAAATTTGTAAAAATAGATGATCTGCATCTGGTAGTGGTAACAGCGCCCCCAGTAAGTGATAAATTTGTCCTGGTATCTGTAATTTTTAAAGATTTGTTCAATAATTATTTCCGATATATATTTTAATACAAACTTGAATATTATAAAAAATATTATGGTATAATAACTTGAAAGTGGGCATGAAATTGTCCTGTATAATATGTGTAGCGCCAAACGATATCATCTGGAAGCAGCTGTTATATTTCTGAATGTTGGTCAAGAAGTGCTTAGAATCATTTCCAATTCCAGAAACTAAAGAGCGTAAAGGATCTGGTGGTGGGACCAATTGTGGCAACTTTACTTTGCCTCCAGCACAACATAATCCAGAAGATTCACCATTGTATTTTAACGCCTTACAATATTTACAAATTATTGTCATTTCCCCAATTGTTACCGATTTGTCGGCACAATAATCTATTACCAGATCATAGTGGAATAAAGCTCGTTCCAGAATCACAGGAGCACAGCGTCTGCGGAATCGCTCAATTTCATTATGTCGTGCTCGCTGTTGTTGTGTTTGATGTGCACGAACTCGTTGCATTCTAAGCCTATCTACTTCATTGTCACTCACTAAAGAACGCAATTCTGACATAGCAATACGACTATTTTCTTGATCTGTCTCTCTCTGGTCATCAGTGCGGTTAGCACGTGAGGTAGCTCTTCGCACATTTGATTGACTGCGACGACCTCGGTATTGTAAATTGTAATTAATCAAAGTGAGAAAAGTTCTCGCGGACTTGGCAGTAAAGTGTCACTATCACAAAAGATCATCAAAAAAGAGCACATAACTTGAAATGTCACTATCACAAAGGATCACCGAAGTAAAGAAAGTTATAGTCGATTGTCAAATGTCAAATATTATGGTGCGTTCAGAAATGTCATTTGTGACGAAACTTAGGATTTATCAATCTACATATAGTTGATTGTCAAATATTATGGTTGCGTTCAAGATTTATCAATCTACATATAGTCGATTGTCAAATGTCAAATATTATGGTTGCGTTCAGAAATTTAATTTGTGACAAAACTTAAGATTTATCAATCTACATAAAAATAATCTGAAAGATAGTTAACAACTTTCATATTTAATTCACCTTTTAAACCTTCTCTGGACTTCCACAAATAATTCAAGACCAAAATTAGCCAAATCGGGTACAGCTGGCGTTGTAACTTTGTTTTTAGAAGTGCTTTTGGATTCCCAATATTTTTTTCTTTTTCCGTTAACCACCTCTAAACTATTGTAAAATTGATTTACTATCTCAAAATAATCATGGGAGCGTGCTCAACAGCTCACCAAAGTTTCATCGCAATGAAATGAATGGTATATGAACGCATAAGGGACTTGGTTGAAACGATTCCTGTGCTGTCACTCTTTAAAAGAATCCACTCGTGCGCTACCAATTGTCAAATGTTTTTATTAAATCAGAAATCTTTGCGGTAGTGGAAACAGCATTTCTCCAAATTTCATTGCAATCGCATGAATGGTATATGAACGCATATGGCATTTTTTTAACCGATACGTGCGCCGTTACTCATTTGTTGAATCTACTCGTGCGCTACCTATTGTAAAAATGATTTACTAAGTCAGAAACCTTTCCTGGAGTGTGCACAACAATACAACCAAAGTTTCATAGCAATCGGATGAATGGTATATGAACGCATACGGGACTTTGTTTAAGCGATTCGCGTGCCGTCACTCATTTGTTGAATCTACTCGTGCGCTACAACTTTCATATTTATTCACCTTTAAAACCTTCTCTGGACTTCCACAAATAATTCAAGACCAAAATTAGCCAAATCGGTCCAGCCGTTCTCGAGTTTTAGCGAGACTAACGAACAGCAATTCATTTATATATATAGTGTGCCCGTATAGACCGAAGTCCAGACGACCACGTATGCATTTTCACCAAAAATCAGTCAGCACGAGAATCTTAACATCCCAGGGCGCCATATGGGTTAAAGTGAGTACAATAACACACAAAAAAAAAAATTGCTTTACTGATTTTCGGCTCGATGCAACAATAAGGATAGAAGGAGATTTTCTGAAAATAACACAAATCGTAAAATTATCTCATTTTATTTAAAAAGTTAAAAAGTTAACGAAGAAATGCTAAAAATAGCATAATGGATGCACGACGAATCATACATGATATACACAAATTTACAGATTCACCAACACATGAACACTAGGCTTTTGAAATGAAAGTCAGATTAATAGTCCCGTTGACTTCGTTCAAAAGAATTATTTGCAATCGTATGGTTTGTCAGTGCAAATTTAATTGTCCATCCTGATTCCTAACACGTTGAAATGAAATATTATCACT
This sequence comes from Meconema thalassinum, assembly GCA_946902985.2. Classification (NCBI taxonomy): domain Eukaryota; kingdom Metazoa; phylum Arthropoda; class Insecta; order Orthoptera; family Tettigoniidae; genus Meconema; species Meconema thalassinum. Next base: position 123,686,811 of record OX336397.1, read on the forward strand.
CGATGAAAAAAAAATCACTGTTTTTGTTTGTCTTTCAAATAGTAGCAGAAAATAAACTAACACTTTTCCAGGAATCAGTATCTCAAAATTGGTTCAAATATAAAGTTACAACAATGAATATACCACAATATTAATTATATGGACGATTGAGCATGGATTCGAAGAACTTCGATAAACAGAAAAAATAATTCTATCATCTGTTATCGATTCAACATTAATATTCTGAGTTCTTGACTCAATTAGCAATATTATGGTCAAAAATTTATTATTAACAAAATATCGATTCTTTTAAATGTGGATTTAACCATTCATTTATTTAAATATCAATTGGAAATATTATTTAGAAAAAATATCACAAAAATAATATTAGTTGTTGCTATTATCAAAATTACAATTCTTTTGACAGAATGTCAAAAATATTAATCATCAAATTAATTTGCAGAATGTTTATATTCTTAACAGGATCACAAATATCCTCTAAAATTTAGTGGTTGTTTAGGAAATAACAGTTTTAATTTATTTATAGCATCGGTCCATTCGATTTAAATGTGTCAAAAAATCACATTATCATAATTAGCATCTTGACAACGGTAAAGTCTTCTCATAATGAAATAACAAAATTCCGGGCTAACAATTACTAGGAAATATTTATAGAACACGTGGGCAAACTGTGGATTGACATGATGGTTCCATAATATAACCCTCGGTTATGAATTCGACGAAAGTGTGGCTTACAACAATATTACAACTCCCAACATTATTTCAAAGTCTACAATATGGTTGATGCTCCATTATAACAACCTCATTCCTGCGACTTAAAATGCACAATCAGAATGGCATATTCAACTATTTCCACACACAAAAAAAATTTCTTCCCAAATTATACATAATAATCAAGCCTTTGCTTGTTACTCAAACTGGAAGATTCGTAAGCTAGTAAGCTCCTAAATGAGTTTACAGTAATTTTACCGTCAGTTTAAACATGAATTATTCCACGCCATGCCTATTTCTAGCCAAACGTTCTATCACAAAATGTTGCTCAAAATGATATCATATTTATACAAACTCTAGTAAAACCCTAATTTATACATGCTATTTGCTTCCCGTATCATTACTTTCCGTGTCTTTCAAAAGATTTAACTGCATAATGCAAGTGTAAAATGTTCCCATAGGATTATTCTGTTAGTTGAATGCGGGCATGCGTTAACCATCAGCCTTCGGAAAAACAAGTCTTCGATCTAGCAAACTGTTTTTAATATCAACTTTATAAATCACACTAGATTATATGATTATTAGAAATATACATCATAATTAATATTATTATCTCTGACAAATATTGAAAATGATTATTATTATTATATCAGCATTATTATTATTATTATTATTATTATTCCACAAATGGAATTAACGTTCCTAAACTGTTTGGGAAATATCATGCTCGACTTCTTAAATATGGATACAAATCCATTGCTCAACTTAAATTTATAATTAAATTTATAGTTACGAAGGCTGATGACCGCGATTAGAAAAATAATTTCAAAATCAAATAAATGCTCGTTTTGCTCGTCCATTAATTCAAATCATTGACTTCTCATGCCTGAGTGTAAAAATTGATCAGATCAAGGCTTCCACATGCCTTGAAAAAATATTTGCAACAGCAAAATATCGAAGAAAGAAAATATGTGTTGGCAAGACTGTAGGAAAATGAGAAATTCCAGATAACTACGCATAAGAATAATGCAAAATGTAGCTTACATTCTTGTAGATCTTGATGTGGATAATCTGGTGTGAACCAGACTATTTCAGTCTTCTGTCCCCATTTGGACACGTACTTATATTCTCGTATCGGCCTCCATTATACACCCGCAAAATGTCTAACCAGACATATCGGTATTCATACTCGTTGCCTGAATATCTTGATGAAAACTGTCTATAATATTAGCTGCTTCAACAGCTGAAGTAATCTTCTTGATAGGGATAAGATCGAAATGATCCATGATGCAAAAATACCAGTAATAACGTGACCCAACTGTGATGCATTCAGTACTATCAATACTCTGATAATCTTATTCAGCACCGGTCCAAGTTCTGATGTTCAATTCCCTGGGCAGAGTTTCTCACTCTCCAGACAATGCTAAGCATGCTGGTTTCCCTATGTCGGCTAAATGAACTGAGCCGTGCAAGACTGGTATGTAAACAGTACTGACTTATCTTGGTTGGTCAAAGTGTTATCAAGACAAAAGCTTGTTTTGGTCCTTGGATGAAAATAATCCAAGTTTAAATCTTAGTGGACAGTGGAAAGAAAAATATCGACTAAGTCTATAATATGTCCGTGTAGCAGTAATAGTCACCAATGTTCTGCCACAAAGTCTATCACCTCAGTGATAACTTACGATGAATTCTGAGTTCACTAAGTACAGTAACCATGTTCTGTCGTAGAGTTTCACTAAGTCCCAGCAACTGTGTGCTAGTAAGAACGTAGAGTATTGCAACCATGTGCACGAAGATAATTCTGAAGTATAACGATGTTCGGAGCGACGTGATGTGTCTAGCGACAGGGCGCTTACGAAGAAGTGACATCCATAGCGAAGGAGCGCCTATGGAGAAGTGAACATTTTGAGTGGTGGCTCCCAGCTCTTATATACCCAGCGGACGAACTCCTCTACGTCACTGCTTGAAATCTGCTAAAACTAAAACATCTCATATCTCAGCTTCCGCTCGATCAATTTTCTTGAAATATAGCACGCTCCTCTTCCCTTGTCCGTGCCAGTAATTTGGTGTTAGTCTCATGATTCTACTCCACCGAAAAATATTGTATGCAAATATAGCCTGGACTCTGATAACCTTGCTACGTCACTTTGCGATCTCTTGGCTGCATAAAGCTTTTTAGAAGGGTTGGCGCGCGCTATTCAAAATCTCAGCTGTGGACTTAGCATCTGGGCCTGTGCTCTCAAATCTGGGCAACTGGATTTGGGCACAATCGATTATTGCTATTGTTATTATTATTTAATATTTATCTATTATTTAATATTTGATTTATTTATTTCTTCTTCTTGACGTTTCGGCCAGCTATGGACCACGTTAATTCAACTGGTCTCTTCCTCGAACTTTAACATTCGCCCAGTAACGCCTCATGTGTTCTGGGTGCTGCTGTTTCCTGGTTTCAGTTCACACCTTGCCTGTTGTTAGTTTAGGCTTTTCCTGGAAACTCAGGTGTTCTTTTAGTTTCATCTTAAGGGGCGTACGCATCTGAATATCGTTGTATATAATTCCCACTTTTAAATCCTTTTCTTCCTCTCCGAACCACGCTCGCTTTTTTTTATTTTTTTTACCAAGAAAGTAAGAAAATATTTTGTTTGACACTCACATTGGGCTCAGTCTTGTTAAATGATCGTAGAACACAATCCTCCTCTTTCTCATCATGTCAGTGATTTTGGTAACATGAGTGTAGAGTTCATGGTCTTGCCTCCGTCTGGAATCACCGTTTTCCTGGGCCCAAGATTTCCGTAAGATCTTCATTTCTTTGGATTCAAGTTTTTCCATTAGACCTTTTCTGTGCATCGTAAAGCACTCTGCAGCATATAAGGCTTCCGGTTGGATCACTATGAAGTAATGTAGAAGCTTGGCATATAGAGATAATGATTTCTTGTTATAGATCCCCTTGTAACTGCTATGCAGTTTCTATTTTTGTCATTCGTGATGTGAAAGCCTCCTTTTCAGAGATATTAGGCTCTACCCATTGATCTAGGTATTTAAACTTTCCTGTCCGCTTGATCTTTCCCCTTGCAATGGCTAGTTCTCTTCCTGCCAGCTTTATATTACTTATAAACTTGTTTTCTCGAAGGAGATCTTGAGGCCTGCCTTTGCTGCTTGTGTCTGGAGTTCACTGATTTGTTCTATGACTGTACTCATAGAATGTGAAAAAAAAATGCGAGATCGTCCGCGAACACTAGACAATCAACTATTAGATTCATGTTTTTGTATCCCAGTGTCACCCCATTTTCAACTCCTTTGTTGCTCAATTCTCTCCGCCACTCACGGATGAATTGAAGAGCAAACTTCCATCCCCCTTAACTTGGTGCTTATGTCAAAGGCGTCGGAAATTTCACCTCGGGATTGTACCTTGGACGTAGTGTTGGTTAAGGTCTCCTGGATGATTGCCCTTGTCTTGTTGTCCAAGCCTAGTTCTTCTAAGATTTCAAATGGAGAGAATCGATCAACAGAGTCACATGCTTTCGCGAAATCTACGAAGATCGCAAATTATTGTTAGTTTCTATGCTTGAGATATGAAAGGATCGATTTAAGATTCAGAATCAGTTGAGCACAGGAACGTTCTTTCCTTAAACCTCCTTGGTAGTCTCCCAGTATTGGATCCAGTTGTTGTTTTACTCTAGCCAGGAGAGCATTGGAGAGGATCTTGTAGGTTATTGGAGAACCGAGATACCACGGTACTTCTTTCCCTCCATTCTGTCACATTCCTTATGAAGAGCGTGAATAAGGGCTTATGTGCAGCCCCCAGGAAGTTTCTCTGTTTCCAAAATATCGCCTAGTATCTTAGTTATTATGTCAACTGCCTTGTCTCCAGCATATTTCCATAGTTCAGATATTATCAAGTCTTCATCCAATTCCTTATTGTTTATCAATGACTGTATGATCTGTTTGAATTCATCTTTTGTCGGTGGAAGTGAATCTGCGTGAACGTGTGCATTTTCTTCGAAATGAAATGTGGATTCTGAGGCTTCTCAGTTGAGGAGTGTTGCAAAGTATTGAGCCAGGATTAGGCAGTTGTCATTGTCATTGTGAGCAATCCTTCCGTCGGGATCTTTGAAGTGTAGGTTTGGTGAAGTGTATTTATTGAGATTCTGTTTGAAAATTCTGTTGACGTTTCGAGTGTTGTTCTTCTGAACATCTTGCTGAATTCTTACTAGGTGATTCTTGTCGAAGGCACGTTTTACCCCACGTATAATTTTTACTGTGTTTTTTCTTGTATCTAGGAATTTCTCCCAGTTACCTGCGTCCCTCAATAAGTTCCATTTATGCCAGGCAAGTTGTCTTTCCCTTATTACCATATCACACTCACTGGTCTACCAGGCATGCTTCACTCACTTAGCACAATCCTTCTTTGACTGACTGCGTGTTGTCTGCTACGATAACAACCATTGGCATGCGGAAATCCGATACATTTAGGTTTGGAATAGGCGGACAGCGCATGCGTACTGCAATGGCCACCTCATCCCATCGCAGCGTGTTGAACTGCCATCTCCTGGCGCGATGACAATAGATGCCTGAATAGCCCCTTCTCTACTTCCTATCCCCTTCCCCTAACATCCCCACCCCTAAAATTCTCTAAAATTCCAAACAGATTTTTCCAAATATAATTAGATTTAACACTTAAGTCCACCATTGCTTCACTTACTTTCGCCGGGCTCATCCATGTTGACCTCCGTTAGTCAATTTATGTTCTTTTCCTAATTATGCATCGATTTATTTATTATTTATTTATTATTATTTCTTGATTATCGATTTATCGATTATTGAACAACTACAAAGTCATCGACCCGAGTTTTCCGAAAATAGTGGATATCACCCAAATGCGTAATCGGAGAAAAACGCGTGAGGGCTAAAACGTAATGTCTCCATCCCCTCTATCCATTTTCAAATTTCCAAGTGTAGGTGAGGTTCGGAGTGGTTTCCGCAAAGTCATGTAACATGACAACTAGCGGCCCCGACAGGATAGCTCGAGCGGTCGATACAACATGGCCGATTGATGCTTATTTTTAGTATTATTTTATTTATTTGTGTAATTTTTATTTATTTAGTATTTCATATTTATTATTTAATATTCATTATTTAATTATTATTTATTTAATATTTATTATTAAAAAAATATTTATCTTCATTCTTTATTAGGAATATTCTACAATGCAGTAGTTTTCCTTCAACCCAAAAATACTCTACTCCTCTTCAAATGTCGGTCTTCAGCATTTTCCTCAGTTAATCCTCTGGTAGCCATGCTTCTCTTTACACCTTCCATTCATTGTTCTCTTGGTTTATCCCGTTTCCGTTTGCTTTCACTTGCCAATGTAACATCACATTTGGAATTCTACTATTCTGCATCCTTTTCACATGTCCAAACCATTGTACTCTTCTTTCTTCAACCACTTCTAATACAGTTTTTAACCTGCATAATTTCTCAGATTCTCGTGTTTCCATTTTTTTCCAATCTAGGTTTTCTTGTCGCCCTCCTCCAAGAATCTACCTCTGTTACTAATAATTTGTTTGTGTGCTGTCTATTTAACGTCCATGTTTCTGCTCCATATATTAAAATACTTTGTACCGATGAACTTTAAATAAGTTTCTTAGTGATGTTCAAATTATTTCTGCTCCATAAAACGGAATTTAATGCTCAAATTGTTCTCCTAGCCTCACATACTCTTTTCTCAATTTCAGATGAACTTGTTCCCCCAGCTTCAATTATTGAACCCAAATTTAAATTTAGTGACTGTTTGTGTTTCTGCATTTCCGAACTGTTGTTTTTCAGCAACATTATTATCTAATGTAAGGTATTCCGTTTTGTTGTAATTTGACATTTTGTCCCCACGTTTGATATTGCTCAATCAATTTCATTATCATATAAGAGGCATCGTCTATATCTTGAGTCAATATCACCTGGTCATCAGCAAAAAGATAATGATGTAATACTCCTGGTTCATCTGTATTCCCGTTGTACATTTCCTGGACCATTTTCTTAAAAAGACGTATAAATGAATCTTGTACAGCAACGGTGATAAACAGCATCCTTGTAATACGAGATCCATGGTTGTACGGTATATATTTCCCTGGATACATAACATCCAACTTAAATCCGGCACTTATGTTCCGAATACATTGATCGTAATATGTTAATGACTTCTTCACTTATTGGTGCTTCTCTTAGAGCTTGTCATAATAGCTTCCTCTTTTTCCAGGTGAACAAACACCAGTCTGATATCTTTATATATTTCTCTACGTTGTTCCAAGAGCAGTCTTAATGTAAAAATGTGGTGAATTCACGATCTACCTATCGAAAAACCATATTGTTGATCTGTATCAATATTTTGATTTTCTAAGCGCGTCATAACTATTCTGGAAAACGTTTTCATTATAGGATTCAGTACACAAATTCCACGATATTTTGGCAACATCTCCTATCTCCTTTCTTGTATATAGAGCTAATATACCCTTATTTCACTTCCTGAGGCATAACTCTTTGTAAAATCATTCTATACAATTTTGTGAACAATGTTATTATTTTATCTCCTCCATACTTTAGCAAGTCTAAGTGTATCTAACCCGGACCAGGCGCCTTTCAATTTTTTCCTATTACTGTGCAATGTTTAACATCATCCTCAGAGAGATCCCAATTTACACTGCTATGGGTAAACTGCCCTTCTTCTTTAAAATCCGACCTGGTTTCATTTAATAAGCCCTCATAATAATCCGCCCATCTTTCTAGAAGTATGATCCAATTTTTATGTTGGTCGTTGTATTTCTTCTTAGTCCCCTCAACACTCTCCATGCTGCAGGAGACTGCTTAAATCCTTGATGACAGTTTACTTCCACACATACATTCTCCCACTGTTCATTTTAGACCTATCTTCCTTCTATAAACACAATGATTCTCTGTTCATTATACGCTTTCATATCTTCGTCTGATTTTGTATTTAGCCATTTATGGTATGCTTTGCGATTATCCTCATTTTTTCTCAAAACATCTTGATTGATCCAGTTGTTTAATTCCCGCTTCCCCTGTACAGTTCCTAGGACTTCATATGCTATTTTCCTTATGTTTGTTACTAGGTAATTATAAATGTATTTGGTATTTTCGTCAAAATTTACATCTACTCCATTATCCATTTTTTGTTTGTAGAGTAACTTAATACAGTAATCATGAAATAGTGTAACATTAAATCTGGCATTTTCCAGTTTTATATTACTCTTTTCCTCATTCATCTCCTTAACTTTATTTTCTCCTGTCCACTTAAATAATAGTGTTCCAAATTATGATCAGAACCACATTCAGCACCCCGATAAACGTTTACATATATCATTGTAGTGGGGCCTATTTGTTTAGTTATAATGTAATCGATGATAGCCTTTATATTTCTCGTCTTGTGGACCCACATATACTTTGAATTTGTCTGTGCTCAAAAAATCCATTAGCAATTCTCATATCAAATTGTTCAGAAATGTCTATTAATCTATTTCCATTATCGTTCTTGTCTTCCTCTCCAAATTTCCCAACAAAAGAACTGTTTAGATCATACCCTGTTCTAGCATTTATATCACCCATGATTATCATCTCTTTCCTTCTTGGTACACATATTCTAAAACCTTTCGAAATATATCCCAGTATTCGTCTTTCTCAGCGACTGCAACATCATTAGTTGGTACATAGGTTCCCACTTTAACTACTTCTCTTACAAAATCAACAATTCAACTAATAATATTCTCTCATTAACGAATTTTCAATTTCGAATATTTTGATTTTAGTTCTCTTATGATTAAAATGACAAACCTGCCCTTGCACTTATACCTTTATCTACAACACTCCAAAAATGTACATATGCCCCAAAAATGTCTTCTCCATAACCTTTTTTCTTAGTTTCTGACAGAACTATTATAGCCATGTTATATTTCATGAGTTCTATGGGGATGGGGATAGTTTTGCTTCACAGACCTAGTACATTCCTACATCCAATATTCATTGTCCAATTCCATTGCCTTTGTTGTCGACTATAAGTCCGTCCAGTTATCATATCTTTAGGTTTTTAGCATTATAATCTCTTTTGCGTATGACGGGGAGCTGGCCCATCGCTACAACTCCCTACCTCGAGGGCCAGGTTATTTTTGTTCGTGGCTTTCTTCATCTTGCCGTTGACGATCCGACGCCAAACTATAAGGCAGTAGCTTGTCCATTGCCCTGGTAGGGACCCTTACAGGGTGCTATCATCCAGGCCCGATGAACTCTGGTTCTTTAAAGTGGTGTTACTCCTCTATCACTCCCCATTTGTCCTAGCTTGTGACAGGCAGAGCCTAGCATCCCAAACTTTGGGCCAAGGCTGGCTCGGTTATTTAATATTTTGTAATTATTTAATATGATTATTTTGTTTATTAAATATTTATTATCGATTATTATTATTATTATTATTATTATTATTATTGTGTTATAATAATTGTTATGATACGTATGATTTACTCTGTCACCTGGTTTGCCACTCCACATTTCTGAACGCACTCGCATTATTTTCCTTTCGCCATTAGCTACTATTATTGGTGACCTCTTCAGTTGGACTAGTCACCATTAAATAAAGAATTGGAATCTATCAACTCCTCTATAGAAGCCTTTCCTATAGTGTATCAAGATGAACAGGAAAAAAAAGAACAGAAATATTTCTTAAATTATGACCTAATTCTTTTACGCACTCATTTTGCATTTTGCAATCCAGGAAGGAAATAAGATTTAGACCCAAATCAATAAAGCTTCAAGGAGAGATAAAACTCCAATGCCAGGACTAAAATATAGTGCAATGCGATAATCCGTACATTAAGTCAAATAAATATTTACCGGACGAAGAAAATATCAACTTGACAGCCCATTTATTAGATATTAAACAGTGGGTGAGTAATTAACGTGTCGTACTACCAACCCCGAAGCTTGCAGGTTCGCTCCTGGCCTTGGTAAGTGATTTTTGAAAGGCGATAAAAATCACGACATGCACGTATACGTTGTTGGCATGTTAAAGAACCCATTTGAATTCAGTAGGCCGTGTTCATAATGGCAAAATTAATCTTGGGATTTTCCGCCAACAAGTTCCTCTATTCTCTATTAGATAGCGCTATAGTGACAAGGAGCTTAGATATCTAACCTCCTTCACTTTCATAGCATTTCAAGCAACGACAAAATTCGACATCCAAGCTGCCCTCCGAGTGTCAAATAAAGCTAGCACCCGGCATCCGAGGCCATTCGATATTACTATTACCGAAAATTATGGAAATTCTATTAAATAACACTTCGATTACTTGAACTCATTGGAGCTCAAGGAAAATGTGACCAGTTAATTCAAAGTTCGACATTATTCTCGCGAGAAAAATACAAGATATATCCACAGATAACAATACGGCACTTGTTTGTGCTTCAAAGAAGAATTTACAAGCATAAAGCATAAAACATAATTTATCCAGCTCTAGGAACTCTTACTAAAACTCACAAACGATAAGTCATTAATTTACATAATAAATCCTAAGATTTATATGTTTCACGGAGCTCATATGGAACTATGCTAAAGACTTGGACGGTAGGGAATGAGAACAGAAGTTAATTGGTTAGAAAGTACCTTCCAAGTCAACCAAATTTGTTAGATGGAGGTTGCCCAGCAGTTCAGAACGACACATCTTAAAGAAATAATAATGAGACAACAGAATATCGACCAGTAGAACGAATAACCTCAAACACATGCATATCAATAAATACATCAAACCAAATAAAATGAAAATACAACTTGCAAGAAATATAAGAAAATACAATCCCGTAACTTAGTTTGATGTTACTTTTTAGAGTTAAAATTTTGAATGTTAGAGGTTGCAAAATGAGCGCGTTTATGAATTATGTCCTGATTTAGAAATGATTTCTCTTCTTTTTTATCTTTTCATCTTGATACACTATAAGAAAGGCTTCCTATAGAGGAGTTGACGGATTCCAAGTCTTGATGTAATGGTGACTCTCGTGCAACTGAAGAGGTCACCAATAATAGTTGCTAATGGCAACAGAAAAATAATAGGGGTGCGTTCAGAAATGTTGAGTGGAAATCCAGGTGTCTGAGTAAATCTTACGTATCATAACAATTATTATGGTACAGTTATTATTATTATCCAACGTGTAGGTTCGCTTTATCATGACGGCTATGAGGGTAGCGGTATGTGTGGATAGCTCAAGTACACGCCGTCGTTTCAACAAGAATTAATCTGTCCAGAGTTAACACGGCAGGCTATTGCAGGTGGCAGGTTTCACGTTAGCGTTTCAAACAATACCAAACCTGTTGCGTGACGTCACAGTGTTGTGGGCATTCTCGTAGCGTGGACAAATGAAATAATGATTTCTATTTTTTTAGTGATTATTTATTTAGATATTTAATACTATCCATTTATTGAATAATTATTTATGTATTTAATATTATTTATTGGATATGAGTTATTTATTTTAAATTCAAGAAATATGATTATTATTATTTAACATATATTTCTTTGTTCGTTATTTAACTTTTATTTATTTATTTATTTATTGCATATTAAATATATATTGATTACTAGCTGTACCCGGCATGCGCTATCTATTTTAAATTGGATTTAATATACTTATAACCATCCAGGGAATGTGCACAAAAACTCACTAAAATTGTATCGCAATCGGATGAACGGTATATGTACGCATAAGGGACGAACAAACAAACAGACATTAATATATATATAATAACAGGTTGTCTCAAAAAATGTAGTAAAGCTTTGAATGACTATAAAATGATTATTTATGAACATAGAGACAATTTTAAGGGCTTCAATTATAGAAGAGACATGTAATTGAAGACTCATGTTCGCAAATGTTTAAATTGATCACCGTCAGTGTCCTGGAGTTCGACAAACCGCCACCAACACACCGGATCATTGCTCGCATTAGAGATAAATTTGAAGCAGATGGAGCCGTTCACAACGTCAACAAGAAACTTTCTGGACGACCACGGACGTCCACTAGTCCTGGAAATGAAGAACAGGTGCAGGAAGCATTCAATCGATTCCTACCGAAATCACTACGACAAACGTCTCGAGAGACACACATCTCAAAGGATAGCGTCCATCGCATCATGAAGCGTCTGCGCTTGAAATCCTACATTCCAACTCGAAATTGGATATTGACAGACAATGTCACTAAATTGCAAATGAACTTTGTCGCAATGGTTGTGAATCCATTGTTTCGCGTTATCAGCTTTGTCTGGTCACTGACGGTCACCAACTTGAACATTTGCGAACATGAGTCTTTAATTACATGTCTCATCTATAATTGAAGCCCTTAAACCTGTCTCTATGTTCATAATCATTTTACAGTCACTCGAAGTGTTAGTACATTTTTTGAGACACCCTGTATATATATATAGTAGATTATAATTATTTATTTTATTTGCTTATTTATTTATTTCTTTATTTATATATGGGTTTTACACCACTACACAAGATAGTCGAGCGGTCGATCCCTACAGAAAAGAGGAGAATTGAGGCATTTGAAATGTGGTGTTACAGGAGAATGATGAAGATCAGATGGGTAGATAGGGTTACAAACGAAGAGGTATTAAGGCGAGTGGGAGAGGAGAGATGTTTCTGGCGACTGCTAATGAAGAGAAGAGATAGGTTGGTAGGACACATACTAAGACACCCAGAAAAAGCAAGCTTAGTTATGGAAGGAAGGGTCGAGGACAAGAACTGTAGGGGTAGACCAAGGTTAGAACATGTTAAACAGATTGCCTCGGATGTAGGGTGTGGTAGCTATGTAGAGATGAAACGATTAGCTCAGGACAGGGAGGCATGGAGAGCTGCATCAAACCAGTCAAAAGACTGAAGACTCAAACAACAAACAACGATCCCTACTTTTGCAACACCGGTCACGATGGCAGCGTGCACTCGCGACCCATCCAAGATGACTGTCCCAACTTCAACATACCCCTACCCCCTTCCTTCACACATTATCCTCCTTTTTCCACCTCCATCACCTCCAGAAATCCTTCAAATTCCAAACAGATTTTACAAAAATTTACCAGATTTCCCACAAAGACAAATACACTTCCTTATGCTAGGTCCCTCTCTGTCGAACTCCCTTGCTCATCTCATATTGTCTTACAAACCAGATGCCATTCGAGCGTCCTGTGGCTTGCAAAATTCATCAAGAATTCACCAGATTTCATAAAATAACCAAAATTCACCAATATTCTATAAAATTCATCAACTTACCAGATTACCAAAAATCCTTCCAAATATACCATGATTCCCCAAATTGATGAGATTGCGTAAAATCCACCAGGAAATCCTCATCCTACAATTCCAGGGCAAACCAGACTTCTTCTTCAGAAACGGATATACAGTACTATACGTTCAAATACATACTTTCAACTACCTTCCAATGGGAGTAAGAGTAGACGGTCAGGGTAGCTGCGAGTGAGTATCTGTCGACACAAACTTGTAGTAGCATGTTATCCCCAAGAGCAGACGGGTATTGAGACACACATCACGAAATCAGTCACCATAGAACCCAAGTATCAGTTCTCGGATCTAAAAGATGCAACGCAGCTGATACGCAAGTACCAATCTTCGTCCGGGTAGATTAAGTTCTCACTCTTGGAGATGTGTTTTCTAGGAAACATGTTTATATTGCGAGCATTGTGGGAAACAAGCTAATGTGTTAACATTCAGATCGCCATTTCGGGTGAGGTACAGGTGTATGTATTTGACAATTAAGGATTGGTTTGGGAAGGAGGCGGTCATGGCCTTAAGTTAGGAACCGTTTGTGGTAACCTGTGAAATTGAGATTGTCATACAAGTGTACTGTATGACAGTTGATGTTGGTTATTTTAAGAGAGATTGCAACATAATGCTTTTTCCGCGTAGGTTAGGTTTGGATGGTATAGGCAAAAATACTCTGTAATTCTCGTAATCTTGGTGTGTTGTTGGTTTTTGCCGATGATCCTACAATTCACGTTAGTTATGCCGTTATGACGGCTGTTTGCCCCCCCACAAGATCATGGAATGTATACGGGGTTTCTCATTCAAAACAAGTAGTTCCATGACGAACTAAAGATCCTACTTTTCTTAAAATTTAAGATTCATGCCAATAAATAATCTATGTATCAGAAATGAAATATTACATTGGATCTATCAGCGCGCGTTAAATCATTGTTGGCAACAGTGTTATGTATGTGATGCTTAGCATTAATCTGAAATATTATGATACATTATTGTTCTAATTTTGGATAAAATCCTTTTGTTTATATATAAGTTACAAGTATTTAAAAGTTGAATCTTTTAGCAAACTTAGAATCATGGTGGCAGTACTGACATGTATCAGTTACATCAAATAATCTAGAATATCGGGTTTCACATGTGCAAAATTTAGAGCTGTTGGCTTGCAAACTTGTCGATATATTGGAATTAGGATAAAGAACTAGAGAGAGCACTTAATAACAGTTGGAAATCTCGATGGCTCTTAAGAATACGTGTTATCATATCTGTTGTGGTTCACAAAGCACATTCGTAATTTGGTTGAAATAAATTTGTTAGTAAACAAGTTGCATAAAATAGAACCTATCAGCAGGCGTAGAATCATGTTGGTGGCATCAATGTATATCAGTTACTTGAAATTAATCTAGAATGTCAGGTACTATACGTGTGAAGAGTTGACAGCTGTTACCTTGCATACTTTCTGATAAATTGGTATTAGAATAAAGAAATACAGAGAGCATTTATTAACAGATGGCAGCCCTGTTTGCTCTCAAGAATACGCATAATGATATCTGTTATGATGCAAAAAGCACATACGAAATTTGGTTGAAATCCAATTGATATTATAGAAGTAAAATGCATTTAAATGTTGGACCTATCAGCAGGCTGAGAATTATGTTGGCAACACTGTTATAGATGGGCTCCTGGAAATTAATCTCGTATGCCATTCTTTATCTCTGTTTGTTCCAATCTTGGAGCAGCTCGCATGCATAACATCTGAGATATCCCACATAGAGCTCAAATTTCAATTGAGATTTTTCTGCAGTTGGTAGCACTGATGTTATTTTCAAGTATGGCCGTGAGATATGTGTAGATCTATACTCATACCTAATTTTGTTTTGATAGCTGCAGCCGTTTAGGAGTTGTTACGGGGGGACGCACAAACAGACAGGCAGAAGATAAGACAGACACATTGATCTCATAAGTCTACTTTTTCCTCGTTTTACAAAATGTAAAAAGTAGGCTAAAAACCATCACCAAATAAGTGACCACTGCAAGAAGGGGTGTAGTTACGAAACTCTCTGTATTTAAACTGACTTTGCTTTATGGAGGTGAGTGCTGAGTAGAGTCACGATATCTGGGGAATAAGAGATAACCTGAGAAGTTAATGAGTTTGGCTGTAGAGGGTACGAAAGACAGAGGTAGACCTAGTGTGCTATGGTCAGAACGGTCTCAAAGTGAGAGGAGTAGAAGCAGAGGATGCTGGTGGAATTCGAACCACATGACATGGCTTTTTCACTTCAAAAATCACACATTCATTGACCGGGAATCTTTTGTTTGTATGTATATAAATAAACCGTATACAAAATTGATCTCATAACCTGTGTTATTGTGGTATTTGAATAAGAGAGTGTGTATTCGTAATTCAGAGTGATGATTGTGAAGAGGTGGCCGTGGCCTTAAGTTAGGAATCATCTCTACATTTACCTGGAGTAGGAATGGTAAACTACTTCCAGGACGGCCGAGTTGGAAATCGAACTCTCACATCTTTTCAGTTTTGCCTCACGAGGCTGAATGTACTTGGATCCAACCCTCAGATCAGAATATTCTGCTCGGTGGTGTTGGAATACTAGCGACAATGGAATAGGATTGGCATCTTGGTCATATGCAGAGTTGTGACCCTCCTTGTGCTGGGACAGGTAAACTCACCGGCTTGTTAGAGATGCAACTTGTAGGAACTTTATGTGTAAGTAGGAGCAAGCAACCTGCTTCAATTGTATTTCTTAAACCTGCTAAAAATAACATGCGTGAACCTATGGTAGTGATGGAGTCGTGCTCCCATCTCACAGATCATGGACTCCTTGGAAATGAACAGGTTTTCGAACCGGTATTAAATGGGGAGTAATTTATATCAATGTTGGCATGTAGAGATGAGATAGCCAAAGCCCCTTTGACAAGCCCCGAGACCAACCTTGTGGTCCCTATGCGATTAGGAGGCGATGGACGGGGAGGTGTGTGTAGGGATGAATCATACCCAAGGAGAGTAACTGCAACTCATAAGCTCAGATAAGGTCCCGGCGTGTCCAGAGTCTAGAAGAGCTGACTCTTTTCGACAACTCGCGAGGTGAAGCGTGCTCTAGAATGATGGATGAGAAACCGATATATTTTTAAAATGTGTGAGTCTTGGATGGAGATGTGGTATTGCGACTACTTCGGGGATGATGTGTAGATAACGTTGACTGGGTCATCTGTGATCCCTAGTCCTAATCCTATTTGGCTTAGAGATTGCGCGGGGAGGGTAATAACGGGTCTTACCCGGGCATAGCCTAAGCCTAATTGTGAAACGTTCGAAGTAAAATTGAAATTTTCCATGGCGTGTAAGGAATTGTGAAAGTTCAAACTTGGTGTCAGCATTTTGCATTAGAGACAGTCGAAAACCTGGTAACTGCGCTCTTTGAAGAGGAAGTCCATAAGTGATTACACCGATCGAAGGTGAATTGTTTTATCTGTCTTCTCACATATACTGGAGATTCATCATACGACACCAGCATGTTAGACATGGCAGTACTTTTTGCTAGCTGGTCTGCTCTTTTATTTCCAACGCTTCCAATATGTCATCGAGTCAAGACATGCAAATGTGCATAGTTTGCTGAGCCAAAGATCTTATGACAACAATTATTGGGTTCACATTATATTTATCATTTATAGAGTTTAACGCTGCCTGTGAATCGCTGAATATCTGAGCTCTCTGATTTGTTTCTCCACATCATTGCAACGCACATTTGATAGCCCACAATTCCGTCTGAAATACAGAGCAATGAAAAGTGAGTTTATACTGCGCTGATGAGATTTCTACGTCATTCTCATAAACTCCAAAGTCACATCCCACCATGTCATCTCCAGGGGAGCTTGGTAAACGGGATCCATCTGTATAAATTATGAAGTCATGATTATATGTGCAATCATCCAAAAAGGGTCTCTGGTAGAGGCTAGGATGATCAGTTTCCAAAAAATGACAGTTGCTCTCCACGACAGTATTTTTCTTAGGTAGTGTCAGTTCATTTTTCCCAGTTGCAGTTAAAAGGAGTGGTTCAATTCCGGTGATAATAAGAGTGTCATCAGTGGAAGTTGTACGGTAAGCACTTGAAATTCGAAGTACCAATTCGCTTTGGATTTGTAGCAATTTGCCCTTATCCCATTTCCTTTCATGGATGGAACAAAAGGAAGAAACACATTGTAAAATGAGAGGCATAAAAGCAGTGTGATAAATTATTCGAAGCACGTCAGAATCCAGCCCCCATGACGGCCTACAAGCTAGACAGCTACGCCTTGAAGGAGCTTGCTAGCTTTAAGTTGTAATTTATTTAGATGATCCCTAAACGTAAGTTGTCTATCCCACGTAATTCCCAGAAATGAAAGGTGATCCTCTAGTGCTATTTTATGTCCTTCCATTATAATTTTTGTTTTTTTCAGCTTTCTCCGTTTTGTAAGGGATATCGCTTTGGATTTGTGAAGATTGAACTGCAGTTTGTCAATTTTAGCCAATCAAACAGTGTTTCCAATGTTGCATATGCACAAGTTTTCAGTTCTTTAATGTCGTCAGCGACGATTAAAAGAAGTGCTTCATCAGCATAGGAAATAAATTTACAGCCTTCCAGAAGAGGAAGCTCCAAAAGATGGTCATATACGATATTCCAGAGCTGCAAGCTAATCACTGCGGGCATCCTTTTTTTTAACATACTTAGTCAAGACGACAGTCTCAATTGTGAGTTTTACGCTCCGTTTGCGGAAGTAAGATTGTAGTATTGTGTATAAATTTCAGGGACAGTGTTTTCCTTCAGCATGGACAATTTTTGGCCACCAAGCATTATCAAACGCTCCCGTAATATCTAATGAGATTAATACAGCGTTGAATTCAGTCTACTACCTCGAGAACAGCATCTTCAGTAGACGTATGGGGCGTAAATCCATACTGATTGTGACTAAGACATTCGTTGTGATTCATATGATACATAACACGGTCGAGAATTAATTTCTCCAGAATCTTCCCTAATACAGGTAGAAAACTTATTGGCCTTACTGACTTGGCAGTGAGCTTACAGCTGAATATATCCTTAGAGATTATATTCACTATCGCAAGCTTCCATGAAGCCACTTATGGACAGATCTGAGAAAAACAGAAAAACTGTCTTGTCCTCTGAATTTTGCACCTAAAAACTAGATATGTTTTGAGGATATAGTTAACTGGGAATGGAACGTAGGGTATACTGCTCTATGACTTTTGCAATGTTTTTCAAAGAGAAAATCTTTTTTATAATATGATTACTTGGGTACCTTTTAACAATCAAGTCATAATTTCTTACTTTTGTGCCACAATATATCACTGCTTTTTATTGTTTTCATTGATGAATTAACAAACGCTCCTGTATTATTTAATGAGATTAAAACACCAAATTACTTTGAGCAAGTAACGCCTTGATTCCAGTCTACTATGTCGAGCCCAGCATCTTCACTAGACGTCTGTCAGACAGATTCAACACACCCTAAGTACACGGGGCTACATGACCGCGTTGTTGCAGCCTCTAAACTGAGGAACCAACCAATCAAAATGGTTTAATACCCGCGTGGCTTTAGACGGCAATGGGAATGTTAATATCAAGGTTTTAGTATACGTTAAATACAGCTGCTAAGGGTAAGAGAATCAGTGGTAAGCCTAGGAGTAGATGCATGGGGTCAGAGTTATAGATCTTAAAGTGAGAGGTTGGGGTTGAGATGTGATGGATGTTTATGTGAGGGTGTGGTTTTTACGGCCCGATGCTTTTTCTCTGACACCAACCTCATCAGAGAAATCCATGAGGGATAAATGAATGAATGTTACAAACTCGGCAGAGGAGGAAGGAAGCGGCCATGGCTTACGATGATGGACAGTCTCAGCGTTGGCCTGGAGGGATTGTGGTGAACCACATCAAGTACTTCAAAGATAGCTGACATGTATGGAGAATATTATTAAATTGTTTAAATTTTAGTGGATTTTGTTGATTTGTTAAATTTATGGATTTTAGTGAATTTGGGTGAGTTTATTGAATATTGGTGAAATTCCGGTAATTAAATGTGAATTTGATGATAGATTAGGCAGTTATTTGGTAAATAAATGGGATTTGGGTAAATCTGGATAATCTTTGGAGAAATGTGTGTAAGTGAGGAAATTTAGAGATTGACCGCTCAATAACCCTGTTGTAGGAAAGAAACAAGAAAATAGGATGCCAGGTAGGATAAAGTATATTAGAGCAGTTTGATATTTGTCAATACTTAGGCCGTACATACTCCCGTGATGATTGTGTTGGAGGGATATAAAGAGTCGAGGTGTATAAAAGCTAATGCAGTTAGTTCTCAAATGGGATCAAAGAAAAGAAGTTAAAGAAAGAAGTTCGTGTAGCGACGAACTCTTTCTAGACGTTTAGTATTTGGAACACCCAAGCTATATGGAAGTGAGTGAGAGCCAGATTTAGGATATATGATAGAAAACCTAGAGGTATCTGATAAGAGGTTAGCACTAATGATTGCTGGGACGAATAGGTGGTGACAATGGCAGGAGGTGTATGCATTCTCGTAATGTGAAGTTAGAGGTTAAGTTAGAAATGGGCACGATAGATAAAGCTGTTCGTGTGAGCCGATTTAGATGGTGGGTTCTGTGATGAGAATGACAGGAGGCGAGATTACCTAAGAGGTTAATGAATAAATGAATTTGGCTGGAGAGGGTAAGAGTAACAGAGGTAGACCTAGGAGGTGATCGATGAAATCAGAGTTTAACGATTCCCAAGTGAGAGGTTTAGAAGAACAGGAGGCCTCAGTACTAATTGATAATAGGGGATCATGGAGACAACTCTGTGTCGTCCTATGACGTCATCCACTGCCTCGCTTCCTGATCTCGATACAACCATCCACCTGTCGGTACAGCTCCATGGGCTTGTGGAACACAGAAATTTGGGTAATTGCGAGTTGATTTCGTTTATTTGTGTGGAAATTTTGTGATTTGAGTGAATTATGGCAACATATGGAGGAAAATCTGAGGTACCTAGGTTTATTTAGTGGTAGACCACTTCCAGGATGGGTGAGGTCGGAATCGAACCCGCCTCTTCTCAGTTTTGCCTCACGAGGCTGAGTGGATCCTGTTCCAGTTTTGGCAAAGAAGGGAATCGAACCAGGTTATTTGCAGTGAAAGTCATATTTGTATTTTTAACATTGAATGGAGATGGCATGTTCTCATACGAACGTGTTTCGAGCGGTGTTGTATGACTTACTTGACTTATTTCCTGTCGTTCCCATTGGAACATAGGGCATTCACGAAGCTGCGCCATCTCACTGTTGGCCGACATCCTCTTCACCTCTTTCCACGTCTTTCCCTGTTGTTGCCCCTCTGCCTCTACCGTCCGCCTCCACGAATGCTTGGGCCTTCCGATTCTCCTGCTACCCTGGGGATTCCAATCCAGGACTTGCTTCTCAATGGCATTATCAGATTTTCTAAGTGTGTGGCCAATCCACTTCCATTTCCTTCTTTTTGTTTGGATTTTAATGTGTTCCTCTGAAGTTCGAACTAACATCTCCTCATTTGAGATCGTCTCAGGCCAATATGTATTCAAAATCCTTCTGAGACACCTGTTAACAAACACCTGTAGTCGACTGGTAATTTGGTTGCTAATTTTCCAACACCCATACAATAATACTGCCTTGACATTACTTCTAAATATCTTTAACTTTGTCTTTGTAGTTATATTTTTACTTTTCCAAATCGGATACAGTTGTACGAAGGCACGATTTGCTTTTCTAATTCGTTGCCCTACATCATCATCAGCTCCTCCGATCGTGGTCACTTCGCTTCCAATGTAAGTAAAACTTCCTACATCTTCCAAGTCTTCGTTTTCCAACCTGATAGGGTCTCTTCTCTTCACATTTAGCCGCATTGTCTTGCTCTTTGACTTATTAACTGCTAGTCCAAACTTCTTTACTTCTCCGACCATATCTTCCAACTTTGTTTGGGCGTCTCTATATGATTCAGACAGCAAGCACACATCATCTGCAAAAAAACAAATCCTCTAATCTATCCATATAACCCCACTGTATTCCCCTTCTTTTTCCTTCTATGGTTCTCTTCATTATCACATCTATTACCAGTAAAAAGATCAAAGGTGACATAATACAACCCTGTCTAACTCCTGCTTTTATTTCAAAAGGTTCTCTTACTTCTCCTTCATGACAAACTCGGCCACTTCCAGGGTGGGTGAGGTCGGAATCGAACCCGCCTCTTCTCAGTTTTGCCTCATGAGGCTGAGTGGATCCTGTTACAGTTTTGGCAGAGAAGGGAATCGAACCAGAGTATTCGCGGTGAAAGTCATATTTGAATTTTGAACATTGATTGGAGGTGGCATGTTCTGATAAGAACGTGTTTGAAGTGGTGTTGTATTCCCGCTGAAATGGCATCTGTCGCGGTCTAGGAAACTGGTTGACTAGTTCGCTGTAGAGTGGACATGAAACAACTCTGTGTCCTTGAGTGCGAGCAACTCATGTTGGGGGATTGTTTCATCTCAGCTATCAGCCCCGTGTATTTGCGTGTACGTAATTCATGTTGGGCGATTGTGACATTTCGGTCATCGGCACCGTGTGGCTGGAAACGATGGGCAGCTCGATCATCCACCACGTGTCGTTGGATGTGAGAGGACTTGAGAAATCTAGGTCATTACCCTCCGTCTGGGTGTTAATTTGAAAAAGTTAGGTAGATCCTGGGGGATTGATTCATTTTTGTCAATTCGAAAAATTTGGGGGAAATCTGTGGTTTTGTGGAATTTTAAAGACGTGTTCTTGAATTCGTGGGTAAATTTGGATATACTGTGTAAATTTAGGTAGGGATTGGTGAATTTCGTTAGGTTTGGAGTATATTCGAGAATTCTTGTTGGAAAGATATGAATTCCCGTGCTATGAAAGAGCCTTTGCCTTGCCAAAGCAAATGTCCGAAGAAGAACTAGTGCACTTAAAAACGCATGGAGGACATCCAAAGCTAAAGAGCTGCAGTATTCAGCGGACAAAGATTCGCGACAGTTCTTCCAAGCAACAAAAGCAGTATATGGTCCCACCACTTTCGGTAGAAATTCCCTTTGGTCCAGTGACAAAATTACACTTCTAAAAGATCAATATCCCATCATGAATAGGTGGAAAGAACATTTTGAAGACCTCTTGAATCAGGATTCAGTTATTGATGAGCAGGTGTATGACATATTAGAGGAAGCACCCATCAGGGAAGAACTCTGCTGCTTGCTAACACTAGAAGAATTTCAGTGTGTTGTTAATCAAGCAAAGCGACACAATGCCACAGGTTGAGATGGTATACCAACTGAAGCTCTCAAAGAAGGAGATGAGGAACTCGTAAGCCACAAACATGATTTTATTATTTATTGGAGAACTGAAAAATTACCTGCTGATCTCAGAGGTAGTCTGATAGTTTCCATATTTAAGAAAGGTGACCGGACAGACTGCAACAACTATCGTGGCATATCATTACCACAATGCCTCGGAAAGCTTGTTGTTCGTAATTTGGCTAATCGCATTCTATTTTTGGTGGAGAAAATACTTCCAGAGAGCCAATGTGGTTTGAGGTCTTCTAGAGGAACCACAAGAGAAATGTAGAGCACAAAATAGACCTCTTTATATTGCCTTTACCGACCTAAAGGCATTTAACTCGATAAACCGTGAAGCTTTATGGAACATTTTAGCACTGTATGGTATTCCACCAACATTTATTACCATCTTACGACTGCTCTACACTGATACGACGGTAACTCATTGGTAACGACTCTGTTGAAGAGCCATTCCATATCAATACTGGCATTAAACAAGGCTGTGTGATTTCCCCTACATTGTTTTCTCTGTACGTTGCCCCTGTCATGAAGCTAGTCATAGACGATATTCCTCTAGGTATACAAATAACTTACAGGTTGGATTGAATACTCTTCAATTTGAGCCGTCTAAAGTCAAGGACTCGAACATCTTCTGATGCATTGGTTGAGTTAGAGTACGTAGATGATACTGCAGTAGTATCTCAATCAGAGGAACAACTCATGAAAATCTTGAATGCTTTGTCTTCGGCATACAAAAAGATTGGTCTCTAAGTTAACACCAGTAAAACCCAGACCCACTACCAACCAGCCCTGGAGGAGGATTAGGAAAAGGAAACGTTAATGTCACCATTGATGGAGTGAGCCTTCAAGATGTTAACACCTTCCCTTATCTTGACAGCACCCTGTCATCAAGTGCTAATATAGATTCCGAAATTCAACACAAGATTAACCGTGCTGGGGCATCCTTTGCAAGTCTAAGGTCTAAGTTTTTGACAACCATGATGTCAATGCTGCAAAATCTTAGTTGTAGATCTCACCTTACTTTATGGATCTGAATCATGGGCATGCTACAGACGACCCCTGAAATAGCTGGAGCAATATTACCAGCGATGCTTGAGAAGAATTCTTCATGTGACAAGGCAAAACAGACTTAGAAACACCAGCATTCTCGAAGAAGCACAGACTTCTAGTATTGAAGCCATGATTATAAAACGTCAGCAGATATGGACAGGACACGTAATCCGCATGCCCAATAATAACATTCCCAAAGTGGTGTTTTGCTCTGAATTAAAAGAGGGTAAACGCTCTGTGGGAGGACATCGGAAGCGATTCAAAGACGTACTGAAAACTAATATGGAAATGTGTCACATTGATATTCATAACGTGGAGAGCTTAGCCCTTGTTCGCTCTTCCTGTCTTCGGCATAAAAAAAGATTGGTCTGAAAGTAAAACCCAGGCCCTCTACCAACTAGCCCTGGAGAAGGATTAGGAGGCTACATGAGGCTAAAAATTCACCTGGGTGACTAGTTCCGAGCATCGACATACGCACTTTATTTCGGTGTTTAAATCTATGTCTATGTTCATCAAGGTGCAATATATTTTGAAGGTAACCCCCGACCAACAGTAGAGGATAAGAGGCAGCGCAGAAAGGACAGAGTGCTTATTAAAAGAAATGGATGCGTCACCAGGGACCACCTGTCATCACTGCGGCAAATTGTGTGCCTTCCGCATTGAGCTTTATAGTCACCGATGAAGAGACATTCCGGGTTAGATGGTCATCCTACTCGATATGAGTGTTTGCTATGATGATGATGAGCTCATCAATAATTGACAAATCGATAATCAATAATAATAAAAACAAATATAAAAAAATTGATAAATACATTAGAAGAGAATAGAAAATGACCAAACGAGATCAGCAGAGATGGCCCTAGTGCAGGTAGCTGGAAGCAATGGTGGAATGTTGTGAAAAATCGCATTAAATTTGGGAAAAACCTGTTGCGGAGTTTAGCGAATTCTCGGGATGATGGTACCGCTGGGAGGGGGTTTGGAGGCAACTACCATAAGGTTTAAAAAACCTGTCATCTTGGAAGAGCCTCAATTCCTCATGCTCTCTGAAAGTTCTTATTTCACCCATATCCACGTGGTCTTACCTGTTGAAATCCGATGGAACTGCTGGATCGTAGAATCTGGAAGCGCCCGGCAGAAATGCCCCTAAAATTCTACCAACAAAGATCAACCAGGGATAAGGATACCTCTCTTATAAAGAATGCGATAAGAAGATGCCAGTGGTCGATGTAATGAAAACGAAAAATAACTCAAAGTGAGCTAACGAGACTCTAAAAATGACTAAATTAATCTCGAGCGTGGCGCTAGGCATCCTAAAACTTGACCCACTGGTCCTCATAGCGCATCCTATTTCTAGTATAAATGACCAAGACATCCGAAGCATTTAAAATGGATCAACAGTTTATTAATCTAAGGACTGTTGCATGGTGGACTATCTCTCCACTAAGCAAAATATTTCGCCTCTGCTGAAGCGTAGAAATCTTATAATGACATTAACATCGAAACATAATCAAAAATTCTATCAAAATACAGCCTCCTAATCGCATGTAAAGACAGTTTCAAAAATATTTAAACATTATTATATGCACTCGTTACATATTTAAATGACCCTCAAAGTTTATGATATTATTTACACTTATACATTATTGTACACGTTCAAATTCTTCGTCAGTAATAAATTCGATTCCATCAATATGCATTCTATAGTATTAGTTAAAGTCAAATCATGGCATGTTCGACGAATGGTTAAGTTTATCGAACGCATTATCATAGCATAAAAATGTTAACAACATTTTAAATCACATAGTTATTCATGTTATTATTATTATCTCTAAAGCTTTTAGTAGTTATTATTACAGGATTATATCAATATTATTACTCGTCTTTCCAATTAACCTTTCTCCAAAAACAAATGTTATTAATTTGAATAATCCATTCTAGAACAATTATCACAATGCTGTTTTTACTTAAATGTTGGATGTATTAACCTCATACTAGCCTTCTAGTATTAATATTCGTGACTATAGTGCACGTTCAAAATATACACATAATTGTATTCAGACATAGCTCAATAGCTAATTTATACTGGACAGAAAAATTACAGATCATCCATTGATGTCTAATATCTCATTATAACAATCAAATTCGCAAACACACGTTGCTTCGTTCATAGATAAGCTCTCCATAGCTTGTAAACATTTTTCCAAACATCATTAAGCTCAAATAAGCTTTTACATAAAAGTCATGAAATATCGTGCATCAAATTAACATAAGTTAAAGTATCATGGACAATTTTTATCAGATCTAAGGCAAATATAATATAATCAGCTGTTCAAATAAGAGTGCTTGAGAATTTTCGACATTATCATTTCGCTTTGTAACGAAAATATTTTATACAATCATTTTACAATAGTAATTTATTTCTCATTATAATCTCATGTTCATAACTATATCTTTTAAGAAATTGTGGATAAATCACTGTAAAAAGAACGATTCAACTCTACTACACAAAAACTCGACTGGAGATCCTCACCCAAAGAAACACGAAAGATCCTACACCATAGTAATGAGCCTGTCTTAAGAAGGTACACGAAAACTATTAGAATCCAACGCTTAACCAGGATGGAGTTCAACAAACGAATCATGAACACAATAGAAACTGAACGATCTAATAGTGTCTAAGACAACTCCAAAAAGAAATGTCTCAAAACTGTAGAATGCCAAAATTGATCCATAAATCGCAAATATCTGCTCTATAAATCATTATGTTTCCATATTAATACTGCACTTGATGAAAAATAGACCCGCACGTCTATTAAAGAAACTCGCATGAAATGCATAAGTGTTCAAATTCAACATTCGAAATTCGTAGAAATGTCTGTTCAAATAATCTTCAAGTATACGTAGCGTATTGGTCATCTGCTTGCTAACTACTATTCTTATATAAAGTTATCGTAGTCTTCTCCCTACTCTTCATAGTAATCTTCTCAACGAATTATATAATTCCATTAATTGCTCAAATTTAGAAAGAAAAGGAAGTGAATTAATGCATAAAAATTAGCATTATAAAATATTAATGTTAACAACAAAAATAAAATACACTACAAGACAGAAGCGATAGAGAATCGGGTCCAGCCTTGGAATGCATTTTATAACTACTAAGAAAAATTGGTGAAAAGGAACACTCTAGAGTATGTCTAATTCATACTGTCTTCTATGAAAATGGGTGGTCATCTACCTTGTACGTTGCCATCTGGTTGAAATAGGAGTATGCGAGAAACACACTGTCCTCGTTCTGGAAATGAACCCTCGTTCATCAGGTCGCGCAGTCCTCGATACGACTGGATCTTGTAGAGAACCGAACCCGAGTCCGAACGTTTGAAAAGAAAAAAACAGCTGTTCGCGAAACAAGTTCATCGCTCTCACACGTTCCCAAGATATAGCTGGAGCTTATTCGTAGTATGCCATTATATTTCGTGCAGTTACAGTATGAATGTACAATAAACATCTCCAAGACCTCTTCCACCTCTTCTTAAAGAGTTTTCTGCTTTTATAATAATCCATGTTTGGTGCTGGAGATCATCCTAAGTAGTCAATTCCACTATTGCATCGCATCCCTGTTTTCCATTTTAGCCCTTAAGTGACATAGTCATGTCTTGGTGAAGTATCCGTCCAATCAACTTCTGTTCTGAAGTCATAATGATAATATGCTTGTATACTGTAAACTGTACTGTTGTAGAATAAAGTCTTGTACTGGCATAGAAAATATCACACAAGCCCTGGTGAATACAAAGTTCACTGCTCCTGATGATGAAGTTTAACACAGTCTTCAGCTATAATAAGCTGAAACATAAAAATTTGCGATACGAACTGTCTAACTTTAAGTAACTACACGTCCGCGTTCCTTGCGCACGATATGAGTGTCGTACTTCCAGCGAAGTATATTGCAATCTCGTGTCTCTGCCTGGACAGATCTTTGCTTACTGCTCTGCGAAACCCATAGTGCTGTTCGTTGAGGAACGATATTGACTATCGATATCGACACTGGATCATGTTCGATACTATTCTGATATTTTGTTATCGGCATTTATTTATGTGTGAAATACACTCAAGTTTCCTCTTCTCTAAACATAATGCATTTGTCACTTACTATTCTGTTTCATGGCTACTATATCAAATTATATCATGCTGCATGAGATTGACGATACTGCCGTCTCCATTTAGTAGACCTCTCTTTTACTAAAACAAAGCACGTGCTCAAGGAAGTAGAGTGGGCTGCCTAGTTGCTCCTAACCTCGCCACAGAGTATCCATGCGCTATGTGCCGTGCAAATAGCGCTGCAGGAATGCACCTGAGTACACACCTGTCCAACATAGATCCAACTCATTACAAAATACGGTCTCATTATACACCCCGGAGGTATGGATACTTTTAACTTTAAGGTGGAATAGGCTTGTCTTACAGAGAGAGGGGATGGAACCCTTTCGTTTGAGCCCGCACACGACTTTCACCGCTTACTTGTTCAGGAGTACACACGGCCTTGTCGCTGGATGGTAGGTTGCCTATTCAAATACCCCTAGGATAGCATCCCTCCTGCCCCTCAACTTTCGTACTTATAGTATAGAGCACCCAATTTCTACTTTTCGTCTTAATCGAGACGATGAAAGATCATGTTGACTGTCACAAGCCCATCTTTCTTGCTGTGAAAGGATTAACACGTTCATCCGGAAGAATTATAAATCTAAAAACTGCGACATACAGTATAAAACACTATTGTCTGTACTATATATATCGACTGCACGAACACCATTTCATTGAAGAGTAGAAACGAGCTAACTTTCTAGTATTGAAGGAAAACATGCAAATTAATGCAAATTGCAAATTAGTTTTCACTAGTTTGACCGCAAAGTTATTATTCCGTTTCCTTTGATAATCAAACATAGCGAAATAAAATGTTTTTCAGTGGGTCAACAATATCGAACCGATATGTAAACAGTGTTATTCCCAGAAGCAAATTACCTGAGGCAAAAAAATTCTCCTGGGTGTCTAGTTCCGAGCATCGACATACGCCCAAAATTCGGCTTTTAAACCTATGTCTACGAAAACAGAAAATTATTGCATACTTATCCGGTATTGTGCTGTGTAATTTTTGATATTATAATAACGTGGGTGTTTTACTCGTAGTATCATTAGAAAATCTTTACAGAAACGACCACAATTCGGAGATCACTTTAACAAGAGATAGATTCGTTGCCTCAATCAATCAGAATGTTAACAAAAAGACGTCAGCCTATAGCGGTATGATGCCATACATATGCATAACTTGCAAAGAAAACTTTGCTGAAAAGGAGAATTTAAAGTTACACATGAAGACTCATAGAAGTTCTGAGCCACATTCCTGTAGTACATGTGGAAAAATGTTCACTCGGAAAATTTCCCTGACGAAACACATGAAGATTCATACAGGGCTCAAGCCACATTCCTGTGATACATGTGGAGCAAACTTCATGCGTAAAAGTGACCTTAATAAACACGTGATAATACATAGTGGTTTGAAGCCACATTCCTGTGGTACATGTGGAGCAAGCTTTACATGGATAGGTGGCCTTAATCGGCACTTGCTAATCCATAGTGGTTTAAGGCCACATTCCTGTGGTACATGTGGAATGAAATTTAAGCAGAAGAGCCATCTAAAAAGACATGTATTGATCCATAGTGTTCTCAAGCCACATTCGTGTAGTACATGTGGAGCAAACTTTTTGCGGAAAAGTGATCTTAAAAAACACGTGATGATCCATAATGGTTTGAAGCCACGTTCCTGAGGTGCATGTGGAATTAAGTTTACTCAGAAAAGTTCTCTGACTAAACGCATGACGATTCATAGTGGTCTCACGCCACTTTCCTGTGGTATATGTGGAGGAAGCTTTACATGAATAGGTCATCTTAATGAACACGTGATAATCCATAGTGTTCTCAAGCTACATTCCTGTGGTACATGTGGAGCAAAATTTACGCAGAAGGGTCATTTGAAGAGACGTGTGTTGATCCATAGTGGTCTGAAGCCACATCCTGTGGTATATGTGGCACAAAGTTCTCTCGGAAAAGTCTCCTGTCGAAACACATCAGGATTCATATTAGGCTCAAGTCACATTCCTGTGGTACAAGTGGATCTAGCTTTACGCGGAAAGATGTCACTAATGAACACGTGATGACCCATAGTGGTATCGAGCCATTTTCCTGTGGTACATGTGAAGTTAAAATTTCGCGAAAGGGTCATCTGAAAAAGCACGTGGTGCTCCGTAGTGGTCTGAAGCCACATTCCTGTGGTACATTTGGAGCAAAGTTCACTCAGAAACGTTCCCTGACGGAACATGAAGATTCATTTAGGCAAACTTAACGCGGAAAGGTTGCCTTAAGGAACACCTGATGATCCATAGCGGTCCCAAGCCACATTCCTGTGGTACATGTGTAGCAATGTTTTACTTCGAAAAGTTCCTAGAAGACGCACGTGATGATCCATAGTGGCTCAAGCCACATTCCTGTGGTACATGTGGAGCAAACTTTAAACAGAAATGTGGCTTGAGGAGACACATAATGATCCGTAGTAGTCTCATGCCTATACCTGTGGTACATGTGGAGCAAAGTTTACGAATATAGGTGAACTGAAGGCACACAAGATAACCCGTATCCATAGTGGTCACAGGCCATTTTCATGTATTAAGTGTGGAGCAAACTTTTCGAGGAAAGTTGAACTGAAGGCACATCAGATGACCCATAGTACCTGTGGTACGTGCGGAAGAAACTTGACTCAGAAAAGCCACATGAAGACACACATGATGATCCGCAGTCTAATGCAACATTCATGTGGAAAATGTAGAGCAAGATTCACTCAGAAAGGCTATTTTAAGACACGCATGGTCATTCATAGTGGTCTTTTACCACATCCGTCAAATATACGCAGATCGATCTTTTCTAGGAAAGATTATACTAAGACTGCATGCTGTTCCGTAGTGGTTTAGTGACTCATTTCTAAAGTACATGAGATGCAATATGAGCTGAGAAAGGCATTTTGAAGATGGAATCATTTGTAGTCTAATGCCGTATTCATGTTTTTATTGCGGATCATAGGTTACTCAAAAAAGTAATTTGGAAACTCACATTATGTCAAGCGATATTCCTGTGGTACATGTGGAGGAACCTTTACTCAGAAAGGTTAGCTGAAGGCACATATATTGATCCATAGTGGTCTTATTTCACATGTACATGTTGGAAAATAATTTCTTGTAAATACATGCCGGAATGTTTCACTACGAAAGATGGATTAAAGATACATACGATGATCCACCTTGGCTAATAACCATAACATGTCCCCCATGCGAACACTCTTCAACATAAGTTTTGCATATTGCTCGGCAAGTGTCGTAGTGGTCTCTTAACATTTTAGTTGTTCTCACATCCCAGAGCGTGTGACAGGCACACGTCATAGGGATATTATCCGGGCACCTCTAGTAAAAGCTATGCTGGCAATTTTGGCTAAAATTTCACTTTCGTGGACGATAACGTTCACCTGCCCAGAGTTGTCACAGAACGGAATGGCCTGCATATGCCCTCGTTCTAAACTGTGTAGAGCAGGGGTGGACACTGCTTAAGAAATAAGTTCCTCCCTACTGTGCTCTATGGCAATATGCAGATTTTTATGTGCGTCATTTATATTGGTCTCGCGCCAAACTCAAGTGTTATATGCGCAGCTACATTTACACAAGAAGTACTTTTTGAGAGTTGCATGTGACTTAGTCGCCAGAAGGCATATTTATGTAGTATATATGGAGCAGTTTTCACTTAAAAAGGATGTTTGAAGACTCATGTAGTTCTTACTGGCAAAAAGCTTTATTCATATACTAAGTAATAAAATTTTCTGATTAAGGAGCTTTGAAAAATGACCTGTTGATACATTTTGGAAAGCTTTATTTATGAGTTACTTCCCGTTATGAGTACGTAGAGAGATTCTGAGTCACTCTTTAATTGTTAGTCACCGGAACTCCAAATTATGTACCGTAGAGCATGCGATCAATGAATTTTACCCAAGTGACACGTTTGAATTCATAGGCTAGTGTATAGAAACAATATTTCATTTGTAAATACGGAGCATAAAACAGAACAATATTCAAGTAGTTTATTTGAGCAAGGCCTGTTGGAAAATAAATTTTAAATACA
This sequence comes from Meconema thalassinum, assembly GCA_946902985.2. Taxonomy (NCBI): domain Eukaryota; kingdom Metazoa; phylum Arthropoda; class Insecta; order Orthoptera; family Tettigoniidae; genus Meconema; species Meconema thalassinum. Next base: position 123,718,502 of record OX336397.1, read on the forward strand.
AATAATTTGTAATTGCCACTCAAAGAAATTCACTTATACGGGGTGAATCATAATGCCTGATAAAACTTCTTGGGGTTGTAGAGGGGACAATGCAAATAACATTTTGATTAGGAACCCAAGTCGAGACATGTTTCGTTTCCATACCAAATCAGTTTCACTCGATTGCATATCTCCCATTTCACTAGAGACACGCTACTAGAGTTGTTCCTCATAGTGACCCTGCTGTTCGTTAACGTGTAACTTCGTAACATGTTGTCATACACACTTCCCACAAGACCTGGTGTGTGCGCTGCCGCCAGAACGCGTGGAACAAGTTCTTCCGACTCGGAAAGAGTCTCGTAAAAAAGGTTCTTAATTAATTATTGTACAACACTTCTGTTGTATTGTTATTGTTATAAAAGGGGGGGGGGCGAAGGGCAAGGTTCTCTGCCACGCACCACACTTTATTTTGTAAATACATGAAATGAAAATCCACAGCCTGCTTCCAGTCTCCGATCGGGATTAAGAATAAAATGAGGAATCTACAAGTAATATCATGTGTAAGATATAATTTAAATAAAAAATAATTAATTGTACATATTTTAAATTTTAAAGTAATATTAGGCCTAAATATTTATTACATAAATAAGCACATATTTTGCATGTTGATATTAGTATATGTCTCAGGCACTAACTCGACAATTAAAATAAACTTAAGGCCAGCCGTTGAGTCTTCGGCAGGGTTTGACGTGAATTCCCATCCCCTTATCTCCACTAATATATTCCTTGATATTCTTCCCTAGCCCTTTCTCGACAGCTAATGAATTGATTGGAATAACCGTTTCATGTATCTAAGTTTCTAGTGAACAAATGTCATAACCAATGGTTAGAATTACCGTATGTTTTATTGCGAAAAAAAATACTTTTTAAAATAAGAGGCAGAATATGTAATTTTAAATAAAGAAAATGTTTGTTTAAAAAATGTCATTTTGATCAAATATGTAAATTAGAAACACAGAATATATAATTTTACATAAAAAATAACAAAATGTTCAGTTAAGAACATATAGCCTATTTTCTCCTAAATGTATAAGTATATTTATAACTCGTTTTCTTTATCAAAGAGTATAATAGAATCATTCCTTGGTTGAAGATCTTAGAAACTATTTATCTCTACCGAACTGTGCGAATTATAAATTAAGTTTTTATTTCTTGTGTCGTAATCATGCGATCGAAGTGAAAGTTTGAATAAAGAACCTACGCAATAATATTCCTTTAATGGTACATGACTCTATGGCCTATACATTTAACAATCCAATATGGCGACCATCCGAAATATTTAGACGGCTCTCAATATCTACGAATCTATTATAGCAATCAAACTGAATTTTTTATGTTCATAGGGGCTATGAACTTAAGTTCACCTATAGGACTTTAATAACCTGGTGATCACAAATCCAACATGGCGGCGACGCGAAATATAAATATTCACATGGACGTTTCTCGCAATTTAACCATCCGAGTGCTGTGAAACTTGATACAGTAAATCCTTAAACGAATGTTAATCCACTGGCATCTAATTTATTTCAATTGTTCCCATATCCACAAGATGGCAGCTGTGCGAAATTTTAAAATCTCCTTGTTACTTCTTGTGTCCTAATCATGCGATTGAAATTTGAATGCTACACGTACACAATAATCTTCATGTAACAATATATAACTCTAGGACCTACATATATAAAATCCAACATGGCGACCATCCGAAATATTTAGTCGGTTCTCAATATCTACGAATCTATTACAGCAAACAAACTGAAATTTTGTATGTTGATAGTGGTAGTTAACATAAGTAGGAAATATGAAAATAGGCTGTATAGTTCTTCACGGAACTAATCTTGTTTTAGTTATGTATAAGCAAAGGGGACGATTATGTATTTATATACAAATCCTAGGCCTAGTGATAGGTCTAGGTTGTGAAGTTTCCGGTACATTCTTATTGCCCATCTGCGCTGGTCTCTCTCAACGAGGAACAGGTGACTTTCCCGCTGGTCTGTCTCGAGGGGGATGGATGATTGATTTCGGTCGTGAGTATACGGGTCGCTTCGTTAGCCCTGCTGGTCTGTCTCTAAGCGCTAGTCACAGAACTCGACCAGTACCTCTTGAAGGAAGATCAAGTACCTGGGACCCGTTAAGCGGTACGGAAGAAGATACGGCCCGATCAGATGACCATCAAGGATATCAGTCCATTTATTGTTGCCGAACCGTTGCTGAAATCCTGGTGCCTGTGTGGCATGCGGATTTTCTTCAGCCAAAATGTGACCGTTTCGACAGTTAAAAGCAGCTTCATGGTTAGTTGAGCTTCATCGGTGAAAAGGACGTGACGCGGAAAGTGGAGTGAGTTAGTACGCTGTAGAAACCTGGCACAGAAGTTGGCACGGGGTGCGAAATCTGCCGGGCCCATTGCTTGAACAATCTGTGGGTTGAAAGGGTGCAGTTACTGGTAGCGAAAAACACGCCAAACGGTCGATTAGGACCCATTACCGGCATCGGCAATGTTTCGCGGATTCGTCGATGGGTCCTCTCCTACGTGACGAAGGACGTACTCTTGAAAGTTGACAGTGTGACGCGTCTGTGGAGCACCACAATCAGCCCTCCTCGGTTTGAATGAACCAGTTTCTCGCAGCTTTGATGTATTCTCACAAAAATGGTATGTGATTGGGTGGGGCAATGCGGAAAACGTTCATGATACATGCGTTGTGCAGCTCGACATTTACGTCCAACTTGCCATACATTAGTAACATCTCGGTGTACTCTTTAAAAGTGTACGCCGCCATCCTGTATTGCTAAATGACTGGATCACAACTGATGTCTCTACCGTTTGTTAACGAACAGACGACACGATTTCATTGGAATGCAGTCTTGTCCTGTACTATGCCCGGACAGGATCACAACTGCTGTCAAAGCAGACTCACTGTCACTACGGTTTCTAAATAGAAGATATACGTAGTGTATGACATCAGGAAACTGCATAGGGTGCCCTCAGCCAATGTACGTAATTCGCATTCTGTGAAGCGAGCTTTGTAGATTGAAAGTGATCTTCAAACCGATTTGGAATCGAAACGATAAATGTCCAGACAAGGGTTCCTCTTCAAACTGTGATCTACTTAGTCCCGTCTACAACCGTGACCACCGATAAAAAGTCCAACTCACTCACTGACGAAATTCCAGTGACGTCACGCTGCGTGGAGACAGCTTCAAATCGCCAGCCATTAGAATGGGGTGGAGTATTCTTGGAGTCTTATTTGTTCAACATTCCTCGTGTGGTGATTTTCTGTTTAATTGTTATATTTGCGTTATCACAGTACCGTACCATTATAGTGGAGCATTCGGTGTAGAGGTTGTGAGATAATGCCGCATAGTTGTTGGGCTTGGAACTACAAGGAAGCGTCAGTGTTTTCCTTCCCAAACGAATGTGAATATGCTTTTCAGTGGTAGGTTTACAATTCAGTGCTTTGTGATAAATAAATTTGTGTTTTCACTTAACATGAACTGTCCACAATTATGGAACATGAAAGACTAATGTAGGTATTCAGCTTTTTATTTCTGCCAAATTATGGATTAGTAAAGCTGAACATAACCTTATGACTTGTTGGTGAGTACCGATTTTTTAGATATTAAATAAAGCACCTCACAGGAATTTGCTCTTTTATTTACTTTTATTATGTTTCCCTAGACTGTCCTTTCTAATCCAAGAATAATTCTGATATTCTGAGCCTAATGAGGTAATATACCATCTAATGCAACGTACTATCAACTGATATCACAGGGAGAAAAATATCACCTACTATTATTATAATGGAAGAGAATAATGAAAAATGTGCTGATTAACATTCCATTCCTGTAAGCTGTAATTTATTGGAGTAGGCCTAGCCTAATATATGTCTTTCTCCAGCTGTAATTTTGTCTTACAATTCATTTTTAATATTAGTGTTAATGATTCTTTATCCCATTCATATGCTACATGCCATTGTTATACAACATAACAGTTGAGTATTTCCAACTTGCCACAGCCTTAGATTTACGTTTTAAGAGAATCATTAATACAACATTCTACATTGAGATGATATTTCTTCCCTCTCGATTATATACTGGTCATGGGTGTTTTCAATTCTAGATGATGAATGCTTGCCTCGGTTACCATATGTGAGGCTCACATGACCTTTATACTTCCGTTTGTTTAATATTTATTGCCTCGGTAACCATATGGGAGGTTCATATGACCTTTATACTTCAGTTTGATTAATATTTGTTGCCTCGGTAACCGTATGGAAGGCTCATATGACTTTTATACCTCACTTTGATTAGTATTTATTGCCTCGGTAACGATATGGGAGGCTCATATGACCTTTTAACTTCAGTTTGATTAATATTTGTTGCCTCTGTAACGATATGGGTGGCTCATGTGACCTTTATACTTTACTTTGATTAATATTTGTTGCCTCGGTAACCATATGGGAGGCTCATGTGACCTTTATACTTCAGTTTGATTAATATTTGTTGACACGGTAACCATATGGGAGGCTCATATGACCTTTTAACTTCAGTTTGATTAATATTTGTTGCCTCGGCAACCATATGGGAGGCTAATGTAACATTTATACTACAGTTTGATTAATATTTGTTGCATCGGCAACCATATGGGAGGCTAATGTAACCTTTATACTACAGTTTGGTTAATATTTGTTGCCTCGGTAACCATCTGGGAGGCTAATGTGACCTTTATACTTCATTTTGATTAATATTCGTTGCCTCGGTAACCATATGGGAGGCTCATATGACCTTTTAATTTCAGTTTGATTAATATTTGTTGCCTCGGTAACCATATGGGAGGCTCATGTGACCTTTATACTTCAGTTTGATTAATATTTGTTGACACGGTAACCTTATGAGAGGATCATATGACCTTTTAACTTCAGTTTGATTAATATTTGTTGCCTCGGTAACCATATGGGAAGCTCATGTGACCTTTATACTTCAGTTTGATTAATATTCGTTGCCTCGGTAACCATATGGGAGGCTCATATGACCTTTTAACTTCAGTTTGATTAATATTTGTTGTCTCGGTAACCATATGGGAGGCTCATGTGACCTTTATACTTCAGTTTGATTAATATTTGTTGCCTCGGTAACCATATGGGAGGCTCATGTGACCTTTATACTTCAGTTTGATTAATATTTGTTGCCTCGGTAACCATATGGGAGGCTCATGTGACCTTTTTACTTCAGTTTGATTAATATTTGTTGACACGGTAACCGTATGCGAGGCTCATGCGACCTTTACACTGAGCCCGTTATACGCTATCCGTATAAATGATTCTAAGGTTTATTCTGCATTCTATATTTCTACCAGCAACAGGTAATAGCCAGACAATGGTGGTGAAACCTTGTGTATTTGTTGGCGACGATCAGAATGTACCTGGCAAGCACGCAGGCAAAGGTTGATCGCTTAAGGAATTTAGAAAGGGAGCCCAACTCTTGATGACAAATCAATGGCAGGTGCTAGCAAGCATAGAGCAAGGAAGACGCTGTGGAGGACGCACGCGCTCGACATGCTCATTGTCCGCTTCGCGCCCAGTCAAAATAATGCTGCGATATGAGAGGCCAACTGAACTATTAACCACCCCCACAGGAAGGTGTGCAGTGAAAAAGCCCGCGATGTCCGCGTGATTTCGGACCAATAACAGAGAGAGAGACGCTTCATTTCGGCGCCAGGACGGCATCATAGTTCAGGAGGATTATTCTGAGCGGGAAATTAGCTACGGATAATCCCCACGATCGATTTCTGATAGCTCTAGCCTAATCTTGACCTGCGTGTTACGACGAATTGATTGATACCATTTGCATGCCAGTACGGCCATTATTGTGGAAAATTATTTCGTTTTCTCCCTTCCATGAGGACTTCTAGCCTGTTTCGTTTATAAGTGGCCCATGAGGCGAAAAGCATTATTCATGCGGTGTGTGTCTGAGGACGCTAGACTCTTTTCGTGTGGTGTCGGAAGACACTGATTATATTCTACTTTGTGGGTCTGAGGACACAGGTTCAGTTGTTCTACTTTGCGTGTCTGAAGACACAAGTTCATTATTCCATTCCGGCGTGTCGGAAGACACTGATCTTTCTTGCGGTGTGTGTCTGAGGACGCTAGACTCTTTTCGTGCGAGTCGGAAGACACAGATTATATTCTACTTTGTGTGTCTGAGGACACAGGTTCAGTTGTTCTACTTTGTGTGTCTAAGGACACAAGTCCATTATTTTCTACGTGCGTGTCCAAGGACACAAGTTATTTTCATTTGGCGTGTCGATGGTAACTTGTCATGGGTTTGAGACTGTAAATAATGTATATTAACTTCAGTGATTTTTAGGTAGTCCCAGTACTACAAGAATAGGGAAAATACTTCGATATTTCGCCAATATACTGTTTTGGGGAAAATAGTACCTGAATCGGCGAAATTAGTAGGAAGATATAGCGTGTGTATTAATTAACAAACATTTTATTCAGAACAGAAATGGCATCAATGGACCAGGAAGGAGCTTGGACCCATCAGCACATCAGTCACTACATGTATGACTCGAGCTAAGCATCAAGGAGGGGGATGGCTGGAGAGTAGGGGAGTGATGCAGTTCTGACCCAGTCTATAACCCTCTTTGTTACTCTACTAAGCCTCAGCCATGTTCTGACCCGGTCTAGAACCCAGCTTGTCACACTACTAAGCCTCAGCCATATAATATTTGTTTGATATTTCTTGAACCCATGATCGAATTTTGACAAATGAGGTGTCGCAGGCCTCTGTCTTACGTCCCACTCGTTATATTTTTCAAAATTTGTAGGAAATTTTTGTTTGGAAAGTGGGCGATATTTTGAAAACCAAACATGATAGAACGTTGTGCATTGATTCAAACAAATGGCCTCTATGTCCTTTATCGTTTGAACAAAAGTTTAAACTTATGGTGATTTTTTTTAGTTCAATTTTGGAATTTTTATAGTGTGGAAACTAGGAATTCGACAAAAAAGTTTGACATAAATTCATGGTCCTTACCCCCTTTACCCACAAAATAAATTTCAAGTTCTCTAGGAGTAAAGGTAAACAGTTTCTTATGAAGAGGTCAGTCATAGCTGGGCCACGGGCTAGTGGGACAAAATGACCGCCGCGCTCTGAGACCTTGAATGAGGTCACAGGGAGAGTTCGGCCGTGTAGTTGCTAAATGGAATATTTATTATTATAATTATTGATGTGGAACATCTTTCCGCTCGGTTGCTGGATAGTTTTGTGGGAGTGATTTTGAAAATTGGGGACGGAAGTGGATCGGAACAATCGAGCTGGCAGTGGTGGATTGAACGTAAGTATGCACTGCCCGCTCGATCGATCGATCGAACGGAAGTGTACTACCTGGCAGTGGTGAAAAACGGAAGTATGCACTGCCCACTCGATCAATCTAACGGAAGTGTACTAGCTGGCAGTGGTGGAAAACGGAAGTATGCACTGTCCGCTCGATCGATCGAACGGAAGTGTACTAGCTGGCACTGGTGGAAAACGGAAGTATACACTGCCCATTCGATTGATCCATCCAGCGAGCAGTGGTAAGACCCAGCTGGCAGTGGCACCAGATACAATGAGCGCGCGGTGTCGAAAATTGATACCATGTCGTACTCTCGGCCATGTGGAATGTATATGACATACTGAACGGAAAACGCTCATGCGAATTCTGGTGTCAAGTGATTGAAACAAATGACATGGTACATGTTCGAAGTCTTCGTATCAGTATTTAAATGGTAAAATGCCTTATCATCAAACATTGTAAGTAGAATTAATGGATGAAAGGCGGAAACACAAGTATGTAAGAGATAAAAAGGGGAAATAAGAACATAGACGTCTGAGAAAGGAGGTTAACAAGAAGTGCTAGGAAGCGATAGAAGAATGGTTCAAAGAGAAATGTACAGGTATAGAAAATTGTCTGAAATTAGGAAAAGTAGACACAGCTTATCGAAGGATTAAGAATACTTTTGGGGAAAAGGAGACTAAGTACTGTAATATTAAGGACACAAATGGAAAGCCCCTAACAGATAGGGAAGGAAAGGTTGAGAGATGGAAAGCTTACATAGAGTGTTTGCATAAGGTAAGGGAGATTGAGAATCATGTAATGGAAAGAGAGGAGAAAATTGATGAGGATGCAAAAGGAGATTTAATATTGAGATCAGAATTTGACAGATCATTGGAGGACTTAAGCAGGAACAAAGCACCAGGCATAGATGATATACCGATAGAGTTGCTACGCTGCATAGGTGATGAAGGTCTGATCAGGTTATTTCACTTGGTGTGTAGGATTTATGAGACAGGTGAGGTACCCCCTGATTTCAAGAAGACTGTTATTATCCCTATACCAAAGAAAGTGGGAGCTGACAGGTGTGAAGATTGCCGTACAATCAGCTTGATTACTCATGCTTCAAAGATCCTGTCTAGAATAATTTACAAGAGGATGGAAAGCCAGATAGAAACGGAGTTGGGCGAAGGTAAGTTTGGTTTCAGGAGAAATATAGGAACAAGGGAAGCTGTACTAAGTCTTAGGCTGATTTTGGAAGGTAGAATAAGGAAAGATAAGAGAACGTTCATGGCATTTGTAGACTTAGAAAAGGCTTTTGATTACGATGATTGGACTAAATTCTTTGACATTTTGAAAACGATTGGAAGAAAGTACAGGGATTGGAGGGTGATATTCAATCTATACAGAAACCAGACAGCAGTCATTCGAGCTGAAGGACAGGAGCGAAAAGCTGGTATTCAGAATGGTGTTGGCAAGGCTGCAACTTATCACCCATACGTCTCAATCTTTACATTGAGCAAGCAATGAAGGAAATTGTAGAAAAATTTAAAGTGGGTGTGAAGATTCAAGGAGAAATAATTTCAACTCTGAGATTTGCTGATGACATCGTCATCTTGGCCGACACGCCTGAGGATTTGAATGAGTTTTCGAATGGTACGGACTTCATGAATACATGACGAAAATTAATAAATGTAAAACAAAAAATACTGAAATGCAACCGAAATAAATCAGAAACCTCTATGGACATCAAATTGGCAGGTGAAAAGCTGAAAGAAGTAGGAGACTCCTGTTACTTAGGAAGTAAAATAACCAGTGATGGACGAAGCAAAGAGGATATAAAAAGTAGGTTGGCTCAGGCAAGCAAAGCATTTCTACAAAAAAGGAATCTGTTGACATCGAACATACTAGATTTAGGTATTAGGAAGTCATTTTTGAAAGCCTTTGTCTGGAGCGTGGCGCTAAATAGAAGAGTAGTGGAGTAGTGGCGCTTCCAACTCACTCCAGAACCCTCCTCTTACCACTACTAAGCCTCAGCCATGTTAAATATATCTCTAACGTTGGTTCAATTTTGACAAATGAGGTGTCGTTGGACTCGGGCTGACGTCTTATTTGCTATGGACCACTCGTTATATTTTTGAAATTTTTTTGTTTTTTTTTTGTTTTCGAAAATATGCGATAGTCTGAAAACCAAACAGGATAGAACGTTGTGCCATGGCTCAAACGAATGGTCTTTATGGCCTTTATTTTTTGTAATAAAACTTTTTTACTTTTTATGTTTTTTTGAAAACACTCGGATTTTGAAAATCCTATATTTCGGAAACTAGGAAGTTTACAAAAAGGTTTGTTTGACGTAAATTAATGGTCCCTATGCCCTCTACCCCCAAAATAAATTTCAAGTCTCTAGGACAAAAATTTGTGTTTTGTAAGTAGTGGGATGACACGGGAGCTGCTTCCAAAAGCAAGTGGTGAGCCCCTGCGACCTTGGAATGGAAGGAGTCATGCTAGGAAGGTGTGCTTGGATTCGTTTTTTTCGTCTCGTTGCGCTCTTTACGGAAATGTAGATGTCGAAAAGGTGAAATGCTGGAAACACGGTTTTTTTTTGGGGGGGGGGGAAACATGATTTTGAACTTTTTGCTATATCTCGCGAACCAATCATGCTAGAGGTGTGTTTGACAGGTCCAAGTACTCGGGCTGACGTCCTCTTTGCTATGGACCACTCGTTATATTTTTTAAAAAATTGAAAACTCGATTTTGGGGTAAACGTGTGTTGTTTGTGATTTTTGCCGATATCTCACGAACCAATAACGCTAGAGACGTGTGCGAGGTGTCCTAGAACTCGGCTAACGCCCCCTTTCAAATGTGGTAGATATTTTTTTCCAAAAAATAATTCACAAAGGGCCTAACGCCGTACATGTTGAAAAAAAATCTTTACCGTTACCTGTTTATAATGTTTATGAAGCGTGGTGGTTGAGAGAGACGATACGGCTGGGTGTGTGTGCGTTTCAACGAACCTGTCGCTGACCACGGTGGCTATGCTTAATAGAACAATCGCTATTTCGGCGGGTCGGTGTATGACAGAGCGAGGGTTCGTTTTCTGATATTTTACCTTTGACGTGTAAACGGTGATGAGAACTTGGTTCTATGTTGGTCGAAGCGAGTGCAGAAAGCACACTTGCCGAGGAGCAGGAGGTGAATGTCATTTGAGCTTATTGGAAGGCGTTGATCTGACTTGACAACAGGTGCAATGGAAAAAATGACAATGACGCTTCAAGGTGAAATAATCTGACCATTGTGGTGGCAGGGGAGTGTGAAAGGCATGCACACACATGTGTGAAACCACATGCACGCTAAACCAGTGACATCCTGTTTTGCTTCGTGCGTGACAAAATGAAAGTTCATGTGAAATTGGATCTTCCACAGGTGTTCGCTTGGGTGTTATCTGTCCACGTGCGCGATAACTGTTAACAAGTCACATACTGTTTTGCTTGTACGTGACAAAATGCAAGTTGACGTGAAATTTGATTTGCCACAGGTGTTCACCTTGGACGTTAGCTGTCCACGTGCCTGATAAGAGAATGTTCAAAGCGTGGGAATCGCTGAATCAGTAAAAAGTATGATGAAACTTGTCGGAATGATGTCACTACCAATAGATAGGCAAGAGCTGCAAACAGCAGGGGTGGGAGGTGAAGGGAGGGAAAGGGGGAGGGGTAATGTATGAGAGAACACAGGTGGAAAGAGAAAGAAATATGTGGAGCTGAGGACTGTACACATAGAGCTATAGGTGGTGTACAACATGTGTGAATAAATAAATTAAAAATTGCACAGGTTACACAACATGTAATTTATTGATCCAAGAATTAAACGTAGAGTTAAACCCTAACCATTTGACATAGAGTTTATTTCCTTTTTGTTTCAACACTTTTTCCACAAGATAATGCTGACGAAATGCTGTTTTCTGAAGTTCATGGAGATAAAATCTACCTTTTATGGGTTGACGGTTGAGGTCCTCGAGTAAATAGGTGACTGGACTGTCCAAGTTGACTCGACGAATTCGAAATAGTTCAGTCCCCCACTGAGGCGTGTAGCCCTTATTGAAGGCAGACTTAAATTTGCTCACACGAACAAAATCCCCAATTTTCAGTCGGTGACGTTTAGGATCGTTTATGGGGTTAAACAGTTTATCCAATCGCTGAATATTTTTAGTTACGAGACGTGGCTTGGTCCCAATCGTTCTGTGTTTGGTGTCATTGTAACGTGATACTAGCTCAGGTAACATGTCCAACCAGCGATACGTGCCCTGAGCGGTAAACGCTTTCCACATATGGGTTTTCAATGTTCGGTTGAACCGTTCGACCACACTGGCTTTGAGGTTGCTGTTCGTGGTGTAATGGTGAATATCCTTAGATTTGAGAAAATTGGAGAAATCCTTGTTGAAAAATTCTTTCCCCCGGTCGGTTTGTAGCAGCTGAGGTTGACGTTTGGAGTGTTGAATAATATGTTGAAAGGCCTTGGTAACTAGTGGGCCAGACTTGCGACGCACAGGTTCAACAAAGGCCATTTTGGAATAGACATTTATTTTACAATAGGTAGCGCACGAGTAGTTTCTACAAATGAGTTACGGCGCACGAGTCGATTCAACAAAGTTCCGTTTGCGTTCATATACCATTCATTCGATTGCGATTGAACTTTAATTGTTTGGTTTTCAAATGCAGTGGTAGATAGTCGTTATTTTGTAAAACATTCTTACTTGCAGTAGTAATAAGACTCTATGGTTTCGCTAACACATAGATAGACTGTATTATTGCCATGGTCAAGCACTCACATTAAGATCATTTACAAAATCATAAAATGAAAAATAAAAAATCTTGTTTTGAAAATATCGTTTTTCAACATACACAAAATAAATATATAAAAAATTTGTGAACAGCAAAATGGAAAATCCATGGTCAAGCACTCACATTAAGATCATTTACAAAAACATAAAATGAAAAATAAAAAATCTTGTTTTGGAAATATCGATTTTTTTCAACATACACAAAATAAATATATAAAAAATTTGTAAACAGCAAAATGGAAAATCCAAGTTTCCATATAGACAAAATTTAAAAACCTTAAACGGACATTTAAGAAAATATATGCAAATGGGAAATTGACAAATGTGTAAATATGAAAATGGAAAAATCCATGTTTCCATATCATGAAATTGAAAAACATCAAACTGTCATTTAAAAAAATGCAAATGGAAAATTGACAAATTGCAATGTGTGAAATGTGAAATTGAACAAATGGCTATCATTATTTAAAAAAAAGAACATGGTGCTCTATGGTTGAGGTGTGAATCAAACTCTCTCTACTTATTTGGACCACCCGAGACTGAGTAGACTAGTTTTAGTTGTCATACCACTTTTAAAAGTTTGTGTTAAATCTAGGAATTGAACCCAAGAGCTTGTAGGGGTGATCCAAGGTTATAATATGTTAAACAGATAGCCTTGAATGTAGGGTGTGGTAGCTATATAGAGATGAGACGTTTCGCTCGGGGCAGGGAGGCATGGAGATCAGCATCAAACCAGTCAAAAGACTGACGACTTAAACAACATGTAGAGCTCACCAAAATAATGTTGTGTAACGGTAAATGTTAGTCAACGAACAGTAATGCATTACTAAAACCCATGACACGATACCTAAGAGCTTTTCTAAAATTATTTTAAAATGCCTTTAACCCTATATTAAACACCCAGTTCACAAGACTCATAACTGCAATGTTATGGTCAAACAAAACAAAATCTATATTTCAAAACAAACAAGTGGTTTAGTCAATGTATACTGGAAAAAGTTTTATATACACTCAAGTCCACAAAAATAATTAAATTAGTAACAGTCAGGTTGACCGAGTGGTTATGGTGTTTGACTTAAGTTCAAATTTTCTGTACAAGAAAGCAAGGGTTCGAATCCCTTACCTGATATAACTATTGCCTCAACATGGCTTGACCACACTCTATTATTGTGTACTCGGTACACAAACCATAAATAGAGTGTATTGTTTAAGGTCACTCTCTTTGCGAACATAGTCAGAGACTGTTGATGGTTAACAATTGCATTAATAGTGGGACATAGGGATAGCAATTAAGAAAAACAGACAATACACATACACTATTTTTATTTATTTAATGTAAGTACTTGTACAATAGTTATATACAAACTACAATTCTCTTCTGTCTATTACTATCTAGTCCTTTTCGATCCACTTGCATATCAAGGGCAGATGACTTTGTAGTTCAGCCCCTTTAAACAACAATAACACTACTTCTTGCATAGTCTGTGATGTTGATGACTCTTGAGGCGTGGAAGATGGATACAACATAACTTTTACAACAGGGGTTAAACGTTGCTCAACAAACAATGCACTATTTTGAGTAGCAACATCTTTCTCTTGTACTAACTTTTTAGCATTCTGATGATCTTTTGTCAACACCATTAGTGTTTTGTCTGGAGCACTACATCGCCTGATCACTCACACTTAAAAGCACACCATTTCTACTTTTCATATTGCCTCGACATCTTGTTGACCTCTGTTTTGAGCATCGCCAGAATATTATTCCTTTTACATTTTGTCGTCTATAGTTATAAGAGTAGCCTTTATAGAGTACACGTTGTTTACCTCGGTTAGTTGTAGTAAGTTCCATAGTAGTAACTAACCTGTTAGTATGATTTGCACACTACAAAGGTTATCTCTGTTCTGGTAATTGAATTATTTAGCGTTGGCTTTTATATTTAATTCGTACAGTTTAAAGTGATAGAAAAGTGGTAGAAACGTGGTAGCAAAGTGGTAGACAATTGGTAACATAGTGGTAGAAAAGTGGTAGCAAAGTGGTAGAAAAGTGGTAGAAAAGTGGCAGAAAAGTAGTAGAAAAGTGGTAGCAAAGTGGTAGAAAAGTGGTAGCAAACTAGAAAAGTGGTAGAAAAGTGGCAGAAAAGTAGTAGCAAAGTGGTAGAAAAGTGGTAGCAAACTAGAAAAGTGGTAGCAAAGTGGTAGGAAGTATTACATGTATTGTTAAGAAATAGTTTAAGCGGTTACATGGATTCATTACACTATAATTTTAGCATCACGAAGCTCATTTTCTATATCCAAAAGTTCTTCCTCATATTTAGTATGACCAGCCTGTTTACAGGTATGCAAGTACTGAAGCCGCTGGATTAGCTTACTGGGATTGTTCCAGTAAACAAATTTAACATATGATTTTTTGGGTGTAAACCATTATCATCATCATCATTATCATTATCATCATAATCATCATCATCATCATGGTTATCATCATCAATATAATTATCATCAATATAATCATCACTATTACTATCTAATCCTTTTTGTTCATCTTGCAATGCAACAACCTTTGGCATAGTTTGTGTTGTCTTTGATAGTGTTGATAGTGCATGGGCCAGTCCATAGGTTATCCAATTATCCAAATTATGTCAAAGGGTCCGGTCCAAAGGGATCAGCCAAAAGGACCTGTCCACAGGGACCCGTCAAAAATGACTCCATTCAAAAAGGGCCCGTCCAAAAGGGGCTAGTCAACAGGGACCAGTCCAAAGGGACAAATCAACAGGGATCAATGAAAAGGGGGGGAGCGCGTCATGTAAGTCGTTGCGCACCGCCGCCGTGAGAATATAAGTGTTTATCAGCAGTCTCCGGCAATGTTCAGGAGAGTAACCTTGAAAAGTAGCTGAAACTCGGTAGTCGAAAGCATAGCTTGACCGGTTTCTTACCTATATGACAAGGTTAGGTTAGGTAAATTTAGGTTATGTTAGGTGAGCTGAGGTTAAGTCTTAAAATATTCCCTCTCTTATGTGTTCAAAGCCGATTCACCCTGAACAGTCAGCCAAAACTTTAAATATGTATATATCATTACATAAAGAATTAAAGCAAACTTAATTAATTATGAATGGCGTTTTTTGTTACTGTTCAATGTAGACAGAATATATGCATTAAATGATAGACTCAACACAAAATGTTTTGATTGTTGACTTGTGTTATTGATAAATTGGTTTAATGTTAGGGGCAGTGCACACTTTCCATGTCGAAAATTTATATAGGCTAGAAGGATGGTGTTGCAAACTTCTGATGTGTATTTCCAAATTTCCTGCATAGTCTATTTCATAGAATTTTCCTGTAACTTAAAATTTCATGCTGATTTTGTCTTTGTGTGTTTGACATTGTAACTACAATGGTTGATTGGATATTCTTTGTCAACTTTCAAATCATGTAATTCAAGTCAGATATGTTGGAATTTTTGTTCATGTGTGAAGCTATCAAGTACCGATACCTAATTGGTTACACAACTGTTTCATAATGAAAATCTTGATCTCTGATTCATTGGAGTACTGTTTAAGCTTGTCTGAACCAAGACTAACTGACTACTCACTGCTAAGGATTAGAAATTACATTTACTCAAATCACATTCTAGTAAAACAGATCATGACTACTATAAACTGCTACCACTCTTCCACCACTTTGCTAACACTTTTATACCATTTGATTCTCACTTTTGCTCTTACTTTAAACTGCACATACTACAAACAATCATTTTTATTATCGAGTTAACTTTACTAGAGATTAGTTTATGCTGAACAGTTGACATGGAAGTATCAACGACTAGCTATGGTAAGCCATGTGCTTACTATAAAGGATATGCATATATTGTAAAAAGAACTAATAAAAATGGAACTGTTATTTGGTGCTGTTCGAAACAACGATCTAAAAAGTGTCGAGGAATGATTAAGACAAAAGGCTCCAACATACTTATTTCAATCGATCATCATTGTAAATCTCATAATAATACTCATTTAAATGGACAAACCAAGGTAAAAAAGCAAGACCAAGAAAAAATAGTGTGGCTCAAGATAGTGCTTTGTTTGTTAAAGAGCATTTATTATCTCCTGAAAAAGACATGTTAGGACAGTCGTTAACGTCTAAGAAACCTCTAACACTATCAAAGACAACACAAACTATGCCAAAGGTTGTTGCATTGCAAGATGAACAAAAAGGATTAGATAGTAATAGTGATGATTATATTGATGATAATTATATTGATGATGGTAACCATGATGATGATGATGATTATGATGATAATGATGATGATGATTAATGGTTTACACCCAAAAAATCATATGTTAAATTTGTTTACTGGAACAATCCCAGTAAGCTAATCCAGCGGCTTCAGTACTTGCATACCTGTAAACAGGCTGGTCATACTAAATATGAGGAAGAACTTTTGGATATAGAAAATGAGCTTCGTGATGCTAAAATTATAGTGTAATGAATCCATGTAACCGCTTAAACTATTTCTTAACAATACATGTAATACTTCCTACCACTTTGCTACCACTTTTCTAGTTTGCTACCACTTTTCTACCACTTTGCTACTACTTTTCTGCCACTTTTCTACCACTTTTCTAGTTTGCTACCACTTTTCTACCACTTTGCTACCACTTTTCTACTACTTTTCTGCCACTTTTCTACCACTTTTCTACCACTTTGCTACCACTTTTCTACCACTATGTTACCAATTGTCTACCACTTTGCTACCACGTTTCTACCACTTTTCTATCACTTTAAACTGTACGAATTAAATATAAAAGCCAACGCTAAATAATTCAATTACCAGAACAGAGATAACCTTTGTAGTGTGCAAATCATACTAACAGGTTAGTTACTACTATGGAACTTACTACAACTAACCGAGGTAAACAACGTGTACTCTATAAAGGCTACTCTTATAACTATAGACGACAAAATGTAAAAGGAATAATATTCTGGCGATGCTCAAAACAGAGGTCAACAAGATGTCGAGGCAATATGAAAAGTAGAAATGGTGTGCTTTTAAGTGTGAGTGATCAGGCGATGTAGTGCTCCAGACAAAACACTAATGGTGTTGACAAAAGATCATCAGAATGCTAAAAAGTTAGTACAAGAGAAAGATGTTGCTACTCAAAATAGTGCATTGTTTGTTGAGCAACGTTTAACCCCTGTTGTAAAAGTTATGTTGTATCCATCTTCCACGCCTCAAGAGTCATCAACATCACAGACTATGCAAGAAGTAGTGTTATTGTTGTTTAAAGGGGCTGAACTACAAAGTCATCTGCCCTTGATATGCAAGTGGATCGAAAAGGACTAGATAGTAATAGACAGAAGAGAATTGTAGTTTGTATATAACTATTGTACAAGTACTTACATTAAATAAATAAAAATAGTGTATGTGTATTGTCTGTTTTTCTTAATTGCTATCCCTATGTCCCACTATTAATGCAATTGTTAACCATCAACAGTCTCTGACTATGTTCGCAAAGAGAGTGACCTTAAACAATACACTCTATTTATGGTTTGTGTACCGAGTACACAATAATAGAGTGTGGTCAAGCCATGTTGAGGCAATAGTTATATCAGGTAAGGGATTCGAACCCTTGCTTTCTTGTACAGAAAATTTGAACTTAAGTCAAACACCATAACCACTCGGTCAACCTGACTGTTACTAATTTAATTATTTTTGTGGACTTGAGTGTTTATAAAACTTTTTCCAGTATACATTGACTAAACCACTTGTTTGTTTTGAAATATAGATTTTGTTTTGTTTGACCATAACATTGCAGTTATGAGTCTTGTGAACTGGGTGTTTAATATAGGGTTAAAGGCATTTTAAAATAATTTTAGAAACGCTCTTAGGTATCGTGTCATGGGTTTTAGTAATGCATTACTGTTCGTTGACTAACATTTACCGTTACACAACATTATTTTGGTGAGCTCTACATGTTGTTTAAGTCGTCAGTCTTTTGACTGGTTTGATGCTGATCTCCATGCCTCCCTGCCCCGAGCGAAACGTCTCATCTCTATATAGCTACCACACCCTACATTCAAGGCTATCTGTTTAACATATTATAACCTTGGATCTCCCCTACAAGCTCTTGGGTTCAATTCCTAGATTTAACACAAACTTTTAAAAGTGGTATGACAACTAAAACTAGTCTACTCAGTCTCGGGTGGTCCAAATAAGTAGAGAGAGTTTGATTCACACCTCAACCATAGAGCACCATGTTCTTTTTTTTAAATAATGATAGCCATTTGGTCAATTTCACATTTCACACATTGCAATTTGTCAATTTTCCATTTGCATTTTTTTAAATGACAGTTTGATGTTTTTCAATTTCATGATATGGAAACATGGATTTTTCCATTTTCATATTTACACATTTGTCAATTTCCCATTTGCATATATTTTCTTAAATGTCCGTTTAAGGTTTTTAAATTTTGTCTATATGGAAACTTGGATTTTCCATTTTGCTGTTTACAAATTTTTTATATATTTATTTTGTGTATGTTGAAAAAAATCGATATTTCCAAAACAAGATTTTTTATTTTTCATTTTATGATTTTGTAAATGATCTTAATGTGAGTGCTTGACCATGGATTTTCCATTTTGCTGTTCACAAATTTTTTATATATTTATTTTGTGTATGTTGAAAAACGATATTTTCAAAACAAGATTTTTTATTTTTCATATTATGATTTTGTAAATGATCTTAATGTGAGTGCTTGACCATGGCAATAATACAGTCTATCTATGTGTTAGCGAAACCATAGAGTCTTATTACTACTGCAAGTAAGAATGTTTTACAAAATAACGACTATCTACCACTGCATTTGAAAACCAAACAATTAAAGTTCAATCGCAATCGAATGAATGGTATATGAACGCAAACGGAACTTTGTTGAATCGACTCGTGCGCCGTAACTCATTTGTAGAAACTACTCGTGCGCTACCTATTGTAAAATAAATGTCTATTCCAAAATGGCCTTTGTTGAACCTGTGCGTCGCAAGTCTGGCCCACAAGTTACCAAGGCCTTTCAACATATTATTCAACACTCCAAACGTCAACCTAAGCTGCTACAAACCGACCGGGGGAAAGAATTTTTCAACAAGGATTTCTCCAATTTTCTCAAATCTAAGGATATTCACCATTACACCACGAACAGCAACCTCAAAGCCAGTGTGGTCGAACGGTTCAACCGAACATTGAAAACCCATATGTGGAAAGCGTTTACCGCTCAGGGCACGTATCGCTGGTTGGACATGTTACCTGAGCTAGTATCACGTTACAATGACACCAAACACAGAACGATTGGGACCAAGCCACGTCTCGTAACTAAAAATATTCAGCGATTGGATAAACTGTTTAACCCCATAAACGATCCTAAACGTCACCGACTGAAAATTGGGGATTTTGTTCGTGTGAGCAAATTTAAGTCTGCCTTCAATAAGGGCTACACGCCTCAGTGGGGGACTGAACTATTTCGAATTCGTCGAGTCAACTTGGACAGTCCAGTCACCTATTTACTCGAGGACCTCAACCGTCAACCCATAAAAGGTAGATTTTATCTCCATGAACTTCAGAAAACAGCATTTCGTCAGCATTATCTTGTGGAAAAAGTGTTGAAACAAAAAGGAAATAAACTCTATGTCAAATGGTTAGGGTTTAACTCTACGTTTAATTCTTGGATCAATAAATTACATGTTGTGTAACCTGTGCAATTTTTAATTTATTTATTCACACATGTTGTACACCACCTATAGCTCTATGTGTACAGTCCTCAGCTCCACATATTTCTTTCTCTTTCCACCTGTGTTCTCTCATACATTACCCCTCCCCCTTTCCCTCCCTTCACCTCCCACCCCTGCTGTTTGCAGCTCTTGCCTATCTATTGGTAGTGACATCATTCCGACAAGTTGCATCATACTTTTTACTGATTCAGCGATTCCCACGCTTTGAACATTCTCTTATCAGGCACGTGGACAGCTAACGTCCAAGGTGAACACCTGTGGCAAATCAAATTTCACGTCAACTTGCATTTTGTCACGTACAAGCAAAACAGTATGTGACTTGTTAACAGTTATCGCGCACGTGGACAGATAACACCCAAGCGAACACCTGTGGAAGATCAAATTTCACATGAACTTTCATTTTGTCACGTACGAAGCAAAACAGGATGTCACTGGTTTAGCGTGCATGTGGTTTCACACATGTGTGTGCATGCCTTTCACACTCCCCTGCCACCACAATGGTCAGATTATTTCACCTTGAAGCGTCATTGTCATTTTTTCCATTGCACCTGTTGTCAAGTC
Organism: Meconema thalassinum; assembly: GCA_946902985.2. Classification (NCBI taxonomy): domain Eukaryota; kingdom Metazoa; phylum Arthropoda; class Insecta; order Orthoptera; family Tettigoniidae; genus Meconema; species Meconema thalassinum. Next base: position 123,739,031 of record OX336397.1, read on the forward strand.
AGATCAACGCCTTCCAATAAGCTCAAATGACATTCACCTCCTGCTCCTCGGCAAGTGTGTTTTTTGTACTCGCTTCGACCAACATAGAACCAAGTTCTCATCACCGTTTACACGTCAAAGGTAAAATATCAGAAAACGAACCCTCGCTCTGTCATACACCGACCCGCCGAAATAGCGATTGTTCTATTAAGCATAGCCACCGTGGTCAGCGACAGGTTCGTTGAAACGCACACACACCCAGCCGTATCGTCTCTCTCAACCACCACGCTTCATAAACATTATAAACAGGTAACGGTAAAGATTTTTTTTTCAACATGTACGGCGTTAGGCCCTTTGTGAATTATTTTTTGGAAAAAAATATCTACCACATTTGAAAGGGGGCGTTAGCCCGAGTTCTAGGACACCTCGCACACGTCTCTAGCGTTATTGGTTCGTGAGATATCGGCAAAAATCACAAACAACACACGTTTACCCCAAAATCGAGTTTTCAATTTTTTAAAAAATATAACGAGTGGTCCATAGCAAAGAGGACGTCAGCCCGAGTACTTGGACCTGTCAAACACACCTCTAGCGTGATTGGTTCGCGAGATATAGCAAAAAGTTCAAAATCATGTTTCCCCCCCCCCAAAAAAAAACCGTGTTTCCAGCATTTCACCTTTTCGACATCTACATTTCCGTAAAGAGCGCAACGAGACGAAAAAAACGAATCCAAGCACACCTTCCTAGCATGACTCCTTCCATTCCAAGGTCGCAGGGGCTCACCACTTGCTTTTGGAAGCAGCTCCCGTGTCATCCCACTACTTACAAAACACAAATTTTTGTCCTAGAGACTTGAAATTTATTTTGGGGGTAGAGGGCATAGGGACCATTAATTTACGCCAAACAAACCTTTTTGTAAACTTCCTAGTTTCCGAAATATAGGATTTTCAAAATCCGAGTGTTTTCAAAAAAACATAAAAAGTAAAAAAGTGTTATTACAAAAAATAAAGGCCATAAAGACCATTCGTTTGAGCCATGGCACAACGTTCTATGCTGTTTGGTTTTCAAACTATCGCATATTTTCGAAAACAAAAAAACAAAAAAATTTTCAAAAATATAACGAGTGGTCCATAGCAAATAAGACGTCAGCCCGAGTCCAACGACACCTCATTTGTCAAAATCGAACCATGCGTTCGAGATATATTTAACATGGCTGAGGCTTAGTAGTGGTAAGAGGAGGGTTCTGGAGTGAGTTGGAAGCGCCACTACTCCACTACTTAGAAGTGAAACTTGGACTATTGGTGCAGCAGAAAAGAGGAGAATTGAAGCATTTGAAATGTGGTGTTACGGGAGAATGATGAAGATCAGATGGGTAGATAGGTTTACAAACGAAGAGGTATTAAGACGAGTGGGAGAGGAGAGATATTTCTGCCGACTGCTAATGAAGAGAAGAGATAGATTAGTAGGACACATACTAAGACACCCAGGAATAGCAAGCTTAGTGATGGAAGGAAGGGTTTAGGACAAGAACTGTAGGGGTAGACCAATGTTAGAATATGTTAAACAGATTGCCTCGGATGTAGGGTGTTCTAACTATGTAGAGATGAAACGATTAGCACAGGACAGGGAGGCATGGAGGGCTGCATCAAATCATCAAAGGACTGAAGACTCAAACAACAGCAACAGTAAGTAGTCGGCATTGCCGGTATTATGTTGCTGCACAATGTCTATTCAAATATTAACCCACATTACGGTAAGGCAGTCATCAATATAATATAATCGTTGTGGTTATACGAGAAGCCTTCATGAACTATTACTGAATACATTCTCTTTACTCACAAGAGGGCCTATTCATAAGGCATTTTAAACTCAATTTCACGCAGGAACATTATCGAAACAAGCTAAATATAAATGAAACTTAATTCCATAATGCAGTATTATTGGAACGTGGAAATAAGCACCATCTTGTGCACAAAGTTTGCGTAGTCGAAATAGCCGTGGGGTTAGTGCTTATGACTGTGAATCTAGAGACCTTGGGTTCGAATCCCGGACGAGGTAGATATTTTTGCTACCAGATTATCATTTTAAACGATATTTATCCTATCAATATAACTCATTTTAACAGAATCCATATGAAATTACGTGTTGGTCTGTGAATGAAGAGGACCTGTTTATAAGGAATTGAAGGTTATGAGCGGTGTCACGTCTATTAATCTAGTTGATCCATATCGTATTCTTTATTTAGGCTAGTGCTGGTGGAAACTACAAATCATCTAATAAAATGTGTTCCGTATTATAAACTACAATATCTGTAAAACCTTCCCTTTTGCAATAGATTAATATTTGTGCCAATAATAGTATAAAATACCGGTGTATCAACAATTTCACGTGAGGTTTCTTCTATGTCAGATGATACACATCATATGCGACTACTGTAAGGCTCGTATTTTTTATTTTATTTTTATTATTATAAATTATTATTATTAGTATTATTTTTATTAGGTAATTATTGATTGATCATGTACAATCCAGACCAGCTTTATATTGTCAACCACTTGGTGTAGTGGCTATCATTTTTGGCTGTTACTGCGAGGCCTGGGTTCGATTCCTGGCTCTGCCAAGGAATTTAATTCCGAGCTGAGGGCTGGAACGGGGTACACTCTATGGGTAGATAGGGTAACAAATAAAGACGAGTGGGAAAGGAGAGATATTTTTAGGCGACTGCTAATGAAGAAAGAGATAGGTTGGTAGGACACATACTAAGACACGCAGGAATAGCAAGCATAGTTATGGAAGAATGGGTCTAGGACAAGAACTGTAGGGGTAGACCAAGGTTAGAATATGTTAAACAGATTGCCTTGGATGTATGATGTGGTTGCTATGTAGAGATGAAATGATTAGCTCAGGACAGGGAGGCATGGAGTGCTGCATTAATCTAGTCCAAGACTAAAGATGGATAGGATAACAAATTAAGACTAGTGTAAAGAGAAATGTTGTTTTATCGACTGTTAATAAGGAAAAGAGATAGGTTGGTAGGACACATTTTAAGACACCCAGGTATAGCAAGCATAGTTATGGAAGGAAGGTTGAGGACAAGAACTGTAGTGGTAGACCCAAGTTAGAATATGTTAAACAGATTGTTTTGTATATAAGGTGTGGTTGCTATGTAGAGATGAAACGATTAGCTCAGGGCCGGGAGGTATGGAGAACTGAATTAAAACAATTAAAGGCTAAAGATTCAAAACAAACAATATAGATTTTTGTTTCACATACCTGTACAGAGATTGTCTTTTTGTTGATATCCATGGAAAGAACAACATTAGCTTGCTAGCAAAGGCTACACCTCGAGTGTCAAATTTTAACAACATGTAGGTGACTAACTACATAAGATGTAAAATCATTTGTATTCAACACACGGGGTAGGGGTCATGACACAAATGCCCCTTAACCTGAATACACTTACATAAATGACAGTAATATTTCGTTAACAAGCCTGGAACCCTTACAAGACTGAACTACTGCGCTGTCTCTATCATGCTCACTTGCACTGATGATGACTTTGCTGTAATTTAATCTGTTTCCGCTTCTATACAATCTGTTCACGTTGACTTTTAGTAGCAGGAGTTAAAATACAAGAGAGAAAATGGAACACATTATGCTGTATTGGTTAGCAGATTAACCGTCCCTCGTGGTGTTAGAGTAGCGCTCTTGCCTCTCACTCAGATGCCTCGGGTTTGATCACTAGGCTTTGTCAGGGATTTCAGGAACTGATGTGAGGCAAAACAGGGAAGAGGTGAGTTTAGTTCACACATTAACCAACATGGACGGGTTTTTCTTTGGTTTTACACTTTTACTCTAGACAAATACTTGTTGTTATTCCTAGGGCAACACTAGCTCTTTCACAAAACTGATCTAATGTAGTATCACTGTAACCGCATTTGGAGGACTTCTTTTTAATCCTACTATAGTTTAATGGTAGATGATAATTATTTGATCCTTACTCATAGATAGCTCTTTACCTGTTACACGGCACTGTCAAGATATTTTAAAATGAATTTAAATTTACCAAAATGCTCTAGGCAGAATGACTGATATGACTTAAAGTTTTGTATAGTCTCTTAAGGATATGCAACTAATGATCCGAGTACACAAGGCTGATGACTATGAGTTCCCAAGTATATTACCAAACTGGGGTTAATGAATGATTTACTGATATATTTTTTATCCTACAACACAGTCAAGTAAATGGGAATACGTGGACATAATATGTAACACACTTAAGTACACTGAGCTAATTACCATGATAGCCTAACTTTATATTATGAATTAAACACTCGCAAGTGTTCGGAGCTGAGTCCACGGTATACAACACAATATGCACACACACACACACACATTTACTACACAGGAGAGATATCATTTTCTACAGAAACCTTGCTTGAGATATCCTTTTCAGAATGGAGAAAACCGATAACGGCATTAAAATCCATTTAGTGTTTCTCTAGATTACTTGTAACATTTAAGAATCGGGGACTTTGTTTTATACTAAGTAGAGATTCCGACTAAACCCAGTTGACAACAGGAGTAACATTACAGTAGTGCACTAAACATAAATGATGTAACACACTTAAGTACATGTGGGTAATAGCTATGATATCTAAATATCATAACGGTTATAACGACTTTGATATTGCAAACCCTACAATATGATTTATGTACACTCATATACGTGAGTTAATAATTGAGATGTCTCTAAACCTTGACACAATAGTTTACCATGAAGTTATTGGGGTCCATGTTATACATTTATGACATGTAAAAGAACCTACCACTATAATAGAACTGTGGGGTAGACAATGGTTTGAATACGTTAAACAAATTACCTTGGATGTAAGGACATAAAGTTAGTAGGATTTACGTAAACAATAAGAAAGATATTGTCACATGTTAATAGAAGTAGCCGAGTAGCGTAAGGGAATGGAATATGGACGATTAAATCACAAGGGTTATCAATGTTGGAATTGGACAATAATGCTATTGAGCAGGCGATTGGATTTTTTTTTATGTGTAAAGAGAAACTAAACAGTTTCACAAAAAGGAATTAAATGCTTTACCTGAATCATTTATTTTTATGTGGCTTCAAAGGCTGTTAAGGAAATGTGGGAACATGTGCCAACATTATGGACTCAAGACCCTGTGTTAGGTGAATTGCGACCCTGTAATAACTACGACCATTATACGCATGTGATCATTAGCAAAATACCATTGGTACAACAGTGTCAAACCTGTCAGCATTTGAAACTCTACCACGGTCATAAAACTTTGAACAAAGACTTTGTTTCTTTATTCTGCGGGTGTTTGCAAAAGTGAGTGCAAAAGTGGCTGTAAAAGTAACAACGAGGAGTGATCGAAAATTTCCAAAATATTAACCCATAGCCTACTATCTTGGTGACGTCACAAAGAGGTGTGATAATAAAATCCAAAACGTTAATCCATTGCCTACTTTCCTGGTGACGTCACAACGAGGTGTGATCAAAAAATTCCAAAATGTTGATCCATATCCTACGTTCCTAGTGACGTCACCTACTAACCTAGCAAAGTCGATATCTCTCGAATGCATGGTCGGATTTTGATGAATGAGGTGTCGTTGAAATCGGGCGGACACCGCCTTTCCAAAATTCCAAAATGTTGACCCATAGCCTACCTTCCTGGTGACGTCACATACTAACCTGGCAAAGTCGATATCTCCCGAACATATGGTCGGATTTTGATTAATGAGGTGTCGCTGAAATCAGGCTGACACCCCGTTTCCAAAATTGCATAATGTTGACCCATTGGCTACTTTCCTGGTGACGTCACATACTAACCTGGCAAAGTCGATATCTCCCGTTGGTCAATGTCGCTAATAATGTGATAATGAGTTTTCAGATCCTATCACTTTAAATTAATTACCCACTCTCTTATCGCAGTCTCGACAACAACCATGCTATTTTTATTATGTTAGATAATGTAATGTTCTCACAATTTGACAAGTGAGTTTATATTCACTCAAAAAGTGAGTGAAAAACAGGATGTAAAAGTAAGTGCAAAAGTGAGTGCAAAAGTTTCTGTAAAAGTAAGTGCAAAAGTGAGTACAAAGTGAGTGCAACGTGAGAGCAAAGTGAGTGCAAAATGTACGCAAAGTGAGTGCAAAGTGGGTGAAAAGTGGGTGCAAAGTGAGTGCAAAGTGAGTGCAAAGTAGGTGCAAAGTGAATGCAAAGTGAGTGCAAAGTGAGTGCAAAGTGGGTGCAAAGTGAGTGCAAAAGTGGGTGCAAAAGTGTGTGCAAAAATGAGTGCAAAAGTGGGTGCAGTTTATAATTTTCGTGATTTTTACTAGAATGTGATTTGAGTAAATGTAATTTCTAAAACTTAGTAGTGAGTAGTCAGTTAGTCAAGGTTCAGACAGGCGTAAACAGTTCTCTAACATATCAGAGCTCAAGATTTCCATTATGAAACAGTTGTGTAACCAACTAGGTATTGGTACTTGATAGTTTTACACATGAACAAAAAAATCCAACATGTCTGACATGAATTACAAGATTTGAAAGTTTGCAAAGAATATCCAATCAACCATTGTTCCGCCCTGTTTATCACAGCATAATGCTTACCACTATGATTGTAATAAGGCCATGGCCGCCTCCTCCCCAATCCTCATCTGCATTACTAGTACACACACTTATACAGCCATCGCAGTAACACGGGTTATCAGACAAAAATTACACATACCCAAGTACACCGGACTACATGACCACGATGTCGTAAAGCCCCTGAATGAATTAATCAACAACAAAAGGGAAACTTATAGATTAACGTGACCGTTAATCTGCGATCATGAGCCACATAACCCCCTTTTTACATGGAATCCTAACCACAGGACATGGCATTTCATTTCGAAAATCTCACATTCATTGACCGGGAATCGAACCCGGTCTGCCTTGGCGAGAGACAGACAGCCTCGCCGAGTCTTTCAGTCCTATCATTATAATTTCGTTACCCCGTCTCTTTTTTTCTGTAACAGGATGTGACGTTTTCACGTTTTGACACGTGAGTTCATGTTTTCGCTAACGTAATTACTAATGTTTCCACACACGCACACACACCTTTTTCGCGAGCAAACGTGAGAGCAAAGGGATAGAAAAGTGATAACAAAGTGGTAGAAAAATGGTATCAAAGTGGTAGATAAATGATATAACAAGTAGTTCCGTGAAGAAATATACAGCCTATTTTCATATATCCTACTTATGTTAATTGCCTCTATCAACATACACAATTTCAGTTTGATTGCTATAATAGATTCGTAGATATTGAGAACCGACTAAATATTTCGGATGGTCGCCATGTTGGATTTTATATATGTAGGTCCTAGAGTTATGTACTGTTACATGCAGATTATTGTGTACGTGTAGCATTCAGACTTCAATCGCATAATTAGGACACAAGAAAAAACAAGGAGATTTAAAAATTTTCACAGCTGCCATCTTTAGATTATGGAAACAATTGAAATAAATTAGATGCCAGTGGATTAACATTCGGATAAAGATTTACTGTACCAAGTTTCACTGCACGCGAATGGTTAAATTGTGAGAAACGTCCATGTGAATATTTATAATTCGCGTCACCGCCATGTTGGATTTGTGATCACCAGGTTATTTAAAGTCCTATAGGTGAACTTAAGTTCATAGCCCCTATGAACATTAAAAAATGCAGTTTGATTGTTAAATAGATTCGTAGATATTCAGTATCGTCTAAATATTTCGGATGGTCGCCATGTTGGATTGTTAAATGTATAGGCCATAGAGTCATGTACCATTAAAGGAAAATTATTGCGTAGGTTCATTATTCAAACTTTCACTTCGATCGCATGACTACATCACAAGAAATAAAAACTTAATTTTAAAATTCGCACTGCCGCCATCTTGAGGTTATGTAAACAATTGAACTAAATTAGATACCAGTGGATTACAATGTGTATAAATATTTCCTGTACCAGGTTTCAGTGCGCTTGGAACATTAAATCGCGAGAAAGGTCTATTTAAAATGTTCAAATTCGCTTAGCCGCCATGTTCGTTTTGTAGTTAACCGGTTTTTGAAAATCTTATAGATGGACTTCCAGTAGTGCCCTTTATCTCCGTACAAAATTTTAGGGAGATACCGCTAATAGTTTCAGAGATATAGAATGCCGGTGAAATATTTCGCACATCCGCCATCTTGTGATTATGTAAGCAATTGAACGAAGTTAGATGTCGGTGCATTACAATGTATATAAACATATACTGTACCAAGTTTCATTGCGTTTGGTTGGTCAAATCGCGAGAAACGTCTATTTAAAAGTCGCAAATTCGCTTGGCCGCCATGTTGGTTTTGTAGTTACCATGTTTTCAAAAGTCACATTAGTGAACTTATAGTAGTCCCCTCTATCACCATAGAAAATGTCAGGGTAATATCGGTAATAGTTTCGGAGATATTGAATGCTGGTGAAATATTTCGCACAGCCGCCATGTTGGAGTGTTGAGTCGTAACAAAATTTGAAGGGCACGGTCGAGGTCGCCGGGAATAGTGCTATGAACTTTCCGAGTTTCATTTAAATCGCTCCTGCCGTTTAGATTTTATTAGGGGGACACACACACACGAATCACACACACACACACGGACAAAAGGTGATCTCATAAGCCTATTTTTTTCAAAATTGAAAATAGGCTAAAAATGGTAGAAAAGTGGTGGAAAAATTGTAGAAAATGGTAGAAAGGTGGTGGAAAATGGTAGAAAAGTGGTGGAAAGTGGTAGCAAAAATTGCTAGTGGTAGAAAAATGGCAGAAAAGTGGTAGAAAAGAAACCTTACCATGTTGACTTTTTTGCTACCACTTTTCGATCATGGGTTCAAGAAATATCAAAAAAACATTACGTGGCTGAGGCTTAGTAGTGTGACAAGGTGGCTTCTAGAACGGGTCAGAACATGGCTGAGGCTTATTAGAGTAAAAGAGGGGTTTCTAGACAGAGTCAGAACCGGCATCACTCCCCTACTCTGGCGACGTATCTCTGACGCTGATTGGCAGAAAGGAATGAGTACTAAATCATGGATTAATATTTTTGACAGATCAATTATGGTTTATGGGACAAATTTTGTAAATATCTTGCTTGTGGTGTGTGTAATGTAGATTCTTCTTCCTTTTACTGACACACAGTAGTTGCATGGAACAGCTAGCGTTATTATTGTGTAGATATTTGGGATTTCATTTGTGTCAAGTATACGTGGCAATGTGTGCTATCGTGCGCGCATAGGATCCCGTAATTGCCGTTAAGTAACGTAAATCGGAGATGTGCAGGATAACAGGTGTGGAACCGAATTAATGTAGTATAAAACTAGTATAGGGGGGGGGGGGTAATTTTGATTTTTGTGTAGATTTATGATTGATCAGATTCATTGTTGGTAATTGCCGTGTCGCAATCCTTTTGTACTAGTAGCAATAAGCGCACTCGAGTGTAAAATATTGATTTTAAATTTTGAGTGTCTTGGACACGATCTTAGGGGATCTGATTCAGAGCCGACCTGCATGGTGTGATTATTAGTGCCAGTCCACACTTATGGTGTCATGTGTGCTTTTTACTGGTAATTGCTTGCGGGATTTCAGTACCATGACTGTCTCCGCCTTGCCGAATGCCAGATCCCTTTTCCTGTCCTCGCGAGGCAGGTCTGTGGATACTATTGTGTTCTTGCCATTCAAGTGAATTGGTGAGATATTGATGTGTGATGCTCCGTTTTTTATAGGTGATGATAACAAGGCCAGTGGGTAGCTTGTTATAATTTGACACTGCTCGGAGGGCTGACAAATGTCAGATGTGTTTGGGAGTTGGAACCAAGCCATGAGGCGAGCTCTCGATCAGATAAGAACGGCCGATGGGTCATTAGCGAGACAGGGTGGCTTCGCCTGTATCTCTTGTAATGTTGTTTGAATTCAGAAAAGAACTGATCAATTGTAAATGTAATTGTTGATTAAATGGGCCTTGTCCACGTTGTGATGTCATTTCCGAAGCGTTAACTTATCTTGCTTTTCATGTAATGTAATTTTCAGCCGTCCAGGCGTTTGTTGTTGTTGCTTGGCTTCTTTGTTTACGTCTCGTGTCAGTGACACCGTGTGGCCACCTTGCACGCGATGCAGTACCTATGTTTATCTTTGTCCGAGCATTTTGGCCTTGGAGGCACGCTCGCTTGTTTGCTGTGCTCTGGCACTTGTTAAAAAATCTCAAGGGAGATTTATGTAATTATAGAATAATAAGTTTTTGCGTGTGTCAGTATTTAATTGTAGTTGTTTTTATTGTAGCCATAATGTTGATTTGCTAGATGAGTGTACGTGAACATCGTGGCTGTTTCCCTTTGCGAACGAACGCTCATCAAATACTCATTTTTCCTTCTAGTTAGTCAATACGAGCGCATACCTAATTCTTAACCAGTTCAGTGGACCAGGTATCCACATGTTTTATTGAGAGGAGTGGGTCTGTATTACCCCTCATTTTATTGAAGTTCATTTTTTATGTGGAGTTAGATGTCAGGGAGGAGTTTTTCTTGTTGTTATTGTTTTTATGCACATTTTATCAGTTATTAAATCACGTTTATTTTACTTGATAATCACTTATTTCTTAACTATAGTTTTTCATATGAGCCTTCTATCCAGTAGAGCATGTTGTTTTGTGAACTTGACTTAAACACTATACAGGACTGATCACGACCACGAAAACAGAACCTTGTCATAAACACTGCTTTACAGAAGGGTGCAATACTTCAGTTTGATTAATATTTGTTGCCAGTTTGATTAATATTTGTTGCCTCGGTAACCTAATGGGAGGCTCATGTGACCTTTATACTTCAGATTGATTAATATCTGTTGCCTCGGTAACCATACGGGAGGCTCATGTGACCTTAATACGTCAGTTTGATTTGATTAATATTTGTTGCCTCGATGGCTGTTTTTAGCAAAGCTCTAAGTTTGTATTCATCAAAATGTTATAAAATTCTAGTTGATTACCGATACATTCTTTTATAGAGACTGAACTGTACATTCAGTCGTTTAATGATGGCTAGGTATGGTTAAGTGTTCAAGAAAGTGTAGAAGATTCATGTAAACAGCATTCGGTAAAGCAAAATGAATATTGAGGTTAGGAATGTAACCATACAAACTCCTGTTAGTGCTTCACGAAAACAATTGTCATTAAGTAGTGAACAGTTCAGATTCTTGGTGTAAATACGAAGGTAATTTCAAAAGTAAGGTCCGATTCGCCGTAAATATTTGAAAGCTGCGCCAAGGGAAAAATACGCATGCGCGCCGACTCCTGGCATGCCTTGCCTGGCAAAAGCCGCCAGTAGCGTTGTTACTGTTGCTGTGTGCTGTGTATAGTGTCAGTTCACAATGTTTAAGACAATTAATCAGCCCGCCGATTGTGAAGTAAGGGAAAGAAACATTTCTGCGGCAGAAATTCATCGTCAGTTTACTGAAGTGTACGGTCCTAACATTATGAGTGACAGTAAAGTGCGCAAGTGGGTGCGAGCCTTTAATGAAGGACGGGAAAATGTGCACGATGAACCCCACTCTGGCAGACCATCAGTGATTTCAGACGACAAAATTCGTGAAGATCGACGATTTACTATTCAGATTTAGAGGTGAAGTTCCCGAATGTGAGTAGAACAACTTTGTACACAATTGTGTCAGAACATTTTCGAAAATTGTGTTCCCGTTGGGTTCCCAGGCGGCCGAGTTCTACGACTTAGGCATTCAAAAGCTTGTGGAACGATGTGACAAATGTGTAAATAAGTATGGAAATTATGTCGAAAAATATAGAAAGACGTAAGGAATGTCAATAAAACAATTGTTTTTGAAACAATTTTTATTTTGGATGTTTTTTAACCGGACTTTAGTTTTGGAATAGCCCTCGTACATGCAAGCAAGTTTAACTGGTGAACAATTTACTCATGAGAACAGCCTTCCTGAAGCTGTTCTTTTAGCCATTAAGCCAGTGAGCCAAGCCCACGCTTCATCAGAGCTCCTCAAGAAATGTACACATGGAAAAACTCACGAGAGTTTAAATTTTCTTATTTGAAAAAGATGTCCAAAGACAACATTTGTTCCCAGCCATTTGGTGAAACTGGCTGCTTTTGAGGCTGCTTCAGTCTACAATGATGGAAACAAAGGGATAAATGTCCTAAAGCATCTAGGATTTGAAGCAGATATGTTTGCACAGAAAATGCTAGGACAAATCGACAGCCTTGTGTCATGAAAGCAGATGCTGCTATCATAAATAAGTCCATGTTGACAAGAAAAAAAGAGGGGCAACAAAACAGGTGTATAGGATCAGGAAGGAGAGGAAGAGTACAGTTATGGAAACACTGAAAAAACTAACATGCATTTATATTTTCTTGTTTTTCTAAGTTTTGTCATTTTCAGGGTGTAGGTACATTTTTCTCCAGAACAACTCGCAGAATTAAAGAGAAAATTGAAACTCACATAGCAAATTACATGGTATACAATTGACTGGAAGCATTTTTTGATATGCCTATTATTTTGGAAACTAGGGTCTTACCAAATAACATTCTGTACATAAAAAAGAATCCAATTTTATAATCCTTTCAAAATTCAACTAATGAAAAATCTATGAAACTCTTCCAGCAAACAAAGTTCCTTGTTCTCTAAAATATGTGTGGAATATTATAAATTGATATCTGCATGGGTTTTTGAAAAAAATGTACCCGACTGGTGCGATAAAAATATAAGGAAACATTTTTGAAAGAGTTCAAATATTAACCAAAAAATCTATAGGTCATTACACAATAGGCTTTACTTATTATGAATGCTTGTGCAATGGTTCATTGATCTGTGTTTAATATTACAAAAGTTATGCCAATTTTAAAACTTCTCTGTTATTCAGCCATCGTCTCCCCTTAATATGTATTGCCTCGGTAACCATATGGGAAGCTCATTTGACCTGCATACTTCAGTTTTAGATGATTAACTTTTAGGTTATGTTCTGGACGATTTAGCTTGCTCCCTTTACCATTTTGTTCATATCATATACATTGTGTAGGTATTTACCTTATAATTTTCATTTTTCATTTCTATGGGGTCTTGATTATGGACAATTAGAAAGCCTCTGAAAGGACCCCTCATGACATTTGATTTCAAATAATTTCTAAATATTAATTATGACTAACGTAGTTCATTGTACAACCATCACCCCTTCAAAATTCTTGATGACGAGGACTTTCCTGGATGTAAGCGATCACATTACCCCACTGAGTACTCATGTGAATTAGAATTCTATTAAAACATTAACGAATGCAGAAGTGGAGTTATGAACAGGCGACAGTGGGGTAAAAATAATGTGCTATTTACATTCTAATAGCTATTACACAGCTTCCTTTAGTGAATTTTGTGTGATATGGGCTTCAAATAATGTATAAGTGATCTATAATATTGAATCTGAAAATGTGCTCATTAACATTCCCTTTCTGTAAGCTGCAATTGATTGGATAGCCTAATAAATGTTTTTCTTCAGCTGTAATTTTGTCTTACAATTTATTTTTAATATTGTAGTATAGTAGCGTACTCTTTCTATTTGTACTGATATTTTCTCAGGATATGTATACTGCTTAAGTTAATAGGTATTATAATGAACACCAATGTACAATATTGATATTTATAATTAACACCAATGTACAATATCCATTGAAAATTCCAAATTCGAAGTAAAGAATGGGGATTTTAAAGAAGGAATAATTCCATTCATGGAAGACTTATTGTTTCTAATTAGAATAGAAATGATGTGCCACATCCTTGCAGCTGGTGTTATTAATCAAATGGAGTTGGACAAAAAGACGTAAGAATAAGTTTTTATTTTTCTCCAGGCACCTACTCAGTTTCCAAATTTTTTACATGTTTTTTTTTTTTCAGATTTTTTTTTAATATTACGTTGTATCCCCGCCCAGTTCAAACTTGACCTACTGAAGAGTTGTATAGGCAACATTGAAAAATGTCTTCAAATCTTTACATTTCCTTAGGTATTGCATTCCTGCTCTCAAGGCATAATACAGCCTAGTAGGCATATAGTGGTTATCACTAATAATACCTATAGCACAAGGAACGTACCACTGATTTAAATATAGCCTATAGTATGTCACGAGCCATTAAAATTATATACAGAAACGAAACAAATTAACAACCTTTTTGTTTTTAAGTTTACCTCCGACTGCCGAACGGCCGATATATCGAGTCGTGAAGAATAATTATATTCTAATTCTTCTTTTGACAAAATAAATAAAAATATATTTCAAGCAGATCTGCTCTAGTTAGACTTATTCTCTTCGTAAGTTAGTACTAGAGATACCGGTACTATAATATGTTACAAATATGTCTCTACAGTGAGGCTGAGCGAATGATCTCTATGAACGTTAAGGTTTCAGAGTGTTGTAAATGCTGTACAGTTACTCGTTCAATTAATAGTTCAAGATTTTACCGAATAGTACGTAGTACGTTTGTGTCATGCGGTGAGACGGGTGACTGTGAAGAATGAATCTACGGGCCGTGACGTCATAACGGACCGCTATGGCCTTCCTCTCGGTGGTCACGCTACAACCCCCAGAAGTTTGTAATAGGAGTTATGAATCACCCTGTATAAGGCGAGAAAAGTTTGTTATAAAGCGGGATTATAATAAAGCGCATGGTAATTCGCAATGGGTATGTAAGATCATTGTTCGATTCATTTATAATATACTAGCTGTTACCCGCGGCTTCGCCCGCAATAACATTTGGAATTCCGTTATAAGAATAGTTATATACATCTTTCCTGTAGTGGAAGATAATGACGGCAACATGGAGCGTTGAAATTGGAAATCCGGTGCAATATACGACGGGGAGCTTTGATTTAAAGCAGGTCCCCTAGCCTACTGCCATGTTTATCAAGAGTGTTTTTAACGACTAAGCACTTCTCGGTAAACTACGTTTCTGGTCTTTCTCTCAGGCTGCGGAACGACTAAGCCACCAGAATAACTGACTCTGGAGCATGCCACGTACAATTGACCATGTGCGAAACACTCACTTTTCACATCCAAGCCAGCTACTTTTAAACTCTGCCCCTGAGCCTTGTTAATTGTTGTGGTGTAGCAGTAATTCAAAGCAAACTGCAGAGATGTTACAAAGGGAAGATGCAGCGTGACTGAGGTTAAGAGGGAGCTTGAAGACAGAATGCGCTGTTTGTCCACCATCCAGTAGGGTTGCTGCAATACCCGAGGTGGCGACTGCGATGGCCATGTTCTGTCGACTTCTAAATATACTGAGCAGGAGATTAATCAGGAAGGTTTTGCCAGTTCCGCCTGGAGCATCCAGAAAAAAGAGCTGACCACATTCTGAAACAACACTTCGAACTATTTCGTCATAGGCCAATCTCTGCTCGTTGTTCAATTTTGGAACATTATCAGCAACCACTTTGGACAACTTAATTGTGTCGTAAGATAGTTCACTGACATATTCTCGGTGAACAACGACGGAGTCTTGTTCTCGAGAAGGTGACGGAAGTCCAAAGCGTTCCAGTTGTTGACCAGACATGTTTAATACTAAATCCTCAAGAAGCACCAGACACCTGTTGTAGACAACACCTATGACCAGGTTCACATCAGCACACTGCCTCTGAACCTCTCTCACCACATCTTCCGCGACGCTGTCTTTGTGTTTTTTCCAGAGCATGATGGGATCACTCACTTGTCACAACACCAGTAAGATGGCAAACAGCTCGCGTATTTTGTAGGGAGAGTCGGTGGAGGACGCTTCATCTAGTGTGCGTTCCCAGTGCGCATCATCCTCTAGCAATCCAAGTGCTTTACATGCCGCTTGAAATGTTGGTTGAACCACCCCTGCCACGGTTTTGAGGTCAGCAAAATACTGAGGGCCAGGGATTTTAAACAAAGGAGGCGGATGTAGTAGCACACGGCATTACCAGGGTGAACGGTGTAAACTCTGCCAAGGGTCTGATCTTTTTTCACACCACGATGGCCTGGAACTGGCTTTCCTTCTTTGCTTCTACAGAACGTCTTACCTTTCCAAACGAAATAGGATGGAAATTCACAATATAAGAATGTTGAAGCAAATTTATCGGATCGACATAGTTCGAAGAAAACAAGAAGAGTTGTGTTTGGAGGGCTGTTAAACTGGTCACGAACGTCGTCTTCATTAAAGTAAACCCGCTGGCGGTTCTCGAGGTGGGCGGCAAGTTGCATGACCGAAGGATAGCGTTCATGTATGAGGAAGCAGAATATGCGCCACGCCGCAGTGGTCCTTTTAGCTTATCTGGCTGCGCAAAATTCCTTTGCATTTGGAAGAGGTCTCTAAACCTTAAAATAACTGTTCAAAAGTATGTTAAACATTTTCCTTAATCTTATTTATAAGAATTGAGGTTAAACGTGTCTTAATAATAACAATAATATTAATAATGTTCAACTGGATGAAGGCTTTCCTTAATGCTGCTGAGCGTAGGTGATTTTGTGACTGCAGGTTTTTGAAAAATACTCCAGATTAAAATAAATCAGCAACAATTTGTATGCTATGTTGGACTCCTAGCTTCATACAATCCATAGATATTTTAATTGAACTATTACAGATATTATGCCACAATAGACTAATTTTCATTTGAGAATGCACTACATTACAAAATAGTATTTGATGTGTTGGTACAGTAATAACAATTGAACTCTTTTAGTAACCATAATTAACTACTGAGCTTGAATACACAAAACATATTTAATCTCCCTTGTACTCACAATCTCTATATCTCTGGTCAAAAAAGTAATAAATTAACTTGTCACTGAAATGCGATATCATGAGTCAGGCGAAACACATGCCGTTCCTCCATCTGGTTCTTATCACAGCTAAACTTGTGGTGCAACGAAGCACTTAAGAAGGGAAGGAATTAATTAATACAATATATTATCTTTCAGAGGTGTACAGAATTAAACTGAAGTACCACACATCTATTCGATTAAAGAAAAATTAGGGCGACAAAAAAGTAATAATGTATACAAATATTGCACTACGTAATAAATAAAGTGTTTTTATATTATTCTTTAAACCATACTTGTCCATTTCTCTATACTGGTTCTGATGCCGGATCTTGTAGTCAACTTAGAACCTCTGAAGGAATTGGGTCGTTTGTCTTTTGTGGCTTTCTTCTCAGGCTACTTATTAGGGGATCAGATGACACCAAGAACATATTCAGCATATCTTCCATTGTTTGGTTCCTTGAACATTTTCTCGTATTCCACAGACGGAATAATTTACTGGATTTATTAAGGGCCCGTTGGGCCTCTTCTGAAAGTTGACCTATGGGGACTAGGGACGATTTTATTATATGAGCGCCATGCAATGTTCCCTTGCAGCCAATTTTTATTTTGCGACTGAAACTTGCTTAATTTCCTGTGACTTGCAACTCACTTTTTTCTTAATTACTCGGAAAAATTAATACGTTTTATTCTAACATTATCTTTAACAGACTGTCCAAGGGTTTTCAGATTATTATTTTTTATCAAATAGTTTAGTAAGACATCACTTTCTTTCACTTTGCCACTTGCATGGCGCCAAACATCGAAAAGTTTTCCCCGCGAAATTCCTTCCGACAGCACTAAAAGGAGAAAAAAAACAAAGTTGCAAAAAGTAGCAAGCAGTTTTTATACAGACAACAGAAGAGGGTATAGGCTATAGTCTAATGGAAAGAATTTCAACAATAGTTGACAATTGCAAATTCCGGGTCTATAAACACATAGAAGAAGGATAAAATATATTTTAGAAGTCACTATTTTCAAACGTTTATCACATAAACACAGCAATTTGTATACGATTTTTCAAATTCAATCAAGAAAAAGCATACTTTGGTCTGTCATATCCAGTGGCAAACGATGAAGATAACTCAACAAACCCTTCTTTACAAGCACAAGATTAAAACACGAATGATCAGCCCCGCCTCTAGCTGAGGATGCGATAAGAAACATCCTGTTTCAGCGGTCTCTCACTCTTCAGGGGGTGAACAAATATGACACATAGGCACAGTTCTGAGGTCATTGCACATTACTGATACTAAAAACGTCATAAATCATGTAAATACATAACATATATTTTTTACATTTTGAGCGCCCAGATAGTGCAAAAGGACCACTGTGCGCCGCCTCTGAGCTGCTGATGTAACGTCCTGATTCATATCTCGCAACTACGACAAACTCTCCGATGTTAAAAGTAGCTTGGTCGGAATCTTTGTTAACATACTTGCAAATGTATTTTATTGACTTTCCAGAGTTGCAGTACTCAACATTGATATGATCTGAGAAGGTGCGAGATAGGACGGCGTTATAGGGTACCACCCAGCTATTGACAATTTCCACTCCCTTTTTAATAATAGAAACCCCATCCTCCGAAGTGCAGCCTGCGATGTTTGTGATACCCATCTTCCCCGGTTTGGGTTTCCTTGATGAGTGGTCTGGGTTACTTCTTGTTGCATATTCCTTCCACCATGCAAGACGAACTCCTGTTAAGAACTCCACATGAACCGTGGATCATGGTTGCCTTGACAATCTCATGGAGAACAGGGTCAAGATTTGGGTCAGGAATCTCAGCACTGATCACCTTGTCGATGTCTTCAGACCTTAGCTTTTCTTCCAGCCACAGAAATATTTGAACGTGAAGTAATCCTCGCTTTTGCCATTCAATGGAATACGTGTGGCACCTTGAAGGACCAAAGATACAACCCTTATTAAGAAGTCTTAGCATGTGCTTGACTTTCAAATGGAATACCCGCGCTACCAAATCATGCCTATCTTGAGGTTGTTGACCTAGTTTCAGGTGCTCGATTACTTCGGACCATTTTGGATTGCAGGTGAATGTTATAAAAAAATCAGGACGTCCGAAATGGAGCATGCGTTCTTGCATATAGCGCAGGCCTCCACTGAAAGTCGACAGCAAGACGACTTTTTTTACCAATATCTGACAAACGGCTGACAGCTTTACTCATTGCGTCCTTCATGTGCACACATTCCTAACTTCTCAACTTTTTCTGATTGATGCGAATCCAAAGTAGTCTCTCTGTCTCAATCTTTACATACATATCATCCTGAAACTGATTGAGAAGATTGTGAAATAAGTAAAGATAAAAATTATCACCCTCAAGCTCAAATATTCCGAAGCTGTAAACGTTAGCGGCAGATACGGTCTTCTTCAAAGGTGCTTGAGTGCTGTTGTGACGTTGAGAGATAATTTCCTAACGTAATAAAACAAATCTCTTCTTTAAAATACCTGATAAATGGAATAGACCTAGCTTAACTTAACAAAATTAACGTTGGTAGATGTAATTTTCTTTTACCAAAGTCTACTTTTCATTATAAATATGTCTTCTTCTTCCTCTTCATTTCACCGTTTCCAGCTGACACATGGTGGGGACAGGTATGGTTCCTCTCCACTTTGTTCTGTCGTTTCACCATTCCTCTTCCGACACGGTGTTCCAATCCAGCTTCCGTTTTCTAATGCTATTCTCCACCGAGTCAATCCAACGCATTATTGGTCTTCCTCGTCCACTCTTCCCTGTCATCCATCGTTCAAGTGCTCGTATTGCTAGCCTTACTTCATTTATCCGTTTGACATGTCCATACCATCTCAATCTGTTTTGCTCCAGTTTGCCATTTAGTTTCTGTACTCCCAGTTCTTTCCGTATATCGTTATTTCTTACTCTGTCTCTCCTCATTTTCTGGATCATACTTCTCAGGAATCTCATCTCAGCTGCCTGTACTCTGCTCTCTAACTATGTACTACCAAGAAATCATGAAAAACGCCGTACCTAATCCAACAAACAAAGGAACTCTACAGTTACGTCAACTAAAGGCTAATATGTAATTCAATATGATGATTATAAAGTGATGGTGAAGGTATAAAGTAAAAACAGAAATAACATAGAAGTACTGTTTGAACAAAGAGAGTGGGTAAAGGTCGGGAGCGCAGACAACAATGACGTGCACGTTCTGAAAGTAAGCTCACTTCCCGCAAATACTGGTAGGGGCGACGTGCTGCAACCCGCATTGCTTCATATAATTGCGGGTTTCGCGGTTTGACCATGATCCCGAGGGAATTTTTTGAAAACCTTTCTTAGCGAGCACCTACGGCCACTGAGGAAGCTGCATACCAAATTTCATTCCAATCCGTTCGGTGGTTTCTGAGATTTCGTGATGAATGTATGAGTGAGTGAGTGGTATTTGACAAATATATAGTATGAAAATTACGAAGAAACGGTCGAACACCGATTTACCTATTTTTAAGCTGATTTTTTTTCGCCAAGTTTCAAACTCCTCGCCTATGTCGTTAAAGAGATACATGCTCCGATAGGAATCCTTCAAACCCCACCTTTCACCCCTCTCGCCTCATAATATACACCACATCCAAAAACCCTCAACTACATGTCTTCTTATTTTTAATGATGAGTTTATATGCCGTGTTTCACATCCCCCAATGAAACCAATCGGAGATATTGTTATTCAATGGAATGCAGGTTTAACCCCCTTAAGATCCCATTATATCTGAATATGCGAAAATCCTCCCTTACTAGACGGTTTTGACATACAATGAACATATCCCCAAAGTGTCATGTTTCAAACTTCAATAATTTTGGCTTGGCGATGATGAGTGAGTGAGAGAGTGAGTGAGTCAGGACATTTTCTTTCAATTCACATAGTTTATCATATTAAATTCATATCTTTATTCAATCCTTTACCCTTAGGTTGACTTCAAAATTCACTCTAGTGCGCTGATGCACATGTAACTTTCACAAAACTATACTTTTACACTTATGTCACCTAGTGTGACTTCTTTAATTTCACAAAATTACTTGTTTCTTACAACTCATCTTAATTTACATCATGTGTACCGTTTGTGTTTTGTCTCTCTCTCCCCACCAAATGCTTTATCATGCATTAGCCAATTTATGGCTTGGCGATGATGAGTGAGTGAGAGAGTGAGTGAGTCAGGACATTTTCTTTCAATTTTCATTTATCAGAATTTCACCCCTCCCCATGAACCCCTTAAATTTGATTGATGAAAACACTGTCGAACAGCTATTTACTTATTTTTAAGAAGTTTTTTCCCCCCTGAGTTTGATGAGTGAGTGAGTCAGTCAATCAGTTAGGACACTTTCTTTCCTGTTTTTTACCCCAGAATTTCACCCCTCCCCATGGGCCCCTGGATTTATGAAAAAACGGTCAAACACCTATTTACTTATTTTTATGCTGATTTTTTTCCGCTGAGTTTCAAACACCTCGCCTATGTCGTTTAAGAGATACACGCTCCGTTAGAAATCCTTCAACCCCCACGTTTCACACCTTTCACCTAATAATAGGCCTATACACCACATCGGAAAACCCCCAGACACGTGTGTTCTTATTTTTAATGATGAGTTTATATGCCGAGTATCACATCCCCCAAAGAAACCAATCGGGAGATATTGCTTTTCAATGAAATGCATGCAGGTCTACCCCCTCGACACCCCTATAGAACCTGAATATCCGAAAATCCTTCCTTTGTGGGTGTTTTCGGCCGTTGAGGAAGCTGCATTACAAATTTCATTCCTTTTTGGCTGGGCGATGATGAGTGAGTAAGTGAGTGAGTCAGGACATTTTCATTCAATTTTCTCTTTTCAGAATTTCACTCCTCGCCATGAACCCCTTAAATTTGATTGATGAAAAAATCTGTCGAAGAGCTATTTACTTATTTTTAAGCAGTTTTTCCCTCTGAGTTTGATGAGTGAGTCAGTCAGTCAATCAGTTAGGGCACTTTCTTTCATATTCCCCCCCCCCCCCAGAATTTCACCCCTCCCCATGGGCCCCTTAAATTGGATTGATGAAAAAACGGTCAAACACCTATTTACTTATTTTTATGCTGATTTATTCCCGCTGAGTTTCAAACTCCTCGCCTATGTCGTATAAGAGATACACGCTCCGTTAAGAATCCTTCAACCCCACTTTTCACCTCTTTCACCTCATAATATACACCACATCGAAAAACCCTCAGACACGTGTCTTCGTATTTCTAGCCTATTTTCAATTTTGAAAAAATAGGCTTATTTATTTCCGTGTCCAAATCAAATTAGTTTTTGCCAGTAAGTAGCAACAGTTATAGCATTAACATTTGCAGCCAAAAGATCGTCTTTTGAACATATGTCCTCCATCAAGGGGCAGATCAGCAGGTGTTCTGGGTCTTGTAAAATGCTGCAGTCACAGAACTCATCATTGTTGACGAGCATGTTCCATTTCTTGAGATTGTTCTTGCAGCGTGAAACTCCCGTCCTCAGCCTGTTCAATGATTTCCAAATTCCATATGGCAAGTTGTGACCAGGTGCCATTTTTTCTGATAGAGGAATAATTGGGTCTGTGATCTCTGTCTTCCATATCTTCACACGGGCAGCTTCTTGTGAGCCTTCGAGGGCTGTTACTTCCCTCAAAAAGCTGTTTCTAGACTTAAGTCTCTGTCGGGCTGGTTGTTGGCCGAAAAGTGGATGCCTTGAATCGGTTTCTTGCCGTTTCTTCTCAGATGCTGCTGCTACCATTCTTCGGACATGAGGTGGAGAAATTCCTATAAGAGGGTAGATCTTCTGAAGTGGTGTTGGTCTAAGACACCCAGATACAATCCTGGAAGTCTCATTCAGAGCTATATCCACCTCTTTGGAATGTGGAGAAGAAAGCCAAACTGGTGCTGCATATTCAGCAGCTGAGAAGCTCAGTCCAAGGGCTGAAGTTCTGAGAGTGGTGGGGTGAGCACCCCATGTCCTTCCTGTTAGGCATCTTAGTATGTTATTTCGAGCAGATACTTTACTTTTGGTGTTCAAGCAATGTTGCTTGAAAGACAGAGTTCGATCGAGGGTGACACCAAGATATTTTGGTGTAAAACAATGAAGGATTGTTTCACCTTGCCACTTAATGTTCAATGTCCTCTTTGCTTCTTTATTTCGCAAGTGGAAAGCACAAACTTGCGTTTTGGCTGGATTTGGCTTCAAATTATTTCTGTGATAGTATCGACCAAGTTCTTCCAAGGCACAGGACAAAGAATGTTCTACTTCTTCAAAGCTACGACCTTGCACGGCTACTGCAGTGTCATCTGCGTAGATAAATCGCCTGGTGCCTTCTGTTCTGGGCTGGTCATTGGTGTATACATTGTAAAGCAGTGGTGCTAAGACGCTACCTTGAGGTAGTCCATTCTTCTGGAGGCGCCAACGACTATTTTTCCCAAGGAGAGACACGTAAAATCTTCTGTTCTCAAGGAAAGTTCTTAGCAGTGAGGTCAGCCTGTAGTCCTTTGTCAGTTCATAAATCTTACGAAGTAGTGTGTTATGATTAACAGTGTCGTAAGCAGCAGTTAAATCTATGAAGGCTACACCAGTAATGCACTTTTCCTCAAATCCATTCTCTATGTGCTGAGTAAGGTTCAGAATTTGTCCACAGCATGACCTGCCAGGTCTAAAGCCTGCCTGTTCAGAAATCAGTTTGCTATCTATAGAATCAGATATTCTATTAAGAATCATTCTCTCCAGCAACTTATAGGTGTGACACAGAAGTGAAACTGGCCGAAAGTTCTTTGGGCTATCAGGAGTCTTCCCAGGTTTTAGGATCGCAACTATGCGAGCTTTTCTCCATACCTTAGGAATCTTCAGTCTGGATGCACAGTTGTTCATCAATGAAAGCAACCATTGCAGTGTTGCTGGTCCAAATTGTTTTATTTGCTCCGCTCTGAGATCATCCAACCCAGCTGCCTTGTTCGATTTCAGACCGTCGATTGCTTTCATAAGTTCTTCCATCGTAAACAAGTCCTTAAGGAAATCAGTCTCTTCTTCAATACACCGTTCAAGTTTCTCTGTATTTGACTTAGATTTTGAAGTCTTTCCATTTAAGATAAGTTGGTGTGCTATCTGATTAGCAGTTACTTGAGTAAAGTTAAAAGGCGGGCTAGTCGGATCTCCACTGAGGTTCTTAAGAAGACGCCATGCTTGTCTACTATTCTGTTTCATATCGATTTTAGAAAAATAGGCTTGTGAGATCACCTTTTGACCGTGTGTGTGTGCGTGTGTGTGTGTGAGGTGTGTGTGTCCCCTAATCACTTCTAAACGGCTGCAGTGATTTCAATGAAACACGGTAAGTTGATAGCACTATTCCGGGCGACCCCGACCGTGCCCTTCAAATTTTGTTACGTCTCACCAATCCAACATGGCGGCTGTGCGAAATATTTTACCAGCATTCAATTTCTCCGAAACAATTCCCGATATCACCCTGGAATTTATTACGGTGAAAAAGGGAACTACTAGAATTTCACCTATGTGACTTTTGAAAAACTGGTAACTACAAAACCAACATGGCGGCAACGCAAATTTGCTACGTTTAAATAGACGTTTCTCGCGATTTAACCAACCAAACGCAATAAAACATGGTACAGTATATGTTTATACACTTTGTAAAGCACCGACATCTAAATTCGTTCAATTCTTTACATAACCACAAGATGGCGGATGTGCGAAATATTTCACCGGCATTCTATATCTCTGAAACTATTAGCGGTATCACCCTGAAATTTTGTACGGAGATAAAGGGCCCTATTAAAAGTTCATCTATAAGACTGTCAAATACCGGGTAACTACAAAACGAACATGGCGGACAAGCGCATTTGAAAATTTTAAATAGACCTTTCTCGCGATTTAATGTTCCAAACGCAATGAAATCTGGTACAGGGCATGTTTATACATCTTGTAATGCACTGGTATCTAATTTAGTTCAATTGTTTACTTAACCTCAAGATGGCGGCTGTGCGAATTTTAAAATTAAGTTTTTATTTCATGCGATCGAAGTGAAAGTTTGAATAATGAACCTACGCAATAATTTTTCTTTAATGGTACATGACTCTGTGGCCTATACATTTAACAATCCATCATGGCGACCATCCGAAATATTTTGACGGCTCTGAATATGTACGAATCTATTATAGCAATCAAACTGAATTTTTTAATGTTAATAGGGGCTATGAATTTAAGTTCACTTATAGGACTTTAAATAACCTGGTGATCACAAATCCAACATGGCGGCGACGCGAAGTATAAATATTCACATGGACGTTTCTCGCAATTTGACCATCCGAGTGCAGTGAAACATGGTACAGTAAATCCTTACACGAATGTTAATCCACTGGCATCTAATTTATTTCAATTGTTTTAATAACCACAAGATGGCAGCTGTGCGAAATTTTAAAATCTCCTTGTTACTTCTTGTGTCCTAATCATGCGATTGAAATTTTAATGCTACACGTTGACAATAATCTTCATATAACAGTACATAACTCAAGGACCTACATATATAAAAAGCAACATGGCGACTATCCGAAATATTTAGTCGGTTCACAATATCTAGGAATCTATTACAGCAATCAAACTGGAATTTTGTATTTGATAGTGACAGTTAACATAAGTAGGATATATGAAAATAGGCTGTATAGTTCTTCACGGAACTACTTGTTAATGATGAGTTTATATGCCGAGAATCCCATCCCCCAATGAAACCAATCGGGAGATATTGCTATTCTATGATATGCAGGTCTACCCCCTTAACACCCTTTTAGAACCTGAATATCCAAGAATATTTTCTTAGTGTGCGTTTGCGGCCCTTGAGGACGCTGCATACCAAATTTCATTCCAATCCGTTCGGTGGTTTCTGAGATTTCGTGATGAATGAATGAATGAGTGAGTGAGTGAGTGAGTGGTATTTGAGTTTTATAATAGACTAGCAGGTACCCGCGGCGTCGCTCGCGTCATAGCCGTGTCATATTGTTATTCAATGAAATGCAGGTTTAACCCCGTTAACACCCCTTTAGGACCTGAATATTCAAAAATCCCTCCTTAGTAGATGTTTTCGACACACAATAAACATATCCCCAAAATATCATTCTTCTATCATTATTAGGTTTGGTTGATCGATTACAGTGAATATCCAAAAATCCTTCCTTAGTGGACGTTTATCTTCCAGAATTTCACCCCTCCCGATCGGCCCCATAAATTGGATTTATGAAAAACGGTCGAACACGTATTTATTTAATTATTTTTTTATATTTTTATTAAGCTGATTGATTTCCTCTGAGTTTCAAACTCCTCGCCAATGTCGTTTAAGAGATGCACACTCCGTTGGGAATCCTTCAACCCCCACTTTTCACCCCTTTCACTCATAATATACAGTAAACCATATCGAAAAACCATTAGACATGTGTCAGCTTATTTTTAATGATTAGTTTATATGCCAAGTATCACATCCCCAAATGAAACCACTCGTGAGATAGTGTTATTCAATAAAATACACGTTTATCCCCTTAACACCCCTTTAGAACCTGAATATCCAAAAATCTTTCCTTAGTGGACGTTTTCAAAATACAACAAACATATCCCCAAAATGTCATGTATTGAACCCGAGGGGGTTAGGCTGACTGGTATCGAACGTGGATCTCGGAGATAAGTTGAGCTCAGAATGAAGGTTCCACCAGGGAACGAACACGAGTTCTGTTGAGGGAGTTTTAGTTGTAGAAACCCCTAGAGGAAATTACATATGTAATCACTGGTGTGATATCAACTGATGCTGACATTATTTATTAAAATAATGCAGGGAAAATGAGTGGAATACAGCATTATTGGGTTGTATGAAGTAAGATATGCTGCATTGGAGCACATAAGTTGGAGAGTTTGACATTTTACTAATGGCTCCAGAATTGTGGGTGGAGACTCTTGGAGCCGTGTCACTCTCACTGACCTACTTATGTCGTCTGGAGCAGGTCGGGGGATGAAATAATGGCCCAGTTCTTCCCCGTTTCAGAATAGAAATGAGAGTGGAAGGGGAAGATCCCAATGAAAATTATTGATTACTCGTGATTGGAGCAACGCTATGACATGAGAGTTGCACACAGGTGAATCTTTAGCCAGGAGGCTAATTATCAAGCCTTTAAACTGTGAAATCAAGGCATATTTAATGGACCGCGCATGAACACAGGACTTTTGGTGTTCGCGGCGTGACCTGACTAGGTCGCCGGGGATTTTTACAGGACGCCGCGTACCCACGCCATGGCAAAGGCAATTAATATTAATTAATTGGCCGATCGATCCTCGAACACGCATTCAGTTTTGGGATCAGCAATGATAAAGGAACAATATGAACAGTATTTCAAGACCAGAATCATCCTGGGAAAGAAGATGACACAAGGAGGGAATCCTCGGTCTACTTTTTCTTGTGAAACGAATATAAGGGGGTGGAGTCAAACAGTTGTGGTCAGTTGGAACAGACTCTAGCGTGAAGCGTATGTCGCTCTGGCCCAGGAAAGGACGTGCACAAAGACTTGAACATTTTAGTGTTAATCAGTATATTCGCCGTGCAGTGTAATGCACCTATTGATAATAGAATCGTGCATAGTCATGAAGTAATAATAAGTACTGTAATCAATAGACTTTATTATGCGAAATGCGTATTACCGAAGTCAAGGAGGGATGCTCGGACTTCAGTTTGGGAAGTCGTGCAGTAAGACTTTTATTAAGGACAGTCGTGCCGTATGTGTATAGTCGGCAGTACGAGCAATTGTTAGTGTTCACATAGGAAGTACCGTGTGATATACTAGGCAGAACTATTGAAAGTAATAATTTGTATAAATACTATGTACAATGTTGAGCGCAGTGTATGAAATATTGACTGGTTATACAGATCTTAGTATGCCGGACTGCGCAGGCATAAACTTTATGATGCGATTGGTGAAATGCCATAAGAATACCAATAATTAACGTTCATGACGATATGTAGGCATATTCATGCCAAATCAGGAAGTTTATCGAAGGATAATTGATAGACAGTTGGTGAATCCGTAGGCAGATAATTGAGACTTTCAACCAGGATATGGTAGGAGCGCGGAAGAGTCCGTCAGCACCTGCAGTTCTGATATCTTGCCAGGAAATTTCAACCAGTAAGGAATGTAAATAGTGACGTGTGTTTTTGTAATGATCATATGTGAAATATCTTTTAAATTAAGATTATAACAAGTGCTATAAAGTGTCATGTGTAAGGAAGCGGTAGCTTCATCATAGAAATGAAAATTGTCGTGTGTTTTGTGAAGCAAAGGTCGTATAAAATGTATATTATCAGTGTGGAAATGCCTCGCTAATTATCCAAATGGCAGGCGATACTGGAAGATATGGGTGGTTGGAGCCACCTGGATAAGCCTATGTAAGTACCCCACAAATCATGATTTTATAGAAGTTATAGCCCACTGCATGTAATGTGATTTCAGAATTATAAATGTGCCAGTAAGAATCAGTATTAGGAGGTAGACCCTCAAGTGTTTATGGTTGTTTTGATTTTTGTAGAGTTGAGATGTTTTTATAAATCAGAGAGTGGATTAATCGTTACCACTATTAATAAAATGGCAAATCAGTTATGTAAAACTTAACGTAACGAACACGGATGTTCGATTATTAAAATGGTTACGTTGTGTCGGGTTATGGTAATTTATGTCAGTAATAATAATAATTATAATAATAAAAGGTATAAATGAATACATCAGGATAAAATGTTGTAAGCAAGAAATATTTACGCTAATTGGCATATTTATCTATCCAAGCAGTACGATTATACATTAAGGGATGAGTAAAGAGTTTAATATCAGAATATATTGTGTTAATGGGAAAATAATTATGCAAGGAAATGGAAGAGTTTAATAGTGAATTGAATTTGTAGCTTGTGAATAAGCTTGTAGAGTAATTGGTAGAGTTCTCTTACTAATTAAAGGACGAGATCATAGCATCGGGTCATGGAGCCAGGGAATCTGTTCGACGTGTGAAATCTCGTATAGCCTAGGGCATACAGAGATATTTATTTTGTGCCAGAGTGTATTTAGTGTTCTACCCTAACTCTGATGATGGATATGGAATGTTCCGGGTTCGAATCCTGTGGTAGGTGAGGGGAGAACAATGGAAACCTCTGCACCAAACCTGATCGACCGAGAACTTGTTATTGAATGATTCGGCTCTTGTGAAGCGAATCTTATTGACGGCAGCTGGTGACTGACCGTAGCATTTATTAAGATACCGGCTAGCCAACTAGACCTGTGTTTGATGAATCTCGTGCCTTCTTATATGAAATGGACCTATTGAGGCCAGTTATTAATATCCTAAGGTTAGGAATAAATGTTTAAGCTCGTCCAGAACCTATATTGCATACCAGTCAGTTTTAATCATATGGGATATGTGCGTCTTTGAGAATGCACTACTGTATTCAGAATCATGTTATTGCTTGGGGGATAAAAGCCAGGAGTCAGAAAGCGAGGGACGGTGCACGTGTGACCACTCCAGTCCGCTCCATGGTATACGAGCAGCTCTAAGGGGGCTGAGCTGTAAAACGAACCGTGAAGGTTAACGTTTAGAAAGGACAGATTTGAGACCATGCTTGTAATGAAAGGAAGCATTGTTATATTGTGTTACGAATGTGTGTGGTTTAAAAACACATTGGTAATCATAGATCACCCTGATGATTTAAAATTTTAGCAATCTTACGAATGGTTGGAAGTTGCATTTTATACTGACACTGACACGAATTTATGAAGTTGGGCACTAGACGCCTCAGGCTACGCTCGCAAGAGTAGCTTAATAATATCATCCGACACAGCGATAACGGAAGTTGGAATTGAAATCACAACGGCATGCAGTGGAACTATAAGAAGAGGGAAGTGTAGGGGAGATTTACATAATTATGGAGTTGCAAGTAGATTTGTTGTGCAACCCATAAATTGGCTAATGCATGATAAAGCATTTGGTGGGGAGAGAGAGACAAAGCACAAACGGTACACATGATGTAAATTAAGATGAGTTGTAAGAAACAAGTAATTTTGTGAAATTAAAGAAGTCACACTAGGTGACATAAGTGTAAAAGTATAGTTTTTGTGAAAGTTACATGTGCATCAGCGCACTAGAGTGAATTTTGAAGTCAACCTAAGGGTAAAGGATTGAATAAAGATATGAATTTAATATGATAAAATATGTGAATAATTAGTGGATTGTGGGAGTAATTTTGTTTTGTTTGTGTATTATATTCGTTGGGAGTGTATTCTTTTATGTTTGAAGCCATGAATTAATGCTGAATTAAAGTCTTTAGAATAGAGTTGTGCTTGATCATTGTAGAGTTGATACCTTTTAGTCTCAAATCAAAAATATGCAACTGCTCAGTGGGAGAACGGTACACGCCGAGAACTGAAGCTAGCTGGAGGCAGAAGCATGTTTTCCATGGAAATTACTCACATGGGTACAGTATGTAACTTCAATGATTTTGGCTGGGCGATGGTGATTGTGTGAGTCAGTCAGGACATTTTCTTTCATTTATTTTTGAGAATTTCACCCCTCCCCATGAACCCCTTAAATGCGATTTATGAAAAAAAACACGGTGCAACACCTATTTACTTATTTTTAAGTGGATTTTATCCGTTAAATTTCAAACTTCTCGCTTATGTCGTTTATGAGATACACGCTCCGTTTAGAATATTTCAACCCCCAATTTTCAACCCTTTCACCTCATAATATACATCATATCGATAAACCCTTAGACATATGTCTGCTTATCTTTACTGATTAATTTATATGCCGAATATCACATCCCCAAATCAAACAACTCGTGAGATATTGTTAATCAATGAAATGCAATTTTAACCCCCTTTACACCCCTTCAGAACATGAATATCCAAAAATCCATCCTTTGTGGACGTTTTCAACATACAAAGAACATATCCCCAAAATTTCAAGTTTCTAACTGCAATATGTTTGCCTGGAGGATTATGAGCGAATATCCAAAAAACCTTCCTTAGTGGACGTTTTCGACATCCAACGAACATACCCCCAAAATGTCATGTTTCTAACTTCAATAATTTCGGCTGGGCGATGATGAGTGCGTGAGTAGGTCAGGACATTTTCTTTCATATATTTTTCAGAATTTCACCCCTCTCATGAACCTCTTAAATTGGATTTATGAAAAAAAAACGGTCGAACACCTATTTACTTATTTCTAAGCTGTTCTTCGCCCCTGAGTTTGAGGAGTGAGTGAGTTAATCAGTTAGAACACTTTCTTTCCTGTATTTTCCCCCCAGAATTACATCCCTCTCCAAAGGCCCCTTAAATTGGATTTATGGAAAAACAGTCGAACACCTATTTACATATATTTTAAGCTGGTTTTTTTTCCGCTGAATTACAAACTTCTCGCCTATGTCGTTTAAGAGATACATGCTCCGTTAAGAATCCTTCAACCCCCAATTTTCACCCCTTTCACCTCATAATATATATACCACACCGATAAACCCTTAGACATAATTATGTCTGCTTATTAGCCTATTTTCAATTTTGAAAAAATAGGCTTATGAGATCACCTTATGACCGCGCGTGTGTGTGTGTGTGTGTGTGTGTGAGGTGTGTGTGTGTGTCCCCCTAATAAATTCTAAACGGCTGGAGCGATTTCAATGAAACTCAGTAAGTTCATAGCACTATTCCGGGCGACCTCGACCGTGCCCTTCAAATTTTGTTACGTCTCACCAATCCAACATGGCGGCTGTGCGAAATATTTCACCAGCATTCAATATCTCCGAAACTATTACCGATATCACCCTGGAATTTATTACGGAGATAAAGGGAACTACTAGAAGTTCACCTATGTGACATTTGGAAAACTGGAAACTACAAAACCAACATGGCAGCCACGCGAATTTTCGACTTTTAGATAGACGTTTCTCGCGATTTAACCCACCAAAAGCAATAAAACTTGGTACAGTATATGTGTATACACATTGTAATGCACCAACATCTAGCTTGGTTCAATTGTTTACATCACCACAAGATGGCGGATGAGCGAAGTATTTCACCGGCATTCTATATCTATATTAGCTGTATCACCCTGAAATTTTGTACGGAGATAAAGGGCGCTACTGGAAGTTCATCTAAAGGACTTTCGAAAAGCGGTTAACTACAAAGCAAACATGGCGGCCAAGCGAATTTGAAAATTTTAAATAGACATTTCTCGCGATTTAGTGTTCCAAACGCAATGAAATCTGGTACAGGAAATGTTTGTACACATTGTAATGCACTGGTATCTAATTTAGTTTAATTGTTTACATAACCTCACGATGGCGGCTGTGCGAATTTAAAAATTAAGTTTTTATTTCTTGTGTCGTAATCAAGCGATCGAAGTGAAAGATTGAATAATGAACCTTCGCAATAATTTTCCTTTAATGGTACATGACTCTATGGCCTATTCATTTAACAATCCAACATGGCCACCATCCGAAATATTCAGACGACTCTGAATATCTACGAATCTATTATAGCAATCAAACTGAATTTTTTTATGTTCATAGGGGCTATGAACTTAAGTTCACCTATAGGACCTTAAATAGCCTGGTGATCACAAATCCAACATGGCGACGACGCGAAATATAAATATTCACATGGACGTTTCTCGCAATTTAACCATCCGAGTGCAGTGAAACATGGTACAGTAAATCCTTTTACGAATGTTAATCCACTGGCATCTAATTTATTTCAACTGTTTCCATAACCACAAGATGGCAGCTGTGCGAAATTTTAAAATCTCCTTGTTACTTCTTGTGTCCTAATCATGCGATTGATGTTTGAATGCTACACGTACACAATAATCTTCATGTAACATTACATAACTCTAGGACCTACACATATAAAATCCAACATGGCGACCATCCGAAATATTTAGTCGGTACTCAATATCTACGAATCTATTACAGCAATCTAACTTACATTTTGTATGTTGATAGTGGCAGTTAATATAAGTAGGATATATGAAAATAGGCTGTAAAATTCTTCACGGAACTACTTGTTTTTAGTATTTCGTTTATATGCCGAATATCACATCCTCAAAGAAACAACTCATGAGATATTGTTAATCAATGATATGCACGTTTAACCCCCTTAACACCTCTTAAGAACCCGAATAAACAAAAATCCTTCATTAGTTGACGTTTGTGACATAGAACGAAAATATTCCCAAAATTTAATGTTTCCTACTTCAATAGTTTTCGCTGGACGATGATGAGTGAGTGCCGGCCCCGTGGTGTTGGGATAGCGCGCCTGCCTCTCACCCGGAGGCCCCGGGTTCGATCCCCGGGTCAGTCAGGGATTTTAAAACTGACGTGAGGGTTGGAGCGGGGTGCAATCAGCCTCGTGAGGACAATTGAGTAGCTGTCTGACAGTGAGACCGTGCCCCGGTCACGAAAACCGTGATTAACGGCCGAGGGGACCCGACGCGCTGACCTCGCGTCACCCCAAAATCTGCAGACCAATTGGCTGGGCATCGGTCGCTTGGTAGGCCTAGGCCCTTCTAGGGCTGTAGTGCCACGGGGTTAGGTTAGGTTAGATGATGAGTGAGTGAGACAGTCAGGTCATTTTCTTTCAATTATTTTTACCAGTATTTTACGCCCTCCCCATGAGCCCCTTAAATTGGATTTTTGAAAAAACGCTCAAACACCTATTAATTTATATTTTAAGCTGTCTTTTCCCCCTGAGTTTGATGAGTGAGTGAGTTAGTCAGTCAGTCAGGACACCTTCTCTCCTTTTTTTTCTGGAGTTTCACCCCACCCCATTGGCCCCTAAAATTGAATTTATGAATAAACGGTCGAACACCGATTGACTTATTTTTAAGCTGTTTTTTTTTCGCTGAGTTTCAAACTTCTCGCGTATGTCGTTTAAGAGATACACGCTCCGTTAGGAATCCTTCAACCCCCACTTTTCACCTCTTTCACCTTATAATATACACCACATCGAAAAACACTTAGACACATGTCTGCTTATTTTTAATGATTAGTTTATATCCCGAGTATCACATTCACAAATGAAACCACTGTGAGATATTGTTATTCAATAAAATGCAGGTTTAACCCCCTTAAGACACCTTTAGTACCTGAATATCCGAAAATCCTCCCTTAGTGTACGGTTTTGACTTAAAACGAACATATCCCAAAAATGGCATGTTTCTAACTTCAATAATTTTGGCTGGACGATGATGAGTGACTGAGTCAGGACATTTTCTTACTTTTTTTTCTTTTCAGAATTTGACCCCTCACCATGAACCCCTTAAATTTGATTTATGAAAAATAAATTGTCGAACACTTATTTACTTATTTTTAAGCAGTTTTCTCTCCCTGAGTTTGAAGAGTAAGTGAGTCAGTCAATCAGTTAGGACGCTTTCTTTCCGGTCGCCCCAGAATTTCACCCCTCCCCATGGGCCCCATAAATTGAATTTATGGAGAAAAAACGATCGAACATCTATTTACTTATCTTTTAGTCTGATTTTTTTTCCGCTGAGTTTCAAACTCCTCGCCCATGTCGTATAAGAGATACACGCTCCGTTAGGAATTCTTTTCACCCCTTTCACCTCGTAATATACTCCACATCGAAAAACCCTCAGACACATATCTTCTTATTTTTACTGATGTGTTTATATGCCGAGTATCACATCCCCCAATGAAACCAATCGGGAGTTATTGTTATTCAATGAAATGCAGGATTAACCCCCTTAAGACCCCCTGAATATCCGAAAATCCTCCCTTAGTGGACGGTTTTGACATACAATTATCATATTCCCCAAAATGTCATGTGTCTAACTTCAATAAATTTGGCTGGGCCATGGTGAGTGAGTCAGGACTTTTTCTCTCAATTTCCTTTTTTCAGAATTTCACCCCTCCCCATGAACCCCTTAAATTAGGTTTATGAAAAAAAAACCAACTGTCGAACACCATTTTACTTATTTTTAAGCAGATTGTTTCCCCCTGAGTCTGATGAGTTAGTCTGTCAGTCAATAAGTTAGGACACTTTCTTTCCTGTTTTTTTCCCCCTGAATTTCACCCCTCCCTATGGGCCCCTTAAATTGGATTTATCAAAAAACGGTCAAACACCTATTTACTTATTTTTAAGCTGATTTTTTTCCGCTGAGTTTCAAACTCCTCGCCTATGTCGTTTAAGAGATACACGCTCCGTTAGGAATCTTTCAACCCCCACTTTTCACCCGTTTCTCCTCATAATATACACCACATCGAAAAACCCTCAGACATGTGTCTTCTTATTTTTAAGGATGAGTGTATATGCCGAGTATCACATCTCCCAATGAAACCAATCGGGAGATATTGTTATTCAATGCAATGCAGGTCTACCCCCCTTAACACCCCTTTAGAACCTGAATATCCAAAAATCCTTCCTTATTGCGCGTTTTCGACTTACCACGAACATATCCCCAAAATTTCATGTTTCTAACTTTAATAGTTTTGGCTGGGCGATGATGAGTCAGTGAGTCATTGAATCAGTCAGTCAGTCAGTCAGGACACTTGTTTTGATATAAGAGATATTTGTTGAGTTATATATTAATACTTACTTGGAAGAGGCTACATGTGAGTTATATGTGATGGAACAGAATTTTCGTGTAAGTTTTGTTCATCCCTATAGTTTAACTACAAAATTCAAAAGAGGGTTTTCTTAAAAGGTTGTAAAAATATAACCAATTTAACCCATAACAGGCAAATGCCATATTTCTTGTTAATTATTTATTCAGTAAGCTGGGCAAAAGTATTGTTACATGTTGGCCAGAACAACACGCTTGCTTTCTTGCAGTGCAGAAATCACTAAAAGGTGTTTAGCACCATGAAGACACATTATTAATACATTTTGACCGGTAGCCTAATTCATGTAAAATATTTGAATCGGCATAGGAGTAAGATTTAAGATTCATAGCCATCAGTCATGTTCAATTTAGGAATACGCAAATTTACTTTGCATTTTAGTTTGGAAAAAGGTAAATATAGTAGGTAAATGATATTTCTATCGAAATTAAAGGAGACAGTTCAAGTATTGCTCTAAAATATTTCAAATTTTTCATTGAATGAGAAGATTTTAAAGACAAGCTGAATATCCTTTGTCGCATAAAGAAAGTTTCACATTATATTTTGAGCATGTTATTCGATCAACGTTTTCAAGTGAAGAGACAGAGAGAGGATTTTTCACATATCTGAATAAAATATTGTGGGTATTTTACAGCGAAAGGGGATTTGTATAATTCCGTAAATGTTATCGTTAGAGGAGTAGGTACATCAATAAATATATTTTCTTTGAATTTTATAGTAAGGGGTTTGGTTCATTTCCATATGATATGTTCTGTGAATGTCTTAGGGAGAGGGGACCGTAAACAACAAACCCATATATTACGAAATGTTATAGTGGGTGGGGATTTGTGCACGTTCTGGCAATGTAATTTATAGACGGTTTTTTTGTACATCCATATGGTTGAGGCCCCAGGGTCGTATCGACCCTAAGACCTCAGACATCAACACACCCCCGGAGAGATTATCAATATACGCCCCTGAGTCCACAGACGGCTGCACAGCCACACACATCTCTCTACTACAAACTCAATCTGCAAGATCACACTTCTGTCCAAACACCAATACACCCTTTCACCCTATAAAAACGTCCCTTAGGCTAAATCATGGGCCTATACAATACATTTCTTTAGACACCAAGCGGCGCAGTTACAACAGCTGATAGCCAACGCTTGAGCAACATCACAACAAAGTACACAAAGCTGGATGTAGGACACCACACATTGGGACACGCTGAGCCAGCAACTCAGAAGCAGTAAGAGGGAAGACGAATTCTAGGTCGATCGTCTATCGTCGCCCGTGGCTCTGCCGGTTCCGTTCCCGAGCCAGGTCATCACCAGAGGTAAGAGTGTGCTCAAATATCCTTTAACACAATTGTATTCCCTAATATTCACACCCACTTTACATTGTATTTTGTACCAGACTGTTCACACAATCCCACACTAAAAGGGACGTTACATCTTATCAATTACTGATCAATTAACACTTGACCAGTAATCTACACTCTTGTTATCATTTACACTTGTCTTCACATCCGTACTCCCTACCTGTCTCTCCTAATTGCCCCTGACCGTGAACACAGAGAAGTGCAACGTAGGGAATTCCCATTGGGCTCACTCTGTAGAAATCCAGCCAGCCGGAAGAACAGCTACCTTCTCAAGTAGGTTCGCTCCCTACTCAGACACACTTGTTCGTTTCACATAACTAATAGCTCCGTCTTGATTGCGCATCCATTAAAGGTAATTACAACCCCCGTAAAGCCAACCCCCCATTTCCCTACATCCTTTAACAAACACCTACACTCGTGGTTTCCCCACTTACGTGGAAACTCGCACCTTTTGGAAACCACCCCTAAATTGGAAACTATCACACCCTTGTTCATCCCATCCCCCAACCCCAGGACTGAACAAATATTGGTGGATACGCCAGGGTAGTTCCCACGAGTGAGGGTAGTTACCACTCAGAAAGAACCTAATACAAATAGGTTTGGAACTACGATCTCAGGACTACACAGCCAAGCTAGGATTGGGGGGATACTTTTCTAGAGAGCTACGCCACATATTTTTCCTTTGCACAGGTCGTATATCATTTTTTACATTAGCCCTCCCGCCCAAACCCATAGGGGAACGCGCAGTAGGAGCCTAACAATAAGCAGGCAAGCGCATTAGGAAATTTTGTCCATTATATTAGAGCCACGTATGAGGTTTTTTTTTTCTTCACGCGGGACCCCGTTATTTATAAATCACCTACCTTCCCTACACAGACTTTAAAGGATCACATTAATCCATATCACCCCTACCACCCAACAAAGAAGGAAAACTTCATGCTGACTTTTAAGAAAGCAAGTAAGGTCAGACGTACAGTTAAGGACGCAGCCCATCACCTCGCCGCTAAAACCCAACCACTACGCCCTAAAATCACATTTAGGAACGCCGACCTTATAAACGAAGATAACGTGGGTCGGATAATCGCAGAATTGGAAGCCGGGGCCCTAGAACGTAGAGTAAAATACCCTAATACACTAATTTACGCTCCCCCTCTCACAAGGGCGCAGGCACAGAGCGAAAACGCGGGGAATTCATCTTCGGACGATAATAATAGCGAAGACGAACACCCCGCACTTCCCCATAACACACTACAACACATAATTGATACACAACACACATACAACGGCTTGCACACACTCATACAGCAATTGAGAGACGTAGAGGAGGGAACAGTACACGGAGGATTAATTGCGGATATCCTAGCCATAGCTCAGGCGCTGGAGCAAAACATCAATAAGGCACTTGAATCCGTACAAGGGGCGCAAATCAACCACAACTTGTCCCTTGACAATATTGCGGAGACAGAAGCATTCAATACACAACCGATATTGCAATCCACACGAATCGAACCCGGGACTTCTCAGGGCGACCAAACACACTTCACGCAAACACAAGCCCTCACCCTCGCAGACAATAACACCAACTCTGACACTTCAGAACACGGTTAACGGCGAGATAGCATAGAAGGGCACGAATCTTTAGCTAGCCAGGAAAACATACACGAGCGTGAAATGACACTGCCAACAAAATATCCCATGATCCAGCCTGAAAAGTTCTTAGGAAATGGGCAGAGTCGTGGGGAATATTTAAAGGCAATCAACCGGACGTCCAGGATAAATGGCTGGGGAGACGAGGCCAAGGACGCCTCTTACCCGCCTATTTAGCGGAAACGGCCTTAACGTGGTACGAGCTGCATTAGGCCACCTTAGAAAACGCCACATGGGAGCAAATCGCCTTCCTATTAAACCACGAATTCCAGCTCACACCGGATGAGGACGTTTTGTACGACAAAATCCGCGGAAGAGCTCATGGGCCAGCAGAGAGTGCACAAGCATACATCAACGCGAAATTGCTGATGTGCGATAAGTACAATATCGCGATTCCCAACAAACAGAAAATAAAGCTGTTAATGCAAGGGCTTAGGCCGTCCTTAGTTGACAAACTCTGCATCATGAGCAATCCAACAGTGCAACACATGTTGGAAAATATAAAAATAATTGAGGCAGTGAGGAAAATCACCGAGTAGGCGACAGAAAAAGCCATTGATCACCATGTCGATCCACCCAAAGAGAATACTAACCATAGGATGGACGACATGATACGACAAATGGAGCAGCTCAGAATTTCTGCAATCCAGGTAAGGGAAGGTACACAAAGGGATAATAGGGACAGCACGGGGTGGCCACAATACCATGACAGGGACAACAGATAAACGAGGGATCAAAGCTACGAACGAGAAAGGCAATACTACCCTGCACGACACTCGCCATCCTCATATCCACAGGATAGGGAATGCTACCCTGCACGGTATTCGTCATCCCCATATGTACAGAATAGGCAAACCTACCCTGCACGGTACTCGCCATCCCCATATGTACAGGATAGGTAAACCTACCCTACTCGACAAAGTACTATCCTCGGGAATACGAGCACGACACACCCCACCGAGGCGGCCCACCCCCAGGCAGACAGGTCTATGTTTCCCCACAGTACAGGAGAAAAGGGAATTACCGGGAAATCCCGCCCTCACAGAAACAGGCGTACACCACTCCCCATCGAAGGCAGGTCAAAGGGCCACAGAATAGAACAGACTGCTCGCGACACAACAAAACTACCCCACAGCGTAAACGGGATGTTCCTAACAGATAAACAAAGGAGCCGGAACAGTATCCACTCCCCGATGAATATCCGCGGGAGTTCAGAGAGGATGCACCCAAGCATCCAGCTAGGAGGGTACTGCTTCCTACATCAAACTATCCACCGCAAACGGGGAGCTGGCGTAGCTATCCTGAGGGGGGACAAGCACATAACGCGGGGAGACGTACCCCAACATACTCAAAAAACTTGTGAAGGGGGAGGTTCGGCCAGCTAAGAAAGCGGCGGAGGTTCCTCCCCTAACACAACCCCAGGAGAACAGGGTACACAACGAGCGAAATGGGGCAACCCAAGGAACTGGAAATTCAGCACATAACAGGAGTGGGCACCCGGCAGTAAAACCGGATGAGGGGCCTTCTACACAGACACACAAACACAAAAAGACACCTCAGAGAGGCCCTTCCCTAACACAGACACGCGAATGCAAGGTGAAGGAGCAGCCAAATGGCAAATCGGCTGAAAGTCCTTCCCCGAACCATTTCCAGACACACCCCGTAAAAGGAGATGGCAACTGTTTGTTTAGAGCCATCAGCTTTCTGCTCCGCAATGACGAAAGCCAACATAGGGGGTACAGGCTGGAAACAGGTAGACACATTCTGAACAACTGGATTGAATACCGGGATTTCCTAGCGGACGAGGGTGACAACCAATTCAGAACAAGGGAGGAATACAGGGAATACATGAATCGGGACGGGTCCTAAGCCGGAGCTGTAGAAGTAACCGCTCTCGGTAAGGTCGTGGAATCTAACATACACGTACACACTAATGTCTATTCACCACCATTACTCACCACTGTAAGATTTGATAAGGTCCTACACCTACTGTTCACAGGGGACCCTAGATCTGGACACTACACTCCTCTAACGGTCCCGGGGAAACAAGTCACAGAAAGCAAACCCACATCGAGGCGGGATGAGAACGCAGCCTCTACACAAAAACACAGCACAGGGATAGAGCCCCTACCATCAGTAGGCAATGGGATCTTCCCTACGCTACAACACAAAGACAGTGAGGGGCCTACATCATCGCCGAACATTAACACAATCCCTACACACAAACAAGGGAGGAACATCGAACCCACACCCTCGGGGATTGAGAAAGGGGTCGAAAAAGGCAGACGAAGGGTATGATTCCAAGACACCCTCACAAGACAAGGGAGAAAGCATTCGGATGACACAGAAACAGGGGATCAAACCCACACTAGCTAGACACGAACAAACAGGTATTTTGCCAAACCAGGCCAGGAACAAGGAACACATCCGAGTGGGTACAAGCCACACATGGGTAAATGACCAAGCCAGGGAACTCAGCGAAAAAGACGCTAACCTATGGCGGGGCTACGTAGAAAAGCAAAAACACAATATTACTCGCGAATTCATGCCTACGGTACAATCACACCTCACAGACAGGCTTGAACAGATGTCACAGGAATTCGCAAACATGAAAATTTCCACACATAACAGCGGGAAAAAAAAGATTACCGTGCCTACACGATGTACTGGCTTCAAACCCACGGCAGGGCAAAAGCAGAAAGCAAACATTACACTAGGAAACACGATGAAGAGAGCGTACAATGCAGGTCTTGAGTACATTTCGCTGAGCGAGACAGAAAAGCTGAGCCAGGAAATGAGTCAAGCGGCCAAACGTATCAGGCACGATCGTCAACAAGCTCCATGCCTCATCAGCAAAAATGTAAAACAGGGAGTAAACAATGACACACACGGGGAGAGGGACAATAAAGCAACAACAATACTTACCACATACACGCTTAACAACACGTCTGTACTATGGGAAGAGAACAATATAGCGGCACTAACAATGTAGGCTAACATAAATGGACATAGGGTACAAGTCCTTATTGACACGGGGGCAGCAGTCAGTTGTGTAGATAGCAAATGCATCGCTAAAGGGCAGACACACAAAGTGACTGGAAACGTCTGGCTTGTAGCAGCTAACTCGCAAACACTTGAGAACACAGGGGTAGCAAACACATACATTTGGATTGGCAGCTTCGCAGCAACTCACCCCATGTTCGTAATAGAACATATTTCTGCGGACGCTATAATTGGGACTGATTTCCTCGCAAAGTACGATGCGAGCATAAATTTCACTAGTGGCAGGATGCATTTAATGCATGACCAGAAAATTACCACACACCCCATGGTATACGCCAAAATCACAGACAGTATTCGAGCGGAGCGAGAAACCCTCGAGCACCAGGCCTCTACAGTGAACACAATTAACACACACACAGGTGCAGACACAGAAAAGGTACTCAATAACACTCCTAGAGAGGACCTGACACCAGAGCAAGATAGGATGCTCACAGAACTCCTAGAAAGCAATAGGGACGTCTTCGCCAACTCGCTAAGAGATCTGGCAGTAACGGATCTTATTGAACACCATGTCACACTTACCAGTGATCGGCCAGTTCACCAGCCACCCTTCCGAGTTAGTCAAAAAGGAAGGCACGCTATCGACACCCAAATTCAGGAGATGTTAGAAGCGGGGATCATAGATCCTACCGTTTCAAATTATAGTGGCCAGGTTTTGCTGACCAGAAAACGGGATGGTTCCCACCGTTTTTGCACCGACTATCGTAAGCTCATCAAATTAATTGAGAACGATATCTATCCACTGCCGCGTGCAGACACCTATTTGGATGCTCTCAGTGGGTCCAACTGGTACAGCTCAATGGATTGTTTTTCAGGGGTTTATTCAATCCCTATTTATGAGCCAGATAGACACAAACTGGCATTCGTTACGGAGAACGGCCTCTAAGCATACAGGGTGCTACCCATGGGGTTCCGTAACGTCAGCCAGACATTTCAAAAATTGGTGGACAAGGCGCTTTCATGCCTAAAATGGCGTTCGGTACTGGTCTATATTGATGACATAACAGTGTTTTTCCAGACCTTTGAAGAGCATCTCCTACATTTGGGGGAAACATTCGCACGGATCAGAGAAGCCAAATTCAGGCTTAAACCTGCGAAATGTCAATTTGCCCGACAGCAGATTAATATCCTGGGTCATATTGTAAACAGAGAAGGGATTATCCCCGACCCAGCGAAGACAGACGCAATAACGGGTATTCAAATGCCCGCAAATTTGAAGCAATTGCGTAGCTTTTTGGGCCTCGCTTCCTATTACCGCAAGTATATCTATAGATCCGCACACATCGCCCATCCTCTGACGGAGTAAACACACGACGAGACACCCTTCCATATCACACAGGAACACATAGATACATTTAATACACTTAAACAATTATTGACCACCCCGCCATTACTACAACACTTTCAGAGCGATAGGCCCACATTTCTACAAGGGCGTGAACGGCCAGTGGCATTTGCGAGTAGGAAACTCACAAATGTTGAAACTAGGTACTCCGCCACAGAACGCGAGATGTTGGCATTCTCGTGGGAAGTAAACTATTTCAGGATCTACCATGTCCACCTTTGCCCTAACGCTAGTAGACATGAAGCAGGAGCAAAAACACGATCCACACTTAAATCAAATACTCACGGCGTTAGAAAACTTGGAAAAGGTAGATTCCAAGACAGCACGGCTGTCTAGGCGATTTTTCCTAGACAAAGACGGGGTCCTGAGATTTAAACCCACAGCCATGCACGACACGGCACTCATAGCGGTTCCGGACTCATTGACAGAGAATATCATGAACGGACACCATAATACGCCAATGGCAGGGGCGCACTTATGTACACATAAGACGTATCACAGAATTCGAAACAAATATTACTGGGTAAACATGAAGGCAGACATAGACACATTTGTCAAAACATGTCACACTTGCCAACGATTTAAGGCAAGGCCTGGCAAGCCGCATGGCCTATTAAACCCTATTCCCGCAGGGGAGCTAGTCCATGTTTAGGGGATGATGAAGGGGGTTGAAAATGCCCAAACGTCAAATGTAACGATTTCAACGTGTTTGTGGAACCTTTAAGAGCAAGACCCATTCATTTTCGACTGGTTTAGCAACCTGCGACTAGTCCTACACCGTTTTTAGCAAACTTCAATTTGCGGTTTTCGAAAATGGGCTGGGGAGTTGTGCTGAAGCATATGCTTGGTAGGCGTCAGGACAAGCGTCATACTGAGATTTCGAGCTTGTGCGGTCAACGTTTCAAAATTTGGTGGCCTTTGAAAAAGTGGTGCTTTAATTTTTTTGAGCAGCATATATATATAGGAGGGCGAATTGTCACTGTTCATTTTCTTTGATCTTTCAGGTTAGGATCATGGCTACTCTTTGCTGGTGGCTATTGTAAGGCCTTAGCGCTGAGCTTTGAGATCCTTTGCAATAGTTCACCAGTAAAGGAAAAGAGGGCCATGAATAATGAAGTTGAGTTTTACATCTGTATATTTATCTATTTACGTTGTTCTTTTGTTTTTATATATCTTTGATCATTTTTATTCCATGTTGTAACATTTTGTTAGAGGTCTGATTATGAGTATCTGTGTAGATATACTATGGAGATTGTAAGTTAGGAAGCTTTGGTCAGTTTTAGTGTTAGATATGATTTTTTTATGAAGAAAGGAAAATGGTATTGGCTAAGGAGTTAGTTATTATTCGAAGTAGTGAGTTGTTTTTGAGGATAGGAGGTTCTGAGGAAAAGAAAGAAGAATGGAATTAGTAATGCGATTAGAACATGAAAGTGGATTTTATTGTACTGATAATGGAAGCTTGCTGGTATGTAGAGAAAGTAGCAATAAAAGGATGAATATTTTTAGGAAATGGGTCCCTCATTATAAGGTAATACCACCACACCCCAAAAAGAAAATACGGAACATTACAATGTTTCGCAGAATACAAAATGATGTGTAATCAAGTTCATTAAGGATTTTAATTTTTGTTTGAATACACGTGCAGTGATATCATGGCGATGTATTGCTGTTTGACCTGGCAATAAGGAAAATTTAATTTTATCCCAGTTTGGATTGCATATCAATGTAATGATGGTAGGCCGTAAGCACGAAGGTCGTGGCGTCTTGAATGTACTGTATCTTGCATATGCCGCGGACTACCAATATGATGATGGAAGAATATATGTGCTACCGATGTCGTCGAAATTAGCTGTTCCATCAACGGTACCGACAACAGCACCACGCAAATGTATGTACTCCTCAGAGCGCAGCTTCGGCTGATTATACTTGATGTACTGTAGTCGCTCGTTTTCAATTTTTGCATACATATCAACGAGGTATTGATGAAACAGCAGGCGGCA
The DNA here is from genome assembly GCA_946902985.2 of Meconema thalassinum. NCBI lineage: Eukaryota > Metazoa > Arthropoda > Insecta > Orthoptera > Tettigoniidae > Meconema > Meconema thalassinum. The sequence goes on from OX336397.1 coordinate 123,783,980, forward strand.
TCGGAGAATGCTGTTGTCTTCAATGGCACGAATCATCAAGCGATATGCGTAGAAGTTCATTGCGCTTACTTTCTTGTTGGTGAAAATATAAATAATAAAAAAAACGTAGGCTACAGATGAAAAAAAAATAATGTTTAGATTGTACCTGTCGCTTGATTTCTTTGTTTGATGCTGAAATCATATCGGTCTTCCCCATCCCAAAATATCAATGGATTTTGCATAGCCTCATAAGTACGATGACTGTCTTGAATTGTCTGCACCGCGTTTTCTCTGCGTTGGATTCGTATATCTCGACGTTCGTATGTTTCGCAAACAATAACAACTGCAACTTCATCAACGGTTGGTGCATTGTATCGGCCTGCGTGTTCTCCAGATGGTGCTTTGTCGGCTTTGATGATGATCATGTAGCCTAATTGTCGTTTTTCATTCTCTTCGAAACGGTATTGTGTAACTGGAGCAACTGGTTGTGATTTCAGAAGAACGATTCCAAAGTCGTCACAATTTCTCGCTCCTCCATCTGCTCGATCTAGTTTTATTGGCAGAGTGTGTTTATTTGTTTCTCCTCCTGGCCAATGAAGTACATTTGCAAGAATTTTGGTTCGGCATCGGGCATTGAGAATAAAGAACCAATTTGATGATATACTTGGCCCTGAATTTTAAACGTTGATTCAAAGTTGTGACCATCATAATTTTTAACGATTTTTGTTGCACCAAATGATGTCATTTGGAAGCAAGAATTGAATTTATGAATTTTACGCAAAACCAATTTTGATTGAGATGTGGCTCCAGCCACACTGCAACTTTTCCAGACGCGCAGCAGAAACCGGCCGATTCACCTGTGTATTTTAATGCATGGCAGTGTTGGCATTCATTGTCCATAGCGCCGATGACAATTTGTGAATGTGACGAATAGTCCATGTACGAGTCTTATTCGAATGCAAGGCGGAGAAGTGATTCGCGTGTCAATGCGCAATGTACCTGCAGGCGCTGCAGTTCATGTGCTCTGTGTGCGTCTGTGGTTCGTTGACGCGCCTCTCTTTGTCCCAATGCATTAGCTCGAAGGCGTTCGTCGCGTTGCTCTCTACTTTCTTTGCACGTGTGTTTGCAACCTGGTCTCTTAAATTGTCATTGTCCGTCAATTGATCTTCTGCCGTTCTATTTAACCGATGGTTGTGGACTATTTGTGAATGATATGTTCGTCGACCAATATTTCCTCCTCGTCCATTAAGACGTTGCATTGTTCTTTAATGAACACACAACATATAAATATATGTAAATTATTATTCGAATTTTATGGATGTTGATTAAATTGAGTGAACTGTTGTTCGTAAATGCTACGTAATCATCAACATATGGAAATAAGTTGGAGGTTAGATTGATTCTCATTGCACATGTATGTAATTGGAATTCATGGAAGATTCTGTAAGATATTCACTTCAACACTGCACCTTACGCATTTGCATTCCGTAATTAAAACACAACACACAAATTTACAGTAAGTGACTTACATTTGAATTGTATGTTGTTTATTTTCTATGAGCCGTCATGGAAATGTCAAAGCAACAGCAATGAATTATTCTCAGAAAGTCTATTGTTCATGTACTTCTAAGAAGAAAGCACTGCCAAGGGAACGGGTCTTGGGGAGAATTAGGGTGGAAAGAAGACCCTGACGAAAAATAATTAAAACATTTCTAGAACCTGATCGCAACGCCACATAGAAAATTACATGTTGTTAATTGAAATGTCAAAACAACGCAATGTACTGCACCCTTTATACGCTGCTCGTATAAATGTTGCATATAATTCATTGTGCATTGAAATATTGAAAGTCAGGTACAAGGACCAGACAGTATTGGGAAATATGAAAGTATTACCGGCGACGAGGAAGGGCGAGCTGGTTATTCTGAACACAATGGAATTGAGAAAGGACAGGTGTGGGTCAGAAATAAAGCTACGGTGGTGTGACTCATAGCATTGACATCTTGCTTTGTCTCGATGGTCTAAAACGAGGAAAGATACACAAATTCTAGAGAGGGAATTGGTTTTAAAACCCGCCCACTAGGAGGTTACATTGAATAAAACCGCGAACTTGGAGTAATGAACAACGAATCACAAGAGAGTCGCGCCTTTCAGCGGCAAAGTAGCTTGGGGACGCCAGTCATTGGATTTGAGCGGCAAATAAGCTGTTAATTAATCTGCGATCGATTCTTGAGCACGTTGCCAGAATCATGACCTGTGAAATGAGACGGTTCCAATGATATAAATTGCAAGTCAGTAACATCAGTAATTTAGAAGTTGATTCTCGATTATCTCCCACCACCCAACTTTCGTCTAAATCATTTAAATAGTGATCTTAGAGCTACTGTGAACACTTACTATTTTGTGCTTCTGAGGGGACACTTGTGTCAATTATGAAACTATTCTGTGTGTCGATGAGGGGGCACCTATGTCCGAACGTTATTTGAAGACACGAGATTGTACTTAAACATTTTTCATAGCTGTGAGAACATTGTCTGAATATGTTGAAAATATGTTGTGTGCGCGCAACGCAAGATTTAGTAAAGCCAGTGTTATAGATAGTTGTACCAACTATAATTAGGGACAGTATCATCGCACATTTTGCTCAGAAAGATTGGGGTAGTAAAATACGTAATCTAGCAAAATTAGCCAGGAGATTTGCGTGTGATTTAATTAACTTGTATTATTTTGAAGCATCAAGATGACGTCACGATTGTAATGAAGACTGAACCAGTGCTACTTCGCTCCTGAGATGTTTATCATGGGCTAGGCACGTGAAGTGGAGAGATGTCCGGTGATGTGGATCTGATGCCAGTTGCTGGAGGATTGAGTATTAAATAAATTTATTTATTTGGACAAATTGGTTATGGTATTCATGGGATTCATGGTTATTTTTGTAGATATTTTCCTTTGTTTGTTTTACTTGTAGAGTTCGTTTTTATGCTAACACACAAATAATGCATGGACAGCGTGACGTATTTTGATCTATAAATGTAAATATTTGCTTGTTTAAGTGTGGTGATTAATTGTACGGAGCTTCATGCAAACCGCGTCATAAAGGCTCGCATACTAGCAACTAATCTATGCATAATGGAACCCAGCATATCGACAGGAGCGGGACCGAATTATATTAAAATAAAGATAGGATTGGGGGGGGGGGAATTGTGGCTTGAGATAGATTTATGGTCACTCAGGCTAGGTAATGTTATTCATATGCCTAGTTGCATGGTTGGACGAGAAGCACCCTGCTTCTTCGAATTTCTTGTTTATTTAAATTCTTGAAGTGTCTTGGAGACATTATTATGGTTCTAGCTCAAGTGCTGACCTTAGTAGTTTATTTGCAGTCTGTCCAGGCTATTATGTGTGAAAGGGATTCGATAGCGGGAAGTGCTCTGTCAGTCGCGACCCCTATATTTGATGAATTCTGCTGTCTAAACCTTGCGAGGCGACGGTAAGAATAATATTGTGATTGTCTCGCCAGTCCGAGAGACTTGGAGAGATGTTGTTGTTTACGCGATTTCAGGAGCTGTGTAACGGGACCAGTGTGGTAAGGTCGCCAGTGATATTATTAACATAAGCCTTGGGACGGGAACTGGACATATGTTACTGCGAGAGAGAGAGGGTAGAAACAGCTGGGCGGACTTGATCTTGATAAGCGAGCTACACTCATTAGTGAAGGCAGACCAGAGGGTCTTGTTTGTTTTCTTATTAAATTATTTTTAGAAAGGCCTGCCTGATTGATGATGATTGAATATTAAATGGAAAATGCCCGCGTCATTGTTGATTTCCATGGTGTTGAATTAGCATTGCTTTGCTATCATGTAGTTATTTGAGCAAATGGTTATTGCCGATGATTTGACTTATTATTAATATTAAATGACCCGGATGGTCTTGTGTGTGCCACGTTGTTCCTTATTTAGTTTTGGGGAGCATTTGATGCCTGTAGCAGCATGCTCTATTGTATTTGAACAGTGCTCTGGAAACCTAAGTAATTGTAATTTATGTAAGGGTAGTGTATGTTAATGTTTTATATTTATTTTGGATATTGGCACAAGTGAACCCAGGACAATTTATATAAAAATATGTTAGAGTTTAATAAAGACAGTAAGGAACCAAGAGGAAGTATTCGTTGTGAAATAAGCTTCAGAAACACTGCAAGATACGCAGGTGGCTTATTGAACACATAAAGTCCCATTAGTTCTTGCAGTTTAAGTGAAAAAGGTCGTTAGAAAAGCCATTAACGAAGCAAGGAAATGTAGAGCTGAAGGGTCGTAATTAACACTCAACATTCCATGAGTAAGCGATCCAACGAAAAGTTATTACTATTCAAGTGCGACATTTACGAGAGATCTACTTTCTTAAGGGCATATTTGAGACGAGGCCCCGACGAGCGTTTAGTCAGCAAGAATTCGAACATATAAATGAGGGACTACCAACTATAAAACTTGACAAAATAAACTCAACTCGTTAACAAAATTTGAAGTCTAGACAGCAGTAGGAACAGCATAAATCGGAACGTTAGTAAACCTGAAAAGAAGGTACTTAAGAAAATGCAAGCTGAGACGACGTCATCGGAATGCAGAGCGGAGTGCTAGGAAGCAATACAGAGGTAATCAGGTCGGCACCGCAGAGTGTATAATAACTATTTTAATTAATTAAAAATTAACCTATGAACGAATCCCGTTCCGCCAACAGGAAATCGTAAAGTTATTACAGATTACATCTGTAAATAAAATCTAGACCAGATTGGAGCTAGAAATCAGAAGTTGAACTCCCGAAATTGTCAGGGACTAATTTCTGCGCCAAAACGAATAAATAAGGCTTTAAGCCCAAGCCAGAGTATGAAGTTCATCAGTCAAATCGAAGTCCTTGGTGGAGGCACGTTAGGCATCAGTAAAAACAAGTTCTTCTGTCAGGTCGAGAAGCCTCGGTAGAAGCACGTCACGTCAAGCACGTCAGGCACGTTAAGTCAGTCAATCAGTTGACTGAACACCTTGGTGAGGTGTTACGCTACACGTTGCAGCAATAGTTCGATTCCAGACCAAAGTGTTGCTCTTGATATTCAGTAAAGCTCAAGGAAGCAAGACAGAGTTAGGGACTCTGAACGAACGCAAATAGACTAACAAACATTTATAACCAAGGACTGTAGAGTAAAGAATATTAGAAAACGTAAAGGAAACAGTAAATTCGTAGAGCGGAGACAGGTAACGTCACGCCAAAGTAAAGACAGTTCAAACATTAAACTCCCAGAGGGGACGTTAAAGGAACATTCTAAAGTGAAATCGCCCAGTACAGAAACGGTATAAGAAACACGAGTGTAAAGAGAACGAAATAATAGCTAGAACATAGGAATAGAAGTGTATGGTCTTCGAACTGGAAACCAAGTTGGAGTTGTGAAAGTTGCGATAAGTAGAGATGGGAAGGAATTGGAAGAAAGAATCATAAATATTTCGCCTTAAGCAAATAGGCTAATTTAAGGAAGCCACGCGCAATAAACAATTTCCGAAAAGACTAAGGAAATAAAGACTTACCAGAAGTAGGAGAATGTAGGAGCAAACACACGTTCAATGCAGAATAGGAGAGTAATCAGGATCATCAGCACCGTGATGTTTTCACCGCAATACGCTGAAATATGGTTCGTGTGCTATGTAAATACTAAATAAGTGGAAATTTTAGTGATATAAGTGTTAAAGAAAAAGCAGAGTAATAATGTGTCAAATAATGTACGAGTGTAAAATCAAAGACCAGAAGATGAAAATGGTCCATCTTAGTGTAATCATGTGTTATTGAAGCAATTAGATGGGTGAAGACATCCAAAGATTGGGTCATGAACCGAACGCCACATGGGGTGAGTAAGAAATCTTTCATTATATAAAATGCTGTGTCATGTGCTAATCAAAAATTGTGAAATGTGTAAAATAATAAGTAAATGCTCTAGTAGACAAATAACTAAAGTCCAAATGTGTTGGAAAAACCACAAAGAGAAGTTTGCTAAATGTGAAAATGTGATAATTGAAGTGCGTAGTAAATTGAAACCCGTAAAATGAATAATTAATGATAATCAAAAATTGAAATATGAGAGGAGAAATCGATTATAATTATATTATTGGCAATTAATTTATGCCGTTGATGAATTATAAAGTAATAATAAGATGAGCACCAAAATAATAATAATAATAATAATGGGTGTTGAATTTTTATACTCCGATAATAATGAGTAAATACATTGAGTAATTGCATTCCGTAAGTAATAATGAAGTAATAGTATAATAATGAGCTCTGGTTGAAAGTAATTGAATGTTAAAGGATCTTTGGGATACCTTAAGTAATGAAGTAGTAATGCTATTCAGATCATAAATTTAATGAATCAAAATAACGAGTGATAAACGAACACCTTGGAAATATATTATGAAGTTGTAGGCTATAGGCCAAAGTAAAAGGAAAAATGCTTAAATAAAGACCAGTAAAGTAATGCCGCGACATAAATAAAGTTGAATTATTGAGAATTTGCAGTACGCGATGAAAATCCAAGTTATTGAAAGCTGTATTGCCAAAAAGGGCCGATAAATAATAAATATTAAGCAGCAAAAGGCTAGCCATTGTATATTCCATAACAGGCATATTCGAGAGATGAAATAAAAGTATGAATATGTTAATTGTAGTAAAATCGTCGGAATGTTGTTATTTTACGAGGGTTTGACCCACTGGGAGGCAGTAGATCCTGCCCAGGTTAATATAAGCAAGCCAGAGTTCAGGAATGTTCGGGATCTCTGAATTGTCCGCCTATATGATGTACGGTAATTGCAGCGTAGTCCTGTTGAGGCACCTGCCAAGTATAAGTAAGTCTGGAAGAAGTAAGAGGTTTCTACGATAAATGATACAACTGGGGAGGCGTATAGAAGTCTCCGAGCCTAGTGTCATATAACCCATCCTATTAGCCAGCATTGTTGTTGTATCCGACCAAAAAAAGTGTGTGAAATGAATATGAAGGACGGAATCAGGGCATGATCGCGATCTCCTGGTGCCACCTTCCAAGTTATAAGTCGTTGTGATCTCCAAATATTGCACTGATTATGAAGAAATGAAATGGACGTTCTAATAAAAAAGGGTTGAATTAAAGAGTGAACATGGATTATCATTTGCATTTTTAAAGGGAGAGGTAAGACAGTTAAGAGTCGCGAGGGATGAATGAATGGGAAGCGAGACTGGATCATAAATCACAAGCTAAAGAGTGCGAGGGGAGAACGACAGCCACCCTGCCGGCCGCCACAGCCCGCAAGGGGGAGCCAAGACAATAGACGCTCTGTCTACAGAAGTTTTAAGGTCTGGATAGGGATTAGCAATAAAATGGAAGAGTATGCAATTTTGATAAATAATGGTGCTACACGAATATAATGTAAATTATTGAATAGGTGGGTTTTTGACAAAGGTCCCCACACTAATTTTAATGAAATTCCATAATATTTGACCATAGTAGTCAAGGAATAAGTTTGTAAAGAAAATAATCGATTTCTGCCTCAGAAAATGTACTAAGCGGTACGGGTAAACTAATAACTGAGTTTGTAAGTAAACTAAGTAATGAAAGAAAGTGATAGCACATGATACATCATTAATGAATGCCCCTTGAGTATGAGAAACAAGTTGGAAGAATGTGAGTTCGAGTCATGGCATGTTGAAAATTGTTGATTTGTTATGTAAATGTTTTAAACCTAAGGCTTAACTGGAAGAATTAATACAGTTTGAAAGTAAATGAAAATAAAGTAAACAATGAAAATAAAGGTAAAACAAAGTCCAAAAGGGACTATGATGATACGGTAAATGTCCGTCAAGCCTTAGTGTATTGTTCATAAAATGATAGGCACGCTCTTTGCCTTAATGAATAGAAATGAAGTGTGGTAAGAAAGAAGATTTGTATTGACATTAAAAAATAGATGTCAGCTAAGCAAGATAAAGCTATAATGGAGAGTTGTATGATTTCCGAGAGTTTATGAATTTTGATTTGTTTTTTTTTTAAATATTGATGTCAACATGTATTTGTATTTGTTCCTGGGAATTTTAGTAAATAAACTCATATTAATTGTAACATGTTTAGTTTTCAATGTAGTCTTGTAGATCCTAGAGTGCTTTCATATCTGAATGTGAGATCAAGTTGAGGGTTGAACGGTACACGCCTCGACGCCGCCGTAGCAAGCCAGGTGATGATCAAGCATTCTCCATGTGACATGGGTACATTACATCAGGGAGGTAAATTTTATGGTTAGTTGATTACTCAGTTATTAAATATTGTTTCTTTTACTCTTGTTTATCTCATTTTAACATTAGTTTCCTTTATGAACCTTGAGCAAGTTGTTTTGACAGTTGAGCTCTAGAAAAAACACCCAAGTACTGAACGCGACCCCGAATACAGAATCTTGCTTAAAACACTGCTTTTTTTTCTCCAGGGCACAGTACGATGCAAGTGATTTGTGCATGTTTTGAAGCTTACGTCAAGTACAAAGAATTCGACATTACCGCCACCTATGGTGCAAAGCATAACTTTCCGCCACGGGCAGTATGGCGGTAGTTGCACAGGTAGCAACCGGATGGCTCTAACGTGAAGAGACTCACAAAGAATTCGACATCACCGCCACCTATGGTACAAAACATAACTTTCCGCCACGGGCGGTAGTTGCACAGATTGCAACCATGTGGCTCTGACGTGCAGAGACAAACAGTCCGAAGACTTCAGCTTTCGGTTTCTATGACGGCTTTTTTGACCGTATATTGTGATTCTAAAATTGTGTGTAAATTGTGGGTCTAAAATTGTGTTCATTCCACCTACCGGGTCAAATTGTAAAACGAAACCATACAGCGACCCACTCTAATATTCATTAAAAAATCATCAAAATCGATCCAGCCATTTAGGAGGAGTTAAGTCACACACACTCGTGTCGTAGAATTATATATATAAAGATTATAAAGTGAGATTATTTTGCTGGAGCGGGGCCTTTCGCCAGCCAATCGAGCTTGGACCACAGGGTTGCGCGAGGCAAGGGCGAGCTAAACTTAACTGAACTTTCATCAACGAGGGTATGTAGTGTCAGCGTACTGATAAGAAGGTAACATAAACAATAGCTGCAAGATTTAATTAAGGAAGCACGGATAATATCGTGTTTTTTTCTTGGGGATCTAGATGACCTCACGTCACCCGTTAAAGGTTAGAACTTATCTTTTCACAGAAGATACTAATCATGTTCTCCTTCAGCTGATAGACAGTAATTTTGGAAGTTACACCGTTACAATATGTGGCACCTCCTTGCGTGTTTACTATAATTAATCGAAACACGGATCTAAGCCCGTTTGATGTTCAATTTTAGGTTTACTTAAAATACAAAGGGTACAGATCATTTACCCGTTCTCTAGTGGAGCTCGAGAACAATATACGGCAGCAGATATCCCTCACAACTGAAGGATCATAACGTGTAAACGCAAATTTATTAACACGGTACAACGCCTGTCTCTCATCTGAAAGAGAACACTCTTAGCATCTCCTGTGGATAGGTAAGTACTTTATTCATGATTTTTTGGTGAATTGAACATTAATTAATGTACTTTGTTTTACGGTTTCCACCTGCGCGCAATCCGCGGTGCGAACTCGGTTGGCTGGCGGAAGGCGCACGCGCCCGGCAGTCGGCCGCCGACCCCGCTCCAGCAAAAAATCCCACTGTATAATTTTATATACAATTTCCAGTTAAATAAACAATTGTTGCTGATTCTGAGAAATGGTGTTAAGTAAAGTAAATATTGTCGGAACAAAGTAAATGATGGCAGATAAAAGTTAATCAATGGCAGAATAAAGTAATAATGGAAAAGATTTTTATAATTAATATATGTGTGTGAAGCGACTAATTCAATCAGTTTGAGGACCAGAAATACTAAAACTTTCGGTGATGGTCGTTTTTAATGAAGTATTGAATATGTTGCAGAGGAAAAGTTTGTTACTGCCATTTGTTCAGTTATTGAATATTTTTATCTTAGTTACAAATCCATCCATTTTATTTCTTGTTTCTTGTAGAATTTCTGATGATCCCGAGAAATGAATCACTGCCAACGTAATCCTCATTCATAACCCGGAACGCAGCAAGTGGCCGACTGATTTTATATTTCAGTTATATTTAACTTATATCTTTCTACAAACTCAAGGATGATGATAATGATTCACTATGCATAAAGGTATAACGTTGCAAAATTTGGTAGAGATGGGAGGATTAGGTTGGTCGTAATTTGATTCAAGCTTTTGACATTTAGGTGGCCGCCAATACGTTTTCGTCAAGATGGTGGCGATATAAAATATGGCACTGGAGTGCCCTTCGCTAGTGCTATCTCTGTACCAAATTTCGTTCATTTCGGTTTCACCGTGTTTGAATTGAGATGGGAATCGATCTGCACACATACATGGCCACCATCTGCAAACTATTGGGCTCATGATCTTGTAGTTTATCCAAAATATGCTTCCCACATAAAGGTATATTGTTGCTAAATTGGGTAGAGATAAGATTATTAGGTTGGTCGTAATTTGATTTAAGCTTTGAACATTAGGGTGGCTGCCATTACGTTTCCGTCAAGATGGCGGCAATAGAAAACATGACACTGAGGTGCCCTATGCTAGTGCCACCTCTGTACCATATTTCATTCAATATGGTTTCAACTTGTTTGAATTGATAGGGGGAATCGATTTGCACACATACATGGCCGCCATCTGCAAATTATTGGGCTCATGATCTTGTAGTTTATCCAAAATATGCTTCCCACATAAAGGTATATTGTTGCTCAATTGGGTAGAGATAAGATTATTAGGTTGGTCGTAATTTGATTTAAGCTTTACACATTTGGGTGGCCGCCATTACGTTTCCGTCACGATGGCGGCAATACAAAACATGACGCTGAGGTGCCATAAGCTAGTGCTACCTTTGTACAAAATTTAGTTCATTTCGGTTTCACCGTGATTGAATAGATAGGGGGAATCGGATTGCACACATACATGGCCGCCATCCGCAAATTATTGTGCTGATGACCTTGTAATTCGGTCAAAAGATTCTTCATAGTTAAAGGTATAGGGTTGCAATATTTGGTAGAAACCACATGATTAGGTTGGTCGTAATATGATTTAACCTTTTAACATTTGGGTGGTCGCCATTACGTATTCGTCACAATGGCGGCGATATAAAACATGACACTGAGGTGTCCTTTGCTAGTGCTACCTCAGTACCAAATTTCGTTCAATTCGTTTTCACCGTGTTAGAAATGATAGGGGAATCGATTTGCATGCATACATGGCCGCCATCTGCAAACTATTGGGCTGATGACCTTCGGGTGGCCGCTATTACGTTTCCGTAAAGATGGCGGCAATATAAAACATGACACTGAGGTGCCGTTTGCTATTTCTATATCTGTACCAAATTTCGTTCAATTCGGTTTCACCGTGTTTGAATTGATAGGAGGGGACAGACATTCACAGTACACACACTCACTCACACACACATAGTCACACAATTATTTGCCCTGTGTAGATCTCATAAGTCTACGTTTTTTTTTTCAAAATTCGAATGTTGCTAAAAATAAACAAGAAACCTTTTCGGACTTATAAATTTAAGGTATACGGATATCCTTTTAAAAATATCAATACGATAACATAGTGGATTTAATCAAATCTATGGAAAACGCTTCACAAAAATGTGTTTCTAAAATATAAATGATAATTGATTTTTTTTTATAATTCAGAGGATTGCAACAGCAGTTGCCGAAAAATGTTTCTTGCAGCCAGCAAATATAACCGAGTTTGCTTATGTAATTAGTTATATTTATAATTTCAAATACATTTCTTTTGATTTATATAAATTGATAAAAGCCATGAAACGTATTTGCATGAGAGATCCTTAGATTACTACATATCGTTGGGTTTTCATGAGTAGCTTCAGACCAGATGTACTAGCAGGTGACTTCAAAGATCCTATCCATGTAAATTTTGCTCCGCATTACCTACATTAACGCACATTTGGACACAATTAATCAGCATGTGTCTATCTAAAGAACTTAGCAGAGTAAAGTTTGCTCCGGGTGTACTTGATGATTATTGTTTCAGCCCACTATGAATGCGGAGGAGTCCCTTCAAAGAACCATTCCCAGAAAAATGGCTCCATATCAACTGCTTGAATAAGCATGCATGTTTCAAATTATAGATTCATAGAGACGCTTTCTCTACATGTATGCACATTTTTTAACTTCCTTTCTGAAAATTAAATTGTCTATCTCCACTTTGTTCCACATGAAACTTACGACTGCGCATTGTCACCAGTAAGGATTAGCACATGTGTTTTGAAGTAGTCCCTTGTAGTAAAGTTTGCTCCGCATCAAGTACATGTATATGGCATTCAACAGTTATGAATTAACATGTGTCCTTTCAAAAGTCCTTTCCTTGTGAAGTTTGCTGTGAATGGAAAACATGAATATGGCTGTACAGTACTATGAATAAGACGTGCGACTGCAAATTTCCGTTCTGGGTAAGTTTCGCTCCGCATGTATTAAATGAAAATGGCTTTGGTCTACTACGAGTACGCAAGTGTTTTTTTCAAATTTCCCTCTCATTAAACCCGCATGTACTTCTAAAAACCAGAAAATTGCACTTACACGGAGTTTCGAGGACAGAGATAGGGTCTAACCACCTTCTATGTAAGGAAAAATATTGAAACCAATAAGAAAGAGCAAGTGTTTCTTCAAATATTTCTTAGGAGTAAAGTGTGCTCCACACGTACTTTATGAATATGCCATTAAACCACTATGAGTGCGTATGTCTTTCTTCAAATTTCGTTTTTCAGTGAAGTTTGCTCAGCGCGTACTACATGAATATGGCTTTAACCTACTATGAATGCATAGGTGTTCAGCATAGTTAGCTCTCTATATAGAACATGAATATCGCTTTAGACCTCTATGAATGCACGAGTGTCTCATCCAACTACTCATCTGAATGATTTTTCGTACGTATTACATGATTACGCCATAACGCCACTATGAATGAGCATGTGTGTCTTCAAATTTCCCTTGGTTGTGAAGTTTGAACCGCACGTACTACATACATATGGCTTTGAACCACTATGAATGAGCGCATGCTTATTCAAAATCCCCTTCTTGGTAAAGTTTGCTCTGCATATAGTACATGAATATGGCCTACGACCACTATGAATAAGCATGTGATTCTTCATAGTATTCTTCACAGAGATCTTTTTTCCGCACGTACTACATAAGTATGCCATAACGCCACCATGAATGAGTTCGTGCGTCTTCAAATTTCCCTGCCTTTGGAAGTTTGCTCCGCATGTACTACATGAATATGGCCTTAGGCCACTATGAATGAGCATGTGTGTCTTCAATATACCTTTCTCGATGAACTTTTTTCCGCACAAACCACATGAGTATGGCAAAATGCCACCATGAATGAGCTTGTGTCTCTTCAAATGTCCCGTCTGAGTAAAGTTTGCTCCGCATGTACTACATGGCTTTAAGACACTATGAATGACCATATGTCTATGCAAAGAACTCTTCAGAATGAACGTCTTTCCGCACGTACTACATGAGTGTGCCATGATGCCACTATGAATAAGCATGTGTCTTCAAACTTCCCATCATTGCGAAGTTTGCTCCGCATGAACTACATGTGTATGGCTTTAGGCCACTATGAATGTGCATGTGTATATTCAAATCATTCTTCAAAGTAAAGTTTGCTTTTCATGTTGTACATGTGTACGGCCTTAGACCACTATGAATGAACATGTGTCTTGTCAAACTTGCCTTCGTTGTGAAATTTCCTCCGCATGTACTACATGAATGTGTCTTAACGCCTTTATCAGTTAAAATTTGTTCTCTCATGTCACTAGAGACTGCCATGCGTCTGTTACAATTTTGAAAAAGTGATTCTCCGATTGTATCATTCGCTAGAGAGTTTTTCGACCTGTGGGAGATAAGCATGCTTCAATGTATACTTTCTATTGCTAGTACTAATTATGTAGCCACTAACATTATAATATAAAAAATCACATACGACGTACAATTACTCATAACTTTTCAATCTCCTGTTACCAAAATCTTCAATTATCTTCTGTTGCCAAAATGTGTTGAGTGGCCTTAGACCACTAGAATGCGTATGTGTTTCTTCATACTACTCTTCTCAATGAACTTCTTCCGCACATACTACATGAGTATGCCATAACGCCACCACGAATGAGCATGTGTGTCTTCAAGGCTAAAGAAGTTATGTACAAAGCATATTATGTTCCTATAATGACATATGCAGCAGAAACTTGGACAATGACTAAGAGGGATGAGAGCTGAGTACAGGCAGCTGAGATGAGATTCTTGAGAAGTATGGTCCAGAAAACGAGGAGAGACAAAGTGAGAAATTAATATATACGGAAAGAACTGGAACTACAGTAACTAAATGACAAACTCCAGCAAAACAGATTGAGGTGGTTTGGACATGTCAAACGGATGAATGAAGTAAGGCTACCAAAACGAGCACTGGAAGGACGGATGACAGGGAAGAGATGACGAGGACGACCAAGAATGCGTTGGATGGACTCAGTGACGTATAGCATTAGAAAATGGGACCTGTATTGGAGCACCGTGTCGGAAGAGGAATGGTGGAGTGACAGAACAAGGTGGAGAGGAACCATATTTGCCCACTCCCAGTGTCAGCTGGAAGAGAGAAAATGAAGATGAAGATGAACCAAAATATTGTATGTATTTTTATAATTTCTTGGCACTATTATTTGTGGAAATACATCAAAAATCCTGGATGTAAAGCCTCTGATAATGATCGCCAGAAAATAATAACTAGTCATCCAAGTGAATTATTTATTTATCAAAAGAACTGCGCACGATGTGATTTAGATTTCTTTGGGTATATTCCCACAATGATGTCAAACTCCTTTTGCAAAATTGCAAATGGTATCTGCCTAACCAAACATCACACAGTTCCCACAAACACGGATCACAAGGTTCATGATATCTGTTATTGGTGCAGACCGCATGATGGAAACCATGACGTGCAAACCTGGTGACAACATGTCTGAACGCGTAATTAGTCTGAGTCAGTGTCTATTCGTCATCGCATCAGTGCTGCAAAATTATGACTATATATGCTCCGTTTTGTTCTCATCTGCTTGTTGTATTTTGGAAAGCGGTCGTTGATGACCGAAAGATTCTATTTCTGATCCTTTGTATCAGATAGTCTTCCATAAATAGTACATATACGAGTCTTGATCGAGAGAATTTCGACAGATCAAGTGTTATCTTAAGGAAAGAGTACCTATAGTATCTAGATCACTCACTTTTAATTGATCACATATACGCTCAATTCCATAAGTCAAACCTGTATTATTTTCACTCGAAAGAGTTTCATTGCGGAGACCACGGTAAGTTTCTCGGGTATCATCGCTCTAATCACTACTACTGAATTTTCTGTAACATGAAAAGAGATGTTTGATGGCAAATATCCAGATATTTGAACTGATTCACAATGGCTAATATGTTTCCTCCTAGGTGCAATTGGTCTTGTAATGCATTTCTTCCTCCCTTCCGGAGAGTCATTTGGACTGTCATCTTGGTGTTCATTGTAATCTAATTTTCCATTACTCATCCCGAGAGTCGATCGATTGCATCTTGGAAGACTTTCAGGATTGATCCTCGTATGACAATGTATTCGGCATACATGTATACAAAGACTTGCTTATCCATCCCTTGAGTGATTCTGTCACATTGGCTCTTACGATATTCAATAATATGGGACTCATGAAGTCACCCTGTAGTACTCGGTTCGTTTCGGTTATGACACAGGATGTAGTAGAGACATCATCTATGACCTCTCGTGTGTCAGATAGTACGTTTCTGATTATTATGGCTACATCGATTTTCAGTCCTATGAAGCGCTCAAATTTCGTGTTTGTACTTCTCTATCCAATAAGTCAAAAGCCCTATTATTGTCTATGAAAACTGCGAGGAATTTCCCCTTTCCTTTCTTAAGGTATAATATATGTCAGTCAATAAATTCCTTACTGCAAGGAGAGTTGATCTTCCCCTTCTAATGACAAAATCAGAGTCCGGGATAAAGTTATCATCCAACTCGGTCAACCAATTACAAAGGAATTTAGTGAACACTTTGAAACCGTTGTCCTTTAGTGCGATACCTTGATAGGAATTGAGGTATTCTGTGTTTCCTTTCTCCTTGTATATAATTTTAACTTTGGAGAACCTCCAGCGCAGTGGGACAAAGAATTATTTAATCTGATGTAATTTTTCTCAGTTAAGTTAATTAGTGGAACTGTCAGCAGTACCTCACTTGACAGACAAAGTGAAAGGTCGTGTTTTTCCCGAGCTCGCAGGTGTGCAGAAATGGGTTGTTTTCTGCAGGCTTATCGCACGAGGATCGTACTGTGGTAGGCGAAGGGTAGTCGGGATCTCCAGTGTATGTGTGTTCGTACGGGGCTTATTGGTGGAGTTGAAGTGAATCCAGGCCCAGTTACTCCAAATGTGAATCAGGCAAATGATCCAGTGGCTGCTTTAAAGTGTTCTACGTGCAGCAAAACATTGAAGAACGGTATTGCGTGTAGAGTATGTGAGAAATGGTTTCACTTCGGCTGTATTAAGATCAAGAAGGGGGATTGTGATGTCGGCAATTGGTTTTGTAAAGTATGTGATACGCCGGACTGTTTGAGGGTGCAAATCAATGCAAGGGATCAAATAATACAGGAACTTAGAACAAAGCTTCGTGAATCAGAAGAAACGGTTAAGGATGTGATTGAACGGCCTTCTACTGGGATCAGTGTGGAAGAGGGCGTGATGGAGCAAACTGAGGATGACATTCAAACAAGTGGAACAAGCAAATTTAGAGGACTGTGAGAAAGTTAAAGTATTTTTGCTCCTTGTTGTGACGAACGATTTGAGGAAGAGGACTACAGCGGATTACATCATGGAGGAGCTCTACGAACTAGGCAGAAAAGCTAAAAGCAAGTTTAGAAATGCAAACATTATAATGCGTGGCATTGTTCGGCGGGGAGATATTCCGTTAAGGCGAGTTAAGACTGTAAATGACCGCATGGACTGGGTATGTGCACAACTGGGATTAGTGTACGTAGATGCTGACTGCTGGATAGGTGGCCGTGACTTCGCCAGAGACGGGCTGCATTTAAATCGACAGGGCGCTTTCAACCTAGGGAGCCTACATGCCAGGGTCATCGGTTCGTGCCGGCTTTTGTGAGGAGGAGCAGGTCCAGAGGTTGCCAGCCGACGGGAAGAAAAGGATCTATTTTGGGATATTTGCTGCGGAGGTAAGACTCTAAGATTACTGCAGGCTAATTGTCAGAGTTTAGGAAATAAATTAATTGCATTTTGGAATCTTGTTGAGACGTATTCTCCGTACATTCTCATTGCTACTGAATTTTGGTTATATGAGGATATAAATAGTAACGAAATAATTCAAGGGACCTACGAAATGTCCAGAAGGGATCGCGGGAAGTGAGGTTGTGGGCTATTTATTTGTATGCGCAAAAATATAGCTAGTTTCTTAAAATGGGCTGGTACGGATCATGATATTTTATGTGTACACATTTCGGATAAAGGAAATAAATTCTCTCTTCAGGTGATAGGAGCGTATAGAGTACCGAAGGATAACATTTCCCTCCTATGATATGATAAAACTTGTAAGGGCAATTCTATGATAAAGAGCATAATAATTACCGGAGATTTAAACCTCGCCAAGGTAGACTGGTCTGGTGAGTCAACTGGCGGTGGTCAATCTCAGAGCGCTGCAAACAAATTCTTAAGGGAGGGGGTATTTTACCAAGTAGTTGACTTCTCTACTAGAGACAACAATACCTTAGATATTTCTCTACTAGAGACAATAATACCTTTATGTTTATGTCGTAAGGCCTGTAGAGCTGTATATTAACTGACTGAAAGTACCAGGAATTAGTGATCATTCTGGGGTTGAATTAAATATTAGATACGGCGACATTACAAAATTAGACTCTGATATAGCAAAAAAGATCTTATTCCAGTATCGCAGGGCGGATCAGGGCAAATTTCAGGGGTATTTGAATGAGCTATTTGTAGGATGGGCATCGGAAGGAAATCACATTAATATCCTGTGGACAAACTTTTTATAATTATAAGTAGCGCTATTGATAAATTATTCCCATTTAAATAACTAAAACAAAACCCAGATCCTGAGTATTACACACGAGAAATCAGGAGTCTAAATGGAAAATTAGGAAATTATACAAGAAAAGACATGATAGTGACAAGTATATGTTGAAATTTGAGTCCTTATCACGAGAGCTCGTCTTAAAAAAGACGGCTGCTCATGACAAATATATGCAAGGTTTACTTGGTTCGGGAGGCAATGGGTGGAAGAAATTTACCGTTATGTTAGGAGAAGAAAGAGAAATTCAAATAATTTGTCGATGAAAATGTCCGGTGAATGTAAATTAATTACCGAGAGACAGGCCATTGCTAATGAATTAAATGTATTTTACGGTAGTGTGTTCAATAAAACCAATAGCTGTGTGTTAGACCTTAACGGTGAATCAGGGGCTCCCCTTTCCTAAATAAACCAGTCAGCAATTGTAAAGCTAATACAAAACTCACGTTACAATATATCGAAGGGTTCTGATAATATTGTTAGTGAAGTACTTAAACTAGGAGGTAGGGCCGTGGCACGATACTTGGAGGTGATGTTTAATGTGTCCATAAACAATGCGCAAATCCCAGATGACTGGAAAAGAGCTAGTCCCAATATTTAAGGGAGGGAGCAGACTTGAATTGGGCAACTAAAGGCCGGTTAGCCTTACGTCCATTGCTTCTAAACAGATGGAGCATCTCATTTGCGACTACTTGAGGGAACAGTGGGAAGGATTATCATGGTTTAATGATAGGCAACATGGATTTTGGAAAGGTTACTCATGCGAGAGTCAGATGCTATCACTTTTCAAGATATTAGCGAATCATTCGACATTGGAGTTTCAGTCTACTCCGTAGTTATAGATTTTGCGAAGGCATTTGATGTCGTGCCGCATGACATGCTACTCCATAAATTATCTTCCACGAAGATGGATAGGAGAGTAATTTTATGGATCCAAGAATTTTTGAAGGGTCGTTCCCAGAAAGTGAAAGTCGAAGGCCGATTCTCGGATGAAATTACCGTAACGTCGGGTAACCCAAATGGGATTCGCAGTGACTGTCGATTGTTTGCGGATGATTGTGTAATATATCGAAAGATACATGACTCACAAAACAACGCAGTATTTCAAGATGACCTGAACCTGGTCTGAGAGTGGGCGATTGAAAATAAAATGAAAATAAACACAAGAAAATGTAGTCTCTTAAAAATAGGGAAAGTGCGAAGGCAAGATTTTTAATATAACATTGGCTCAGAAATACTTGTACAAGAAGATTATTGCAAATATTTGGACGTTCACGTTAGGAATGATATGAAATGGAGTAGTCAATTATGATTTGTAGTTTCTAAAGCTTACAAATCCCTGCACTTTGTAATGAGGGTATTAAAAGGAAGTAGTACCTCTGCTAAAGAATTAGGATACTTGTCACTTGCAAGACCTATTCTGGAATACACCTCGGCGGTTTGGGGGTCCACATAAAGTAGGGCTTATAAATGAGTTGGAAATGGCACAAAAAAGGCTGCTAGACTTGTGTCAGTGACTTTAATTCCAGGAGCAGTGTGAGCCGTTTGTCAAAGAAACTTGGATGGGAATCACTTGCGACTAGGAGGATGAAATCTAGACTCTGCGCTATGTACAACACGTATACAAATCAACCAGCATCAGGTGAGGTTAGCAAATGTATGGGAAAGCCCTCTTACATGAGCAGGAGTGATCATCCATTAAAAGTTAAGGCCCGAACACAGCGAACAAATTATGGTAAATATTCTTTTCAAAGCGTGCCACTGATAACTGGAACTCTCTACCTGCCGCAGTCTTAGAGCCGTTTCTCAAATATATAGGTGTGTTTAAGAAAAGACTGACTATTTGTGTAAATACTCCAGTTTAATTGTTATTGAATTGTTATGTATAATTATTTATTTGGTATGTATATCTAATTTGCCACCTGGGGACAAACCCCCAATCGCACGTTTTCCTCAAATACGTGGAACTGAGCGCGTTTCTACTCTTAAATGATGAGGTATTCAAGCAGTGTGAATACATATTATTCAGACAATACTGTTTATATGTCAGAGATTTTGGAGTAACAGTTATTCTGGATAAACGTGATAATCCTTCTCCTGCACGAAAATAACCCACTGTGCATGGGGAAAGGTTAATAAATCCACTTACAACTGTTATTTCCTAAAGGTCAACATGGTCTTTCATCGTCTCCAATAAAAGGATATGGTAATTGGATTCTGCTTTATATTTCAAGTACGAGCATTCAACTTTATTTTCACATTATTTTCCTGTGACGAGATACACAAAAAGAATACGTTAAAAAAGGCTGCACGAGGACATCACGATTAATTCATTGAAACGTGCAACTCAATACTAAGTAACTAGCGATGCGTCCACTTATTCAAGTTACACAAATGTATCCACATTTAATTCGCTATAGAATGGCCATTCCGGCTATTTGGAAAATACAGGCCACATGACTTCATACGGGTTATTATACTGAACAGTTGAACATCACGGTTGAATGGAAAGCAGATTGTGTAGAGATGACGGATTTACTTAAACTGAGCGTTCCACTTTCTGGCGTGCACAATTTATTCTAAATGTTCAATTGATCACCTTCCTCCGAAGTAGTATTACACATTCTCTACCTGTATTTGCAATCCAGCATGTTCACTCAACGTACATAGTATTTCTAAATTAATTTCCAATACAAAAATTGCGGATATACCAGTTTCGGGCATCTGATAACGTTCGGGAAGTGTGAGTCACTATACGTCATTAATTATTATGTTAAAAAATGTGTCGTGGATCAAATGATTGCCTAGTTGTAGTGATTTTGTTTCTATGTGGAAGCGAAGGGTTGACGGCTTGACATGGTATACATGTGTAGTGGGGGCGTGATCGACTGGAGTTGTTCACATCCCGATGCTTGGGTTTTAGCGTTATCTAATCTTTTATTTATAGGGTTATGTTTTGAAATGTATCCCTCGCGGTAGTAATAAGCAGTATTAACCACTTAGAGAATGAGAAAAACGGTCAACAGTTCAGTTAGTCACAGAAGAGTTGGTGTGACCAGCGCAGCACATTCCTCCCTCAAGTATTTTATAAAATATACCACTAATCAGTTGCTATTCAGCTGGTATTAGCAAGTGAGTGTAAGTAAATTAGTGTCAATTTGTAAAATAAATTTGAGTTGTAATATTATGTTGAATTATTTCTAGGAAACTGTGGTTCATTCAAGTTTATAAAATATAAGGTAAGTTTGGTTTATGTATTATAATTATTATTTTAAAGTGGGTGTTATACCTTCCAACTAACCTAGACACAAGGAAACACACACGGTTTAAATAATAAAACTAAAAGAACTCAGAGCAACGAGTATCCCTCTTTCTCCGGGTCAGAGACACAAATTGGAGCCGATCACAACATCGATAACAAATGTTAAATAAATGAGATTACGCAAGTACAAGACACGCCGTGCTAATAATTAGTTGATTGCCTTAAAACTACTTAATCAGGCGCAGACCACACACACACAAACTCACGCCTCAACACTAAACACTGGGGCATTGCTATACCAGAAGCCTTGTCAGCAGCGACTTTAAGAACAGAACACCATCTCGTTAGACACTGTGCCCTTTACCACTAATATTTGCCAAACTCCGAAGATGAGCTGGATTGCGAAATCTTCTGGTCACCTGGCTAAAAGAAACCACTGGAAGAAATGCTTGGCAAATAGGGTAAAACAACTAGCTACAGCAGTACTAGGTTCAAAATTATACATATTTTTTTATCAAACTGAAACGAATGAGAATCAAGCAACTCTCGGGCATGGGTTGTATTTGAAGGCTCAAAAGAATCGTGAACGTAGTACAACTTTGTTAATTAATATAATTTAAAATCCTATGTAAAATAGAATCGAAACAACGAAAATCCTCGTGTTCGTAGTTTAATTTACTCATAAAATTTACAGGAGCTTGAGCATGGATATCTCTGTCCACATGAATTAATTGAACACCAACCTCCGGTTCTCCACTAAAACGACGATAAAACAAGGTGTTCAGTAAAGAACATATAGCCTACTTTCTCCTAAATGCATGGGTATTGTTATAACTCTTTGTCCTTTTCAAGGAGTATAATTGAAGATTGCTTGTAGTTGCTTGTTGAAATACAACGTGCTATACGGATATTATACATGAATATGAGGTGCCCTTTGCTAGTGCTACCTCTGTAAAAAAAAAAGCCATTCTATTAGGTTTCACCGTGTTTGAATTGATGTGGGGAATCTATTTGCACACATACATGGGCGCTATCTGCAAACTATTGCGCTGATGATCTAGTAATTTCGTCAAACGATTCTTTATACATAAAGGTACAATGTTGCAAAATTTGGTAGAGATAAGATGATTAGTTGGGTTGTAATTTGATTCAAGCTTTTAACTGTCGGGTGGCCGCTATTACGTGTTCTTCAAGATGACCGCGATATAAAACATGACACTGGAGTGCCCTTTGCTAGTGCTACCTCTGCACCAAATTTCGTTCAATTCGGTTTCATCATGTTTGAATTGATAGGAGGAATCGATTTGCACACATACATGGCCGTCATCCGCAAAGTATTGGGCAGATGACCCTGTAGTTTGTTCAAAAGATTTTTCCATACAGAAGGGTATAATGTTGCAAAATTTGATACAGATCAGATGATTAGGTTGGTCGTTATTTGATTTAAGCTTTTAACATTTGGGTGGCCGCCATTATGTTTTCGTAAAGATGGCGGCGATATAAAACATGACACTGAGGTGCCCTTTGCTAGTTCTACCTCTGTACCAAATCTCGTTCAATTCGGTTTCACCGTGTTCGAATTGATAGGGGGGCGGCAGATATTCAGAGTACACACACTCACACACACACAGACAGACACAATTTTTGGCCCTGTGTAGATCTCATAAGTCTACTTTCAATTTTGGCAAAAATCGAAAGTAGACTAAAATATAAGTTCTCTAATGCATTCACTATCTCAGTCAGATATGCCTGAACTAAAGCAGAACATACTCGGAGTCCCAAAAAAAAAATCCTTCTCAACTGTGATAGTTGTATTAATGTTCTACCCATCCGGGTTAATCTGAGCTAAATACAAAGTAACTAATACTCTATACAAGATGGGTATCTCCGTAATCCCTTCCTATTGCAAATTGTTCCCATTTAACTCAAAATTGTAGAAAATAATCATATGTGTCGATCATGGTGCTGTGTGTTTGAGTCTTCAGTCCTTTGACTGGGTTGATGCAGCTCTCCATGCCTGCCTGTTTTGAGCTAATCATTTCATCTCTACATCCGAGGCAATCTGTTAATCATATTCTAACCTTGGTCTACCCCTACAGGTCTTGTCTTCGACCCTTCCTTCCTTAACTAAGCTTGCTATTCCTGGGTGTCTTAGTAAGTGTCGTACCAACCTATCTCTTCTCTTCATTAGCAGTCGCCAGAACATCTCTTCTCTCCCACTAGCCTTAATACCTCTTCGTTTGTAACCCTATCTACCCATCTGATCTTCTTCATTCTCCTGTAACACCACATTTCAAACGCTTCGATTATCCTCTTTTCTGCTGCACCTATAGTCCAAGTTTCCCTTCCATAGAGTGCCACGCTCCAGACAAAGGCCTTCATAAATCACTTTCTAACACCTAAATCTATATTCGATATCAACAGATTCCTTTTCTGTAGAAATGCTTTCCTTGCCTGAGCTAACCTACTTTTTATATCTTCTTTGCTTCGTCCATCACTGGTTATTTTGCTTTCTAAGTAACAGAAGTCTCCTACTTCCTTTAGTTTCTCACCTGCCAATTTGATGTCCATAGAGGTTTCTGATTTATTTCGGCTGCATTACAATATTTTTGTTTTACATTTATTAATTTTCATCATGAATTCTTTCCTCAAGACGGAGTCTATACCATTCAAAAACTTATTCAAATCCTCAGGCGTGACGGCCAAGATGACTAAGTCATCGGCAAATCTCAGAGTTGAAATTATTTCTCCTTGAATTTTCACTCCCACTTTAAATTTTTCTGCAATTTCCTTCATTGCTTGTTCAATGTAAAGATTGAAAAGTTTGGGTGATAATTTGCAGCCTTGTCTTACACGTTTCTGAATACCAGCTTCTCTCTCATGTCCTCCAGCACGAATGACTGCCTTCTGGTTTCTGTATAGATTGTAGATCACCCTCCTATCCCTGTACTTTATTCCAATCGTTTTCAAAATGTCAAACAATTTAGTCCATTCAACGTTATCAAATGCCGACAAATGCCATGAACGTTCTCTTGTCTTTCCTCCTTCTACCTTCCTAAATAAGCCTAAGTCTTAGAACAGCTTCTCCTGTTCCTATATTTCTCCTAAAACCAAACTGGTCTTCACCCAACTCCGTTTCTATCCTCTTGTAAATTATTCTTGACAGGATCATTGAAGTATTAGTAATCAAGCTGATTGTACAGTAATCGTCACATCTGTCAGTTCCCACTTTCTTCGGTATAGGGATGATAACATCTATATATATATAATACGCCAAGGTGTATGTATCACAAAAATCAAGCTCCTAAACCAGAGGGAGTTAGAAGTTGAGGTTTGTGCCAAAATCTTCCAAATGGTCTCAATAGTAGAGGAAAAATCTTGCTTTTCTTGAAAAGTCAACGGAAATATATTTGTTTAAAAAGTGTGTTTTAACAAACAAAGTTGAATCTAATAACTTCACGGACAGATTGTCACTAGGCGGCAACGACTAACTCCGTATCATGATAGTCAAAGGCGCATCAATACTGAAGCTGGCTTGATGGGCAGATTGACCGTCTTAAAGATTGTCGCTAGGCGACAACGACTTACTCTGCATCATGATAGTCCGGTAAAAATTGCTAAAGGACATTGCCCATCTTACAGAATATCTCCTTTCCCTTATACAAACACTCTAAGCTTTCCATCTGTCAACCTTTTCTTCCCTATCTGTTAAGAGGCTTTCCATTTGTGTCCTTAATATTACAGCACTTGGTCTTCTTTTCCCCAAAAGTATTCTTAATCCTTCGATAAGCTGTGTCTACTTTTCCTAATTTCAGACAATTTTCTATACCAGCACATTTCTCATTCAGCCATTCTTCTTTCGCTTCCTTGCCCTTCTCGTTAACCTTATTTCTCAGACGTCTGTATTCTGCTTTCCCCTTTTCATCTCTTACATTCTTGTGATTCCGCCTTTCATCCATCAATTCTAGTATATCCTAAGTGATCCCCGGTTTTCTACCTATTCTTCCTTTCCTACCAATGTTTTCTTCTGTGGATTTTGTTATTTCATTCTTCAAAAGTGCCCATTCGTCTGCAATTGAAGTTTGCTTAGGGTTTTTAATTAGTCCTTCCTTTATACTCTTCTTGAATCTTTCGTTTACATCCTTCTCTTTCAGCCTGGCTATTGCCTACCTTTTTGGCTTTTGAATTTTCTTCAGTTTCTTCAACTTTAATCTGCATTTCATAACAACCAGATTGTGGTCCGAGTTTATGTCAGCACCAGGATATGTTTTACAATCCAAAATCTGGTCTCGAAACCTCTGCTTGACCATAATGAAGTCGATTTGATAACGCCCTGTATCTCCTGGACTCATCCATGTGTATATTCTTCTATTGTGGTTATTGAATAAGGTGTTAGCTAAGACCTACTCATGCTCGGTGCAGAATTCCATCAGCCTGCACCCTCGATCATTCCTTTCACCTAATCTGAAATCTCCTACTATCTTCCCTTCTCTTCAAATTTCGCATTACTATAACATTTTCCTCACCCTTGATATACCTCCGAATTGCATCTATTTCTTCGTAGACCTTTTCAACATCTTCATCATCAGCTTGACTGGTAGGCATACAGACTTGTACCACTGTGGTGCACGTAGGTTTTGAATTGATTTTTGCTACAATAACCCGTTCACTATTTTGCTCATAATATTCCACCCACTGTCCAAGTTTCCTACTCAATATGAGACCAACCCCTGCTTGCCCATTGTTTGATTTAGTGCTAATGCTAGTGTCAATTTTTGTTTTAAAAACTCAATTTTTCCCAAACCTTTAGTCAGTGCTATTTAAAAGATTTACGGATATAAGATTCTGGTCCTTATGCGAAGAATTGTATGACCTTTGAATGGATTCGATTCTTCACATATTGAGAAAGTAAAAGTCACATTTCAGCTTTTGAAGAAGGCCCACCATTTCCACCCCCTTGATCCAATATTGCCCATTAACATACTCGACTTACATTCGATTGGCTTTATTTCCTGTCAAGGTTTCAAAGTGATTGGTGCAATTGATGATTTATTGAAATTTCTGATCTTCTTGTTAGTTGTAGAACGACAAGATGACAACCATCAATTACCGAAGTAGATTTAGTGTAATTATGAATTGTTATTATTATTAAGTCGGATTATAATTGCGTAAGGACTGATTTACGTTTCACGTTCATAGCTTGCTTTGAACATTACTTTTTGTTGACACGACTTTTAGTGGGAATCCTAGGCATTAGCTATTGAGTCTTTTCCAGCCAGGTGGGTTAATAGTAGATTAGAATGGAATGACCATTCAAACCCCTCCTAGAATTAGGATCTGATTCTTTTCATACATTTTAGCAAAATTTTACTTATGCATGGGTTATCTGTTTTTAGATTTCCTTTTCCAACAGATGTGTTCTTCGGGTTGGTTTCTAAACCAACCACTCCCAACACCCGATACTACCTGAGATTCATTTTCTCGTGCCTGAGCTAGTCACAAGACACGTCTGATTCTCTCGCTGTATAATCTGATGGAAAGGGGTCTCGTGGCGTCTGTCTTTGGTTCGTAGTCCCATGATACTCCGGACTAACGGGCTTAATATATATTTAGACAGATAAATAAACGAATTATGAATAATTGTTTGAACTGACGATGGTTTAGGAGTCTGGGGGATGTGAAGCGTGGAGATATGTCGAAATTTTCCGGAGATGGCAACATAGTACTGTGCCCTTATTTCCAAGTCATATAAAAGCCAAAATCACAATATGGAAGGGATCGCAGCATCTAGTAGAACCCGGCTAAAAATACCTACCTAGGCAACTGGCATATCACACACTAGAAAAGGGAACATAAATGTACCTCCATATAAATTCTATGGTCCATCATAACAAGGATCAAACAAACAAAAACAGAGCTTGAGAAATTCTCATACCTCGGGCGTAACGGGAATTGGAACTAGCTTCGGGCCACTATACAATGAGCATATCATATTATCTTAAATCCCACTACCTTAAATCATAACGCAAAATTTCTATAAAGGAATACAAGCATTCGTAACGACGTGCTTGTCAATTTATAACAAAAAAATCATACGCTTCTAAATCACATCAAATATTCACAACACGAATTTCAAAACACTCAAAACATCAATTAAAATCCTTGTACACCGTTAGTGTAACATTAAAATACCAAAAACTCAAAAGTATGCTTTGCCAAGTTTTAGGATTATAATTTAAAATTGGATTTAAACACTTAAAATATCGATGAAAATGAAGCTATATAGCGATGGCCTTCCGCTACTACAATTGCAACATATTAATCTACACATGGGATCCTGAATCCTAATGCTAATTTCAATAATTATTATTGATAATGGCCTGTTCGCCATCTCTTGATGAATACAGTACTTTTGCATTTGTCAGTTGGCACAGGCTAGAGTAAAAGGTGGCTTTTCACCGATGTCTCAGTCTCACTCATGGCTGAGATTATATGGAAGCTACTGAGGTATGGGTGGTGCTTAGTAATGGCATTCGGGGCACAGTCAGTGCCTGTGAATGCTGTGAAAGGTTCAACTCATAGGGTTAGGACTACTGTTCTGACTCAGTGAGGAAAGCCATGGCAAACTACCTCACTCCTCTTCTTGCCTATTACGCCTCAAAATAGCGCTGCCTTGGGTTTTTGTGGGTATCTACTCACATAACGTAACGGCGGTACTTTTTAAAGATCCAACCAGCCTTCGGGCTGACTACCTAACAGACAGATTATTGATAAAATATTAACACTCAAGTTGTCGTAAGTATATACACTATGTACATCATGATAACATTTTCTACCATAAAGGTTTCAATCAAATGCTTTTCTTAAACATTGTTATATTTCCACTAGCCGTAGTTACCTTTCAGTATAATTCGTCAATATAAGATTAAACAATCCAATCAGTAAAGCTCAGATTATTATTTTACAGTGAACTCCCATCTAGTCTTTCCACTTTTAAAATAAATACTGTATATTAATAACAAGACTTTTAAATAAATACCAGGAACGCTATACGCCTATATCACTGCTCACTGACTGTACGCTGGAACTTTCCTCCCTGTAGCTGATCGCTCCGTCACTCAAGATGGCGCGCCGAGAACCGCCAACAGTCTTTCAGCGAAATATTTTTACTTATCACAACAACGCTTTCTCTAATCATGCGAAATACAACCTCAAGTATTCCTTAATGATCTTGCAACATAGGCCTGCCTCGTTTAAACAAACGGGAGACTGCCTTCTAAAACCCAACACTTTCGACTTACATTCCACCAATATTAACATGGGCCAAAGTTGCCATTCTTACTCAAATTGAAGATTATCACTCCTCCAATTCGAGTGAATCCTTCACTTACCATATTTCTCTACTAATATTATTACCAGGCAAGGTAGCAGGGAACGGTATGCCTACCTTCAATGACCAACCGGAGTTGAATCATTGCACGCCTCAAATAAAACAATGCGTTGCTTCTCAATATAAATGACAACTGATCAATATACACCACAAAAATTATTATAGGTTCCTCTTTTATTTATCTGGTATTTCATAATAAACTCACGATAACAATAGGTTCTCAGAAACTTCCTAGCTTTCACTTAACATCAATCTCAATATTCGTGACATTCTTCAGTACCATCTTTTTCACAAACACCTATCTTGCTTCCATTACGATATTTAAATACTTGTTGGAATAAATCCTGTTACATTTTTCGTTCACGATAACAATATTAATCGTGTTTATTACAATTGTTCAGAATAACGAGACGTCGTTCTCTGACTTTATCAAACAGCTGACGTGTAATATATAATCGAGCATTGATCGTATTCCAAAATCTTTAATTCAAACTTCAATAACATTTTGAAATATCAGAGAATAATCAAATCAGACTTGTCAAAACCAAACATCCAAAAATATGAAAATTTCTAACTTTCAAAAATAATTACGATCTTCAATCGCAAAGCGAAAATCCTATAAAATACGAAAATACTATAAAATGCGAAAATCCTCCATCTGCAAATAAAAATTAAATCTCCAAAAAGATTGAACCAAGGACTCAAATAGTCCTCCTGAGAATTAATCCTCAGTTAATATGACGAAAACATAGATAAAACTGACTTCAAAAGCATCCATCAAAGACAAGAAAATAATTTTAAAAGCCAAAAAACAAATAAACTTGCTAAAATAGGAAAAAATCGAAATGGTCACTTACAGGCAGGCTTCTAAGTTACTAACAACAGAACTGAACTACGAATACATAAAGGGACTTCTCGTCTTACTTTGAGGAGGGTATACTAGTTCAAACGATGAGAATCACGTATAATCATACGTGCTGCGGTTTGAGCCTCAGGCACATTCCTTGGTTCGACTCGAACACCACCGGACACCTTACAGTCCCAAGTTGTTACGCCTAGACTGCTCCATGAAGTTACACCAACACAGGTCCATGGAGTTACGCCTTGCCGGTTCATGACGACTCGCCCGTCCGGAGCGCCTCGTAAGCCCGCGGTCCTCTTCCCCGTTCGAGCCCCGGCTTCCTCTTCTCTCTTGTTCTTCAACCCATACTGTTCATCTGCTCATCGTATCTCGCAGTTCTCGTCGTCGAATTCCATACTCAAATTTAAATGTTCAGTTCATGATGTTGCATAGCATAGCGATCTTGAAATCGCCACGAAAATATGTCTCCGCGCGACATATTAAGTCAGGTCACTTCTGATATCCTCGAGAGCATTACGCAGGTTACATTTCCCACTGCATAACTAAGCACATGACCAACATCTTCATTGAAGAGTCATACAATGACCCTCTCAACCATATTTTCGTGAAATCTTCCATGTTCATAATATGCTATATTTAAATAAACTTTCAATCGCATAAAATGTTTCACCCTGATATAACGTCCATCAAATACATACTTTCAATTCTGTTCACTTCACACTCGCTTCGGTCTGGTTGCTCAACTATCACCTTTCTCAAAAGCACTTCACTGCTCACGGGTAAATTTCCTTGTCTGCATTGACAATATTTCTCACACGAATTATATCACAAATTCTCTTAAAACTTCACCATAAATACTTGTGTATTTAACACAACTCATACACATGAATCTCAAGTTATGTAACATTTACTTGGAGCACTTTCTTTGTTCAATCTGCAGTCTAGCATTTTCCTAAGCGTGCTACAGAATCACGGAGCGAAACGACCAGACCCTTCAATGTCCCCAACAATCCACCTGGAATGAACACCAAGGCCTCCCACCTTCACTCCAATAATTGCACAACCACAGCGTTCCGTGCGAAAATATGGCGGGAATCTCTACATATCTAATTTATGTCGATTTGAGGCAAATATCTTCGGAAATCTCTCCATAACAATTCCTTAAATAAATATTCTTAATCATTTAGTATAATGTAGTATAATTACTCAAAATATCGTAATTGCATAGGCGGGTAATTGCTTCAAGAAATTCGTTCATTGGTCCCCGCCATCACGTGATCTCTGCCTAGCAACAAGCAACGCCTTCACTCACCTATTTTCGTTGAGCGGGTTATCTAGCTCGTAGAGTTCAAATAAAAAACTGGCTCTTCCTTCTAAGATGTTTATTTTCAACCATAAAATTTCTGATTGGCCAACACCTTCGCACTGTCATCAAACAGGTCTCACGTTCAATTTCCAGCCTCAATACAATTACAAAACTTCATGCATAATTCTTGTGGGCGAGACTGACATAGCTCATACCACGAATTCGGGTACAGTACCCACTGCAATATGTAGCTTTCTAATTAATCTGGGACAGCGCCCACAGATAGGCATATGGAATATCCACATATTACAACCTTTAGCTAGAAAATACACTAGTGTTCAAAACTTAAGCTTAATCATTAAACGAGGCCATACCGCCTGATAGGAATGTAAGACGGATTGCTGAACAAACGGAAGCTGAATCACACACCATGCATAACACAACTCGTCCAAAAGAACAGTGTCAGAAATGTTCTGATAGCTAAGGTACACCTTTGACAACAGCTATCAAAACTTGGCAATGTCTTCCATAACAAAATATGCTTTTAATAGGGTGTATGGTTACCCCTAACGGACCTGCCACACATGCTTCGCAGCGACGTGGCATGCTCACTATCAGATGGTCCAAGAGCTCTTGTGGAAGTCGATCCCATTCCTCCGAAAGGGCAATTCGAAGGTCTTGGAGGGTCCTTGGTGGAGGCTGACAGGATACAATTCGCCTCACCAATGAATTCCAGGCATGTTGTATAGGATTCATATCCGCAGACCTCGCTGGCCAGTCTTTGCGATGAATGTCTTCCTCAGCCAGAAATTCATCCACCAGAGCAGCGCGGTGCGGTCGGGCATTATCATCCATTAAGAGGAAGTCTGAACCAACCGCAACTCTGAAGAGTTGAACATGTTGCCTCAGTACCTCATCCCTGTATCTCCGAGCGTTCACGGTGTTCCTCGCACAACCAATGAAGATGTTCAGGTCCGTATGGCCATTCAACATGATGTCGCCCCACACCATGACGACACCACCACCATACTGGTCCCGTTCCACGATGTTCCTGTGGTTGTATCGGCTATCCGGTTCTCTCCAGATTAATGCGCGACGGGTATCGTTCTGCAAGCTGAAGCGGGATTCATCTGTGAAGAGTACATGCCTCCATTCATTCATGGTCCAGTTTCAACGTTGACGGCTTCACAGTAAACGGGCCCTTCTCTGTGCTGGAGTGAGTGGGACGCACACCGCTGGACGTCTGGCAAACAGTCCTGCTGTTCGGAGCAGTGTGCAGGGAAACGGCAAACCCTGAGACGGCTGCAAGCTACGCCGACAATTATATTGTAGATGCACATAGATTTTGTCGGGCGGTTAAGGCCAGATATAGGTCTTGCAGTGGGGTGGTTACTCTTGGTCGATCAGGTACTGGCCTACGACTAACACCTCCTGGGTCTCAAAATCGGCTCCAAAGTCTGGATATGACACTTTGTGGCACATTCAAGGTTACGACGATTTCGATCTGTGTCTGGGCTGTTTCCAGGCGGCCGAGTATTCTACCCTGCAAAACGGGGTCCAAATGGCGTCGTTGTGCCGTTATGTTGTTACGTTCAGCACGAGGCTACACTCCGCACGCTCTAAAAAGCAAACACGACTCAGGGATTATGGGGCGAAGGCACTGGCTGTGTTTACCTTGCGGTTACGCCACTAGTCAAAGCCTGCTTATTCGTACCTTATGCTTAACATTTGGACACTAGTGTATAACCCACTCAAAAAATTGTTGCCCCAATAAGTTTTTCTATACAAATATTTTTTGAGTTTGCTCAGAATAATAATGAATTAATAACGCTTTATTAATTAATAGTGTGGAAATGAGTTAGATTCATTTTATAGCTGAAGGTTTGACACCCCCTTTAACAAGTAGTTCCGTGAAGAAATATACGGCCTATTTTCATATATCCTACTTCTGCGTTATATGGAAGTGAGACGTGGAACATCAGCAGAAAGGATGGGAAGAGACTGCTTGAATTTGAAGTTTGGTGTTATAGAAGGTTACTGAAGATAAGTGGGAGAGAAATGGTAACCAATGATGAGGTCATTTGCAGAGCAAGAGAAGGGAGATGTTTAAAGACAACAATAAAAAGGAATCGAGACCATCTCATTGGACATACACTGCGGCATGATGAGTTATAAAAGACAATGTAGGGGAGAGTAGGTTAGTAGTACGGGTTCTAAAGCATAACTTTCTTATCGCTCCTCGTATCAGCCTCTAAGCCGATATCTGGCGAACCCATGGTCGGATTTTGATGAATGAGGTGTTGTTGGACTCGAACTGACGGGGGCTTTGCTATGGACCAAACATTATATTTTTTTTAAATAAAAAAAATTTTTGAAAGTAGGCGATAATTTGAAAACCAAACATGATAGGACGTAGTGCAATAGTGCAAACCAATGGTCTCAATAACCGTTATTTTTTATAATAAAACATTTTTATTTTTTGTGTTTTTCTGATAGCAGTCTAATTTTGAAATTCTTATATTTTGGAAACTAGGAACTTTACCTTGAAGTAAATGAAAGGCCCTTACCCCCCTCTACCGCCAAAATTAATTTGACGTCTCTAGGTCAAAAACTAGTAGTAGTAGTAGTGGGATGGGGACAGTTCCGTCTAACAGCTTACTGTCCTACGAACTTTCAGAAATCTCACGAACGCATGATCGTATTTTAACGAATGAGGTGTTGTTGGTGTTGGGGTGACGTCCTCTTAGCTAAGAATGCGTGTTGGTATTTTTTTTTTAAATATTTTGTAAATGTTTTTTTTAATTGGCGCTGTTTTGGAAACGGTGAATTTTAGAAAAACGTTTGTTTGACGTAAATGAAAGGTCCCTATGCGCTCTAGGCTGAATTCAAGTTTCAAGTCTGTAGGACAAAAGGAAATGAATTTTCAAAAATGGTCACTATTTTGGAAACGAAGAATTTTACAAAAACGTTTCTTTGACATAAATGAAAGGTCTTTAGCCCTACTACCCCAAAAATAAATTTCAAGTCTCTGTTAGTAGGGGGAGGTTGTGAGTTCTGCTTACAGTCGCGTGCATGCTTGAATACGTATGGCTATGCTGCAAATGGGTGATGGAATAGTCTTACAGGGGCCTGCGTGGTATCGTTTGAATGGTATGGTATGTTCATAATTGCATGAGGCGAATGAAAGCGAGGCTTTTATAGTCAACAACAAAATAACTTGGCTGTGTGTCGCTGGCAGCTGGAACAGCAATCAGAAATCTGCTCGAGGCTGGTTGAGAGCCGGCTAGCAGAGATGCAAATGTTTATCGCGCTCCAGGAATGTCAGTCGAGCTGACAACACCGCTGGCTGGCGATAAGAGGTTAAAGGAAGTGGCAACTATGTAAGAGCGATAAGAGAGCGAGCCGAGCCGATAGCAGCGGGCAGGGCCCTCGCAGAGAGGGGGAGGGAGGGAGGGAGGAAGCCAGAGACAGAACATGAAATCACGTGACCGCACTAGCAACAGCGGTTAGGGGGAGGGGTTGGGTGTGGAAGTCTTGTATCTGTCATGGCGCATTGTGCGTCATTCCTGTTTTAAACGTTACACTGTGCACATAGACTGTGTATTATCCGTGCTAAACAGTGTGAATGGTGAACAGATTCGTGTGCTCAATGCTGTTTGTGACGATATTGCCTTATATATTAGAGGTAAGTGAATCGTTTAATGCCGTTTGTTTATTTTAATGCTAATAAATGTTTAAATTATTATTTGTTTTGAATTTTATTTATGGATTATTTTTCTTTGTTTTAGATAATCTGTATACCTGTTGTGGTACAGAGAACACAGACGGAAACCATTTTACCCCAGCCTACAAAAACACAAAAGCAAGACTTTTATAAAGAGTAAGGTATGGATATGTTTTCTTATATATGACCTGTTTGATTTTCATTTTATTTATTTTTGTTTATGAAAGATGCTATTTGAAGAGGATATACTTATGGCTACTTTTTAATTTCTTTTTTTAGAGTGTTGGAAAACGCTTGACCACTGCTGAAAAAACTAGGAACGCGCGTGTGGGACCATTGTGGTGTAGTCTACGGTGAATACTCTGGTGAGATTGCTTTTTTATATTAATACTGTATTTTACCGTTACCGATACATTAACTTGGGAACCGCTTGAGTCTTGTCTTAAAAAGTGTGTCTGCCCTGGCCACGAGGTCAATGTTAGTGAGAGTTTAATCCCAAAAGACTTTGTCGAATCAAGTTTCGAAAATTTTAAATATCAAATTTGTACAGCGCAAAGGTTGCATACGGCTTTAAAGGTCAATACACAACTCGTGTGCGATTACATCTATAAAAACAAGGGCGGTGAGCATAAAAAACTTTTTATTGGCAGTAAAATGCAAGAGCTTTTGATAGCTAATAATCTGAACGAGTGGTATCATTCCAATGTCATTAATGCCTTGCTATCAAAATTTGATAAACTGCAACAAGGACCGAGTGGCCTTGACTTAAACAAAATTCATCACCTATAAAACAACATTTGACATTTCAACCCGTTGAATGCTGGGTCTAGCTTTATTAAAGCACCCCCAGCAATAGCTTCGAGAAAGGCTGTGGTGAATATTGAAAATAAAGACGATAAATGTTTCCTGTGGTCTGTGGCCGCGTATTTGCAGCCGGCACAACCTGACAGTTGTCGACCAGGAATGTACAAGGATGTATTTAACCATTTGAATGAAAATTTAAATTTAACTCTAGTGACGTTCCCTATGGACTTAACCGAGATCCATAGGTTTGAACAGGATAACTAGAACTTTTCGTTCAAGGTGTATGGTCTTGATGGTGATGACATTGTGGGTCCTCCTTATGCGACAAAAGAACCAAAACGACACCACATTCATCTTTTATATTTGTCTGAGGGAGAGAGAGGTGAATCACTATTGCCTCATTAAG
Source organism: Meconema thalassinum (assembly GCA_946902985.2). Lineage (NCBI taxonomy): Eukaryota > Metazoa > Arthropoda > Insecta > Orthoptera > Tettigoniidae > Meconema > Meconema thalassinum. The sequence goes on from OX336397.1 coordinate 123,819,981, forward strand.
AATTTCAGTAGACTGTTAAGCAGTCAAATGTCCAAGGAAAAGTGTGCAAAACTTATTTGTGATCGTTGCCTGCAATATTTTACCACTGTAAGCTTTTGGAACAACAGAGGGTAGATAGCGTTTCTCTGGAAGCGGTGAGACTGATATTGCCACAAGGAGACAAAGCTGTTTTGAAACTTAACAACATTCATAAGCGTGGCACTGTTCCCTATGTGGTGTATGCAGATTTCGAAGCTCTCACCACACCCATGGCGGGATGTGCACCATATCCCACCATCAACTCAACCACGCCCATTCAAAAACATGATCCTATTGCCATAGGATTTAACGTAGTGTGTGCCTATGACCCCACACAATCCTTTAACAAATCCCGTGAGGGGCCAGATTGTGCGAAATTGTTTTTGGATAAACCTGTTAAATTGGCTCATCATGTACAGGGATTACTGGACCACCCAGTACCTATGAGCCTATCTCCAGAACAGAAGCAGCAGTATGAGCATGCCACTGTATGCAATAATTGCGAAAAGCCACTGATCAGTGCTGAAGACACCGTTCGTGATAACTCGCACTTTACAGGAGAGTTTCGTGAAGCCGCGCATAGCCAACGCAATTTAAAGTATCGTGCTCCTCGATATATATATACACTGGAAAGAATTGTTTCCACAGTCTGGCAAATTATTACATTCAGTTTTTGATTCGTGAAATGGGTCATGTCAACAAGGGCTCGTTTTCCATTATCCCCCAAAACCATGAACGTATTACAGCCCTGACATGGTGGTCGGGCGCCTTGTCCATTCGATTTTAGGATTCCTTTAAGTCTATGGCATCCTCGCTAGATAGTCTTGTCAATGGCTTGGATGAGAAGGAATTAAAATACACTGGAAAGCATTTTGAAAATCCTGAGCAATTTCAATTGTGCATTCGGAAAGATATATTCCCGTAGGATTTCTTTAACAGCTGGGACGTGTTAAACCAAAAAACTCTCCCACCACAAGAGAAAGTTTACACGAAATTAACACGCTGTACCGTTTCCGATGAAGACTATACACATGCATGCCAAGTTTGGCGAGTGTTTGGATAAAGACGAAGGGTGAATATGCTATGCATTACCTAAAACTTGCTGTATTGCTGCTCACCGATGTGTTTCAAAAATTCGTGAGTTGTGTCAGCACATTTACGGTCTTGACCCGGCTCACTATTATACGAGTCCTGGGCTCCCGTTTGATGCAGTTTTGAAATACACTCAAGTGGAATTGTACTTACAGATGTAGACATGGCCTTATTCTTTGAAAAGGGCATTCGCGGGGGCTTTGTGTCGCTTAACCAGCGCCATGCCGAAGCTAACAATGCCTACATGCCTGATTATTCACCGGACAAACCAGAATAGTACTTAATGTAATATGATGTAAATAATTTGTATGATTATGCCATGAGCCAGCCTCTACCCTATGGGGAGTTTGCTTGGCTGACAGACAAACAAGTGTCACAATTTAATGTGAACATGGCCAGCCAAGAAACAGGCCAGGGATATGTGTTAGAAGTGGATATTGAATATCCCTCATCCTTGTATGATCAACATGCCGATTTCCCATTCTGCCTAGAGCAAATGGTCCCCCCTGACAGTTAAGTAGAAATTGAAAAACTCATGGGCACAATTTACAACAAAAATCGGTATGTGCTACATATCCAAATGTTGGTGCAATGCCTAGTCCAAGGCTTAGTGTTGAAGAAATTTCATAGAGGTATTTCTTCTGCTCAAAAAGCATGGCTAGAGCCATGTATGCGACTCAGAACAGAGCACCGACAGCAGTAGGTTTTTTTTAAATTAATGAACAACTGCATCTATGGCGTCCATGGAGAATGTCCGCAAATACCGTGACATTAAATTGGTTAATGTCTGGGACGAGCGGTGGGGTGCCGGGCAGTACATTGCCAAGCCAAATTTTAAATCGATCAATATTGTCGATGAGGATTTGGCCACTATTGAATTGAGTAAGACCAGTGTGACCCTGGATAAGGCCATTTACTTGGGCCAAGTCATTTTAGACTTTTCCAAATCACACATGTATCGATTCCACTACGAGTTTGTCAAACAACATTTTGGAGACGTATCTCTTTTGTATATGGATACGGACTCATTCATTTACCACATTCGCCACTCCAACCCCAATGACGTCATGAGGCAGCATAGTGACTGGTTCGACACCCCTTCCTATAGCGCTGACAACATGTTTCAGCTGCCCATCAAAAACAAGAAGAAAATGGGTGTTTTAAAAGATGAATGCGGTGATTCCGTAATGACGGAATTCGTAGGTTTGGCCTCCAAAATGTTTGCTTACCCCACACTAGACTGTAAGGAAGCCAAAACAGCAAAATATGTAGGTAGGGCAGTGGTAAAATCGCTACGTGAAGACGACTACCTAGCGGTTTTACGCACTGGCAAAGCTATGTCCCATACACAGTGCACGATACAATCCACCAAACATCATTTGTATCTTGTGGAATAGAGAAAATGCACCCTTGCCTCCATGGATAACAAACGTGTGTGGGCTGATAGCCCGCTTATCAGCCTGCCTTGGGGTTATGACCGCAAGGTGGAGGAGGTGTGATTTTTATGTTTGTTCGTTTAGGGACATGGTTTTTTGTAACTCGTAGATTTACTATTTTTGTATTTTCTAAAGATTGGTTTTTGCCATTGTAAATAGTGGATTATATAATAGTTTTTTTAATAGTGGAAAACCACTTAGGACTTTTGCTCTTTAAAAGCCCAGTGCAACCCTATTTTATTTTTATTTTTATTTCAAATTCAACAGAGTTGGGAATTTGAAAATGGTAAATAGTTTGATACTCTTAAAGCTGTACAAAGTTGCTGTTTTTAAAATAATAAATGAGTAAGTAACTTAAATGACTAGTATTTTTTATAATGGTAAAATTTTAAATGATAAACTAAAAAAACGTTCTTTTGGGAGTGCATGTTAGAACGTGCTTTGGGAATAAATTAAGTGGTTGAGTTTGTACCCAAATACAGGTATGGTTGTGTGAATGTATGAGTAAAAAGAAAAAGCAGGTATGTATGTATGACCAGAGCAAACACGGTAAGATAGGGTGGGTGGGGTAAAATTAATGCATATAGCAAATTGTTAATAGTCATTCTTAGCCTATTTTCATTTATGAAGAAATAGGCTTATGAGATCACCTTTTGTCCGTGTGTCTGTCTGTGTGGGTGTGTGTGATGGTGTGAGTCCACCTCCTAATAACATCTAAACGGCTGGAGCGATTTCAATGAAATTCGGTAAGTTTATAGCTCCAGCGTGTACAGCGCCGCGCAGAAAGGCTAATAGCTCGTTATTCCCCTTCCCCTTTGTCAAAATTTCCATCTATAGAGGCAACAGCCAAACAAATTGATCTAATTTTTCTTAAAAAATCCTTTACAGGTTCCATTAATATTGACTCATTTTGCCGACTGTCATTGGCATATCGCTCAGCTCGGAGAGGACGAGGTGTAACCCTCGTTCCGCCCTTCGCACGTAGCAATGCTTACCTGACAGGTTTCTACGGCCGCTCTGCGCCGTTATGGAACGCGCTGCCAGGGGATGCCAAGATCTTGCCTCTTAGGAAATTCAAGCCGTACGTAAAAAGGTACATTGTATAAATAAACGTATGTATGAGTGATTGATTGTCTCGCTGAATGAATATCTGAATGGAATGAATGTATGTATCGCGTGATCGAGGTTATGAAAGTGCATGCGTGAGAGAGTGAGTGAGCAGGAAAATGTACTATGTCAATATTCTAAATATGTAAATACTGCAAATATCTTTGTAAAACTTTTAAATATTGTTAAAACAAATGTAGATGTAAGCTGTGCCTGTGAAGCATGAAATATGTATGTGGGGCTTGCCCTTTTTCACTAGGCCTTCCATACTTCGTGTACGATTTATGGTAAATAAATAATAATAATAATAATAATATTCCGGACGATCCCGACCGTGCCCTTCAAATTTTGTAACGTCTCACCAATCCAACATGGCAGCTGTGCGAAATATTCCACCAGCATTCAATATCTCCTAAATTATTACCGATATCACCCTGGAGTATTTTACGGCGATAAAGAGAACTACTAGAAGTTCACCTATGTGCCATTTGAAAACCTGGTAACTACAAAACCATCATGGCATCCAAGCGAAGTTGCGACTGTTAAACAGACGTTTCTCGCGATTTAACCAACCAAACGTGGTCACTTTTGTGACAGTATACGGTTGTGTATACTTCGCGACAGCTCTGTTTTACTGTTCCTTTTCTTCTCCCGAAAAACTTCAAACCAAATGTATTATGTTAATTAGATCATTGTATCGTAATTAATTTACTGATTTATTTATACGGTTCAAATTTGTAAAGTTCTCACCTTGAGTGTTCCAGTCGCTCGCTACCTCAAGCTTCCATACTCCCGACATACAGGGCATCTACTGGTTTGATCTGCTGTCTGCTGAGCGTCAGTGTCGACTGACGTCACCGTGACCTTCGTTCGGCCAATGGCAGGTCTTTGTCTGGTCGGGCAATCTCCAGCTTCGAGATTATTCTATGGTCACTATTTAAGACGCCACTTGCTTGCGTTCTTCATCACTTCTGATCAATCATCACTTCTGATCACTTCAACCTGCTGGTCACCGCTGCTGCATCTCATGACACCATCGCTAGTCTCTACGCTACCTAGCAATTACGCCACGAGATCTGCACCCTGACTTATCGCTCTAAATGGCAGGAATAATTGCCTGCTGTCGTACTCTGCAAGCCGTATCTTAGATTGGGTACTTCGATTCGTCTTTCGAAGCAGCCGCAGTCCTTTTGGCTGCCGACCAATCCTCAAAATGCTGCTGGATCATCACCTAGACACTATAAATGTCATCCCTTCGCAAGAGAAGAAGAAAGAGTTGACCTTTTTATCAACTGTGTACATATCTCCAGGCCATGTACGCCTCCTTCAGAAGAAACGGTGAAGACTTCTCAATCAACGCTTATGCTAGCTGGAACTTTTAAAGAGCTGGCTCTTCAAAGAAGATAAGTTCAATTTTATGAAGAATTCAAATCTTACTAGTTATCTTACAATCTTAATCAGTTTTATGGTTCCTTTTATAAGGTGTATTTTTTATGGTAAGCTCAACTTCTCTCAAATCAAGCAAGCTTGTTTCATTGGTATTTCCTTTATCAGGGTTTCTGTCATGAGGCCCTCACACTTTGTTCCATTTATAATTATTCATTTCTGTGATTATCACTTAAATGCAATTTGTTAATTGTTTATAAATTTATTATTAGAAATAAACATTGTTAATGTATTGCTACCTACATTGGTTTCCTGGTGATGTATTTCATGCCCACTACCCCGCACCGCTTCAGTCTAATTTTCTTGACCACAGTAGTTATTTTGTCCAGGCTCTCGCCTGATGCATTCTCCCGTATGGGGAAGTTTTAGGGCAAAACTTCTCTCCATAAATTTTGTTGACTTAAACCCGGGATTTAATCCATCTTTAAATATTGCACACCAGAAATCAAAGGATTATTATAATGGCCAAACTATTTACAATGTATTAATACATGTGTATTTTTCAGCTCAAACTTGAAGCGAGCAGCGACAGAGAGGATTCTGGAGATGTGCCAATTCTTCCTTCGCTGGTGTTCACTTCAGCTGACGCACGCAATACAAGGAACATACAGGTGGTGAGTTTGCTTCAGCTTTCAACATGCCTCTTGATACTACAACTATAAACACTCGCGCTTCGTATATGGGTAAATTAACCCGCTTTAGAACGTTTCTTTCAGAATTAACAGAGCAAGAACGTAACTTAGATATTATTTCTCAAAGACTTAAAAATTATAAGCAGGCTTTCGAAAAATACGATGAAATTCAATGCAGCATTGAAATTCAAAGCCCCGAACAACAAACTGATCGTAATGAAACTGAACGATTATATTATCAAGGCTTTGCCGAAGCGAAAGCTTTACTCAGAACACTAACACTTGAAGCTAAGAAAGAAGATTCAACTCCTTTTTCTCCTCGTCCGGCCCAAACCGAACTATTCTCCCTAAAATTGAATTACCCACATTTCGTGCTGATGAAAGTTCCTGGGAACCATTTTTTGAATTGTTTACTTCATTCATTCATGACAATGAAAGCCTTCCGCCGATACAAAAGTTTCACTACTTGCACTCAGCCGTTCAAGGCCAGCCAATTAAGCTCATCCAGGCATTAGCCCTGACAAGTGACAACTATGAAGTTGCTGTAGAATTACTTAAATATCGCTATGGAAATTCAAGGCTTAGGACTCAAAGACATATACAGGCTTTATTTAATCTTCCTAATATTCAATCTGATAACGTCATAACCCTTCGTAATTTAATTGACACAGCAGAGCTTCACATTCGTGCTTTGGCGAATTTAGGTCAGCCTGTGCAATTTTGGGATTTATTCATAATTCATCTGGTTACCAGTAAATTTGATTCTGCTACCCTAAAAGCCTGGGAGATGGAACTATCTCAGCATTCGCAATGCACTTACGAGGCCCTTGTTAAGTTTGTAAAGGCCAGGTGCCAAGTTTTGTCCGCCATAGCTTGTCAAAAAAGTACTGTTGTTTCTACTTAAATGCCTTCAAACCAAAAGGTCATGATCAAAGAGTTTTGAGATCTCATGTTTTTGCCGCACATATTGAATCACCTGGTCAGATGCAAGGTTGTATATTATGCCAACAGTCCCATAACTTTTATCAATGTTCCGATTTCAAATCCTTGTCGGTGGACGAGAGACGCAAAATAATATCCCAACGAAACCATTGTTTTAATTGCCTCTCGAGATCACATTCTTTGAAGAACTGTCTTTCCGAGCGCCTGTGCTTTAATTGCAAGGGCAAGCATCATACCTTATTACATAGACATGAGAAACCACGATCATCAGCCCCTAGCTGTTCTTCTCAAAAACCTAATTCTGAAATTCCTTCTACTAGTGCTCAGTCTTTCACTCAAAGTTCCACTTCCTTTAGTAAGGTTCAAGTGTTGCTATCCACCGTGCAAGTCTTATTGAAAAATGCTCACGGCAAATGGATCACCGCCCGCGGGTTACTTGATAATGCTGCCACTAATAATTTCATCAGTGAGCGTTTAATTCATAAATTAGGTCTGCAAAAGCATCCCAGATCAATTGAAGTCACTGGAATTAATCGTTCCAAGTCCAAATCTTTAAGTTTCGTCAAGGTCGACTTAAAGGACTCGCATAATTTTGGCACCCGTTTTCAACTGGATTGTTTAGAGATTGATTCCATAGGCAATGAAACTCCAAGTTTCTTTTTTCCAGCTCATGAATGGCATATCCCGCATTTTATAAAATTTGCTGATCCACGTTTCAACGAAAGACTGCCCGTTGACATTCTTCTCAGTCTAGCATTTTCTGGCAGAGTTTGCACTCTGAGAAGGTCAAGGTTTCCCCTAGCGTCTTTTTTCGAAAAACCGGCTTAGGATGGATTGCTACTGGACAAATACATCGCAGTCCTGTTCAGTCTGTCTCAACTTGTTATCATGTTCATGCCGATTTGGGCCATGACCTGACAAAATTTTGGGATATAGAAAATGTCCAAGCTGCAACTTCTTCTTCCTCGAACAACGAAATTTGCGAAAAGCTTTTTCGAGAAAGTACAGTTCATACCCCTCAAGGTAGATTTATCGTAACTCTTCCTAGAATTTCTGAACCCCCTGTCATTCTTGATTCTTACCCCAGGGCACTTAAGGCTTTATTTGCTGTAGAAGGCCACTTCAAGCAAGATAAGGTTATGAAACTCAGTACACTTCTTTTATGGAGGAATATGAGTCTGCTAATCACATGGAGGTAATTTCCAAAATTGAAGATGAAAATAATCCTTCCAAAAATATAGTTAACTTAAACCATCACGCTGTCTGGAAAAACCCTTCCACGCGGGAACAGATAAGAGTGGTATTTAATGGTTCTTCTCCTGACATCAATGGCATTTCACTCAATGACACTTTGCATTCAGGACCCGCAATTCAGAATGATCTCACTTCTGTCTTATTGAATTTTCGTCTTCATCCAATTGCAGTCTTAGCCGACAATAAACAGATGTATCGACAAATCTTAGTAAACCCCCAGCAGCAGGATTTGCAAAGGATTTTGTGGCACGACGAACATTCAAAACCCATAAAAATATTTCGCCTAAGAACAGTAACTTATGGTTTGAAACCCTCTTCTTTCCTCGCAATTCGCTCTCTGCATATGCTGGCTGAGCTAGATGGTCATCAGTACCATCCCTTAGCCTCTGAAATACTTAAAAATTCTTCTTTCGTGGATGACTTCCTCTATTCCTTTTCGAATTTAACTGATGCTTGTATTATTTCTAAAGATCTTATATCTTTATTGCTTGGAGGTGGTTTTCCGCTCCATAAGTGGAGCTCAAATTCAACTGAGTTTTTGTTAAAGATTTCATCGGATTCGCCCACCACTAAGCTAATTGAGCTGCCTACTGAGGAAGCTACCGTGAAAGCCCTAGGTATTTTCTGGTCTCCTTCTTCTGATAATTGTTCCTATAAGGTTCAGTTGTCAAATTTGAATCCTCAAACTAAAAGGGAAGTCTTATCAGAGATTGCCAAGATGTTTGATCTACTTCAGTACATAGCCCCTGCTGTAATTACTGCAAAAATCTTTATGCAACGACTTTGGTTATTGAAATCAGGCTGGGATGAATTAGTACCCACTCCCTTTGTGAATGAATGGTTGGAATATCGAAGTAGCTTATCTGAGCTTTCTAAAATTTGTATTCCCCGCCTTTTAACTTCAGATCCCATGTGTCAATCCTTTGAATTGCACATTTTCGCGGACAGTTCCGAGAAAGCCTATGGCTGATGTTCCTATATAGTAGGACGTTCCCCCACCTCTTCTAGTGGATTCTCAAATTTGATTTGTGCTAAGTCAAAAGTAGCTGCGCTTAAGTCAATTTCCATTCCTAGATTCGAATTATGTGCCGCCCTTATGGCCGCCGAATTATCTGTCAAACTAAACAAAAATCTGAATGTTCAATTTTCCCGCACATATTTTTGGTGTGACTCTACGGTTGTTTTGGCTTGGCTTTCGAAACCCTCCTCTCATTGGAATACCTTTGTTTCGAATCGTGTCTCCAAAATTCAGGAAATCTCCCACTCAGAGCAGTGGTGTCACGTTTCTGGTAAAGGAAATCCCGCGGATATTACATCACGTGGCTGCTCACCTGCAAAATTGGCTTCATTTGATTTATACTGGCATGGGCCACCATGGCTTTTGCAAAATTCCGCATTCTGGCCTCGTCCTTCATGTAGTGTGCTGACAGAAGTACCAGAAACTCGCATTGTTTTCGCTTCCTCTTATGTTGTTTCAATTTCAATTAGTCTTTTTCAGCGCTATTCCTCATTCTCTAAATTAATTCGAGTGATGGCATATCTCTGTCGATGTAAATATTTTGTAATCAATCAACCTCTCAAACCTCAAGGTTTTCTCACTGCAGTAGAACTGGAATTCGCAACGCGAAGAATTCTACTGTTGACCCAACAAGAAGTGTTTTTTTCCGAAAGGCTGCTTTCGAATGGTCAGGAATTACAGAAGTATAGTCGACTTTCAGCTCTAACTCCCTTCCTTGATCAGGATGTTTTGATAAGAGTAGGAGGTAGATTGTTATTTTCAAACTATTCTGATGAAAAAAGGCATCCTATAATTCTTCCATCAAAACATCATGTGACCGCTCTCATAATAGGGAGGTTTCATTACCAGCATTTACATGCAGGAACTCGCACTGTGTTGTATTTGATTAGGGAACACTACTGGCCTATTAATGGAGCTCATGAAGTGTCATCTGTTGTCCGCAAGTGTATACCTTGTTTCAAGGCTAAACCGCGCCTTTCCACTCAGATTATGGGTCAGCTTCCTTCCTTTCGATCTGAGCCTAACAAGCCTTTTGCACTTACCAGTGTTGATTATTCTGGTCCTTATACCTATCAAGTGAATTCTCCTACCTCTAAGCGCAAGGTGTTGGGAAAGCTATACATAGCTTTATTCGTTTGCATGGTTACAGGAGCAATTCATCTAGAGTTAGTAACTAATGCATCAACATCATATTTTTTGTCCGCCTTCTCGAGGTTCACCGCTAGACGAGGTGTACCTTCTGAAGTATTTTCAGACAATGCGAAAACTTTTATTAGTGCTTCTGATCTTCTAAAAAAAAGGCACTAACCTCTCCTTCTTCTAAGGAACAACTCTCAAATTTTTTCCTACAATGAGGGTTTCAAGTGGCATTTTCACCCCTCCTTATGCCCCAAATCATGGTGGTCGCTGGGAATCGTGCGTGAAGCTTACTAAGAGGCAATTACGTAAAACTCTTGGTCCTTCCGTGCTTTCCTATGAAGAATGTAATTCCCTCATAATTCAAATTGAAGGAATTGTTAATTCTAGACCACTTACTCCCTTATCCAATGATCCTAAGGATCTTATTTCTTTAAGGCCCAGTCATTTTTTAATTGGTTGCGCTTTAGCTTCCACTCCTCCCTTGTTGACTCGGCGCTTTGATATCAATCTGCCTATTTATTGGAGAAAGATATAATCTTTCCGTAATGCTTTTTGGCGCCGATGGAAGCGGGAGTATCTTAGTTTACTTCAGCGGAGGGAGAAGTGGCGTCTTTCTCATCCTAATGTACGTGTGGGTGACATGGTGCTCCTTCGGGACCCCACTCCCCCTCTCGTATGGAATCTCGGCAGAGTGACCTATAGCCACTCTGGACGTGATAATCATGTTCGAGTGGTAGGTATTCTTAACAGTAAAGGTCATTATACTAGACCTATTCCTTTGATTGCTCCTCTAACACTCGATTCTTAGTGTTTATGCTTCTCTGTTGTTGTTTGCCTCTTGTTTGTTTGGTTTGGTGGTTTTCGGAGCATGGTCACTTTTGTGACAGTATACGGTTGTGTATAATTCACGACAGCCCTTTTTTACTGTTCCTTTTCTTGTCCCGAAAAACTTCAAACCAAATTTATATGTTAATTAGTTCATTGTATCGTACTTAATTTACTGATTTCTTTATAAGCTTCAAATTTGTAAAGTTCTCACCTTGAGTGTTCCAGTCGCTCACTACCTCAAGCTTCCATACTCCCGACATACAGGGCATCTACTGGTTTGATCTGCAGTCTGCTGAGCGTCAGTGTCGACTGACGTCACCGTGACCTTCGTTCGGCCAATGGCAGGTCTTTGTCTGGTCGGGCAATCTCCAGCTTCGAGATTATTCTATGGTCACTATTTAAGACGCCACTTGCTGGCGTTCTTCATCACTTCTGATCAATCATCACTTCTGATCACTTCAACCTGCTGGTCACCGCTGCTGCATCGCATGACACCATCGCTAGTATCTATGCTACCTAGCAGTTACGTCACGAGATATGCACCCTGACGTATCGCTCTAAATGGCAGGAATAATTGCCAGCTGTCGTACTCTGCAAGCCGTACCTTAGATGGGGTACTTTGAATCGTCTTTCGAAGCAGCCGCAGTCCTTTTGGCTGCCGACCAATTCTCAAAGTGCTGCTGGATCATCACTTGGACACTATAAATGTCATCCCTTCGCAAGAGAAGAAGAAAGAGTTGACCTTTTTATCAACTGTGTACATATCTCTAGGCCATGTACGCCTCCTTCAGAAGAAACGGTGAAGACTTCTCAATCAACGCTTATGCTAGCTGGAACTTTTAAAGAGCTGGCTCTTCAAAGAAGATAAGTTCAATTTTATGAAGAATTCAAATCTTACTAGTTATCTTACAATCTTAATCAGTTTTATGGTTCCTTTTATTAGGTGTATTTTTTATGTTAAGCTCAACTTCTCTCAAATCAAGCAAGCTTGTTTCATAGGTATTTCCTTAATCAGGGTTTCTGTCATGAGGCCCTCACACTTTGTTCCATTTATAATTATTCATTTCTGTGATAAGCACTTAAGTGCAATTTGTTAATTGTTTATAAATTTATTATTAGAAATAAACATTGTTAATGTACTGCTACCTACATTGGTTTTCTGGTGATGTATTTCATGCCCACTACCCCGCACCGCTTCAGTATAATTTTCTTGACCACAGTAGTTATTTTGTCCAGGCTCTCGCCTGATGCGTTCTCCCGTATGGGGAAGTTTTAGGGCAAAACTTATCTCCAACACGCAATAAAGGTTGGTACAGTATATGTTTATACGCACTGTAATGCAACGACATCGAACTTCGTTCAATTGTTTACAAAACCTCAAGATGGCGGCTGTGCGATATATTTCACCGGCATTCTATATCTCTGAAACTATTAGCGGTATCACCCGGAAATTTTGTACGGAGATAAACGGCACTACTGGAAGTTCAACTATGAGACTTTAAAAAACCGGTAACTATAAAACGAATATGGCGGGCAAGCGGAATTGAACATTTTAAAAAGACCTTCCGCGCGATTTAATGATCCAAACGCAATGAAACTTGGTAAAGGAAATGTTTATACACATTTTAATGCACTGGTAACTAATTTAGTTCAATTGTTCACATAACCGCAAGATGGCGGCTGTGCGAATTTTAAATTAAATTTGTATTTCTTGTGTTGTAATCAAGCGATCGAAGTGAAAATTGAATAATGAACATACGCAATAATTTTCCTTTAATGAATTTCTCTATGGCCTATACATATATCAATCCAACATAGCGACCATCCGAAATATTTAGATGGATCTCAATATCTACGAATCTATTGCAGCAATCAAACTGACTTTTTTAATATTCATAGGGGCTATGAACATAAGTTCACCTATAGGACTTTCAATAACCTGGTGATCACAAATCCAACATGGCGGCGACGCGAAGTATAAATATTCACAGGGTCGTTTCTCGCAATTTAACCATCCGAGTGCAGTGACACTTGGTACAGTAAATCCTTATACAAATGTTAATCCACTGGCTTCTAATTTTTTCAATTGTTTCCATAACCAAAGATAGCAGCTGTGCAAAATTTTAAAATCTCGTTTTTACTTCTTGTGTCCTAATCATGCGATTGAAGTTTGAATACTACACGTACACAATAATCTTCATGTAACAGTACTTAACTCTAAGACCTAGATATTTAAAAATCCAATATGGAGACCATCCGCAATATTTAGTCGGTTCTCAATATCTACGAATCTATAACAGCAATCAAACTGAAATTTTGTATGATGATAGAGGCAATTAACATACGTAGGATATATGAAAATAGGCTGTATAGTTCTTCACGGAACAACTTGTTTTGAATAGTTTTGTTTTCTTTCAAATTTTGCCGTAAATAGACATTATTTTTGTAAAACAGTCTAACCTGCAGTAGTCGTAGACCTCTAAGTATCCGCAAACCCATAAATGCACTGCAGCATCGCCATGATCAAGCACTCGTATCAACATCATTGACAAAAAATGAACTTTCGACATACATCAAATGGAAAATGTGTAAACAGCAAATTGGAAAATGCACGTTTCCATATCATCAAAATTCAAAAACGTAAAACTGTCATTTAAACAAGTAGTTCCGTGAAGAAATATACACCCTATTTTCATATATCCTACTCATGTTAATTGCCTCTATCAACATACAAAATTTCAGTTTGAAGGTTGTAATAGATTCGTTGATATTGAGAACCGTCTAAATATTTCAGATGGTCGCCAGGTTGGATTTCTATTTTTGTACTATTACATTAAGATCATTGTGTACGTGTGGTATTCAAACTTCAATCGCATGATTAGAATACAAGAAGAAAAACGAGATTTTAAAATTTTGCACAGCTGCCATTTGTGATTATGCAAACAATTGAAATAAATTAGATGTCTTTGGATTAACATTTGTATAAGCATTTAACGTGCAACGTTTCACTGCACTCGGATAGTTAATTCGCGAGAAACGTCCATTTAATTATTTATATTTCGCGTCGCCGCCATGTTGGATTTGTGGTCACCAGGTTACTGAAAGTCTTATAGGTGACCATATGTGCATAGCCTCTATGGACATAAACAATTTCAGTTTGATTGTTGTAAAAGATTCATAGGTATTGAGAACCATCTAAATATTTCGGATGCCCGCCATTTTGTATTGTTATATGTATAGGCCATATAGTTATGTACCATTCAAGGACAATTCTTGTCTAGGTTCATTATTCAAACTTTCACTTCGATCGCATGATTACGACACAAGAAATAAAACTTAATTTTAAAATTTCGCACAGCCGCCATCTTAAGGTTATGTAAACAATTGAACTAAATTAGATGCCAGTGGATTACAATATGTAAAATCATTTACTGTACCATATTTCACTGCGCTCAGAGACTTAAATCACGAGAATTGTCCATTAAAATGTTTTAACTTCGCTTGGCCGCCATGTTCGTTTTGTACATTACAGGTTTACGAAAGTTACATAGGTAGACTTGCATCAGTACCATTAATCACCGTACCAAATTTCAGTTTGATATCTGTAATAGTTTCGGAAATATAGAATGTCAGTGAAATATTTCGCACAGCCGCCATGTTGAGTTTATGTAAAAAATTGAACTGAATTAGACTTCAGTGCATTACAATGTGTATAAACATTTGCAGTACCATGTTTCATTATGTTTGGATAGTTAAATCACGAGAAAATTCTAATTAAAAGTCTCAAATTCGCTTGGCTGCCATGTTGGTTTTGTAGTCACCAGGTTTTTGTAAGTCTCATAGGTGAACTTCTAGTAGTGTCCTTTATCACCGTACACAATTTCAGGGCGATATCGGAAATAGTTTCGGAGATACTGAATGCTGGTGAAATATTTCGCACAGCCTCCATGTTGGATTGGTGAGACACAATAAAATTTGAAGGGCACGGTACGGGTCCGCCAGAATACTGCTATGATCGTAACGAGTTTCATTGTAATCGCTCTAGCCGTTTAGAAGTTATTAGGGGACACACACACACACACACACACACACGGACAAAAGGTGATCTCATATGCCACTTTTTTCATAAAATGAAAATAGGCTAAAAAAGTGCAAAGAGGAAATGCTCCATGTGTGAAATATGAATATTCAAAAACATCAAACGGACATTTTTTAAAAGTGTAATCAACAAATTTGGAAAAATCCATATAATCAAAAACGCAAAACTTCAAACTGACATTTTCTAAAACCTGTAAATTGGAGATGGCAAATTGCATTTGGTGAAAATGTGAAAATGAAAAATCAACCCATCTACATCATGATTTTTAAACATAGATAAAAACATAGTGCACTGGTAAACCTTGTTCTTATTTTATAGCCATAGGGAATTTACAAAAGAAAATAGAATACAAACAAATCCCAATTCCTTATCCTCAATGATTATGTCCACGCATCATCAACTCTCCTTTCATAGTACCCATCACAATCAGGGCTGCCATCCTCTCTCCCATTGAGGCATCACAGGATGTGAAACGTTGTTTAAGCTTTTTTCAAAAATATTTTATCTGCAACATGTCTTAAACCAGGATGACTTTGGCGATAAGAAATGTCGTGTTCTATGATGCATGCTTGAACCAAAAATTAATGGGTGCATCACCTCGCGGTAAAAACGATTTTCAAGACGAGTTGCAGCGCCACAAAAACGATAACCTGGAAGATGGATTTCAAAAGGTAGGTATTGAATCACTTTGTCAATGACGTCATTGCCACTACAGTTCTGGCATATCCTTTTACATTGATGGTGAAAAGGTTTGATCTTCCTCTTCTTCTGTGGACGTTGTTTGTTGTTGTTGCTGCTGCTTTTTTTTTTCGCCATGACACCCGTGGAATCGTTCAACAAAGTCTTTACACTGACTTTTATGACCGTGATACAGTTTGACCAGCTAGAAGTCGCTTCACCGTCGCATAGAGGATATTTTCGCCATGGCCAGTTGGTTATGGTGATCGTAATCCGTACAGGGTTGCAATTCACTCAATACAGGGTCTTGAGTCCAGGATTTGGGTACATGTTGCCAGAATTCTTTCACAGCGTTGGCGGTCACATAATAAATGAACGACTTGGGGAGTGCTAATAAATCTTCTTTGGTAGAACTGTCTTTTTTTGCACTCAAAGAACTTGCCGATGGCTTTGTCTGTAGCATTCCCTTTCTCCATGTATCACGTTCTGTAGATGTTTACACGTCGCTTTTAGGAATCTCACTGGCGTCATTCCCAGGTAAATCTTGAGTTTTAATTTTATTTAACAACTCCCAGCAGGCATTGGTGGTTAACCAATGAAAGAGTCGTCACACATGTGCTAGGGCTGTATGGATAATGTTGCCACAGGGACAGCGGTCCATAAGTGTTTGCAATGAGGGGCAGCCGAAGTCCATGAGGTCGATACATTGACAATAAGGCGACAAAAATGGTTGCAGCTATTCGCGTTTTTTCATTACCTTTAAGAAATACCACATTGGCTGAGGACAAGCGCGCTTTCTTGACCACGTCCACATATTTGTAGGGAATGGTTCCTTGAATCCAGTCTAGTTGCCAATGATTTTCAATCCACTGGGTTTAATTACGGTCTTTTTCACACAACAAATCAAAAGCATGGGGCTGTTTAAATACCAAATGCGTAGCTTGTGATATCCAAAAAGTGGTACAATCGATAATGGCCACTTGTTTAAATATAAATTTGTTGTCACCAATTTGAAACCCCTGACAATCCACAATGAGTGTGCGCAACATGTTGTCGCTTGTCATGACCAAGTTCAACTGACGACTGACGATCAATGACTAAAGTGTACCCATGGCATGGACTTACCAGCGATGCTAGTTTTTAAAAAATGAGTTTAGGGTAGGACAGGGGACATGAAAAAAAAAAGAATAACAAGAACCACAAAATATTATTTTTTATTATATCATTTTATTGTCATAACACGTTATACATGCTTTTGTAATTTTGGGATAGTCGCTCTCTTCCCATTGGTCTATGGTAAAGGCACATTTCACTTCATCTCTTGTTTTTAATAATAGAAACCAGTGGACGCCATGGCTTGAGGGTTTATGAAAAGCACCGGCCACGTTGCAAAAGTCTTGAAACGTTGTTCCTCAGAGTTTAAATTCATGGGTGTGACACCTCTAGAGGCTTTAAAGCACGGCATGACTGAGCTGATTGACATGGGTTGACCTGTTATTTATACACTCGTCACCTGGTTGGACAGTGGATAATAGTTGACTTGTTTGTGATGAATAATCACACAGCAGGCCGTGGTATTGGCTGGTACACTGTCATGCGATTCAAAATCTAGTCAAATGTCAATATCCGATGGCTTGATAGACTCTTCCAAGTAAGAGCAGTCAAAGACAATCAGTGGCGCCCTTGCCTTAAACGCTTGGGGTGAAGCATGGGAGTGTTCTCTTTTCGATAATACGACCATCTAAATTTAGAAAACAAGTCGTACAGGGGGCCAAACTTATTTTTCGAAAAATCCAAATCCAGTCCTTCATAGAGAAACACAGCTCCGTTGAGGAAAAGACGTGCATTTCTCAATTGCAGGTGATCAAATTGCGTGACATCTTTGGTTTGTTGAAACTTGCGATTCGTTTGAAAACCCACGATAATGTAGAGAGGTCTCTCTGTATAGCGGGCTGTTTTACAGACCAACTGTGTGTGTTGGTGGTGGGCAATAGCGGGTACTCATGGAGTGCCCAGTTCTAAATTCCATGGGTAAGGGCATATCTCTTCTTACCATCTTGTGTATGTCTAGTTTTTTGCTATCGTCAAGGATCACATGGGGCACATTCCATAGCATTCGTTGTAGTTGAATTTTTGAATCTATGGGTGCATTGTCGGCTCCCTTGAGGGCATTATTATCACTCCTGTCTCTCACCAGATAAAGCACTTGCCTTGCGTTGACCACAATGCACTGGTGATCTTCGTCAAAGCCTAAAATCAGTTTAAGAGGTAAATATACAGTAAAGGTCCCATTGATGTGTACCATCCAGTCATTGGTCGAGTCAGGGCACCAACCTGCCATTCAAAGTGTTTTACCTTCTTCCTCACTATAATAGGGGTATAGTTTCATGACACTGGAAATACCCACATTTCGAGTGCTATCCACCACGATATCGTTATTGACAAAGCGCACCTCAGAAAACAGAAAGGCAAAAGCATGGTTGGCTAACCTGGATGTGGAGGCTGTAGAGCCATTGGCTTTGGTGAGTCAACCATCAATCTCAAAGACACTTTCATGCGGTAGTGTGTAAATATCTTGGTTGTTGATAACAAATTGAATTTCATAATTGATATTCAGACCAGGTGTTTGAGCTTGATAGGAACGGGGATCAATTCTTACCACCCCTGGTTGCTCCTCGATGTAGTTCGCTACCTTTAGGATAGAATTCATCATGGGGGTTTACGTGGTAACCCAAATGCTTGTCCTTAGATGTTAACGTGTATTCACGTGGCAAACAACTAACACTATTCCTAGACGGTGGTGTTGCTTTATACTGAACCCTTTATCCTCTGATGGATAAATGATTCGATGTTTTATTTCTACAATTAATTAATATTTCCATCAGCGTCATGAAATAGCCAGACGAAGATGAGGAAACTTCAAGCATTTGTTGGAGACAGCGGGGACATACCTGCAGCAGTTTGACAAAAGGCTAAATACTTAAGGATTGTGAAAAGAAAGAGCCTGGCAATGTTTCAGAAGGACAGGTGGTGGCTACCTCAAAATAGAAGGGACGCGTGGTGAGACACGCTTATGGCATGTTCATTGTACTATTCGCGCCTAGAAAAAATATAATGCAGTAACGTGAGTGGCTGATGGTACTACTGGACACTCCTACGAGGCCGAGGTCTGATAAAAACCGCAAACGTATTGAAAAAGTGGAACCAATGGGAGATGAATGCTTACGAACGCGCCAAGTCTAGCTTGGGCACGCGATAGCTAGCATTAACGCGGGAGATCGGCTAGACAACATCTCTACGATCGATTCTAGAATTAATGGGCATATTCTTCACCTGCGCAATTTTACGAGTTCAGTGATATTTGTTTCATTCCTGTACCACTATTATTTTGAGAAATTTTTATATAATTCCCCCCCCCCCCTATCGATACCTAGGGCCAGTTCATTTATAAGTGGCGTGAAGAGCCAAGAATTATTATTACATTTTGTGCGTCAGAGGACGGAGGTTATATTACATTTTGTGTGTCGGAAGACACAGGTTATTACTACATTTTGCGCGTCTGAGGACGTAGGCACTTGAACTTTGCGTGTCATGAGGACACAGATTTTTATTAATATAAATGTGTTGTAAATTCAGTGTGATAGATAGTCACAGTACTATTTTGTAGGGACAGTATCATCCACAATTCGCCAACAGACTGTTCTGGGGAAATAAGTACCTAAAACGGTGAATTTAGCAGACAGATATCGAGTGTGTAATAATCTATAACTTTTTGCATCAGCACGAGAGATGACATCGCTTATCCTGGAAGAAGTTTGGAACTGTCAACACTCCGTCGAGATGTTTGAGATGAGCTAAGCAACATTAAGTAGGGTGATGGCTGCAGATGTTCGCTGACGGTGACTGGCCGAGGATGAGTACTGAATAATATTCTTATTATCTGACGAGTTAACTTATGGTATATGGGATATATTTTGTTTGTAAATATCTTGCTTGTGTTGATTAACGTAGTGTATTTAGTTTTGGTCTGACGCACCTTTTGCATGGAAACAGCTCGCACACTTTTTCATAGTCGTAAGTTCTTGTTTGTTTGTTTGTTTGTTTTAACTAACGTGGCTATGTGGACGACCGTGTTCGCATATGTTTACGTAATGTGGTTAAGAAGCGTCTCTCGGAGATATATTGTGTTTCAGAAGTAGGACTGAATTAATATAATCATACAGTAGATTGGAGGGTAAATTAATCTTTGTAATGATTATTATTGATCAGATTCAGTGAGTTTATTGCCGTTGGAGCAATGTGAGTTGTGGCGAAGAGCAGTCAGCTCTCTCGTAGGTTTTAATATTTCTTAAATAGATTGTGAGCATCCGATTCAACCGACCTGTGTGAAATGTGTTATGTCATTCCCAGGAGTGTGTGTGTGTGTATTTTATTGGTCATTACAAGCGGGAATTTCAGCGTAGACTGATTTCTGTCAGCTTGGTGCTGAGTCCATATGGTTAACTTGCGAGGACATATGTGGCTATATCGATTAATGTCTTACCATATGCTTATGTGGTTGAGATTTGTTGCTGTTGATTCTACGAGATAACGGGACAGTTGGTCAAGTTATTTTTACACACTGGAGTTGGACGATGACATGAGTTGAGGAAGGGGAATGCTGTTTTCACAAGGCGGGCTGAAAGGATGGCAGCGAGGTCATTAGTGGAGTGCTTGTTGGCTCCGTATTAATACTTGAAATACAGAATACGAAATGATCAATGATAAAAATTGTTTAAATAAATGGGAGTTGCCTACGAATCACTATGATCTCCGAAGCGTTAGCTTAACGTGCATTTTTGTTCATATAAGGTAATCTCAGCCGGTGAGGCTTTTGTTGTTGTTGGTTCCATTCCATGTTTATGTTCCGTATTAGTGACCCGTGCAGTCACGTGCGATGTTGTCTTTTCCTTGTTTGTGTATTGAGCAATTGGCCGTGTTGGCAGCTCATTTGTCAGATGTGTCATCGCACTGAAGGAGGGTCTCGAGGCAGATTCCTGTAAATATTAGATTTTAGATTGTGTGTCAGCATTAATGTGTAAGGGTTTTTATTAGTGTTGTGTCCCATATCCGTAAACGTTGATTTACGAGATGATTGTTCGTAAGCATCGTGGCTGTTACTCGCTGTAAACGAACAGTCATCCAAGTACTCATCCCTCGTAGTTAGTCATTACGCGTACATAAAATCCCAATGCAAGTTAGTGGAACTTGGATCCACATTTTTATGAGGGGGAGATCCGTCTGACTCCTCAACGTTGATAGATATTTCTGTCATGGGAAGATTCAGGGAGGAATATTATTGTTGTTGTTGTTTATATTCATTTCAATTTTTGCACAAATAGTCATTAAATTATGTTATTATTTTACGTCTTGTCACTTCCTTTCTTAATTATAGTTTTAATCCTATGACCCTTCCCTCAGTAGAGCATGTTGTTTGGCGAACGTAAACATCACACTATGAACTGAGCGCGACCCCTTGATCTAGATTCTTGCATATAAACACTGCAATACTAAAGGGTTCATAGGAGGTAAACTGGCGCGGCCAAGCGTGGGGCGGTTCACTGTGGTGTAGCGGCAGAGAAATTGCACATGTCAATGTAAGCGTAATTGGGATTACAAACTGACGCACCAATGAAGGTGTAGTTTTGATGCTGGTTCGCTGCTGGAACACATTTAGTTGGCGTATTTGAGTAAAACTGACATGCCACAAGTGGAGGCAGATATGACAGTATTTTAATCACCGGAAAGTGATATTTTATTAAAAGTAATTGAGGCGAAGAGGATACCGCCAACTGTTTGAAATATAAATTAAAATCAGGAGTTTGCAATGTAAAATACGGTTCACGTTTTTGTCTATTGAATTAAAGTAAAAGTAATATACGTGATACGGGGCGCCCAATGATTAAAGTTAAAACTAGATTTGTTTAGAAAGTCAAACTCATGAAAATGTTAGGAGGCTGGTAGCCTTAAATGACAATTAATACTTTGTTAATTAGTCAGTGTTAATATCAGATCAGGATAACAATTTAATGACTGAATATGTGTTTGGGTTTAAATTAATTTGAGTGAAATTAGAACCACTCAGAGATGCGATTGACTAGTGGGATTAAATGTAAATTATAAATGAACTGAGTAGGGTAAAGAAATTAAATGTGCATGGGGATTGTATGTGTGTGTCAGGGGGCATTGCTTTATGCCATTTCCCTAATGTCTCATATAAAGTGTATAACATGGCAACAGTAGAACAGATTCAAGAAATCATTGAAAATGCGGCTAGGAGGACACAGGAATTGTTGGACACTAAATTGGCGGAACAGAGTGAATCACTAAACACTAAACTATCCGAACAAAGTGAACAAATAAACAATAGTACACACATCAAAAAAAGTTTTGCATCACCTCGGTTCCAAGAGTTCCGGAACCTTTAAATACAAAGGGAATAGAGATCAACACAAACAACATTTCAGCTCGTTTTATTGCTCATGAGACCCACACATTGCATGTTGTACCATCATACAGCTAGACTTTCAGCATTTGTGGTCCAGATTGCAGTACACACCACTACCTCTAATACCCAGTGGCACGTCCTCTTGCATTGATGCATGCCTGTATTCGTCGTGGCATACTATCCACAAGTTCATCAAGACACTGTTGGTCCAAATTGTCCCACTCCTCAACGACAATTCGGCGTAAATCTCTCAGAGTGGTTGGTGGGTAAAGACGCCCATAAACAGCCCTTTTCAACATATCCCAGGCATGTTCGATAGGGTTCATGTCTGGCGAACATGCTGGCCACTGTAGTCGAGCGATGTCGTTATCTTGAAGGAACGCATTCACAAGATGTGCACGATGAGGTCGAGAATTGTCGTCCATGAAGACAAATGCCTCTCCAATATTCTGCCGATATGGGTGCACTATGGGTCGGAGGATGTCATTCAGGTATCGTAAAGCCGTTTCGGAGCCTTCCATGACCACCAGTGGCGTACGTCGGCCCCACATAATGCCACCCCAAAACATCAGGGAACCACCACCTTGCTGCACTCGCTGGACAGTGTGTCTAAGACGTTCAGCCTGACCAGGGTGCCTCCAAACACGTCTCCGACGATTGTCTGGTTGAAGGCATATGCGACACTCATCGGTGAAGAGAACGTGATGCCAATTCTGTGGGGTCCATTCAGCATGTTGTTGGGCCCATCTGTACCGCGCTGCATGGTGTCGGGGTTGCAAAGCTGGACCTCGCCATGGACGTCGGGAGTGAAGTTGCGCATCATGCAGCCTATTTCGCACAGTTTGAGTTGAAACACGACGTCCTGTGGCTGAACGAAACGCATTATTCAACATGGTGGCATTGCTGTCAGGGTTCCTCCGAGCGGCAATCCGTAAGTAGCGGTCATCCACTACAGTAGTAGCCCTTGGGCGGCCTGAGCGAGGCCTGTCATCGACAGTTCCTGTATCTCTGTACCTCCTCCATGTCCGAACAACATCGCTTTGGTTCACTCTGAGACGCCTGGAAACTTCCCTTGTTGAGAGCCCTTCTTGACACAAAGTAACAATGCGGACGCGATCGAACTGCGGTATTGACCTTCTAGGCATGGTAGAACTACAGACAACATGAGCAGCGTACCTTCGTCCTGGTGGAATGACTGGAACTGATCGGCTGTCGTACCCCCTCCGTCTAATAGGCCCTGCTCATGCATGGTTGTTTACATCTTTGAGCAGTTTTAGTGACATCTATGAACAGTCAAAGGGACTGTATCTTTGATACAATATACACAGTCAACGTCTATATGCCGGAGATCTGGGAACCGAGGTGATGCAAAACTTTTTTTGATGTGTGTATGTTAGAACAAAGTGAAGCATTAAACGCGAAATTATCTGAACAAAAAACAATAGTATGTTAGAACAAAGTGAGTCTATAAACAAATTGTCTGAGCAGAGTGAATCACTAAAAACTAAACTATCCGAACAAAGTGAATCATTAAACACTAAACTATCTGAACAGAGTGAATCATTAAACACTAAACTATCAGAACAGAGCGAAGTATTAAACGCGAAATTATCTGAACAAATAAACAACAGTAGGATTGAACAAAATGAATATCAGGCGGAACAAGCTAGATTATTAAAAAGTGAAATCAATGACACTATAAATTCGCAGTTAGAGGCGCAGAATGTTAAAAACACGAACCAATTAGCTTCGTTAACCGCAGAGATGAAGGTTCACACTAATCAACAGATGGTATTGCTGGCCCTAGATGTTATTAAAAACAATGAAAAACAATTAGATCAGATTAAGAAAATGGAAATTATTTTTGATCAAAAACTTAGCATTCTGGATGAAACGGTGTTAGGTAAATTAGAGCAAATTGAACTAGCATGCACTATGAGTACGAGCGAGGTCAAGATAGCTCAGGATAAGTTGGAAGGACGATTTAAGGAAATGGAAAAAAGCGGCAAGGTCATTCAACAACAATTATCAGCGGTAGATGAAAATATATCCGGCATAATTAAAGATATGGACCGTCTCGAAATAAAATCAGCGGAGCAATGGAAAAGCCTAGAAGCGGATCAGGATCAATTAAAGAGTACCATCGACGAAAATAGCGCGAGATTGGAAGATAGGCTGAGCCAGATAGAAAGCAATCAGGATGACACTAAAAGCCAGATTGAGGAGAAAGTAAGCACGATTAATGAGCAAATAAGAAAAGATTGGCGAAAAATGAATATCGATTCTAAAGAGGAAAGATCAACCATTATTAAGACAGTAGGCGAAAATCACACTCGTATTCAAGCATTAGAACAAGAAATTAAGAGTCAACTTAAAGAACAGACAGACAGGATCATTAAAGCTGAACTGAGGTCGATAGAACAATCCTCGATATTTAAAACGGGAACAATGAAAGATAAGCAGGATGACGCAAATAGCCCGGAGGGGACGAGCACAGCAGGAAGTCCGACTCAGACAGAGAGCCCATTAACGACAAACACGGAGGGGTTTCGCAAGAATATTGAAAGGAGTTCCACGCCACAGGACGGTCATCAGCCCACACAACTTATCCAAGTAATTCGCTCGAACGATTATAAACCGCAGAAATACACGGAGAATTCAGGGGTGACACCTAAAGCCTTTATTAAAGTAATTGAAGATCATTACAATGACACTGGGGTACCTGAAGCACGTAGGTTAACGATGATGGAGAGATTTTTACCAGGAAATGTCCTTACATGGTTTTTAAGCTTCAAATATACATTGGGGCCGATAACCTAGATGTTAGGCACCTTAAAACAACAATTATCATCATCATCATCATCAAATATACATTTGGAACTATGGTAGATTTTAAAATCACGTTTCTGCGCAAGTACTGGTCGCCGGCATTGCAACAGAGTTTAAGAATGGAGCTTTACTCTAGGAAATACCAGACTACCCAGCAAACGAAATACTCAGATTTCTTTAACATGCAAATGCTAAAATTTCGCGACCTTGATTACCCTTTAAATGAAGCGGATCTGGTGATGACTATAGCGCGGCAATTACCAGTCAACGTGCAACAAGTACTAGTCGCAGCGAACGTTAGTACGGCCTTACATGCAGAACAGATATTACGCCAGATAGATGAGACTACATCTCATAATCATTATAGAGGAGGAAGACAACTGGAGTTAGTAAATACGACAGAGGTCATAAAACCAAAACAGGCGAACACTAAAACGCAGGGTACAAATACAAGCACATCCACACCTAGGCGGAACCAGGAAGAGGTAGAAAACAGACCGTACCAGCGTAACGAGAATAACTATAACAATAGGTCATATCAAGGCAACAACAGATATCAACAGAGAGGGTATCAACAATAGCGTGAAAATCGAAGAAATGAGAGGCCTTATGGAAGATACGGTAATTACAATGGGAATCAAAGATGGAAAGGAAGGAGAGATCAAAATCAAGGAGAGGCACGTAATTATCGAAATGACTGGGATGATAGGCACGCTCAATCACAAAATTACCTAGAGGAATTACACGCTAGTCAAGGTGGAGAGCAAGGACGATGGGAGAAAGCCATTGGGAACATGAAGAATCCAGACACTCATACTGAGGAAGCTGGGAGTCTACTGAGAAAAGAGGAATGTCAGGGGCGTGGGCGACAAAATGATGATGGGAGTCGCAACGGAGCTAAAAACAAAATCTAAATTTGGATAAAGGAGACAGTCTACAAACGCAACAGTCGGAAGTTGAAGATGGATGGATAGTAGCGAACATACAAGAATGGATTGCTTTGCCAGAAGATTGCCTGGAGGAGACGGTGAAACCACGGAACGATGAAATTAGGCAGTTACCCATTATTTACGCGAGGATTGGTGGAATTAATATTAGATGTTTATTGGATACGGGGTCGCAGATCAGTCTGGTATCGGAGGCCTTGGTTCGAGAGTTGGGACGGAGTCAGAATATTCCTGTGATCCCCGTACCACAACTCAAAGTGAGGGGTGTTATTCCTGAACGCACCGTCACTTGTAAACGTCAGGCATACTTAGAGCTGAACATATTGGAACACACTTTTGGGCAAACATTCATTATCATGGCAAAGATGAATTTCAATATAATTCTTGGTGCAAATTTCATTTGTGACTATCAAGCAGTGATAGACTTGCGCAAGAATACAGTCAGTTTTAGAGAGTATGATCAACTGAAGAACGTGGGATTGCATATGGATGAAATCACTACCGGAAGAGATGTAATTTCTTGGGCATTGGAAGCAATATCAGAAGAGACGGAAGAGGAGATACGAAAGGCAGAAGATAACATCATAGAAAGAGCTGTTGTGGAACTAGATGAGGAGAGTGAATCCCAGGAGATATGGTCTTTATTAACAGAAGGAGATGACAGTGTTGCACAATT
The DNA here is from genome assembly GCA_946902985.2 of Meconema thalassinum. NCBI lineage: Eukaryota > Metazoa > Arthropoda > Insecta > Orthoptera > Tettigoniidae > Meconema > Meconema thalassinum. Next base: position 123,846,610 of record OX336397.1, read on the forward strand.
TGAAGAGTTACTACAGGAGCGGCTCAATGACATTCAACTTGGGGGTGAACATAGAAAACAATTGGAAGAGATTTTAAGGAAGCACAAAGCAGTATTCGATACAATACCTGGGAAAATATTAAATTTCAAATATTCAATGCAAGTCGAGGATTGGTCACCTGTCAAAAGTAGATTGTACCCAATTCCGGAAAAATATCGTGGTCAAGTCAAGGTCATTATAGATGAGATGTTACAAGCTGGAGTGATAAGGAAGACACCTACACCTTATCTAAATGCGATTTTGGCAGTCACAAAACCAAATGGATCTATTAGACTTTGCTTAGATGCCAGAAATCTCAACATGAGACTCATTTTTCCTGAGTATGACAGAGCGCCAATTATCAGAGACGTACTAAAAGGCTTTAAGAACAAGAGCATTTATTCATCAGTAGACTTGACGTCCAGTTTCCACCATATTGAATTGGATGAGAAGTCACAGCTTATAACTGGCTTCTTATTCGATAACCAAACGTTCTGCTTCGTCCGAATGCCCTTCGGAGTCAAAACAGCGGGCTGTGCTTTAATCCGAGCCCTGGATTGGAATCTAACCGAGGAAGTTAAGGAGATGACGGTGCGCTACATTGATGATATTCTGCTGGCATCCGACAACATTGAAATTCACATGGAAAATTTAGATAAAGTATTAGGCAACCTTAATGCATCAAATTTCAAAGTAAACCTGAAGAAATCACATTTCTTCAAGAGCGAGATCTTATATTTGGGTCACATCATTGACAAGGAGGGAGTGAAGCCAAACCCAGCTAAGATCGAAGCGATAAAGAATTTCCCTACACCAACGAGAGTCAAGCACATTCGGGCTTTCTTAGGCGTAACGGGATTCTTTAAAGAAAACTGTCCAGGTTACACGGAGACTGTAGCTCCAATGCAGGAAATGCTAAAAAAGAATAATAAATGGTTGTGGAATGCGGAATGCGAGAAGGCGTTCCAAGCAACACAACAGCTACTGGAAAATTGCATTAAGTTAGGATATCCAGATTTCAAGCACAAATTTATAATCCAAGTGGATGCTTCACTAATTGGTATAGGTGCCATGCTCTACCAAGAAGATCCAGCTAACCTGCAACATAAAACATATTTGGCATTTGTCAGCCGAAAATTGCGTAAGCACGAGCGCAATTATACTGTAACGGAACTAGAGCTGTTGGCCATCCTTCATGCGCTCCAACAATGGAAACGAATAATTTATGGATACCCCATTGTTGTCAGGACTGATCACAAAGCACTAACATTCTTGTTTAAGACGTCGATGGCAAGCGAACGTGTGACACGTTGGTCTATATATATTCAGCAGTTTAGCATTGAGATCGAACATTGTCCAGGGAAGATGAACGTGATTCCGGATGCACTCAGCAGGAACCCAGAGCCTGATGTTGAAGAAACAGCGATGGTACAACACTTGGAGCTAACACCGAAGGACCGGGAATTCTTGGATGAGTTACGTGAGATTCAGCGAGAACAGGAAGCGGAACCATGGATGATGCTATTAATTCAATACTTCAGAAAGCAGCTACCTACAGGAACACCTGCATTTCGAGAAGCGAAAGCAAAGGAAGGAAGATATGTTTATGCCAACAATTTGCTGCACAAATGGGTAGATAATGACCACACCAAGTTACGCATACTAGTACCTGCATCTTTACAGCGAGGATTGACATGGCATACTCACGAAAGTTACGGACAAGTCGGAGTAGACAAGTGCGAAGCGACAATAGGAGAGACATTTACATGGCCACGTATGAGAACAACTATATGTGACGTCATTACGACTTGTGATCCTTGTCAGAGGACAAAGCCCAATAACTATTTAATGAGGCAGTATCCTAGACCATTGCTACCTCAGAAACCCTGCGAGCTACTGGCCCTGGACTGTTTCGGCCCAATCCCGAAAGGTAGGCGAGGTTGCCGTCACTTGCTAGTGTGCATTGATGTGTTTTCTAAGTTTGTCGTACTATGCCCCATTCAGAAAACTACATCGAAACAAGTACTCAGTCGTATTCGAAACAGAGTTATTCCAATCCATGGAAAACCAGAATTTATATTGTCAGACCATGGCAGCTATTTTACAAGCGCCGAATTCAAGAAAGATATGGAGGACATGGGTATAAAACACGTTTTAAGCAGTATCCGACATGCCCAAGCTAATCCAAGTGAGCGAGCAATAAAATGTGTATCATCATACTTGAGAATCTTCATTCCCAAAGAACATCATAAGTGGGTGGATAAAATTAAGGATGTAGAGACATGTATGAATTCTACCAGGCACGAGTCAACAGGACAGATCCCTATGGTCTTACACAAAAACGAGTATCCAGTGAGAACGTGGAAAAGCATCATTAACTGCCCACAAGATCCCATGATAGCACCTGACCTGCGAATAGGGAGAACGAGAGCCTACATGAGAAAACAAGCAGATCGCAGATTACGGCGATTGAAAAATAAGAGATTTCACCGTGATCTAGAAATCAACCAGCTCGTTTTGGTGAAACGACCCGCTACATCTGATCCAGAGAAGAAGATCTTCAGCAAATTCTGTGAAAAGTTCATAGGACCCTATTCTATTGTAAGAAACCTAGGAAATAATGCATACAGAGTGAAAGAGTTAAGCACAGGAACAATGTCGGTCTACAATGCAGCCAATTTAAAAACGTATCGAAGAAGCGAACCATGGGAGCGCCGAAATAATGATGCAGTTTAAATATATGGACGTCCTATATCAACCAAGTGGACGGGGGGCAGTTGAGTACGGCACGTGAAGAAGGAAGTGGAGATGGTGTTGACAAACATTAACGAGACGGGCAGAGTGTTGCCTAAGGCATCAGCGCGTCACGCAAGCAGTTGAGAGGGTGAGGTCCAAGCAGGAAATAAAACGAGTAAATGCCATTCAAGACAGGAGCGGCTAGACCAAGTAATAGAAAAGGGGTGATTCTGAAATAATACAAATTGGCCTACGGAAGTCTTTTAAAATTTATCGACTTTATCCTAAGTTTGAAATTTTGTGAGTGGAGGAGTTGTGAACCCTTTATCCTCTGATGGATAAATGATTCGATGTTTTATTTCTACAATTAATTAATATTTCCACCAGCGTCATGAAATAGCCAGACGAAGATGAGGAAACTTCAAGCATTTGTTGGAGACAGCGGGGACATACCTGCAGCAGTTTGACAAAAGGCTAAATACTTAAGGATTGTGAAAAGAAAGAGCCTGGCAATGTTTCAGAAGGACAGGTGGTGGCTACCTCAAAATAGAAGGGACGCGTGGTGAGACACGCTTATGGCATGTTCATTGTACTATTCGCGCCTAGAAAAAATATAATTCAGTAACGTGAGTGGCTGATGGTACTACTGGACACTCCTACGAGGCCGAGGTCTGATAAAAACCGCGAACGTATTGAAAAAGTGGAACAAATGGGAGATGAATGCTTACGAACGCGCCAAGTCTAGCTTGGGCACGCGATAGCTAGCATTAACGCGGGAGATCGGCTAGACAACATTTCTACGATCGATTCTAGAATTAATGGGCATATTCTTGACCTGCGCAATTTTACGAGTTCAGTGATATTTGTTTCATTCCTGTACCACTATTATTTTGAGAAATTTTTATATAATTTTCCCCCCCCCCCCTATCGATACCTAGGGCCAGTTCATTTATAAGTGGCGTGAAGAGCCAAGAATTATTATTACATTTTGTGCGTCTGAGGACGTAGGTTATATTATATTTTGTGTGTCGGAAGATACAGGTTATTACTACATTTTGCGCGTCTGAGGAGGTAGGCACTTGTACTTTGCATGTCATGAGGACACAGATTTTTATTAATATAAATGTGTTGTAAATTCAGTGTGATAGATAGTAACAGTACTATTTTGTAGGGACAGTATCATCGACAATTCGCCAACAGACTGTTGTGGGGAAATAAGTACCTAAAACGGTGAATTTAGCAGACAGATATCGAGTGTGTAATAATCTATAACTTTTTGCATCAGCACGAGAGATGACATCGCTTATCCTGGAAGAAGTTTGGAACTGTCAACACTCCGTCGAGATGTTTGAGATGAGCTAAGCAGCATTAAGTAGGGAGATGGCAGCAGATGTTCGCTGACGGTGACTGGCCGAGGATGAGTACTGAATAATATTCTTATTACCTGACAAGTTAACTTATGGTATATGGGACATATTTTGTTTGTAAATATCTTGCTTGTGTTGATTAACGTAGTGTATTTAGTTTTGGTCTGACGCACCTTTTGCATGGAAACAGCTCGCACACTTTTTCATAGTCGTAAGTTCTTGTTTGTTTGTTTTAACTAACGTGGCTATGTGGACGACCGTGTTCGCATATGTTTACGTAATGCGGTTAAGAAGCGTCTCTCGGAGATATATTGTGTTTCAGAAGTAGGACTGAATTAATATAATCATACAGTAGATTGGAGGGTAAATTAATCTTTGTAATGATTATTATTGATCCGATTCAGTGAGTTTATTGCCGTTGGAACAATGTGAGTTGTGGCGAAGAGCAGTCAGCTCTCTCGTAGGTTTTAATATTTCTTAAATAGATTGTGAGCATCCGATTCAACCGACCTGTGTGAAATGTGTTATGTCATTCCCAGCAGTGTGTGTGTGTATTTTATTGGTCATTACAAGCGGGAATTTCAGCGTAGACTGATTTCTGTCAGCTTGGTGCTGAGTCCATATGGTTACCTTGCGAGGACATATGTGGCTATATCGATTAATGTCTTACCATATGTTTATGTGGTTGAGATTTGTTGCTGTTGATTCTACGAGATAACGGGACAGTTGGTCAAGTTATTTTTACACACTGGAGTTGGACGATGACATGAGTTGAGGAAGGCGAATGCTGTTTTCACAAGGCGGGCTGAAAGGATGGCAGCGAGGTCTTTAGTGGAGGGCTTGTTGGCTCCGTATTAATACTTGAAATACAGAATAAGAACTGATCAATGATAAAAATTGTTTAAATAAATGGGAGTTGCCTACGAATCACTATGATCTCCGAAGCGTTAGCTTAACGTGCATTTTTGTTCATATAAGGTAATCTCAGCCGGTGAGGCTTTTGTTGTTGTTGGTTCCATTCCATGTTTATGTTCCGTATTAGTGACCCGTGCAGTCACGTGCGATGTTGTCTTTTCCTTGTTTGTGTATTGAGCAATTGGCCGTGTTGGCAGCTCATTTGTCAGATGCGTCATCGCACTGAAGGAGGGTCTCGAGGGAGATTCCTGTAAATATTAGATTTTAGATTGTGTGTCGGAATTAATGTTTAAGGGTTTTTATTAGTGTTGTGTCCCATATCCGTAAACGTTGATTTACGAGATGATTGTTCGTAAGCATCGTGGCTGTTACTCGCTGTAAACGAACAGTCATCCAAGTACTCATTCCTCGTAGTTAGTCATTACTCGTACATAAAATCCCAATGCAAGTTAGTGGGACTTGGATCCACATTTTTATGAGGGGGAGATCCGTCTGACTCCTCAACGTTGATAGATATTTCTGTCATGGGAAGATTCAGGGAGGAATATTATTGTTGTTGTTTATATTCATTTCAATTTTTGCACAAATAGTCATTAAATTATGTAATTATTTTACGTCTTGTCACTTCCTTTCTTAATTATAGTTTTAATCCTATGACCCTTCCCTCAGTAGAGCATGTTGTTTGGCGAACTTAAACATCACACTATGAACTGAGCGCGACCCCTTGATCTAGATTCTTGCATATAAACACTGCAATACTAAAGGGTTCAATACATCAACTTCATAGTGGCTTTAGCACCAACTTGTAAGTCACTGGTGTGGTAGAATCTAGTTGAATGAGTTGTTGGTCACAATTGATCAGTCTTAATGTTATATTGCTAATACCATCGACAGCCACAGAATGAAAAAGCACCACTGGAAGGTTTTCACGAATAATATAGCCATTGGGCGATGTTACAATAAAGTCATAAAGCGAATGCGATGGTTCTTGATTGGTGTACACTTGACTAATAATATTACACGTCACCGACACATAATGGTCCTCAATCGATTTCACATCACTGTCTGATTGATTTTTGTTGGGCTCCAACACGCGTGGTTTAAATCCTAGTAAAGGACCAACGGAATCGGGTTGTGTTTTAAAGTCAATCTTAAACGTGGAGAAAATACCGCAGCGATGCGTGTTGGTATTTCCCATAAGTTCAAACTTGTGCGTCCCATCGAGAAATTACTTTAAACCATATTCATTGATCAACACCACATAAATGTGTTCATAAATATCATCTATCGCATATCCACCAGATTTCAGGGTGAGCACAGAATCATCGTAGTAAAATTGTTGTTCACATTTTCACGTATGTTGTATATTCTATTGTACGTTTCAAGTGAAACAAGTCCTAAACCATACGGTCTTTCAGTCAACTCGATAGGCGGGTAAAAGTCTAGGCCGACTTCGGGTACACGTCCATGCAGTGTAAACGTCTTACTTTCTGCCGACATACTGTCGATGGTTTTGCTTATGCTGTGCCTTATATACAAAAATTAAACACAAACGTCCACACTGTTGGCTGTTAAACGTTTGCTCACGTTTCACATTATAATATATCTTGGTCCTGTTTCCAAAATAGGCCACTAGTTCCATGGGCGGGGGTAGATTCCCAAATCTGTCAAAAGTACCATGTGGTGGATCTCTCTTTTACGTAGACTACATAATGCGTTCCTAATCCTCGGTGATCATCCAAATTTACGACACATTCCTATTTCCAGAGTCGTGGGGGGAAATTGGTTTCGCATAAACACACCTCAAAAATGAGGAATCTTTAGTTGTTTGTTGATGAATCAGGGCATGTCTTGCTATGGCTGAGGTATTTTTATTATTATTTCGAGATGGCGAAATCCCAAATCCTTGTTGATAAAAGGCTGGATTTAAATTGGCATTTCTATCCCCCATAGCAATCGCTTCCATTGTTTCATGGTGTCGCTGACTTTCTTTTAGTTGTTGCTTGCCCTGCTGTGCAGCTTTAGTGCTTTTCGCCACCGCACTGGCACCGCCAAAAAGTTAACCCAGAGAAGCCAAACCGGCAAATAATGCTGGTAAAAATCCCGCTCGTTTGGGGACGGGAACCACTCGCCCTTGTTTTGAACCCTGTCCCTGACTGTTTGGAATAACACGTCTCTGTGCTGCCCGAAGGGCTTTTCTTATGGTCAACACGTAATTTTTAATTTTTTCTTTCGCAAGGGCTTGTCCACTAATGCCTTAGCCCATGCTTTGACAATGACAGGGTCTTCTTTTTAGTCTTTTTCGCCACATATCTCTGTTTAACCATGATGATGACCAACAACCTTTCACAAGAAGGTTTAAGTGGCAACTAACGAGAGGTTGTTATTTCATAGTGGGAAATCGTGTATGGTTTCCCCGCTTGCTTTTCATCCCATGTAAGCATGAGATGAAAGGATAATTCATCACCTGCATTGACCATTTCATGGTTATGGACCAACATCCTAAGACCGTTTACCTCTACATGTAAATGGTTGTTTGATGTGAATGGTCCCATCATTATGCAATCGATAGTGTCTTAAACCTGAAGCAAGCACATACGTCAGGGGTTGGTCATGGACTAGTGGTAAATGTTTTCTCTCATTTACAGGTTTTGTCAGGTACACTAAAAATACAGATGGGATATATTTACAAAGCATTTTCATTTCATACGTCACGTAACGTTTGGTACAGACATCGTCATCGTCTTGTGAGTCTTGCACGTCAATAATACGGTGATGCTTAGCCATATAGCCATTCACCGTAAGTTGAGGCACTTTGTCATAAAACTCACGCACCTTGTTATCCACATACTTTTTTGAAGTGACATCTGTAGACACTTGAGGATGTTTCACATGGGTTAACCGCTTTCCCTTAAAGTCATTACCTCCCTGCTTAGTGCGTGACATCACATGCCTATCCACATAGTGTTTGTTAGCAGGATCTGTTTCTTGTTTAGGATCGTGTATGGGGACAGACCTAGCTTTGGCCATCAATGCACGTCCAAAGACATCCATCGTCAACCTGTAGTAGGAGTCTACTGTTTTTATAACAAGGCTAGGTTCCATGTATATATACAGCCGCTAGCCTGTCTAAGCCTTAGTTGATATGAAGATTATTAAGCAGCAAGAGTCACTCCCTTGGGGGACATGGTTTCCCATCTCTATCCCACTTCACGTGAACAACGCCATGGTTCACTGTTTCCATCTTCCATTCGCCGCATCATTGTGGGACCTTCCGGGTGTGAAAAGACCAATTTTTGCTGACACTCATCACAGCGCCCAATGGTCTGTGTTTTCAAAATATGTATATTTTTGCAAAATCTCTCTACCAGCACCTCTACATGTTTCTGGATCAAGTCATGTCTGGATTACAAACTGAGAATATGGGTTATTTCACATTTTCCATGCAATAAAATGTTATTGCTCCGGTTCAGGTACAGCCTGATTCACTCACGATTTTCGACGATGCATCCACTGAACGACAAGGCATCATTCAAAGCTATTTTAGCAAGGGGCGTCACAAACATATCGATTGCTTCTATCACGGACAAACGTATCTAAAATGTACAAACAGTTGATTCGTGACAATGCCAATGTCATTGTTTTATTTCGCCAGGACGAGAGGAATAGTCGTCACATTTATAATGAACATGTGAATCCGGATATGACCTTTCAAATGTTTACTGAATTGTGTGCCAAGTGCTGGAACACTCAACGTCATGCCTGTTTGGTCATTGACAAACAAAGTGAACTCAACCAAGGAAGTTATCGCTTAGGGTTTGATAATTTTATTACTATATAAGGCACTGTCTCATTCCCTCTCAAGTCATTTGTCAAGACACCATGGCGTTAGCAGAGAGTCAATTGAAAAAGCATATTATTAGAGCAAAAAATCCTATTCGCCAAGAGTTTCGTCAATTGAAACGATCACGTGCGGATCATGCATTGTTTATTCAACAACATTTAGCACCTCCGCTAAAAGCCATGTTGAAACCCCCTTTCAAGCCATCTGAAACGCTACCCACCGTTTCACAAGCCTCGCAGACGCTACACGAGGACCCTGTAGAAGAGGAAGATGAACAGGAAGATTTGACTAGTTTTAGCGAGGTTGAGGATGAAGATAATAATGATCAAGTGCTTACGCCTCAAAAAAGTCCTCACCACTTGCAGAGTGTTTAAGAAAAAAGAAATCCTTGACCATAGCCGAAACACCATCCACTTCCAAGCAAACACCATTGTCACGACTCTTGGCCACGGCTCAACATAAAGCTCAACTCAAAAACATTTTAATCAATCATTATGGAGCAACACTGCAACCGTATCGCATCGATCTATCTATTGGACACACAGATACCACGTATGGTGTGCGCTATGAGGATGATAGTTTTAAAATTGGGGATTCATCCATTAAATTTGCTCGTACTACAGCTGTCATTGAAAACATCAACTACTAATTAACACATGGACTGTTAAAGCTGCTATTCTCTCGTACACCCTCTTCCCATGATTATACACCAGAGGACCTTGGTAAATATAAATTGATTTTATTGGGCACCCATACCCCACAAAAGACAGTATGATTCAGCTCAACAAGTGAATGCCAATATATCTCAGAAATATAAAACCATAATTGCAAAACTGTTTCCCACCAGTCAAAGTGCTCGTCGTAAAGTGCCCGCTTCGGGAGTGACATTTAAACCATTAAAACTCCTTGTGGATGTTACCTACTGGCATAATCCCAATAAGCTCGTCCAGCGGCTACAGCTGTTGCATGCTTCACGTCAAGCCGGCCATACCGGTCACGATTGGGAAATTCAAGAAATTGAACACGAAATTCGAAATGCCAAAATTATTGTTAACGCCCTCACCCATTAATGTAGGCATTGCTCATGAGTTGCATCGCCCAGCTAGGCGTCGCTATCAGCGACTCAAGGTAATTTCACGAGGTGTGGATGAACTTTGGCAAGCAGACCTGGTATAGATGATATCCTATACTAGTGTTAAGGATGGTGCACGCTATATGTTGACAGTCATTGATGTCTATTCCAAAATGGCCTTTGTTCAACCTGTTCGTCGCAAGACCGGTCCACTAGTAACCAAGGCCTTTCAACATATTATTCAACAATCCACACGTCAACCCCAGTTGTTACAAACCGACCAAGGGAAAGAATTTTTCAACAAGGATTTCTCCAGTTTTCTCAAATCTTTGGATATTCACCATTACACCGCGTACAGCAATCTCGAAGCCAGTGTGGTCGAGCCGTTTAACCGAACATTAAAAACTCATATGTGGAAAGCGTTTACCGCTCAGGGCTCTTATCGCTGGTTGGACATGTTACCTGAGCTAGTGTCACGTTACAATGACACCAAACACAGAACGATTGGGACCAAGCCACGCCTCGTCACCAAAAATATTCTGTGATTGGATAACCCCAGAAAAACAGTGGACCCTAAACGTCACCGACTGAAAATTGGGGGTTTTGTTCGTGTGAGCAAATTTATGTCGGCCTTCGATAAGGGCTACACGCCTCAGTGGGGGACCGAACTATTTCGAATTCGTCAAGTCAATCTGGACAGTCAAGTCACCTATTTACTCGAGGACTTCAACCATCAAACCATAAAATGGAGGTTTTATTTTCCAGAATTTCAAAAAACATTACCTAGTGAAAAAAGTGTTAAAACAAAAGGGAAACAAAATCTACGTTAAAAGGTTGGGATTTAACTCTTCCTTTAATTCGTGGATAAATAAATTAAATGTTGTGTGAACCTGTGTGCCATGTATTTATTCATTCATGTGGTACTATAACCATGTGTACAGCATTCAGCGCTCACCGCATTATGCATGTCCACACATGTATCTCTTTCTCTCTCCACAGTTGTGTCCCACGCCCTCACTCCCAGCCCCTCCCCTCCACTCCATGTTCACACACAACTCGTTCAGCTATTGGCTGTCATGGGTTCTCCCCTCCTCCCCGCCCCTCCCTTACCATTCACCGCTCTTGCTAGGGCGGTCACGTGATTTCATGTTCAATCTCTCTGGCTTCCTCCCTCCCTCCCCCTCTATGCGGTGACCCTGCCCGCTACTGTCAGCTCGGCTCGCTCTCTTATCGCTGTTACATAGTTGCCACTTCCTTTAAACTCTTATCGCCAGCCAGCGGTATTCTCAGCTCGACTGCCATTCCTGGAGCGCGGTTAACATTTGCATCTCTGCTAGCCGGCTCTCAACCAGCCAGCCAGCCTCAAGCAGATTTCTGTTTGCTGTTCCGGCTGCTGTTGTTGACTATACAAGCCCCGCTTTCATTCGCCTCATACAATTATGAATTTGTCATGTTACTGATCACCCGTTTACTAACATGTTAAAGACCCTCTTTAGGGATTCTGGAATATTGGCCTTCATTCATCCGTCATAGGAAATATCTGAAAAACGAGCCCTCGCCCCGTCGTTCTGCCATAGATCGCCCCGTCGAAATAGCCATTGTTATATTGACCACCGTGGCCGGTGACAGCCTCGTTCAAACACACGTCCAGCGGTACCGTCTTTTTGTTGACCACCACTTTTCATTTTACAAATTTTAAATTATTATTTAAAATAATATTATTTTCAGCCTTAAGCCCTATGTGAATTTTTTGAAAAAATAACTATCGCATTGGAAACAGGGCGTTAACCCGAGTCCCTGGACACCTCGTACACACCTCTGACATCATTGGTTCGCGAGATATAACAACAAGTTTAAAGTCACGGTTTTATCCCAAAATAGGTTTTCGCTCCTACTCGGCACATGTATCATCGTCAAGAGGGCAACGCGACAAAAATAATAACACGTCAACTTTTGCTCTAGTCTTAGGCGCTCCCGAGATATTACCAAAAATGTTAAAAAGACATGTTTTACCATAAAATTGCGTTTACAAATTCCACCTATTAAAAAAAATAACCTGACCATCAGATAAAGCGGGAAAAATACCATTCAAACGATACCACGCGAGCCCCTGTGCGACAATTCCATCACTCTTTTGCAGCATAGCCATACGTATTCAAGCATGCACACGACTGTATGTAGAACTCACAACCTCCCCCTAATAACAGAGACTTGAAATTTATTTTTGGGATAGAAGGGCTAAAGACCTTTCATTTATGTCAAAGAAACGTTTTTGTAAAATTCTTCGTTTCCAAAATAGTGACCATTTTTGAAAATTAATTTTCTATTGTCCTACTGACTTGAAACTGGCTTTCTGCCTACAGGGCATAGGGATCTTTCATTTACGTCAAACATACTTTTTCTAAAATTCACCGTTTCCAAAATAACGCCAATTTCAAAAACAAACATTTTCAAAATATATTTTTTTCAAACAAGATGTTCAGTAAAGAACATATAGTCTACTTTCTCCTAAATGCATGGGTGTTGTTATAACACTCTGTCCTTTTCAAAGAGTATAATTGGATATTTGTTGTAGTAGCTTGTTGAAATACAACGTGTTATACGGATATTAAACATGTATATGAGGTGCCCTTTGATAGTGCTACCTCTGTACAAAATTTCATTCAATTCGGTTTCAGCGTGTTTGAATTGATATGGTGAATCGATTTGCACACATACATGGCCACTATCTGCAAACTATTGGGCTGATGCCCTTGTAGTTCAGATAAAAGATGCTTCCCACAAAAAGTAGGTTGTTGCATAATATGGTACAGATCAAATAATTAGGTTGGTCGTAATTTGATTTAAGCTTTTAACATTTGGGTGGCCGCCATTCCGTTTCCGTCAAGATGGCGGAGATATAAAACGTTGCCCTGAGGTGCCCTTTGCTAGTGCTACCTCTGTACCAAATTTCGTTCAATTCGGTTTTACGGTGTTTGAATTGATATGGGGAATCGATTTGCACACATACATGGCCGCTATATGCTACCTATTGGAATGATGACCTTGTAGCTTTGTCAATGAACGCTTCTCACATAAAGGTATGTTGTTGCAAAATTTGGTAGAGATCAGATGATAAGGTTGGTCGTAATTTGATTTGAGATTTTAATATTTTGGTGGCCGCCATTACGTTTCCGTCAAGATGGTGACGATATAAAACAAGACACTGAGTTGCCTTTTGCAAGTGCTACCTCTGTACCAAATTTCGTTCAATTCTGTTTCACCGTCTTTGAATTGATAGGGGGAATCGATTTGCACACATACATGGCCGCCATCCGCAAATTATTGGGCTGATGACCTTGTAGTTCAGATAAAATATTCTTAGTGCATAATGGTATAAAGTTGAAAAATTTGGTAGTGATCAGATGAATAGGTTGGTCGTAATTTAAGCTTTTAACATTTGGGTGGCCGTCATTACGTTTTCGTCAAGATGGCGGCAATATAAGACATGACACTGAGGTGCCCTTTGCTATTGCTACCTCTGTACCCAATTTCGTTCAATTCGGTTTCACCGTGTTTGAATAGATAGGGGCAATCGATTTGCACACATACATGGCCACCATCCGCAAATTATTGCGTTGATGACCTTGTAGTTTGGTCAAACGTTTCTTCGTACATAAAGGTATAATGTTGCTAAAATTGGTAGATATCGGATGAATAGGTTAGTCGTAATTTGATTTGAGCTTTGAACATTTGTGTGGCCACCATTACGTTTCTGTCAAGATAGCGGCGATATAAAACATGACACTGAGGTGCCCTTTGCTATTGCTACTTCTGTACCACATTTCGTTCAATTTGGTCTCACCGTGTTCGAATTGATAGGGGGGACAGACATTCAGAGTACACACACTCACACACAGAGACACACACACACAGAAAGACACACAATTTTTCGCCCTGTGTTGATCTCATAAGTCTACTTTCTTTTTTTTTGCAAAAATCGGAAGTAGATTAATACCAACACGCATTCTTTGCAAAGAGGACGTCACCCCAACGCCAACAACACCTCATTCGTTAAAATGCGATCATGAGTTCGGGTGATATCGGCAAAGTTCGTAAGAAAATTAGGCAGTGAGACTGAACTGTCCCCATCCCACTACTACCACTAGTTTCTGTCCTAGAGACTTGACATTCACTTTGGGGGTGGAGGAGGTAGGGACCTTCCATTTACGTCGAACAAACTTTTTTTTTGTAAACTTCCTAGTTTCTAAAATATCAGAATTTCAGAATTAGACTGTTTTCAAAAAACACAAAAAAATCAAGTTTTATTAATAAAAATAAAGGTCATAGAGACCATTCGTTTGCACCATTGCACAACGTCCTATCTTGTTTGGTTTTCAAACAATCGCCTACATTCAAGAAGAAAAATTTTGGAAAAATGAAAAACAAAATATACGTAATGAGTGGTCCATAGAAAAGCTCCCGTCAGGTCGAGTCCAACTATACCTCATTCATCAAAATCCGACCATGGTTCGCCAGATATCGGCTTAGAGGCTGATACGAGGAGGGTTCAAAAAGTTATGCTTAAGAACCAGGACTACTAACCAACTGGGGAGAAATTACAGAGGAAGACCACGACAAGAATACATGACGGACATAATAGAAGACATGAGGTGTACTTCATACTACCAACTAAGAAGGAAAGCAGAGAAGCGAGAAGAATGGAGAGCTGCTGCCAACCAGCTTAACAGCTGATAACTAGAGACTTATGTTAATTGCCTCTATCAACATACAAAATTTCAGTTTGATTGCTGTAATAGATTCGTAGTTATTATGTTCGGTTTGTTGGATTTTTAATTAAGCTAGAGAGTTATGTACTATTTGATGAGGATTTTTGCATTGGCTAATTATTCAAACATTCACTTTGATCGCATAATTAATACACAAGAAATAAAACCTTAACTTAAAAATTACGCACAGCTGCCATTTTGATGTTTTGAAAACAATTGAACTAAATTAGATGCAAATGCATTACAATGTGTATAAACATTTACTGTGCCATATTTCACTGCGCTCAGATAGTTAAATCGCGAGAAAAGTCTATTAAAATGATTCACTTGCGCATGGTCGCCATGTTCGTTTTGTAGTTCACATGTTTTTAGAGTCTCCTAGGTAAACTTCTAGTAGTGCCCTGTATCACCGAACAAAATTTCAGAGTGATATCGGTAATAGGTTCGGAGATATGAAATACCTGTGAAATAATTCGCATAGACGCCATGATGGAATAGTGAGCTGTAATAAAATTTGAAGGGGACGGTCAGGGTCGGGCAAAACAGTACTATGAACTTACCGAGTTTCATTGTAATCGCTCCAGTCGTTTATAACTTATTAGGAGGGGGGGGGGGGACACACGGACGCACGCACATATACACTCGGACAAATGGAGATCTCATAAGCTTCTTTTTTCATAAATAGGCTAAATATCGGAAAAGCCTAAAAATTCCTATAAACATGGGAAATGAGAGGTAAACGATGAAGATGAGCACAAAGAATGAAAGAAAGAAAGAAAGAAACAAACAAACAAACAAAGAAACAACGTTTGAACAAGTAGTTCCGTGAAGAACTAAAGCCTATTATCATATATCCTACTTACGTTAATTGCCACTATCAACATACAAAATTTCAGTGTGATTGCTGTAATACATTCGTGGATATTGAGAACTGACTAAATATTTTGGATGGTCGCCATGTTGGATTTTTATATATGTAGGTCTTAGAGTTATGTATTGTTACAGGAAGATTATTGTGTACGTGTAGTATTCAAACTTCAATCGCATGATTACGGCACAAGAAGTAAAAACGAGATTTTAATATATCGCACAGCTGCCATCTTGTGGTAATGGAAACAATTGAAATAAATTAGATGCCAATGGATTAACATTTGTATAAGGATTTACTCTACCAAGTTTCAGTGCACTCGGAAGGTTAAATTGCGAGAAACGTCCATGTGAATATTTATACTTCGCGTCGCCGCCATGTTGGATTTGTGATCATCAGGTTATTGAAAATCCTATAGGTGAACTTATGTCCATAGCCCCTATGAACATAAAAGCCCCTATGAACGTAAACAAATCAGTTTGATTGCTGTAATAGATTCGTAGATATTTAGAACCGTCTAAATATTTTGGATGGCCGCCATGTTGGATTGTTATATGTATAGGCCATAGAGTCATGTACCATTAAAGGAAAATGATTGCGTAGGTTCATTATTCAAACTTTCACTACGATCGCATGATTACGATACAAGAAATAAAAACTTAATTTTATAATTCGCACAGCCGCCAGCTTGAGGTTATGTGAACAATTGAACTAAATTGGATACCAGTGCATTCCAATGTGTATAAACATTTGCTGTACCAAGATTCATTGCGTTTGGATCATTAAATCACGAGAAAAGTCTATTTAAAACTTTCAAACACGCTTGGGCGCCATGTTCGTTTTGTAGTTAACCGGTTTTTGAAAGTCTCATGGATGAACTTACAGTAGTTCCCTTTATCTCCGTACAAAATTTCAGGATGATACCGGTAATAGATTCAGACATATAGGATGCCGGTAAAATATTTCGCACAGAGGTTATGTAAACAATTAAGCGAAGTTAGATGTCGGTACATTACAATGTGTATAATCATAAAGTGTACCAAGTTTAATTGCGTTTAGTTGGTTAAATCGCGAGAAACGTCTATTTAAAAGTCGCAACTTCGCTCGGCCGCTATGCTAGTTTTGAAGTTACCAGGTTTTGAAAAATCACATAGGTGAACTTCTAGTACAGTGGTCGCCAAACTTTTGAGCCAGCGAGCCACCATAGCATTCATAAATCTTCTATGAGCTACCAAGGAATACTGGGCAAAAAGAAAGTACGGAACATTGAATTAAAATTAGAATATTCTGTTTATTGTCTAAAAACATACATTTCTAGTATTAATCAAATAAAATGAAGATGGGGAACTATTACAAAAAGTTTCTAAACTTACAATTTAATGAGAGGAATGGGACTGTTTTTGGCCATGAAGTATATTCTTGTAGTTTGGAGAGTAAGTTGTAGCCGCCATTCTGATGCAGTTATCCAAGTGTTCATTGGTCAGTTTGTTTCCATATTTAATTTTAATGAATTTCATAGTGGAAAACGATGATTCATGTAAGTATGTAGAGCTGAACATCGCTTTTAATCTCAATCCAAGTTGAACAAAAATTGGATATTTTTGTTTGGGAACTAGAGGCCAAATATTTCCAGTGGTAGAAAAGGTTTTAAGAGACAGATCATTTTGAAAATCAACAACTTCCATTTCCACTACAGCCTGATCTCCTCCGAAATGTTCTATAATATAAGTTGAGAAATCTTCTGCATTGATCTCAACAAAAGGGGAGTTTACGAACTGTGCCACAATCAATATGTTTTTAAAATCTTGGAATGGTTGATCAAATTGTTCTCTGAGGTATGAAAGAATATCCACATATGCTTGGTTTTTCCTGGTGTGTTGTGGAGGGTTTTGTTTGTCAACGATCTGCTTCAGCCTGGGAAAGTGCTTGAATTCAAACTGGAACAATTATTTTCCCACAGCTCGAGCATTTTTGAAAATGACGTCACATCTGAAATTATTCCACCAAAATCTGTGCCTTGAAGCTGCAAGTTAAAACCACTCAACTTTTCAGTTATATCAGTGAGAAAGGCAAAATCTTGTAGCCATGTGGGATCTTCGAGTTCAATGAAAGTCTCACCCCGTGCTTTGAAGAATTTTACTATTGCAGGAAGCAACTCTTTGAAACGTTGCAAAACTCTGCCTCTGCTAAGCCAACGAACCACTGTGTGAAGCAACAGATCACCATACTAGCATTCTAACTTTTCTCTTAGTTTTCTGAACAGTCGTCCTAGGGTGGGCTCTTATTTTATTTACTACTTTGACAACTGTTTTCATGACATTGTTCATACTTAAGAACTTTCCACATAATGCTTGCCGGTGTATTATGCAATGCTAAGACACAAACTTTGGTATATCGCTGTCTTTTCGACACAAGGCAATAAATCCATTTTCCACGCCTATTATTGCAGGATCTCCAACCGTAGCTAGGCCCGCCAACTTCTTCACAGGAATATTTTCAAGACTCAATAAGCTTTTTTAATTGCCAAAAATATATCCTTTCGGGTAGTGTGCCCAGTAAGCGGCACAACCTTTACCAGCTCATCCTTTGTTTCAAAATTTTCAAAGAGCATTCTTACAAAAACGACCAACTGAACTGTATCAACTATATCAGTTGATTCGTCAAGTTGTAAGGAAAAATAACTACAACGATCAAAGTCAGTTTTCAGTTTGAAACTACATCAGAGCTCATAGCTTCAAGTCTTCGCATCACTGTATTAGCAGAAAGCTGAACAGAAGTAATAGCAGACATAATCTCGGGTTTGTTTTTGAAGTTGTCAAATAATGTATCTGGAGCTTCCAAAAATGCAGCATTAATTAACTCATCATCTTCGAACGGTTTCTTATGTTGGACAATAACCTTGGAAACCCGGAATGACGCTTCTGTGGCTGCCTTGTTCTTGTCCAGTGTCTTAAAGAAAGTAGATAGTTGCGCATTTAGTTGAGATTTCAGCAGCATAACATTTTCTCTTCTCAGCGTTGAATTCGACGAATAGTCTTATTCAATTCCACTGTGAACGGTCTTGAAATGACGCTCAACATTTCCTTTCTTCCCGACTGAGACACTCCCATTGCAAAGTAAACACACGCATTTATCTTTCACTTGCGTAAAATGGTAATCGGTCTCCCATTCTGCATGAAACTTATATAATTTCGGCTTTTTGCTTGAACTAGCCTCCCCCAGGGGCTCACATCTAGTGGGCGTGGGTTGGCGACCACGGGACCCCAGCTGAGTCCGGCATTGCTTCCACTTACTTGTGCCGGGCTCCTCTCCGTCTTCTTTCCTGTCGACCTCCCTTGGTCAACTCTTGTTCTCTTCCGACCCCGACGGTATTAGGTTATCCAAGGCCTAGGGAGTCTTTCACTTTCCCGCCTTAATTGGCCCTTGTCTCATCTTTCCTGATACCCTCCTTCTGTGAGGGGTCAGCCTTCTTTTTCTTTTCCTTTTACCTCCTGCCTTGTGCTCAAGGCCCTTAAGGAGGCAGGGTGTATGTAGCCCCACCACTTCTGGTGCACCCTAGATAATGCTACACCCTCAGGGGCTCACGGCTGGTGAGTTCGGGAGTTGGCGACCCCGAGGGATTCCTGAGCTGGGTACGTTTTCCCCTTTTGTCCCTTACCTTTGGGGCGGACCCTCTCCTCTTTCACTGTCCTATCTGCCTTTCATGGCTCTCCTTCCTTCCAAGTCCCTCAATCCGCCTTCTTCGAGGATTGAGGGCCTTTCTTTTCCTCCTGTCCTTTATTTGCCTTATTCTCCTTTAGATTTCCATTTCTTCTTCTAGTATGTAGGTTAGTAGTTAGTTTTAGTTTTAAGTTCGCTTTTCATTTTCATCTTCACGATCACCCAAACTATCAGGGGCCGATAACCTAGATGTTAGGCCCCTTAAAACAACAATTATCATCATCATCATCATTGAACTAGCCTTTCTAACAACACACAAGGAAAGAGTCTAAACAACGTTTACGCATGAACTGGACACACACAACACACACGTCGATCACACACCAGACACTGACTGACAGACCCGCGGGACGCGTAGTGGGAGTGATGGGGATGAGTAGTGCAGATTAGCCAACTCAAGCGCAGCGTCTGAAATTT
Organism: Meconema thalassinum; assembly: GCA_946902985.2. Taxonomy (NCBI): domain Eukaryota; kingdom Metazoa; phylum Arthropoda; class Insecta; order Orthoptera; family Tettigoniidae; genus Meconema; species Meconema thalassinum. The sequence goes on from OX336397.1 coordinate 123,866,337, forward strand.
CCCCGCGAGCTACCAAAAATATCCCTGCTACGGTTTGGAGACCTCTGTTCTAGTAGTTCCATTTATCACCGTACAGAATTTAAGGGTGTTATCGGTAGTAGTTTTGGAGATATTGAATCGTGGTGAAATATTTCGCATAGCCGCCATGTTGGGTTGGTGAGACGTAACAAAATGTAAAGGGTACGTTCGGAGTCTTCCCGAATAGTGCTATGAACTTACGGAGTTTCATTGAAATCTCTATAGCCGTTTAGATTTTATTAGGTGTGTGTGTGTGGGGGGGGGGGGGCACACACATACGCACACACAGACACACGGACAAAAGGTGATCTCATAAGCCTATTTTTTCATAAATGAAAATAGGCTAAATGTGGATACAAATAGTTACGACTTGAGTTTTAAACTTTGCTTCTAATAGAAAGATGTGTGTGTTTTTTGGAAATGTATATAACTGTTGTGCACGATATGAGCACGGTTATAATAATAAAATACTTATCGTTCTGACTCCTTAAGCTGTATGTTCACTCTTAAATCCACGACCAAAAAGCTCACAACGTTAGTAATACACGTATAACATACTGTAATTGATATCTCAATTATCATCATCATCTTTCTTCGGCTTTTCCCATTTAATTGGGGTCGCCGGCTCATTTTGGTTTTTGGCCGGGGATTTAAGGCCGGATGCCCTTCCTGACGCCACGTGATTTTTCAGGTGAAAATTTCACCCCGCTGTCACCGGGATTCGAACCCCGGCCGTCCGGGTGAAAGACGAGCAGCTAAGCCACTGCGCCATCACGCTCCCCTGATATCTCTATTATACATAGTTAATATATATTCAATTTAACAACATCCAATGAACCAAGTCTTCGCATCCCCCTGTTTAGTAGATAATAACTATTGATGTTCCTTTGCTTAAATAAAATTGCCCATTTTCGAGATTCATACATTGTGATATGCTCAAATAGCCAACAAAGCATACCAAGGATCATGGAATAGATCCGTCACTCTTAGTTATAAACGTCACCAAAGATAGAGTCGCCTCAGGCTATGTGTCGTTCTGGGACTTCTGCCAACACAAAGCGAGAAATGCCGTCTCTATATTTACTATATCGCACGTAAACCAACGATATTGCTTGCAAAATTGGAAAATATTGGTATATGTATGCGTAATATGTAATATAAATGCGTCTACAATTTAATACTTTGCATATACTTGGGGGTTTTAAAAAGAAACATGTCAGCTAATTACTTCTATGTTGTAACACATTTGCTAAAATTAGTTCTCTCACGTCTTTATCACCTTAATTTAGACTTATATGAATTAAATATTAATTTATTACTGTATACTAATGCTGGTAAGTTAATATATCATCAACTACATGCCCACTGCTTTCCTTTATGATACTTCCATAACCTCACTTATGGACCATGATTGCCTACCCCCCTCCCTCTCTCACTCTCGATGCTACACAGGGCTAACCAACAATTTCATTGAAGTAGAATCGAGTGGACAAATGTGAACAGGACATTTAATTTCAAACTTAGCGATTGCTGCACCCAAAAATCAACAAGAAGAAAGAAAAGGAAATTGCAAACTTTATCTTTATTCAAACATACGGGATTGTATGTCTCAGAATGCTTGAACATGGTCAAAAAGGGACAACTCACCAATTTGGAACTGAAAGAACGAAAAATCTCTCCAGTCATTGACAACATAAACATTGTGTCCTAGATTGGGAGAGAAGTGAAGTGAGTAAAGGACAGCAACGCAATGTGCCAATATGAAGGAATACTGGGCTAAGAAGAAAGCCACCCGAGTTAGAAACCACGTGGTCCAAGGGGTCTCAACGAACCAAGAAGAAGGGAGGAAGGATGAATCAATTATGGAATAAGTGATGATGCTGATTTGTCACATCTACTAACAGTAGTAAACACGCCAGAGCACGTATTATTTACACTCCAAGTAATATATAGCAATAGAGGGTCACAGTACCGCAGACAGTTCTTGTGACGTATGCAATGTGTTGAGTGAAAGAAGATCAGAAGATGGAACCACAATCAACACGAGGCCGCATTCACCACTTCGAAGCACAATCCAAAGAATGCAAACAACTCCCACCGATCGGTTTAGGGCAACCGTTGATGAGTGCCAACTACGAAACCTTAGAACTAGAATTAATTCTTCATTCGTTGGCAGAACTGCCTCAACGCAGCTTTACAGCAATCAATCAGCGCTCCCTATGAAGTGTCGTCCCCCTGACGCATACAATGCTATCGAAATCAAACAAGAAAAAGAGTAGATACCAGGTTTCTATCTTTCGTTAACGTAATTTTGCTATTATTGATTATGCCTTATTTTGCTCAAGTCCTCACACCCATGTAATTTTGATTCCGGTGAGAAACAAATCCTAGTTACACCACTGAGTACATTCGAAGAGAACAGTAAAGCACACCAAACCGTTCCAACTCAAACACCCTGGGATTCACGATTTGCATTATGTATATTCTACATTATTTTACATCACAGAGCAATTATTGATTAACTGCATTATAGAAACACCTAAAATTACTGTCGAGTCGTAGAACCGGGTGTCTAAAGCATTCGGTAAAACTCATCCCAAAACGTTTCATATCGAATAATACCGGTTCCATCTTGCACTTCCTTTACCTTTAAAATATATCAAACGAAATGTGCAGGTTTGGTTAGTAATGAGACCTCATCTCCTGTTCTAGAATCCAACAGCCACCACTGCCTTATGCACTCTCAATTTATGTGACTTTTATTTCGCCTTGATTGGTGATAATTTTCCTACAGGAGAAAATAAAGATTGCTCAATTAGCGGGATTCAACTTAATGATGCACAGAGCTTTAAACATACCCGTTTCAAAATACAACTATAATAAGGAAACAACAATCATAAAGCAAATAGCAAAGGAAAACAATTTCCCGCCAAGCAAAATAGACCAAATTATAGGCAAGCAAAAAATAAAGATAAAACGATACCCAAACCGGACAGTAATGAGAAAAAAAATGCGCACTTCCACTATGTGAATACGAACACATATAAAATCACTAATCTTTTCAAAAAGCAAGGCATAAAAATAGCATTCACAACGAACAATACGACCGGGAGGCACCTGCAAAATAGTCATCTAAATAAACAAGACCCGTATTCAAAGTCTGGGGTATATTCTATTACATGCCAAGACACGGGATGTCAAGCTAATTACATAGGACAGAGTGGAAGACGAGTAGATACACGTTATAATGAACATAGGAATGCGATAAGATACGGAACACATTCAGCCGTATGCGAACATATGTTGACACGGGGCACAGCTTTACTAGAATCGAGACTGACCTAAAAATAATTCATCACGAATCGAAAGAGCGATCGACATAAAGGAAGCAATCGAGATTCACCAAGCCAAACGAAACAATCCCAACCATCTAAATGAACACACTTTTATGGAGAGTTCACCCCTTTTCACTCTACTAAAAACACATCCTGTCAGAAACAAGACACAACTTAGCGATACAGCCAAGCTAGATAAAAAGGGGGGGGGGGAATTAGCGGTGGTTATAGGTAAATGTTATCTGGATCAGGTGTACTATGTACTTTTTTCTGCAATAAACTAGGCCGGCATGCGCGGCAGTACTAAAGGTGCCGGGACGTCTTCAATAGACTGTGTACCGCTTAGTTGAATGGCCTTTTAGTCCACGCGTGGCGAAGATAGTTCCACGGTCTTAAGTAGTTGTAGATCTTCCTGTATTCAATAACAAACATTCTTATCTAGACTTGGCAACGTCACACAAATAAACATTCCACTGACCTCAGAAAAGCACATAGGAACAAAGGAGGGAGAAAGGAAAAACCAGTTTCGTCCAGTTAACACCCGGGTTAGTCGACCAAAACTGGTGCCAAAGTGAACACGAAACTGCTCGAAGTTTCAGTAAGGAAGATTAACCGGATAAGTATCAGCCTGTATTATTACAGTATAACCATAGTTGATTTTGTGTAACCAAATTATCACCCCAAACAGACAAACTCCAGATTTGTATCACCATTCTAGCATTTCACCTAAAATTAGATATACTACATTTAGCATACATGAAAGTTGCATTACCAATACTGCAACTAAATAATTGTACATATTGTAAATATTTTTCACCTGTATTCTCAAACATAGATGTTATAGCCTAAGTTCAATGGATCTAATGATGATCGCTTGACGATCGAAACTGGTCATCCTACTGTATTTATTAAATTCATATAATTTATTTCAGGATTAGGGCACAACCCAGCTCTTTTTGGGTACATTCGTGATGACCGACTGAAAAGCACCAAACGTTTGTTTACTTAGGCAACACTGAAAAATGGCTTCAAACCTCACAACCTTCTCGTATGCTAACCATGTAGAACATTTGAGGTACAGAACTATCTATGTCTATGTTAATCCCATTTTCCAATGGGGTCGGGGATGAGATGCGATGAAATTCCCCCTGGCTGTTAGTTTCTACGGTCGGATGCCCTTCCTGACGTCAACCTCACAAGAGGAATTAATGAGAGATGGAATGAATGAACATGAATGAAAGTTCAATTTCAAAAGGTACATTGGCTACCAGACGCCACTGTCACTAACACCTAGCGGCGAACGTTGGAACTTGATAGAGGTTTCCTAACCAGTAAAATATAATCTACTAATTTTGCTACACACCGCCAATTGCAGTGGTAAAAATCTATGATAGCCTATGAGCCCGCCGAATTTACTTTCCCTCAAAAGAATGGCATACGAAAGGATTTTAACGCTCTTCAAAATCCGACGACTTCGGCCGGGTTTGAACACGCGACCAGCGGCACATCAATTCAGGATGCTACCGACTACGCCAGCGAAGCCGCTATTTGAGGAATATAACAAAACTGACAAATTAAGTGAATTCTATATATTTTTCTTTGGTTGGTGAAATCTACCTCCACCTTCAGGTGCGGCGTGGTGAGTGGGATTCTCTTTGTTTTTTGGGGATCCTCTCTGTGCAAGAAATGACAGAGTTGATGACACTGCTTTGTCGGAAATAGCCGTTCTACCTCAGGATATTTCCTCTTTCGACTGAATTTTCACTCTGCGTATGGTGAACGCTCTGTCAAGACCAATTATGTAGCCTACTCTTTCGAACTTACAAATGTTTCTCGGTTCACTAGCCGCACTGTTTTCGCTCAGTTTTTTGCTCTGCCGGCAGTTTTCCCTGCACAAGTAGCGAAAGCTCTGTCTGAACCCCTGTAGTTGTCGCCTACTTTCCCGAACTTTTAAAAACTGACTCGTAAGCTCGGGTTTGCACGCGGTTTGTCTGAACGGCCGAGTCAATTTCCAAACTGCTCGCAAACTCAGGCCGCTGAAGAACGAGAGAGCTGTCCGCCCGAGAGCGGACAGTGTACTTAGATTGGTAAGGACAATCACTGTCTTGTGTGATATTCAACCTTGTCTTCGAGAGACTGATACGACACATCACTACCAGTGACAGAAGCACGACAAGAAGATATATCCAACAATACATATCGACGAGAGACATTTATACTTAAGACAGGTGAAAAGTGACACGAAAGGCTGAAGCCTTGAGTGCAGACCTTGGAAATAATTTGGATATAATGGTTCTAGACATAACGCTCTTGTTTGCGTTGATGTCCTTGAGCAGCTATAATTTGTATGATAAGCGTTGAGAGTTCTGTTGCACAAAATATTATGTAAAGTTCCTCAAGAAACCCTTTCCGACCATGAAAATCTCGGCTTGCATAAGACCGTGGAGAAGGTTACGCCATTAACCATGTATTTGACAATATAAGAGCTTCACGAATACCCTGTTTTGCCAATGTGTACTTCTCGACAAGTTCTTTCTACCCATTGTGCAATTCTATAAAAGTCCTGCTTACAGAATGTATACACCACTACTCAATCTCTCTCTCTAATATGTACTTCTCTACCATATGTATCTCTCTACCTGAACAAGGTACCCAATAACCACCACTTGGAAAATCGAACGTGCTTACGAAACCCTAAGAAAATATTACAAGTTCTCAACGGCTATGAAATGTGAACCTACAAAAAACAATTGTCATTATGTGGTATAATGATGATACCACGTAAATGTCCAAAATCCTCCTATGGTTTATGATTAGTTGTATTAGATCTTTAATTGGATTTTCCTTTAATTAATTTCGAGTAAAGAGAAAGCTGTTGACGCTTTTTGTTTTTGGTTAGAGAAGAAATATATGGTCTGAGGACACAATGGGGAAGTGTGAAGTAATGGATGTTCCTTACAAAACACATTCAGATTCTTATCTCTGCGTCATGTGTGTATCTTCCAGGCAAATTTCCATCAACAGACTGACAGAGTTTTCTTAAATATATCCAGACAGTGAGAATACTGAACGAGTGAATAATTTGTGTGATTGTAAATTCAAAGTTAATACCAATATCTACTTCAATGACGAGGCACAATAAGAGACATATCTGACGTTGCAAACAAATCTTACTCAAATCCGAAACTTTAAGCTATGCACACGTAAAGCGAAAGATCACGTTATTTTGTATGATGGATACTTACTCATTTAAGTGACTTCTAGTTCCACCACTATCTCGTTCCTGGATTTCTTCTTCCTCATCCTAGGGTTATGATGGAGTAATTTATTCCAGTGCTTATACCATTACAAATACAGTATAACAAACCATTTAATTGTACAGCACTGGTCAGCTAAAGTGAATATACATTACTGAACGACTTTCGTACTGTCCATCACATCCTACTGCTAGAGATGAACATTATACATATAAGTGGTTATAACCTCCAATTCTGAAACTGCTTCCTTTAGAGACCAAATAACTCTTGAAGATAAAGAAAATGCTGAGATCAATGCCTATATACAGTGAGATTGTTTTGCTGGAAAGGACCGGCGGCCAGCTACCGGGCGTGCGCGCCTTCCGCCAGCCAACCGAGCTCGGTCCGCGGGGTTGCGCGAGTCGGAGGAGAGCTAACCAGGGTCATTAAAGTCCATTAAGTCACTAAACTTTCATCAAAGAGGGAGTGTAGTATCAGCGGACAGATAAGAATGTAGCTTAAACTACAGCTGCAAGATTTAATTAAGGAAGCACAGCTGATCTTTTATTTCTTGGGAATCAGAATGACTTCACGTCACCAGATACATCGTTACATGATGTCGCTACTCCTGCAACCCCCCTGCGTGTTTACTGTAATCAATCAAAGCACGGACCTAGGCCCATTTGTTGTTCAATTGTGGGTTAATTTAACATTCCAAGTGAACAGATCAATTACCCGTACTCTAGTGAAGCTGGAGAACAATATACGGCAGCAGATATCCCTCACAACAGAAGGGAATTACAACGTGTAAACGCTAATTTATTTACACGGTACAACGCCTGTCTGTCAGTTGAAGGAGATCATTTTCAGCATCTTCTGTGAACAGGTAGGTTCCTTAGTAATGATTTTCTGGTGAATTTACCGTTAATTAATTTACTTTGTTAAGGTTTTCACCTGCGCACAATCCGCGGTGCGAGCTCCGTTGGCTGGCGGAAGGCGCGCGCACCCGGCAGCCGGTTGCCCGTCCCGCTCCAGCAAAAGAATCACCCTGTATAAGTAATAGCATTATGGATTGAGATGAAATGAACATTACTTTAAAAACGTGGTATATTGGCTTTCACAGCCAGTGAATTAAAAATCAGCAAAACTTTTCTAGGTTTATGCCTTGTCTTGTGAGGGGTTTCATGTAGTAACACATCAGCGGGCTCTTGGTGTCCGTATCTCTTTGGAAGCCTCCATAGGGAGGTAAAGGCTGCTTGAGATTGTATCTCTCGCAGTAAAGAGGCGCAGGTGCGTTTCATTAAAAGGGAGGTACCACGCAGTTCGCTACTTCTGTGAGGGTGCGGGCACGGACACCAAGAGCTCGCTGATGAGCCAGCTTGGTGTTCCTAGGCAAAACCCCGCACAAGACACAGCATAAACCTAGAAAAATGCTGATTTTTAATTCACTGGCCGTGAAAGCCAACGTACCATCTCTTTGGAATTTTTCAGAGGGAGGTTAAGGCTGCATGATATTTCAGCTCTCGCAGTAAAGAGGCTCAAGAGCACTTCATTAAAAGGGAGGTAGGGCGCAGTTCGCTACTTCTGTGGGGGTCCGGGCACGGACACCAAGAGCCCGCTGATGAGCCAGCTTGGTGTTCCTGGGTGAAACCTCACACAAGGCACGGCATATAACTAGAAAAAATGCTTTTAATTTATTTTAAACTCTTTAGCCATAATACATTAAGAATTCCAAGGATACAACATGTGCTTGTTAGGTAATTAAGTAACAAGCAACTAGACTGCTAATATTTGCTTGAGCAAAATTTTCGAGAATCCAAGCATGAATCAATCTACATTTAGAATATTGTACAAGACTTTCTTTGACAAATCACTGCAAATTGCTGTACAAATGTTCAACAAGAAGTTAGGGTAATTCGATTACATTTCTCTAGGCTGAAAACTTTTGTAGATTACCGGTATGTTTGTTATTTGTTGGTTCCTTAGTTTAAGGGCTGCGACAACGTGTCATGTGACTCCGTGTACTTTGGGTGTGTGAACAATCTGTCTGATAACCGGTGTTAATTGGGATGGCAGTATTAGTGTGTATTATCTGTAATTCAGGTAAGGACAGCAGACGATCAACGTCAAGTAGTTCCTAATTCTGCTACCAAATGCTACCCTCCACGACACCTTGCTGCGAACTTGGCTACTAGATGCCACCACAACCAGCACCTTGCGGTGAATGTTTGAAGTTAATAGAGCGTTAAACAAATCTAACCTACAAATTTCTTTCACACTATTGTAGTTAGTGGAAGGTCTTTTACATGCCATAAATCTATGACATGGACCCACCGGCGTTACTTCCTCTCCGAAGGAAGGTATACTGTAGAGTAGTCTATGTAACAGCAATACTGCTACTTGTAACAACAATAATTATGAATCTGCAACAGTAAGGGAACCCACCGTTTGTAACAGAGATACAGTCCAATGGAGTAGTAGTAATTGAAAAGTCGATTCTCTGCTGCATACCGGGACTGAATCCAACCTTAATAGTTCCAACATACAACAGAATAAACAATTTAAATGCGCCAGGACTTGTGATCTATCTTCGAAGACATGTGGTAAAGATCCCCACCGTCCATGAAATGGTTTTTCATGGTTCACCATTTTTATATGCAGTAGAATGCCTCCCAAGAGGCCATAATCATCATCTAGTAACCCTTCACTATTTTTTAAAGCTCATTAACAACTCCTATGGGTTGGAGAAATGGTTGTACCGGTACGACTGCAAATCCCACAGCTCCATACACACACATTTCACCTACTCCCTGCCACCTCAGAAATGAGAATACTAAGGGGTAAAAGAGAAAACTTAAAAACGTTATCAAGTAAGAAATACTGTAAGAAGTATGGTAAGAAGAATGAAAGAAAGAAAGTTTTTCAATATGTACTTACAAACAAGAGCATTAGCAATTACTAACTTGCATGATTCTAGAACATTCCTTTACATCTTCAATTATTTATTATCTTCATACTTCAGGTCAACTACATGTTCTTGCAATGCTCCACTGTCATAAGTTACAACATCCCAGCAATTTCCGTAAGTTCAAGTGAAAACGCACAGCAGACAACTCGTGAGGGTAGTCAACCCACCTATTCTCTGTAGCATTCATGGGAGGATCTCTGGCCAGAATATATGAGGTGCGTTCAAAACGTAACGCGCCGGAGGCAGGAATGAGTAAACTGGTGACGACATCGGCTAATCGTGGCGTGTGTAAAAAGGTGTGGTTCCGACCAGAGCGTGGAAGGTCACAGCCCGTCGATAGAGGGCACGCGTGCACGTCACGTGACGATACAAAGTGAGCAGCAGCATGCATCAATCGTCCAACGCTGCCAGTCGCATTGCAAACAGTGACATGGGTGCGTCAAACGAAGAGCAAAGAGGGGTTGTTCAGTTTCTGACAACGGAAGGAGTAGGGGGAACGGACATTCATCGCCGAATGTCACAAGTGTACGGCGAACACTGCATGTCCCTTGCAAGGGTCAAGCGCTTCAGGGAAGGACGGGTGTCGTTAGCCGTTAATGCCCGGTCTGGAGCACCCCCCTGCATTACCGATGACAACGTCCAGCTGGTTGATGAACTCATTACCCAAGACCGCCAAGTGACAGTGCCCCACAGTCTTCAACCACACCAGGAAGCATGTTGAATGGCCCACTGTCTTGGTCATCTGCAGCGCTATACGAGGGAAGTGAATGGGTTCCTGGCACGAGTGGTGGCTGGAAATGAGTCATGGGGTCATCACTTCGAACCAGAATCCAACCGACAAAGCCTCCAGTGGAAGCAACCAGGGTCAATACCACCCAGAATAGGCAAGGCCATCCACACGAGTGCAGGAAAGGTAATGCTGACGTTCTTCTTAGACCAAGATGGCCCCCGTCTGATGCACTTCATGTCACACGGGACAACAGTGAATGCCCAGCGTTACTCGCAAACCTTGACCACCCTTCGCCAAGCGATCAAATCAAAACGACCATGCAATCTAACCCGTGGGGTCATTCTGCTCCACGATAATGCACGATCCCATACGGCCAACACAGTCGCAGCACTCCTGCAGAAATTCAAATGGGAGGTTCTCGGCCATCCTCCATAAAGTCCAGACCTCTCTCCCTGTGATTACGCCATGTTTGGTCCTCTGAAAAGGGCTCTGCGGGGCCACAGATTCACCTCGGACGTCAACGTCCGGCTGTACGTGCGGAACTTGTTCACATAGCAGCCCAGGGAATTTTATGAGACAGCAATTCACCGACTCGTGTCACAGTGGGACAAGTGCCTCAACAGCCAGGGCCAATACTTCTACCATACAGGTACTGGTTTCTGTAATTATGCCTCCGGCTCGTTACTTTTTGAACGCACCTTATAGATATCCTAAAACAATGTTCATAACTGGACTTCAAGTTCACAGTGGGTAAGAAATACATCGTGATAATGCCAAACATATGCTAGCTCATTGCAATACAGCTTTAGCCAATGGCATTATCATGCATCTCCAAGTAGCTCAGTGATCACAACTCATCGCAAAAAGTCGGCGGTCGCAATTGGAAGTATCGTATGGGACAGATAATATTTAATTCGCCATCCTTCTCTCAATTTGGATTGTGCTTGCTGTACAAAACGCAACCTAACAGCCAAACGCTTCCGTTCGTTATCAACACAATTGTCGAAACACAACTCTTCATCCCGAAATGCTATTAGTTGATAAGGAGATGTCCCTTAAAGAGACATGAAGATACTTACCTCTTGCGTATCTGTAGATGGTGCTTCTGTTTTGGTACATGGATCGATCTCCGGAATAGAAGATTCCTCAATTTTAATATCCGTGTGAAGGTCTGTATCGTCCTGCAAATAAATGACTTGGTTCACAAATATGTTCCTTTGCGTGGATGGAATTATATCTTCCAGATGACTTGTTAACTTGCACTGAAAGGGTCAAGGAATAAAATAACACACTCAGCGAAATTCAACATCCCATTTAACAGTTTTTGTGAAGTTTATATCGGAAAGCAAAAAGCCGACCTAGCATATTGTCACTAGAATTGAGTGTGTGTTGCGACATTGAGTCGTAGAGCCACTTACTTACAGTTAATATATAATGTTAATGAGGCCAAACATCGTTGAAAATTTATGTGTTCAGAAATCTCGTACCGAGCATTGTTTGTTTTACCCTCTTCAGACCAAATTAAAGTAATATTCATCTCAATGATACTTATGTTAAGGAGGAATTTGACGGGAGCGATAAATAAATTCCTAGTACAGTGGCAGCTACTTGAAATGTCATCTCATACCAATTCACTTGCAATACATAATTCATGAACCATTGGCGTTGTCACGATTATGCATTGTGGTAACAAATATAGAACTGAATATTAATATTTGTATAGGCAACAGCTTGAGAGCTTTTCTGAACGAAATTGCCTACCGCAGTCTAATAATAACTGAGGCACACCGCCATATACCATCTCTAGGGTGTTTTCGCACGGCGACTTCTTGACAGTCCAAAACGATCCACATTCCATTTCCTCCTCCGTTCAACGTCCGACAAGAACCGAGGAAGGCACCCCATCAAATTAACAATATGCGTGTAGCATTGGAGACTGTCATGATGGGTGGACCAAGAATATAATGACAGTCACAGATAACAGCGGAGGGTCATTCCAAGACATATTGACATTCGCAGTTAGCAGCAGAAACTATCAAGGTAAAGGGCGGACCTACATCTCATTGACAGTGACGGCTAGCAGCGTAGAATTTCATCAAGGCGAAGGGTAGTATCAATACCATATTGTCGGCCATGTGTCGCCACAAGCCTCATGTCAGTGTTTGGATACCGTACTTCTGATCTCTTAATGTACCCGTAGATTTCCAACTGTACCTCGAAGCGCTCCAGAACATGTGCCAGCGGGCTAGCCTAGGTTTAGGAAGAGACAATCATTTTCATAGCAACATCATTCAGAAATGTATGTTTCGTCGCAAAGTGTTCGGAAATGTGTAGCAAGGTATTCTCAAAAAATCGAATCTTCTAACTTTCTCTGGTTTAGATCCTATGAAAATAAACCTTAGATTTTGAAACCCTTAAGGTGAACGACTCTTTAACTGCTTAAGGATTAGAGTGTTGGAGTTTTGATCTGGGATATACGCTAGGCCTAATCATTAAGGCTGTGTTTCAATCCCCGACAAAAGGCCAGCAGAGTCAACCTTCATTACCAATAATTTAGCTACCGGTGCTGTTAGCACAGCATGTGGTGAAGACTTCGCCTACAATAGGACCCACGGTGCCAAAACAGTGAGCCCACATTATGAACACAATAACATCGGCAATTGCTCACTGCTAAAATAAGAAATATTTATATAAGAGGAAATATAGAATCTATGATCACCTGTATTTGATTTTCCGATTTGACTGCCCAGCTCTTATCTTCGTGCATATCACCAGACTCATCCAGCAGATTATAAGAGGGTAACAGGTCAATTGATTCCTAGAAAATATTATACAAGTTTGAGCCAACGTAAAACATACAGACAGAATAAATGTAGTATGTTAAATGTAACAATTAAATATTTAAAATCCTGGTTAACCTACTATTTGGTAGCAGGTATTAAGTCACTAAACACTGCTTGTCATGCACATCACTAACATTGCTATGTGACACGATATACATAATAAATGCAACTTACAATATTAGGGAATTCATCACTTTCAGACGGCCTTTCTGGCTCACTCTTAATGAATAGCTTTTCCTCCATAATGTTCAGTAAACTAGAACACACAAAGTAGGCTACGTTTAAGAAGAGGTCGTACATATGCCAGTTCGCCAAATCATTATAATATATAACACATAAAATGAGTTAATTTCAGAATTCAAGTTAGACTACAAGTAGCCTAATCCTAATAAAACCCACCAGGTGCACAGCGAAAGAAAGAGGTTAAGGTTAAAGCTTATTTGACCGTGACGCTCCGTATTATCTGATATGATTTAGGGTATAATATCGAGTAAAATATGTCTATCATTACAATATAAAGTATGAGGAATTACCGGTGCCAGCCAATGATATGAAGCGTCCTATAGTTGGTTTCACACAAACCTCAGCATAATATGATGGAGCAGGCGGAATAAATTCCGCTAAATTACATTACAAACCTATCAACGTGAAAGTAAACTCAAGCTGCACCACATATTGCCTACTAAGAAACTGGATACAATGAGTTTCAGTAAATAGAAGACAATAATCCCGCCTCGAGTTACAAGAAACCCACTTCAAACAAAACACAACATATATCCGGCTTTGCCCCAACATTGAATGGAATGTATTTATGCCTAACACCTTATAAGTACTGCCACTGGGTAACTGGGTAAAAAGTTTCTAGTAACACCTTAAACCTGTGTATCCTCGACAATTAAATATTGTAAATTAATCTAAACAGGGCACGAACATGTCCAAGCAGACCTAGGTTGTAAGAATCATCTCCATTAATAAATGTAGTCACATCAGTAAAGAGTACTTCAATTATCCCTACAAGGAACTCAAAATTCTCAGATCTTAATATTTAGCCGCGAGGTTCTTGGAAGACACTAACTCAGTGAAGATATTGCTAGCAACTTTGTTCCGATGACGATAAATATAGCCTATGCACGTTGAATGAAAATCATAATAAATACAACTTTTCTAGCACGAATCAGACTATTATATTGGTATTCTTATGCTCTGGTGACAAATTATAAAACTTCCTGTCATGAATACATATTCCATCTATCCAGGGGCGTATATAAGGAGGGCCCCACCCCCGAAATTTTTGTCACATATATTATTTGTTTATGATTTAAACCATTAAGAACCAATGCAATCATGTACAGCACTATTGTTACTAAGTGACGTACGGCAAGGCGAAGTTAGAGCGAGGTAGAGAGTGTGACAATCAGTTTGCTCTGATCTTGTGTGTAACAACATAACCTATTTTTACTCTCCAGTGCCTTCGCTCTTAAAAACGAACCAAGAACAGCAACAAGTGCTCTTGAAGCGTGTGACAAAAGTTTTTTCCCTAACTTTTATACCCTTATCAAACTTTTGGCTAATTTGTCTCTCTGTAGCTACTGGTACTGCCGAACGGAGTTTAAGTTGGTTGAAAACATACTTCTACTTGTGAAAACAGACTCAACGGTCTAGTATTGTCATATATTCACAGAGGCATACGTCTCTCTGACGATGAAGTTATTAACCGATTTGGCAATGCTTCAAGAAACCTTGACTTTATATTATAGTGTGAGTTGTAGCCTAACTCAAAACAGTAACATTAATTCTTTCCATGTAAACACTATCAAGTGAGCCAGATGATTGTATTAATAAAATGTATCATAAAATGGTCTGAGTTGTGTTTGACTTTAACCAAACATAAAACATCACAACAAATTGTTTGAAAAAGTGATGCCAGATAGCCCTAAAACTATCATTTTGCACCAAATTATACAAAAATTTCCCGGGGAGAACCCCGGACTCCCTATTCTTTGGGGCCTATACCATCAGGGGAGGATTTAAAGGGGGAGGTGGAGGGGGCGACCGCCCCCCCCCCCTGGAAAAATGTACTTATATCTTTGAATGTTATTTACACATTTTTTGGTTATTTGTGTTAAAAGCCTAGAAACAATTCATGCAATTTCTTAGATATTCACTAAACATGGACTCGAAGCTCTTGAATTATTAACATTTAAATTACAGACCTTTAAAAGTGTATCTACCTTTTATAATGACATGTAGATCCATTTGCATATTGATTTACGTTTATGCTCTTGAAGAACATCTAAGAACGGCTGGTCCAAGAAGCCTCTTTACCAGTAAAACTATTCAAAATTCTCTCATATAATGCTGTGGTGAGGAGATATAGAAGACTACAGTGACTCGGGTAAACAAAGCCGAGGAATTCAGCTGTATGTTTGATGAAACATTTCTCAAATGTCACTTATTCTGAGATACGTTTGGAATGAAGCCAACGTCAAGATTTTGTGGGATTTCTCGACATTATAAAAGCTGTTTTGGACCTTGAAAGAGATTCATCAGGCTCAGAGATAGAAGATTGGGATTATGAAAACCATTCGAACAATGAAACTGAACCGACGGTGACAGGTTTGATACTCGGCGAGGTAGTGATTAGAAAGTTAAGGGCTCATGGTTTGAACCTTAATAAATGTGTTGGCATAGGAACCGATGGAGTTTTCATGAATATTTACGAAACGGTTGGAGCAGTACAAGAGATTCAGAAAGTTGTTGTTAATGCAATAAGATGTCCTTGCTACAACCACAACTAAACTCGGCTATATCCAAAACAACGAAAGTCCTGTCTGTAAGAAATACATTCGGTATTTTGACAGAAATTATATCATTCCTTAATGCTTCTTCAAAACGAAAATAATATGGTTCTGAAAAATATTCTTCATGGCCAACTGATTGACCTTTGTGAGACACGATGGGTGGAACGGCACGACGCTATTTTGAAATTGTCAGCCAACATTGAAAAAGTCAGTGCTGCACTCGAAATTGTCTCCAGTTGGTCAGACGTTCAAGGGGATGCGTCATCACCTAAGGCACAATGTTTGTTGTCCAGCATAACCGACGAGGAATTTATTGTATCTTTGTGCAGACTTAACGAAGTTCTAGCCATAACTCATTACTTGAGCGTACTTTTTCAAACTGAAAACCTAGATGTCAAGTCAGCATCTGATGCAGTATTCAGCGTGATATCCATCTTTGCCAGAAAAGGAATAATATAGAAGAAGACTTCAGCAGCGAGTATGAAAAGTGTAATATAATTGCAACTGTGTTGGCTGTAGAGACAAGGCTTACGAGAATCGCAGACAAAGAAACAAACACAATGCACCATTCACTACTATTGAAGAATATTTTAGGTGGAATATTTATATCCCCTTGCTGGACTGGATGATCAACAATCTAAAGACAAGATTTTCAGATGAATGAAGCCCTTGACATCTACAAGTTAAATATGTTTCTACCTCAATTTGCTGTTAAAAACTGTATTATTAATCTTGATACTCCAGACCAAAATGAAGTCATGAAGAGGGTGACTGAGATATATGCCACTTTGTTTCAAATATAAGAGTAAGTGTTGTATAATTATAATAACCCCTGACACTACAGCCCATGAAGGGCCTAGGCCTACTAAGCGCCTGCTGCCCAGGCATTTGGCCTGCAGATATTGGGAGTAGGGGGGTAGTAGGGCTTCTGCTTCACTTAGCACTCCTGTGCCCAACAAACCAATATGGCCGCCGCGCGAAATTGAAACATTTAAATAGACTTTTCTCTCGAACCCATGGTCGGAGTTTCACGAATGAGGTGTCGGAGGACTTGAGGTGACGCCCCTTTGCTATGGACCACTCGTTATACTTTTGAAAAAAAAAATTGAAATTTTTGTTTTCGAAAGTAGGCGATAGTTTGAAAACCAAACATGATAGAACGTTGTGCCATGGCTCAAACGAACGGTCTTTATGACCTTTATTTTTTGTATTAAAACTTTTTTATTTTTTATGTTTTTTTTAAATACTCGAATTTTGAAAATCCCATATTTTGGAAACTAGAAATTATACAAAAAAATTTGTTTGACATAAATTAATGGTCCCTACCCCCTCGACCCCCAAAATAAATTTCAAGTCTCTAGAATGAAAACCTGTAGTAGTGGGATGGGGACAGAGCTGTGACACTTAGGAAGTTGTGAGCCCCTGCGACCTTGGAATGGAAGGAGCCATGCTAGGAGGGCGTGCTTGGATTGGTTTTTTTCATCTCGTCGTGCTCTTTACGGGAATGTAGGTGTCGAAAAGGTGAAAATCTGGAAACACGGTCTTTTTGGGGTAAAAACGTGATTTTAGACTTTTTGCTATATCTCGCGAACCAAGTATGCTAGAGGCGTGTACGACGGGTCCAAGGACTCGGAGTGACGTCCTCTTTGCTATGGACCTCTCGTTATATTTCTTTAAAAATTTGGGAAACTCGATTTTAGGGTAAACATATGTTTTTTGTGAATTTTGCCGATATATCACGAACCAATAACGCTAGAGACGTGTACGAGGTGTCCTAGGACTTGGGCTTTCGCCTCCTTTCGAGAGTGGTAGATATTTTTTCCAAAAAATAATTCACAAAGGGCCTAACGCCATACATGTTGAAAAACTTTTTCTTTTTTTTACCTGTTTATAATGTTTATGAAGCGTGGTGGTTGAGAGAGACAATACGGCTGGGTGTGTGTGTGTGTGTTTCAACGAACCTGTCGCTAACCACAAGGACCATGCTTAATAGAACAATCGCTATTTCGGCTGGTCGGTGTATGACAGAGCGAGCATGCGTTTTCTGATATTTTACCTTTAACGTGTAAACGGTGATGAGAACTTGGTTATATGTTGGTCGAAGCGAGTACAGAAAACAAACTTGCCGAGGAGCAAGAGGTGAATGTCATTTGAGCTTATTGGAAGGCGCTGATCTGACTTGACAACAGGTGCAATGGAAAAAATGACCATGACGTTTGAAGGTGAAATAATCTGACCATCGTGGTGGCAGGGGAGTGTGAAAAGCATGTGAACATGTGTGAAACCACATGTAGGCTAAACCAGTGACATCCTGTCTTGCTTCGTACGTGACAAAATGCAAGTTCATGTGAAATTTGATCTACCGCAGGTGTTCATCTTGGACGTTATCTGTCCACGTGCACGATAACTGTTAACAAGTTACATCCTGTTTTGCTTTGTACGTGACAAAATGCAAGTTAACGTGAAATTTGATCTGCCACAGGTGTTCGCCTGGGACGTTAGCTGTCCATGTGCCTGATAACAGAATGTTCAAAGCGTGGAAAAAAAAAGATTATACATGCAACGTAACATATATAAAGACATGTCGTTATCATTTCCACACTCACTTAGGTGACTACCTTTCAACACACTGCGTTGCATGAAACCCCTGGTCTTGTTTATCAGTTTTGGTGTAGGTGGAAAATACTTAACTTTGTTGCGGGGTAGGTATATATATATTTATTTATATATTTATTGATTTTTATATAAATACAAGCAATTATTTATTGATTAGGTAATTAATGATTTTATTTATTTATTTGTTTGCAGATAACGTGTATAGCCTACCTGTCGTGTGTCTGTGGGAAATATATTAAAGAAAGAGAAAGACAGACAGATAGAAGAGGAAACCATTTCCACACTAGCCCACGAGACGGGAATATAGCAAAGCATTACACGTCAAGGTGAGATTTGTTTTTATATATATAACCTGTTTGATTTTGTTTTGTTTATGAAATGCATAAACTATATGGAATGGATATACTTATGGTGGTTTATCTTATTTCTTTTTAGATATTTGGAAAAAAAGGGTTAACTGCTATAGCAAATACAGTTGAAAACCAAGTGGCTTTAGAGTGGGACCATTGTCAAGCAGTCTACAGCTGAAAACTCAAGTGAGAGTGTTCTTTCAAAATAATGTCTTTTACTGCTGCGGATATGTTAACTTGGGAGCCCCTTGAGTGTTGTTTCAAATCACGTGTGTGCTCTGGCCGCGTAGTCAATGTTAGAAAAAGTTTGATTCCCAAAGAATTTTTAGAATCTTGTTTTGAAATTTTTAAAATTGAAATTTGTACAGTGCAAAGGTTGCATACGGCTTTAAAGGTGAATATAGAACTGGTGTGCGATTTAATATATAAAAAGAAGGACGTAGAGCATAAAGAGACATTTTATATTTGCAGTAAAATGCAAGAGTTTTTGTTAGCTGATAATCTGAACGAGTGGTATCAAAGCCATGTGGTGAATGCCTTGCTATCAAAATTTGATAAACTGCAACAAGGACCCAGTGGCCTTGCCTTAGACAAAATTCACCATCTACAAATCAACATTTGTCATTTCAACCCGTTGAATGCTGGGTCTAGCTATATTGAAACACCACCAGCAATAGCATTGAAAAAGGCTGTGGTAAATATAAAGAATTATGACAATGATTGCTTCCTGTGGTGTGTGGCCGCGTATTTGCAGCCACCACAAGACCGTAATGGTTCTCGACCAGGAAAGTACAAGGCCAAGTTTGAAGAATTGAAACAAACTTTAAATTTAACTCGAGTGTCGTTCCCTATGGACTTAACCGAGATCCATAGGTTTGAACAAGACAACCAGGACTTTTCGTTCATGGTGTATGGCCTTGATGGTAATGAGATTGTGGGTCCTCTTTATGCCACAAAAGAACCGAAACGTCACCACATTCATCTTTTATATCTGTCTGAGGGAGAGGTGAATCACTATTGCCTCATTAAAAGCTTGAGTAGATTGCTAAGCAGACAAGTGTCTAAATATAAATGTAAAAAGCATATTTGTGATCGATGCTTGCAATATTTTAAAACCCCTACGCTTTTGGAACGTCATAGGGTAGATTGCGTTTCTCAGAAGCGGTGATATTGATATTGCCACAAGGGGACAAGGCTGTGTTAAAGTTTAAGGACATTCATAAGCGTGACACTGTTCCCTATGTGGTATATGCAGATTTTGAAGCTCTCACTACACCCATGGCGGGATGTGAACCAGATCCCTCCATGAGCTCAACCACACCCATTCAAAAACATGAACCCTTTGCCATAGGATTTAATGTGGTGTGTGCCTATGACCCCACACAATCCGTTTACAAATACCGTGAGGGGCCAGATTGTGCCAAATGGTTCTTGGATGAACTTGTCAAGTTGGCTCATGATGTACAGGAATTACTGGACCACCCAGTACCCATGAGCCTATCTCCAGAACAGCAGCAGCGGTATGAGCATGTCACGACATGCCATATTTGTGAAAAGCCTATTTTAAGTGGAGAGGAAAAAGTCAGAGACCACTCGCACTTTACGGGGGAGTTTCGTGGAGCTGGGCACAGCAAATGCAATTTAAACTTTCCAGCTCCTCGTTTCATCAGTGTCTTTTTCCACAATCTGGCAAATTATGACATTCAGTTTTTGATTCGTGAATTGGGCCATGTCAACAAGGGCTCGTTTACCATTATTCCCCAAAACCATGAGCGTTTTACAGCCCTGACATGGAGGTTGGGCGACTTTAGCATTCGATTTTTGGATTCCTTTAAGTTTATGGCATCCTCGCTAGACAGCCTTGTGAATGGCTTCAATGAGGAGGAATTAAAAAATACTAGAATGCATTTTAATGATCCTGAGCAATTTCAATTGTGCATTCGGAAAGGTATATTCCCGTATGATTTCTGCAATAGCTGGGACGTGTTAAACAAAACAAAACTCCCACCACAAGAGAAATTTTACTCGAAACTAACACGCAGTACCATTTCCGATAAAGACTATGCACATGCATGTCAAGTTTGGCGAGTGTTTGGCATCAAGACGCTAAGTGAATATGCTTTGCATTACCTAAATCTGGATGTATTGCTGCTCACTGATGTGTTTGAAAAATTCGTGAGTTGTGTCAACACATTTACGGTCTTGACCCGGCTCACTATTATACGAGTCCTGGACTCTCGTTTGATGCCGCTTTGAAATACACTCAAGTGGAATTGGATTTACTCACTGATGTAGACATGATTCTATTTTTTGAAAAGGGCATTCGTGGCGGCTTTGTGTCGCTTAACCAGCGCCATGCCGATGCGAACAATGTCTACATGCCTGATTATTCACCAGACAAATCAGAATCGTACTTAATGTACTATGACGTGAATAATTTGTACGGTTACGCCATGAGTCAGCCTTTGCCCTATGGGAAGTTTGCCTGGCTGACAGAGAAACAAGTGTCAGAATTTGATGTGAACATGGCTAGCCAAGAAACAGGCCGTGGATATGTGCTAGAAGTGGATATTGAATATCCCTCATCCTTGTATGATGAACATGCCGATTTCCCATTCTGTCTTGAGCAAATGGTTCCCCCTGACAGTAAAGTGAAAATTGAAAAACTCATGGGCACACTTTACAACAAAAATCGGTATGTAATACATATCCAAATGTTGGTGCAATGCCTCGCCCAAGGCTTGGTGTTGAAGAAAATCCACAGAGGTATTTCTTTTGCTCAAAAAGCATGGCTTGAGCCATACATGCGACTCAACACAGAGCACCGACAAATGGCAACACAGCAGTTTGAAATTAGTTTTTTTTTTATTAATGAACAACTGCATCTAAGGCAAGTCCATGGAGAATGTTCGCAAATACCGTGACATTAAATTGGTGAATGTCTGGGAGGGGCGGTGGGGTGCCCGGCGGTACATTGCCAAGCCAAATTTCAAATCGATCAAAATTATCGATGAGGATTTGGCTACTATTGAAATGAGTAAGACCAGCGTGACCATGGATAAACCCATTTACTTGGGTCAAGTCATTTTAGACTTTTCTAAATCGGTCATGTATCGATTCCACTATGAGTTTGCGAAACGCCATTTTGAGGACGTCTCTCTTTTGTATATGGACACGGACTCATTCATTTACCACATTCGCCACTGCAACCCCTATGACGTTATGAGGCAACATAGTGACTGGTTCGACACCTCTTGCTATAGCGCTGACAACGTGTTTCAGCTGCCCATAAAAAACAAGAAGGTAATGGGCGTTTTAAAAGATGAATGCGGTGATTCCATTATGACGGAATTCGTAGGTTTGGCTTCAAAATGTATGCTTACCGCACACTCGACTGTAAGGAAGCCAAAAGAGCAAAAGGTGTAGGTAGGGCAGTGTTAAAATCGCTACGTGTTGATGACTATCTAGCGGTTTTACGCACGGGCAAAGCTATGTCTCATACACAGTGCAGGATACAATCCAGCAACCATCATCTGTATCTTGTGGAACAGAGAAAACGCACCCTCGCCTCCATGGATAACAAGCGTGTGTGGGCTGATGACCTGCTCACTAGCCTGCCCTGGGGTTATGATCGCAAGGAGGAGGAGGTGTGATTTCACTGTATAATCGCTTATGGGACATAGCTTTATGTAACTTGTAGATTTAGTATTTTGTAAATATTGGTTTCTGTCATTGTAAATAGTAGATTTTGTAAATAGTGACAAACCACTTGGAGCATTTGCTCTTTGAAAAGTTCTATGCAAACTTTTTTTTTTAAAATTTTTTGATTGGTTAATAGTGTGATTATTTTAACGCTGTACAAAGTTGAGTTTTTTGTAAATATGAAATAAGTAAGATTTCTAGTAGCATTTTTTTTTTTTTTTTTTTTTAATTGTAAAATGGTAAACTAAAAAAAGGTTTGGGATGAGTGTGCATGTCGAGAATGTTCTTTTGGGAATAAATAAAGTGGTTGTGTTTGTTCCCAAAGACAGGTGTGAATGTATGAGTAGAGAGAGAAAGCTGGTGTGTATGGTTGACCAGAGCAAACACGGTGAGGTAGGGTGGGTGGGTGGGGAGGAGGTAAATGTCACTTTTATACTTATTTTGTTTTGTCATTAGTTTTGTTTTTCATTGAAATGTGGCAGTCAAAGGACATTTTTTTTGTAAAAACAGTCTTACCTGCAGTAGTTGTAGACCTCGACGTTTCTCCAAACACCCATAAACACATTGCAGTATTATCAAGGTCAAGCACTCGCATGAACATCATTGTCAAATCTCAACTTTTGACATACACCAAATGAAAAAATGTGAAAACAGCAAAATGGAAAATCCATGTTTCCATATCACCAAAACTCAAAACTTAAAACGGACATTAAAAAAAAACTGGAAATGACCATATGTGAAATATGAAAATTCAAAAAAAACTTCAAACGGACATTGTTTAAAATGTGTCATCAGCAAAATGGAAAAATCCATATCATCAAAAACGTTAAACTTGAAACGAACGTTTTCAAAAACTGTAAATTGCAAATTGGCAAAATAACAAAGTGTGAAATGTGAAAATGAGAAATCAGCCATCAACATCATGATTTTTAAAAATAATAAAAACACAAAACATCGTGCTCTGTCAAACCTTGGTTTTTATTTCATAACCATAAGGCAATTGACAAATGAAAAATAGAATACAAACACATCCCAATTCCTCACTCCTCAATTCCTCAATGTTTATGTCCATGCATCATCAACTTTCCTTTCATAGCACTCATGACAATCAGGGCTGCCATCCTTTCACTCACTGAGGCATCACTGGATGTGAAACGTTGTTTAGCTTTCTTCAATAACAATTTATCTGCCACATGTCTTAAACCAGGATGACTATGGCGATAAGAAAGGTCATGTTCCTTGCATGCTTGATCCAAAAGATTAATGGGTACATCACCACGTTGTAAACGTTTTTCGAGACGAGTTCCAGGGCCGCAAAAACGATAACCTGGAAGATGGATTTCGAAAGGTAAGTATTGAATCACTTTGTCAATGACGCCATTGCCAGTACAGGTCTGGCATATCCTTTTCCATGGATGGTAAAAAGGTTTGGTCTTCCTCCTCCTCTGTGGACGATGTTTGTGTTTGTTGTTGTTGCTTTTTCTCGCCATGACACTCGTGGAATGATTCAACAAAGTCTTTACACGGACTTTTATGACCGTGATACAGTTTCACTAGCTGGCAAGTCGCACACTGACGCATAGACGGTATTTTTGCCATGGCCACTTGCTTATGGTGATCGTAATCCGTACAGGGTTGCAATTCACTCAACACAGGGTCTTGAGTCCATGATTTTGGTACATGTTGCCAGATTTCTTTCACTGCATTGGCGGCCACATAATAAATGAATGACTTGGGGAGCGCCAAGAGTTCCTCTTTGGTAAAACTGTCTAGTTTCTTTTTGCACACAAAGAACTTGCCGATGGCTTTGTCCGTAGCATTACCTTTCTCCATGGTATCACGTGCTGTAGATGTTTACACGTCGCTTGTAGAAATCTCACTGACGTCATTCACAGGTAAATCTTGAGTTATAATTTTGTGTAACAACTCCCAGCAGGCATGAGTGGTTAACCAATGAAAGAGATGCCACGCATGCGATAGGGCTGTCTGGGTAATGTTGCCACAGGAACAAGTATCCATGAGCGTTTGCAGGGAGGGGCACCCCAACTCCATGAGTTCGATACATTGGCAGTAAGACGCCAAAAATGGTTGCAACCATTGACGTTTTTCATTACCTTTCACAAATACCACATTGGCCGAGGACAAGTGTGCTTTCATGACCACGTCCAAATATTTATAGGAAATGGTTCCCTGATTCCAGTCTAGTTGCCTATGATTTTCAATCCACTGGGTTTGTTTACGGTCTTTTTCGCACAACAAATCAAAAGCAAGGGGTGGTTTAAATAGCAAATGCGTAGCTTGCAATATCCAAAACGTGGTACAATCGATCATGGCCACTTGTTTAAATATAAATTTGTTGTCACTAATTTTAAACCCTTGGCAATCCACAATGAGTGTGCGCAACATGTTGACGCTTGCCTGGACCAAGTTCAACTGAATGACTGGCGATCAGGTGTGATCATGACATGGACTTACCTACCATGCTAGTTTCAAATAGAGGTTAGGGTAGGACAGGGGGACATGCAAAAATTAGAATTTAAGAATTACATCATTTTATTATCATAACACGTTTTACAGGCTTTTGTCATTTTGGGATAAGGACGATAGCAACTGATACATCAATATAGTCTCTTGTGTTTGTAACGTCCATAACACCGATGATGTCCCAATGTCTCTAAACTAGGCGTTTTTGATGGTGAGCTGCTCACTGAAGCACCATGGATACCATACGGTCCACACGTGTCGTAACTTGGTTTTTTTTTCACCACCCAGAGACACAAGTGAGGGATAGCTTGAATGACAGGGTATATTTCCCACTTCCATTCTACACAGGTAGGGGCAGGTGGGTGACCAGCGCTGATGTTCCTGCATGGGTTCATCGCCCTCCTGCCATTGGTCTATGATGATGGGACAAAAGGCACATTTCACTTCATCCCTTGTTTTTAAATAGTAGAATCCAGCGGCCGCCAAGGTTGAGGGTTTATGAAAGGCACTGGCCACGTGGCAAAAGTCTTGAAAAGTTGTTCCTCAGAGTTTAAATTCATGGATGTAACGTCCCTTGAGGCTTTAAAGCAAGACATGACTGAGCGGCTTGACGTGGGTTGACCTGTTATTTATACACTCGTCACTTGGTTGGATAGTGGATAATAGTTGACTTGTTTGTGATGAATAATCACACAGTAGGCCGTGGTATTGGCTGGTACATTGTCATGCGTTTCAAAATCTAGTCGAATGTCGATATTGGATGGCTTGACAGACTCTTCCAGGTAAGAACAGTCAAAAACAATCAGTGGCGCTCTTGCCTTAAACGCTTGGGGTAGGAGCATGGGGCCGTTCTCTTTTTGATAATACGACCATCGAAATTTAGAAAACAAGTCGTACAGGGGGCCAAATTTATTTTTTGAAAAATCCAAATCCAGTCCTTCATAGGGAAACACAGCTCCGTTGAGGAAAAGACGTGCATTTCTCAATTGCAGGTGATCAAATTGCGTGGCATCTTTGGTTTGTTGATACTTGCGATTCGTTTGAAAACCCACGATCAGGTTGAGAAGTCTCTTTGTATAGCGAGCTGTTTTTACAGACCAACTGTGTGTGTTGGTGGTGGGCAATAGCGGATACTCATGGAGTGCCCAGCTTCTAAATTCCATGGGTAGAGGCATATCTCTCTTTACCATTTTGAGTATGTCCAGTTTTTTGCTATCTTCAAGGGTCACATGGGGGACTTTCCATAGCAAGCATTGTAGTTGAATTTTTGAATCGATGGGGGCATTGTCGGCTCCCTTGAGTGCATTATTATCACTCCTGTCTCTCACTAGGTAAAGCACTTGCCTTGCGTTAACCACAATGCGTTGGTGATCTTCAGCAAAGCCTAAAATCAGTTTAAGAGGTAAATATCCAGTAAAGGTCCCATCGGTGTGTACCATCCAGTCATTGGCCGAGTCAGGACACCAACCTGCCATGCAAAGTGTTTTACCTTCTTCCTCACTATAAGAGGGGTATAGTTTCATGACACTGGAAATGCCCACATTTCGAGTGCTATCCACCACGATATCGTTAATGACATACCGCACTTCAGAAAACAGAAAGGCTAAACCATGGTTGGCCAACTTGGATGTGGTGGGTGTAGAGCCATCGGCTTTGGTGAGCCGACCTTCAATCTGAATGACACTTTCATGCGGTAGGGTGTAAATATCTTGGTTGTTGATAACAAATTGAATTTCATCATTGTTATTGAGTCCAGGTGTTTGAGCTTGATAGGAATGGAGATCAATTCTTACCACTCCTGGTTGCTCCTCGATGCGGTTCGCTATCTCTAGGATAGAATTCATTATGAGGGTTGACGTGGTAACCCAAATGCTGTAAAATCTGCTTGCCTTGAGATGTTAACGTGTATTCACGTGGCAAACAACTAACACCATTCCTAGACGGTGTAGTTGCTTTATACACAAACTTCATTGTGGCTTTAGCACCAACTTGTAAGTCACTGATGTGGAAGAATCTAGATCAATGAGTTGTTGATCTCTATTGATCAGTCTTAATGTTAGATTACTAATACTATCGACAGCCACAGAATGAAAAAGCACCACTGGAGGGTTTTCACGAATAATATACCCATTGGGCGATGTCACAATAAAGTCATAAAGCGAATGCGATGGTTCTTGATTGGTGTACACTTGGCTAATAATATTACACGTCACCGACACATGATGGTCCTCAATGAATTTCACTTCATGGTCCGATTCATGTTTTTTGTTGGGCTCCAACTCACGTGGTTTAAATCCTAGTAATGGGCCAATGGAATCGGGGTGTGTTTTAAAGTCAATGTTGAAGGTAGAGAAAATACTGCAGCGATGAGTGTTGGTATTGCCTACAAGTTCAAACTTGTGCGTTCCGTCGAGAAATGACTTTAAACCATATTGATTGATCAACACCACATAAATGTGTTCATAAATATCATCGATCGTGTATCCACCAGAGTTCAGGGTGAGCACAGAATCATCATAGTAAAACTTGTTGTTCACATATTCACGTATGTTGTATATTCGATTGTACGTTTCAAGAGAAACAAGTCCTAAACCATAGGGTTTTTTCACTCAATTCGATAGGCGGGTAAAAGTCTAGGCTGACTTCAGGTCCAAGTCCATGCAGTATAAACGTTTTACTTTCAGCCGACATACTGGTGACGTTTTTTCTTATGCTGTGTCTTATATAAAAAAATTAAACACAAACGTCCACACTGTTGGCTGTTAAACGTTTGCTCTCGTTTCACATTATAATATATCTTCATCCTGTTTCCAAAATAGGTCACTAGTTCCATGGGCGGGGGCAAATTCCCAAAACTGTCAAAGTACCATACCATGGATCTCTCTTTGACATAAGCTACATAATGCGTTCCTGGTCCTCGGTGATCATCCAAATTGACAACAGCACATTCCTGTTTCCAGGGTCGTGGGGGTAATTGGTTTCGCATAAACACACCTCGAAAATGAGAAAGCTTTAGTTGTTTAGCATAGCTTTCCACTTGTTGATGCGTCAGGGCATGTCTTGCTATGGCTGAGGTTAAATTTTTTTTTTATATTTTGAAATGGTGAAATCCCATATCCTTGTTGATAAAAGGCTGGCTTTAAATTGGCATTTCTAGCCCCCATGGCAATCGCTTCCATCGTTTCATTATGTCGCTGACTTTCTTTGAGTTCGGGGCAGATGACCTCGTAGTTCCGCCCCTTAAAACAACAATAACTAACTTTCTTTGAGTTGTTGCTTGCCCTGCTGCGCGGCTTTAATGGTTTTCGCCACTGCACTGGCACTGCCCAAAAGTGAACCTAGAGCAGCCAAACCAGCAAATAATGCAGGTAAAAATCCCGCTCGTTTGGGGACGGGAATCACTCGCCCTTGTTTTGAAACCTGTCGCCGACGTTTTGGAATAACATGTCTCTGTGCTGCTCGAAAGGCGTTCCTTATGGTCAATACATAATTTTTTCTTTTTTTCTTTCGCAAGGGCTTGTCCACGAATGTCGTAAGCCCAGGCTTTGCCAAGGACAATGTCCTTTTTTTAGTCTTTCTCACCACATACCATTGTTTCACCATGATGATAATGACCCACAACCTTTCACAAGAAAGTTTAAATCACAACTAACATTAGATGGTTATTTCATGGCTGTATATTCCAATTCCACATAAAGTGGGAAATCGTTTATGGTTTTTCCCGCTTGCTTTTCATCCCATGTCAACATGAGGTGAAAGGATAATTCGTCACCAGCATTGACCATTTCATGCTTATGGACCAACATCATATGACCATTTATCTTTATTTGTAAATGGTTCTCATCAGGTATGACATATTTGATGTGAATGGTTCCATCATAGTGTAATCGATAGTGGCTTAAACCCGAAGCAAGCACATAGGTCAAGTGCTGATCATGGACTAGCGGTAAATGGTTTCTGTCATTCAAAGGATTTTCATTTGTCAGATACACTAAAATTACAGATGGGATAAATTTATAAAGCCTTTTCATTTCATGGCTCACGTAACGCTTGGTACAGACATCGTCTTCGTCTTGCGGGTCTTCCATGTGAATAATCCGATGGTGATTAGCACTATAGCCATTCACCGTAAGCTGGGACACTTTGTCATAAAACTCATACACTTTGTTATCCACATACTTATTCGTAGTAACGTCTGTAGACACTTGAGGATGTTTTACATGGGTTAACCGCTTTCCCTTAAAGTCATAATCTCCCTGTTTTGTGCGTGGCACTACTGACCTATCAACATAGTGTTTATTAGCAGGATCTGTTTCTTGTTTAGGATCATGTATGGGAACAGGCCTAGCTTTGGCCATCAACGCACGTCCAAAGACATCCATCGTCAACCTGTAGTACTAGTCTACTGTTTCTATGACAAGGTTCAGTGTCTTCTATATAGACAACCTGCTAGCCTGTCTAAGCCTTAGTTGAAATGAAGATTATTAAGCAGCAAGAGTCATTCCCCGTGGGGGACATGGATTCCCATCTCTGTCCCACATCACGTGAACATCGCCATGGTTCACTGTTTCCATCTTCCATTCGCTGCATCATTGTGGGGCCTTCCGGCTGTGAAAAGACTAATCTTTTGCTAACGCTCATCACAGCACCCAATGGTCTGCGTTTTCAAAATATTTATATTTTTGCAAAATCTCTCTACCAACCCCTCTACGTGTTTCTGGATCAAGTCAAGTCTGGATTACAAAAAGAGAATATGGGTTATTTTACATTTTCCATGCAAGAAAATGTGATTTCACCGGATGAAGTAAAGCCCGATTCACTCATGATTTTCGATGATGTATCCACTGAACGTCAAGGTATCATTCAAAGCTATTTCAGCATGGGTCGACACAAACATATCGATTGCTTCTATCTTGGGCAAACGTATTCTAAAATGTCCAAACAGTTGATTCGTGACAATGCTAATGTCATTGTTTTATTTCGTCAGGACGAGAGGAACAGTCGTCACATTTATAATGAACATGTGAATCCGGATATGACCTTTCAAATGTTTACAGAATTGTGTGCCAAGTGCTGGAACACTCAACGTCATGCCTGTTTAGTGATTGACAAACAAAGTGAACTCAACCAAGGACGGTATCGCTTAGGGTTTGATCATTTTATTACTATTTAAGGCCCTGTCTCATTCCCCGGCAAGTCATTTGTCAAGACTGCATGGCGTTAGCAGAGAGTCAATTGAAAAAGCATATTATT
This sequence comes from Meconema thalassinum, assembly GCA_946902985.2. Lineage (NCBI taxonomy): Eukaryota > Metazoa > Arthropoda > Insecta > Orthoptera > Tettigoniidae > Meconema > Meconema thalassinum. The sequence continues at coordinate 123,896,673 of OX336397.1, forward strand.
AGAGCAAAAAATACTATTCGCCAAAAGTTTCGTCAATTGAAACAATCACGTGCCAATTATGCTTTGTTTATTCAGCAACATTTAGCACCTCCACTAAAAGCCATGTTGAAACCCTCTTTCAAGCCATCTGAAACGCTACCCACCGTTTCACAAGCCACGCAGACGCTGCATGAGGACCCTGAGGAAGAGGAAGAGGAACAGGAAGATTTGACTAGTGTTAGTGAAGTTGAGGATGAGGAGGAACAAGTATTTACGCCTCAAAAAAAGGCCGCACCCCTTGCAGAGTTTTTGAGAAAAAAGAAATCCTTGGCCATGGTCGAAACACCTTGCCCTTCCAGGGCGTCTCCGATTTCACAACTCTTGCCCACCCCTCAACATAAAGCTCAACTGAAAACCATTTTAATAAAATATTATGGATCAACATTGGAACCCTATTTCACCGATCTATTTATTGGAAACACAGACACCACGTATGGTGTTCGCTATGAGGATGATAGTTTTAAAATTGGCGATTCATCCATTAAATTTGCTCGTACTAAAGCTGTCATTAAAAACATCAACTATAAATTAACGCCAGGACTGTTAAAGCTGCTCTTTTCTCGGACCCCCTCTCCCCATGATTATACGTCAGAGGATCTTAACAAATATAAATCCATTTTATTGGATACCCATGCCCAAAAAAGACAGTATGATCCCGCTCAACAAGTGAATGCCAATATATCTCAAAAATATAAAACCATTATTGCAAAAATGTTTCCCACCAGTCAGAGTACTCGCCGGAAAGCGTCCGCTTCGGGAGTGACATTTAAACCATTAAAACCCCTTGTGGATGTTACCTACTGGCACAATCCCAATAAGCTCGTCCAGAGGCTACAGTTGTTGCATGCCTCACGTCAAGCAGGCCATACCGGTCACGATTGGGAAATTCAAGAAATTGAACAAGAAATTCGAAATGCCAGAATTATTGTTTAAGCCCTCACCCATTAAAATGGGTATTGCTCACGAGTTGCATCGCCCAGCTAGGCGTCACTATCCACGACTCAAGGTGATTTCACGAGGTGTGGATGAACTTTGGCAGGCTGACTTGGTTGGAATAATACCCTATGCTAGCGTTAACGACGGTGTACGCTATATGTTGACCGTCATTGATGTCTATTCCAAAATGGCCCTTGTTGAACCCGTGCGTCGCAAGTCTGGCCCACTAGTTACCAAGGCCTTTCAACATATTATTCAACACTCAAAACGTCAACCTCAGCTGCTACAAACTGACCAGAGGAAAGAATTTTTCAACAAGGATTTCTCCAGTTTTCTCAAATCTAAGGATATTTACCATTACACCACGTACAGCAACCTCAAAGCCAGTGTGGTCGAGCGGTTCAACCGAACATTGAAAACCCATATGTGGAAAGCGTTTACCGCTCAGGGCAGTTATCGCTGGTTGGACATGTTATCTGAGCTAGTATCACGTTACAATGACACCAAACATAGAACGATTGGGACCAAGCCACGCCTCTTGACCAAAAATATTCAGCGATTGGATAAACTGTTTAACCCCATAAAAACAGCTGATCCTAAACGTCACCGACTGAATATTGGGGATTTTGTTCGTGTGAGCAAATTTAAGTCTGCCTTCAATAAGGGCTACACGCCACAGTGGGGGACTGAACTATTTCGAATTCGTCAAGTCAACTTGGACACTCCAGTCACCTATTTACTCGAGGACCTCAACCGTCAACCCATAAAAGGTAGATTTTATCTCCATGAACTTCAGAAAACAGCATTTCCTCAGCATTATCTTGTGGAAAAAGTGTTGAAACAAAAAGGAAATAAACTCTATGTCAAATGGTTAGGGTTTAACTCTACGTTTAATTCTTGGATCAATAAATTACATGTTGTGTGAACCTGTGCAATTTTTAATTTATTCACACATGTTGTACACCACCTATAGCTCTATGTGTACAGTCCTCAGCTCCACATATTTCTTTCTCTTTCCACCTGTATTCTCTCTTACATTACCCCTACCCCTTTCCCTCCCTTCACCTCCCACCACTGCTGTTCGCAGCTCTTGCCTATCAATTGGTTGTGACTTCATTCCGACAAGTTGCATCATACTCTTTACTGATTCAGCGATTCCCACGCTTTGAACATTCTGTTATCAAGCACGTGGATAGCTAACGTCCAAGGTGAACACCTGTGACAGATCAAATTTCACGTCAATTTGCATTTTGTCACGTACGAAGCAAAACAGGATGTAACTTGTTAACAGTTATCGTGCACGTGGAGAGCTAACGTCTCAAGCGAACACCTGTGGCAGATCAAATTTCACATGAACTTGCATTTTGCCACGTACGAAGCAAGACAGGATGTCACTGGTTTAGCCTACATGTGGTTTCACATGTGTTCACATGCATTTCACAATCCCCTGCCACCACGATGGTCAGATTATTTCACTTTCAAGCGTCATGGTCATTTTTTCCATTGCACCTGTTGTCAAGTCAGATCAGCGCCTTCCAATAAGCTCAAATGACATTCACCTCTTGCTCCTCGGCAAGTTTGTTTTCTGTACTCGCTTCGACCAACATAGAACCAAGTTCTCATCACCGTTTACACGTTAAAGGTAAAATATCAGAAAACGCATGCTCGCTCTGTCATACACCGACCAGCCGAAATAGCGATTGTTCTATTAAGCATGGTCCTTGTGGTTAGCGACAGGTTCGTTGAAACACACACACACACACACACCCAGCCGTATTGTCTCTCTCAACCACCACGCTTCATAAACATTATAAACAGGTAAAGAAAAAGAAAAAGTTTTTCAACATGTATGGCGTTAGGCCCATTGTGAATTATTTTTTGGAAAAAATATCTACCACACTCGAAAGGGGGCGAAAGCCCAAGTCCTAGGACACCTCGTACACGTCTCTAGCGTTATTGGTTCGTGATATATCGGCAAAAATCACAAAAAACATATGTTTACCCTAAAATCGAGTTTCCCAAATGTTTTAAGAAATATAACGAGTGGTCCATAGCAAAGAGGACGTCACTCCGAGTCCTTGGACCCGTCGTACACGCCTCTAGCATACTTGGTTCGCGAGATATAGCTAAAAGTCTAAAATCACGTTTTTACCTCAAAAAGACCGTGTTTCCAGATTTTCACCTTTTCGACACCTACATTCCCGTAAAGAGCACGACGAGACGAAAAAAACGAATCCAAGCACGCCCTCCTAGCATGGCTCCTTCCATTCCAAGGTCGCAGGGGCTCACAACTTCCTAAGTGTCACAGCTCTGTCCCCATCCCAGTACTACAGGTTTTCATTCTAGAGACTTGAAATTTATTTTTAGGGTCGAGGGGGTAGGGACCATTAATTTATGTCAAACAATTTTTTTTTGTATAATTTCTAGTTTCCAAAATATGGGATTTTCAATATTCGAGTATTTTCAAAAAAACATAAAAAATAAAAAAGTTTTATTACAAAAAATAACGGTCATAAAGACCATTCGTTTCAGCCATGGCACAACGTTCTATCATGTTTGGTTTTCAAACTATCGCCTACTTTCGAAAACAAAAATTTCAATTTTTTTTTTTCAAAAGTATAACGAGTGGTCCATAGCACCTCAAGTCCTCCGACACCTCATTCGTGAAACTCCGACCATGGGTTCGAGAGAAAAGTCTATTTAAATGTTTCAATTTCGCGCGGCGGCCATATTGGTTTGTTGGGCACAGGAGTGTCAAGTGAAGCAGAAGCCCTGCTACCGCCCTACTATTGGGGTGTCATGTGGTCAGCTCATCGGGTCCCCTCGGCCGTTAATCTTGGTTTTTCGTGACCGGGGCGCTGCCTCAAGGTCAGACAGTTACTCAATTGTCTTCACGAGGCTGAGTGCACCTCGTTCCAGCCCTCACGTCAGTTTCTAAAATCCCTGACGGAGCCAGGAATCGAACCCGGGGCCTCCGTGTACGAGGCAGGCACACTACCCCAACACAACGGGGCTGGCTAATGAGTGTTGAATACGAAACTAAAACCTGAAAATCTCCATTGGTCAAAAAAATGGAATATGGAAACGGACAATGGGGGCATCATCCCATCAACTGTATCTAGTGCGTTCGAGGCTTGCCACCCAGTTTTATTTCCATTGGTGAAGACGATGCTCAAAGTAATACCGGCATATCCTGTAAGCATCGCATGTGCCGAATGGTCATTTTCGACTCTCCGTCTCCTGAAAACATACTTGAGATCGATGTATACAGAAACCAGACTCAACAGACTGGCTCTAATATTCATCCATAGAGACATTCCTATTGATCACAATAAAATCCTTGATAGGTTTGGACAAGGGGGGAAAAAGAATCCACAAGCTTATTGTAAGATGAACTTCAATAAGTGACCAGTCTGTATTTATGCTAAATATTAATATAATGTTTTTGATTAAATGATGTATTAAACCCTTTGGAAAATAGCATGTAGACAAGATTCAAAATTTCGGGGTCGTAATGGATTCTTGTGAATGTGATTTAGAGGTTTTGCTATCAACATAACTTCCAAGGTTCATAAGGTTAACTTATTATTATTATAAAGCCAAGAAAAACAACAGGATCTACTAACAAATGAAATTTATTAACTGAATCAAACATAAAAGGTAAACTATAACCACCCTTTTATTGTTCACTCGCGTGAACAGATCTAACACTGACCAGCCTGACGTACCATGACGACATGGCATGACAGCTGTCAACAAGCATTGTGACTGCAATGTCACCTAAATCAGAGTAACAAAAGAAAACGGATCACAAGATCCAAATATAACAAACAAATAAATAGTACAAAAATTTAATATCTATGAGCGACACGGGTTTTAAGACTAGTTCAAGTAATGAGCATTTTGACGGGCGCTCGTTTCCGACCAAAACAGTTGGTTCGGGAACGGACTCCGTACTGCGAAGGACGAATTACGGAAATGTGGGAACAACAATTACATATTTATATACACTACTGACATGCTCTAACCTTAGATTACCACAACCAAATACACGTGTGTATTATTTAAAATAAGGGCTGCGGAATTACCGTCTTATACCTTAAACACTAGGATAGCATAACATGACATGAACAAGTTTGGCCGGTTGCCAAATTATATTTATATGAATACAATGGCCTTGAAAATAAGAGCCAACAACAACAAAATACAACTTTTAAATTTTCACGCCGGAAAGTTTGGCGTTTTAAAACAATGAACAAATAAGTCGTAGTAATGATAAAAGAAACTTGGATCGACAACATGGCAACTTCCCAAATTAAACCAAATAAAATAACCTTAACTCATAAGGCTTTAAAGCAAACATAACGTGTCATAACGAGCTGGAGACAACCGGGCCTGTTATCGCATCACCGAGAGAGTGGCTGATTTCTTCCCCCAAGTAGTAATTAGTGCCATGCTAAATATAGATTCTGGCCCATAGCCAGCGTACAGCACCTTTGCTAATCGCCACCTGTTAAACGCGTACAAATAAATAACACATTATCTCAAAACATCCTCTCAGGGATTTTTAAGAATACATTCCCAGGTCAAACTTATCCCCACGGATAACTAGTTTGCCGGAATGATATCGTAGTCATGGACAGGCTTTACCTCTCCTCATCATCATCACTTACACCCAAAAACACGTGGCACATTTCTCGAAGATCTCGTCGTAGCATTAATCAGCACACCTCTCAGATAATGACATACAACATGTCCAAGTGACAATAAAGAATAAATAACAGGATCAGTCCTAGCCCGAGTTATCAAAGCAACAAAATGCAAATATTCCCCCCACGTAGTAATTAGTTTAACATAACATTAAATCAGTCCATTTATCATTGTCGTTCCTAGGTTCTCATTCACGGCTACACTTTTTATAGATACGTTAATCGATGCGGCCGTTTCGCAATAAGAATTACGTATACATAAGGAAAACATTTAAATTACAAAATTTACTGTACAACATAATTGTCACGCAATGCCAAAATTTACTACACGCATGTCAGTTAAGAAATCAAACCCTAAAATTTAAATTAAACCACACAAATAAAATCTATACAAAGTTCCACACATCTCTCGCGATTCCCCTCGTCCAAAATCAATAAATCAATTTTTTAATACTCATCACTTAAACTGCTTTCCAGAGGCCTCCCGCCTCGTCAATTCCCATCATTAGGCCGTTAGCCCATAACACTGATGGTAATGGAGGATGAAGCTTGCTGTCTTCTCTCCATGGTCGACATTTTGCTGCTGTTAACACACAATTAAATCAAAGTTTTTAAACTGTTCTATCTGCGTTCTAAGTATTTTATTTCCTCAGATCGTCCTATGCAGAATCGTCGACTTTCCCTATTCTATGGCTAATTGCCATCTCACAATTTATGAAAATTTCCAACTTCGTTGCCGACACACAACTATAATTTTAAAACCATATCGTCTTAAGGACGTCTTAAAATGACTGTCGAAGAATAATTAGGAGTGCCCCGATTCATCTCAGACATGTGTATATATACAGAAAGCCTAAAGTTTCAATGGTGGGAGAAAAACAGCTCCTCAATATTTTAAGTAATGGGCCTATAATTATGTGTGACCTCTCAAAATTCTTGTATTTTCTCACAGGTCGCGAATCTGCCGTCGAACAAGCAAACCGATCGCTAGATCTTTTTATATCCGATTGCCGCGCAAAACACACTGACGCTATGTTCTGGCGTCATGTTTTCTTATTGGTCAGATAAGTTGGCGTTGGAGCTCTGACCTTACAAATCCCGCCCTTATTTTGACGTCACGACTATTCTCCTCTCTCTCACTCCTTGCCTTGTACGCAGCATTTTGCCCTTCGATGGTCACGTACGCCACAGCGTCATATCTGATTTTCTCAGAAATCCAAGAATAACATTGGTTGTGAAACTATTGGTCATTTCCAGCCAGCACGTAGCATGTCTTACCAAGTCCAGATTTCTAGCTACATCAATATTACTCAAATATCCAGCATATCATGTATTTAGTATTTCCATCGTTTTTATTAATATGAAACATTATTATTGGACACAATGATAAGGGTTCAGTATGTCAAGAAAATTTGTGTTTTGTTGTTGTAAATCCTCAGATTTCAAAACATCAAAGCTATAAACTTTTGAATAATTTGATTCATCTTGCTGTTACATATACTAACATATAGACTGGAAGCTGCAACCCTTACTGGACCAACAAACAGTCGTGTCCAGGCAGTAGAAATGAAGTTCCTCCGTTCTTGCCTTCAAAAGATGAAAACGGACAAGGAATGAGGATATCCGACACCAACTGGGATTGGAAAGGAGCCTGCTGGAGACACTCGCACAAAAGAGATTGGCATGGAATGGTCACATGAAGAGGATGGCTCCCCACAGGATACCACGAGTGTACTTTGGCCAGAGTGTCCTCGGGAAGAGACCAAGAGGAAGACCTCGCGATGTGTGGGAGAAGCAAATTTATAAGGACCTTGATGCTAGAGATAAGAACTGGCATCAAATACAAGAACAAGAGTTATGGATGGACAGGACATATTGGAGACAACTCATTTATAACCACACCCGGCTTGCTGGAGCGAAGAAACGATGATGATGATGATGTTTCTGTTATACATTAAAACATACTTAAGCTCCTGAGGAAAACATTAGCTTCACACAATTTCTTGCTCACTTAAATACTGTATAATACCAAAATAAAAAGGTTACAATAGCCTAATATTGCAAACGTTGTTTTTGAAAGAATACTACAAATGTTATAACCTCTCTAAAAATAGTTCTAAACCATTCGTATTAGAGCTATTGCAGTAAATAGTAGGACTTACAAAATTGAGATAATTTAGAATACAATAAATATTTCACTTAAAATGGCTAATATCACGCAAATATTTCCAAATTCACAAAACAGTTTCATAAAATTTTTGATTGTTTCTTTATTTTAAATTGTTAACATTTATTTTTACCCAAATATTTCACAAAAATAATCACTAATTTGGGTCTAAATTTTGCAAAATATTCTGGGGGAGTTTCCTCGCACCACCTATTGGCTTGGGGGTATTCGAGACCTCCGGTGTGTCCGCCCACCCATAATCTTGCCTAAAATCCGCCACTGTATACCATGCACCCTAACCCCCGCCCCCCCCCCCCTGAAATTAAACTCTATACACGCCCCTGCATCAATAAGCCTATATTTATCACAATCTTAAAACTATCCGTCACGCACTCCCTCCTTGCCGCTGTCTTCCGATGTTGGTTATCGTGTTGGAAGTTAGGATGGTCTTTGACACGCTGTTTCACACAGTTTAACCTGGTCCCTTCTCGCCAATGTGTTTCCATCTAATTTCGGTGAAATGAGAGAATTATAATTCCTTCCTTATACTGTTTCATTTCATAGAGAAGCCGCCTCTTCTACCATCCCATGTATTTTATCCCGAGGGACAAGTGATTCTGCAGCCAAGTCGAATAAAACTACTCAGTGCTTTTTGAGCCATATATTTTCACTAAACAGCTATGCATATGCTGTGAACTGGTGATTTTTATTGCTACTTACTTGCCCTTTAATGCAGCTTTAATGCCATATTTCGACTTTATCCCTTAATTGGCAACCCCTTTACCGGAAACTGTCACTTAAACCCTTAGGCTATGCCCCAATTAGGTACCTGTATGTCCTCTGAGGGAACAGTGATTTGGATCAATGAATATAAGATTGCTAGCCATATCGGTACCGTACCCAGATACCGTACCGGTAAATTGATCAGCAAACTAGAATGTTACCTGGCTGCCTCGTTGCACAGTGGCTAGCTTTTGGCTGTCACTGCGTAGGCCCGAGTTCTATTCCCGGTTCTGCCACAATACATTAAATTCCGGTCTGAGGGATCGTGAGGCAGAACTCCGTCATGCGTGGTTTCCCACTTCTTCTCAATGCCAATGCTGGGGTAGTACCTAACCGAGGGCCACGGCCGCTTCCTGCCATAATCCTACCTCAATTACAAATAGGCTACACACACTAGTTTAGACTTCACAGAGTTGAGAAAAATACTCCCAAAATGTATGTTTATACAAAATAAACAATACTCACAAGTATTTCAGATACAAAATATCGGTACACTTATAAATGTCTGGAGTAGTGGAGTAGTGACAGTTCTGCTTCACTCCACAACCCTCCTTGCCCCACTACTAAGCCTCAGCCATGTAATATTTGTCAATATCTGGTGAACGCATGGTCGGATGTTGACAAATGAGGTGTCGTTGGACTCCGGATGACGTCCTCTTTCCAATGGACCATGTATTATATTTTTCAAAAAATGTTTGAAATTTTTTGTTTTCGAAATTAGGCAATAGTTTGAAAAACAAACTTGAAAGAACGTTGTGCCATGGCTCAAACGAATGGTCTTTATGACCTTTATTTTTTGTAATAAAACTTTTTTAATGTTTATGTTTTTTTGAAAACACTTGAATTTTGAAAATCCTATATTTTGGAAACTAGGAAGATTACAAAAAGTTTGTTTGATGTAAATCAATGGACCCTACTCCCTCTACCCGCAAAATAAATTTCAAGTCTCTAGGATTTTTATTTTTTTTATTTTTTTAAGCGTATGGCTTTTTAGTGCCGGGAGTGTCCGAGGACATGTTCGGCTCGCCAGTTTTGTAGCTGCTTCGAGACGGACACCCAATGGGTGAGCTACAAGTACCGTTGGGGAGGAATGTTGGAATGTAAGGACGAGGAGTTGGAAGGTAGCGGCTGTGGCCTATAGTTAGGGACCAACCCCGGCATTTGCCTGGAAGGAAGATGGGAAACCACAGAAGACCATCTTCAAGGTTGCCGGCGGGGGGATTCGAACCTCCTCGCCTCCCGGATGTGAGCGACTGCCATCAGTCATGCCGTAACCACCACGGCTAACTCACCCGGTAGTCTCTAGGATGAAAACCTGACAGTAGTGTGGTAGTGAGAGAGCTGCGCCCCTTAGGAAGTTGTGAGCCCCTGCGACCTTGGAATGGAAGGAGTCATGCTAGGAAGGCGTGCTTGGATTCGTTTTTTCGTCTCGTTGCGCCCTTTACGGAAATGTGGGTGTCGAAAGGGTGAAAATCTGGAAACATGTAATTTTTGGGGTAAGAACGTGATTTTAGACTTTTTGCTATATTTCGCGAACCAATCACGCTAGAGGCGTGTACGACGGGTCCAAGGACTCGGGCTGACATTCTCTTTGCTATGGACCACCCGTTATTTGAATCTCGATTTTGGGGTAAACACGTGTTTTTTGTGATTTTTGCCGATATCTCACGAACCAATAACGCTAGAGACGTGTACGAGGTGTCTTAGGACTCGGGCTAACGCCCCCTTTCAAATGAGGTAGATATTTTTTCCAAAATAATTATTCACAAAGGGCCTAATGCCATACATGTTGAAAAAGCTATTTTTTTCTTTACCTGTTTATAATGTTTATGAAGCGTGGTGGCTGAGAGAGACGGTACTGCTGGGTGTGTGTGTTTCAACGAACCTGTCGCTAACCACAAGGACCATGCTTAATAGAACAATCGCTATTTCGGCGGGTCGATGTATGACAGAGCGAGCGTGAGTTTTTCTGATATTTTACCTTTAACGTGTAAACGGTGATGAGAACTTGGTTCTATGTTGGTCGAAGCGAGTACAGAAAACAAACTTGCGGACGAGCAGGAGGTGAATGTCATTTGAGCTTATTGGAAGGCGTTGATCTGACTTGACAACAGGTGAAATGCAAAAATGACAATGACGCTTGAAGGTGAAATGATCTGACCATCGTGGTGGCAGGGAAGAGCGAAAGGCATGTGAACACATGTGAAACCACATGAGGGCTAAACCTGTTACATCCTGTTTGCTTCGTACGTGACAAAATGCATGTTCATGTGAAATTTGATCTACCACAGTTGTTCACCTGGGACGTTAGCTGTCCACGTGCATGATAACTGTTAACAAGTCACATCTTGTTTTGCTTCGTACGTGACAAAATGCAAGTCCATGTGAAATTTGATCTGCCACAGGTGTTCACCTTGGACGTTATCTGTCCACGTGCATGATAACAGAATGTTCAAAGCGTGGGAAAAAATGATTATACATGCAACGTAGCATATATAAAGACATGTCGTTATCATTTCCTCTCTCACTTAGCCTTTGAACACATTGCGTTGCGTTGGTGGAAAATACTTATCCTTGTTGTGAGGTAGGTATATATTTATTCATTTATACATTTATTGATTTATATATATTTACAAGCAATTATTTATTAATTAGGTAATTATTGATTTTTTAATTTCTTTGTTTGCAGATAAGTGGTATACCTTACATGTCTGAGAGAGAAGATACCATTGCACTTTTGAGCCCACTAGAAGGAAACAGCAATAAGCCACTGTAAGTGAAGGTGGGATTATTTTTTTAAACTAACTTGTTTCATTTTCTTGTTTCATATTTTACTTTATGAAATGCATGTACTAACCTGAATTTAGATATTTATAACGGTTTATTTTATTAATTTTAAGAAACTTGGAAAGAAAAGCCTTACCGCCATAGCAGCCGCTGAAAACCCGAGACGCAGTCAAGTGAAACCATTGTTTCCAGGAAGTGAACTATTTAAAACTCAGGTAAGCCTAACATAAAATGCTATTCCATTTTACCACTACTGAAAACTGGTAGACAAAAAAATTCATTACCTGTACATGACTAGGATGATGATTGCTTTCTTGATTAATGACTATGTATTGGCAACCGGTACAATACCATATTGGTTGTTTACCGGGAAAGTACAAGGCCATATTGGATTTTGTAAAAAACAAAAATTTTAATTTAACTGACATGTCGTTCCCTATAATAATAATAGTAATAATAATAATAATAATATCGTATGGCCTCGGGTGCCGGGTGCAAGCTTTGTTATTTGACACACAGAGGGTAGCTTGCATGTCGAATTTACTTGTTCCTTGACTATGAAAGTCATGGAGGTTAGATGTTAGATATCTAATATCTTTAAACTCTATAGCGCTTTCTAGTAGAAAAATGAGGAACTTTGTACCCTATGAACTCAACGAACATTCACAGGTTTGGACACGATAATCTGAACAAAATGACATGACATTATTATTTTTTGTTTATGTATTGGTTAAAGGTGAATGTAAATGACTGCAGCTTTATAAAAAGAAAATAAGTACATGGGTTACTGTTAGTGCCGACATACAGTTTATTATATTTTTATGGTGTTTTGATATATTAATGCCAATTAACGTTAAAGTTTTATTTACAAGTATTGATTGATTGATTGAGTGATGGGTTATTTTGTTTGCTTTTAGGTGTCGTCATGCGCCATTAACGTAATGAACAGACAGTGAACAAGCATACATTGTGCTTTAAAGTACTCTGTGCAACGTTAATAACTTACAATAAGAAAAAGTTTTATTATAACACATGGCGTTAGTACCAAATACAACAAATGAGCAAGTTGGTTTACCACGTGGGTCAAATTTAAAATCAGAACATGACCGTTGGTTAACATTTGAATCCTGGCCTGTAGGCTTTTTGTCGACACATGAAAATGCAAAAGCCGTTTTTTTTTACTTGAACCGAGAAGATGTGGTGCGCTGTGTGTTTTGTCGTATTGAACTTTCACACTGGGAAGAAGGGGATGATCCCTTTAGAGACCATTTGCGATGGTCTCCTCATAGTCCTTACATGCTTGGAAAGCAAGTGGGTAACATACCTGTGTATTCATTTTTCCGAACCACAAGATCATTGGCCGTTACTTACGTTGCTGAATCACAAATAAATAATAATAATAATGATGTATTACCAGCCAACGGTAGTGTCGATATATGTGGTCGATATGCCATAGACAGTGTTGAACTGGCGTGTGCTTTTGAAAAATTGGGAGTTTGCAAGACTAAAGCACTAGCACACCCAGAGTACAGCTCTGTTGAAAAACGTTTAGAATCTTATAAAAATGTTTGGCCATTAATATTAAAACACCTTACCAAACAGCTAAGTGAAGCTGGATTTTTTAATACTGGTGAAGGGGATAAAACAATATTTTTTATTGTGGATTTGCTTTAAAGGATTGGCAAATGACTGATGACCCTTTAGTGCAACACACTCGTTGGTTACCTAACTGCAAATACATGGTGTTGCTTAAAGGTCAGGAATTTGTGAACACTATTCGCAAAGAAAACATGATTGCAGTACAAGACTTAAAAGTGCCTTTAGAGTTAGAACATGCGGAGCAAACACACGAGGCTGAAAGAAAAGACTTGTCTCACGAACAGATACAAAAGTGTGACCAACAATTATGAAAAATTTGTTATCAAGATGAACTAGGTGTTGTATTTTTGCCTTGTGGACACATGATAGCCTGTGTCAAGTGTGCATTAGAACTCAACACTTGTGCTATATGCGGAAAAGCAGTATCTGCTACAGTTAGGGCATTTCTTGCATAAATAGTAAAATTTATCAGCCATGCATAGTGCAAAATCCCTAATTGCACAATATTATTAAAGCTGTTTTAGAGTGTAATAGATATGCTTTATAGACTACTACAATGAATGTTTTGAATGCCGTGGGTCAAGCATGTGGCTTAGAGACAAAGAAGCTTATCGAATTGCCAACGCATATTCCATTCCGCATTATCAAGATTCGGAAATTGAAAACAGGATATGGTGATCGTGTACTTTGTGTATGTGAAAACTTTGAGACATTTCTGCCTACACGGTTTAATGATATGTCGGAGAGTGTTTTTGATGAAGTCAATAATGCTGTACAACCTGTACACTTAATTTATGAAGGTTTTAAAAACAATAGGTGCATGGTTCGTTTTAATTAAATATAAAAAAAACAAATGTCAAATAATAATGGAAGATATAAGTCATGACAATGGACTGAAAGAAAAATATGTGTATAGAAAATAATGTTTTAGTGTTTAGTATTGTCTTAAAAAATATTATCATGAAACAAAACAAAATGTATATAAAGTTTGTAAATAAATGAAAAAAAGGTGCAATGTTGTTTTATTTTCTATAGAAGTCAGAATATTTAACATTGCAGAGTATACATGATTATGACAATAAAAATCACACTCAATACAAGTCTTTGCCTTTACGATAGTGTGTTATAGTTTTCAAAACAAAGCTTGTTGTAGATCTTTTTTCTTCCACGATGAACAATAGGCATGAAAACGTTATTGTCTTGTTTTGGATCATTATCACTATCATAATCATAAGCAGCATGATCTATATCACTATTATTATAATCACTATAATTATCCTCAACATTATCCTCAATATTACTATACCCAGTTAAATATTCCTGGTCCTCTTCCTATTCCTCTACAGTGTCCTCATGTAGAGGCTGCGTGGCTTTTGATAATGTTAAGGGTTTTTTGAACATTGAACTATTTTGAGCAGCAATATTATTTTCTTGTACTCGCTTTTTAACATTTTCATGATTTTCTGTTGACAGCAACAGTGTTTCATGCAGTACACTACATTGATGATCAATGACACTTAAAACCTCACTATTTTTACTTTTTAGCTCACTGCGACATTGTTTTGAACGTTGTTTAGAACAACGCCAAATAACAGTTCCAATTTTATTGGTTCGTTTCACAATATATGAATATCCTTTATAGAATGCATGAGGCTTACCATACCTAGTCACAGATACTTCCATATCAACTGTCAAGCATAGACTAAGCTCTAGTAAAGTCAACTTGGTAATAAGAACAATAGTTTAATGTGTGAGCATATATGGGTGCAAATGTGGGAGCAAAAAAGAGGGAGCAAAAAGTGGGAGAAAAAATTGGGAGCAAAAAGTGGGAGCAAAAAGTGGAAGCAAAAATTAAGAGCGAAAGTGGGAGCAAAAAAAGTAGGAGCAAGTATGGGAGCAAATGTGAAAGCAAAAGTGGGAGCAAGTATGGGAGCATATGTGAAAGCAAAAGTGGGAGCAAAAAGTAAGAGAAAAAAGTGGGAGCAAAAAGTGTAAGCAAAAGTGGGAGAAAATATGAGAGCAAAAAAAAGTAGGAGCAAGTATGGGAGCAAATGTGAAAGCAAAAGTGGGAGCAAAAAGTAAGAGAAAAAATGTGGGAGCAAAAAGTGTAAGCAAAAGTGGGAGCAAATATGAGAGCAAAAAAAATGTGTGAACAAATATTGGAGCAAAAAGTGGGAGCAAAAATTGGGAGCAAAAAGTGGGAGCAAAAGTGGGAGCAAAAATTGAGAGCAAAAAAAAAGTGTGAACAAATATGGGAGCAAAAAGTGGGAGCAAGTATGGGTGCATATGTGGGAGCAAAAGTGGAAGCAAAAAAAATTGAGAGAAAAAAAGTGGGAGCTAAAAGGGTAAGCAAAAGTGGGAGCAAATATGAGAGCAAAAACAGTAGGAGCAAGTATGGGAGCAAATGTGAAAGCAAAAGTGGGAGCAAAAAGTGTGAGAAAAAGAAGTGGGAGCAAAAAGTGTAAGCAAAAGTGGGAGCAAATATGAGAGCAAAAAAAAGTGTGAGCATATGTGGGAGCAAAAAGTGGGAGCAATAAGTGAGAGCTAAAAGTGTAAGCAAAAGTGGGAGCAAAAAATTGGGAGCAAAAAGTGGGAGCAAAAAGTGGGAGCAAACATTGGGAGCAAAAAGTGGGATCAAAAGAAAGTAGGAGCAAGTATGAGAGTAAATGTGAAAGCAAAAGTGGGTGCAAGTATGGGAGCAAATGTGAAAGCAAAAGTGGGAGCAAAAAGTGTGAGCAAAAAATGTAAGCAAAAGTGGGAGCAAATATGAGAGCAAAAAAAGTAGGAGCAAGTATGAAAGCAAATGTGGAAGCAAAAGTGGGAGCAACAAGTGAGAGAAAAAAAAGTGGGACAGAAAAATAGTGTAAGCAAAAGTGGGAGCAAATATCAAAGCAAAAAATGTGGGAGCAAAAATTTGGGAGCAAAACGTGGGAGCAAAACCTGTAAGCAGAAGTGGGACCAAACAAGTGTGAGCAAATATGGGAGCAGAAAGTGGGAGCAAATGTGAAAGCAAAAGTGGGAGCAAAAAGAGCGAGCAAAAGTGAGTGCACAAAGTGGGAGCAAAATGTGTGCGTAAAAAGTGGGGGCAAATGTGATGTTTTACTAAAACAATCTCCCCTAACCTAACCTAACCTAACCTAACTTCTCCTAACCTAACCTTCAAACTCTCAGATCAAAAATTAAATTCTGGCCATAGTCGAGTTGGAACCCAAAACCTCTGGGATAACACCCAAGTATACTAGCCACTACACCGCGAAATGTGCAAATTATCATGCAACACAACATAAAAATAAAACGTTTCCTGTAGTGTAACTCATTGGCTGACAACCATAGTTGAGAATTCAAACCCAAGACCTCAGGACTTTTTTTGTTTTGAACATTATCAGAAATATTATTCCATTTACATTTTCCTGTTCCTTATAGTTATAAGAGTTGGCATTTATATGGGAGCAAAAGTGAAAGCAAAAAGTGGGTGCAAGCATGGCTGGTTGTAGAGACTTTCATATCAAATAATACACATAAATTAATTTTTAGTAAAGTGACTTGGCTAATAATAATAATAATAATAATAATAATAGTAACAGTTTAAAAAAATTCAAGGGGATTGATATTTTTCAGGGTGTAATTTCCAAAGTACTCTCAAGATTAATAATTACATGAACAGATTCCAAGAACTCTAGAGTGCTTTTAAGGTTAATGATTGGCTAGGAGTGAGATAGAGCTTGCTAACCTAAGTTAACCTCAGCTCAGTAAACCTAACCTTGTCTCATGACATGTTCTACAAGTATAGACTTGCTTTGAGACTGCTATGACGTCACAGATGAATGGCGGTGGGAGGCTCGACATGACTTTTTATTACACAAAAACATTTTCCATTTTGCCAGCCTCCCACCGCCATTCATCTGTGACGTCATAGCAGTCTCAAAGCAAGTCTATACTTGTAGAACATGTCATGTGACAAGGTTAGGTTTACTGAGCTGAGGTTAACTTAGGTTAGCAAGCTCTATCTCACTCCTAGCCAATCATTAACCTTAAAAGCACTCTAGAGTTCTTGGAATCTGTTCATGTAATTATTATTCTTGACAGTACTTTGGAAATTACACCCTGAAAAATATCAATCCCCTTGATTTTTTAAATCTGTTATTATTATTATTATTAGCCAAGTCACTTTACTAAAAATTAATTTATGTGTATTAGTTGATATGAAAGTCTCTACAACCAGCCATGCTTGCACCCACTTTTTGCTTTCACTTTTGCTCCCATATTAATGCCAACTCTTATAACTATAAGCAACAGCAAAATGTAAATGGAATAATATTTCTGATAATGTTCAAAACAAAAGTCCTGAGGTCTTGGGTTTGAATTCTCAACTATGGTTGTCAGCCAATGAGTTACACTACAGGAAACTTTTTATTTTTATGTTGTGTTGCATGATAATTTGCACATTTCGCGGTGTAGTGGCTAGTATACTTGGGTGTTATCCCAGAGGTTTTGGGTTCCAACACGACTATGGCCAGAATTTAATTTTTGATCTGAGAGTTGGAAGGTTAGGTTAGGTGAAGTTAGTTTAGGTTAGGTTAGGTTAGGGGAGATTGTTTTAGTAAAACACCACATTTGCCGCCACTTTTTACTCACACATTTTGCTCCCACTTTGTGCACTCACTTTTGCTCGCTCTTTTTGCTCCCACTTTTGCTTTCACATTTGCTCCCACTTTCTGCTCCTATATTTTCTCACACTTGTTTGCTCCCAGTAGTAGAATTCGCTAGACTTTGAATATTGCATCATCATGACCAGAAATTGCGTAATCCTGATGACGTCATGGGATGACGTCATGGGTCCTTAGAGCGAGCACGTGGTCCAGGAGCGAACATGTGCACTGCACGTGTTAGCGTGGGAAGGGGTAGACCTTTTGGCTTGTTTGTGCGATGGTGATAAAAAGTTAATGGGTGTTAACGTCATGGGGGTTGATTATTAGGATGCTAATTGTCATCTGACACCCATGCGAGTGTGAGCATGTGTGCCAGTGCCAGCGATCCGCACATGTGGTGTGCAGCTGTTATGTTTTTTTTGCGACATATCACGTATATTATGTTACATGTTATCCTACATTCCACATAGCGCTCTCCGTTATTAACAGTGAACTTTGTTGTCATTAAAATAACTACTTGTAAAATAATTCCAGTGGCATATTCTGTTAGCAAATATCATATATTAAATATTTTCAAGTCAAAGAATGACAACTTGAAAATCATTTATTGTAGGAATACCTTTAATGGGACCACCAAACTTTCAAGTATGCAATACATATTGCAGATAGTGCTGTATTTTGGTCGGTAGTGCCTCAAGTGCTTACATTAAATAACAATGCTGCAAACATATAAACATTTAATAAATAAATTGTTTTCAATATATATATATATATACATAATAAATATTTTCACACCATAGGATGACCATTTCAAGATCATTTATTGTAGGAATTGTAGGGATCTCCAGACCTTGAAGTAAACCATATTTGATATACATTCCACATAGCTACATAACCGACAGTACGTCGTGGTATCAATCTCAGCCACCAGGCGCGCTCATTGTTTGTATTGCATTTCAGTTCCATTTGCATTTCTTTAAAATCACCCCCAAGCCAAAAAATACATAGCAAGTTAGTGGAAACATGTTACACATCAATAATTTTAGAAGAGCTCTCAGGTATTGTATGATGATTTTTTTTTAGAAGTGTATAACTGTTGACTAACATTTACTGTTACACAACATTATTTTCGGTAAACTCTACATAAGTATCCTAATTGTCTCTGGTATAATGTCTTGTTTAACAAACATGGTCACACGGTTTATCTATACGTTTAAGCTTCTGTTGTTTATGATTTAAAAAAATGATAAACAGCTAAACTCACTGGTCAATAGCCAACATAGTGGCCAAAATGTTTCCCTGATAGGTAACTCATGTTTGGTTATTCAATTCTTATTGCAAAGCCAGTCAAGACCTAAAAATAGTATTAACACCATAACATTAAACAAATCAAACCATCTTAAGGTATTTATTAAATTGAATTGCATTTTAGGAACCTTGCAAGCATCTTGCAACCTTCAAGAGGAATGTATAGACAGGAATTGTGAAAAGGAAACCGAGAAATCATTCAACGTAGTGTTATGAACCTCAACGTAAGAAGTTATGAAAGTCTATGTGAGGGTGTGGTTTTTACAGCTGGATGCCTTTTCTGGCACCCACCTCAGAGACGAGTTTATGGGAGATGAAACTCAGCTATCATGTCGAATGTGGAGCTCCTAGTCTAGGAGAAAGTCATGTTCAGGTATTTGTCTGCAGGGAGTGTGGGAAACGAAACAACAACTAAAAAAATATACACGTAAAGGGAATATTATGGAATTTTAAAGTATATGTTGTGAATTTTAAAAAATGGTTAAATTTCATGGTTTGTAGACCTCTTGGCTAAATTTGGTAGAATTTGGTGAATTTTCATCAATATTCGGGTAATTTTATATAAATTTGAGCTAGTTCAAACCATTCTTTAATAATTCAATGGCATTTCAATAAATCTGGTAGTGATTTGTTGGATTTTGCTGAAATTTGGTGGAATTTGCTAAATTTGCGGTAAATTTTGTGGATTTTACAAAATTCTGGTCAATTTCAAGATAAATCTCAGATATTTAGATATTTTACAAATAACCTCTGTCACTGTGATGGCTGTATTAATGTGTGCCATTGACAATGAAGGGTAGGAATGGTAAGGAGGTGGTTATGGACTTAAGTGCATAGTCATTTATATTTACTTTCAGATTGGGTGTTGTGGGAAAATCGAACACTCCTCTTGTTAGTTTTTCAAGTAAGTGTACTCCTTGCCTCCCTTAGAAGCCGCTAATGAGCTCTAAGCATTGGCAGTTTGCAAGCATCTCACTATTGTTAACATAGAATGCTCATTACTTGTTATTTCAAGTACATGTTGTCATGTAGGTAAGGAATTGATCCAAACATAACATGTTTCGATTTTCTTTGCACTTGTCTGTGGGCAAACATGGCATTTACCGGGAGTAAAAGTGGAAAACCACATGTGTTTGACGTTTAGAAAACTCACCTCACCTCACCCCAACTGTTTGGGAATGGAAATAATTTGTTTTTGTCTTACTTAGGGGCTTGGAAATCATGGTCATCATTCCCATGTACTGTAATTAGGGAAAATAATAAGGGGTCATGTACACTATTATTAGCTGAGTATCTAATACAATTTTGCATATCCCTAGGACCAGTATCGCATTATAAAGACATGCCATTTGTTACCGTCCTTAAAGCCAGTGATTTAAAACAAAAGAGGTGTTTATTTTCCACCATCCCCAAACAAGGGCTTTCATCTAGTGGAATGTAGGTTGACGACCATGGAGCCCCAGCTGAATACGTCATTTTTCCCACTGACTTGTGCTAGGCTCCTGTCTGTCTTCTTTCCTGTCGACCACACATGGTCAACTCTTGTTCTCTACCGACTCCGACATTATTAGGCTACCCAAGGCTTAGGGAGTCTCTTTATTTTCCGACTTAATTGACCCTTGTTTATTTTTTCTGATACCCTCCTTGTGTGAGGAGGCAGCCTTCTTTTTATTTTTATGTTATTTCCTGCCTATTGCGCAAGCCACACTAAAGGTAGGGTGTATGTAGCCCCACCACTTGTGGTGCACCCTGGATATGCCTACACCCTCAGGGGCTTACGGCTGATGAGTTTGGAAGTTTGCGACCACAAGGGATTCCTGAGCTGGGCCCAGTTTTCCTCCTTTTTATCGATTACCTCTGGAGCGGGATCCTCTCCTCTTTTACTTTCATATCTACCTTTTATGGCTCTCCTTCCTTTCAAGTTCATCAATCCACATACTTGAGGGTTGAGGGGCATTATTTATTCCTTCTGTCCTTTATTTGTCCTGTTATCCTTTTGTCTTACATTTCATTTTTCTAGTTATAAGTGTGTAGTTAGTTTTAGTTATAGTTTACATTTAATTTTATTTTCACCATCAGCCAAACAATTAGGGGTCGGTAGGACAGCTTGGTGGTCAAGTTTATAGAACGCTTGTCTTTTGTTTGAAACAACACCATGTTGATTTCCCGACTGGGTGAAGTATTTTATACTTTGTTCACTTATTTCTCATGGCTTCGAAACTGGCTGCCTGTAACGTGATCATTATTAACTTTAACTTCAGTGTACGGTGTAGGATTGGAAAGGAGGCAGCCATGGCTTCTGAATTACAACTATGTTAGCGTTTGTCTAAAGTATAAATAAAAAAGAGAGTTCAAACATCATGTAGGACATAAACTATTTTTAAATTCAGATTTGTGTTTCACAGTAAACACAATCATTCTCCGTTTAAAACAACCCATACATTTCTTTTTCTAACATGATAGCTTATAGGCAGGCATTGCTATAGCTTACATGTAGTAGGGTCAACAGCTAAGGATTCAATTTCAATTACCTATACCTCTCATGGTATGGCTCTTAGTCAATTCGTTAAACTACAAAAACTTTTCTATATGTTCTGTTACATTATCATTTGACCATCTCACACTGTAGTGTTTAACATAGTTGGTTGTCTACCCTAAGGCCTTGGCTTGCAACCCCGACTATACCAAGAAATTCATATTCATCTTAAGGTTGCAATAAGGTTCATTGAGCCTTGTCAACCCTTACCTAACAACTATCAAGTCATGTACGTTAACACGGTGCGAATCACGTCCACTATCAAGCAGACGAGTAATATGAAACTTGCTGGCAAGAGCGCCGTGTTCTTATCACCAAGACTCATTACACAAACAAAGCCAGTGTCTCTGTGCAGATTCAACCCAGCGATAGTATGCAAGAGTGTGTTTGTTCAAAAAGCATCATTAATATAACTCGACTGTCACCACACAGGTCCGGGTTCGATTTTCTAAAGGCTGCCACAGGTACACTCAGTCTTGTCAGGTAAAACATTTTGGGTCAATTCATAAATCATGGGAAAGGGTTAGCCACTGTCAGTCCAAAACAACACCTTACTTCACCCTCTCCGATAATTAGTTTTATAAAATCTCAGGTCGATAACCTTAACGTTTTGGCTCTTTTGGGTATATTCATGGGGAATGGCAACGGTTTGGCCATCCTGATTTGTACAACACCTGATACAACTCTGTAGCCTTATTCATTAGCTATAAACACATTAATCCATAATTACCTAATAATAATAATAAAAATAATAATAATAATAATAATAATAATAATTTGCAGGCTGTCATCCTCCAAACACACATTCATTAAAGCATGGTTTCAAAAGACTCTTATGCTTTTAAGTGTTTAATACCTTTTTCTCCTGTAACATTACTATTCCCTGTTTTATGAGTGAAATAATCTATCGAGGTAAAAAAGTATGCCATCACCTATTTTTCAACTATCAAACCTAATTTTAGGGTTCTTAGTTTGCAAGATATCGATTTTTTCAATTTGAGGGTAGTTTTCGCCCCCTACTATTTTTCATGAAAAACAAAAGATCTTAGGTTCAATTATCATTTTTACCCGTTTAAGACCTTTCTCCCCACTGTAAGATCACTATTTACTGTTTTAGGGGTGACATCATCTATCCAGGTTAAAGCCTATGTCACAACCAATTTTTTAAGCTATTACACATAATTTTACGGTTCTTAGTTTCCAAGCTATCGATTTTTCAATTTGGGGGTAGTTTTAACCCCCCCTGCTATTTTTCATCAAACACAAAAGATCTTAGTTTCATTTATCATTTTTAGGTATTTAACACGTTTTTTCCCCATAACATGACTATTTACTGTTTTAGGGGTGAAATGACCAATCCAGGTAAAAGCCTATGTCATCACCTATTTTTAAAGCTATCACGCCTAATTTTAGGGTTCTTAGTTTCCAAGATATTGAGTATTCAATTTTGGGGGGTAGTTTCACCCCACAAAGGGGGACGTCGCCACAAGTGCTAGGACCTTTCATACAAGTCCCTAGCATGATTGGTTCACGAGATATTAACAAATGTGTAGTTAGGCCCTTTTGACAAAAAACAAGTAGTTCCGTGAAGAACTATACAGCCTATTTTCATATATCCAACTTATGTTAACTGCCACTGTCAACATACACAATTTCAATTTGATTGCTGTAATAGATTCATAGATATTGAGAAACGACAGAATATTTCGGATGGTCGCCATGTTGGATTTTATATATGTAGGTCCTAGAGTTATGTACTGGTACATGAAGATTATTGTGTACGTGTAGCATTCAAACTTCAATTAGAACACAAGAAGTAAAATCGAGATTTTAAAATTTCGCACAGCTGCATCTTGTGGTTATGGAAATAATTGAAATAAATTAGATGCCTGTGGAGTAATATTCGTATAAGGATTTACTGTAACAAGTTTCACTGCACTCGGATAGTTAAATTGCGAGAAACGTCCATGTGAATATTTATAATTCGCGTCACCGCCATGTTGGATTTGTGATCACCAGGTTATTTAAACTCCTATAGGTGAACTTAAGTTCATAGCCCCTATGAACATAAAAAATGCAGTTTGATTGCTAAAATAGATTCGTAGATATTCAGTATCGCCTAAATATTTCGGATGGTCGCCATGTTGGATTGTTAAATGTATAGGCCATAGAGTCATGTACCATTAATGGAAAACTATTGCGTAGGTTCATTATTCAAACTTTCACTTCGATCGCATGACTACATCACAAGAAATAAAAACTTAATTTTAAAATTCGCACTGCCGCCATCTTGAGGTTATGTAAACAATTGAACTAAATTAGATACCAGTGGATTACAATGTGTATAAATATTTCCTGTGCCAGGTTTCAGTGCGCTTGGAACATTAAATCGCGAGAAAGGTCTACTTAAAATGTTCAAATTCGCTTGGCCGCCATGTTCGTTTTGTAGTTAACCGGTTTTTAAAAGTCTCATAGATGGACTTCCAGTAGTGTCCTTTATCTCCGTACAAAATTTTAGGGAGATACCGCTAATAGTTTCAGAGATATAGAATGCCGGTGAAATATTTCGCACATCCGCCATCTTGTGATTATGTAAACAATTGAACGACGTTAGATGTCTGTGCATTACAATGTGTATTAACATATACTGTACCAAGTTTCATTGCGTTTGGTTGGTCAAATCGCGAGAAACGTCTATTTAAAAGTCGCAAATTCGCTTGGCCGCCATGTTGGTTTTGTAGTTACCAGGTTTTCAAAAGTCACATAAGTGAACTTCTAGTAGTTCCCTCTTTCACCATAGAAAATGTCAGGGTAATATCGGTAATAGTTCCGGAGATATTGAATGCTGGTGAAATATTTCGCACAGCCGCCATGTTGGATTGGTGAGTCGTAACAAATTTTGAAGGGCACGGTCGAGGTCGCCGGGAATAGTGCTATGAACTTTCCGAGTTTCATTGAAATCGCTCCTGCCGTTTAGATTTTATTAGGGGGGGACACACACACGAATCACACACACACTCACACACACACACACACACGCACACAAACACGGACAAAAGGTGATCTCATAAGCCTATTTTTTCAAAATTGAAAATAGGCTAAAAATGAATCATACTTTCAAAAACGAGGCGTCACCCCAAGTGCTAGGATACTGCCTATGGCAAAATCCTATCAGGGATTCAGAAAATATTAACAAATGTGTAGTTAGGCCCTTTTGACAAAAGCCAAGAGTGTGCATACATACAAAAATTGCTCTTTCACCCCAGGTAAGGGTAGTTTTTATTATGGGGGTTGACATACATCATTCATACAAAAGGAGAATTCACTACGAGTCCTAAGACACCCCATATGTTTAAATCGCATTATTGGTTAGCGAGATACTAAAAAGCGAATGACCTATTAGTTTTTTGTTTTTTTAATAAATATTTTAAAATACCTCATCTATAAAGAATCATTTAAAAATTCCGCTTTCTTACGAAAGCCCTCAAGTGCGCATGCATACAAAAATAACCACTACTTAACTTCCGGGTAAGGGTAGATTTATTTTGGGGGGGATATAGTCCCGTCCATAGCATGGGGTGGTTCACCACAAGTCCTACGACACCCTATATGCTCAAATCCGACCATGCGTTCGCGAATCATCGCCAATGTTCGCCAGAAATTAGGCTATCATTTTGTTTTGTCCTACACACTTCAAACTTGTTGTCAGCCTAGAGGGCATAGGGACCTTTCATTGACGTCAAACAAAGTTTTCTCTCATCTTCACCGTTTCCAAAATACTGTAGCACCAATTACAAAAAACAACAATATAAAAAATATATATATACCAACACACATTCATAGCAAAGAGGACGTCACTCCATTCCTAAATAACACATCGTTCTAGCCTTACAAGCTCATTAAATTCGCTAAAATGTCAAAAACGTACGTTTACCTCAAATTGCGTTTCCAAATTCCACCCATTTTAAAAAAAATACCTCACCATCAAATAGAGCGGGAAAAATAGCATTTAAACGAGCCCTCACTCAACCCTAGTCCTCGCCCACCGCCAAAACATTTTCCCAACATTGCCATACGTATTCAAGCACACACGCGACTTGCAAGAGAACATACACTACCCCACTACCCGCGAATGACCTTTTGTTTTGGTATTTTATTTAAATAATGAGGCTATAGGAAAAGAGGGGGGCATTACTACGGGTGCGAGATATCAGGTTCGGGGTCGATACGACGAGGGTTCAATAAGTTAGTGGACAGAACCCCCATGTTAACACTACTTGTTAAAGGTCAACTACGTCTCACGCGAACACTGCAGACATATCACGTGATCGCTCGCACTGGTGCACATGCTCACACTCGCACAGGTGTCAAATGACGGTTAGCATCCTAAGCAAAAAACAATAACAGCTGCACACCACATGTGTGGATAGGAGCCGCCTCTCCACTCAGCCCAACCGGCGAGAGCAAAAAAACATAACAACTGCGCGCCACATGTGCGGATTGCTCGCACTGGCACACATGCTCACAGTCGCACGGGTGTCAGATGACAGTTAGAATCCCAATAAACAACCCCCATGACGTCAACAGCCATTAACTTTTTATCACCATCGCACAAACAAGCCAAAAGGTCAACCCCTTCCCACGCTAACACGTGCAGTGCACATGCTCGCTCCTGGACCACGTGCTCGCTCTAAGGACCCATGACGTCATCAGGAATGACGTCATCAGGATTACGCAATTTCTGGTCATGATGATGCAATATTCAAAGTCTAGCGAATTATAGTAGTAGAGTTGACAAGGCTCAATGAACCTTATTGCAACCTTAAGATGAATATGAATTTCTCGGTATAGTCGGGGTTGCAAGCCAAGGCCTTAGGGTAGACAACCAACTATGTTAAACACTACAGTGTGAGATGGTCAAATGATAATGTAACAGAACATATAGAAAAGTTTTTTGTAGTTTAACGAATTGACTAAGAGCCATACCATGAGAGGTATAGGTCTGCTTGATAGTGGACGTGATTCGCACCGTGTTAACGTACATGACTTGATAGTTGTTAGGTAATTGAAATTGAATCCTTAGCTGTTGACCCTACTACATGTAAGCTATAGCAATGCCCGCCTATAAGCTATCATGTTTCCACATCTGCCTTATCTCAATTGCCAGCTCTATGTACTTAGATATTTTAGTAGCAGCTGTTGTTTGGATGTTTTGTGTGATGGAAAATGCGATATCTATCAGTTATGCTTCTCTGTGTTTCTTATTCATGACAATGATATCTGGCCGGTTGTTACTGAACTGCAAC
This sequence comes from Meconema thalassinum, assembly GCA_946902985.2. Classification (NCBI taxonomy): domain Eukaryota; kingdom Metazoa; phylum Arthropoda; class Insecta; order Orthoptera; family Tettigoniidae; genus Meconema; species Meconema thalassinum. The sequence continues at coordinate 123,923,492 of OX336397.1, forward strand.
ATCTGTCACAACTCCTCTGTCCCAGTAGAGCTTGTGTTCTTGATATTAATATCGTATGGCCGACGTTACCTGATGGAAATCTTTTGAGCTAGGCGATCCACCCTCCAATTTCGATGCGGCGAAACCGGGATTTTATTGGGTAATCGGTGGCTGTGACATTATAACTATGATTATCGCTAAGAGACGTGGGCTCGATCCGCATCGCCCTTGAAATGGTCCTCCGTGGTTTCCCATTTTCAAGTCCAAGCAAATGCCGGGACGGTACTTTTTAATAGGTCAAGGCTGCTTCCTTCCAATGCCTTGCCTATTTTCATTCTTCACACATTTGATCTCTTATTAACTCATATCATGAGGTAGGCGTCAGTTCGGGCATACGGCCGTAAAATCAGCCTTTACAGGGAAGAGAAAATCACTGAAACACATCCCCGACCCCGTTGAAACGGGAATAATAAGAGGTAGACATACATATGATTTTTTTTATTATCATCATTTCATAACATAGACAACTATCAGAGGCAATTTAAGAGATTCAAGTTTCGTATTCTGGCCCTGGCAGCGGCCATCCTCGGTGTGATGTTTGGTAGGAAAAATGCCGGAATCGTAACATACTTTACTTCAAGTTCCGGGGCATCTGCTCATTTCTGGACCACAATAAATATAGCCATGAAAACTACTACAGACACTACACAAACACAGGTTATCACACAAATTATCACACACAAATACATGATCAAGATTTACCAATAACAACTGCCATACTGTACTTATTACTCGGCGGCTCGTGGCGCAGTAGCTAGCAATTATGGCTGCAATCTGAGGTTCTGCAATGGCTCTATGCTTTTCTGCGGCAGAGTATGCCTGTCTTATTTGGATAAATCAACACATGTCAAACCGGTGAATGTAGCTCTCAACGACACCTGCAGAATTATAACAGGTTGCTTGAAATCCACTCCAGTTGAATGGCTTTACCTCCTCCTGTTTGAAGAGAAATAGCTGCGAACAAGGAATGAAAGACAGTGGAGCAGGAAATAACCCATCCTCTGTACGGGCATGAACCGCACCGGCAACGACTGAAGTCATGGACGAGTTTCCTTAGAACATCGAAGGAACTTCGAACTGGTTGCAACTGTGGAGGGCTACAATCCGCCTTCCACCTGGTTGGAAAAGAGTCTCTGAATCCTTACCTCCTGGCTATGACGAGGAATGAATAGACTGAGATCTGGAGTTGGCAGATCAAAGGCTAATTTGGCAAGATTTGTCAACACCGATCAAGATAATATTCAATGTGAATGTGGAGAAAACCAGACTGATCATTATATGTTTCAATGTCGACTGTGTTCAGCCTCCTGTACGGATGACGATCTTCATCAAGCAACAGAAAAATCACTGGAAGTGGCCAAGTTTTGCGCAACCTCAATATAACTGTGTATAATATGTATATTTCTGGGGGAGCGTGATGGCGCAGTGGCTTAGCTTCTCGCCTTTCACCCGGACGGCCGGGGTTCGAATCCCGGTGACAGCGGGGTGGAATTTTCACCCGGAAAATCACGTGGCGTCAGGAAGGGCATCCGGCCTTAAATCCCCGGCCAAAACCAAAATGAGCCTGGTTGGCTCCGGCGACCCCAATTAATTGGGAAAAGCCGAAGAAAGAAGAAGATAATATGTATATTTCTGATATGAGAATAATAATAATCCCTGAGGTCAGAGTTCGATTACCAGCTCTGCCTGAGAGCAGGAGCGGGGTCCACTCTGCCTCGTGAGGCAAGTCTGAGCCTCGGCCATTCTGGAAGTGGTTTTCCGTGGTTTCCCACTTCGACTTCAGGAGAATGCCGGAAAGCTTCCTAACTTTAGACCACGGCCGCCTCCCTCCTAATCCTCACCATAATAACATTCATTAATACAGCCATCACACTACCACAGGTTATCAGACAAGATAACACACACATACCCAAGTACACGGGGATAAATGAACGCGATGTCCACGCCCCTCAAATGAAACAACAAGGAAGTACCGTAATGATTGGAAATACGGGAAATTCAGTAACGTTTAATACAGGGTCTGATAACGTCACTGTTCCGCGCCTATAAACAACAATCATTCAAGCTGCTACAGCCAACATTCTCATTGATAAGGACAAGAGTTATGGTATTTGAAGCCACTTCCAGTGTTGCCTTAGTCATCACGATGATTTAATGGTGTTGACCGACTGAATAGCATCAGACATTCGAAGGACAAGAGCAATAATTATACCTATCCGTTTAGGAGAAAGTGGCTGTTTATATGCCTGGTGGTGAAAATGGGAAACCAATAAAACAATTTACAGGACGGCCAAGGAGGGATTCATACCCACATTCACCAGCAAGGCACGAGATAGCGCGTTAGCTCTCGGTCCCCGTGGTCGAGTTACTTTTCCTAATCAGTATAGAAGCCATCTCCATGTTATATTTTCCAGTGTTGGCAAGTGAAAGTCTTTGAGGTGGTTACTTACCTGTTGCTCAAAGGCCGTCTTGTCTTGCTCTGTATCCTTGGGGATGATTTAATCAACTGGGCACTTCCCAAGTCAAAATACGTAGCGAGGCGCAACAAACGCGGTAAATTTAATTTGAAAATGAGGTGTACAGGAAATCTGAGGACGTCTCATTATACCATAAGATCATGTTTTATTTTAAGTATACCTAAAATTAAAAGTTAAACGTATATATTGACGGAATGGTTGTGCAATGGCCTAGGGCAAATACCCAGATTAATTGTCTGGCAGTGGACATTTTTCTAGTGACACAGAGGTCACTGGGGCTATGGCACTGAAGAGCTATTAATTGAAGACTGGTTGTCCTCCTAGTTAGTGCTTACGTTTTGTGCGTATTTTATAATATTTGTACTATTCATTAATTTCAGATAGTTCATCCAGCAATGCGTACATGGTGCCTACTTTTTTGCGTGTATTTTTTTGAGGGGTGGGGAATATTTTGATATTCATTTACGGTAGTTCAGCCAGCACCTCCTAGATGGTGCTCACTTGTTTGCATGTTTTTTTTTTTTTTTTTTTTTTGGAGGGGGTGATCTTCTTGATATTCATTCATTAATTGTAGTTCACCAGATGATGCTTTTTATGCATATTTTGGTTTGTGGTGGTAATCTTTGTGATATTTATTCAATTCTTCTCTCTTTGATGTTTCCTGTCAACCTCTCTTGGTCAAGACTTTTTCCCTTAGGACCCCAACGGTATTCTGATACCCTCAGATGTACCTATTATCTCTTCACAGTATCTCGTACCTACTGTAAAGCGTTCTGGATAATGCTACACCCTAACGGCTAGCAAGATGAAAAGTTGAGGAATCCATGGATTATGGGTTCGCTTCCTTCTCCTCCTTTTCAATGTCACTATGGGGCGGAATCTCTCCTCTCACTTTTTTCTCCACCGGAATAAAAGCTTAGAACAAGAATTCTTAAAACAAAAACTGAATATCACTTGACTAAAATTACTTACAATAGAAAGAGTCTTTCATGGAAATGCAAAATCCAACATTATACAAAAGTAATTAGACACGAAGCTCTCTACGCTTCAGTTAACGGAAAATTGGAACTGAAAGAACATAAAATAAAGAGAAAAACATTACGATTAAAAATCATAGATCGAGTTCATCTTCCAAAACAAAAAGGAAAAATATATAAAAGTAAATGCAAACTCACATACGCAATATGTCTGCACAGAATCAAATTCATTGGGCACTCAGACTAACTTATAAAATTCACACATACCTGAAGAACAAAATAACTAGATCAAATTGGTACAAACAGACTGAAAAAAATATTGAAATAATTAGGTTCGCGAAATGTACTTGATCGAACCAATAAGAAGAATATTGTACTAAAAAGGAGTTACGAGGATAATGAGGTAATGTCTAACCACCATATATTGTATATTCAACTAAAACAATTTCATTCGTTGAGTATAAAGGAATAAGCCTACTGGGCAAAAGAAATGCCAACTAATGTGGAATCCGCGTTGTCCTAAGAGACCCTTTCCTTATTGGAATCAACCTTAACCCGGCACCAGGCGCGTGGTTACTAGGGTCAGAAGTGGGCGCGTGGTGAGGTTTCTCTCACCAACGTGATAAGTGAAGAAAGCCCTCTTATTAAATCAGTTTAAGATTTAATTGGTGAATTTTATTGTTACTTTACAACTTTACAATATTTTAGTTACATACACAGGGTATTTTACCGTGTCTATTTACATGATTACAGAACAGGAAAAAATAATTAAGTATTATGCAATATTTAATAATGTGGAAAAGCCGCAACATCACAATTGACAAAAAACAAATAAGCAAAGTGGTAAACTGTTGTTCATTGAAACTGAGCAAAATCTAATAGGAATGTTCTATTTATCACTCACTGTCTTCACGTTGTTCACGCCCTCGGCACCTGAAACAGAGAACTGCTGGCGCATGCTCCTTGCACACTGGTACAAGACAGTCTGCATAACATGTTTTGGTGTTACGATTTTTCTTCCTAGGACAGAAGCTGCATGTATTCCTATCACCATCCCCTTGAGGTACTTCGGATGACACAGGCACTACAGAGTTACCCACGATTCTTCTTAACTGTGATCGCTAAGGTGTAGGCAAGCATCCTATTGTTGCTCTCCTAGTGAGATGAGGCTTGCAAAGTTCCACAGCTAACTTCAGATGGAGTATTCTTGCACAGACATTTTCACAGTTAAATCTACATATGATGTAGCTGTTTAGAGCACCAATATCACGGAGTGTGTAGAAATTTCGTAATGGCCACCTGTTGGAATTCCTGGTAACCGTGTAGAGACTCTTCAAACCATCCACGCAGTCCACGCCACCTTCCGTCATATTATAAAATGTAATGGTCACGGGTTTAGTCTGCTAGTGTGTTGTTTCATCAATGCATTCTCCTTCATGCAATGTGGAAGGTAACAATATATTTTTTTTCTGTGTGACACATGTGAACAAAGCAAATGTCTCTTCCATGAGCAAGCATTCTTGGAAATGGTGGTCTTCCCTTTGTAGGTCCTACTTACGAACTCAACAGGAATCTGTGGTTTGTTACTCCTTAGAGTTCCAACCAGTGATAATCCGTGATTGTTTAGAAGATCCAGCGCTAGATGAACTAGGTGAAGAAAGTGTCTGTTGTCACATTCCTGCCAGATCTAGTCATCATCATCATCATCTTGTACAGTTTCCAGCCCCAGGCTGGGTCTGTTTGGAACATAAGCCTCGCCACTTAGTCCTTTCTTCCCACCACCTCTCCACTGTCACTCTGGTACAGTCCTCGCCTCTCTTCTTGACACATTCCTCCACTCCTTTCAGCCATCTATCTCTTGGTCTTCCCCTTGGTCGATTCTTCTGCATCTGCATCTCATGTATCCTCTTGGGAAACTTCTTCTCATCCATTCTCTTTATGTGTCCATACCACCTCAGTCTTGATGTCTCAATCCTACCTTGCAAGGGCTCCTCTTTCACCATTTCCCTGACCTTTTCATTCCTCACCCTGTCTCTTCTTGTTACTCCGATCCTACTTCGCAGGAACTTCATTTCCCCTGCCTGTATTCTGCTTATGTCTCTTTTCTTCATTGTCCACGTTTCTGAAGCATAGGTCAGTATCGGGATATAGTAGCTTCTGTATAACACTTCCTTGCTTTTTTGTGGGACATCTTTATTCCACACTAAGCTCCTAATGCTTCTCAGAAATGCTTCTGCCTGTCTGCTACGTTCCGTAATCTCTTTGTCATTTCTCCCATTTTCCTCCACTATACTTCCCAAGTACTTGAGACTTTCCACCTTCTCCGGCTGTCCACCTCCAAGTGTTATCCCACTCATTGGTCTGTCCTTTTTCCTGGTCGTTAACAGGATCTCACATTTACTGATGTTGAACTTCCATCCGTACTCTCCCACTGTTTCTTCCCAAGCCTTCAGTTGCTCCTGAATTTCCTCCTCCTTGTTTCCCCAGACCATGAGATCATCTGCAAACACCATTGCTTTCATCTTATCTTCTCCTATCTTTCCTGCTATCCGTGTCATTACCTCGTCCATAACCACAATAAAGAGAAGGGGTGACAGCGCACTACCCTGTTTCAGGCAACTCATTTGTCTGAACCAGTCTGTTCTTTCCCCTCCAACTTTCACACAACTCACACTTCCACAATACAGTTCCTTCACTCTGCCTACAGTCCCTTTTTCCACTCCCATGTTTTCCATTGCTTGCCAAACCTTCTCCCTACACACACTATCATAGGCCTTTTCGATGTCCAGGAAGGCCATCAACAGATCCTCTCCAAATTCGTAGTGGTGTTCCTGGAGCTGTCTCACTGAAAATATGAGATCCACTGTTGATCTCCCAGGTCTGAATCCATACTGCCCCTCTCTCAATTTTCTCTCCACTTTGGCTCGTATTCTACTTTCTAATATCTTTTCATGTATATTGGCACAGTGAGGTATGAGTGTGACTCCCCTGTAATTTCTGCACTCCTTTCTGCTTCCTTTCTTAAATATTGGGACAATTAATCCTTTCTTCCAATCTTCTGGGGTCTTTTTCTCCTTCCATATCACCCTCATCACACGGTATAGCCACTGTTTCCCAACCTCCCCTGCTGCCTTCACCATTTCAACACTCACTTCATCCACACCCGGTGCTCTTCCTCCTTTCATCTTGTCTATAGCCATCTCCAGTTCTCACCAAGTCAGGTCCTTTTCCATTCCTGTGTTGTCTTCTCCATCTTCCAATACATTGTCTTCCTCCCTATGACCATTTGGATTCAGCAAATCCTAAAAGTACTCTTTCCACACTGTCTTGAGTGTCCCTTTGTTGTGTATCTCATTTCCGTTTTTGTCCATCATTACCACATCCTCTCGCAGACCTCTTCTCTTACTTTTGACCATCCCATAAATTACTTTCTTATTTCCTCTGCTGTCTTCCTCCATCATCTCGGTCCACTTTACCATCCACTTCTTCCTCTCCTCTGCGACAATCTTGTTTGCTTCATTCTTCTTTATCTTATAATCTTCCCTTGCCAGATCAGTTCTTTCCTGGAACCACACTCTGAAAGCCTTGTTCTTCCTTCCCACAGCTTCTTTTACTCTCTCATTCCACCATGGTGTCTCTTTACACCGCTTTCTGTTGCTTGTTCTTCCACATACTGCCACTGCAGCTTCCACCAGATCTAGTAATGGGCTCAATGAGACGTTTCACAACTGCATGCACAATGTTGTCCTGGACGTAGGGTCCTTGTGGCTATTGTCTCCCCGGATAAATCTCCATTTTGATTGTGTAGTAGACATGCGAATATATTTTGATGGCGTACTTAGCCGGCTTATTTGGTATGTAACATCGAATAGAACATATTCCCCTGAAAGATCCCAGCATTTCATCATCAGTAACATGTTCATGAGGTGTCCAGTAGGCCACACATTTCACAACAAATTCTTCAAATAATGTCCGTATTGGAGCCAAATTATCAAGTTCTTTTCTGTGCTGTCTGGTGTTGGTGTCATCAAAACGCAAAGCGCGTAGAAGCATACAAAAGCGTTTCTGAGACGTGACCAAACGAAACAATTCTGGATCGGATCCATCATTGGCCCATAGACCTTCTACATTCAAACGAGAACTTTTCATAACAACCGGTAAATATAGCAAACCTAATAGGTATAACATTTCTTCAAAATCAGTATCACGAGCATCTCTTTCACGTGATTCCCATACGTAATTTTGCTAATTTCAGATTCATATAATACACAATTTCTTTTATAGTGTGTTCAGGGAAACATAAATGCCATGCTTCCATTGCTGAACTTAAAAATTTCGTGCTTGTCCTCTGACACCTGGTAGATGTCAAACGAAATTCCTATAACTAGTTTTATGTGTCCTGTGTCTGTATTGTACACTCCACGTGGCAACACCATCTTTCCCTCTGTATATAGGTCTATTTCCTACAAAATTGTCAGAACTTGAAACATCGGGGTCTCTTTCTATTCCTAAAACCTAACTTTCGCTACTTTGTTCAATTCGTTCAACATTATCTATTTCATTATTACTGTCACTGTCCATCAAATCAGCAGAATCTACACCCGCTTATTTCCTCTTGTTCGTCTGCTTTTCATCCATCCATTGTAACACTTTCCGTGCAGTCTCGTCACTCACAGTTCAATATACTTACATACAGTCAATATATTTTTAGTATTCAACAATGCCAGAAATAGGAACGTAACAGGGCGCAAGGTGAGGGAAGATCTCACTGAACTGCAAGGCTTACTACAATGCACTGCAAAGCTAAAAAGTATCCCTTATCAACAAGCAGTAGTTAAAAATGACGCGAAAATTAGTGAACTTGGAATACCTTGAATATTTGACACGTGCGCATAACCATTGTGCGATATGACATGATAAAATCAAGGAGTGAGGGATTTCCCGGTGCCGGGTTAAGAACCCTAAATTTTAGGATAGATTCCAAAATGAATTCTCTGAATCATTTGAAATTAAAACTGAACTTCGACAGGGAGACGGACTCTCACCATTATTGTTTTATTGTGTTGGAAAGAATAATGGGAGAATGGACTAAGATATGTCAACCACATCTCAAGATTGGCAAATATATAAAATGTTATTCCTTAGTACTCGCAGATGATCTTGCACTACTTGCAAATGACATAGAAGAAGCTAAATTTCAACTAGAAGAACTTTAAAGCATTATAAAACAAGTTGGGTAACTCATTTCATATGAGAAAACGGAAATAATGTCAACCTTCAAGGCTCCAGCCCCAGCTATTAAACAATAACAAACTACAATTGTAATTCAATTTGAATATCTTGGTGAAATTCACTTGGATAAACAAAGAAAATTCGCCAATAGAAAGTAGAACATTTACATTACAAAAGTAATTTCAAGAAACACATGTTGGTCCACAGTGGTCTAATGCCATATTCATGTAACCTTACCTTATTTGAATACTCACATACTGACGCACAGTGGTATAAAGCCTCATTCCTGTGGTACATGCGGAAGGAAATTTAATGATAAGTAGTCAAAAGCCATGTACCCACGCTCATGTAGTATATGCGGAATCTAAATACATCAAGAAAAGTTTCACCTAATGCTGGTCAAGTGTCGTAGAGATCTCAAACCAATTGTTCGTTCCTGCGTGCGTGATAATCGGCTGTGAGTACTCCCCAGTGTCAATGTGGATAGATCTGTGTGAATGCGGATATGACCCGGTGAACATATGCAAAACCAATATATCTGTGACCGATACCAACCGGAGGGGGAGGTGCAATGTTTGGTCGTCGAACCCCTCATCTGTACACCCATGGGCGTATGACAGGAATACCATCCTCGCACTTTTAGTGAAAGGGTATGCTGAGATTTTCGGCCTAATTTTTTTTCGTGGACGATATCGCTCGGCTGCACATACTTGGCATTGGTAGTGCCTTTCTTCAGGAGAATGGATCTTAATTAAGTAGAGCAGGCGTGCACACTGCTTTATAAATCAGTCCTTCCTCATTTTACTCTACGGCACTAGAGCCTGAGTTTAACGTCGATCGAAAGTTTAGAGTAGCACGATTAACACTCTTTAGACTCGATATTGTTCTATAAGAAAACTTTGCACAGCAAGTATCACATAAATGTGGCTTTAGATGATTAAGGATCATCATGTGTCTTTTCCTATCGCCTTTCTGAGTGAATTTGACACCGTATGTACTACATAAATGTGTTCTTACACCACCATGGATCAACGTTTGAAGCTTCAAACTGCTTTCCTCAATAAAGGTTGCTCCTCATGTATCTCAGGAATAGGGCTTCACTCCAGTATGGGTCGTCATGTGTCTTTTCAAATTTCCTTTCTGAATGAAGTCAGCGCCGCATATATTACATGTATGTGGCTTTCGTCCACTATGAATCGGCATGTGTAGGTCCAAACTACTTCTACGTTTAAACATGGCTCCGCATGAAGCACAGGAATAAGGTCTATTACCACAATGGATCGACATGTGCTTCTTTAAGTTGCTCTTATCATTAAATTTCCTTCCGCATGTACCACAGGAATGAGGCTTTATACCACTGTGCGTCAACATGTGCGTATTCAAATGAGTTTTCTGAGTAAAGTTTGCTCCGCATGTACCACACAAATAGGGCTTCAATGCACTATGGATCGTCATGTGTCTTTGCAAATTAACTTTCTGAATAAAATCAGCACCGCATATATTACAGGTATGTGGACTTTGTCCACTATGGATCAACATGTGGTTATCCAAACTACTTTTTGAATTAAACATTGTTCCGCATGAAGCACAGGAATAAGGTCTAATACCACTATGGATCGACATGTGCTTCTTTAAGTTGCTCTTATCATTAAATTTCCTTCCGCATGTACCACAGGAATGAGGCTTTATACCACTGTGCGTCAACATGTGAGCATTCAAATGAGGTTTCTGTGTAAAGTTTGCTCCGCAGCAGCTGCACGAATACGGCTTTAGACCACTATGGATCGCCATGTGTCTCTTTAAGTTGCTCTTATCTTCAAATTTCTTCCCGCATGTACCACAGCATTGAGGCTGTATACTGATATGTGTCAACATGTGGCTTTTCAAACTACCTTCCTGAGCAAAGTTTGCTCCGCATAAGCTCCATAGAAAAGGCCTTAGACCACTATGGACCGGCATGTGTCTCTTCAAATCACTTTCTCGTTTAAAGTTACTTCCGCATGTTTTGCATATATACGGTATTTCTATCTTCATGATACAATCTTCATTGCGTGAGGCTCCGACTGAATCTCCTGTGAGTGTTTTCTCCGACCTGTGGAAGATAGGTTGATTCGGTGGTGGATTTCTAATGATACCACTTCGTAAATAACCACTATAAGTATAATAGCATTAATCACAAAGAATAAACTTCTGTATCTAAAATATTCTATAAATGTATCACACACTTATTCGTAAGCATAGATTTAAAAGCCTAAATGTAATGCATATTATAATGATCAAAGCGTGTTATCCACGATAATTTTTAACCGCTTCAGTCTTAGGAAATATTACATCAATTTCGGAACAATGGTGTTGACCGATTGAAAAGCATTTAATTTCACTATATGAGAAGATCAAGAGAAATAATACCTTTGCGTTCAGGATATCGAACTAGTGAAAAGTTAACTAGTGGAGTTTTAGCACTTGCATTACCTTACAAGTTTTTCTCAAATAGAAGAACTGAGCTCGTTCCTATTGTTCAATGAAGTGGTGTTTGTGCAGTCAGTATAATAATGCAGAGAAAAATACGTCCTGCTTTATATCTGAAGTACGAGCATTCAACTTTTATTTCTCTCACATATTGCAATGGAAAGTAGTCTTTCACATGCTTTTACTGTAACGAGTTGGAATGACGGATTACATTTGAAAAGAAAGGACTGTTTGAGCACATCACAACTAATTAATTGAAATGGGCCACTGAACACCAAGTAATGCGATGGGATTGTTCATTCACGTGCAACAACTTAATTAGTACTTCGTTTGCTATATAACATCCATATTGCCTAGTTGCAATATACATCCCACTGTATTTTGTAAACATACTGGTTATCGTACTTCACTATTGAAAACCACACTGATCACTGGATAGCATTAATTGGGGCTATACCGATTATGTAGAGATGATGCATTTACCTGGACTTTATACAAAGAACGGCATGGTACACAAAGAGTGGTCTGTTATACAGAAGCTGCTAACCCTTTAAGAACCACACTATACAGCGCACACTTACCCAAATCTCGGCATACCACTGCATGCCTCCCCTCTAGAATTTCACATTTCAATTGGCACGATTTATTCTGAACTTTCACTTTCCTCACCACGATGGCTTATTCCTTCTCCCCCGAAGTAGTATTTAAAAATTCACTGCCTGTACTTACGATTAAATCAGTTGAGAAAATGTACACAGTATTTCCAAAATAATTTCTGGTGCCAAGAAAACGCAAATACCAATTTTGGGCCTTTATTGACAATGATTGTGTAAGAATGCGCGTTGTGTGCGTCACGATACGTCATTAATTATTTTCTTGAAATGACGTAGTATCAATATTAATACTTTGTCAGTTCTGCTTTTTAACCTTGTGCCGTGGAGTGAAGTGATGGCTTAGTTGTGATTTTGTGTCTAAGTGGATGACAATGGTTGATTGATTGACCTGGTTCTATTTCATAATACTCGACAAGTCGACATATGTCAGTCCTCATAAAATGACCGAGAATTCGGTAGTTCGACAAGTTTCCGTTTCTCAAAGCATGGCAATTCAACACATATGTCACGAAAATTTACAAAATTGTCGTGACATATTGCCAGAAAGCTGTTTCATAAAGTTGTAATGCCGACAGGTAGAAATCTAACTAATTTGTCAATATGTCACCAGTTTTTCTTCATGAACTAATACATATGTCAGCTGGTGTTGTACAATTGTCAAGGTGTCATCGAAAACTCGACAGGCGCCTTGTTACATGCCCATTATTACCATAACTTATATTTTGGTATTGTGGCGCATTTGGAAGTTTCCCGTTACATTAATAGCCGAGAGTGTTGTTAAAATCGTTGGAAGGGGGCGATCGAAACGCGCAGTAGCAGAGAGTGATAAAGATCAGTGACGTACGCAGGATGTCTTTCCGGGGGTTTAATCCTTACAGCAAGGTAGTTGTACATAATCAAAATTATATTTCGATTATTATTCATAAAAAGGAATAATTCAATAAAGACTTTCATTGCATGAAAACTCTTTTAATTATACTTTCTAGCACAATGAAGATATTGAAAAGGATCCTTTTTAATACAAAAAGCTAACAATGATAAAACTGAAATGAAGCAGAGGTATCTTCATGTCCAGACGCGACCGCTCATAACAATGGTATTATGTGAGAAAAACAATGTTTTGCTCTCCATGTTGTCACTGCCATCAGGCTACTGTTGACTCTCAAAATATGCTTATTTTGATGGCATGATCTGCATCATAGATAGGAACAAAATGCAGAAACCCCGCATGTACCGAATTATATTTAACGAAACGGACACACATTGACACAGATATCCACATTTAAAGCAGCCCGTAGTGATTTGAAAAAATTAGCGATTGCACACTTGCAAGAAACAATGATCCACAGCTACCTACTATGCTGGCGTCGTCGCACTACGAATCAAGTTTGGGGCATTTACTAAGTGAAGAACATGATCACATTTCAAATACAGTATATACATGCCTATGTGATACAGGTAATGGATAGATGGGACAATAGAAGGATTCAAGCAAACAAATATCTCTGTCAGGGGGGGGTTATAAAACCAAAAACCCAGCCCGTTGGTAAGCTACCGTTTACGATATAGTGCAAATGAGGTTATCAGGGGTTTTTAGAGGGATAAGTAATCTGACTGAATTTTACTGACTTTACTGACTTCGTTTTCTGCATCAGTCAAGTTACTGCAGAATATTTGCTGCAAAGAATTGGAAATTATCTCCTGTATCCAACAAGAAGGAATTAGGCCATTGAACCTTTCGAGCAACTTGTATTCGAAAACGACGCAAATAAAAAGTCTCAGTCCTCTCTAATCCGTGTTAAAATTCTCAATGCGATAGTAACCTAGCTGTTAGCCAAATAGCCAAAGTGTACACTCTGGCAAACTCTCACTCGGAAGTGACGTCAGTGAGTGGTGTTCCAAATATGATCGGATGCAAGTGTACGAACAGAGTGCGAGAGTACATAGCGACATTTTCCAAGGTGCATACTCGGTTCGTTCACTCGGTGTGGGCTCTGTGATGTCGCCATTTTAACAGGAATTTGGTTTTCTCACTTGACATCATCAATTGTGTATTTCAGACGATACAAGGAGGGATACTTATGTTTAATTGTTGGTATTTATCTTTAACAATAGCGGTGATTGTCTTTTAACATACTGGCATCGTTGAATGACATTTGTTTGTTATCAGTGTTCCATTACCTGCGAGGTTAACCACACTTTCCGTGGCCTTTCAAACATTTACTCATAATGTTTTCCTGTTTACTTCCTAGTGTCGATGAAGGAGTGTTACGTGAAAAGAATAACTGAAACTTCTTTTCTAAACGGATTTTGTTTCTCACGGGTGTGATGTGATTTCGCAAATTTGAAAGGTCAGCGTCCACATAAAATTGCAAAATAGGTATGAATAGCCTATCTGATTTCTGAATAATTATAATAATAAATAAACTGGGTTAGGCAATTAGGTTGGTTTTTATAGCAAGGACCAATTAATTACTGTATCTATTCCAGCTGCATTTAACGTCGGGCGTTTGGATGCAACATTTTGTGGTCATCTGTGTGCGAAGTATGTATATCATTCTTGCCTCTTCTGCAGATAACTTCAATATTCCTTGCCATAAAATAACAGTTGGTTACTCCAGCGAGTGAATGAGTTTTGTTGTAAGTCTTCGTATCTAGTTGAATGTCTGTCTGTTAGGTAGTCAGCCCGAAGGCTGGTTGGATCCTCAAAAAGTACCGCCGTTACGTTATGTGAGTAGATACCCACAAAAGCCCAAGGCAGCGCTATTTTGAGGCGTTCTAGGCAAGAAGAGGAGTGAGGTAGTGTGCCATTGCTTTCCTCACTGAGTAAGAACAGTAGTCCTAACCCTATGAGTAGAACCTTTCACAGCATTCACAGGCACTGACTGTGCCCCGAATGCCATTACTAAGCACACCCATACCTCAGTAGCTTCCATATAATCACAGCCATGAGTGAGACTGAGACATCGGTGAAAAGCCACATTTTACTCTAGCCTGTGCCAACTGACAAATGCAAATGTACTGTATTCATCAAGAGATGAGGAATTCTGAATCTTTACAAACTAGCTTCACATTCTACTTGTGATGGAGAAATGCATTTGTCACCTCCATCTGTTTTCCTTACTGTAAGATCATCAGAAGCTTAATATTACTACTTATATTCTTACTGCCCCAGGTAGCGTATGTAACATGAAGTCTATTAATGCTTCTGTTTTGAAATTGAGTGTTAGCTTATATTGGTGTTTCCCTAAACCAGGGATGCCTACAGCCCCAACCATGACACTTCATCCGGTTTATGAACAGCATACCCTTAAGTTAAATCTACCCAGAAAGTTGGAGTATTTTTAGTTAAAAATTTGGTGACAGTTCATATTAACGTTCCCAGACACCATTGTTCTTGGAGGTAAAATGTTGTAGGCCTAATTGGCAAGCGTTTATCATTCGTGTTAATTGTTAACAGAACATCGTTTAATCAATTTGTTGCTCATGATACTCTCTACTTTTTGGCTACTAGAATTCAATACATTCATTATGAACATGGCATTGATCATACCAAGCGGACAGATTGTGTCACATGGAATCCCAGGAGATGCCATGTTTCATTCTGTGATCTATCTCTGTACACCAGTGACGTGTATCCCTAAACTAAGTAGAGATTTTAAGTCGAAGATAATCGCAAGTCGTGCGATATGTCCACCAACATATGTTCAAAATCATATCTGTACAGTTTACGTTATTATAATTTGTTTCAACCTTTTATTGCTGAAAGTATTTATAAACTGTAAAGATTGCAACATTATAGACGGCACAAACCTAGAAGAATTGCTGAGTTTTAATTCACCGGCCGTGAAAGCCAATATATCATCTTTTTGGAAGCCTTCATAGGGAGGTTAAGGCTGCTTGAGCTATTAGTTCTCGCAGTCAAGTGGTGCAGTTGCACCTAATATAAAGGGAGGTGGCGCGCAGTTCGTCAGTCCTGTCGGGGTCCGGGCGGGGACACCAAGAGCCCGACGATGAGCCAGCTTGTTGTCCTAGGCGAAACCCCACACAAGACACGGCACAAACCTAGAAGAATTGCTGAGTTTTAATTCACCGGCCGTGAAAGCCAATATACCATCTTTTTGGAAGCCTTCATAGGGAGATTAAGGCAGCTTGAGCTTTTAGTTTTCGAAGTCAAGTGGTGCAGTTGCACCTAATATAAAGGGAGGTGGCGCGCAGTTCGTCACTCCTGTGGGGGTCCGGGCGGGGACACCAAGAGCCCGCCGATGAGCCAGCTTGGTGTCCTAGGCGAAAGCCCACACAAGACACGGCACAAACCTAGAAGAATTGCTGAGTTTTAATTCACCGGCCGTGAAAGCCAATATACCATCTTTTTGGAAGCCTTCATAGGGAGGTTAAGGCTGCTTGAGCTTTTAGTTCTAACAGTCAAGAGGTGCAGTTGCACCTAATATAAAGGGAGGTGGCGCGCAGTTCTTCACTCCTGTTGGGGTCCAGGCGGGGACATCAAGAGCCCGCCGATGAGCCAGTTTGGTGTCATAGGCGAAACCCCACACGTCGCAAACCTAGAAGAATTGCTGAGTTTTAATTCAACCACCGTGAAAGCCAATATACCATCTTTTTGGAAGCCTTCATAGGGAGGTTAAGGCTGCTTGAGCTTTTAGTTCTCGCAGTCAAGTGCTGCAGTTGCACCTAATATAAAGGGAGATGGCGCGCAGTTCGTCACTCCTGTGGGGGTCCCGGCGGGGACACCAAGAGCCCACCGATGAGCCAGCATAGTGTCCTAGGCGAAACCCCACACAAGACACCCCACAAACCTAGAAGGATTGCTGAGTTTTAATTCACCGGCCGTGCAAACCAATATACCATCTTTTTGGAGGCTTTCATAGGGAGGTTAAGGCTGCTTGAGCTTTTAGTTCTCGCAGTCAAGTGGTGCAGTTGCACCTGATATAAAGGGAGGTGGCGCGCAGTTCGTCACTCCAGTGGGGGTCCGGGCGGGGACACCAAGAGCCCGCCGATGAGCCAGCTTGGTGTCCTAGGCGAAACCCCACACAAGACACGGCACATACCTGGAAGAATTGCTGAGTTTTATTTCTTGCGTTTTAATCATGGGATCGAAATCAACATTTGCATAATGAACGTACACAATAATTATCATCTAATAGTGCATAACTCTATGGTCTACGTATATTAAAATCCAACATGGTGACCATCCGAAATATTTAGACGGTTCGCAATATTTATTAATCTACTACAGCAATCAAACTGAAATTTTGTAAGTGTATAGAGGCTATAAGCATAAGTTCACCTATGGGACGTTCATTAACCTGACGAGCACAAAACCAACATGGCGGCTACGCGAAATTTAAATATTAAAATGGACCTTTCTTGCGTTTTAACCATCCGAGCGCAGTGAAACTTGATACGGTATATGCTTATACAAATTATAATCGACTGGCATCTAATTTATTTACATTTATTTCATAACCACAAGATGGGGGTTGAGCGAAATTTTAAGATCCCGCTTTTATTTCTTGTGTCGTAATCATGCGATTGAAGTTTGAATAAAACACCTACACAATAATCTTCACGTAATAGTACTTAAATCTAAGGCCTATAATATAAAATCCAACATGGTGGCCATCCAAAATATTTAGACGGTTCTCAATAGTTACGAATCTATTACAGCAATCAAACTGACAATTTGTATGTTGATAGGGGCAATTAATATTAGTAGGATATATGAAAATAGGCTATTTAGTTTTTCTCGGAACTACTTGTTATATATAAGAAGAGGATAGGGATTGATGAACGATACCATGGCAACACCATATCTCGAGGTCCAATTCCACTTGCATTCTGTCTCTGTAAGAAATAATATTTGCATGAAGGAATAACAGACTGTTAAATAGATAGACGTCCGTGTCGCGAACTTCCGTACGAACAGTGTCAACACCTGTATAAAAAGACCCTAAAAGATGGTTTGCATTCTTTCGGAAAAACTGAAAAAATCAAATAAAGTATACATAGAAGCAAGGAAATCAAAATTTTCTGCGCTCACACTGTAACATAACGAATCCTCGCCAATGCTGCAGGTATCCATCCTCGTGAGGACGCACTTAAATATAATTATAAAGCTTGTGGGTTATGAAAATTCGGTATTTGTGCCAAAGGACCTAAATGAAAGGAATGGAGAGGGCTATCTAAAATTATTGTTGCTTAAAACCTTCCTTGGGGTGTGCACTACAACCCTACAGAATTTCAATGCAATCGGTCAAACGGTGTCGGAGTCCATTGGCTTCGGACAGATATACAGTTCCATTTTTATATGTAAGAAGAAGAGGATAGGGATTGATGAACGATACCATGGCAACACCATATCTCGAGGTCCAATTCCGCTTGCATTCTGTCTCTTTCATAAATAACTAGCTGAAGTACCCGTTCTTCGAACGGCTTTTAGTACTTGCTGGCCTGAATCATTAATATATATAATCACACATTCCTAATGTAGTTATGTTATCTCCATGTTATCAACTACATGTGTAGACTACATGCATTTTCACACACCAAATTATTAATCAGAGGTAGGAAAGTGAAAATCCTTAGCCTGCTTTCAGTCGACCGACCGCGTCAGGGAATAGAATGAATGAAAGGAATCCCCATCTAACAGCGATGATATGAACTGTGCCAGCTGCCGAAGCCTGTCGCACTCCCCTGTGGCAATGATTAAATGAATGACGCTTGAAATGAAATGATAGTGGAGAATGTTGCTGGAATGAAATTGTGACAGGGAAAACCGGAGTACCCGGAGAAAAGCCTTTTGCCTCCTCTTTGTAGGTGAGAAAGTGCGTTTAAATATTGGAAATAAATATCAGCTTCTATGTAGTAAAAGTTAAATAACCTGTCTTAAATATTGAACACCTATCGTTTAACGTCATCATACTATATTTAAACATATAAACATTATGCTAAAAATATATCAAACTAGATAGCAATTATCATATCCGCAATAAGTAATATCGCGGAAAGTACGTACCATGTCATGATAAAGAGTAACAGTAACGGAACAAACTTCAATCATCCCAAGTAATTATAACAAAAACTAATTAATCACAGAAAAAATTTCGAAGTTTATGCCGTGTCTTGTGCCAGATGGTTCAACAGCGGGCCTTGTGGTCTATTTGCGGACTCCCAAAGGAGTAGCAAACTGTGCGATACCTCAATTCTTATTTAGAACACCTCAGCCACTTTACTGCGAGTGCTAAAGGTTAAAACAGACTTTCACCTCCCTATAAAGGCTTCCAAAATGATTGTATATTCAATTTCAGGGCCAAACAATTAAAACTCAGCAACTTTTCTAGGTTTACGCCATCCTTCGTGCGGGTTTTTTATTGGCCACGAAAGTCAAAATACCTACTCTATTGAAATAAATTTGCCCAGTTCTGCAGTAAGATTAATATGAACACTAAATAAACTAATGTGACAGTAGATAGTCTTCGACACATTCGTCTGTGAATTTGGGTTTCTGATCATGGTAAAAAACGACAAAAGCCGATAAATATTGGCCAACTGAAATATTCATTTAAGGAAAAACAAATCGATAAAAAGGATGAAAGCATACCGTGCAAAGTAGAAAGCCCTATAACATTGTGAAACAGCGTAAAGATCCAGATACTCTTATACAGTAACCGGCACAAAGGGTATAAAATTAGACTCAAAATCACGTCTAGTTTCGGACCCAACAAACTACCTCTATAAATAAAACAGTTCATGTAGTGACCAACATAGACTAACATCGCTCGGCGTTCACCGTGTTTTATAAGACATATTTAGGTTTTACTCACTAACCGTTGGAGATACACGAAAATTGATAAGGAACTTTCGGATAGAAAATTAAATTCTAAAGCTCGTATTGCTATTTCTTAGCGTTCTCTTTTTATTTGAAATGGAAGTATGAAAATAGTCGCCATTTTTAAATAGTGCAAAACATCGAAATCAAAAGTAGCCTATATGTAAGCCTGGTAAATCAGCTCCGTCCATGCAATATTTCATTTAAATCGAACCAGTGGTTCTTGTGTTATTGAGTTACACACAGACGGACAGACAGACAGACAGACAGAAAGTCACACACCTACTCATTTTTATATATTAGTATGACTAGTATGATAATGGAAATATGACATTTTGAAACCAAAGGGTGTAGTGACGTCACAAATGAGGGTTTTACTCGCTAACCGCTGGAGATACACGAAAATTGATAAGGACCTTTCGGATAGACAATTACATTCTAAAGCCCGTAGCGTCATCAAAAGTTTGATATTTCTTAGCGTTCTCTTTTTATTTGAAATTGAAGTATGAAAATAGTCGCCATTCTTAATTAGTGCAAAACATCGAAATCAAAAGTAGCCTATATATAAGCCAGGTAAATCAGCTACGTCCATGCAAAATTTCATTTAAATCGAACCAGTGGTTCTTGTGTTATTGATAACACACAGACAGACAGACAGACAGACTTGAAGACACACACCATCTCATTTTTATATATTAGTATGATGGAAATATGAAATTTTTAAACCAAAGCGTGTAATGACGTCACAAATGTGGGTTTTACTCGCTAACCACTGGAGATACACGAAAATTGATCCGGACCTTTCGGATAGAAAATTAAATTCTAAAGCCCGTAGCGCCATCAAAAGTTTGCTATTTCTTAGCGTTCTCTTTTTATTTGAAATGGAAGTATGAAAATAGTCGCCATTTTTAAATAGTGCAAAATATCGAAATCAAAAGTAGCCTATATATAAGCCTGGTAAATCAGCTACGTCCATGCAAAATTTCATTTAAATCGAACCAGTGGTTCTTGTGTTATTGAGTAACACACAGGCAGACAGACAGACAGACAGAAAGTCACACACCTACTCATTTTTTATATATTAGTATGACTAGTATGATAATGGAAATATGACATTTTGAAACCAAAGGGTGTAGTGACGTCACAAATGAGGGTTTTACTCGCTAACCGCTAGAGATACACGAAAATTGATAAGGACCTTTCGGATAGACAATTAAATTCTAAAGCCCGTAGCGCCATCAAAAGTTTGCTATTTCTTAGCGTTCTCTTCTTATTTGAAATGGAAGTATGAAAATAGTCGCCATTTTTAAATAGTGCAAAACATCGAAATCAAAAGTAGCCTATATATAAGCCCGGTAAATCAGCTACGTCCATGCAAAATTTCATTTAAATCGAACCAGTGGTTCTTGTGTTATTGATAACACACAGACAGACAGACAGACAGACTTGAAGACACACACCATCTCATTTTTATATATTAGTATGATGGAAATATGAAATTTTTAAACCAAAGCGTGTAATGACGTCACAAATGTGGGTTTTACTCGCTAACCACTGGAGATACACGAAAATTGATCCGGACCTTTCGGATAGAAAATTAAATTCTAAAGCCCGTAGCGCCATCAAAAGTTTGCTATTTCTTAGCGTTCTCTTTTTATTTGAAATGGAAGTATGAAAATAGTCGCCATTTTTAAATAGTGCAAAATATCGAAATCAAAAGTAGCCTATATATAAGCCTGGTAAATCAGCTACGTCCATGCAAAATTTCATTTAAATCGAACCAGTGGTTCTTGTGTTATTGAGTAACACACAGGCAGACAGACAGACAGACAGAAAGTCACACACCTACTCATTTTTTATATATTAGTATGACTAGTATGATAATGGAAATATGACATTTTGAAACCAAAGGGTGTAGTGACGTCACAAATGAGGGTTTTACTCGCTAACCGCTGGAGATACACGAAAATTGATAAGGACCTTTCGGATAGACAATTAAATTCTAAAGCCCGTAGCGCCATCAAAAGTTTGCTATTTCTTAGCGTTCTCTTCTTATTTGAAATGGAAGTATGAAAATAGTCGCCATTTTTAAATAGTGCAAAACATCGAAATCAAAAGTAGCCTATATATAAGCCCGGTAAATCAGCTACGTCCATGCAAAATTTCATTTAAATCGAACCAGTGGTTCTTGTGTTATTGAGTAACACACAGGCAGACAGACAGACAGACAGAAGGACACACACCATCTCATTTTTATATATTAGTATGATGGACATATGAAATTTTTATACCAAAGGATGTAGTGACGTCACAAATGTGTGTTTTACTCGCTAACCGCTGGAGATACACAAAAATTGATAAGGACCTTTCGGATAGAAAATTACAATCTAAAGCTCGTAATGCCATCAAAAGTGCGCTATTTCTTAGCGTTCTCTTTTTATTTGAAATGGAAGTATGAAAATAGTCGCCATTTTTAAATTGTGCAAAACATCGAAATCAAAAGTAGCCTATATGTAAGCCTGGTAAATCAGCTACGTCCATGCAAAATTTCATTTAAATCGAACCAGTGGTTCTTGTGTTATTGAGTAACACGCAGACAGACAGACAGAAAGACACACACCATCTCATTTTTAGCCTATTTTAAATTTTGAAGAAAAAAATAGGCTTATGAGATCACCTTTTGTCCGTGTGTGTGTGCGCGCGCGTGTGTGTGTGTGTGTGTGTGTGTGAGAGAGAGAGAGAGAGAGAGGTGTGTGTGTGAGATGTGTGTGTGTCCCTAATAAATTATAAACGGCTGGAGCGATTTCAATGAAACTCGGTAAGTTCATAGCACTATTCCGGGCGACCCCGACCGTGCCCTTCTAATTTTGTTACGTCTCAACAATCCAACATGGCGGCTGTGTGAAATATTTAACCTGCATTCAATATCTCCGAAACTATTCCCGATATCACCATGGAATTTTTTACGGTGATAAAGGGAACTACTAGAATTTCACCTATGTGACTTTTGAAAAACTGGTAACTACAAAACCAACATGGCGACCAGGCGAATTTGCGACTTTTAAATAGACGTTTCTCAAGATTTAACCAACCAAACGAAATGCAACTTGGTACAGTGTATGTTTATACTCGTTGGAATGCACCGACATCTAACATCGTTCAATTGTTTACATAACCACAAGATGGCGGATGTGCGAAATATTTCACCGGCATTCTATATCTCTGAAACTATCACCCTGAAATTTTGTACGGAGATAAAGGGCACTACTGGAAGTTCATCTATAAGACTATCAAAAACCGTGTAACTAGAAAACAAACATGGCGGCCAAGCAAATTTGAAAGTTTTAAATAGGACTTTCTCGCGATTTAATTTTCCAAACGCAATGAAATCTGGTACAGGAAATATTTATACACTTTGTAATGCACTGGTATCTAATTTAGTTCAATTGTTTACATAACGTCAAGATGGCGGCTGTGCAAATATTAAATTTAAGTTTTTATTTCTTTTGTCGTAATCATGCGATCGAAGTGACAGTTTGAATAATGAACCTACGCAATAATTTTCCTTTAATGGTACATGACTCTATGGCCTATACATTTAACAATCCAACATGGCGACCATCTGAACTATTTAGACGTCTCTGAATATCTACGAATCTATTATAGCAATCAAACTGATTTTTTTATGTTCATTGGGGCCATGAACTTAAGTTCACCTATAGGACTTTAAATAACCTGGTGATCACAAATCCAACATGGCGGTGACGCGAAGTATAAATATTCACATGGACGTTTCTCGCAATTTAACCTTCCGAGTGCAGTGAAACTTGGTACAGTAAATCCTTATACGAATGTTATTCCACTAGCATCTAATTTATTTCAATTGTTTCCATAACCACAAGATGGCAGCAGTGCGTAATTTTAAAATCTCCTTGATACTTCTTGTGTCCTAATCATGTGATTGAAGTTGGAATGCTACACGTACACAATGATCTTCATGTAACAGTACATAACTCTAGGGCCTACATATATATAATACAACATGGCGACCATCCGAAATATTTAGTCGGTTCTCAATATCTACGAATCTATTACAGCAATCAAACTGAAATTTTGTATGTTTATAGTGGCAGTTAACAAAGTAGGATATATGAAAATAGGCTGTATAGTTCTTCACGGAACTACTTGTTATATATTAGTTTGATAATGGAAATATGAAATTTTGAAATCAAAGGGTGTAGTGACGTCACGAATGTGGGTTTTACTCGCTAACCGCTGGAGATACACGAAAATTGATAAGGTCCTTTCGGATAGAAAATTAAATTCTTAAGCTCGTAGTGCCATCAAAAGTTTGCTATTTCTTAGCGTTCTCTTATTATTTGAAATGGAATGAGTAGGAAATACAAGTCGGTTCTGGCACAGGGGCTAATGCGTAACATGGCCAACGCGCGCAACCAGCCCTATGTTATTCTGATGGAGGGGGCAATCAGAGCTGGCACAGGGGCTAATGCGCAAGATGGCCGCCATATTCTGAGACCGAGAATAATGTCACAGGGGGAGTTCGACCGTGTAGTTACTAAATGGAATATTTATTATTATTATTATTATTATTATTATTATTAATAATAATAATAATAATAATAATTTTATTAGGTAATTATTGATTGATAGTTTGCCACGGTGAGTGAGTGGTTATCGTGTTGGACTGCCAACCCCAAGCTTGCAGGTTCACTCTTGGTCGTGGTAAGTGATTATTGAAAGGCGGCAAAAATACGACACGCATGTCATACGATGTTGGCATTTAAAAGAACGAGGGAGAGGTCGGCTATGTAGTTGCTAATTGGAATATTTATTATTATTATTATTATTATTTATTATTATTTTATTTTATTTAAGCGAAAATTCCCTTACAGGAGAGCGATTAAACTTGGATCACATGATGTCATTTGGAGGCGTGTCTCCTCCGCGCCTCCCAAAATCTCTTCATTCTCCTGGAATATTCCCGCTTCCTCTAATCCGTCCACTTTTTTCCAGGTTGTCGTAATGATCTTGGTTCGAACTTAACATTCTTGATTTTCGTCTGGCACCCAGTTCGGTCTTCGAAATTTTGTATACTGATAATTTGTAAGTCTCTTTGTACCTCTTTTAGCCATTCTGTGCCGCATTTGCTCTGTGTTATGATACAGAGTAGTTTCTTGGGCAATCTGGAGGTGGCCATCCTGTGGATGTGAGTGTAAAATTTGGCTCTGCGTTTTCTAATTTCGTCTGTTATCGTAATGGTGTTTTGATAGAGTTCAGTACTAGGTCTCTTCATCCAAATGCCGTTTCTGTTGATTGCTCCGTAGATCTTCCGGAGATTTTTTCGTTCCTGCTTTTCCAGTTCCCTAATCTTGGAATGACCATCGATTACTATTGTTTCAGCCGCATATGTTGCTTCTGGAAGAATAACTGTTTTATAATGTCGTAATTTGGCGTTTGTCGAAATGCATTTCTTGTTGTAATGGGCCCACGATAGCCTGTAGGCCTTCTGGAGCTTAGTGATTCTGTCTTCATTGGCGATTCGATTAAGTATTTATTATTATTATTATTATTATTAATATTATTATTATTATTATTATTATTATTATCATTAGGTAATTATTGATTGATCATGTAAAATCAAGACCAGCCTTATATTGCTCCAATTTATGGTGTAGTGGCTAGCATTTTTAGCTGTTACTGTGAAGGCTCGGGTTCGAGTCCTGGCTCTGTCAAGAAATTTAATTCTAGGCTGAGGGTTGGAATGGGGTACACTCAACCTTGTGAGGCAAAACTGACAGGACCTGGCTTTTGATTCATACCGCAGCCATTCTGCCTAACCCAACTTCACCTAACCTATCCTAACCTAACCTAACCTTACCTAACCTAACCAAATCCCACCTTACCTAATCTAACCTAACCTAACCTAACTTCAAGGTCAGAATGTACAATACATTTATTGTATTTTATACCCGCAAAAATTAGATATAGAGAATGTCCACCACGATTTAGATCCTCGAGCACACTTTCTGACATATCATTAAAACGTATAGAAAGGAATGTCTGAAAATTTTCACTAACACATAGTACACGTTCACCATAAATTGTGTGTCCACTTTTTGAATGTTAATGATACGGAAAAGGGTATGCATTGGTAATTCAGTGAGCTTTTTTTCCTCTCTAATCAACAGTTCTGCCCCCATAGCATTGAGAATATTTATTGTAGTAGCCTATAAAGAAACAAAAATACCATATCTATTACAGTTTAGCTATAAGTGACCAGAACCACTATAATATTTTCTTCTAATAAGGAGATTTCCATAATGATAAGAAAAGAAAGCATACCATAATGATGGATTCTGTAAGTAAACGTCTTTTGCTGCTAGATGCCACTACTAAACTGATACTCATACAACGGACAAGTGACTTCATGTTTCGCTGACGTAATCGTATGTTCCCACGCACTTCCTGTGTGTTGCACGCGCCGTAGTGGCTAAATTTGAAACTAGATTAGATGATTTGCTGATGTAATCGTATGTTCCCCTGCACGCACACGCCGGTCCCTGTGGACGGGTCCTAATAAGGAGATTTCCATAATGATAAGAAAAAAATGCTTACCATAATGATGGATTGTGTAAGTAAACGTCTTTTGCTGCTTGATGCCACTACTAAACTCATACTCATACAACAGACAAGTGAGTTCATGTTCGGCTGATGTAATCGTACGCTCCCACGCAATTCCAGTGTGTTGCACGCACCGTAGTGGCTAAATTTGAAACTAGATGAGATGATTTGCTGATGTAATTGTATGTTCCCCCGCACGCACACGCAGGCCCCTGTGGACGAGTCCTTGTGGACGAGTCCCTGTGGACGGGTCATTGTTGACGGGTCCTTGTTGACGGGTCCTTGTTGACGAGCCCCTGTGGACGGATCCTTGTTGACGGGTCCTTATTGACTAATCCCTTTAGACCGGTCCCTTTGGACTGGTCCCTATGGACTGGCCCTTGACCCCTAATTCTATGATGAAATTAAACGTTGTTCCACATGAAACGCATGTGAAGAGCCGATTGCTACTATGAACCGACATTTTTTTTTGTTTTTTTTTTTGTTTTTACACATGTGTACTTGTTTTTTTGTAAGCGGGCAGGCTTTTTGAATAATGATTTATAGATGAGGTTTTTTTAAATTACCAAGAGATCCAAAACTAATAGGTCATTAGCTTTTTAATATCTCATGAACCAATAAGGCTAGGGACTTGTATGAGAGGTCGTTGGACTTGAGGTGACATTCTGTTTTTGAATGTATTATTTATTTTTTGTCAAAAGGGCCTAACTACACTCTTGTTAATATCTCGCTAACTAATAATTAGAGAGGGTCAAGTGAGGTGTCATGGGACTCAGGATGGTCAACCCTTTTCCATGACCAACGAATTTACTCAAAAGATCTAATACAGCATGGTCATTGACCTATGATTTTATAAACTAATCATCGGAGAGGGTCAAGTGAAGTGACATAGGACTTAGAATGGTTAACCCTTTCCCATGACCAATGAATTTACCCCAAAAATCCAAAACAGCAAGGTCATTGACCTAAGATTTTATAAACTAATAATCGGATACGAACATGTGAGATGTTTACCATGCGTGATGAAACATAGCTAGGTAGAGAAAGAATTAGTGTAGGCTACATGTATGGAGACTGACAAGTCTTTTACCATTGAAACTTGTTTTCAGATCAAACTGCAGTATAGAGAGAGTATAGGTTGCAGGTATGGGTTAATAAATGAGAAACGGTGTACGCAAACTCTGATTTATCAGGAATTAAGAGTAGACTATCTTTAATTGATTGGTTAAAGATGATAGCTAAAACACAAAAATGATCAGTGGTTACCGAGACAAAATGGTCGCTACACACAACAAGCTTTAAATACTTGAGGCTAATAATCTATACACACACACACTCGCGTGTTCTAAACTAAACTGTGTTGCTGTTAGTGCTCAGACAGTAGGCTAATGACAAAATGCATTGCAAACAGAAATATAATCATCTCCGGCTGTCTAATGTTACCAGCTATCCATTTTTTGTGTTGCAGTGGTAAGAACTTTAAGCTCTCGTACTGGTGGTCTTAACTCGATTTCCAGGTCTGAGGCCTAGAACGAGTTGAACTATGAAACAAGGGCATGGTGGTGCAGTGGTTAAGCTGATAGCCTTTTCACCACGGGTGCGATTTCGGGTTAATATGCATGTCATAAACATATTAAACAAAACAAAACAGAGATAACGTTTAAAACTGATTACATTTGTGTCTTTCAAATTGTTACTTGGATTACAAATACAAAGGTGAACTGGGTTTGATATACAGTTAATGCTGTCTATCACACACTAGACTGTAAGAAAGCCAAAAGAGCAAAAGGCGTAGATAGAGCAGTGGTAAATTTGCTATATGTAGAGAACTACCTAGCAAAGCTATATCGCATAAGCAGTGCAGGATACAATCCAGAAATCAAATTTGTATCTTGTGGAACAGTGAAATGCACTTACGTGAGAAAATGCAAGTTCATGTGTAATATGACCTAACACACAAGTGTTCACCTGTGCACGTGCATGATAAGAGCTAACAACTCACATTCTGTTTAGTTCGTACGTAACGTTAGGTTAGGGCTAACGCACACACCCTAGTACACGAGGCACATGCCATTTGAGAGCAGGTCAAGGGATCTATCTTGGTGGATGGATGTGTTCTAACGAGTCATTTGTAGTTGAAAGAGAATAATACTTGTTCTTAAGATGTTAAAACTGAGGAGATGGTACCTACAGTAAGACGTCTTGTTATTTCCTGTGTCATATTACAGACATGGCAGAGAGCGCACAGTTCTGTTGCTATGACTAACGCTGCAGTAATTTGAAACCCCAGGTGTTCATTAAGACAATGGATGATGACTATACAAAGTTAGCAGTCATTGCATATCACACAGGTGTTCCTTCCGGTGTCATGTTGCTGACATGGCAGAGAGCGAACAGTTCTATTGCTATGACTAACGCTGCAGTAATTTGAAACCCCAGGTGTTGATCAAGACAATGGGTGATGATCATGCAAAGTCAGCAGTAATTGGATACCACACATCAATATGGACTAAATCATAAACGTGTTGTCATAACCCGCAGAAACCTCATTTAAAGATTTTAGATTTTACATTTTAACATTTTACATTTTAACATTTTAGATTTTAGATTTGTTTTAATTTTACTTTATTTTATTTTAGATTTTACATTTCAAATTTAAGATTCATTGATTTTTAGATTTTACTTTTTTTACATTTTCCTAAAAGAGTAAACTACAAGGTCACATACCTAACCTCATTAAACCTAACTTTACCAAACCTAACTTAAACTAATCCAAAGGCTATTGGGCATACACAATGTTTATAAGGTACATGCAACTATCCTTAAGCTAGTCTTACAGGTTACTGTACAACATGATCACTACCCCAAACAGATTTTTTTTTCATTTTGTTGTTTACACATATGTCATTTTTCCAATTTCCCATTTTCAGTTTTTTTAATGTCAGTTTTTAGTTTTTCAAATTCATAACATGGAAACATGGATTTTGCATTTTGTTGTTTACACATTTATCAATTTCACAATTTCCCATTTACAGTTCTTAAAATGTCAGTTTAAAGTTTTTCAATTTCATGATATAGAAACATGGATTTTCCAATTTGTTGTTTTCACATTTGTCAATTTACCAAATTCACATTTACAGTTTTTTTTTAATTTCAATTCAATGTTTTTTTTCTATTTGTCAATATGGAGACATGGATTTTTCCAATTTGTATTTTACACGTTCATTTTGCATTAGGAGTGGAGAGAGGTGGGTAGTAATTAAAAATGTGCAAGCAGTGTCCATTGTTGACAGGTCATTGTTGACGAGTCCTTTTCATACAACAGACAAGTGAGTTCATGTTTCGCATGCATTACCTAAAATGTAATACCATGCAAGTGTTTAACATTTTTACAAATTAGCTTATGTATTAGTTTATGTGTGGGGTCTTACGTTGGGCATTTTGTGTTGGCTTATTTGACAAGTTATTTTGTCAATGCATTTAGTGGATTTTTCGCTTGGTCTTGGAAAGTATATCAGTCCATTTTATCACATCCTAATGCTTACTGCCATGTTTGTTAGCAACAACAACAACACACTAAACTTACAAAAAATCTAAAGTACTCTAAGGTACTCTCAACTCGTACTCTTACCTCTATCCCATGCCTAATCAAGAACTTTTTTTTTTCAAAAAAAGGTGAATGGGGAAAGTAGACTATATGTTTAAATTTAAAAAAATCATATAAAGTCATATGTTAACTCTAACACCTACGTTTATCCCATTCTTAGTCGAAAAAATATTATATTTTTTAAAAGTTTTCTAAATAATTTTTGGAAAGTAGGCTATATTTTGAAAACTACTCATCCTATAAAGTCATATATAGACTCAAACAAATGGTTTTTATATCCTTAATCGTTAGAACAAAATATGGAATTTTTGACATTTTTTCCAAAAATGTTCATTTTTTAAAATGGGCTATATATTGGAAACTAGGAATTTTACAAAAAAGTGTGTTTGACATAAATGACAGGTATTTACCCCTCCCCCCCTCTAACCACAAACCAAGTCCCCAGATCTCTGGGACAAAATCCAGAAATGTTTTAATCTAATCCTAGCTAACCTCACCTGACGTGACCATACCTGTTTGTAAGCAACAACAACAACAACAACACACTAAGATTCCATGAATTCCAGAGTACTTTTAGATTAATTATCGACTCTCAACTCTTATAACTATGTCCATCCCACCCTGTCAGGAACACGATATTTCTTTTTTTTTTTAATTTTTTACTCCATGTCACTGCTGAGGTGATAATGGGTTTTCCGATCCTATCACTATAAATTCATTACCCCCGCTCTTATTTCGGTCTCGACAACAACCATGCCTATTTTTACTATGTCAGATGATGTAATGTTCGGGTGCAAAGTGTGTGCAAAGTATGTGTAAAAGTGAGTGAAAAGTGGGTGCAAAGAGGGTGCAATGTGGGTGCAAAGTGGGTGCAAAGTGGGTGCAAAAAGTGGGGGTGTAAAAGTGGTACCCTATTTGTAATGGATTATTTGAAAAGCTATTTTGTGGTACCCTATTTGTAATGGCTTATTTGACAAGTAATCTTTGCCAATGTATTTATAGGATATTTCTCTTGTTCTTGGAAAGTATCTCAACCCTTTTTATGATAGCATAATGCTTACCGCCATGTTTATAAGCAACAACACCACACTAAAATTCCAAGAATCCAAACTACTTACTCTAAGGTTAATGATTGCCTCTCAACTCCATTCCACGCCTAGTCAAAAACATTATACATTTCAAATTTTTCAAAAAAGGTAAATTGGGACAGTAGGCTATATGTTTAATCTAAAAATCATATAAAATCATATGCTAACTACAACACCTAAGTCAATCCCACTCTCAGTCAAAAAATATTATATTCTTTAAATTGTTCCAAAAATCTTTGGAAAGTAGGCTATATTTTGAAAACTAATCATCCTAAAAAGTCATATATAGACTCAAACCAATGGCTTTTATGTCCTTAATCGTTAGAACAAAACATGGAATTTTTGACATTTTTTCCAAAAAATGTTCATTTTTAAAAAATGGGCTATATTTTGTAAACTATGAAATTAACAAAAAAAAGTGTTTGACATAAATGACAGGTATTTACCCCCTCTACCCAAAACACCAAGTCCCAGGTCTCTGGGACAAAATCCAAAAAGGTTCAATTTTGAAAGTAGACGACATTTTGAAAACTAATCATTCTCAAAAGTCATATATAGACTCAAATACATTTTCTCTAAGTCTTTTAACGTTAGAACAAAACTTAACACATTTTAAATTTTTCCAAAAAAAGGTCAATTTTCAAAATTGCCTATATTTTGGAAACTAAGAATTTTACAAAAATGTTTGTTTAACGTAAATGAAATACATTTACCCCCTCTACCCGAAAAATAAATTGTAGGTGCCTAGGACAAAAACTGTGCAGTAGTGTATTTGTAACAGTTCAGGACCCACCGCCACCGCTCCACCGCCAAAATGGCGGCCGTAGCTTAACTTAACCTAGCCTAACCTAACGAAATGGCGGCCGTAGCTTAACTTAACATAGCCTAACCTATCAATATGGCGGCCGTAGCCTAACCTAACCTACGAGGTGTGATCAAAAAGTTCCAAAAAGGTGGCTGCGACTTAACCTAACCTAGCCTAGCCTAACCTAACCTAACCTACAAGGTGTGATCAATAAGTTTCAAGATGGCGGCCGTAGCTTCACTTAACCTAACCTAACTTAACCTAAACCTACGAGGTGTGATCAAAAAAAATTCAAAATAGTGGTCAAAGCTTAACTGAACCTAGCCTTACCTAACCTAACCTAAACCTACGAGGTGTGATCATTAAGTTCCAAGATGGCGGTCGTAGCTTAACTCAACCTAACCTAACCCTACGAGGTGTGATCAAAAAGTTCCAAAATGGCTGCCGTAGTTTAAATTAACCTTTGATTGATCCCTGTTGATTGATCTCTGTTGAAGTATCCCTTTGGACTGGTCCCTGTTGACTAGCCCCTTTGGACGGGTCCTTTTTCGAGGGATTCATTTTTTTACGGGTCCCGGAGGACGGATCCTTGTTGACGGGTCCCTGTGGGCGGGTCCTTTGGACTGATCCCCATGGGCTGGCCCATGCATTTTATGCAAATTATGTCAAAGGGACCCGCCCACAGGGACCCGCCCACAGGGACCCGTCCTCCAGGACCCGTAAAAAAATGATTCCCTTCAAAAAGAACCTGTCCAAAGAGGCTAGTCAACAGGGACCAGTCCAAAGGGATACATCAACAGAGATCAATCAAAAGGGGTCAATCAACAGGGATCAATCAAAGGTTAAGTTAAGCTACGGCAGCCATTTTGGAACTTTTTGATCACACCTCGTAGGGTAAGGTTAGGTTGAGTTAAGCTACGACCGCCATCTTGGAACTTTATGATCACACCTCGTAGGTTTAGGTTAGGTTAGGTTAGGTTAGGCTAGGTTCAGTTAAGCAATGACCACTATTTTGAAAGTATTTTGATCACACCTCCTAGGTTTAGGTTAAGTTAGGTTAGGTTAGGTTAAGTGAAGCTACGGCCGCCATTTTGAAACTTTTTGATCACACCTTGTAGGTTAGGTTAGGTTAGGCTAGGTTAGGTTAAGTCGCAGCCACCTCTTTGGAACTTTTTGATCACACCTCGTAGGTTAGGTTAGGTTAGGTTAGGCTAAGGCCGCCATATTGATAGGTTAGGCTATGTTAAGTTACGCTACGGCAGCCATTTTGTTTGGTTAGGCTAGGTTAAGTTAATCTACGGCCGCCATCTTGGCGGTGGAGCGGTGGCGGTGGGTCCTGAACTGTTACAAATACACTACTGCACATTTTTTGTCCTAGGCACCCACAATTTATTTTTGGGGTAGAGGGGGTAAAGGTTAAACGTTAAACAAACTTTTTTGTAAAATTCTTAGTTTCCAAAATATAGACAATTTTGAAAATTGACCTTTTTTTGGAAAAATTGAAAATGTGTTAAGTTTTGTTCTAACGTTAAAGGACTTAGAGAAAATGTGTTTGAGTCTATATATGACTTTTTAGAATGATTAGTTTTCAAAATATCGTCTACTTTCAGTATTGAACCTTTTTGGATCTTGTCCCAGAGACCTGGGACTTGGTTTTTTGGGTAGAGGGGGTAAATACCTGTCATTTATATCAAACACTTTTTTTGTTAATATCATAGTTTACAAAACATAGCCCATTTTTTAAAAGGTCAAAAATTCCATGTTTTGTTCTAACGATTAAGGACATAAAAGCCATTGGTTTGAGTCTATATATGACTTTTTAGGATGATTAGTTTTCAAAATATAGCCTACTTTCCAAATATTTTTTGGAACAATTTAAAGAATATAATATTTTTTGACTGAGAGTGGGATTGACTTAGGTGTTGTAGTTAGCATATGATTTTATATGATTTTTAGATTAAACATATAGCCTACTGTCCCAATTTACCTTTTTTGAAAAATTTGAAATGTATAATGTTTTTGACTAGGCGTGGAATGGAGTTGAGAGGCAATCATTAACCTTAGAGTAAGTAGTTTGGATTCTTGGAATTTTAGTGTGTTGTTGTTGCTTACAAACATGGCGGTAAGCATTATGCTATCATAAAAAGGTTTGAGATACTTTCCAAGAACAAGAGAAATATCCTATAAATACATTGACAAAGATAACTTGTCAAATAAGCCATCACAAATAGGGTACCACAAAATATCTTTTCAAATAAGCCATTACAAATAGGGTACCACTTTTACACCCCCACTTTTTGCACCCACTTTGCACCCCCTTTGCACCCACATTGCACCCTCTTTGCACCCACTTTTCACTCACTTTTACACCTACTTTGCACACACTTTGCACCCGAACATTACATCATCTGACATAATAAAAATAGGCATGGTTGTTGTCGAGACCGAGATAAGAGCGGGGGTAATGAATTTATAGTGATAGGATCGGAAAACCCATTATCACCTCAGCAGTGACATGGAGTAAAAAATTAAAAAAAAAAGAAATATCGTGTTCCTGACAGGGTGGGATGGACATAGTTATAAGAGTTGAGAGTCGATAATTAATCTAAAAGTACTCTGGAATTCATGGAATCTTAGTGTGTTGTTGTTGTTGTTGTTGCTTACAAACAGGTATGGTCACGTCAGGTGAGGTTAGCTAGGATTAGATTAAAACATTTCTGGATTTTGTCCCAGAGATCTGGGGACTTGGTTTGTGGGTAGAGGGGGGGAGGGGTAAATACCTGTCATTTATGTCAAACACACTTTTTTGTAAAATTCCTAGTTTCCAATATATAGCCCATTTTTAAAAATGAACATTTTTGGAAAAAATGTCAAAAATTCCATATTTTGTTCTAACGATTAAGGATATCAAAACCGTTGGTTTGAGTCTATATATGACTTTATAGGATGAATAGTTTTCAAAATATAGCCTACTTTCCAAATATTTTTTAGAAAAATTTAAAAAAATATATTTTTTCGACTAAGAATGGGATAAACGTAGGTGTTAGAGTTAACATATGACTTTATATGATTTTTTTTAAATTTAAACATATAGTCTACTTTCCCATTCACCTTTTTTGGGAAAAATAATAATGTTCTTGACTAGGCATGGGATAGAGGTAAGAGTACGAGTTGAGAGTACCTTAGAGTACTTTAGATTTTTTGTAAGTTTAGTTTGTTGTTGTTGCTTACAAACATGGCAGTAAGCATTATGTTGTGATAAAATGGACTGATACACTTTCCAAGACCAAGAGAAAAATCCACTAAATGCATTGACAAAATAACTTGTCAAATAAGCCAACACAAAATGCCCAACGTAAGACCCCACACATAAACTAATACATAAGCTAATTTGTAAAAATGTTAAACACTTGCATGGTATTACATTTTAGGTAATGCATGCGAAACATGAACTCACTTGTCTGTTGTATGAAAAGGACTCGTCAACAATGACCTGTCAACAATGGACACTGCTTGCACATTTTTAATTACTACCCACCTCTCTCCACTCCTAATGCAAAATGAACATGTAAAACACAAATTGGAAAAATCCATGTTTCCATATTGACAAATAGAAAAAAAGACATTAAACTGAAATTTTAAAACTGTACATGGGAATTTGGTAAAATGACAAATGTGAAAACAACAAATTGGAAAATCTATGTTTCTATATCATGAAATTGAAAAACTTTAAACTGACATTTTAAGAACTGTAAATGGGAAATTGTGAAATTGATAAATGTGTAAACAACAAAATGCAAAAACCATGTTTCCATAATATAAAATTGAAACACTTATAACTGACATTTAAAATAAAAACTGAAAATGAGAAATTGGAAAATTGACATATGTGTAAACAACAAAATGAAAAAAATAATCCGGTTGGGGTAGTGATCATGTTGTACAGTAACCTATAAGACTAGCATAAGGATAGTTGCATGACATGTAAAACACAAATTGTAAAAATACATGTTTCCATATTGACAAATAGAAAAAAAAAACATTAAACTGAAATTTAAAAAACTGTAAATGTGAATTTGGTAAATTGACAAATGTGAAAACAACAAAATGAAAAAAAAGTCCTCTCGGCACGCCGCTAGGCGGAGGTAGATTTCACCGGACAAACTTGGGGATAGGCGAAAATATGCAGAATATGCAGGTTTTCGTAGAAGGATCAGACCTCATTTATTGCGAGAAGATATTTTATAATTGGAGCTTAATTAACTTTTTTTTTCGTCATTTTATGCTTATTTTAAACATTTTATTGTCTTATGGGAACGGTAACCTTCTTGTAATTTGGGGTCCATTTTTATACTAGTGGTCACACTGTCCTTATGCAAGGTTTCGACACTGATGTGTGACTATGTAACGGTCTGTTACTTCTTCACGCAAAATTATATCTCCCGCAGAGATTTTGGTTGGTTGCTCAGTTTAGGGGCTGCGACAACGCGGTCATGTAACCCCGTGTACTTAGGGATGGCTGTATTAGTCTGTAATTCAGGTAAGGACTGCAGACGGTCAATTTCAAGCAGTAGTTCCTAATGTTGGTACCAGGTACTACCGTCAACGACACCTAGCTGTGAACTTGGCTACTAGAAGCCACCGCAACCAGCAACTCGCAACGAACGTTGGAACTTCCCCTCCAAAGGAAAGCATACTGAGGGATTTTTGGTGCTCTTAGAAAATCCGACGACTTCGGCCGACTTTGAACTCGCGACCTTGGGCATAGACATGCAGCATGCTACCAGTTACGTCACCGAAGCCGCTTCACACTTAGTCAGATGAAAATCTGAATCTGATCTCGTGCAAGTGCGTTATCTTGGCAACGTCTGATGGCTCATCCCTCATCAATTTAGTAGTGTTGCCATGGCAACCTCTGATAGCTCTTGGCATTTTCTTATAATTCCGAAATCATTTTTCTCATCCCTTGGCATAATGGTGGGTCATATCAAAAATTCATTCAGACAAAAGTTTTAGGTAATTATTAGGGGAATATTGTCCATTTTGTACGGTTTTGATATTGTGCCTATTAAGAGAGATATGATTAATGTTTCCCGAAAAACCCACTTTTTCCCACCCCTTGGGTCAATGGTTGATGCTATAAAAAAAACTCTTCAAACATAAATTGTTGGGCTTTATCCGACACATAGTATGAACGTTGAACGGATTCGATATGTCACATATTAAGAGAGTTATAGCAATATTTCACTTTTTCGAAAAAAGCCCCCCATTTTCACCCCCTTCTACCGATTTAGCCCAGTAACGAACTCGACCAAAATTTTATAGGTATACATATTCGGTAAAAAAATGCAAAGTGATTGGTGCAAAATTACGGCAGTTATCGTGTCCACAAGAAACTGATATATATATCTCTATATATATAAAAATGAAAGTTTGTCTGTTTTTTCTGAATTTCCACGGAAATTTGCGATATTTGCGCGTTTCAGGCTGTTTTATGACGGATGCGCGCAAAAATAAAATTTTTGTCTGTCTGTCTGTCTGTGTGTCTGTGGACAACTTCTACGAGTCCTTATAACTTGAGAACGGCTGGGTGGATCATCGTAAAATTTGATACAGATATCCATCAGAGGCACCACACTAATCATTGATGTAACTCTTCTCCGTACCTCTCATAAAAGGGGCCCTACCCCCTTAAAATACATGCTGAAATAGGCGTAGAAGGGCGAAACAAAGCTCATTTTCAGCCCCTCAATGTGAGAAACAAAACTCGGGGGCCCTACCACATTTTAAGGCCCTAAAACCAACAGTTTTTGAGATATTCCCAGAAAACTAATTTCACTTAATAAATTAATGAAAGAATGCATGGCGGTTACCATGGCAACTGAATCTCAGAGGTCCATCTATTTCTATAAGACGCAATGCAATTCTATTTATTACATTACTGTGACGGTTTGCAAACGGCTATAAGGTTATAATAATTAAGCTGAAATATTCATTAATACATTCAATGCGCTTAAGGAGTCAAGGGGTACTCTAGAATTTTTCACGCGATTTACACGTGCGGGTGTGGTACGGAAGGTCTATTTTATCCCTTCTCTATTATATAAAAATGAATGTTTGTCTGATTTTTCGGCTTTTCTACGAAAATTTGACATATTTGCCCGTTTCAGACTGTTTTGTGACGGATGCACGCAAAAATATATTTTTGTCTGTCTGTCTGTCTGTTTGTCTGTGGACAATTTTTTGTGTCCTTATAACTCGAGAACGGCTGGGTGGATTAACGTAAAATTTGATACAGATATCCATCAGAGGCACGACACTAATCATTGATGTAACTCTTCTCCGTACCTCTCATAACAGGGGGTCTACCCCCTTAAAATACATGCTGAAATAAGCGTGAGACAAAGCTCATTTTCAGCCCCTCAATGTGAGAAACGAAACTCGGGGGCCCTAAAAGTACCCCGGAAACCACATTTTAAGGCCCTAAAACCAACAATTTTTGAGATATTCCCAAAAAACTAATTTCACTTAATAAATTAATGAAGGAATGCATGCCGGTAACAATGGCAACAGAATCTCGGAGGTCCATCTATTTCTGTAAGACGCAATGCAATTCCATTTATTACATTACTGTGAAGGTTTGCAAACGGCAATAAGGTTATAACGGATCCAAATTAAGCTGAAATATTCATCAATACATATAATGCGCTTAAGGGGTCAAGGGGTAATCTAGAATTTTTTAACGCGATTTACACGTGCGGGTATGGTCCGGAAGGTCTATTATATCCCTATCCCAATTTTGTTATATTATTTTTATTATTAGTAGTATTATTCTTTTAATTATTATCATTATTATGGCGTACAACGAAGAGACAAAGCTCATTTTCAAACCTTTGGGGTCAGAAACAAAACTCGGGGCCCCTCAAGAGCCGTAAAGGGTCCCCGAAAACTATATTTTAAGGCTCTAAACCCATTAGTTTCTTAGATATTCCCAGAAAACTAATTTCATTTAATAAACTAAAGAAGGAATGCAAGCCACTAACCATGACAACAGTATCGCAAGAGGTGGCATCCAACTTTCCATCTATTTCTGGAATAAGTAATGCCACTCCATTGATTACATTTCTGTGAAAGGTTGCAAAGGGAGTACCCTAGATTTTTTTCACACGACTTACACGTGCGATATGTCGTACAGAAGGTCTATTATATCTCCAAATATCAACATTATTTTCAAAAATTCCTGAATAGAAATAGTAGACTGTTTTTTGCTGATTTTAGGAATTTGGGCCATTGGAGTCTAAAAACACTGAATTTTCATGCACCACAAGCCCTTATAATTTATAAAAGGGATCTTCCTGTAGTTGGGCACTTGACACAACGGTTAGGGTCAGTTCGTATGTGACGTGTATTGCGATTCTTCTACGAAGTTTTCAATTTTATTATCACGCCAGGAAGAACACGTTAGGTAAATTTAGTTTGAGAGCACATTTTAACTAATAATTTTTCTTTGCCAACAAACAGGTTCCAAGCCCCTAAACATTGCAACAGTAGCTCAATTGATAACATCTGGTTATTAATACCGAAGACCGTTCGAAGAATGGGTACTTCTGCTAGTATCTCTATATATATATAAATGAAAGTTTGTCTGTTTTTTCTGAATTTCCACTGAAATTTGCGATATTTGCGCGTTTCAAGCTGTTTTATGACGGATGCGCGCAAAAATAAAATTTTTGTCTGTCTGTCTGTCTATCTGTGTGTGTGTCTGTGGACAACTTCTTCGAGTCCTTATAACTTGAGAACGGCTGGGTGGATCAACGTAAAATTTGATACAGATATCCATCAGAGGCACCACACTAATCATTGATGTAACTTTTCTCCGTAACTCTCATAAAAGGGGCCCTACTCCCTTAAAATTCATGCTGAAATAGGCGTAGAAGGGTGAAACAAAGCTCATTTTCAGCCCCTCAATGTGAGAAACGAAACTCGAACCACATTTTAAGGACCTAAAACCAACAGTTTTTGAGATATTCCCAGAAAACTAATTTCACTTAATAAATTAATGAAAGAATGCGTGCCGGTAACCATGGCAACTGAATCTCAGAGGTCCATCTATTTCTGTAAGTCGCAATGCAATTCCATTTATTACATTACTGTGAAGGTTTGCAAACGGCTATAAGGTTATAACGGATCCAGATTATGCTGAAATATTCATTAATACATGCAATGCGCTTAAGGGGTCAAGGGGTACTCTAGATTTTTTCATGCGATTTACACGTGCGGGTGTGGTACTGAAGATCTATTATATCCCTTTTCTATTATATAAAAATGAATGTTTGTCTGATTTTTCTGCATTTCTACGGAAATTTGACATATTTGCCCGTTTCAGACTGTTTTGTGATGGATGCACGCAAAAACATATTTTTGTCTATCTGTCTGTTTGTCTGTGGACAATATTTTGTGTTCTTATAACTCGAGAACGGCTGGGTGGATTAACGTAAAATTTGATACAGATATCCATCAGAGGCACGACACTAATCATTGATGTAACTCTTCTCCGTACCTCTCATAACAGGGGGCCTACCCCCTTAAAATTCATGCGGAAATAAGCGTGAGACAAAGCTCATTGTCAGCCCCTCAATGTGAGAAACAAAACTCGGGGGCCCTAAAAGTACCCCGAAAACCACATTTTAAGGCCCTTAAACCAACAGTTTTTGAGATATTCCCTAAAAACTAATTTCACTTAATAAATTAATTAGGGAATGCATGCCGGTAACATTGGCAACAGAATCTCAGAGGTCCATCTATTTCTGTAAGACGCAATGCAATTCCATTTATTACAATAGGGTTATAACGGATCCAAATTAAGATGAAATATTCATCAAAACATATAATGCGCTTAAGGGGTCAAGGGGCAATCTAGAATTTTTTAACGCGACTTACACGTGCGGGTATGGTCCGGAAGGTCTATTATATCCCTATCCCTATATTGTTATATTATTATTATTCGTTTTTTTTATTATGATTATTATGGCGTTCAACGAAGAGACAAAGCTCATTTTCAAACCCTTGGGGTCAGAAACAAAACTCGGGGCCCCTCGAGAGCCGTAAAGCGTCCCCGAAAACTATATTTTAAGGCTCTAAACCCATTAGTTTCTTAGATATTCCCAGAAAACTAATTTCATTTAATAAACTAAAGAAGGAATGCAAGCCACTAACCATGACAACAGTATCTCAAGAGGTGGCATCCAACTTTCCATCTATTTCTGGAATAAGTAATGCTACTCCATTAATTACATTTCTGTGATAGGTTGCAAATGGCTATAAGGTTATCACGGAACCAACTAAAACTGTAAAATTCATCAATGTGCTTAAGGGGTTAAAGGAGTACCCTAGATTTTTTTCACACGACTTACACGTGCGATATGTCGTACAGAAAGTCTATTATATCTCCAAACAGCAACATTATTTTCAAAAATTCCTGATTTGAAATAGTAGACTTTTTTTTTGCTGATTTTAGGAATTTGGACAATTGGAGGCTAAACAAGTAGTTCCGTGAAGAACTATACAGCCTATTTTCATATATCCTGCTCATGTTAATTGCCTCTATCAACATACAAAATTTCAGTTTAATTGCTGTAACAGATTCGTAGATATTGAGAACCGTCTAAATATTTCAGATGGTCGCCAGGTTGGATTTTTATTTTTGTTATATTACATTAAGATTATTGTGTACGTGTGGTATTCAAACTTCAATCGCATGATTAGACAACAAGAAGTAAAAACGAGATTTTAAAATTACGCACAGCAGCCATCTTGTGATAATGCAAACCATTGAAATAAATTAGATGCCAGTGGATCAACATTTGTATAAGCATTTAACGTGCAACGTTTCACGGCACTCGGATAGTTAATTCGCGAGAAATGTCCATTTAAATATTTATACTTCGCGTCGCCGCCATGTTGGATTTGTGCTCACCAGGTACCTGAAAGTCCTATAGGTGAACATATGTTCATAGTCTCTATGAACATAAAAAAATTCAGTTTAGTTGCTGTAAAAGATTCATAGATATTGAGAACCGTCTAAATATTTCGGGAGCTCACCATTTAGGAGTGTTATGTGTTTAGGCCATAGAGTTATGTACCATTCAAGAACAATTATTGCCTAGGTTCATTGTTCAAACTTTCACTTCGATCGCATGATTACGACACAAGAAATTAAAACTTAATTTTAAAATTTCGCACAGCCGCCATCTTGAGGCTATGTAAGCAATTGAATTAAATTAGATGGCAGTGCATTACAATCTGCAAAATCAATTACTGTACCACATTTCACTGCGCTCAGAGAGTTAAATCACGAGAAAAGTCTATTAAAATATTTTAAATTCGCTTGGTCGCCATGTTCGTTTCGTACTTTACAGGTTTATGAAATATACATAGGTATACCTGTATCAGTACCCTCTATCACCGTACAAAATTGCAGGGTGATATCTGTAATAGTTTCGGAGATATAGAATGTCAGTGAAATATTTCGCACAGACGCCATTTTGAGGTTATGTAAACAATTGAACTAAATTAGACTTCAGTGCATTACAATGTGTATAAACATTTGCTGTACCAAGTTTCATTACATTTAGATAGTTAAATCGCGAGAAAAGTCTATTTAAATGTCTCAACTTCGCTTGGCCGCCATGTTGGATTTGTAGTCACCAGGTTTTTGAAAGTCTCATAGGTGAACTTCTAGTAGTGCCCTTTATCACCGTACACAATTTCAGGGCGATATCGGTAATAGTTTCGGAGATATTGAATGCTAGTGAAGTATTTCTCACAGCCGCCATGTTGGATTGGAGAGACGTAACAAAATTTGAAGGGCACGGTCGAGGTCGCCGGGAATAGTGCTATGAACTTACCGAGTTTCAATGAAATCGCTCCAGCCGTTTCGATTTTATTAGGGGGGGGACACACACACGAATCACACACACACACACACACACACACACACACACACACACGCACACACACACGGACAAAAGGTGATCTCATAAGCCTATTTTTTCAAAATTGAAAATAGGCTAAAAAAAATGAATTTTCATGCACCACAAGCCTTTATAATTTATAAAAGGGGTCTTCCTGTAGTTGGGCACTTGACACAACGGTTAGGGTCAGTTCGTATGTGACGTGTATTGCGATTCGTCTACGAGGTTTTCAATTTTATTTTCACGCCAGGAAGAACACGTTAGGTAAATTTAGTTTGAGAGCACATTTTAATTAATAATCTTTCTTTGCCAACAAACAGGTTCCAAGCCCCTAAACATTGCAACAGTAGCTCAATTGATAACATCTGGTTATTAATACCGAAGACCGTTCGAAGAATGGGTACTTCTGCTAGTATATATATATATACATACATAAATTATACATAAACTTTTGAACTGACGGTGGTTTTGGCATCTGGGGGATGTGAAACGCGAAGATATGTCAAAATTTTCCGGAAGTCGAAACATGGTACCCATTGCAATAGTTAGCTTTCTAATGAAATCTACATCTGGTTGGTTCCTCAGTTTAGGGGCTGCGACAACGCGGTCATCTAACCCCGTGTACTTTGGGTGAGTGTAGAATCTGTCTGATAAACGGTGTGAATTGTAATGGCTGTATTTGTCTTAATTCAGGTAAGGACTGCAGACGGTCAATTTCAAGCAGTAGTTCCTAATGTTGCTACCAGGTACTACCGTCAACGACACCTAGCTGTGAACTTGGCTACTAGATGCCACCCAACAAGCAACTCGCAACGAACGTTGGAACTTCCCCTCCAAAGGAAAGCATACTGAGGGATTTTAGCGCTCTTAGAAAATCCGACGACTTCGGCCGACTTTGAACTCGCGACCTTGGGCAGAGACATTCAGCATGCTACCAGTTACGTCACCGAAGCCGCTTCACACTTAGTCAGATGAAAATCTGAATCTGATCTCGTGCAAGTGCGTTATATTGGCAACGTCTGATGGCTCATCCCTCATCAATTTAGTAGTGTTGCCATGGCAACCTCTGATAGCTCTTGGCATTTTCTTA
This sequence comes from Meconema thalassinum, assembly GCA_946902985.2. Taxonomy (NCBI): domain Eukaryota; kingdom Metazoa; phylum Arthropoda; class Insecta; order Orthoptera; family Tettigoniidae; genus Meconema; species Meconema thalassinum. The sequence goes on from OX336397.1 coordinate 123,967,351, forward strand.
TAATTCCGAAATCATTTTTCTCATCCCTTGGCATAATGGTGGGTCATATCAAAAATTCTTTCAGACAAAAGTTTTAGGTAATTATTAGGGGAATATTGTCCATTTTGTACGGTTTTGATATTGTGCCTATTAAGAGAGATATGATTAATGTTTCCCGAAAAACCCACTTTTTCCCACCTCTTTGGTCAATGGTTGGTGCTATAAAAAACTCTTCAAACATACATTTTTGGGCTTTATCCGACACATAGTATGAACGTTGAACGGATTCGATATGTCACATATTAAGAGAGTTATTGCAATATTTCACTTTTCGAAAAAAGACCCCCATTTTCACCCCCTTCGACCAATTTAGCCCAGTAACGAACTCGACCGAGATTTTATAGGTATACATATTCGGTAAAAAAATTCAAAGTGATTGGTGCAAAATTACGGCAGTTATCGTGTCCACAAGAAACTGATATACATATATATATATATATATATATATATATATACATAAATTATTTATAAACTTTTGAACTGACGGTGGTTTTGGGGTCTGGGGGATGTGAAACGCGAAGATATGTTGATATTTCCCGGAAGTCGAAACATGGGACCCATTGCAATAGTTAGCTTTCTAAAGAAATCTACCTAAATCTGTTTGGGGAAGTGATCATGTTGTACAGTAACCTATAAGACTAGCATAAGGATAGTTGCATGTACCTTATATACTTTGTGTATGTGCATTAGCCTTTGGATTAGTTTAAGTTAGGTTTGGTAAAGTTAGGTTTAATGAGGTTAGGTATGTGACCTTGTAGTTTACTCTTTTAGGAAAATGTAAAAAAAGTAAAATCTAAAAATCAAATAATCTTAAATTTAAAATGTAAAATCGAAAATAAAAAATGTAAAATTAAAACAAATCTAAAATCTAAAATGTTAAAATGTAAAATGTTAAAATGTAAAATCTTTAAATGAGGTTTCTGCGGGTTATGACAACACGTTTATGATTTAGTCCATGTTGATGTGTAGTATCCTAATACTGCTGACATTGCATGATCATCACCCATTGTCTTGATCAACACCTGGGGTTACAAATTACTGCAGCGTTAGTCATAGCAATAGAACTGTGCGCTCTCTGCCATGTCAGCAACACGACACCGGAAGGAACACCTGTGTAATATCCAATGACTGCTAACTTTGTATAATCATCACCCATTGTCTTAATGAACACCTGGGGTTTCAAATTACTGCAGCGTTAGTCATAGCAACAGAACTGTGCGCTCTCTGCCATGTCTGTAATATGACACAGGATATAACAAGACGTCTTACTGTACGTACCATCTCCTCAGTTTTAACATCTTAAGAACAAGTATTATTCTCTTTCAACTACAAATGACTCGTTAGAACACATTCATCCACCAAGTTAGATCCCTTGACCTGCTCCCAAATGGCATGTGCCTCGTGTACTAGGGTGTGTGCGTTAGCCCTAACCTAACGTTACGTACGAACTAAACAGAATGTGAGTTGTTAGCTCTTATCATGCACGTGCACAGGTGAACACTTGTGTGTTAGGTCATATTACACAAGAACTTTCATTTTCTCACGTAAGTGCTTTTCTCTGTTCCACAAGATACAAATTTGATTGCTGGATTGTATCCTGCACTGTTTTTGCGATATAGCTTTGCTAGGTAGTTCTCTACATATAGCAATTTTACCACTGCTCCACCTACGCCTTTTGCTCTTTTGGCTTTCTTACAGTCTAGTGTGTGATAGATAGCATTAACTGTATATCAAACCCAGTTCTCCTTTGTATCTGTAATCCAAGTAATAATTTGAAAAAGACACAAATGTAATCAGTTTTAAACGTTATCTCTGTTTTGTTTTGTTTAATATGTTTATGACATGCATATTAACCTGAAATCGAACCCCTGGTGAAAAGGCTAACAGCTTAACCACTGCACCACCATGCCCTTGTTTCATAGTTCGACTCGTTCTAGGCCTCAGACCTGGAAATCGAGTTAAGACCACCAGTAAAAGAGCTAAAAGTGCTTACCACTGCAACACAAAAAATGGATAGCTAGTAACATTAGACAACCGGAAATGATTATATTTCTGTTTGCAATGCATTTTGTCATTAGCCTACTGTCTGAGCACTGACAGCAACACAGTTTAGTTTAGAACAAGCGAGTGTGTGTGTGTGTGTACAGATTATTAGCCTCAAGTATTTAAAGCTTGTTGTGTGTAGCGACCATTTTGTCTCGGTAACCACTGAGCATTTTTGTGTTTTAGCTATCATCTTTAACCAATCAATTAAAGATAGTCTACCCTTAATTCTCGATAAATCAGAGTTAGCGTACACCGTTTCTCATTTATTAACCCATCTCTGCAACCTATACTCTCTCTATACTGCAGTTTGATCTGAAAACAAGTTTCAATGGTAAAAGACTTGTCAGTCACCATACATGTAGCCAACACTAATTCTTTCTCTACCTAGCTATGTTTCATCACGCATGGTAAACATCTCACATGTTCGTATCCGATTATTAGTTTATAAAATCTTAGGTCAATGACCTTGCTGTTTTGGATTTTTGGGGTAAATTCATTGGTCATGGGAAAGGGTTAACCATTCTGAGTCCTATGACACTTCACTTGACCCTCTCCGATGATTAGTTTATAAAATCATAGGTCAATGACCATGCTGTATTAGATCTTTTGAGTAAATTCGTTGGTGATGGAAAAGGGTTGACCATCCTGAGTCCCATGACACCTCACATGACCCTCTCTAATTATTAGTTAGCGAGATATTAACAAAAATTTAGTTAGGCCCTTTCGACAAAAAATAAATAATACATTCAAAAACAGAATGTCACCTCAAGTCCAACGACCTCTCATACAAGTCCCTAGCCTTATTGGTTCATGAGATATTAAAAGCTAATGACCTATTAGTTTTGGATCTTTTGGTAAATTTAAAAAAATAACTCATCTATAATCATTATTCAAAAAGCCTGACCGCTTACCAAAAAAACAAGTACACATGTGTAAAAACAAAAACAAAACAAAAAAACATGTTAATTCATAGTAGCAATCGGCTCTTCACATGCGTATCATGTGGAACAACGTTTAATTTCATCATAGCATTAAGGGTCATGGGCCAGACCATAGGGACCAGTCCAAAGGGACCGGTCTAAAGGGATTAGTCAATAAGGACCCGTCAACAAGGACCCGTCGACAGGGGCTCGTCAACAAGGACCCGTCAACAAGGACCCGTCAACAATGACCCGTCCACAGGGACTCGTCCACAAGGACCCGTCCACAGGGGCCTGCGTGTGCGTGCGGGGGAACATACAATTACGTCAGCAAATCATCTCATCTAGTTTCAAATTTAGCCACTACGGCGCGTGCAACGCACAGGAAGTGCATGGGAACATACGATTACGTCAGCGAAACATGAACTCACTTGTCTATTGTATGAGTATCAGTTTAGTAGTGGCATCAAGCAGCAAAAGACGTTTACTTACACAATCCATCACTATGGTTAGCATTTTTTTTCTTATCATTATAGAAATCTCCTTATTAGGACCCGTCCACAGAGACCGACGTGTGCGTGCAGGGGAACATACGATTACATCAGCAAATCATCTCATCTAGTTTCAAATTTAGCCACTACGGCGCGTTCAACACACAGGAAGTGCGTGGGAACATACGATTACGTAAGCGAAACATGAAGTCACTTGTCCGTTGTATGAGTATCAGTTTAGTAGTGGCATCACGCAGCAAAAGACGTTTACTTACACAATCCATCATTATGGCAAGCTTTTTTTCTTATCATTATGGAAATGTCCTTATTAGAATAAAATGTTATAGTGGTTCTGGTCCCTTACAGCTAAACTGTAATAGATATGATTTTTTTCTGTTTCTTTATAGGCTACTACAATAAATATATTCAATGCTATGGGGGCAGAACTGTTGATTAGAGAGAAAAAAAAGCTCACTGAATTACCAATGCATACTCTTTTCCGTATCATTAACATTCAAAAAGTGGACACACAATGTATGGTGAACGTGTACTATGTGTTAGTGGAAATTTTCAGACATTTCTTTCTACACGTTTTAATGATATGTCAGAAAGTGTGCTCGAGGATCTAAATCGCGGTGGACATTCTCTGTATCTAATTTATGAGGGTATAAAAAACAATAAATGTATTGTACATTCTGACATTGAAGTTAGGTTAGGTTAGGTTAGGTTAGGTAAGGTGGGATTTGGTTAGGTTAGGTAAGGTTAGGTTAGGTTAGGTGAAGTTGGGTTAGGCAGAATGGCTGCGGTATGAATCAAAAGCCAGGTCCTGTCAGGTTTGCCTCACAAGGTTGAGTGTACCCCATTCCAACCCTCAGCCTAGAATTAAATTTCTTGACAGAGCCAGGACTCGAACCCGAGCCTTCACAGTAACAGCTAAAAAAACTAGCCATTACACCATAAATTGGGGCAATATAAGGCTGGTCTTGATTGTACATGATCAATCAATAATTACCTAATAATAATATTAATAATAATAATAAATAATAATAATAATAAATATTCCATTTAGCAACTACATAGCCAACCTCTCCCTGCGTTCTTTTACATGCCAACATCGTATGACATGCGTGTCATATTTTTGCCGCTTTTAAAAATCACTTACCACGACCAAGAGCGAACCTGCAAGCTTGGGGTTGGTAGTCCAACACGATAACCACTCACTCACCGTGGCAAGATATCAATCAATAATTACCTAATAAAATTATTATTAATAATAATAATAATAATAATAATAAATATTCCATTTAGTAACTACACGGTCGAACTCCCCCTGTGACATTATTCACGGTCTCAGAGTATGGCGGCCATCTTGCGCATTAGCCCCTGTGCCAGCTCTGACTACCCCCTCCATAAGAATAACATAGGGCTGGTTGCGCGCGGCGGCCATGTTACGCATTAGCTCCTTTGCCAGAACCGGCTTATATTTCCTATTGGAATGTGAAAATAGTCGCCATTTTTAAATAGTACAAAACATCGAAATCAAAAGTAGCCTATATGTAAGCCTGGTAAATCCGCTACGTCCATGCAAAATTTCATTTAAATCGAACCAGTGGTTCTTGTGTTATTGAGTAACACACACACAGACAGACAGACACACACCATCTCATTTTTATATATTAGTATGATGGAAATATTAAATTTTTAAACCAAAGGGTGTAGGGACGTCACAAATGTGGGTTTTACACGCTAACCGCTGAAGATACACGAAAATTGATAAGGACCATTCGGATAGAAAATTAAATTCTAAAGATCGTAGTGCCATCAAAAGTTTGATATTTCGTAGTGTTCTCTTTTTATTTGGAATGGAAGTATGAAAATAGTCGCCATTTTTAAATAGTACAGAACGTCGAAATAAATAGTAGCCTATATGTAAGCCTGGTAAATCAGCTACGTCCTTGCAAAATTTCATTTAAATCGAACCAGTGGTTCTTGTGTTATTGAGTAACACACAGACAGACAGACAGACAGACGGAATGACACACACCATCTCATTTTTATATATTAGTATGATGGAAATATGAAATTTTTAAACCAAAGGGTGTAATGACGTCACAAATGTGGGTTTTATTGGCTAACCGCTGGAGATACACGAAAATTGATAAGGACCTTTCGCATAGAATATTAAACTCTAAAGCTCGTAGTGCCATCAAAAGTTTGCTATTTCTTAGCGTTCTCCTTTAATTTGAAATGGAATTATGAAAATTGTCGCCATTTTTAAAGAGTGCAAAACATCGAAATCAAAAGTAGCCTATATGTAAGCCTGGTAAATCAGCTACGTCTACGCGAAATTTCATTTAAATCGAACCGGTGGTTCTTTTGTTATTGAGTAACACACAGACAGACAGACAGACATACAGAAAGACACACAACATCTCTTTTTTTATATATTAAGTTAGTATGATATTCGCATGAAGGAATAACAGACTGTTAAATAGATAGACGTCAGTGTCGCGAACTTCCGTACGAACAGTGTCACCACCTGCATAAAAAAGACCCTAAAATATGGTTTGCATTCTTTCGGAAAAACAGAAAAAATCAAATCAAGTATACATAGAAGCAAGGAAATTAACATTTTCTCCGCTCATACTGTAAAATAGCCGGCTCCGTGGTATTGGGGTAGCGCGCCTGCCTCTCACCCGGAGGCCCCGGGTTCGATCCCCGGCTCCGTCAGGGATTTTAAAACTGACGTGAGGGTTGGAACGGGGTGCACTCAGCCTCGTGAGGGCAATTGAGTAGCTGTCTGACTGTGAGACTGTGCCCCGGTCACGAAAACCAAGATCAACGGCCGAGGGGACCCGACGCGCTGACCACGCGTCACCCCAAAATCTGCAGGCCACAATTGGCTGGGCAGCGGTCGCTTGGTAGGCCTAGGCCCTTCAAGGGCTGTACTGCCACTGGGTTAGTTTTTTTTTATACTGTAAAATAACGATTCCTCGCCAATGCTGTAAGTCTCCATCCTCGTGACGACGTCCTTAATTAAAATTATAAATCTTATGGGGTATGGAAATTCAGTATTTGTGCCAAAGGGCCTAAATGAAGGGAATGGAGGGGGCTGGTTGAATTTTCGAGTAGATCGAATTTTCAAGTAGATAGTGTTACTGGTCTTGATCCAAAAGGTAAGTATGTAAAATTCAGTTCAGCTTGGTGAAACGGTGTAGATTTAAGCCCAGTAAAACGGTGTAGATTTGCGCCAAAAGGCCTAAATGAAAGGAATGGAGAGGGCTATCTAAAAATATTGTTGCCAAAAACCTTCCTTGGGGTGTGTACTAAAACCCTACAAAATTTCAATGCAATCGGGTAAACGGTGTCGGAGTCCATTGGCTTCGGACAGATATACATTTCCATTTATATATATAAGATATATGACAAGCTGGTCCTTTTATTTCTTGCCTTTACTTGTAAGCACAACGGAATTCATGGATTATGTAGTATACTACCATTCTTCTCGCAGTCAATAATGCAGGCGTTATACCACACGTCCTATTTACCTTGTTTCGACGAGCTGGAGAACAATTTTTATCGCTGGTAAGGATACAGACTCTTACAACTATGAAGTGTGTGGAATTGCCCGCAAGTTGTTATCGGAAGTTTCTTAAATTGATTATTGAACTAAGAGGAACGCATACGATATGCTCTTGGTTTTGGAAGCTGAATCAGAAACGGGGGTAAGTAATAATTCTTAAGCTAGTAGTTTTAACGTGGCCTTAAATGTTATGATTGGTCAGGTATGTGGTACAGCCTATAAGGCCCCATGTCTACTACATGCAAGTTGCGCGATTGGATACTGGCATGCAGGAGGCCTGTGTCTGTATATTTACTGACATTTTGCAGAACCCCATCAGGGGATAATTTTGCCACCCTGAGATCTCAAACCGTTGCAATTATGGAAGACGTTAAACCAATGCTATCAAATTTCACATTTGTCAGCCACAGGATCTCCTTATGTCGACCATGCATTAATCAGGAATTGTACCTGGTTTGCCTTGGGGAGTAACAAGCAGCTAGAACACTAAGCAATCATACAGCTCCCCTCCTACTAAAATTATACATCTTATTGATTATAATAAATTATGGAACAGTTTCTAGGCAGTGGCAAAAATATTTTATGACAGCAATTTTTCAGAGCATTAAAACGCTTCAAGGGATTTGCTTTTAAAAACCAGAGGTAATTTCATTACTCTTGTACTTTTGATTAACTGTCGTCTTTGATGTCGTTTCTTAAGATTTAAAATTTCTCTAACAGTATCCTTCCTTACTTTCAAAAGTAAAAGCAGGAATTCTTTCGAAAACTTAGGTGCATCATTATATTGCAAACAGCAAAGTAGGTCAGGTTGCAGAATGTTGATGTTAAAGTCAAGGTTATCTATGACTAGTTATTTATGTACTAGTCAGTGTCGTTCTGAGGTGTGCCAATAGCAATTGATAAGCCCAATGGGACACAACGGTGAAACACTGGCAGCTTAATGAGAAGTCATAGTATTTCTTGGGGGTTATTGATGTGTAACATCTTTCCGCTCGGTTGCTGGATAGTTTTGTGGGAGTGATTTTGAAAATTGGGGACGGAAGTGGATCGGAACGATCGAGCTGGCAATGGTGGATAGGACGGAAATATGCACTGCCCGCTCGATCGATCGAGCGGAAGTGTATTAGCTGGCAGTGGTGGAAAACGGAAGTATGCACTGCCCGCTCGATCAATCGAACGGAAGTGTACTAGCTGGCAGTGGAGGAAAACGGAAGTATGCACTGCCCGCTCGATCGATAGAACGGAGGTGTACTAGCTGGCAGTGGTGGAAAACGGAAGTATGCACTGCCCTCTCGATCGATCGATCCAGCGAGCAGTGGTAAGACCCAGCTGGCAGTGGTACGAGAAACAATGAGAGCGCAGTGTCAGAAATTGATACCATGACGTACTCTCGGCCATGTGGAATGTATATGACATACTGAAAGGAAAACGCTCATGCGAACTCGGGTGTCCAGTGATTGAAACAAATGACATGGTCCATGTTCGAAGTCTTCGTATCAGTATTTAAATGGTAAAATGCCTTAATATCAAACATTGTAAGTAGTCGGCATTGCCGGTATTATGTTTCTGCACAATGGCTATTCAAATATTAACCCACATAACGGTAATGCAGTCATCAATATAATATAATCGTTGTGGTTATACGAGAATTGAGTAAGCCTTCATGAACTATTACTGAATACATTCTCTTTACTCACAAGAGGGCCTATTCATAAGGCATTTTAAACTCAATTTCACGCAGGAACATTATCGAAACAAGCAAAATATAAATGAAACAGAATTCCGTAATGCAGTGTTATTGGAACGTGGAAATAAGTCGCCATCTTGTGCACAAAATTTGCGTAGTCGAAATAGCCGTGGGGTTAGTGCTTATGACTGTGAATCTAGAGATCCTGGGTTCGAATCCCGGACGGGGTAGATATTTTTGCTATCAGATTATCATTTTAAACGATATTTATCATATCAATATTACTCATTTTTACAGAATCCATATGCAATTACGTGTTGGTCTGTGAATGAAGAGGACCTGTTTATAAGGAATTTAAGGTTATGAGCGGTGTCGCGTCTATTAATCTAGTTCAGGGGTCTCCAAACTACGGCCCGGGGGCCACATCCGGCCCGCGGACAGATTTTGTCCGGCCCGCGGAGAGCTAGCATACTTGAAAACTCCTTTTAGAGAACATATTTTTTTTATAGCAAATTAAATTTAGTTTACTGAAGTATTCTAATTTTATGTTGAATAATTATTAATATGACATCTACATTGATATGGTCATGGGCTAACTACTCATAACATTGTTGTAGGCTTATTGTTATTGTTTTTGTGATAAGTTGGATAAATAAACACAGAATTGTAATGAGTAAAGACATGTATAACATGCAGACATATGAAATACTAATGAGATTTATGTAATTGAGATTTTCCACTGACAATAGTTTGTAGTTGTGGACTAATTTTACTTGTACCAATTATTAAAAGAGATTTAAGATGCTCATCAGTTAATTTAGATCTGTAAACATTTTTTGTGTACTTCATTTTGGAGAAGGTCTTCTCACACAAATAAGTAGTACCAAAAACAGAAAACAGCCCACGAGCAAATTTATGCAAATTATCAAATTGTGTCAGTGGAAGACTCTTATAAAATTCCAACAAAGATGAGTTTTGATAGTTATTCTTAATTATATCACTGCACTGTAGTTCAATCATTTCCATTTGAAGTTCCCGGGCTAGGGTTTCAATGTTAGTATCAAAAGGATCCTGAAAAATCTTAATTTGATTCGCAAAGGCATCGAAGTCCGAGAAACGAGTATCAAAATTTATTTTCAAAGCACTCAAAGTTTCGATTGCAAAATCGATAGGAAACTCAGTCTCAGTGGTGTGGCTGAATATTTCACATGTTTTAAAATGTGAAAAACATTTACTTCGTAGTTGTGATTGAAACAGTATCAATTTTTTCCGGAATGATTTGATATTAGTGTATAAATCAGGAAGATGCTGGTTTTCTCCTTGCAATCTCAAATTCAGTTCGTTCACATGTTTTGTCAAATCAACATAGAATGCTAACTTCTACAGCCATGCGTTGTTTTGTAATTCAGTAAGAGGGCGATGCTTTTCAATCAAAAAAATTTCGATCGCTGCTCGAAGTTCAAAAAAGCGCTGAAGGACTTTCCCACAACTAAGCCAACGTACGGCAGTATGATAAGGTAAGTCATTTTCTCCAATCTCTTCAATAAATTGTCGGAATTGTCGGTGATTCAGCCCAAAAGATCTCATAAAATTAACAGTTGATATGACTGGTTTCAGAACTTCAGACATATCCAAACATTTTTCGCACAAAGACTGTTGATGAATGATACAATGTAAGACTAATGGTTTTGAACCACCGTCATTTTCTACAGCCTTTGACACAAGAGCGACCACTCCTTTATCTTTCCCACTCATGATTTTGCCTCCATCAGTTGTAATACATTTCAAGTTTTTCCATCGAAGGTTCTTTTGATTAATGGCCATTTCAACTCCTTTAAAAATATCTGTACCAGTAGTTGTGCCATGAATACTATACATATCAAGAAGTTCTTCATGCACTTCATAGCTTTTATCTACTCCTCGAATATAAATCAAAACCTGAGCAGTATCTGACACATCCGTTGACTCATCCAAGGCCAAAGAAAACCACTCAACATCTCCATTTTTGTCGAACAGTTGAGAGGATATATTTTCAGCGATGTTTTCTACCCTTCGAGCCACAGTGTTTGCTGACATACTGACAGTTTTTAATAAATTTACCTTTTCAGGGCACATTTCTTCGGCTGCTGCAATTATGCATTCTTTGATCATTTCTCCATCGGTGAATGGTTTTCCACGTTTTGCAATTTCAAGAGCCACACGAAAGCTGGCACGAGTTGCTGCCTCTTGTTCGGTTTTGAGTTTTGTAAATGAAGATTGCTGCGATTTCAATCCGCGCTTCATAGCTTCGAATTTTTCTGTCCGCAAACTTCCTGTATATTTTGAGTAATTTTGAAAATGTTTTGTTTCATAATGACGTTTAATGTTATATTCCTTGAGAACGGCTATGCTTTCATTGCAAATCAAACATAGCGCCTTGTTACTGGACTCAATTACGAAATACTGAATGTTCCACTCATCTTTGAATTTTCTGCATTCACTATCAATTTTTCGCTTCTTTTCCATACTACTAAATCACACACAAAAGCAACAATTCAAATCAAAATACTGTTACAAAGATGTCTTAAACTTAAACACGCACAAACACGTTTTAAGGAGGTACGCACTATTTTATTTCACAACAGTGTCATAGGAACTGACTTGTGGTTGCGCAACTAGCCTTCTTATATATTCCAATTACTGCCATCTAGAAGTGAGTGGAAGACACCAGAACTCTCTCGAACCAACGAGATTACGTGCTATTAGCGCCATCTGTTAGCGATAGAAGGTACTACCTATTTCCGCTTGTGTCCACCAGATGTCGTGTCACGTTACTCCTCATGGCTCGTACTCTACGACTAATCTAGAAATTACAGATAATGACAGGAAAATTAATAATATGCAGTGTTGCCGTTTTGCAGACTTTAGTCCGATTTGCAGCCTTTTTTCAACGTTGCGTACTTTTTCGGACTTTTTTTTTTCATCAGTGGACTATTTCACTTTTTACCACCGGCAACAATGATAATATGATTTTGGCCCTCGGAACTTACTGGAGTAATCAGTATGGCCCTAAGGCTGGAAAGTTTGGAGACCCCTGATCTAGTTGATCCATATTATATTCTTTATTTATGCTTGTGCTGGTGGAAGCTACAAATCATCTATTAAAATGTGTTCCGTATTATAAACTACAATATCTGTAAAACTCTCCCTTTTACAATAGATTAATATGTGTGCCAATAATAGTATAAAATACCGGTGTATCAACAATTTCACGTGAGGTTTCTTCTATGTCAGATGTTACACATCATTTATGTGACTACTGTAAGGCTCGTATCTTTTTAAATATTATAGATCACACCTAGTTCCAGGGAAGGTTACACTCGACTTTCTGTTGAATAGGCGTAAGCTATTGCAAGATACCGTACATCCAACAGGAAGTATGTTTCCAACTAACAAGCTATTGAGCAGCGAGAGCAAAAACTTTAAGTTGCATGGAAAATACGAGCTCCATACATTTTGGGCGCAAATCCTTCGCTGAATTACAGGAGTATACGACAATATTACTTTGTATACCCCATTTTTGGTTTAGGAAGTCTAGGTGATAGTGAAGTCTCTAAGTGTGTAGAAACTGGCCATTGGTAACTGGACAATGCATGCTGATACAGTAGCAGCTGTCAATTGCAATGTCATTGTTCTGGGCATTAATATATCGAATGCATTACACAATCGGATGCTCTTACAGCATTGTTAGATAATGAACAAATTCACAAAACTTTAAATAACAGCAAATATTGTGAATATTTTCATATTTGAATGCATATAAAACAGCAGAAAGATTAAACGAAGCTTGGCCCGTGATGACATTTGCAAATCATCTTCTATGATCTTGGATTGGTTATGTAGAACTGTCGGGTAAGTTTTAAATAACCATTATGCTGCCTGCATAGTGGAGGAACACACTTCTGTCTACCAATCTAGCAATGTCTCCACCAATTGAATGTAAGGAATTTTTAGATGGGCAGTCACAGGAATTGCAAAGGAGACCATTCCCCGAGACAGAAAAAATAAAACGCCACCATCAATTGATTGAGCACTATCTCATTGGACTAAATGGGAGTAAAAATCTAAAGAAATAAATGCAGGATTTATTCTTAAACAATACACTGGAGTAGCAGGTATCACGGTAGAAATGGTACAAATTATATTATCCTTCATCAGACATTGAAGCCTTTATATCCCACGGCTACTCTTTAGCTTACTTTCCTCCCATACTTAAGTTGCCAGAACCAAATACACGATGTAGCCCTTCTAAATGGCGATAATCAGATCGCAACGAATGTAAACATGAGACAGTCAGCTGTTCGCGCCGCCAATAATCATACTTCGCGCGCCGCGCCCAGGGAGAGCGAGTGCAAATACGTTTCTGAGTGCTTCAGGCAAAGAAAGAGTGTGATAGAAGGAGACAGAGATATACTGACAGGAATGCGTAAGTTTCCTCGTTCGCCTCACGCAGGAATCTCCTTGTCCCTTTCAGGCAACATCCAAATTTGTTTACTAAGCCCCCCCCCCCCTCCAGGGTCTCACATCTAGTGGGACGTGGGTTGGTGACCACGAGACCCCAGCTGAGTCCGGCATTACCTCCACTTACTTGTGCCGGGCTCCTCTCTATTATCTTTCCTGTCGGCAATCCCTAGTCAACTCTTGTTCTCTTCCGACCCCGACGGTATTAGGGTATCCGAGGCCTAGGGAGTCTCTTCCTTTCCCACCTCAATTGGCCCTTCTCTCACCTTCCCAGATCCCTCATTCTTCGAGGGTTCCGCCTTCTTTTTCTTTTACACTTTGAACGTCTTTTCACTTCTAATTACATTCTGTAGGCCTACGTCTTTTCAATCTAAATTCCATTTTGGGAGTTTTTTCAATCAAAATTGCATTTTGCTCGTACTTGCAATCTAAATTGCATTTTGCACGTACTTGCAATCTAAATTGCATTTTGTACGTATTTTGATTTCCACTTGCATTTTGTGCGTATTTTGAATTTCAATTGCATTTTGTAAGTATTTTCAACCCCAGTTGCATTTTGCTGGCATTGTCAATCTAAATTGCATTTTCGCAAGTATGTTGAATCTTAATTGCATTTCGAGAGTATTTTGAATGTCAGTTGCATTTTTTAAGTACTTTCAACCTAAATTGCATTTTGTAAGTATTTTGGATCTAAATTGCATTTTGTGAGTATTCTGAATCTAAAGTGCCTTTTTGTGAGTATTTTGAATCTTAATTCCATTTATTGCGTATTTTCCCTCAAAATTCCATTTTGTAAGTCTTTTTCCATCTAAATTTACCTATTGTGAGTATTTTAAATCTAAATTGCATTTTGTAAGTATTTTTTCTCGCGGGCGCCGACATTTTGTGAGTGATTTGACTTGCAATTGCATTTTGTAAGTATTTTCAACTCAATCGATTTTTGAAAGTATTTTCAATCATGGGTGGCATTTTGAATCTAAATTGAATTGTGTGAGTATTTTGAATTTCAATTACATTTTGTAAGTATTTTCAACCTCAATTGCATTGTGTTGTTGTTGTTTGAGTCTTCAGTCTTTTGACTGGTTTGATGCAGCTCTCCATGCCTCCCTGTCCTGAGCCAATCGTTTCATTTCTACGTAGCTACCACACCCTACATCCGAGGCTATCTGTTTAACATATTCTAACCTTGGTCTACCCCTACAGTTCTTGTCCTCGACCCTTCCTTCCATAACTAAGCTTGCTATTCCTGGGTGTCTTAGTAAGTGTCCTACCAACCTATCTCTTCTCTTCATTAGCAGTCGCCAGAAACATCTCTCCTCTCCCACTCGCCTTAATACCTCTTCGTTTGTAACCCTATCTACCCATCTGATCTTCATCATTCTCCTGTAACACCACATTTCAAATGCTTCAATTCTCCTCTTTTCTGCTGCATCAATAGTCCAAGTTTCACTTCCAAAGAGCGCTACGCTCCAGACAAAGGCTTTCAAAAATGACTTCCTAATACCTAAATCTATATTCGATGTCAACAGATTCCTTTTTTGTAGAAAGGCTTTCCTAGCCTGAGCCAACCTACTTTTTATATCCTCTCTGCTTCGTCCATCACTGGTTATTCTGCTTCCTAACTAACAGAAGTCTCCTACTTCCTTCAGCTTTTCACCTGCCAATTTGATCTCCATAGAGGTTTATGATCTATTTCGGCTGCATTCCAGTATTTTTGTTTTACATTTATTAATTTTCATCATGAATTCGTTCCGTAAGACGGAATCCATACCATTCAAAAACTCATTCAAATCCTCAGGCTTGTCGGCCAAGATGACGATGTCATCAGCAAATCTCAGAGTTGAAATTATTTCTCCTTGAATCTTCACTCCCACTTTAAATTTTTCTCCAATTTCCTTCATTGCTTGTTCAATGTAAAGATTGAAAAGTATGGGTGATAAGTTGCAGCCTTGCCTTACCCCTTTCTGAATACCAGCTTCTCTCTCATGTCCTTCAGCTCGAATGACTGCTGTCTGGTTTCTGTATAGATTGTATATCACCCTCCTATCCCTGTACTTTATTCCAATAGATTTCAAAATGTCAAATAATTTAGTCCAATCAACGTTATCAAAAGCCTTTTCTAAGTCTACAAATGCCATGAACGTTCTCTTATCTTTCCTTATTCTACCTTCCAAAATCAGCCTAAGACTTAGTACAGCTTCCCTTGTTCCTACATTTCTCCTGAAACCAAACTGGTCTTCGCCCAACTCCCTTTCTATCTGGCTTTCAATCCTCTTGTAAATTATTCTAGACAGGATCTTTGAAGCATGAGTAATCAAGCTGATTGTACGATAATCTTCACATCTGTCAGCTCCCACTTTCTTTGGTATAGGGATGATAACATTCTTCTTGAAATCAGGGGGTACCTCACCTGTCTCATAAATCCTACACACCAAGTGAAATAACCTGATCAGACCTTCATCTCCTATGCAGCGTAGCAACTCAATCGGTATATCATCTATGCCCGGTGCTTTGTTCCTGCCTAAGTCCTCTATTGCTCTGTCAAATTCTGATCTCAATATTAAATCTCCTTTTGCATCCTCATCAATTTCCTCCTCCCTTTCCATTACATGATTCTCAATCTCCTTTCCCTTATACAAGCACTCTATGTAAGCTTTCCATCTCTCAACCTTTTCTTCCCTATCTGTTAGAGGCTTTCCATTTGTGTCCTTAATATTACAGCACTTAGTCTTCTTTTCCCCAAAAGTATTCTTAATCCTTCGATAAGCTGTGCCTACTTTTCCTAATTTTAGACAATTTTCTATACCTGCACATTTCTCTTTCAACCATTCTTCTTTCGCTTCCTTGCACTTCTTGTTAACCTCATTTCTCAGACGTCTGTATTCTGCTTTCCCCTTTTCATCTCTTAGATTCTTGTGTTTCCGCCTTTCATCCATCAATTCTAGTATATCCTGAGTGATCCACGGTTTTCTACCTATTCTTTCTTTCCTACCAATGTTTTCTTCTGCGGATTTTGTTATTTCATTCTTCAAAAGTGCCCATTCGTCTGCAATTGAAGTTTGTTTAGGGGTTTTGATTAGTCCTTCCTTTATACTCTTCTTGAATCTTTCGTTTACATCCTTCACTTTCAGTCTGTCTATTGCCCACCTTTTTGGCTTTTGACTTTTCTTCAGTTTCTTCAACTTTAATCTGCATTTCATTACAACCAGATTGTGGTCAGAGTTTATGTCAGCACCAGGATATGTTTTACAATCCAAAATCTGGTTTCGAAACCTCCGCTTGACCATAATGAAGTCTATTTGGTAACGCCCTGTATCTCCTGGTCTCATCCATGTGTATATTCTTCTATTGTGGTTATCGAACATGGTGTTAGCTATGACCAACTCATGTTCGGTGCAGAATTCCATCAGCCTGCTTCCTCGATCATTCATTTCACCTAATCCGAAATCTCCTACTATCTTCCCTTCTCTCCCTTTTCCTACCACAGCATTCCAATCTCCCATTACTATAACATTTTCATCACCTTTGATATACCTCAGAATGTCATCTATTTCTTCGTAGACCTTTTCAACATCCTCATCATCAGCTTGACTGGTAGGCATATAGACTTGTACCACTGTGGTGCACGTTGGTTTAGTATTGATTTTTGCTACAATAATCCGTTCATTGTATTGCTCATAATATTCCACCCGCTGTCCAAGTTTCCTACTCAATATGGGACCAACCCCTGCTTGGCCATTGTTTGATTTAGTGCTAATGACCCTATAGTCTCCTGACCAAAAGTCCTGCTCTTCCTGCCAGCGCATTTCACTAATCCCAAGTGTAAGTATGGTCAATCTTCATTGCATTTTGTAAGTCTTTTGAATCTACATTACATTTTGTTGCTGTTTGGAATCTAATTTATATTTTTTAAGTATTTAGAATCAAAACTTCATTTTGTGCGTGTTTTCCGTCTAAATTCCACTTTGTCAGTCTATTTCCTTTAACTTGCTTGTCTTTTCTGAGTGCTTTCAGACTAAGTTACATTTCGCACTGTACCCGATATTTAATCGAGGCTATCGGCTACGCCAGCTGTAGTTGAGTTTTGTTGCTTAGAAGAAAAGATTGCGCTGAGATCGAGCCAGTGACGATGAGGGAAGATGACGTAGAAGACTATGGGAGAAGAATTCACTACCCCTCAAACGCACGGAATCACGGGAGAAGTACTGGATATTTATGGAGATTAATTGGAAATGACGTATTATTTAACCTCAGAAAAGAACGGAATTATATTGAATATTAATGTTATTAACATTAGAAAAGGTGGATAACTCCTTATTTGTGTGTAATGGCTACATAACAGAAGATATGGGCCGAGGCTAAATATCTGACGTCAGAGAACAAAGGTAGGGGCTACCCTCACACCATCTGAGGGGTGGCGAGTCACGTGTTGAGCGAGGAGAGTTGTCGCAGCACAGTGAAACGAGGAATCAGTCTACTACATTCTGCTCTAGAGTCTATTACATTCTGATCTAGTAGCAAGTCGAAAGTATTACAGTATACAATACAGTGCAGTGCACTAATTATCACCTGTCTGGCAGGTTCACTTCGTAAAGTTAGCATTGTGTAACTTTGGGAGCACGGCAGAGTCGAGCAGGCTGACCGGAGATTGTATCGCGATGGCTGTGAGCAGGGCGACGGCGGCCGGTGATAGGGAACAGCATAGTTTTGAATAGTGGAGTTGCGTTAGCATTTGTTTCAAATAGTAACGCATTTACCAGCTCATAATCTACAGCAGAAATAAGCAGCATTTCATTGGGAATAACGAACATTATTGCAGCAGTATTCACAACGAATAGTCGCATACAACATGGGTAAAATGAGGCTAGTGATTAACTTCGTGTTACACACAGATAGTGAAGCAGGAAATGTCATGTATTGGGCGACATTTTGTGACAGTTTGTGGTCACGTTGTGGAACATTGCAGCCGGCATTTTCACGTTCATGATATTTGGACTTAGACTTTCAGCAGTCCAGATACTTATTGCATTTACAGTTCATACACTCTCAACACTGATAACCAAATGGACTTTGAAGTTATTTCACCGATATTACGGCGAACAAAAATGATGTGTTTCAGCATCGCATATTTTAAGCGACCATGGGGCAGCTTACACATTGCTGCGTTATGCAAAATGGGACAATGGATTTCATGCACATTATACAGTAGTGAGGTGTTCACTAAATGAGTTTAGTTCATGGACAATTACGGAAATAATTACCACTTCGAACACAGATACAGGGTGTCTAGAAAACTAGCTTACATTCTGAAATATTTTTTTCTGTTAATGCAATTCAACCACAGTGGATGAGAACATTGTTAGCGAATGTCAATCGACAATTTTACATCGAACAGTGGCGTAACACATCCGAAAATAGAATGGGGTGCCCATTCAAACTGAACTTTGTGGGGATTATTGGACAATATCCGTGATGGATATCCTTTATTCTACCACGTGGGGCTAGGCGCATGAAGAAACGAGATGGCAGCGCAAAGTGACGGATTCGATTCTCATCTTGAAGAGTGACTACATCATGATGTGCGTTTGGACGGGGCCAAATGCATTTCCAGTGGCAAATACGACGATTTCGCCTATCTTTCGAGAAATCTGTTGCGTACAATTGGATTATCGCCGATTTTGGAATAAATTCTATTAAACATCTGGAATATGAAGGTATTGTGAGAGCTATGACATTACTGATATGATTTTCTAACATGACACTGGGCACACTTGTAGTATATCTTTAGGAATGGTTTTTTTACGACATGGTTTGATTAGTTTCTTACTTACTCTTGAGGAGTTTGCTAAAATATGGTGTTACCATATGAGATGGCAGACACATTTATCCGACTTTTTCGCTATTTATTGATTTAATTAGGCAGGATTTTGATCTTTATTTTTCTTGAAGTGATAGTATTTTTGATCATGGTGATTTTTATCGAGTATTTCGAAACTCGAGACCTGCAGTCGGATAGTTTAGATTTTTGTCAGCGTATTGCATGCTAGCGAGTATGTGAGAGTTATCAGCAGGGATTTTTTCTTTATTGGATTGTTTTTGAGATGTGGAATTTAATTCACTCTAGCGAATCAGTATCGCTTTTATGTGACAAGTAGAATATTGTTGATTCCAATTATGTACACTCACTCATTAGTCTACGCAGACGGGGCCTGTTACTTTAAGTAGCTGTGTGGTGTTGATCGCCTGACCTGTCAAAATAGGAATTTATCATCTTAGTCTACGAAGACGGGGCCTGTTACTTCAGTAGCTGTGTGGTGTTGAACGCCTTACCCGCCGCCTAGGAATACCATATTATCATCCGAGTGCAATTGTGATAGTAAGAGAATTGAACAATGATTTACCCGTCAAATATTAGTTGATCTTTGTTAAATAATTCAGAAATAAATGTCAGCAGGGTTACATTTTGTAATTCTTGTATTGCCAATCCAATAGTTTGTTGCATTACTCTTTTGAGAGTACAGTCATTTAATATGTAATATTTGATACTCTTTTGTGAGTGAGTTTATACCTTTGATAAGGATTTCAAGTAATTTAGTCTTTTAAGACGAGTTCTTTCTTATTAAGAATTTATTACAGGCAGATGATGAACAGATACTATGAATATGAGTTAATGTAACACGTTGGTGTTCTTTTTGAAGTAAATTTTGAGGATCTTAGCAGAGATTTTATACTCTGGATTAAAATAAATCTTGGATTGGATAACGATTACTTTGGTAATTTTCCTTATTGTTTAAGAAGTTGTCTGGACAGGATAATACTGACTACAATTCTTGTAGGTCATTTTCGTCAACCGTCTGAAACCAGTGGCTCATTTGTGGATCATTCTGTATGATGAGTTAAGGTATATTTTGGCCAAGTTTGTGAAGTTGCCAAAGAGAGGTTTATAGTATTGCCAATGTGAGTTATTGATGCAGACATGAGGTCGTCGAACCCAGTCTAGTATATATTTGAAGTTCATGCTGTGTGCTGAATAATTGTGGTATAATGTGAAATAATAATGGTATTCAAATGTGAGATTGGACGAAGTGAATTTAAGTGATAAAGTTTTGGATGATGAGATCCAATGTGATTTAGTGAAGGCAACGTATTTTTTGTCATGGCAATCGAGAGTATTAAGGGTATAGCCTGGAACTGGTGGATTTTTGGGGCAACGTCCAGTAACTGATCTTAAACATTTTCTGGAAGTTTTATAATCCAAGATTCTCTAATAATAATAGTAATAATAATAATAATAATAATAATAATAATAATAATAATAATGATAATTTATGGAATTATTATCTGAAGTTTAAACATATTGATGATCTGACCTGATAATAAAATTGAATAATAATTAATTAAATAAATTGATGAATAGATGAATAAAATGATAATTAATTAAAAGAGCTGATAAAATAAAATTATATTAAATTTAAGTAAGCTGTTGATTATAGTAAATTTAAATAAGCTGATGACTATAAAAATAATTTAAATGAATGGATTGAAATAAATTAAATTAAATAAGATGTTGAAATTAAATCGAATTGAATGAGATGATTTGCAGATGATTTAATGAGATGATGAATATAATAATTATTTGAATGATTTGATGATAAGGAAATTAATAATTCTGATTTGAATAGAACAGATAATTGAACGATAGCCGATGTGAGGATCAGGTAATAATTTTTCTATGGATGATGATGATGATGACGACAGACGATTAGAACAGAATTGTGATTCACAACCGAGTAGTTGTTAGAAATGGTGTAAATAACGTGTACAAATTTATTATTAATCTTAAGAGTGATTATTAGGATTCCAACGTTTGCAACAGTGATATTCAAGCCATTTATGAATGATTAAATATATGTTAGTGTTGATATAAAATTAGTTGTGTGATAGAAAGTTTACAATGTTGAAAGTTGAAAGTTTGAAATTCACGTGCCTGATGTTACCTTAAACAAAGATAGGTCTTAGGGCTAAAATAATGTCAGTGACGAAAAGACATCGTGCCACGGTGACCCTGAGAACACAAGAGAATTTTAACCATTATTATTTTTGCACGTGAATATTTTCTTTTGAAGCAGTGCGGAGATGGTATGATTTGAGAGAACATTAACATCCTAACTGTTATACTCTACCATACTCCTAGGCAGGAATTTATTTTGTTTCTGTCTGACCACTCAAGTTCAAATAAATTTCATTTTATTTTAAGTTGTGATCTCATGATGATGTGTTTTCCCAATTCTTTCCTTTTTCATACTTAAGGCTTAGCCAGGAAGGATGTGGTTTGCTAGGTATTCAGTTGATGGCGCCCTTTTTATTTGATATTCTGATTAACTTTAAGCCCGTAACGACCCGGAGATATTTTATCTCGTGTTACCCTCTGCTTTTGTGATATTTCAACTGAATTTCCGACATATTCCTTATTAGCCTATTTTCAATTTTGAAAAAATAGGCTTATGAGATCACCTTTTGTCCGTGTGTGTGTGCGTGTGTGTGTGTGTGATTCGTGTGTGTGTGTCCCCCCTAATAAAATCTAAACGGCTGGAGCGATTTCAATGAAACTCAGTAAGTTCATAGCACTATTCCGGGCGACCTCGACCGTGCCCTTCAAATTTTGTTACGACTCACCAATCCAACATGGCGGCTGTGCGAAATATTTCACCAGCATTCAATATCTCCGAAACGATTACCGATATTACCCTGACATCATGTATGGTGATAAAAGGAACTACTATAAGTTCACTTATGTGATCATTGAAAACCTGGTATCTACAAAACCAACATGGCGGCCAAGCGAAGTTGCGACTTTTAAATAGACGTTTCTCGCGATTTATCCAACCAAACGCAATGAAACTTGGTACAGTATATGTTTATATGCATTGTAATGCACCGACAACTAACTTCGTTCATTTGTTTACATAACCACAAGATGTCGGATGTGCGAAATATTTCACCGGCATTCTGTATCTCTGAAACTATTAGGGGTATCTCCCTGAAGTTATGTACGGAGATAAAGGGCACTACTGGAAGTCCATTTATACGACTCAAAAAACCGGTTATATACAAAACAAACATGGCGGCCAAGCGAATTAGAAAATTTGAAATAAACCTTTCTCGCGATTTAATGCTCCAAACGCACTGAAATCTGGTACAGGAAATATTTATACACATTGTAATGCACTGGTATCTAATTTAGTTCAATTGTTTACATAACCTCAAGATGGCGGCTGTGCGAATTTTAAAATTAAGTTTTTATTTCTTGTGATGTAGTCATGCGATCGAAGTGAAAGTTTGAATAATGAACCTACCCAATAATTATCCTATAATGGTACATGACTCTATGGCCTATACATTTAACAATCCAACATGGCGACCATCCGAAATATTTAGACGGCTCTCAATATCTACGAATCTATTGTAGCAATCAAACTGAATTTTTTATTGTTCATAGGGGCTATGAACTCAAGTTCACTTATAGGACTTTAAATAACCTGGTGATCACAAATCCAACATGGCGGCGACGCGAAGTATAAATAATCACATGGACGTTTATCGCAATTTAACCATCCGAGAGCAGTGAAACTTGGTACAGTAAATCCTTATACGAATGGTAATCCACTAGCATCTAATTTATTTCAATTGTTTCCATAACCTAAAGATGGCAGCTGTGCGAAATTTTAAAATCTCCTTGTAACTTCTAGTGTCCTAATTATGCGATTGAAGTTTGAATACTCAACGTACACAATAATCTGCATGTAACAGTCCATAACTCTAGGACCTACATATATAAAATCCAACATGGCGACCATACGAATTATTTAGTCGGTTATCAATATCTACGAATCTATTACAGTAATCAAACTGAAATTGTGTATGTTGATAGTTGCAATAAGTGGGCTATATGAAAATAGGCTGTATAGTTCTTCACGGAACTACTTGTTTTTAATTTGTGTTTACTTCAACTCTACCTGTCCTGGGATGCCAGGTATGCGATATAATAGCAGTTGGGTCATTGCATGCCTCGGACGAACGGGTACAGTACGTGTTTTCAGTCTACCTTGGTTTTCGTTATGGTTTCTATTTCATTACCATTTTCGCTATCACCCAGACCATTAGGGGCCGATAACTTCGATGTTAGGCCCCTTAAAACGACAATTATCATCATCATCAACATCTGTTTACTAACCAGGCGTAATATCACACACAGTAGCGGCTTCGGTGGCGTAGTCGGTAGCATGCTGAACTGCTATGCCCAAGATAGCGGGTTCAAACCCGGCCGAAGTCGTCGGATTTTTTAAGAGCGTTAAAAATCCTTCAGTATGCCTTCCTTCGGAGGGGAAGTAAAGCCGGCGGTCCCATGTCATAGATTTATGGCATGTAAAAGATCCTTTCACAGACTAAACTTGTGTAAAGCAAAATTTGTTAGGTTAGATTTCGTCAGAACGCTCTATCAAAGTTCCAACGTTCACCACTAGGTATCATTGATATCTGGTGGCGAAAGTTGGAACTACCTGAAATTGAACGGAACTTGTAGCTCACCCTTTAGGGTGTCCGCTGGAAACAGCTACAGACTCAGGCGAGCCGAACATGTCCTCGGACACTCCCGGCGCTAAAAGCCATACGATAAATAAATAATAAATAAAATCACACACAGTTATAAAGACACACTTGTCAGTCATAAAATGTACCCGTCTCTTCTCGTCTGTTCGTCTCAATAACTTTCATTATTATTTGACAAAGATGCCGTCGTAGGATTTTGCATTCATTTACTCACAACATTGTAAAGGGAATGAAATACTGAACAAAAGAAACAATACACCCAATGGTTTGAATTCAGTAAATGTTCAATATGCCCCCATCCAACTTCGATGCACAGTTCGCAGCGGTGTATTAGTGATATTTGGACTCTGTTCAGGATGTGTGGTGTGTTACGAATGACCTGGAGAACTGCCTGGATTCTTGTTATAAGTTCATCTTGTCTTTCTACGGGGTTTGCATACACTAATGTCCTCACGTAACCCCAAAAGAAAAAGTCCATGGGAGTTAAATCGGCCAAGCACGGAGGCCATTTAACAGGTCCACCACGGCCTACCCATCTTCTTGAATAATGAGCAATTAAGTGTCGTATGACACGGCAAGTAAACTGCGGTGGAGCACCATCATGACACAGCCACATTCACTGCTGAATGCCCAGGGGAACATCTTCCAATAAATCAGGCAGTGATTCTGCCATGAAACGATAGTATTCCTCACCATTCAGATGAGGCCCAATTAAATAGTCACTAACAATGCCGGCCCAAATATAACATTAAACCTATGCTGGAATAAGCGAACTACTGTCCTATGAGGGTTTTCATCCGCCCAAAAAACGACGATTTCTGAAGTTTGCCACGCCTTCTGCCGTAAATGAAGTTTCATCCGTGAAAAGGACCGATGACGAGAAGTGTGGAATATATCCATGGTTAATTAAGACACACCTTGCAAATGTTAGGCGTTGTTGGTAATCCAAAGGTGTTAGTTCTTGCACCGATTGATAGCGATAAGGGTACAATTGCTGGTCCTTCCTAACAATCCACACTGTCATATGAAAAGCGCCAACATTCCTCGTGACATACATCGTATTTGTTGAAGGATTATCATTTATTTCTTCTAATGCAGCCTCTTCAAAATCTGGGGTCCGTACCGACGACGTCCTGCCAGCGTGGTCTAATCTCTGAATGAAGTCGCTGACTGCGAGCGGAGCGAGCAGGTCAGTGACGCTTGGATACCAGGTACAAGGTGAGACATTGCGCTCCTTTGCCTGGGATAATAGATTAAAGGGAGAGTGATTAATTCTTTATTTGTGCGTAATGGTTGAGTTGGCTTTGAATTTATCATTTTATGTATCTGGCGCGGGCTGCTGTCGGACAGAGCCCCGCCAGCTTCGCAATTGAGGTGTTTAGGGAGTTGAATTAATAATAATAATAATAGTAATGTGAATTGTTTGGTTTGAATTTTCGTAAATTGTTTTTTGCTGGTGAATAGCTAGTTGAAATAGACTAATCTTGTGTTACAGACAGACTGGCTAGATGGTGTGCCTTAATTGGTTCGCTTTATTGTACTTCCGTGGCGACTTTACAGCAGTGGCCTCTTTCAGCTGCTGCTTCACGGTAATAGATTTTGAAAAATGAGAAATTTATGCTTGTTAGACCGAGAGTGAATTTAATTGTGATACTGTTTTGATAAGCCCGCTATGGTTTTGCAAGATATGACTGGGTTGAATTTCGGTCTCTTCATCGATCCCACGACCCACAGGGCACCATCCCGAATAAGCCGGTCGTGACCGACCTTCCGGGCAGTCACCCCGCACGGCTGCAGGATGGATAAAACTAAGTAGTGATGTGTAATTGTTAATTTAGTGTGCCGCTGTAGCGCGGAGTTTGAAATAGGATATGGGCTGCGCTGATTGGCCGCTCAGATCTGAGGCAGCCAATAGGCGTCCGATTGGTCTGTATGTGGTTGAAAATCTCTGCCGAGATGATTTGGCTGATGACATGCCTATTTGTTAATGATTGGCTGATGTTATGCCTATTTGCAGTTAAAAACGGCCCTTTGGGTGGTAAGAAAGGGTTTTGATTAATTATTTGGCGTTGCTAGTAGTCATTTTTGTAACGTAGTTCGTAGCGTGGTAATTGAATTATTTTCTGATTGATTATTGATTTAATTATTTAATCAATTGATTGACTGATTTTTCCTGTGGGGCGCGGCATGTCCCTCCATAACAGTGATGCACCTGAGGTAGACATACCCCGTCCCAGAGGGTGGATGAGGGCTTTAATCGTCATTGTTTTGTAGAATGTATTTTATTAAAAAATATGTATTTAGGTCTTTGTTTCCTAGTGTCAAGTCTGTCTGGTTCATAAGCTCCCAGTGTGTTTACAAAAGGGTTAGGATGTAGCTGAGTTGTGTTGCAATATTTTCTAGTCAGTTTGGTCATGTATTCTAGTAAATATGGAGTGTTAGTTCTGATATGTAGGTCGCGAATGAGAGTGTCTCGAGGGGCTTTTAGGGCCATCCTGAGCATTGTATTATGGATTGTTGGGAGTTTACTTATGTTGGTAATGGACATAAAGCCAATTGCTGGTATGGCGTATGTCATGACTGGCCTAATGAGAGTTGTGTAAGTTAATTTAACGTTTTTTGTGGAGAGTTTGGATCTGGGGTTATACATAGGATAAAGAAGTTTGATGTTTCTTTTGGCTTTGGCAATAGTGTTGTTGATGTGTGTCTGTAGATTTAATCGTTTGTCCAGTGTGATCCCTAGGTACTTGATTTCTGGGGCCCACTGGATGTTATTGTTGAATAATCGGATGTGTAGTTGTGGCTGAACGAATTTATGTGTAAAATGGATAGTTTTAGTTTTGTTTATGTTAATTTGGATTTTGTTTCTAATGAGCCAAGTTTGTAGTTCGTTAACGTGTTCTTGAAGGTGTCTGATAGCAATAGCTGAGTTTCTGGATTTAGCTAAAGTTGCTGTGTCGTCGGCGAAGACATGGGTGGATGTAAAATCCGATAATGGGATATCATTTGTTACCAAAAGGAACAAATGATGTCCAATTATACTGCCCTGAGCTACGCCGGCTTGAATGTTTCTGTAGGATGAGTTTACATTCTTGACTGAGGTGTAGAATTGTCTGTTAGAGAGGTATTGTTGTATGAGAGTAATGTAGGTATGATGGATGTTTAATTTGATTAATTTATTTATGATAGATGGGTGGTGTACCCTGTCAAAGGCCTGCTGAATATCTAAGAACAGGGCAACCGTATGTTGATTGTGTTGGTAGCCGTGTGTGATGTATTCCGTAACTCGTAGTAATTGTTGTGTAGTAGGATGTTGAGTTCGGAAGCCAAATGGTTGTGGAATAAGTGAGTCGTTAATGTGAGGTTTCATTCTTGCGAGTAGTATTTTTCGAACAATTTAGATAAATGACTGAGAGGACTGATCGGTCGGTAGCTACTGGGTTTCCATGGATTTTTCCCCTGCTTAGGAAAGCAAATTATTTTCGCTACCTTCCAGTCTGTTGGGAAATCTCTTAATATTAATATGGCGTTAAATATGTGGAGTAAAAGAGTGAGGGTAGAAGTGTTGAACTTTTTAATTAGTGTGTTGGTAATTCCATCTTTGCCAGGGGCCTTGTTATTGCTTAACAATTTAATGTTAGCCAGTAATTCTGGCAGTGAAATCAGTGGAATATCCGTGCCGGCTGGTAGGAGTAAAAATTGATTGTTTTCATTGAGGACCGTTGTGTCGTAATTAATGTCTTGAAGGTGAGTGTTTGGTTTAAATTGTTCCTGTAAAGAGTCGGCCATAAGTTCAGTTTTTCCCTGATTGTCAGTTATAAGTCGATTATTGTCGTCTTCGAGAGGAGGAACAGGTCGATTGTTTTTAGTAAATATTTTTGTCATTTTCCAGAGTGCTTTAGGGTCGTGGTTTTGATGAATACTTTGTAATTTGTCTTCCCAGGCGTTGTTCCAATGAAGTATTAATAGCCTGCGCACTTTAGAGTGAATATTGTAGTTAATTTTGTTTAGTAAAGATTGTGTTCGTTGATATAATTTTCTGGCGCGGTTTTTGTCTTAAATTAGGTTTAGTAATTCTTCTGGTAATGTCTGAGTTGATTGAATTAACTTTGGTTTGTAGCTGGCTCGAGCCGCTGTAATTATAGTGTTATTAAACTGACGAATGGATTGTTCTAGTTCGTATGTGGTTTTAATAGGCGGAAGTGTTTCAGGAATAAGTAAATTTTGTTGTAATTCGAATTGTTTAGGGTCTACTCGTTTATCATTAATAATCTTGTGAGTGTTAAAGTAGTTGATGTCTGCTCCTGTTTTAATAATGACTGGTACGTGATCTGAGTCAAGTTTAGTGAGCGTTTCTGTCGTTATGTTAAATGGAATGTCTATAGCTAGTAGTATGTCGTTCGTGTCTGAATAAATTATACCGTTGCGTTTGTAAAAGAAGGTAGGTGTGTCTGGGGCGTGAATGATGTAGCTGTCTTTCGTATAATGTCGGAATAACCGCTTACCGTTTATGTGGTGGATTGAAGAACGAAGCTCCCTCCTTCACGCAGTCACCTGTCAATTGACACGAAGGTTGAATGATGAGATTGGCGCCAATTGGGGTGCCGGACGCTATAAATCCGTGCGGCATCTCTCCCGTTGTCATTTGCTGCTCCATAAGCTAGGTGAATATCACCCATTTCTTCGTTAGTGTGCCGAAACGGAGCCTATTTCACCAATTTATGCCGCAAAGGTAGCAGCCAATGTCTGTAGAACAAACTGTACAGTGCCCATTGGGGACAGTCGCACCAGCATATCTCTATCTCATCCCTTCCCTTGCCTGAAGTACAGCAGTGGCCAGACGCTTGCACTCTGGCTCAGCAAATACGGCGAGCTTGTCAATTTTAATACCTCACCCAGAAGTAAGAAATTGACCTCATTTTCTTGAAGGGAATAATTTTCTCAGCCAATCCGATTGCGGCATCGTCTTTTACATAAGACGCAGAACGTCCCTGATTTTTTGTCGGAATAATTAAGATACACCATCTACATTCGCGATTGTCAGCAAGATAAATGGTTGACCTGTAATATATTATTGGAAGCTGTAATTATAGTCACATTTATCCAGTCAAATATGTAAATGTGTAGTAGTTTTGCATAGTTTGTGAGCATTTCTTCACATGAAAGAATGTTTTAATAAATAGTAAATCCTTTATTATGATCTCGCGTTGAACAATTCGTGTGAATCGATAGTTGTTGTACATTATCGATTTGCGGAACTATTGAAGTGTAAATAACCGAGACACGTGGATTTGACAAATTGTCAGGGTTAAGAAAAGGGGTGTCAGCCGTAAATTTTACAATATTTCCCCTCTCACAAACTGACATATTGCCAGATAGAAGTGTCGCAACATGTTGACAATATTATGTCAAATTGTCACAATTATCGGACCTGTCGAGATTTATGAAATAGAGCCCTGGTATACATGTATTGTGTGGACGTGATCGAATGCAGTTCTTCACATCGCGATGCTTGGGTTTTAACGTAATCTAATCTTCCATTCAATGGGTTATGTTTTGAAATTAATTCGTGCGATGGTGATGGAATTTTCCGTTAACTAACCACTTACTGAATTAGCAAAATGGCAAACAGTTCAGTTAGCCACAGCAGAGTCAACGACATGTTGTAAAGTGCAATTAAGTTGTGAATCTGAGTAAATGTATTTTAGGAAACTTCTTCTTCTCTCCAGCATGATTAATCCCACTTATGTGGGGTCGCTGATGCGGATATTCCTCCTCCACGTTGTTCTATCCCGGACTATTTCCTCCGCAAGCCCCCGCTGTTTCATGCTTTCTTGAATGCTGTCCATCCATCGCCTTTTTGGTCGTCCTCGACTCCGTTTCCCTGGTGGAAGCATTTCCATCATCCTATTGCCCACATAATCTTGATCTCTTCTCTTAACATGGCCATACCATCTGAGGCCAGCTTCTCTGACTTTCTCAGAAACTTGCACCACGCTAAGACGTCTCCTAATCACTTCATTTCTCACTTTGTCCAACCTTGTATGTCCACTTGCCCATCTCAGCATACGCATTTCTGACACGTTCAGTTTTTTGCCCATCTCCTTGTTATCTGCCAGGTTTCTGTCCCGTATATCATTGCTGGTCTCACCACGGCCTTGTGTACCTTCCCTTTTCATTTATCTGGCACCTTCGTGTCGCACAGTACACTTGATGTTTTGCTCCAGTTGAACCATCCCGACCGTATCCTGCTCTTTATTTCCTCCTCCAGTCTACCATCTTGTTGGATAACTGCACCAAGATATCTGAACGAACTTGCAATTTTAACCCTGTTTCAGAACCCATCAGGAAACTGTAGTTGATTAATGTCTAAACTATGCCAACGGAAGGAAAGGACAAGTCGATTCGCGAAACTGGACTTAACTTTATAATACCAACATGTACTGCGGCATGTTAAGTTTGGTTTATATGTTCTTATTTTAAAAAGGGTGTTTTACATTTAGCTACAAAATGAAACTCACTCATAACTTTGTGGCATTAATAGGTCTACAACTACAAATATATTTTTGAGTTTTCCCTGAATAATAATGTCTTAACAACGCTTAATTGATGAATAGTGTGGAAATGGGTGAGGTTCATTTAGAAGCTAATGTTTAGCACCCGCATTAAAAACAGGAAACCCCTAAACATTCCTTTAGACATTTCAACAGTTTCCTTATCGACGATCAAATCAACATAAAATACCGAAGAGTTTTAATTCATTTATTTCCACCTAATAACAATAAAAATAATTTAATAACATTAATTATTTAGACAAGTTTCGGCCACATTATGGCCTCCTCAGTACTTTTTTTAAACAAAAGAGAACAAATATAATTGCGGAAAATGCCATTGTTATACAGGGTGATTTATTCCACCGTGTACAAACTCTAGGGATTGATCGAGGAGAGGATACAGAACAGAAAATGTCTAATGAACGTATGTCCGGAAATGTCTGGTTTGTTTGTTAGCGACCATATATTCGATCATCCATTGTTACAGAATCAATCTCAGCCTGGATAATTAACGACCGTGTTTTGGGACCGGTCTTCCCTCCACGTCGCCTAACAGGCCGGAATTATCGGCGTTTCTTTCGGTTGACATTGGCTCCCTTGCTGGAAGTCGTACCATTGATGATCCACAGGGTTATATGGCTGCTTCATGATGGTGGTCCAGCCCACTTCGCCGTTAACGTTACATCTATGCTAAACACAGATAAATACCCCTATTTTGGTTCGCACCACTAGTTGTTCTTCTTCGCTCATAAGTATGTCGAAAGATGATAACTTCGTTTTAGGTAGATTTCATTAGAAAGCTAACTATTGCAATGGGTACCATGTTTCGACTTCCGGAAAATTTCGACATATCTTCGCGTTTCACATCCCCCAGACCCCAAAACCACCGTCAGTTCAAAAGTTTATATATAATTTATGTATATATATATATATATATCAGTTTCTTGTGGACACGATAACTGCCGTAATTTTGCACCAATCACTTTGAATATTTTACATAATATGTATCCCTATAAAATCTCGGTCGAGGTCGTTAATGGGCAAAATCGGTCGAAGGGGGTGAAAATGGGGGGCTTTTTTCGAAAAAGTGAAATTTCGCTATAACTCTCTTAATACGTGAAATATCGAATCCATTCAAAGTTCATAATATGTGTCGGATAAGTGCCAAAAATTTATGTCAAATAAGTTTTTTGATAGCACCAACCATTGACCAAAGGGGTGGAAAAAAGTGGGTTTTTCGGGAAACATTAATCATATCTCTCTTAATAGGCACAATATCAAAACCGTACAAAATGGAAAATATTCCCCTAATAATTACCTAAAACTTTTGTCTGAAAGAATTATTGATATGACCCACCATTACGCCAAGGGACGAGAAAAATGATTTCGGAATTTTAAAAAATGCCAAGTGCCATCAGAGGTTACCATAACAAAGCTTTTAAATTGATAAGGGATGATCTATCAGAGGTTGCCAAGACAACGCCATTGACGAGATCACATTATTTTTAGCCTACTTTTCACACTTTTCAAAAATGAGGAAAAAGTAGACTTATAAGATATATCCGGGAAAATGTGTCTGTCCTTCTGTCTGTCTGGCTGTGTGTGTGTGCCCCCCCCCCTATCAACTCCTAAACGGCTGCAGCAATCGAACCCAAATTTAGTATGAGTAAAGATGTATACCGGAATATCTCAGGCCCATATTTGAAAAAGATGCCAGTGCTACCAACTGCTAAAAAAAACGCACTAGAAATTTGAGCTCCATGTTGGATATCTTGGAAGGTATACATGGGAGCTAT
This sequence comes from Meconema thalassinum, assembly GCA_946902985.2. Taxonomy (NCBI): domain Eukaryota; kingdom Metazoa; phylum Arthropoda; class Insecta; order Orthoptera; family Tettigoniidae; genus Meconema; species Meconema thalassinum. The sequence goes on from OX336397.1 coordinate 123,999,575, forward strand.
TCTAAAATTGGCACACATGTAGATAATACTATTTCAGTTTAATTTCCAGGTGGCCATACATGACAGCGTTGCCAAAATAATTTTAAGCCTTCTGATAAGTCCAATTTTTAAATGCATATAACTTCTACACTATCAATTGGATTTCAACCAAATTTTGTATGTAATATGTGTACATAAACATATATGACTGAGTGTATGTATTCTTAAGAGCTACCAGGGCTGCCAACTGTTAATAATTGCTCTCTATTTTGTATCCAAATATATCAGAAAGTATGCAAGCCGACAGCTTTAAACTATGCACACGTAAATTACCCGACATTTTACATTAATTTGGAGTAACTTATATACGTCAGTTCTACCAACATGATTCTAAGCCTGCTGATAGGACCAATTTTTAAATACATGTAACTTCTATACCAACAAATGGATTTCATCCAAAATTGGCACAAAAATATATAATATTTCAGATTATTTCTGACCAGCACTCGCATGATATTGTTGCCAACATGCTTTTACGTGTACTAATAGATCCAATGTCTAAATCCATGTAACGTCCTTTGGACTTCAACCACATTTTGTATTCTGTACCTTAGGAGATGGAAGTAAGAATATATTCAGTCACCAGAGCTGCCGACTGTATTGCTCTATTAGGCTACATTATGCCTAGTATACCTTATTTAGAAATAATTAAGACATGTCGATATTACCCACTTAATTTCGTCATTATTCTAGATAGGTTCATATACTGTAGATTAATCTATGGCATGAATCTTAATTTTAAGAAAAGTAGGCTCTTTAGTTCGTCACGGAACTTCTTGTTCCATCTGACTATGAGGGAAGCGGCTAACTGGTAGCATGCTGAACTTCTATGCCCAAGGTGCTGGTTCAAAGCCGGACAAAGTCGCCGGAATTTCTAAGCGCGCTAAAAATCCGTCAGCATGCTTTCCTTCGGAGGGGAAGTTACAACGTTCGTTGCAAGTTGCGGGTTGCGGTGGCATCTAGCAGCCAAGTTCACAGCTAGGTGTCGTTGACGTTAGTATTTGGTACAAAATTAGGTACTACTACTTAAAATTAACCGTCTGCAGACCTTACCTGAATTACAGACTAATACAGTCATCACAAATAACACCGTTTATCAGACAGATTCTACACACACCCAATGTACACGGGGTTACATGACCACCTTGTCGCAGCCCCTAAACTGAGGAACCAACCAACATCTCTGCGGGAGATAAAATTTTGCGTGAAGAAGTAACAGACTGTTAGATAGTTACACATTAGTTCCAAACCTTGCATAAGGACAGTGTGATCACAAGTATAAAAATTAACCCCAAATGACAAGAAGGTTACCATCCCCATAAGACAGTAAAATGTTAAAAGTATGCATAGAAAGACGAATAAATGTTAACTAACCTCCAATTGTAAAATACTTTCTCGCAATAAATGAGGTCTGATCCTCCTACGAAAACCTGCATATTTTGCCTATTATAGCCTATCCCCTAGTTTGCCCGGTGAAATCTACCTCCGCCTTCCGGCGTGCCGAGAGGAATTTTTTAATTAGTCATGTAAGTCCCCCCAGACTACTTTTTTTCGCCAGTGCATGGATGTTGCAGAAGCCTTTCACTTCAAACCTTGAATACTCAGTGATGAATGTCTCTGTTAGAATGCAACCGTCGAAATCGCTGAAAATGTCTCTCGAGAGGCCACACATGACCCCCTCAAGTGCTTCCACGTTCCAGTTCAGGATTTTTACTCTACTTTACATTCTTAAATATCTTCCTGTGTTACTCCACAAAGATCGTCCATTCTTCATTAGGTTTTATGGCGTTCTCTTCTTCTCAGATCTCAGCCGTAATGTTATCTGCATCTTCATCTGTTTCGAGAGTAGGTGTCGCTTGTTCGGTAATCCTCGTATTATAACTTTGCTCTTCTCGATATATGTCCTGTCGGTCTCGGCGCCCGTCCCTGGATTCTAGTTTCGGCTACATCCCACTTAGTGGAGCGATACGTTCTGCTTGGTGTATAGGTGTTCGTGACTGCTGTTGTTCTCATACCCAGCGTTCTTCTCCGCAGTGTTGCGACTTACGTTTGGTATGGCAATGTCTTGTATTCTATTGCTTTCGCGGTTTAACGTTCTTCATACTTTATCCATGGCCTCTGACATACTGATGGTTGTTGCGCTGCGCATTCTATTTCTTTCTTTCTTTCTTTCTTTATTGCTTAGGCCTACTTAGGACCACGGGGCTCGTATCTACTCTTCGGTAAAGTTGTTGCTTTCTTCTTCTTCTTCTCCTTCTTCCAATAGTCCCTCATTTTCTGACTATGAGTCAGTCTTCTTTCTTCTGTCCACTTAGCTCCTGTAGTCTTCTTACTTGTAAGGGACGATGGGAAAACGCCCTGTTGGATGACCTGACGGAACATCAGACGGTCACGAGTTTGTTCCAGTGGGATCTCTAGTTGTACCATATCTGACTTAACAGACGCAATCCATTTGTTCTTAGAAGCCTTGCCTCTTCCTGTTACTGTGAATATCCTTTTGGTGAGTCTTTCAGAATCCAGACGTGCCAAGTGTCCATAAAAGGTCAGGCGTCTTTCCCTTATAGACGTGAGGATGTCCTCCTGGTGTTCATACAATTCAACATTATGACGGATTCTGTAAATGCCTCCTTCCTCTCTAATTGGACCTAATATCCTCCTCAGGATCTTCCTCTCTTTTAACTACAATTTTCTGAGTGGACCCTTTCTGGTCATTACAAGACACTCAGAAGCATGCAGAACAGATGGCTTGACGACGGAGTTATAGTGTCTGAGTTTGAGGTTCTTGGAGAGGCACTTAGATGAATAGATACTACGAGAGGAATGATAAGCCCTTTCAAACTTGGTACATCTGGCATCTATGGCTAGGTTCTCGCTATGATTCGCAGAAATCCATTCTCCCAAGTACTTAACTGCAGTTACCTTTCTCATGGTAGTGTCTGTGAGGGAATATTAGAAGGGGCCCCTTTGATATTGGTCATAAATTCAGTCTTCTGGATGTTGATCTTCAAACAAGTCTTAACTGCTACACTCTGTAGGTTGTAGGTAGCCTCCTCTATGTTATTTGCCAATAAAATGAGGTCGTTAAAATCATCTCTCGATGACATTATTTATGATCCTCTCCTACAAACCATTGTCAGTGCCTAGTTTAGGACCAATATATGGCATCTGGTTGTTGTTCTCATCTGGTCCACTAGATGTCAGCATTCTCTGACTGTAACTTACTACAGTATGGTAAGCTTCAACAGAAGACAACTTGTCTTCATTCCCTTCTGGGTCAGTAGTCAGCATTTTCTGATAGTCACTTGCTACAGTATGGCAAGGGTCAACAGTAGACAACTCGTCTATATTCTCTTCTGGTCCACAAGATGTCCGCATTCTCTGGTTTCTGCAGCCTCTTTGCTCCTCAGGCTCAAGATCATTGTTTTCCTCCACTCCTGTCCCGGTGATGGGTTTTTCTTGATTGTCATTTCGTTTGCACTTCCATACGTGTGCCGTTCTCCATTATGTTTCTCTCTGACCGTTGTAGTTATGGATCTACCAGTTGGTAATATTGTATGTCTTGTCGACATTCTGCGTTGTATCTATTTTGGTCGTCATATTTCGAACTAAACTTTGATTAACTATCTGTTCTATTTGTAAACTTAATTTTTTTGATGAAAAGTTCATTAAATGTTGCATTTTCGCTATGTCGTCTCTTTAAATAGTTTTGTAAATGGTATTTTGTGTTGCGTACGCAACGTCAACTACATTGAGTCAGTTGGCTTTTGCACCAGAGGCATTTGACCACCAGATGTAGGTGGCTGTTGACTGCCGCCAACCAACTACAAAATTCCTGCTGTCACTAGTATGTTCCTGCGTGGATTTGACAGATGGCCTCGCTTGTCCAGTAGCAGAGCTGTCTTCTCCTTGCATGTCCCCTGTTTGGTTTTCCCTAACTTCATTTTGATGACTTACAGTTTTAGTACGCTTACCGTAGAATACGGTTTTCCTGTCTACAAAGCTGCTTCTGATAATACTTACAGCATGCTGGATGTCGTCTTGAATCTCCTTCTTGAGATAACCTCCTACGTCAGCGATAAACCCTTAACTTTTCAGAGCACAATCGAGTCACACATTGATCTCCTCCACCATCTTGTCTCATTATAACATAATTTATATCTCTATGATACATAATTAATATATTCAATTTAACAACATGCAATGCACCAAGTCTTTGTATAACCCATGTTTCCTAGATAATGAACATTGATATGTTCCTGTGCTTAAACAAATTTGCCCATTTCCGAGCTTTACACATTAATAAGCTCATATAGCCCACAACTCATAAAATGCTATCGAAATGAAACAAGACAAAAACATTAGACACCGGCTTTCCAAGTTTCATTAAAGTAGTTTTGCTCGAGTCTTCACCTCATTGTAGTTTTGATTGCGGTGAGAAGCAGATCTTAGTAACGCCACTGAGTACATTCGAAGACAAGGTTAAATACTCGTAGTGTCGATATTACTTTACAGAACTTGTATTATCACATTACTAAAGAATGTAATGATCAAAAAAGTACAACAAGCAGTTCCAACTCTGCCGCCCTGGGATTCAAAAATTGCATTATCTCTATTCTGCATTAATTGACATCACATTACCTGACGTCGTTACTTAAGAACAATTATTGATTTACTGCATTATTACATGTGGTTTCAAGCCATTTTTCAGTGTTGCCTTAGTAAACAAAAGTTTGGTGCTTTTCAGTCGGTCAACACGAATGTACCCAAAAGAGCTGGGTTATGCCCTAATCCTGAAAAAAATTACATGAGATTAAAAATTAATAATAATGTACAGCCTTAGGTTTGGGTGTCCAAAACGAGCGGTAAAACTCAATCCGAAACATTTCATGTTGAATAATACTAGTTCCAGCTTGCTCTTCCTTTATCTGTGCAATTTATCCAAAGAAATGTGCAGGTTTTGTTAGTAATGGGGCCGCCTCTCCGGTCCTGGAATCCGCCGATCACCACTGCCGTATGCACTATGTAATATTATGTTATTTGAAATGCAGACAAATGTCCATAGCGAGGTATATAATTATTGAACGCCCGTAGGCTCCTCATCAAGTTCAATTTCAAGTAGTTCCAATATTAGACATCAGAGATGCGACTGTCACTGATACCTAACGACGATCGTTGGAACTTGATAGAGCGTTTCTAACGAAGTAACCTACAAATTTTGCTACAAATTACCAATTGCCGAGGTAGGAGCCCGTATTTATGTAACGTTTTATTTATAATTGTATGGTTTGGTGAGCAAAATCCGTTTACTTCAAGTGAAGACAGATTATAGTTGTTTAGTTTAGACACGTTGTTTCTCTTTGGGTTCTTATTAATTTGAAACTTGATTTGGTCAGTTTTGTTCAAATGTTGCTCGCTTACCATTAATGTAAATTCCCAACAATAACTTTTTAATTTGCTTTTCCTTAAGAAAAAACTAGTTTGTTTGTTTCTCATCATCACCATTTACAGATTTTGAACTTTTATATATAAATATGAATGATTCCAGATAGATTTGTCTCGTCTACGTTCAGCCGATTATAATGAATATTTTGTGAGTTGTTGTGCACACTCACGCGATAATTTCTGAGTTATTAAATCCATTTTACAGTAGGTGGCACACGGGTGGTATAAACAATTAGGTGATGGGGCTTGAATCATTTCAAGATAAATCCGTATGCGTTCATTCCATTGCGATGAAACTTTGGTGAATTTAACACACTCGTGCGAAGGTTTCTGAATTAGTAAATCCTTTTTACAACAGGTTGCGCGTGACTCGTTTCAACAAATGTGGCCAGCTTACGCACCGGAAAAATTTCTGATTGCTTTATGTACGCATCAGACGGAAAATCATTGTGTAACTATTTGCACTTACAGAGACAAAATTACGACACAAAATAATCTATCTCTTTGATAGGCATCGCAACGCACGGAAAACAAATCTCTTCTGTATATCTCATGAGACCGATTACCTGAAACGATCGTTCTAGAACGTTCCATAGCTTCTTGTGAGCAGGACAGATTTTATGGTTTCCATCAGACTGCTGATTGTGCAATAATAATAAGTTTATGGAACACAATGTGTACATATGTTAATACAATGGTAATCGTTAGTTACGATCGTCAAAGAGTGAGTCCTTGACTGGCAAGTGAGTATGTGATATTGTCCACAAAACTGCCCATAGAGAATGCAAGTACATAATTTCGACGCCAGATGGTGTCCTCATTGCCCACATATCTTGTGATGGAATCCATGTGCCGCTGCTCTCGTGTATACATGTCGTAACTCAAAGATGGCTTCTTTCATTCTCCTGTGTTCATTGCAGGACTCAGAAAGTAATTCACGTCTATGTTAGCTGCTTTTTCTTCCCTGACTCTGATATGTTCTTCAAAAGCCGGTGTGACTTGAAGGCAATGGCTCTGACTTATATCTTTTGCAATGAAGTCTGCGTCCGCCAGTTAATATATAATCCTCGATCTGGTTGATTTGGGTACTTGGAGGGCTCTCTTGAGGAAGAATACTTTTACTGCCTCTAGTCCCCTCAAATTCGCAGCTGTTAGGTACACCCATACTTTGCTGATCGCATAGCACGCAATTGAAGCTATTTTGATGCGGAACAGTCGTAGTGCTGTGCCTAAAGAGAGTGTCTGGAGTTGTTTTAATAACTTTCTTACGATACAGCATCACGGCACCTTACACGGATACCTACGTGAAATAAAGATCTCTGTCTTAGGTTGGGAACAATAACCCTACGTAAAGATAGGTACATAATCATATCAGGTAGTGTCCTTATTGATCATGAAATTAAAGATAATACCAAATTGTATTAAATTTTACCACCTTGATCAATAATTATGATAAATATGAAATTAATTAAATAATTAGTACTGGTTTCGACCACATTGTGGCCTTTTTCAGCTTTCTGTAGATCTTAACACATAAACCCATGTAATACAGTTTGATCGAAATGTTCTAGAACATATTGGAAATAAGGAGTAATATTGTCAAATTAAAAAAATAGTCTAAGCTTGACCATAAAATTCTGTTGTCATAAATAATTTACTAACACTATTTATGATGTTACAATAACCTAGGTAAAAGTCTCATCAAATAAAATCTATAAAATCAGATCAGTTACAAATAGTGAAGTGAATTTCAACTTTGTACTAATAATTATAATCTTATTGGAAATTACAGAAAAGGAATGTTTCGATGAGTAAATTTAGAATATGTTAAAGTAATGTAGGTATAGGTAATTGGCAGTATGGAGATCGTTAGGAAATAATCGAATATATATACGAAATGCCTTGAATGCGTAACGATTCCTCGAGATGAATGAAAGTATGTTTAGATGAACATTCTGGCTGTAGGTTGACAGGTAAGTATGTCTTCATCAAGACATGAGGTAAAAAGCATGTTCTCCTACGTAATGTAATCTCCCGTTGACTTAATATATTGAATTAAATAGGCTGTTGTGCTTGTCGAATAAATCAAGATTCGTTTTAGAAAGAGAGAAAATGAAAACTAAATTCCATCATTGTCGATTAACAAGGAGACAGAAATGAAAAGATGTAAGCAAATTGTAACTTACATCAGACGAGCGGTAAATGTTTCTTGAGATGTTCCTAAAAATGCCTTTTCTTGTGACATGGTATGGCTATAACCTATAATGTACCAACTGTGGAGGATTTGCACCAAGATTATATACATTGGATGGTATCACCTGTTATGTTTGTTCTTCGATCGAAAAATATGTATTATAAATATGTACTGAAATTAAGATATAATAGAGAATTTACATTGGATATTAATAAAGATTTCTTGGTTCAAAGGATATTTGTTGCTATGATACAGTGAGTGAAGCCAGGATCCATATACATCTAATTGATTCTAGGAGGCCAAGTAATAACGCGTATTCTTCTCCATCTCTCCTGGTCAACGGACAAGCATGCTGCACTAAAAAGTAACCGCCAAGTAACATCCTCGGCAATATTGGACCATCGAGTGGGCACTCGTCCACGGCCTATCTTTTCTGTGATATTTTCAAGGATAATCAGTTTTCCTGAACTTTCCTTCCCACGACGCACTAGGTGTCCAAAGAATCTGGTAATTCTTTGTTTACATACGGATGATAACATACATCTCAGATAGAGCTCTTAATAATAATAAACTCTTTGGTGCAAAATGACATTTAAGGTATGTGCAACATCCTTCGCCAGCAACACATTTCAAAAGAATCATCCTTTTACGGTCGAGTACCTTTGAGTGTTCATGTCTCAGTTCCATACAGAAATACTAAACTGGGTACTAGCTAGCCATAACGCGATAAAGCGCTCTTTCCATAAATGGGACAATATATTGTCATTATAGTCTTGGTCATGGCAGTTCTCTTTATAAATCCGGTAGCACAGGTGATTGAAACAGAAATAACTGAACCAAGGAGCAGTATTTCTGAAACAACAAGAATATCTTGAAGGTATTTCGTTTGGTTCATTTCCTAGCCCTATCAATGTCAATTATGACCTTATTGATATTAATCTGCGGACCCATAGCTGAATTCACGATTTTTACACGAGTAAGGATATCGTCATGCCCATCTCATTAATAGCTATGAGTGCAGAAATCAGCTGCATAACGAAGGTAGGATATTTTATTACCTCCAACAGGAAAACCATCATCCCATCCGTCTCTTAGATATTAAAGAGCACCAGAGACAGTATACAACTTCGACGGACATTTTTCTGATCTCAAGATCTTCAGACAGTTTACAATTTATTCTAACTATTGTCACAAAGAATTCGTATAAGCAAAACCGCATGTGCAGGAATTCCCATTTTCAACAGTACTTTCTTCATCTTCTCGTATTGAACACTGACAAAGGCATTGCTATAATGTAGAAAGCAGATAATGACAGGAAGCTGAAATTCTCTGCTTTCTTCAATCAGCTGACGGATGTTTATCTGCTCCAAGTTACCTATACCTCGGACTAATATAGCTCGTCCATGGGGATCAGAAATGCAAGGATAGCTCGGAGAATCTGTTTCTATAAGTACAGCATGTTCTTACTTGCATGTGAAATGAGCGCCTCGGTCCTGTTGTATCACATTACAGTACATTGTGGAGCCCAAAGGAACTAACAATCATACAGTCCAACTATATGGCCATAGTGCAGTTCTCCAGATTTTGTTGCCTGTCTGTTTCAGATGCTCGGCTGTAATGCCATCTGGTGCTCGTACCCTATGGTCTATGCAACCATAACGATGCAATTGGCCTTTCCGTATCTAGAGGTAGAATGTTTAGTTCCATTTCAAATTCATGCCGCAGGAATGCCCTTGCATGTAGTGTTTCATCTTCGTAGAGATCTTTACAGTTTTCTTTTTATGTATTTAATACATTGGTGAAGTCGTGAATTCTACCATCATCAGCATCTTCATTTGTCCATGCTCTGGGTTTAAATTTGTTTGCTAACAATCTTACTTTGTGGTAAAGATCACGCGTTTCATTGAAATGGCTCTGAGCGTCGATTACTGCATAAATATCAGTTTAGTATTTATGTTTATGATGATGATGATTATGATGATGATGATAATTGTTGTTTTAAGGGACCTAACATCTAGGTTATCGGCCCCTAATGGTCTGGGTGATAGCAAAAAACACAATGAGATGGAAACCAGAACGAAAATTAAGTGAGACGAAAAATACTTACAAAAAGGAACTCAGATTGAAACTACTCACAAAATGGAGAGCGGTAATACTTACAAAACAGAATTTAGAACGAAAATACTCACAAAAGGAATTGATAGAAAAATACGCACAGAATGAAAGTTAGGTTCAAAATACGTACAAAATGCAATGTAGATTCGAAATACTTACAAAATGCAATTGATATTCAAAATACTTACAAAATGCAAATGAGATTGAAAATACGTACAAAATGCAATTGAGGTTCAAAATACTTAAAAAATGCAATTGAAAGTGAAAATACACAATGCATTCAGATTGGAAAACACCCATTTCAGATCCAAAATACTCACAAAGTGCAATTGAAATTCAAAATACTTACAAAATGCAATTAAAATTGAAAACGCTTACAAAATGTACGGTAGATTCAAACTACTCATTTGGATGGTCAATACTTACAAAATGCAATATAGATTGAAAATACTTAAAAATGTAATTTAGATTCAAAATACACACAAAATGCAATTAAGAATCAAAATACTTGCAAAATGCCCACCATCCAAATGCAATTTAGATTGAAAATATTTGAAAAAAGCGGTTTACGTTGAAAATACTTACAAAATGCAATTGAAATTCAAAATACTCACAAAAGTCCCATCCCCTATATTGAAAGACTTACTAAAAAGCAATTTAGATTGTCAATCCTTACAAAATGCAATTCAGGTTGAAATCACTCGCAAAATGCAATTTAGATCGAAAAGTCTCACAAAATGCAACGTAGATTGAAAATACCTACAAAATGTAGTGTAAATGCAAAAAAATCGCTAAAGGGAATTTAGATACACAGGGATCCAATTAACAATAACAGTGCGAGAATCTTCAAGAGAAAAGGAAATATAATGCAAAGAAAACAAGAGGTCTGACCCCTCGAAGAAGGAGGGATCAAGAAAGATGAGACAAGGGCCAATAATGACGGGAAAGTGAAAGACTCCCTAGGCCTCAGATACCCTCATACCATCGGGGTCGGAAAACAACACGAGTTGACCAAGGAAGGTCGACAGGAAAGAAGACAGAGAGGAGCTCGGCACAAGTAAGTGGAAGCAATGCCGGACTCAGATGGGGTCCCGTGGTCGCCAACCCACGTCCCACGAGATGTGAGCCCCTCGGGGGGGGGGGGGGGGGGGGTTAGTTATGTTTATCTCGACAGCAGTTCTGCAGAATTTCACGGCAGATCCCCCAATCTGTATCCACTGTTTTATTGGCTGCCATGGGTGAACACTGATCCAGGATATATGACGAATCAATTCTGTGGAAGAAAAGTTATTCTCGATTGCTGTTATATTGTTTATGAGTGCTTCCTACGAGAACTCTACATTAGTAGGAAGATCTTTCCTACAACACATACTTTAAATCCTTTCTTGTGGTGGGGAATCACTACTCCTTCGAAATTGCAATCTCTAGGTCACCGATGACAGAAGTTTAATTTTCAAGAATTTAAGTAACCAAATTAAAATAATTTGCAAGAACATGGATAAATAGTTGACGATAGTGACATACACGTATTCTATAATCAGTACTCCGACAAATATTTGATCACAATACATGAATGTGAGTTCAGCGCGCAACAGTTAGCAATTCAGAAAGACTTAAAATATACCAAGAAACATCGAAAAGTAAGAGACTTTAATTCAATTTGTAAAAGGTGTGATACGAACTGAAAAATGAACTGCACAACGGAAGTATATATTTTTGGTGTTTTCAGCGCAAGATTTAAATTTCTCGACACCCTTCTAATATTATGACATCATTTTCACTACACCTTGATCAACGAACTCCATTTTAAAAACAGCACACGACTAATGAGACCTCTTCATTCTGACGGTGGCATTGGCCACCCATGAATCTTTTCACTGTTCCAGAGCGACGTGAGTAGAGCGGTTATGGAACACAGAGGCCAGGAGCTACTGCGGAAATTACTCATTCAGTTTACCCCGTTCGCTATTTTCGCTCCAGTTTCTATCCTGAGTTCTCGAGTTCGGGGAGGTTTCTCTTTGTACAGGGCTAATTGGCCGGCCGCGTTGTGTTAGGGTAGCGCGCCTGCCTCTCAACCGGAGGCCCCAGGTTCGAATCCCGACTCCGTCAGGGATTTTGTAACTGACGTGAGGGTTGGAACGGGGTGCACTCAGCCTTGTGAGGACAATTGAGTAGCTGTCTGACAGTGAGGCAGCGCCTCGATCACAAAAACCAAGATTAACGGCCGAGGGGACCCGATGCGCTGATCACGCGTCACCCCAATATCTGCAGGCCAAATGGATGGACAGCGGTCGCTTGGTCGGCCTAGGCCCATCATGGGCTGTATAGTGCCAGGGGTTGACTTCTTTGACAGGGCTAATTACTGGCAATCCAGATATTCCATTCGATGTTACTGGGAGGTAAGGTCCGTACGACTGAAATTGATGAATTCAGACTGGCTTTAAACCCGCGATACACCGTAAATTCCGTTAAAAACACGCTAGTTCAAGTCGCGAATTGATTCTCAGCATTTGGAACGAGCACCGAGTTATAGCACACAAGAATGAGGGCACAGTATTTGGGAATGGGGCGATATGCGAAGATACCACGATCTCCACCGCTTTCTAAAGAGGGTAGAGTGTTGAAGAACACCTACAAGACGCATTTAATAACGTCGAACCCTGTTTCGAGAAATGTCGTAGCCCCGATGTTTACTAGGAAACAAAAATTCACGGGAGTGGAGGGCATCACCATTCCCGGTACAGTAATCAGATGGCAGTCAGCGAATAAGTACCTGTGAACCAAGCTAATACAGGAGATGATTTTACCAAAGAAATGACCCAAACCGCCAAAGAAGCAAAAACCTATCTCGCAAAGCTCTGGCCTCTACTGAGGACTCGGAGCTACCCCGATGTCTTCAACAAGCTCCTCGCATACAGCATCATTGTGCGACCTGTCATGGAATATTCCAGCCCTGTGCGGGGGAACAAATTTCAGGCTGTTGAGAACCATACACAACGCACAATGTCAGGCTCACAATGGTGCTTAAGAAACGTTCAGCTATATACTGATCATCAGCTCCACACTATTATAAATGGAAGCCTATATCAAAAGTTTTATGAACACCAACCCCTTCATTAAAGAGTTGGGTGATTATAGAACCGCAGAATGTCCATGCAAACGACCCCGAATACTTATAGAACCACGCTCTTTCACTTAATATACCTCTCTACTTTTCCTAACACGCTTCTCTTAAGAAATTTACGTTTCACTTTTCACCTTCTGTTATTCTTCAGGGCCTTGAGAACCAGGCCACATTCTAGCCAACTATATAATTCAAAATAATCACCCAAAAACTTAAACTCAATGCTGTCAGGTCCAAACTGCTTCAGAGATACAGCACTTAACCCTTCGGGCTGACAGGCTGTAATAGTTTCGCACGGAAATTTAGCTCCACTGCACGGGTTAGATTATTCCTGCTTCCCATCTGGCCACTTCCTCCTCAGTCTCGCGACCCAGATGTAGTAAGAGTTGTTAAAAATTAAGAGCTTGCTAAGATAATATTTTTCAAGGCACACTCTTCAAATATGCCAGTATGAGAAGGTGATTAAGAAATATGAATCTCAATTGTTATACAGAGCCATTCTCGTTTCAAACAAGACGTTCCGTGACGAACTAAAGAGCCTACTTTTCTTAAAATTTAAGATTCATGCCAATGATTAATCTATATGGACCTATCTAGAATAATTATGAAATTAAGTGGTAATATCGACATTTCTAATTAATTCGAAATATACCTGCCATAATGTAGCCTAATAGAGCACTACAGTTGGCAGCCCTGGTGACAGCATATATATTCTTAGTTCCATCTCTTAAGGTACAGAATACAAAATTTTGTAGAAGTCCAATGGCTATTATGGACGTTACATGCAGTGAGACATTGGAACTATGAGCGCGCGTAAAATCATGTTGGCATGTGTTGGTCAGAAATAATCTGTAATAACATGATCTATTGTTGTGCCAAGTTTGGATGAAATCCATTTGTTAGTATGGAAGTTACATGAATTTAAAAATTGGACTTATCAGCAGGCTTAGAATCAAGTTGGCAGCACTGACGTATATAAGTTACTCCAAATTAATCTAGAATGTCAGGTACTATACGTGTGCACAGTTTAGAGCTGTTGGCTCGCATACTTTCTGATATATTGATATTACGAAAAACAAATAAGGGGCTGCATTTATTAACAGTTGGCAGCCCTGGTTGCTCTTAAGAATACGCATAGTCATATCGGTTATGGTACACATTGTACATACGAAATTTGGTTGAAATCAAATTGATAGTATGAAAGCTGCATGTATTTAAAAGTTGGTCCTATCAACATGAATAGAGTCATGCTGGTAGCACTGACCTATGTTAGTTACACCAAATTAATCTAGAATGTCAGGTACAACACGAGCGCATAGTTTAAAGCTTTCGCCTTGCATACTTTCTTAAATATTGCTATTGGGATGAAACAATAGAGAGTGCATTTATTAACAGTTGGCAGCCCTGCTAGCTCTTACAAATATGCTCAGTCATATCTATTTATGTACACGTATTACATACGTAATTTGGCAGAAATCCAGTTGATAGTGTAGAAGTTATATGCATTTGAAAATTGGACCTATCATCAGGCTTAGAATTATTTTGGCTACGCTGTCATGTATGGCCACCTGGAAATTAAACTGAAATATTATTAATTATATGTGTGCAAATTTTGGAATAGCTCCCATGCCTACCTTCTAAGATATCCAACATGGAGCTCAAATTTTGTTTTTTTCCGCAGCTGGTAGCACTGCCATCATTATCAAATATTCAGGTATAGATCTTACTCATAACAAATTTGGTTTCGATGGTTGCAGCTGTTTAGGAGTTGATAGGGGACACACACACACACACACACAGCCAGACAGACAGACAGAAGGACAGACAGACATTTGCCCGGATCGATTTCATAAGTCTACTTTTTCCTCATTTTAGCAAAATGTTGAAAGTAGGCTAAAAACTCTTTTCCCTGATTTGATTGCAGAAGCCTGGGTTGGTATTTCAATCCCTGAATAATGCGTTCGAACGGCTTGGTCAATAGAGCGTCGCATATACTTGACCCCTCTTTTACTTTTGGCATAGGGCATCATTTTTATGAGTTCAGCCTGCCAACGATCATTGACTCCATGCGAAATGACATTGCGTCACTTAAAGTTACACCGTGTATGACTGTGTAGTTTGTGGGTAATATCCATTTGGATCGAAGAGGGCTTAGACAATGATGCCGGAAAGCGATGCCCCACGTCTATTTCTGAAATCTAGCGTCCATGGCCCGTATGGACTGCTTTCTGAGACATTTTAAATGTTACAGACGTTAATCAGTTATTTGGGGTTATTGAAGCAAAACATATTGACAAGAGATATTTATGCCTCAAACGGCTTAAAAATGACTTCAAAGGCTCAAGCCTTGAGCGCAGGCCTCAGGAAAAATTGGGATATCATTGTTCTAGACTCATCAGTCTTGTTTGCGTTGATGTTCCCAAGCGCCTATAAATTATACGATAAGCGTTAGGGATTCAGTTGCACCAAATATTATGTAAAGTGTCCCATGAAACCCTTTCCAGCCGGGAAAAACTCAGCTTCCTCAAGACCGTGGAGAAGGATACGCTATTACCCATGAATTTGTCAATATGGGATCTTCATCCTCTCTGATAACCAGAGTTGTTCTGTAAAGCTGTCGCGATTAACACAAAGGCCGCTTTACGTTATCGGTATTCAGGCCGATCGTAAGTATCAGCAGACCAAATATGCCTCCCATTCGATCACATTTAGCAAGGAAACATGCGTCTTTACCTGAATGGAGTCACGTTATCCTACGAAACCCTGTATATAATTTAGATAAAAACAAATGTAGAGCCCTGTACGATATGTATGTAAAATTCAATTTCTCTAACGCGCCTGCGACTATGCTGAGCTGTTCGCACCTCTTGTGATCTATGAAATCAGCCCCCTGTAGATATCTGCTTAACGTTTGAAACGACTAACAATATTCCAGCAGACACACACAACTTACAAAATTTGAGTGTTCTATCGCCCATTCTCCAATATTATAAACAAAGCTTAGGAAAAAATCCCGGGTTTTTAACTATAAAACTGCCATGAAATAGGGAGTTGGGAAACAGTGCGATTGCAAACTAAGGGGTTTATGGCATAGACCACTAGAAACATGAATTTTATCACTGAAACCAGTACGTTCTCCAAGGAAAAAACGATTTTTTTTTCATGAATATGGAGTGAATGATATACGCTTGTTCATCAATCGGACATCGCTTGTTCTCAATGTGAATACCTGATGTTGAAAGTTGAATTCAAATTACTGTACAATTTAATTTTGCGATGACATTTACACAAGACAATTTATACTATTAAATATTTTCTAATTGAAAATTATAAGGACGTCAATTTCAGAGTTAAAGGTATATTAAATTATAATATAATTCTGTTCATCAAACACCCAATGTAGAGCTGGAGGGCCGAAAACATGTTTCAACAGTAGAGAAGAAAACAATTTAAGTATTAACAGGTGTTCCAGGAAATTTAATAAGTTATCGAAGTTAATATGTAGAATCAACGCTTTTGTAACAGAGTTAATGTTTTTGCCTCGTAAAATGTGCACTTCTCTACAAGTCCAGTCTACCCAATGTGTACTTCTCTACAAGTTATGTCTACCAAATGTGTTCTTCTCTACAAGACCTTTCTACCCAATGCATACTTTTCTACAAGTCCTGCCTACCCAATGTGTACTTCTCTACAAGACCTGCCTTCACAATGTGTACTTCTCAACAAGTTCTGTCTACACAATGTGTACTTCTCTATAGGACCTTTCTGGCCAATGTGTACTTCTCTACAAGTCCTGTCTATCCAATGTGTACTTCTCTACAAGAACAAGGTGCCCAAGTTACGGAATCTAATAGAGGATACAGTACTAAACCCTGTCACATTTTACGTGTTCAACAGGTATGAACATTTAACCTCAGAAAACACCATTATGTGGTATTATGTTGATACCAAAAAAATAACTAAAATCCTGACAGTGTTTATGATTAGTTGTAACAGACCTTTATCTGCAACAGTGGGTGTGGAAGAATCTATTAACTCGTTTAGTTTGGGTTTCAAAAGAAACATATGGGGCTAAGGACACAGCGGGGAGGTTTGAAACTTCATTATAAAACTCATTCACATTCTTATCACTGCGGCATATGTACTCCCTGCAAGCATACTTCTACAAGACGGAAATAGCTCCCATTACAGACTGACGAAAGTTTCTTAAATAGTTCCTGACAGTGAGAATCCTGAATGTGGGCTGCTAAATATAAAGTTAGTATCAATTCCTACTTCAATCATGAGACATGTCTGAAGTTGCAAACAAAACTGATTCATATCCAAAACTTAAGAGTTATGAGAGAGAACATGTTATTTGAATCTTTAACACTTACTCATTCAAGTGATTTCCACTTTCATCCGTTTTTTCATTCTGATTTTCTTCTTTTATATCCTGGGGATAAAAAGGAATAAATTATTTCTGTGTCATCACCTTATACTCTTACACAAATGACAAACCATGTAATTGTTCAGCACTGCACATCTGAAGATATATTTGCTGAATGGCTTTCATACTGTCCATCACATCCTAGTGCTAGAAAGGAAAATGATGCAGGTAAGTGGTTATAATCCCCATTCCTGAAACTTATAATACACTTCTAAATGCACCCGGTCATGTGATCTGGATCGGAAGACGAGTGGGTTTCATCCCCACCATCCCTGAAGGATTCTCATACTTCACTCTTTACACCTCTTGGTAAATGCTGGGATGGTACCTCCTAAGAGGCCAGGGGCACAGTCTTCCAACTCCTTTCAATATTATAATCCTCATTAGCACCTCCTATGGGCTGGACAAAAGGGTATACGGCTGTACAAACCACATACACACGCATTTCACCTCTCACCTCTAAATGGGAATACTGATGGGAAAAGAATGCAACTTAAAAATTTAAGAAATATGGTACGAAGGAAAGTTTCTTTAATACGAGCTTACAAGTAAAATAAGTGGAATTCGGAATGGCTAAGTAAGCACGACATCACCCTGAAGTAATGCGAGGCCGATGAACGCATCGTGGGAAAAGGGATGTGGTGTTTAGTGGGTAGGAATCCCACACTACTGTGGAGTGCGGACCCTTCACATGTGTCTTTTCAAGATTTTCCACAGTTCCTCGTAAAAAAATTGTCTAATGTGTCTCCTGGGATATGGATATTCCAACAAATAAGGGTTCACAAAGTTGTGAAGATTCTCTCGTTTTCGTATTCATCCTCACTGAGAGAAATGTAGGATGTCCAGTTGAACCTGTCTGCGGACATATTTCTGAAGTCCTGAGCATCTTCTTTCACTTTCTGGTAACTTCTTCCACTCTTTACACCCGTTAACATTCCAAACCTTCTTCTTCCTCTAACTCTCATTCCTTCTACTTTTCCTTCCACGATTCTTTGCAGTAGAAAATTCCTACGTAGTATGTGACTAGTGATGTGGGCCGGGCAAATGCCCGGTAGGCAGGACATCTATAAATGGACATTTGCCCAGGCATTTGCCCGAAGCAGTTTTAAGCGCCCAAAATCTGGGCATTCAAAAAAACTACTTTTTTTTTACTTTTTACTACTTGTGATTGTTACTAGAGCATCTAAAACATAATAAAAACCATTAATCAAAGGTACATTTCATGGATAAACTAGTAATGCCTGAATATTGCTAATAATAATATAATTATCCTGTGTCAATGTTGTCAATAACATCTAAATGGGAATTATGAATATCTGGCTTGAATAAAATATTGTATTACTGAGTTAGGCCTGCAGGCCTACTGATTTATATTTAGGAAAATAAGGTAGGAGTTTGATTATGGTGTGAATAGTGGCTTTGGGAGGAAGGTGAATGGGCTACCATTATGCTATGATCTTGGAGTGGGGGTAGGGTGGTTGTGATCTTGAGATTGGCGAGGCAGCCCAGCCCAGTTAGTTGAGAAGTAGAGCTGTCTGTTGAGTGGTTGAGTCTGAGATAACCTCACTTCTTTCTTAGGCTATTTATATTTCTAAGTGTTCGATTAAATCATTACTAAATGCTTAGGAAAAAATGACCTATTTGGAACTTTGTTAATTTGAAAGGGAAAGGAGTATCTTGTAAATATTGTAATAAGGACCATTAACAGTCACATTGTAACAAAATGGAAAAGCACATAAAGAAATGTTTTAAGTGCCCTCAGGATCTAAAAAAAGTGCTTCAGTTAGGTACAGTTACAGAGGTTGAAAAACCTTTTTGAAAGAAACCCCCCTTAGGAACCTTTACTAATTGAAGTGGATGATTTCAACAACAAATCTGCAGTACCAAGCACAAGCTCAGCATCAGAACCAAAATCAAGTTCTTTCAGTGAATTCCTACAACAACTATTGCAGCCTATTTTGGCCTTAACTCCTGTTTTTATGAATAAATATATAGAATACATATATGTAGATACATCTATGGCTGAAACAATATTTATATAAGCGTTGCATTATGAATATGTTTTTAAAAGAGGTAAATGCCCAAAATGCTTGGGAATTTATGGGTTTTGGGCATTTGCCCGGGCATTTATCCTGGACATTTGCCCCGACTTATAAATGCCTAGACAATTTTCATCACTATATGTGACCCATCCAAGATTCTTCCCTCTTCTGTATCATTCTCATGAAACTCCTCTTCTCTCCTACCCTTCTCAGCACCTCCTCATTTGTCATTCAATCGGTCCATCTTACTTTCTCCATTCTTCTCTATAACCACATTTCTAAAATTTCTAAATATTTTTGTTCTTTCTGTTCGACAGTTCATGTTTCCGAACCATAAGCCACCACACTCTGCACAAAACATTTGACAAACCTCTTCCTAATTGTGAGTATACAACTCTTAACCCCAAAAAATAAGGAGATGTCATGAAACGAGGCATGACGATACTTTCCTCTATCGATTCTGAAGATGATATATATGTTTTGATAACTGGAACGATCTCCGGAAAAGAAGATTCCTCAATTTTAATTTTCGTGTGATGATCTCTATCATCCTGCAAAGAAATTACTTGTTTCACATCTATGTTCCTTTGCATTTATAGATGACTTGTAAACCTACACTGAAGTAATAAACGAATAAAATATCATACTAAAGGGAACTGAGCCTCCGGTTCATAGTTATTTTAGTCCATGGCTAATTGCCAAAACATCTAGCAGTTATTGTGCTGTTAATATAAAAAGCATTTCAGTTAGGATACACCCGAAACACATAGGCCTAGCATATTGTCACTAGCATTGAGCATGTGTGTTGCGACTTTCCAGCGTAGATGCAGTTACCTGGAGTTATCATACAACCTTAAAAAAACAAGCAACGTTGATAAATTTTGTGTTAGAAATCACGTACATACCATTAATTAAAGTATTGATTCAGGCGGTAATATACACCTTTAAAAAAAAATATCCTGTTAATGAAACTGGCTGGGTGGGATTCAATTAAGTGGGAACCAGGTAAGCAGTATGGCCTATGCTGATGATCTGGTTGTAATAGCAGACTCCGCGGATAACTTGCAAGCCAAGATGTTAGAACTTCAACAGAAATGTGGGGAGTAAGGTTTGAAGATCATCATATTCACAGACAGTTCTAGCAGTCCAGGTCGCCCCAAGCCTCATGAGATGGGTCGGACACTCGTGATCTTATAATGTACATTCACAATTGAAATCCGACACACTATAGAATACCCATGTCTCAAGAGCTAGTCTAGGTTTCAACATGGCCTATCATTTTTATACCATAGGATCTCCTGGACTCTCTACCTAAACGTACAGAAAAGTCTGTTTCGTCCTAGACTCTTCGGACAATTTGCAAGGTATTGTAAAAAAAAGGAAATCTTCTAACTTTCTCTCATTTGAATATTATAAAAATACACCTTAGATGTGAAACAGTTAAACATCCATTTCAACTCCTTAAGGTTAAAAATGTTGGAGTTTTTATGTAAAACGTTATCCCTCAAGCAGAGTTTCATCGTCTGACAAATATGCCAGCAGAGTGAACCTCCATTACCAATAAAGTAGCTACTGTTAGCACAGCATGTGGTGAAGACTTCATCAACAATTGAGCCCAGAATGCCAGTACAGTATTTCCGCATTACCATTAGGTACTGTTTGCACAGGTGTAGACTTCACCTACATTAGGGCCCAGGCCAACAGAGCGAACCTCCATTACCAATAAAGTAGCTACTGTTAGCACAGCATGTGGTGAAGACTTCATCAACAATTGAGCCCAGAATGCCAGTACAGTATTTCTGCATTACCATTAGGTACTGTTTGCACATGTGTAGACTTCACCTACATTAGGGCCCAGGCCAACAGAGCGAACCTGCATTACCAATAAATTAGCTACTGTTGGCACAGGTGTAGACTTCGCATAGAATAGGACGAAAAGTTCCAGAACAGTGATCCTGTGTTACCATTAGGTACTGTTTGCACAGATGTAGACTTCACTGACAATAGGGCCCAGGTAGCCAACAGAGTGAACCTGCATTACGAATAAATTAGCTACAATTTGCCCAGGTGTAGACTTCACATAGAATAGGGCCACGAATTCCAATACAGTGAATCTGCATTACCAATAACTTAGGTACTGTTTGCACACGTGTAGGCTAGACGTCACCTACAATAGGGCCCAGAGTGCCAGAACAGTGAACCTGCATTACCAATAAATTAGCTACTGTTCCCACGGGTGAAGACTTCACCTACAATAGGGCCCAGAGAAACCGCATTATGAATACAATAACGTCAGCAACTACTCGCTGCTAAAATACGAAATACTTATAGGAGAGGAAAAATAGGACCTATGATTACCTGTAGTGGATGTTCCGATTTGACCCTCCAGCTCTTATCTTCATACATATCAGAAGACTCTTCCAGCAGATTATAAGAGGGTAACAGTTCAATTGATTCCTAGAAAGTATCATACAAGTATGAGCCAACGTAAAACATACAGACAGAACAACTGTACTAAGTTACGTGTAGAAATGTTTGGTGTTCTTCAGTCGGTCAACACGATTGTACCCAAATGAGATGGGTTATTCCCTAAAACTGAAAAAAAAAACATGTGATTAATAAATACACTTGTATGACTAGTTTCGATCGTCAAGTGATCATCATCAGATCCATTACACTTAGGCTATAAAATCTATGGCTGAAAATATGGGGGAAAATATTTGTACAATACATACACTTATTTAGTTGCAGTATTAATAATGCAACTTGTCAGTATTTGTTAGTTGCACACTTGCACCAGGAGCACACAGCACTTAGGAATGCGGAGAGGGGGAGCAGCCATCACACACAGGGACTTTCGGTCAGTCACTCCAGTGCAATAAGCATACAAGTGAACTGCTCTCAACAGGACCGCACAAGACCCTAACCAGTAGGCTTTACAATACAGTACAATCAGAATTGCCAATTTACGACAACCACATATTCACTCTAAACAGGCAAATTCCGGAGGTCAAACACCACTTCCAGTATCTCAACAAAACATCACATAGGCTACAACAAACAAATACTGACGAGTTGTATTACTAATACTGCAACTAAATAAATGTACATATTGTATATATATTCATCCATAGATTTTATAGCCTTAGTGTAATGTATCTGATGATGATCGCTTGACGATCGAAACTGGTCATCCAAGTGTATTTATTAATATCATGATTCTTTTTTTCAGCATTAGGAATAACCCATCTCATTGGGTATAATCGTGTTGACCGACAGAAAAACTTTTGTTTACTAAGGCAACACTGAAAAATGGTTTCAAACAACATAATGTAAGTTACGTGTAAGAATGGAATATTAAATATCCTGATTAGCCTACTATTTAGTAGCAGGTATTAACTTAAGTCACTATACCTTGCTTGTCATGCACATCACTATGATTGCTATGTTACACGATATACATAATAAATGCAACTTACAATATTAGGCAATTCATCTGATTCACACTTAATGAATACCGGTAGATGTTGATCCATAATATTCAGCAAACTAGAACACAAACAATGAGCTTAGGAATTATAACGGGCCGTACTTATATCCAAATTATTATCACATATAACAAATGAGTTGATTTCAGAACTCAGAATTCAAATAAACCTACTGGTAACGAGATGCACAGTGAGTGGGAAAGGTTGACGGTGAAACTTGACAAGATATACGTTAGGGTAAACCAAGGCTTATAAACTACAGAGGTTGCCTCAATTTTCACCCACCAATCAGCGCTCACAAGGCGGATGACGTCACAAGATACCAAACGCGCCATGTGGGGAACGTAACGTAACTCTCAACTTCAGCTGTTGAGTACGCAAAGAACAGTTTATTCGCATGAAATTATTGGTAAATGGGTGATAAAATAACTGAATTTAGCCTACTTACATTTAATGTTGTGATCTTCTTGAATTTCTTGGAAATTCGTCTTGACTCGGTAGCAGTATCGTGGGTGTTAGTGACTTCCAATAACCACTTCTTATGCAAGCTAACAGCATTCTAGATCAGGTGAGGGACAGACATATTTCGAAATATGATAGGTTATGTCAGTTGCAGAAATCTCAAGCCATTAGACTTGATGCTAACAAGGTTGTCGTAAATTAGTCCAGCAAGCCCCTAAGTGATACCCAACAGGCAGTTCTCGCTAAAGGTCTCAATTATGCTGTAGCGCCTAGAAGAATTCCTATTGAAGAACTTATTACATCCGTAGAATCCTCGGTACATCACCTCACACCTGAAGAGGCCGAGGAAGCCAGGCAAGAATGTTCCCGAGTTCTCAAGACCGCTAAGCCACCTAACACCAACTTAAAACAAGGCGAAAGCCGGGCACTAAAAGATCTAAGGGACAATTCTGATATTATCGTTCTCCCCGCTGACAAGGGTAACGCGACAGTGGTATTGGATAAGGTTGATTATGATTCCAAGATCTCGTCTTTGTTATCAGATCCTGTATATAGGATTAATAGTCGTGATCCTACTACTCGCTACTCAAATGTCACCGTCAAATTGATCAAGCAATCATCTATTCCAGCGGATGCAGCGAAGACTCTCCTTCCAGGGGATGCTATTCCTCCGAGACTCTATGGTCTTCCTAAAATACATAAGGAAGATGTTCCTCTTAGACCTATTGTTAGTACGATTGGTTCTCCTACATATGAAATGAAAATCCACAGCCTGCTTCCAGTGTCCGACCGGGTCAGGAATGGAATGAATGAAGCCCCCATCTAGTGGCGAGGATATGAACTGTGCCGGCTGCCGAGGCCTGACGCACTCCTCTGGGGCAATGATTAAATGAATGACAGATGAAATGAAATGATAGTGGAGAGTGTTGCTGGAATGAATTTTTGACAGGGAAAACCGGAGTACCCGGAGAAAAACCTGTCTGCCTCCGTTTTGTCCAGCACAGATCTCACATGGAGTGACCAGGATTTGAACCACGGACCCAGCGGTGAGAGGCCGGCGTGCTGCCGCCTAAGCCACGGAGGCTCGGTTCTCCTACATATGCCCTTTCCAAATACTTCGGTAGACTACTTCAGCCGCTTCTGGGTAACACGCCTTCGTACATTAAGGATTCCACACACTTCGTGGAAAAGTTAAAAGCTATAACACTTCAGCCGGGTGATATTCTAGTGAGTCTCAACGTGGTGTCTCTGTTTACGAGAGTACCTATTGATGGTGTTATGTCTCTCATTAATGGCTTTTTTCCTGAAGACATCACAAGACTTTTTTTTTCACTGCATGACCTCCTCCTACTTTCTATGGAATGGGAATTTTTATGAGCAGACTGATGGTGTGGCCATGGGTAGTCCTCTCTCTCCTGTTGTGGCTAATTTCTTCATGGAGAACTTTGAAGAGAAAGCTTTGTCGTCGGCTCCTTTCAAACCGAAGATCTGGTGGCGTTATGTGGATGACACGTTCGTTGTTTGGACAGAAGGTGAGGAAAATCTCAGCCATTTCCTGGATCATATTAATCTCCAGCACCCTTCTATTTGTTTCACCATGGAAAAGGAATCTGACGGCAAAATACCTTTTTTAGATGTTCTCGTCACCAAGAAAGAGGATGGATCTTTAGGACACAGCGTTTTTCGTAAGCCAACACACACCAATAGATATCTCCACGCAAGTTCTCACCATCACCCTGCCCAGAAACATGGTATCCTTACAACTCTAACTACCAGGGCTAGGAGGATTTGTGAAGTGTCTTCTTTACAAGAAGAAATTAACACCCTGCGAAACACCTTTGAGAGCAACGGTTATAGCAAGGCTTTGATTTCTACGGTTCTGAAACCAACAAATAATAATAGGACGTCAGTTGAGAAAAGAGATGTAAGAGGAACTGCTTACCTTCCGTACATACATAACACAACGGATCGTATTGCTAAAATCCTACGTCGGTACAACATACGGACTATATTTGGAACTTCTGTTAAGATTAGGCAACTCCTGCGACCAACTAAGGACAGTTTGCCTAAATTGCAACAACCGGGTATCTACAGAGTTCCCTGTACTTGTGGCAAGGTTTACATCGGGCAGACTTCGAGAACAATATGTACTCGCATTAAGGAACATAATAGATGTATCAGGCTCATTCAACCTGATAAATCAGCTGTTGCCGATCATGCTTTAACACCTGGCCATGATGTCATGTTCCAAGGAGAGGATGTTCTTGCCCGTATAAAGCAATATCGTCCCAGAATCATCAGGGAGGCGGTTGAAATACGTAAACACCCAGATAATTTCAACCGCGACACCGGCTACAATCTCAGTGAATCCTGGCTACCTATTATCAGAACCCTGAGAAAGTAATTCACTGCTGCTTTCCGTTGTCCCTAACATGGGGCTATAATGGCACCTTCTATATGTTCTTCGTTGCTTTCTCTTAGCAACACTGTCGTATTCCAGATTATTCCTGACGATGAAAGACATGGTTTCTTTCGAAACGCGTCGAATTTTAGTATAATAAAACACGGCATAAGCCCAAAATTCAACATTATGAATAGTAACACGGGCCGTGAAAGTCTAAATGACAATATTAGAATTGGAATGTTTCAATCTGTTATCAGAGCTGCCTCAACCCCACCAGACAGTACGTCTGGAACTTCTCTCGACACAAAAACTGTCGTTCTTCTTAGAACGTTCTTGCCTCGTTGAAATCTGTATTTTCCGTGAAATGTGACGAATGTTGCTGAAATGTGCCGGAACTGGTTTAGCCAAGTTTCTGAGGGATCGGTCATACCACCGTATGACAAGTGTTTAATCCAGGTTGGTTATGCATACTCGTGTTGAGTTTGCATTCCATAGGTTAAGTTCCCAAGTTGTGGAAATTTATTTTGGAACTTGTGAGCTACATAACCTGCAACATAAGCCTTGCCATCTTCCTCACTTTGTTCCATGATATTGGCAATGAAGGACTCTGGTTGCACATTGCTCCCTAAGGTTGGTCTGGAAGCACGTTACTTGATTCAGACACTATGCCAGCTTTGTTTAGTGCTTTAGCAACTACACATTCATCTGAATCTGGATCAGCAGTGTTTGTTTGCTTTTGAACAACTCCTAGATATTTTCCTAAAATAATCATCCTCAGTCTGTAAATGCAGTCAAGGGAAGAAGGATGATCATGTAAGCCACCACGGGTTCGCAATTGTGAAAAGAGGTTTTCCAGTACATCTTGATTTAGCCTATGTGTGAGAATGTACTTTGTATTCTGCCTACGGGCCATATCTTGGTACAGAAGTCGAAGGGATTTTATTGAAATGATGACTGCTTTTTGGAATATTTGCAAAGAATTTTTACCAATGCAAAGAGAATTACTCATGAAATTTTCCATCTTGTCCAGAAACAAAATACCATGCATGGGCATATATAAGGGGGGGCTCCAGATCCCCCCGAAAATAGCCAACTTGGGTACAACATACAATATATTTCACAGTAGTCTACTTTTAAGAAATAATTATCAATTTGTAAAAGAAAATGAGTGTTTACCTTTCTGCTTTATAAATTGACAAGTAGCCCATTTAGATATTTTCCATTCATACTCCATATAGGCTATAATAGAAAATTCATTAAGTACTCACAATTTTCCACGATAGTCAGCCCCCCCCCCCCCCTCGAAAAAAATTGTATATACACCCCTGATACCATGTACGAAATATGTCAAAAATATTATCAGCTTTAAAATCATCCTAACAGGTCATCAAAACTTAAGAGTAGGCCAGCTAGGCTTACTTACCATTTGATTTTAGATTCCTTGAAAATCTTGGCTTTATATTAAGCAATTCGGCCCTGTAGTCTAATTCGAAGTCTTTACTCTTAATGTGGAGGGAACATATCCTACTTGTTTGAGGGTTCAATTATCTTTTCGCTTACATGCAGCAGTCCACTGATTGCGAAGGCATGCGTCTTTAGGAATCGTGAAAAACGACACGTCATTTCCAACTTTATAATAACTGTGACAAACTGCCTCGGCACATCTTTGGCCTGGCATGATTATAAACAAAAGGGCTTAAAACACGTGTTTAAACCACTGCAATCCATACAAAATGTGTGGGAAAGTTGACTTTCCTTGCATATATCGCGCCTCGCGCGCTACGAGGAAACGTGTGACGTCACGTCCTTTCCCTTCCCTCCGCGATCCCCTCGCCTAAGAGCTCCATATTGAGGCAAACTCTGTAGTTTACTAGCCTTGAGAGTAAACTACGGATGTCTAAGCTATCATTGCAATAGAATGTGGAATTACTCGTGCAACACTGAAATGAAGCGTCCTATAATTGGTTTCACACAAATCTAATCACAATATGATAGGGCAGGTGGAATGTATTCCGCTAAATTTCTCTACAAACCTATTAACGTGAAAGTATACTCAGGTCACACCGCGAGTACTAACAAATTGGCAGTAACTGGATACAATGAGTTGCAGAAAATACAAGACAATATTTCCGCGTCGTGTTACAAGAAACCCACTTCAAACCAAACTCTACATATCTCCCTCAGAACCAAAATTGAACGGATGGGACTCGAAGATGTCCTTCCCCACTTACGAATAGTATCACGGGTTAACTTTTATAATTGTCGTCATAAAGAAGTTGATGGTTACACATTTAAACCTGTGTATCCTCAGCAATCAAATATTGTAAATTTATGTGCACAGGGCACGAACATGTCCAAACCGGACTGAGGTTGTGAGAATCACCTTCATTGTTAAACTAAGTCACGTCTGTAAAGAGTACGGTACTTCAAATTTCCCTACATGTTTGTTGATTCAGTCTTCAGTCTTTCGACTGGTTTGATGCAGATTTCCATGCTTCCCTGTTTTGAGCAAATCGTTTCATCAGGTTATTTCACTTGGTGTGTAGGATTTATGAGACAGATGAGGGTAACCTTTGATTTCAAGAAGAACGTTATCCTATACCGTACCGAAGAAAACACGAGCTGAAAGATGTGAAGATTACCGTACAATCAGCTTGATCACTCATGCTTCAAAGAAAGACAGATAGAAAGAGATTGGTGAAGACCAGTTTGGCTTCAGGAGAAACGTACGAACAGGGAAGTTTTAAGCTGATTTTGGAAACTAGAAAAAGGAATGATAAGAGAACGTTCATCTTCATGGCATTTGTATACTTAGAAACGGCTTTTTATGACGTTCATTGGAGTACCGGCAAGTTTTTTGACATTTTGAAAACGATTGGAAAATAGTACAGGGATAGGAGGGAGGGTGCTCAACAAACTATACAGAAACCAGACAGCAGTTATTCGAGTGGAGGGACATGAGAGAGATGCTCGTATTGAGAAAGGTGTAAGGCGAGGCTGCAAATGGACTACTTATCAATCTACACATTGAACAAGCAATGACGGAAATTGGAGACAAATCCAAACTAGGAGTAAAGATTGAAAGAGAACTAATTACAACTCTGAGATTTGCTGATGACATAAGGGTTACCAGATTTCAAGAATGGAAAAACGGAACACACATCCCAAAACATTAATTTTTTTATCAAGGTGATAATAAATAATACTCATGTGTATAAAATAAACATTACCGGTACCGGTACATAATCAAACACACAAAATTAAAACTAGGTACCGGTATTACTGATACATTCTCAGGCCTCTGACACCAGCAACTTAAAAATAATTATCATTTGAACGACCCTTTGCAAGGATGTTTAGCCTATTATCATTTTATGAAAATAAAAAATAGGCTTATGAGATCAACTTTCGTCCGTGTATCTGTCTATGTGTGCGTGTGTGTGTGTCCTAATAACTTCAAAACGGCTGGAGCGATTTCAATGATACTGGGTAAGATCATAGCACCTTTTTAACCGACCCCGACCGTGCCCATTAAATTGTATCGTGTCTCACCAATCCAACATGGTGGCTCTGCGAAATATTTCACCAGCATTCAGTATCTCCGAAACTATTACCGATATCACCCTGAAATTCTTTTCGGTGATATAGGACACTACTACAAGTTCACTTATGAGACCTCTAAAAACCTGGAAACTGCAAAATCAACATGGCGGCCAAGCGAACTTGAGACTTTTAAATAAACTTTTCTCGCGATTTAACCATCCGAACGTAAAGAAACATGGTACTGCAAATGTTTATATAGATTGTAATGCACTGGCGTCTAATTTAGACCTCAAAATGGCGGCTGTGCGGATTATTTCACTGGCATTCTATATCTCCTAAACTATTACAGATATCACCCTGGAATTTTGTACGGTGATAAAGGGCACTGCTACAAGTTATTCTAGGTAACTTTCAAAAACCTGTAAAGTACAAAACGAGCATGGCGGCCAAGTGAATTTGAAACATTTTTATAGACTTTTCTCGTAATTTCACCATTTGAGCACAGTGAAATATGGAACAGTAAATGATTATACATATTGTAATGCACTGGCATCACTTTTAGTTCAATTGTTTACATAACCTCAAGATGGCGGCTGTGCAAAATTGTAAAATTAAGTTTTAATTTCTTGTCTCGTAATCATGCGATCAAAGTGAAAGTTTGAATAATGAAGATAAGCAGTAATTTTCTTTTAATGGTACATAACTCTATGGCCTATACATATAACAGTCCAAATTGGCGAACATCCGAAATATTTTGACGGTTCTTAATATCTACGAATCTTTTACAGCAATCTAACTGTATTTTTTTATGTTCATAGAGGCTATGAACATAAGTTCATCTATAGGACTTTCAGTAACCTGGTGATCACAAATCCAACACGGTGGCGACGCGAATTATACATATTTAATTGGACGTTTCTCGCGATTTAAGCATCCGAGTGCAGTGAAACTTTGCACGTTAAATGCTTTTACAATTGTCAATCCACTGGCATCTAATTTATTTCAAATGTTTTCATATCCACAAGATGGCAGCTGTGCGAAATTTTAAAATCTCGTTTTTACTTCTGTCTCCTAATCAAGCGATTTAAGTTTGAATATCACACGTACACAATAATCTTCATGTAATCTTATATCTTTCTTATCTTATCTTATATCTTATATTCTTATATATATATAAAGGATGTTCGTCTGTTCGTCTTTTATGCGTCCATAAACCATTCATCCGATTGCGATCAAATTTTGGTGAGTTGTTGTGAGCACTTCCGGGATGGTTATAGGCATAGTTAATCTAATTTACAATAGATAGCGCACAAGTAGTTTAAACAAATGAGTGTTGGCTATGCGTTCATATACAATTCATCCGATTGCGATCAAATTTTGGTGAGTTGTTGTGCACTCTTCCGGGAAAGTTATAGGCATAGTAAATCCAATTTAAAATAGATGGCGCGCGAGTAGCTTCTACAAAATGGCGTGCGATTCGTTTCAACAAAGACCACATGCGTTCATATACCATTCATCCCATTGCGATTGAACTTGGGTAAGACGTTGTGTACACTCCAGGGAAGGTTTCTGGCCTAGTAAATCCATTTATAATAGGTAGCGCACGACTAGATTCAACAAATGAGTGACGACGCGTGAAACGTTTCAACGAAGTCCCATATGCGTTCATATACCATTCGTCCGATAGCGATGAAACTTGGGTGAGATGTTGTGTATACTTCAGGGAAGGTTTCTGGCTTAGATCATCCACTTTTCAATAGGTAGCGCTCGAGTAGATTCAACAAATGAGCTACAAAGGCGAAGCGTTTCAACAAAGTCCCTTATGCGCTCATATACCATTCGTGCGAAAGCAATGAAACTTGGGTGAGTTTTTGTGTACACTCCAGGGAAGGTGTCTGGCTTAATACATGCATTTCACGACACGATAGTTAGCGCAGGAGTAGATTTAGGAAATGAGCGACGGCAAGCAAATCGTTTCAAAATAGGCTAATCCCATATGCGTTCATATACCATTCATCCGATTGGGATGAGACTTTGGTGAATCGTTGAGTACACTCCCGGAAAGGTTTCAGGCTTAGTAAATCTATTTTACAATAGGTAGCGTACGAGTAGATTCAACAAATGAGTGACGGCACGCGTATCGTTTAAACAAAATCCCGTATGCGTTTTATGCCATTCATCTGATTGCGATGAAACTTTGATGAGTTGTTGTGTACACGCCTGGGAAGGATTTCGACTTAGTAAATCCATTTTACAATAGGTAATGTACGAGTAGATGCAACAAATGAGTGATGGCTTCTAACTTAGTAAATCCATTTCACCGTAGGTAGCGCAAGAGCAAATTTTAAAATGAGTGAAAGCGCACGAATCAGTTCAAAAAATTCCGTATGCGTTCATATCCCATTCATCCGATTGCGATGAAACTTTGGTAAATTGTTGTGCACGCTCCCACGAATGTTTCTAAATTAGTTAATCTATTTTACGGTAGTTTCAAGGCAGTTAACGGAAATTGAAGAAAGATTGTATCCAAAAGCACTTCAAGAAACAAAATTACAACGCCAACACTTTCTTTGATTGGCATTGCAATGCATGCCGGGTAGAGCTAGTATATTTATAAAAAAAGGATGTTCGATTGTTCGTCTTTTATGCGTTCATAAACCATTCATCCAATTGCGATAAAATTTTGGTGAGTTGTTGTGCACACTTCCGAAATCATTATAGGCATGGTTAATCCAATTTACAATAGACAGCCCACGAGTAGTTCAAACAAATGCGTGTTGGCGATGCGTTCATATACAATTTATCCGATTGCGATAAAATTATGGTAAGTTATTGTGCACAGTCCCGGAAAGGTCATAGGAATAGTAAATCCAATTTACAATAGATGGCGCGCGAGTAGCTTCAACAAAATGGCGTGCGTTTGTTTCAAGACAGTCCCACATACGTTCATATACCATTCATCCCACTCCGATGAAATTTGAGTGAGATGTTCTCTACACTTCAGGTAAGGTTTCTGGCTTAGTAAATCCAGTTAACAATAGGGAGCGCACGAGTAGATTCAACAAATGAGCGACGACGGGCTAAGCGTTACAACAAAGTCCTGTATGCGTTCACATACCATTCGTCCGATAGCGATGAAACTCGGGTGAGAGGTTGTGTACAATACAGGCAAGGATTCTGGCTTAGTATATCCATGTTATATTAGGTAATGCACGAGTAGATTTGACAAATGAACGACGACGCGCGAAGCGTTTCAACAAAGTCCCGTATGCGTTCATATACTATTCGTCTGATTGCGATGAAACTTGTGTGAGATGTTGTGTACACTTTAGGGAAGGTTTTTGGTTTAGTAAATCTACTTTAAAATAGGTATCGCACAAGTAGATTATCAAATGAGCGACGACGCGCGAAGTGTTTCAACAATGTCCCGTATGCGTTCATATACCATTCATCCAATAGCGACTACACTTGGGTGAGTTGTAGTGTACACTCCGGGGAAAGTTTCAGGCTTAGTAAATCCATTTTATAATAGGTAGCGCACGAGTAGATTCAACAAATGAGGGAAGACGCTCGAAGTGTTTCAACAAAATCCCGTATGCGTTCATATGCCATTCATCCGACTGCGATGAAACTTTGATGAGTTGTTGTGTACACGGCAGGGAAGGTTTTCGACTTAGTAAATCCATTTTACAATAGGTAGCGTACGAGTATATTCAACAAATGGGTGACGGCGTTCAAATCGTTTCATTTCATTGCGATGAAACTTTGGTGAAATGTTAAGCACGCTCCCATGATTTTTTTTAGAAAGTAAATTAATTTTACAATAGTTTAGAGGTTTGTCTCCCACAAATCCAACCCCTCGTCCTCGTCGTGGGAGATGGGCAACGTAATGAAGTAGGGGATTGCCTGTAGGGGTGAAGTACAGTGGGGACTTTGTGTGCCTCAAGACCGCTATGGTAGCTGTGAAGGCCCTACAGGAACCCTGAAGAAATTACGGCTAACGGGGCTCTGGTGAAACAACTGCTGCCTTGTAGTTTGGAGTTGGTTCTTCAAAGGCTAAGGGAAGAAACCCTGACAGAAAATCAGCCTGGTGCCTCAGGCCTAAGGTGGCAGTCCCTCCAAGGCACTCGGAGGCAGTGGGTTAATCACTCGCTCCTCTTAAATAAACTGATTACTGAAACTGAAACGAAATTACAAAACCGGACGGATAACCTGATGACGACTTTTGGCATGAAAAGGATTACGAAAATCGGTTTCTGGAATGTGAGGACCTTGATGGAGAAAACCAGACTGAAACAAGTGACACGGGAGATGAAGAACTATGGGCTGGATATCCTAGGATTGAGTGAGGTGAGGTGGCCAGGATTTGGTGAAATACAGACAACAGATGGAATTACATTTCTCTATTCTGGGGGCGATGAGGAAGAACACAGGGATGGAGTGGGGTTGCTGCTCAACAGAAATGCAAAGAGGAGCCTTATGGAGTGGAAGCCAATTTCTAGCAGGCTCATGTTTGCTAGGTTTAAGACAAAGATCAGGAATGTGATCATCATCCAATGCTATGCGCCTACAGAACAATCGGAGCCAGAGAAGAAGGAAGAATTCTACCAAATGCTGCGAGATGCCACAAGACAAACAAGTAAGAAGGACATTCTCATTGTTATGGGAAACTTCAACGCGAAGGTGGGATCAAACAATGAGGGGTTGGAGCAGATCATGGGTAAACATGGCCTTGGTGAGATGAATAACAATGGGGAGAAATTTACGGAATATTGCGCCAGTCAGGATTTGGTGATGGGTGGCACGGTGTTTCCTCATAGGCGGTGCCACAAGGTCACCTGGGTGTCTCCTGATCAAGTCACAGAAAATCAAATTGATCACATCGCGGTGAGCAGGGGGTTCAGAAGAAGCTTGGAAGATGTTAGGAACAAGAGAGGAGCGGATGTCGGTAGTGACCATCATCTTATGGTTGCCAACTTCCGCATGAAGATCGTGGCAGTCCGCCGAAAGTTTATCACTCGGCACAACAAGTTTGATGTGGGCAAGCTTAAGAACCAGCAGAGATTGGACCAATTTAAACTGGAGCTCAGAAATAAATTCCAGGAGTTTAGAGGTGGTTAACGGAAAAAGAAAAAAATATATTGGGAATCGAAAAGCACTTCAACTAAGTTACAACGGCAATACTTTCTTTGATTGGCATTGCAACGCATGCCGGGTACAGCTAGTAGTACATAAATAAAAGTCCAACCTGAAATATTTAGACGGTTCTCAATAACTACGAATCTATCACAACAATCAAACTGAAATTTTGTATGTTAATAGAGGCAATTAACATGAGTAGGATATATGAATATAGGCTGTATAGTTCTTCACGGAACTGCTTGTTGTTGTCTTTTTGTCTTCTGATAAAATTCACTATAATTTTCGTCATAATTGAAATATCTCAACAATTCTTGTTTTATGAAACTAATGGAGCTTCTGTTTCTATCATCTCTCCATTTGATATTCATGTCAGATATTCATGAGCATGAGTTTCACTAGGACTAAGATATTCCTTAATGTTGTTGCCCCTAATAAATCTATAACATGTACCGATCTGACAAAGACATACAAATCATTTTCTCTTTCAAACTTGCATCTGTACACTACCACTCAGTAAAGTGAAGCAACGTGGCCGGCATGCTGGTGCCGATGCTATTTGAAGTCACTAATAACAATCGCCAATCACGTCAAGCATGGAATGCGCAAGCGGGACATTTGTAAATTGGTGCGAAATTGAATATATTAACCAAAAAACGTAATATTTGGCGTTCCTTTAAAGATGAAAACGGAACGGGAAACAAAACAAGAAAAAACGGAATTGTTCCGGGTAAAACGGAACGTCTGTCAACACACCAGAGAATATTAATGGGGTTCTAAATTGTATGGACTCTGTCTTGATGAAAATTATTAAATATAAAAATAGATTTTTGGAATGCCGTCGATACAAACCAGAAACCCCTGTCGATGCCGAATTGTCAGGTGAAAAGATAAAGGAAGTAGGTGACTTAATTTACTTAGGAAGCAAAACATGCAGTGCTGGACCAAACAAAGAGGATAATTTTGATAATATTTAATGCAGTATCGTAATATTGTATAAATCTGCGGAGTATAATGTTCATTTCAGCCTGCCTAATCATAATTTGAATTCATTGCAACAATTGCTCGTAATAATTACGTAGTTTAATATTTAATCTTTATCTCAATATTCAATTGTTCAATTCACTTCTATAAATGTTCACTTGAAGAATGACTATCATTTCAAAATATTCCAAGTTCACTTCCTAATTTTACATAATGTTATCAAGTCCTCATATCACATGAGTATGGTCTTGAGCATGCTTTTCGCCCACATTATCAATTCGCTTCCCGATAATCGAAATACTTTGCGTCCGCACTTCCCTGGAACATCGAGTAACACGTCTGAAACGATTCCTAATTAGCAATGAACAGCTTCATAATGTACATAAATAATTTTTATTAATTGGCTGCCGTCACCCACGTGACCTGGGTGGGGCGCAACTTCCCTCACCTCACTTCTGTCCTGCGGGTTTGTATTGTTGCCCCTAACATAACCTTGCCGATACACGTGACTGTTTATGACTGGCGCGGCCTTTCCTCCAAACACGTTTCTGCCAGTACGCCTGGACATTCTAGTATCGAATTTTGTGATTGGTTCGGCTTTTTCTTTGCGAGTCAACTGACCTGTTCTCCCCACCGAACCTGTTTCTAGACACGAAATTTAACACAAAGTAGGCTTAATTCCCTGCACTGTCTCAAATGCAATTCTTAACAATAAAATTTGACTACAGTGCTTAATACATGTATATGAACTCTCGAAAAAATTATTTCTTAATTACAAATATATTTACATGTCAGAATGGCATCAGGAAACAGAGGATATATATGCACATTGAAAATAAAAGAAGACAGGACTCTGCGTTTATAATTGAGGAATATTGTTTGATTCGTTTTTCAGTCAAGAAACAGTATATTGTGTCCTAAAATTATTATCAAATTATTCATTTTATGTTAGATCATGGCCTTTCATCTACATAAATTCCACATATATATTGTGCCCGTCTGTCCACCTGGGATGGACAGGCGACAACATGCGATGCAACATGAAAGCACGAGGTCAGGTCTCAGGGCGTCCTGGGATATGCGGGCTAAAATATACTACACTCTGTCCCCATGTTCCATGTAAAGGATTTTGGAAAGATGTAGTTGACAACACAGAACACAAAGCGAAAAACACAAATTAAAAGGAAAATTATTTCACACTTATTAACTAAGAAACAAGTTTGAAAAAAGTAGTCGATTATCACACGCACTTTCTGAAAAGTAACCTATCTTGTGAACAGCAAAGCATAATATCTAAAAGAATGAGTAGTGCATCTCAAAACAAAGGAAAGCAAGGTCGTAAAACTTGTTGAGAGCCTTTGTTCACTTTCACTATGGTGGGATAAATTCAATTGAGAATTCTACCCTTTAAAACATCGATGCACTGTCATCTATATCAAGAAAAATGAATAATGATTGAAATTTAATTTCCCGTATTTCATTGGTCGTTCATAGATTATTTACATTAATTACATATTCGGATTATATTTCACACACTTATCATCCTCGGGAAAATTATTTACAAATCACGTTGAGGTTCAATTCAAATTTGATCAATTAAAAACATATCTTGAATAGATTTTTCATAATTCCCAATTTGGGCAAGGCTTTCGGAATAGAACGTATTATTATATACAACAGTATAATATTCTGACACGTGGAAAACTATTTCGCTAGAAGAGTTATAAAGGAATTATTAAATTATTATAAACAATTTAATTATCACTTGAAGATTTTTATACTGGACGAGATGAGTTATGCCCTAATCCTGAAATAAATTACATGAGATTAATAAATCTCATTAATCTCATGTAATTTATTTCAGGATTAGGGCATAACCCATCTCTTTTGGGTACATTCGTGTTGACCGACTGAAAAGCACTAAACTCTTGTTTACTAAGGCAACACTGAAAATATGGCTTCAAACACCACAATCATGATTCATAATGACAAATATTACTTGACGTGGAAGACTATTAGTTGGAATGTACCTAAATCTTACTCATCTTAAGCTTTATTTACAGCATTGCTACAACGGCTAACTGTCCAATATATAAGTGGGTTCACCACTAAACCACCTGAGCCCACTCTCAGGAATCACTCATATTATAAACGATAGCATTAACACAAAATCCCTATATCCATCATTTATATTGTAATTTCAATTAGAATAATCAGCTTCACGTGCACTAATAGCTTGAAGATTGCCTCCCTCACTCTCAAATAAAATAGTTATAAAAATATCATCAACATTATTACTCAACAAGTTCAGAGTTGTCATTCTTTTTTTTAAATACGTTTCAGTGTTTTCAAATTCATAATTATTATTATTATCATCTAGGAAAAAAATAATTTAATTGTTCAGTGTTATTACAATGTTTGCTCCAGAGTGTCAGTTAATCCTGCTGCCTCGAAAAAAATACGGTAATAATTCCCATATGATTAAATCAATATGTGACGAAGTATAAGAGATGTTAGCATTACCTCACCTTCCAGTTCAAACGTAAAATTCAAGTATAGTCGATGACTATAACTCAAAGTATTGCTCGATGTGCGAGATGATAGAAAAGAAAATCATGGCCTTAATTTCAAACTACAAAATAAATTACTTTATAAAGCTGGCATGTCGTCTTGCGGTCCGTCATGTATAAAGTGTCCCGGCAGCTCGAATCCTCTGGAAACTCCGTCCTCCGGAAAGTCCTGTCCAAGCATAAGCTTGACGCTGGATCCACAGGCATTGCAGTGCGCCGGGAATGGCGTCGCTCCCATTCTTCCATTATGGTCAAGCCTCTAGCCTCTCATCATCTTACAGTTGTTTCTTTGAATAGGCAACTCTGGAAGAAGTATGGCTGCAAATCTTTATATTTCTTACAGTTGGTCATCGACATAATGTTCCGTTTCACTGGTCCCATGATTGTCCAATTTTATTATGTTTACATGGCAATGAATGGTGTTGCAGGTGAACGATTGACTTTAAATTTGATTTCTAGGTCCACTATAGCAACTGTTTATCTTACGATCGTGATCGTAAGGTTCACAGGCATTTGTTTTAAGTTTGAAACGTTGTATTTGATCAGAAAAAATACGCCTGATTTCTTTCAAGTCCCAACATGTCAAGCCAAGTACTGACCTCTTCTTTAAGTCCACAATAACTATAGTCAGATTGGAATATCCTTGGTATTACGTGCAATATCCACATTTTCAGAATTGGTCCACTTATTTGTGAAGCGTAGTCTCACAATTGGTTACTAGTGCCACAAATATTGTCTTCTGCATTCACAGAGAAATAACAAAGTTAATGTTAACGTACCTTTCACTTTTGGAGCACAATTTATGTCAGCTAACAAGTTTGGAATATAATCCAACGCACAATCACTCTCGGCACTATCACAGCTCTTAAACATCGCAACACTATCACAGTTCCAAAACATCGCGGCACATTTGAGCATAATAACGTGATGTATAGCCAACCGTCACGTATCCCCACCAGCACGAGCCTCACTGGGGTACTATTCATCTGTCTAGTCAGCCCTGGGCTTCAGTTTATATAGTCGCAGAATGTCAATAGTCGATATTACGTAACGGCATTAAGTAATGTTATTCTGGAAAGTGGCTTGAAGATGTAGACTTGTTCACTATCCAATAAACATCTGTACTTATTGTCGTATTCTTCAGATATTGTATTTATAACGTGCGCATACCAGCATTGGTTCAGGACCGCGCTCTGTTTAAATTCTACTTGGCAAGCAGTGTGTCGCTGTCTGCTCGCTTCCGCGCGCCGTGTTCAAACATCGACTCGCGCCAGCCATAATGCCAAGTCTCATCAGGGCACAATATATATAAGCAGGAGAGCAAGGGGGGAACTTACCCATACACATTTTTTGGACGTGAGTGTACCTGTAACTTGCGTGTGCGCATGTGAATGCACTTGGCGTTCGGGTTTTTGTCGATATCTCGCCTACGAATGATCGGATTTTGATGTGTGTGGTGTCAAATGGCTTGTTTTGAAGCCCTCTTTGTATGAATGAGTGGTTTATATTTTTTAACATTTTTTTCAAATGTTGAATTTTGAAAATAGTAATTATTGAAAAAACTGTGAATCATAGAAAGCCCTGTGTAGACTTAAACAAAAGCTTGTCATTTGTTCTTTTGAGAGGAGCAGAGATGTGGCTAAAATTTTATTCATAGGGCCTAACTACATGAGGGTTCAATTTTATTTATCCATGAGTTAACTTGACGTTGCGACATGTGACTATGCGTAAGATGTTGGCGGGTTTTTTCAAACTAATGATTGGTTAAGGGATGTCTGTGATGAGCGTGTAGGAGAGGTGGGATGGGGGGTTGAACTTTAAAACCATTTGGCTAGTTTTGAGCGCCTGGCTGTGAACTCATGGTGGGGGATTTGTGATGTATGAGGTATGAAATTACATGACATGATGCGCCTTTTTTGAATTTATTAATTATTAAAAAAATGCCAATTACACATTTTGAAAGAAAAAAATAATACTTTTTTCACTCTTTTTTAATTTTATTTAATAGTTAATGGATGATTGATATAGGCCTAATGTTTTATTAACCATGTATTTTATTTAAATTTTAACAAAGGGCCTAACATCACTTTTGTTATTAGTTTCTAAACCCATGATGGGATTTTGACCAATGAGAGTTCTTTTTAAAATGTATTTAAATATTATTTAAGAGTGGTAGTAGTAGAGAGAGAGAGAGAAAGAGTGACGATACCGGTGGTGTGATGGTGTTTAAACGACAAGCATGTGGCTGGCCACGGTGGCCATGCTTGCAAATGCATTAATCGATATTTCACGGACCATACATCGCAGAGGCTTATGCGATGGTTTGTGAAAACACGATTGTGAGGATAGCCGCCGAGCCAAAGGACGTGACATTGACAGGGTATGGATGGGAAATTGGAAACGTGGAACATTGACATTAATAGTTGGGGCATGAGGATAACAAGTAAGAAAAAGAAAAGAAAACAGAGTGTACCCATACACAATTTTTTATTTATTTATGTAATTAAAGTACTTTTTACAATCGTTACATACATACAACTTTTTTCTTTACCCTAGGCCGTTATAGTTCTAGTTTGTTAAACCCATGGCCTGCTGTAAATGAGTTTTCCACGAGGAGTATGGACTAATGTTGTTAAAAACTGGGGAAGCAACAATGGTTTTATTGGTTTAAAAACTTGATATTCTTCTTTTACATCATCATAGTCATCATTATCATCATGATCATCATTATTATAACTATAATCACTATGACTATGTAGTCCTTTTTGATCTGTTTCCATGGACACCTCTTGTGGAGTTTGCGTGGCTTTTGATAGTGTTGTCTGCTTTACAGATGTCTTGGAAAAGGGTTTAAACATAACTTTTTGAGGAGATGGTAAATGTTTTTTAACAAACAAGTTACTACGTTGAGTTACACATTTTTTGTTGGGATTGCTTTTTTTTGTCCTTTTGATAATGTTTTGTTAACACCAACTGTGTTTCATTTGGTATACCACACTTAAGACCTCACCATGTTTACTTTTTAGATGACCTGGACATTTTGTTGTTCTTTGTTTTGAGCACTGCCAAAATATGATGCTATTCACATTTTCTCGCTTATAGTTATAAGAGTAGCCATGATACTGGGCACGTGGTTTACCTTTTATTCCATAGTAGCATCTGACTTGTATATTTGATCCGCCTACTACAAAGGTTAGAACACTTTTGGTGAAAGAATGATATTGTGTTGACGTTTTATGTAGGATTATGTTGGTGGCTTATGTTGGTGACTTATGTTGGTGGCTTATGTTTGTGGCATATATTGGTGGTTTATTTTTGGTGGTTTATGTTAATACCACATTTTAATGGTTTTTTAGTGGCTTATGTTATTGTCTTATGTTGGTGACTAAGGGGGGACGTTCATGAAAAACACACACTATTTAAAAGATGTACCAAACCCACAATTTTGAAGATATGAAAGTGAAATTTTGTACCGTGCTTTATATTACGTTCGTGAATATACTGTGAAGTTCCTAGGTTATAATTTCAACATTAACGTTTTTGTAAGAGAATCTAAAATTATATTTCCCAAAAAATCATAAATGTTCCTTTTTTCGTGAACTATTCAACAGATTTCTA
This sequence comes from Meconema thalassinum, assembly GCA_946902985.2. NCBI lineage: Eukaryota > Metazoa > Arthropoda > Insecta > Orthoptera > Tettigoniidae > Meconema > Meconema thalassinum. The sequence goes on from OX336397.1 coordinate 124,041,168, forward strand.
CAAAACGTTCTGTATTTAATCTCTTTGCATATTGTAAGCTTCTCTCATGAGATTTTTTGGATATATTTAATATGAGAATTTTAATAATTTTTAAATGTAATTCTGTATGTATAATATATAATCCACCCAAAATTCAAAGTACTAGGCCCCATATCTGAGCTTATACACTTAATTTTAAAATGTTCTCATGAGAAAACATTTATTACGTTTATAGAAATACAAGTACAAAATTTCATAATCCTAGCTTTTATAAATCCTGAGGAAAAGGTACTTAAATATAAATTTGTTGTCACCAATTTTAAACCCTTGGTAATCCACAATGAGTGTGCGCAACATGTTGACGCTTGCCTGGACCAAGTTCAACTGACGACTGACTGACGATCAATGACTAAGGTGTGACCATGACATGGACTTACCTGCCATGCTAGTTTGAAACAAAATTGAGGTTAGGGTAGGACAGGGGGACATGAAAAAAATAAGAATTTAAGAATTACATCATTTTATTATCATAACACGTCTTACAGGCTTTTGTCATTTTGGGATAAGGACGATACCAACTGATACAACAATATAGTCTCTTGTGTTTGTAACGTCCATAACACCGATGATGTCCCAATGTATCTAAACTGGGCGTTTTTGATGGTGAGCTGCTTACTGAAGCACCGTTGACACCATACAGTCCACACGTATCGTAACTTGTTTTTTCATCACTCAGAGGCACGAGTGAGGGATAGCTTGAATGACAGGGTATGTTTCCCACCTCCATTCTGCACAGGTAGGGGCAGGCAGGTGACCAGCGCTGATGTTCCTGCATGGGTTCATCGCTCTCTTGCCATTGGTCTATGATGATGGGGAAAAAGGCACATTTCACTTCATCTCTTGTTTTTAAATAGTAGAAACCAGCGGCCACCAAGGCTTGAGGGTTTATGAAAGGCACCGGCCATGTTGCAAAAGTCTTGAAACGTTGTTCCTCAGAGTTTAAATTCATGGATGTGACTTCTCATGAGGCTTTAAAGCAAGACATGACTGAGCGGCTTGACTTGGGTTGACCTGTTATTCATACACTCGTCACTTGGTTGGACAGTGGATCATAGTTGACTTGTTTGTGATGAATAATCAAACGGTAGGTCGTCGTATTGTCATGCGTTTCAAAATCTATTCGAATGTCAATATTGGATGGCTTGACAGACTCTTCCAGGTAAGAACAGTCAAAGACAATCAGTGGCGCCCTTGCCTTAAACGCTTGGGGTAGCAGCGTGGGGCCATTCTCTTTTTGATAATACGACCATCGAAATTTACAAAACAACTCGTACAGGGGGCGAAACTTATTTTTTGAAATATCCAAATCCAGTCCCTCATTGGGAAACACAGCTCCGTTGATGAAAGGACGTGCATTTCTCAATTGCCGGTGATCAAATTGCGTGGCATCTTTGGTTAGTTGATACTTGCTATTCGTTTGAAAACCCACGATGATGTAGAGTGGTCTCTCTGTAGAGCGGGCAGTTTCTACCGACCAACTGTGCGTGTTGGTGGTGGGCAATAGCGGGTACTCATGGAGTGCCCAGCTTCTAAATTCCATGGGTAGAGGCATATCTCTCTTTACCATATTGAGTATGTCCAATTTTTGCTGTCGTCAAGGGTCACATGGGGGACTTTCCACAGCAAGCGTTGTAGTTGAATTTTTGAATCTATGGGGGCATTGTCGGCTCCCTTGAGTGCATTATTATCACTCCTGTCTCTCACCAGATAAAGCACGTGCCTTGCGTTGACCACAATGCGCTGGTGATCTTCGGCAAAGCCTAAAATCAATTTAAGAGGTAAATATCCAGTTAAGGTCCCATCGGTGTGTACCATCCAGTCATTGTCGAGTCAAGGCACCTACCTGACATGCAAAGTGTTTTACCTTCTTCCTCACTATAAGAGGGGTAGTTTCATGACAGTGGAAATGCCCACATTTCGAGTGCTATCCACCACAATATCGTTAATCACGTAACGCACTTCAGAAAACAGAAAGGCCAAACCATGATTGGCCAACTTGGATGTGGTGGGTGTAGAGCCATCGGCTTTGGTGAGTCGACCTTCAATCTGAATGACACTTTCATGCGGTAGGGTGTAAATATCTTGGTTGTTGATAGCAAATTGAATGTCATCATTGTTATTGAGTCCAGGTGTTTGAGCTTGATAGGAATGGAGATCAATTCTTACCACCCCTGGTTGCTCCTCGATGCGGTTCGCTACCTCAAGGATAGAATTCATCATGGGCGTTGACGTGGTAACCCAAATGCTGTAAAATCTGCTTGTCTTGAGATGTTAACGTGTATTCACGTGGCAAACAACTAACACCATTCCTAGACGGTGTTGTTGCTTTATACACAAACTTCAAAGTGGCTTTAGCACCAACTTGTAAGTCACTGGTGTGGTAGCATCTAGATCAATGAGTTGTTGATCTCTATTGATTCGTCATAATGTTATATTACTAATACTATCGACAGCCACAGAATGAAAAAGCACCACTGGAGGGTTTTCACGAATAATATACCCATTGGGCGATGTCACAATAAAGTCATAAAGCGAATGCGATGGTTCTTGAATGGTGTACACTTGGCTAATAATATTACACGTCACCGACACATGATGGTCCTCAATGAATTTCACTTCATGGTCTGATTTATGTTTTTGTTGGGCTCCAACACGCGTGGTTTAAATCCTAGTAATGGACCAATGGAATCGGGGCGTGTTTTAAAGTCAATATTGAATGTAGAGAAAATACTACAGCGATGAGTGTTGGTATTTCCTACAAGTTCAAACTTGCGCGTTCCATCGAGAAATGACTTTAAAACATATTCATTGATCAACACCACATAATTGTGTTCAAAAATGTCATCGGTCGTGTATCCACCAGAGTTCAGGGTGAGCACAGAATAAATCATAGTAAAACTTGTTGTTCACATTTTCACGTATGTTGTAAATTCTATTGTACCTTTCAAGAGAAACAAGTCCCAAACCATGGGAGTTGTCACTCAATTCAATAGGCGGGTAAAAGTCTAGGCTGACTTCGGGTCCACGTCCATGCAGTGTAAACGTTTTACTTTCTGCCGTCATACTGTTGCCGTATTTGCTTATGCTGTGTCTTATATAAAAAAAATAAACACAAACGTCCACAATGTTGGCTGTTAAACGTTTGCTCTAGTTTCACATTATAATATATCTTGATTCTCATTCCAAAATAGGTCACTAGTTCCATGGGTGGGGGTAAATTCTCAAAACTGTCAAAGTGCCATACGATGGATCCCTCTTTGACCTAAGCTACATAATGTGTTCCTGGTCCTCAGTGATCATCTAAATTGACAACAGTGCATTCCTGTTTCCTGGGTCGTGGGGGGTAATTGGTTTCGCATAAACACATTTCGAAAATGAAAAAGCTTTAGTTGTTTAGCATAGCTTTCCACTTGTTCATGGGTCAGGGCATGTCTTGCTATGGCTGAGTTTTTTTTAATATTTCGAAGTGGTGAAATCCCAAATCCTTGTTGATAAAAGGCTGGCTTCAAATTTGCATTTCTAGCCCCCATAGCAATGGCTTCCATCGTTTCATTGTGTCGCTGACTTTCTTTGAGTTGTTGCTTGCCCTGCTGCGCGGCTTTAATGGTTTTCGCCACTGCACTTGCACCGCCAACAAGTGAACCCAGAGCAGCCAGACCGGCAAATAAAGCAGGTAAAAATCCCGCTCGTTTGGGGACGGGAATCACTCGCCCTTGTTTTGAACCCTGTTGCTTACGTTTCGGAATAACACGTCTCTGTGCTGCTTGAAGGGCTTTCCTTATGGTCAATACATTATTTTTTCTTTTTTTCTTTCGTGAGGGCTTGTCCACGAATGTCTTAAGCCCAGGCTTTGCGAAGGACAAAATTTTTTTTTAGTCTTTCTCACCACATACCTTTGTTTCAACATGATGATGACCAACAACCTTTCACAAGAAAGTTTAAGTCACAACTAACGTCTGATTGTTATTTCATGGCTGTATATTCCAATTCCACATAAAGTGGGAAATCGTTTATCGTTTTTTCAGCTTGCTTTTATTCCCATGTCAACATGAGATGAAAGGATAATTCGTCACCTGGATTGACCATTTCATGGTTATGGACCAACATCCTATTTGTAAATGGTTCTCATCAGGCATCGCGTATATAATGTGAATGTTTCCATCATAGTGTAATCGATAGTGGCTTAAACCTGAAGCAAGCACATAGGTCAAGTGCTGGTCATGGACTAGCGGTATATGATTTCTCTCATTCGCAGGTTTTTCATTTGTCAGATACACTAAAAATACAGATGGGATAAATTTATAAAGCCTTTTCATTTCATAGGTCACGTAACGCTTGGTACAGACATCGTCTTCGTCTTGCGGGTTTTCCACGTGAATAATGCGGTGATGATTAGCGCTATAGCCATTCCCCGTAAGCTGGGGCACTTTGTCATAAAATTCATACACATTTTTGTCCACATACTTTTTTGTAGTAACGTCTGTAGACACTTGAGGAAGTTTTACATGGGTTAACCGCTTTCCCTTAAAGTCATAATCTCCCTGTTTAGTGCGTGGCACTACTGACCTATCCACATAGTGTTTATTAGCAGCATCTGTTTCTTGTTTAGGATCATGTATGTGGACAGACCTAGTTTTGACCATGAACACACGTCCAAAGACGTCAACCTGTAGTACCAGTCTACTGTTTCTATGACAAGGCTCGGTGCCCTGTATATAGACAGCCTGCTAGCCTGGCTAAGCCTTAGTTGAAATGAAGATTATTAAGCAGCATGGGTCATTCCCCGTGGGGGACATGTTTTCCCATCTCTGTCCTATATCACTTGAACTTCGCCATGATTCACTGTTTCCATCTTCCATTCGCTGCATCAATGTGGGGCCTTCCGGCTGTGGAAAGACCAATCTTTTGCTGAAACTTATTACAGCGCCCAATGGTCTGCGTTTTCAAAATATATATATTTTGGAAAATCTCTCTACCAACACCTCTACGTGTTTCTGGATCAAGTCATGTCTGGATTACAAAAAGAGAATATGGGTTATTTAACATTTTCCATGCAAGAAAATGTTATTTCACCGGATGAGGTAAAGCCTGATTCACTCATGATTTTCGATGATGTATCCACTGAACGTCAAGGCATCATTCAAAGCTATTTCAGCATGGGTCGTCACAGACATATCGATTGCTTCTATCTTGGACAAATGTATTCTAAAATGTCCAAACAGTTGATTCGTGACAATGCCAATGTCATTGTTTTATTTCGCCAAGACGAGAGGAACAGTCGTCACATTTATAATGAACATGTGAATCCGGATATGACCTTTCAAATGTTTACTGAATTGTGTGCCAAGTGCTGGAACACTCAACGTCATGCCTGTTTGGTGATTGACAAAGTGAACTCAACCAAGGACGGTATCGCTTAGGGTTTGATCATTTCATTGCTATTTAAGGCCCTGTCTCATTCCCTGTCAAGTCATTTGTCAAGACACCATGGCGTTAGCAGAGAGTCAATTGAAAAAGCATATTATTAGAGCAAAAAATACTATAGGCCAAAAGTTTCGTCAATTGAAACGTTCACGTGCAGATCATGCTTTGTTTATTCCACATCATTTAGCACCTCCGCTAAAAGCCATGTTGAAACCCTCTTTCAAGCCATCTGAAACGCTACCCACCGTTTCGCAAGCCACGCAAACGCTGCACGATGACCCTGAAGAAGAGGAAGGGGAACAGGAACAGGAAGATTTGACTAGTGTTAGCGAGGTTGAGGATGAGGAGGAACAAGTGTTTACGCCTCAAAAAAAAAGCCGCACCCCTTGCAGAGTTTTTGAGAAAAAAGAAATCCTTGGCCAGGGTCGAAACTCTTTGCCGTTCCAGAGCGTCTCCGTTTACACAACTCTTGGCCACCCCTCAACATAAAGCTCAACTGAATACCATTTTAATAAAATATTATGGATCAACATTGGAACCCTATATCGCCGATCAATTTATTGGAAACACAGATACCTCGTATGGTGTTCGCTATGAGGATGATAGTTTTAAAATTGGGGATTCATCCATTAAATTTGCTCGTACTAAAGCTGTCATTAAAAACATCAACTATGAATTAACGCCAGGACAGATAAAGCTGCTCTTTTCTCGGAACCCCTCTTCCCATGATTATACGTCAGAGGATCTTGACAAATATAAATCCATTTTATTGGACACCCATGCCCACAAATGACAGTATGATCCCGCTCAGCAAGTGAATGCCAATATATCTCAAAAATATAAAACCATCATTGCAAAAATGTTTCCCACCAGTCAAAGTGGTCGTCGTAAAGCCTCCGCTTCGGGAGTGACATTTAATCCATTAAAACTCCTTGTGGATGTTACCTACTGGCACAATACTAATAAGCTCGTCCAGCGGCTACAGTTGTTGCATGCTTCACGTCAAGCTGGCTATACCGGTCACGATTGGGAAATTCAAGAAATTGAACAAGAACTTCGAAATGCTAAAATTATTCTTTAAGACCTCACCCATTAAAATGGGTATTGCTCACGAGTTGCATCACCCAGCTAGGCGTCACTATCCACGACTCAAGGTGATTTCACGAGGTGTGGATGAACTTTGGCAAGCAGACCTGGTTGAAATGATACCCTATGCAGGCGTTAACTACGGTGTACGCTACATGTTGACCGTCATTGATGTCTGTTCCAAAATGGCCTTTGTTGAATCTGTGCGTCGCAAGTCAGGTCAACTAGTTACCAAGGCTTTTCAACATATTATTCAACACTCAAAACGTCAACCTCAGCTGCTACAAACCGACCAGGGGAAAGAATTTTTCAACAAGTATTTCTCCAGTTTCCTAAAATCTAAGGATATTCACCATTACACCACATAAAGCAATCCCAAAGCCAGTGTGGTCGAGCGGTTCAACCGAACATTGAAAACCCATATGTGGAAAGCGTTTACTGCTCAGGGCACGTATCGCTGGTTGGACATGTTACCAGAGCTAGTATCACGTTACAATGACACCAAACATAGAACGATTGGGAGCAAGCCACACCTCGTGTCCAAAAATATTCAGCGATTGGATAAACTGTTTAACCCCATAAAAACAGCCGATCCTAAACGTCACCGACTGAAAATTGTGGATTTTGTTCGTGTGAGCAAATTTAAGTCTGCCTTCAATAAGGGCTACACACCTCAGTGGGGGACTGAATTATTTCGAATTCGTCAAGTCAACTTGGACATTCCAGTGACCTATTTACTCGAGGACCTCAACCGTCCACCCATAATAGGTAGATTTTATCTCCATGAACTTCAGAAAACAGCATTTCCTAAACATTATCTTGTGGAAAAAGTGTTGAAACAAAAAGGAAATAAACTACGTTTAATTCTTGGATCAATAAATTACATGTTGTGTAACCCTGTGTACTCTTTATTTATTTTATTGAAACGTGTTGTACGAGAGCTCTGTGTATGGCGCTCCGCACTTCGTGCATACATGTTTGTCGTTCTCTCTCCACACCTGTGTCTCACTCCTTCACTCATTCAGCTATTGGCTGTCATGGGTTCTCCACTCCTACCCTCACCTCCCAGCTCTCTGACACCGCCCCTCGTCCCTCAACGCTTTGCAGTGTTCACGTGATTTCCTGTTCTCTCTTTGTATCCACCCTTTCCCCTCTCTCTCCCTTTTCCTCTCTGCGGGGCCCTGCCTGCTGCTGCTGCTGCTCGCCTGACTAGCCGTTATCACCTTTTTACAGAGTTGCCACATGGCTCCAACCTGTTATCAGCTTACAGCAATGTTGTCAGCTCTCACCCACATTCCATTCTCTTAGCCTACTAGCCAGGCTTCAAGCAGGCCTCTCGAGCAGATATTCTGTTTTCCCATTCTGGCTTCCAGTCAGACATACAAAAGCAAGTTCTGTTGTTGTCGACTATTTTTATTCGTCTCATAGCATTATGAATTTTATTTGGTTACTGGTCAGTGTTTACTAACCTGTTTTAAAGATCACCATGAGGGATTTTCGAAAATATTCGCCTTCATTCGTTCGTCATAGGAAAATATCGAAAAGCGACCCCTCGTTTGGCCAAACATCGCCCCGTCGAAATAGCAATTTCCTGTATTCATCATGGTCAGTCATAGCCTCGTTGGAATGCACGCCCAGCGTTTCCGACTCTCTCTCTCTCTGTCTACAAACACGCTTTTATTTAAAAAAATAAATTAAAAAAATTTAACATGCATAGGTTTTGCCATAGAGTCTCGACATTTGATATGGGGCTAGATGGGGTACGGATCTTTCAATTATGTCAAACAAACTCTATTTTTACAAATCCTAGTTTCCAAAATAGTAGATTTTCAGAATTGGACTGTTTTCAAAAAATACCAAAAATAAAAATGTTTTATTATAAAAATATAAAGACATAACGGCCATTCGTTTCAACTATGGCACAACGTTCTATCAGGTTTGGTTTTCAAACTATCGCCTACTTTCAAAAACAAAAATTTTCATAACTATTTTCTAAACATCATACAGGGTCCATAGCAAAGAGGATGCCATTCCGAGTCCTTGGACCCCTCGTACATGCCTCTAGCATGATTGGTTCGCGAGATATAACAAAAAGTCTAAAATCACGATTTTACCCCCCAAAAAAACATGTTTCCAGCTTTTCACCTTTTAAACACCTACATTCTCGTACAGAGCGCAACGAGACGAAAAAGCTGAATCCAAGCACGCCCTCCTAGCATGACTCCTTCCATTCCAAGGCTGCCATGGGCTCACAACTTCCTAAGTGGCGCAGAACTGTCCAATAACTTACGAAACACAAATTTTTGCCCTAGAGACTTGAATTTTTTTTAGGGGTAAAGTGGGTAGGGACCTTTCATTTATGTCAAACAAACTTTTTTTTGTATACCGGTAATTCAAAGTTTCCAAAATATATGATTTTTAAAATTGGACTGTTTTCAAAAAAATATAAAAAATAAAAAAGTTATATTATAGAAAATAAAGGTCATAAAGACCGTTCGTTTGAACCATGGCACAACATTCTATCATGTTTGGTTTTCAAACTATCGCCTCTTTTCGAAAACAAACATTTTCAAAAAAATGAAAAATATAATACGTGGTCCATAGGAAAGAGCACATGAGCCCGATTCCAACGACATGTCGCATGCCCATGGTTTCATGAAATATACATAAAACGTTAGCGTAGCCGTGCGGTTCGTGTATCTATTTAGAATCATCCTCACTCCCCTACTTTTGCAGTTGTTGCCGGTAAATTTTAATCATGTATTTATGAGTGTTAATTTGTCTGATAGCATGTGTTCGTGTTGCGTCTGTAGTAGATTGCCTAGTAGTATTTATAATGGTCTGGAAATTATCGATCAGATGCAAGACGTGAAGTATTTTACCATTCCGGCATTTGCCTAGACGGAGAATAGGAAAATCCAGCAATCACCACACCTAGGATGGCCGCTGTCAGTGCCAGAATGCAAAACTTGAATCTCTTCAATTGCATTCCATACTTGTCTACGTTAATAAACGATGATAACAGTTATAATAATAATCATATATATATATATATATACATATATATTGTGCCCGTTTGGACCGAGATCCAACGACCACATTTTGTAAAATACCGAAATCAGATCAGCACGAGAAAATATATCTCAGGGTCTATCTAGGTGAATACTTGGGTCTAATCTGGCATCCCTGATCTCGATAATTCACAAGGTAAGGTGAGAAATTATTTTTGAACTAGCACATTTCTTAAAATTCTCAATTTATTTATAAATAAAAATATGATTCAACTGGTAAAAACCCTCAACAAAGATAAAAACACATCACACATAAGAAATCAACGGTCCCTATAATAGTATTAGAATTGTCGTAGATGTGATAATCAGAAAAATTAATTAGTCCATTCTGATATCCATAAAAAAATTCAAAAAGAATATTTACACTCGGTAATCACTGTTCAATAAAGAGTTCTGAGTGATCCCTACTATTTACACGTTCGTAGTTCACTTTACAAAGATTGCAATTAGATTTTATCAAATATTCGTAGCAAAAATTTCTCAAAATAAATAGTCACTTGATTCATTCGGTGTTATTCCAAAATTAAACTTATTTGGAAAATTATCATATCACTGATTCGTTGTTTCAAAACAATATCAATACTCGACTGACATAAAGTCGAATGTCAATAATTGATCATTATGAATTTCAAATTCAAAAACAAAATTTGTTCAAAAACTTTCATAATATTTTGAAAATTCAACTTTCTTCTTTTATCACTTTCATTTGTTTAAAAGTCATAAACGATTTTAAATTATTCTCATATGTTATTAACCTTACACAAAAATTGTTATAAACAATGTTGTTATTTCTATCCACCATCAGTGGATTAAATCATCTAACTCTTCACCAAATTTTTATGTTAACAAAATTTTCTATCACCAAACTGTTCGTATAATCTCACAAAAAAAATATATAATTATTATTCATTAATTAATGTCAAACTTTCCCTCCACTTTAATTATAACAAGATTTCTCATCCTCTCACATGATGAATATTTTAATTGCTCATTTCCAATGTTATTATTATTGTTATTCAAAAATAAAAATCATTAATTATTTATTTTAATTCATTTGCACTTTTCATCTTATTTTTTTTCTCCTCGGTCAGGTTCAACAAATCTCAACTCAAGTTCTTCAATTATTTATCTAGGCATTACATTTGAATTTTGAGTTGATCCAGAAAAAAAAATATTTGGATTAACAGAATAGTGAAATCTGACAAGAATTGGGGTGGTCCACATCGCCTAACCCTTCTTTTACAAATATAGCCCACAGGCTCCTTCAAACATCCGCACATCCTTCTGTGCCCACAACTACGGGAATAAAACCCACTTTTGGATGACCCCCTAGGCCTCCACAACTATAAGTGTCGCCAAACGCACACTAAAATCATCACCAGAATATTCTGCACACAGCATCATATTATTACTATTATATTTTTTACACATATTTTTTTCTTGCAATATTCTCTCAATTACTAGACTGTGGTTCTTCAGTATTATTTTACCAATTAAATAAATTCTGGTCAATATCTCATTGCCTCCCATTTACATAAGTTCTCCCTATTTGATACATTAAATACCTGCCGTTCCCTTCTTTTTTATCTGAATATTTTCTTTTCTTTATTTTTTTATGTGGTTTTGAAAAAATAATTCTGAGCTCAAAAATCTAATACTTCATCCTCTTCATCCATAAACTCATTTTAATTTATATAAACTTCCAAACAAAGTTATTTAATTTAATTCCTTCCAACTAATTAAATTCATCCACAAATTATTATTATCACCACAAAATTATTTAAGCATCATCAATGTCAAATGATTATTATCGCCCTATTCTTTTAAATAAATAAATATTTATGTCTCATCTGTGAATTATTATTATCAACGTCTCCTATTAATTTTTATTTAATGCATTAATTATTTAATCACAATAAACTATTAACAAAATTTAATTTAATTCCTAATGTTCGGTATTTCACTCCCTAATTATTTATATCTTTAAATAGCGTTGATATTATTTATAAATATTATTAACTTATTCAGAAGCCTCCGTGGCTTAGGCGGCAGCACGCCAGCCTCTCACCGCTGGGTCCGTGGTTCAAATCCCGGTCAGTCCATGTGAGATTTGTGCTGGGCAAAACGGAGGCAGACAGGTTTTTCACCGGGTACTCTGGTTTTCCCTGTCAAAATTTCATTCCAGCAACCCTCTCCACTATAATTTCGTTTCATCCGTCATTCATTTCATCATTGCCCCAGAGGAGTGCGTCAGGCCTCGGCAGCCGGCACAGTTCATATCCTCGCCGCTTGATAGGGGCTTCATTCATTCCATTCCTGACCCGGTCGGAGACTGGAAGCAGGCTGTGGATTTTCATTTTCATTAACTTATTCACTTCGCACTTGATTATTATTATATTATTATTAACTTATTCACTTCACACTCTATTATTATTATTATTATATTATTATTAACATATTCACTTCACACTCTATTATTATTATTATATTATTATTAAATAAATCAAATTATTTAAATAATCCAAGCCTCAATTACTTCTGTTCTCATAATCAGAATTAACGAAAAATATATATATCCCTTGAAATAATCGAAATATTTCATGTCAAAACATGAACTAATGCCTGTCCTAACAAAAATTTTAGATCGAAAAATAAATTGTCAGACAGCAGTTCGATTTGTCATCCAGACAAATACAATCGAAGATCTAGCTAATATCTAGCTATGATGAAAAATGTGTGTTGATTTCTGATCGTGACTGTTCAATAATATGGAATTCTCTAACACTACTGGTTAGTGGTTAGTACATGAAATGGTTGTCTTACTTCATTCTTGATGTAGATGACGGGCGTGTCCTGCGTTGTACACTATTTCCACAGTGTCTTCCCATGGCCATCTGCCGTATCCGAATAGCTCGTTCGTCTCCATGTCCTTCCAGTCCTACGAGTAGTTTTAGCGGCGCAAATGATGTTCGCAGCCATCCGTTTGAAATAACTCCCGTTATCACTACTACCGTGTAACCTGACAAAAAGTTGCTCAGTCATGGACTGGTACAGTACTCCTGTAGATTCGAGAATAAATCTCATGTTCCAATAATGCGGTTTCGTTTGCACACTAAGATAGGAACACATATTAGCTCCATAAACGAACAAAATGAAATAAACTTCTCCTGATGAATTCGAAGTGCCTGATGTATAGTCACCACAAGAAATACATCGCTCTATAGGCTAACTTCTGTGAATGGTTTCCACACTACCATCATCTGACTATAGAATAAGTGAACTGAAAGTCAGTGAATATTCTAAGTCCATTCGCTGCCAAAAGTTAAGTTCGTTCACTTGAACAAAAACTAAGTCGTGCTTACCACTGGTACGGCGACTATGTCCTCCGACCGTCAGAATCTCGGCGTGTATACTGTCACTTTCACGTAGCGTAGATCCGAACATAAGCAAATGCTTTGAAGATATGATGACTCTCTGCTCAGCAACGTGGCCTTTTATAGTTCAGCGAGGAATTGTTCGAGAACATTCCATCTCGTATCTCGGCTTCTACTGGACCGATTTTAATGCTTGATAGCTCAAAATCCCCCTCTTGTTATGGCCAGAAATGTGTGCTAATTTCCTAGCGTCCATCTCTTCTCCTTAAGGTAATTCTATTTTTTTTCTCATGACGTATTCAGGCTCCACGTCATAATCTCGCGTCACTCGCACCTGCGATGTATGCTTCCCTCAGTCTCCTCCGCGCGTTATTCAAATCATCCATTACTTCAACCTCTTCCAAAATAAGAATGTCAACAATATGACGGACGTGTGAACGATCCGGGTATATCCACCCCTCACGCCAATAAAAAAATATGTGGCACATCATATATTTTTTTCCTCATTCTTGTCTGGCTCTTGAATGATAAATCTTCAAACTTGCCGCGTTGAATTTTCCCACGGTGTTACCAGATTCTTCTTCAACTAATGTATAACTTACGTTATCAAAACTTTCAGTAATTCTGAATGGGCCGTAGTATAAACTAGCAAACTTAGAATATACTCTGTTCATGACGTCGGACGGAAAAGGTTTCCTTACAAGTACGTGAGTTCCAACATTCAGAGGTCGTCTAAATTTCTTCCCTCGGACTCTCCTTTCTCTCTTGTCAGCTTGCTAGCGAATTTTCTCCAGTGCTCGAACTTCTCTGAGTTGTCTACCAGGTTCCATGTCCGGTGGTATGGAAATGATCCTATCCCATGGTGTTATGGGTTTATTGCCATGATGCAATATCATCGGTATCTGACTTGTACTATCATGTACTGTAGAGTTAATGGAATGCGATGCAAAGGGTAACACATCCATCCACTTCCAATGTTCAGCGTAACAAAACAAACGACAAAATTTCGCTATCTCAGACATAATTCTTTCAGCTGGGTTGCTTTCAGGATTGCGTATTGAACATAGGAACTGCTTAATATCCATTACTTCCATAGTATTTCTAAATTCGTAAGATGTGAACTGCGATCCATGATCGGTTAAGAGGTATTCAGGTTTCCCTGCTTGAGGTATCACAGTCTCTCTAATCCTCTTCGAGATGTAGCGTGTATTAGCTTTCTGGATGGGGTGTAACATTGTGAATTTAGAAAAAACATCAATGGTTACCAAAATGTATCTATTTCCCCTCTTCGACTTTGGTAAAGGTCCATAAATATCCATAGCGTATAATTCTCTTGGTTTCAGCGGAATAATAGGACGAGGAGCTTCCCTTAATAACTTAGAATTGTGCTTGCTTCGTTGACACAAGTCACATGTCCTAATCGTCTCTCTGACTGTAGTCCTCATATTCTCCCACGAAAATTTCTCTTGCACAAGTTGTATTGTTTTATCTTCTCCAGCGTGTCTCGAAATCCTGTGCGCTAACCAAACAATCCGTTGCTGCAATATGCGTGGTACCGCTACTCTCAGTCTTGTATGGTCTACATCAATGAATCGATACACAATATCGTTCATGATCACATAATTCCTCGAAATCTTCTCTGTTTCCTGATAATCTATGTCATTCACATCCATGTTCCCTTTCAGAAATCGGTATATTTTCCTCAAACTTGTGTTCCTCTTCTGAGTAACAGATATACTTTCCAAACGTTCTAAAGTTTTTTCATCTTCTTGTATCAAGGTAATAGGCATCACCTTAAAAGTCGGTTCAACTGCACGACTCAACAAGTCGGCTCCTACATTCGCTTTACCAGGTTTGTGCTCTATCATAATAACTCCTTGGCTAGTCTGAAAGATTCCTCGTGCTCTTCACAACATTTCCATCTGTTCCCTTTCTTCAAAAGATTCTGCAAAGGCGCAACAATGTCGGTGTAGTTATGACAATGTCCAGCGAAAAATTGGCAATCCCCCAGAAAACTACGGACATGCCTTATCCTCGTGGGTCTTTGAAAGTTGGCAATTGCTTGTATCTTGACCTCATTTGGACGATACCCCTGTCCATCTAAGATATGCCCTAAGAATTTGATCTCTTCTTTGAAAAGCTGGCATTTCTTCAGATTCACCTTGAAATTTGACTTCCTTAAGTCATCGAATAAACTCCTTAAGTGTAATAGATGTTGCTCTTCATCTTCAGACGCTACCAGTGTGTCATCAATGTAACATATAACTGAGTTCTTCACTTCTGGACTAAGATTCTTGTCTAATGCCCTAATTAGAACAGATCCGGATGTTTTCATTCCAAATGGTAATCTTTTGAAAACATATGTTTGCTGGTTAAACATGAATCCGTTGAATTTTTCGACTCTTCGTTTAGCTTCACAAGATGGTAAGATGATGTAAGATCGATAGTGGAAAACCATCTCTTGCCTTTAAATTTCCTCAACAATTCCTTAATAACCGGAGTTCGGTCATATTCAGGCAAAATTTTGGAATTTAGAGATCTGCGTCTAAACAAATTCGTAGACTCCCATCTGATTTTGGCACAACTGCTAAAGGATTCACATAAGCTGTGGTATATTTCTATATTATGTCATTTTTTCAACTCTTCAATCATGACTTTCACCTGCTCTCTATACTTCTCTGCAATAGGGTAAAGTTTACAATGATATGGTGCTTCATCGCTCACTTGGATGTGATATTCAAAATCCTTGATCTCCCCCAGTTTCGCATCAAAAATGTCCTCAAATCCACATAAGATCTTTTTCAATTCAGGTGTTTCCTCTTCTTTGTCTACTTCTTCTTCTTCCCCTTCAATATTATGAATAACCTGTGACCATCGGATGTTTCCCTCGGTGAATTTTTCTTCGTCACCTTCCAAATCTTCTTGCTCAGTATGATGAAAACGTATGGTCTCTGACTTCATATCGATTATAGCTTTGTACTTAGTCATAAAATCATTTCCAAGGATCATATCATGGTTAATGTCATTCATCACCACGAAAATGTGCTCAAAATAGCATCCTCCCATCTTTAGCTTTAGATATAACTGTATTTTGCATGTAGTCACCTTGTTAGGTATAATTCCTTGTATCTTAATGCATGACACAGGAATTTCCTCCAAACTTTCTGTGATCTTCCATAAAGAATAGAGCTTCTCACTAATTACTTACAGCATAGCTCCGGTATCTATAAGTGTATGAATCTTCTTATCATATACTTCACACTCTATAATTGGTAATTTCGATCTTTTCTCAAGTCCAATTCTCTCTTCCTTTACATCTATCAAGTCTTCATCTTCTGCTTGCCATTTAACAATCTTTGAAATGTGTTATTGATTTTTCGACGTTTTTTTCATCACCTGTAGACTTCTGCAATCCGGAAGTACTAGGTTTGTTGTGTTGCTCATCTAGGTATTGCTTGCTATCCTGATGCCTTCTTTCAAGATCTTCCCTAGCCTGTTGCTTAAATTCCTACTTCCCTCGTTGTTCTTCTCTTCTATTTTGTTGTTGATTTCCATACTGTTGCTGTGGCCTATTGTATGATTTTGATTGAAACCCTGGTTTTCTCCACTGATTCCATATATCTTGGTATTGATATGGCCTCACATATGTTCTATTCTGATATGGAGTGTCTCTCGTGTTGCTCCATTCCTTATTTTCAATCTGATTCTGAGGTTTGTTCCACTGTTGATTTGTTTGGCTGTGACGATCAGTCACTACAGTGTTTATCGTATGGTTTCCAGTTTTATTGTTTCCTCTTAAGTGAAAAAATTGTGCACTGGTATGATCTAATCTTTGTAGCACCTCATCGAACTCCTCCATGTTTCCGATGTTCGCTTCAATCAATGTTCTTTGCACCTCGATTGGAAATTGACGTATGAGCGCAGATATCATTTCAAAATCTGGCATTGGTGGTTCGAGAAATTGAAATTTTGATAATTGTTGCGAGAAATAAGCCGAGTACTTAGTTTGCTGTGATGTTGAATATCTCTTTGCATACAATTCCGCTCTGATCTGTTGTTGAGTTTCCGGCGACCGAATTTTTCTCATCAGCCCCCTGGAAAATTCATCGAAATTGCGGAAACTGGATCTAAAAGCCCTGAACCAAACCAGTACAGGTCCATCTAAAAATCTACTCACCACTCTTATCTCTCTCTCCTTTGAAATTTTTGAATCCCGGATGTAATCCCTGACTTCTCTAAAAAATTCGGGCGGTGGGTTACTACCTGTTCCTGAAAATGTTCCTGGTTTATCATCCTTATCATAATATATAGCGATAGGAATAGAATTTGCCATAATTTTCTGATCCTCCATCTCTTTCGAAATTTCTCTCTTTTTGTTCTGCTCAAAAATTGGTATTCCTTCTACAATTCTATGCTGTCTTTGAGATTCATAAGAAATCATTTTCTCTTCTAATGTTTCCAATGTCTTCTTTAATCCAGAATCATATGTCTTCTCTGCTATCTCTCCTCTGATCTTTTCTATGGTTGTCTCAACAAATTCTTTAGTTACAGGATCGATTCCTTTCTTTCTCAAGTCTTGATTCGTGTCCTGAACATCTTTTACTATTTTTTCAATTATAGTTTCGTGAGTCTTCACTAAATTAGTCACCTTAGACACATCTCTCTGAATTTTTCCTACATCTTCCGATATTACTTTCATATGCGTAGAAAAAGAATTCCTTACTTCCTGAACATCTCCTTTAGCCTCCTCTAGTACTGAACTTCTGACCTCAGTAAGAGCTATCTCATTTACATTGATACTAAGTTCCTGGATTAACTTGTCCTCTTTCAGCTGTTCTAGAATAGTCCCCTGGAAATCTGTTGCCACTTTCTGCAACACCTGCCTTGCAGTAACATCACTCTCTTCCGTAATTTTAATCCCCAAGTATACCAAATCTTCAGCCACTCTTCCAGAATGTTTATCAAAATCTTTTTTCATGTCTTTCAATTTATCATGCGATTTTTCGATTTTGTCCTCTAAGTTTTTCATACTATCATTGAATTTTGTCTCCAGTGAAACTTTGTTTTCTTTTAACCTAGTTTCAACGTTCTTGGATTTTTAAAATAATTCGCCAAGTTTTTCCCAAAAATGTTTGGACTTTTCCGCGAATTGGTTCCCCAAACTTTCTGATAAGCGATGTTCTAACTGTTTAGAATTATCAGCCAAATCTAACCTTAGCGTTTCTGAATTGCCAATGATTTTTAAATCCATTATGCGGGAATTTTCATTCAACCTATCAATAGCTTTGGAATGTTCAGCAATCTTCTCATCCAAAGTTTCTCTCAAAGATTCTGCACTAACATTTAATTTGTCTTCAAAATGTTTAGAATTTTCGGATAGTTTACTGTCAATATCTGACCTAAGTGAATTAGAACTTTCTAACAATTTTTCGGATAGTTGAGATTAAAATGATTGGTTTAATTTAGATTCTAATGATTCTTCTAAAGATTTAGAGTGTTCATTTATTTTAGATTCTAATGATTGAGAATTTTCATTTATCCTACTGTCTAAATATTGCGAATTATCTTGCATCTGCTTTTCCAACCCTTTGGAATATTCTGACAACATATTCTCTAATTGAGTAGCTCTCTCTATACTCTGTTTATTATTTGACTCCAGCCGAGCCAACACCTCCAAAACCTGATCCATAATTTTCCAATAGAAATACAGGACTGGTATTCCATGGATAGAACGAAGCCTTAATACTAAACATATACTAACCTATAGCATTAGAGAATTCCGAATAAATTGAGATAACCTACGTCGATGTCTAATGGAAAAGAAAAAAATCTACTCATTTAAATTGACTTTCAAACAACAACAGCAAAATTTCAAAATTCAAAAAACAATATCCTCCATCTGGATACTATGAATGTGCTATTTCACCTAACCAAAACAAACTCCCAATTCTAACATATATTAAAAAAACTCCCTTTAAAGTATTACTGTACTCCCTTACGAATCAAAGTCGTTGCAACAAAAAATCAAAATACTTATTTCAAAATGCAAATTTGACTATGTCCTCAAACATGGATTCAACAATCTCCCTTAATTCAAAATTATCTGGATTTTTGTCAATTGTCGAAACAACTGGCAAAATTCACAAGTCTACTCGAATGCCTCTTCGAAAGCAAGTCCGAAAGACCCATTCGATATCCCCTTAGTACGGGCGCCAAACTTCTCTCCCCTACCTTATGTGCCCGTTTCGACCGAGGTCCAACGACCACATTTTGTAAAATACCGAAATCAGATCAGCACGAGAAAATATATCTCAGGGTCTATCTAGGTGAATACTTGGGTCTAATCTGGCATCCTGATATCGGTAATTCACAAGTAAGGTAAGGTGAGAAATTATTTTTGAACTAGCACATTTCTTAAAATTCTCAATTTATTTATAAATAAAATTATGATTCAACTGGTAAAAACCCTCAACAAAGAAAACAAGAAGTTCCATGAAGAACTATACAGCCTACTTTTCATGCCAATGATTATTCTACAGTATATGAACCTATCTAGAATAATGACGAAATTAAGTTGGTAATATCGAAATATCTAATTAGTTCAAAATATACCTGGTATAATGTAGCCTAATAGAGCACTACAGTTGGCAGCCCTGGTGACTGAATATATTCTTAGTTCCACCTCTTAAGGTACAGAATACAAAATTTGGTTGAAGTCCAATGGACGTTACATGCAGTTAGACACTGGATCTATCAGCACGCGTAAAAGCATGTTGCCAACAATACCATGCGTGTGCTGGTCAGAAATAATCGGAATTATTATGATATCTTGTTGTGCCAATTTTGGATGAAATCCATTTGTTGGTATAGAAGTTACATGTATTTTAAAATTGGACATATCAGCAGGCATAGAATCATGTTGGCAGCACTGCCTTTTATTAATTACTCCAAATTGATCTAGTATGTCAGGTGCTATACGTGTGCAAAGTATAGAGCTGTTGGCTTGCATACTTTCTGATATATTGATGTAAGGGTAAAAAGAATATAGACAGCATTTATTAACAGTTGGCAGCCCTGATTGCTCTTAACAATACTTATAGTCATATCTGTTATGGTACACATAGCACATACGAAAGTTGGTTGAAATCCAACTGATAGTATAGAAGTTACATGTATTTAAAAATTCGTACTATCAGCAGGCTTATAATCATGTTGGTAGCACTGACGTATATAAGTTACTCCAAATTAATCTAAAATGTCAGAATATACGTGTGCATAGTTTAAAGCTGTTGGCTTGCATACTTTCTGATTTATTGGTATTTGGATAAAAAAATAGAGAGAGCAATTATTAACAGTTGGCAGCCCTGGTGGCTCTTAAGAATACGCTCAGTCATATCTGTTTATGTACAGATATTACATACAAAATTTGGTTGAAATCTAATTGATAGTGTAGAAGTTATATGCATTTAAACATTGGACTTTCAGAAGGCTTAAAAATATTTTGGCAACACTGTCATGGTTGGCCTCCTGGAAATTAAACTGAAATAGTATTATCTATATGTGTGCCAATTTTGGAATAGCTCCCATACATACCTTCCAAGATATCCAACATGGAGCTCTAATTTCTAGTGCGTTTTTTTCAGCAGTTGGTAGCACTGACATCATTTTCAAATATGGACGTGAGCTAATCTGGTGCTCATCTTTACTCATACTAAATTTGGTTTTGATTGCTGCAGCCGTTTAGGAGTTGATAGGGGGGGACACACACACAGCCAGACAGACAGAAGGACAGACAGACAGACAGACACACATTTTCCCGGATCGATCTCATAAGTCTACTTTTTCCTCATTTTTGCAAAATGTGAAAAGTAGGCTAAAACACATCACACATAAGAAATCAACGGTCCCTATAATATTATTAGAATTGTCTTAGTTGTGATAATCAGAAAAATTAATTAGTCCATTCTGATATCCATAAAAAAATCAGAAAGAATATTTACACTCGGTAATCACTGTTCAATAAAGAGTTCTGAGTGATCCCTACTATTTACACGTTCGTAGTTCACTTTACATAGATTGCAATTTGATTTTATCAAATATTCGTAGGAAAAATTTCTCAAAATAAATAGTCACTTGATTCATTCGGTGTTATTCCAAAATTAAACTTATTTGGAAAATTATCGTATCACTGATTCGTTGTTTCATAACAATATCAATACTCGACTGACATAAAGACGAATGTTAATAATTGTTCATAAATATTTTCAAATTCAAAAAACAAAATTTGTTCAAAAACTTTCATAATATTTTGAAAATTCATCTTTCTTCTTCTATCACTTTCATTTGTTTAAATGTCATAAACGATTTTAAATTATTCTCATATGTTATTAACATTACACAATAATTGTTATAAACAATGTTGTTATTTCTATCCACCATCAGTGGATTAAATCATCTAACTCTTCACTAAATGTTTATGTTAACAGAATTTTCTATCACCAAACTGTTCGTATAATCTCACAATATATATATATATATTGTTAGGTGCCACCCGTTAGTGGCACTTTTGTTAACTGGATTACGGTGGGGGTACAAAGCACTACACCAATTACTGCTTAAAGAAATAATTATCTTTATTGTGGCCAGAAAACTACACTAATCAGCAAATACAAGCAATTAGGAGCCTTCTCCAGTTTCCTCAAGCCTCTTCCTTATGCGCTCTTGGCCCCTTTCACTTGCAACAGACCACAGAAGTTAATCCGTCCTAATGAGTCCGGTGGCCTTGGCAGAAGCTGCCTGCCCCTCTTCCTCAGGTAAAACAAATACAGTACTTACGAGCACTTGAAGTACGCTGTTCACAAGCTGGGAGAAACAATGTCACAGGATTTCGACACCACAATATCTGACACTCAGTGAAAGCACACTTACTCAGAACACGGCAGTCCCCTGTATGTTCCTCACTTCGCCGCTACACTAGGGGTTTCGCAAGTCACCACACTTCTGTCGCACAAGATAATCGCTCGCACTAGCTCGTAAAACACAACCACAACTGCTTCACGGGTCACTCTTATATAGCAGGCCGGTGACTCAATAAATGGTTCTAGATCCATCCAGAGTCCACGGCTTCTCGAGGTTTCCACCGCTGGTCCAGTCACGAATCTTCTGGACTATCCCTTTGTCTGTAGTAGCCCTGTTGCATAAGGCGCGCGCAATACAGGAGGCAAGCCACAGCCCAGCCCCTGGGGCAGTTGTGACTCAAGCGGCGAGCGATGACACAAACTCACAGCCGTAACACCACCCCCTTCCTAAAAAGGCTGATCGTCCCGATCAATCATTGGTCCGTCTGTGTCCCTCCGTAGGCTGCCAGGCGATCTCGATGCACGATCTTCATCTTCGCCCTCGGGCTCCGCTGGATCCTGTAGACGACATCGTTGATCCGTTTCACGACTCGGTACGGGCCCTCCCAGGACTTCTGCAGTTTGGGTGACAGGCCTTTCTTCCGTAATGGGTTGAAGAGCCAGACCAGGTCGTCCTCGTGGAATCCGCCGGCATCCGTCTGCTGGTCGTATCGGGTCTTCATTCTGTCGGTCTCGATCCGCAGTTTCCTCCTCGCGAACGCGTGCACGTCCTCCAGTTGGTCGACCAGTTCTTGACAATACTGGCTTACCGGGATCGGATCATTCCCAGGTCGGCCAAAGGCAAGATCGACAGGTAGACGGAGCTCCCTCCCAAACATGGCCCGGGCTGGTGTGCACCCGGTGGCTTCATGCACGGCGGCGCGGTAGGCCAGGAGAAATAGTGGAAGATGTTTGTCCCAATCCCTCTGGTGCTCGCTGACGACTATTCGGAGATGGTTCTCGATGGTGCGATTGAATCGATCTACCATCCCGTCGGACTGAGGGTGTAGTGGCGTTGTCCTTGTCTTCCGGATTCCCAGCAGCTGGCATAGGTTCTGGAACACCTGCGACTCGAAGTTCCTCCCTTGGTCGGAGTGCAGCTCCAGGGGTACTCCGTACCGGCTGACGAATTCCTTCACCAGGGTCTCTGCAATCGTCGCGGCTTCTTGGTTAGGGAGCGCATACGCCTCCGGCCATTTGGTAAAGTAGTCGCTGACGACTAATATGTAGCGGTTCCCTGCCTCGCTTAACGGGAATGGCCCAGCAACATCGATGGCCACTCTCTCCATGGGGCCGCCCACGTTGTAGGTCTTCAGTGGACCCCGTCGTCTTCGTCCTGGGCCCTTGCTGGCTGCGCAATCGTGGCACCTCGCGCAGTGGTTCTCCACGTCTGTTCGGCATCCGATCCAGTAGAACCGCTCTCTCAGCTTCTCCAGGGTCTTCTTTATCCCTAGGTGTCCACCAGATGATCCTCCATGAACTTCCTTCAGGACTTCCTCCGTCATAGCCTTTGGAACGACGACTTGTTCCCGAGATGTCTTCCCGTCGGTGCTCTCCCAGGTACGGCAGATGAGGCCATCCCTTACAATCAGCGAGTCCCACTGTGCCCAGTAGGACTTAAACTTTGGGCTGCAGTCACTCACAATGTTCCACCCGGGTCTGGGGACACAGGCCCTCTTCCATTCGGCTATCAGTCCCAGGTCATCATCCTCTGCTTGTGCCCGCGTGAAAGATTCGCGGCTCCAGTTCCCTTGAAGTTCCACAGTAGTCCGTCGGCACAGTATCCCGGTGTTCTCCTCCCTTCGGGCACAGAAGGTGCAGTCTTCGGGGCACGGTCTTCGTGACAGGGCGTCGGCGTTAGAATGCAGTTGGCCTTTCCTGTGCTGAATCTCAAAGTTGTACTGTTGAAGTCTCTCTAACCACCGCGCGAGTTGACCCTCGGGCTGCTTGAAGTTCAGGAGCCACCGCAGGGATGCATGGTCGGTCCTGATGAGAAATTTTTGCCCGTACAGGTACTTGTGGAAGTGTTCAATGGTCTTCACGATGGCGAGCAGCTCCTTCCTGGTGACGCAGTAGTTCCTTTCTGGCTTTGACAAGGCCTTGCTGAAGTAGGCCACTACTCTCTCCTCGCCGTCCACTACTTGCGACAGGATCCCCCCTATGCCAAAGTCGCTGGCATCGGTATCGACGATGAACCTTGTTCCAGGTCTGGGGTAGGCCAGAATAGGCGCGGTGCACAGAGCCTGCTTGAGTTGTTCGAAGGCACTGTGGCATTCTGCTGTCCACGCGAAGAGTTGGTCCTTCTCAGTCAGTCGATGTAAAGGTTTGGCGATGTCGGCGAATCCTCTCACGAAGCGACGATAATAAGTGCAGAGCCCCAGGAAGCTTCGTAGTTGCGACTTGTCCTTCGGAACTGGCCACTCCCTCACAGCTGCGGTCTTCTCTGGGTCGGTGCGCACCCCTTCCTCGGAGACGATATGCCCAAGGTACTGGACCCGCTTCTGGAAGAGCTGACACTTCTTGGGGCTCAACTTCAGCTGGGCAGCCCGTAGCTTCAACAAGATCTCCTTCAGGTTGCTGTAGTGCTCCTCGAAGCTCCTCCCCAGAACGATGACGTCGTCTAGGTATACCAGGCAGGTCTTCCAGTGTAGTCCCCTCAGAATGGACTCCATTAGCCTTTCGAAGGTTGCAGGGGCGTTGCACAAACCGAATGGCATGACGGTGAACTGCCAGAGCCCGCTGCCCACAGAGAACGCCGTTTTCTCGCGGTCCTTAGGGTGGACCTCCACCTGCCAGTAGCCACTCTTCAAATCCAAGGTGGAGAACCATCTTGATCCTGATATGGTGTCCAGCGTGTCGTCGATCCGGGGTAGAGGGTAGCTGTCCTTTTTCGTGACGTCGTTCACCCGCCTGTAGTCCACGCAGAACCTGGTGGAACCGTCCTTCTTCTTCACTAGCACGACCGGAGAACTCCAAGGACTATGTGATGGCTCGATCACCCCTTGCTCCTTCATCTCTTCTACCATCCGGTCGACTTCGGCTTGCTTGGCGAGCGGGACACGTCGGAATGGGGCCCTAATCGGTGCGCTGTCCCCAACGTCGATTCTGTGCTGGACCAAGCTTGTCCTGCCGAAGTCTTTGCTCCCCACGGAGAAGACATCCTGGAATTCGCGTAGCAGGTCCTGAAGTTGGCGCGATTGCTCTTCGTCTAAATGGTCCTGGGATCCTTGGTACAGCTTCTGTAGTTCTTCTGGCAGGGCGCGTCTTCTTCGGTTGTCCGTCTGCAGGTGTCCGTCCGTCGTTTCTGTGATGCGGGCAATCCAGGTAACGGGCTCGCAGACTCCTAGGTTGGTGTCCCGGTGAATCGTAATATCGTAGTCGTTCAGGTTGGACAGGCGAACGTACGGCCGAGGCGTCGTGTTGATGAGTGTCTTGGCAACTAGCAATCCTTTTGCCTGGATGTCCTCATATTTTGGCTCGATGACAGCAGCCACTCCCTCAGCAGTTCCGTCGACAATTACGGCGGCGCTGACCTCCGTCCTGGCAGGAACGATGACGTCCTCTCTCAGCCTTACTCGTCGTGCGGTGACGGCCTCGTGTGCTGGTTGCAAAGCAAGTTCCTCACCTCCGAAGTGCAGAGTGTTGGTACTCAGATCCAAGATGATGTTGTTCTGGTCCAGGAAGTCCAGTCCAATGATCACTTCATTTGATACGTCGGCCACAAGCACTGGATGCTTTATCGCCCGTCGACCAATGACGAACTCCAGTGATGCTTCGCCATGTACCGGTGCGGTGTCTCCGGTCGCGGTTATTAGCTGGAGGTTCCTTCGTGTGGGTTGAACTCTCCACTTCGGGATCACGGTGGGGCTGACGATGGTCCTCGATGCTCCCGTGTCGATTAGCAGGGGCCAGCTCTCTCCGTTGACGACTCCGTCGACCATCAGGCTGCTATTATCCCTCCGTAACTGCGTCACACGAACTTGGACTGCCGGGGCTTGACGACTGCCACAAGCCAACCTTTGCCCCCCTAGGCTGGCTGATACTTGCTTTCCTGGGCCGCGCGGTTTCCCTACGACTGACTGTCCCGACTGGCGGCGGCGATCACCGCAGTCCTTGCTCAGGTGGCCTCTCTTACGGCAGGTCCAGCAGGTCGGTAGTCCTCTTCCGGGCCGCCTCTCCGGATGTCCTTCGGCTACGTTTATGTTGGTGGTACTGCGATTCTTGAAGAAACGGCTTAGCGCCTTCATCAATTCGTCGGCCAGGGGCTTGGTCTCGTTGGTTTTTGCTGGTTCGTCGACGTCCACTTGACGCACCCGCGCGTGCATTCTAGATGCCTGTTTTGCCGTCTCGAATTCAAGTGCGTGGCTCAGCGCATCTGCCAGGGTCTTATTGCGCGCGAGTCGCAGCGCCTGTTGAGTGTCCGAGTCCCGTAGCCCGTCGGTGAAGGTCTGCGTCGCTATCTGCTCCAGAAAGTCGGCCGGCGCTGTTGGGTAGGCAAGCCTTACGAGGCGTGCGATGTCCATCTCGAACTCCTGCAGGGTTTCCGCGTTCTTTTGTACCCGGGTCCGGAGCTGCATCTGGTAGGCCTGCTGAAGATGGCTATCCCCTGGACTCCATATGTGCGATCAGTGAAGCGTAGTCCTGGGATCCGGTCGGGATGGCCTGAAGGACGTTAAGGGCGTCCCCTCTCAGCGCTACAATGAGAGCTGTAGCCTTTTCCGTGCTGTTCCAGTTGTTTATGGAACAGGCTGCCTCGAACTGACGTAAATAGGTGCTCCACGGGACCTTTCCGTCGAAGGTTGGGGGCGTCACTCTGCTCTGTCCCGTTCCTGGTGTCCCCGGTGTACCTGTGGGCGGGCGTCGGCGCAGCTCGGCAACTTCCTCTTGAAGAGCGTTGACTTTCTCTTCCACCCCCGTGAGTGGGCGTTGGCGCAGTTCGGCTACTTCCTCTTGTAGGGCTTTGACTCTCTCATCCACCCCGGTCGGCGGGCGTCGGCGCAGCTTGGCTACTTCCTCTTGTAGGGCTTTGAATCTATCTTCCATCCCTGTCGGCGGGTGTCGGCGCAGCTCAGCAAATTCCTTTTGTAGAGCGTTAAATCTCTCTTCCACCCCCGTCAGCGGGCGTCGGCGTAGCTCAGCAACTTCTTCTTTTAAGGCGTCGAACTTCTTTTCCACTGCCGTGACTTCCTCACGCAGACCCAGTTCTAATTTCTTCAAGTCCTGTGCTAACTTATTCTGCCCGTCTTCCATCTTCTTCTGGCCGTCCTCTATCTTCTTGGTTAAATTCTTCTGGCCATCTTCTAATTTAGCAGTTAGGTCCTCGGCTAACTTCTTCTGGCCGTCCTCCATCTTCTTCTGGCCGTCCTCCATCTTCTTCAGGTCCTCCGCTAACTTATTTTGACCGTCTTCCATCTTCTTCTGGCCGTCTTCTAATTTGCAAGTTAGCTCCTTGGTTAAATTCTTCTGGCCATCTTCTAATTTAGCAGTTAGGTCCTCGGCTAACTTCTTCTGGCCGTCCTCCATCTTCTTCTGGCCGTCCTCCATCTTCTTCAGGTCCTCCGCTAACTTATTTTGACCGTCTTCCATCTTCTTCTGGCCGTCTTCTAATTTGCAAGTTAGCTCCTTGGTTAAATTCTTCTGGCCGTCTTCTATGCCATTTAACTTTTCTAGCAATGCTGCCAATTGCGCCTCCATTTTAGTTGTTTGCCTTGTAAAGGGCATGCACTCACAGGAAAATTTAAAAAAAATTGACCTGCTCGGGTTTTGAAACCAGGACCGTCAGGTGTTGTGCTTGAGTTCGTAATCCGGCTTCTGACACCAGTTGTTGCGTGCCACCCCTTAGTGGCACTTTTGTTAACTGGATTACGGTGGGGGTACAAAGCACTACACCAATTACTGCTTAAAGAAATAATTATCTTTATTGTGGCCAGAAAACTACACTAATCAGCAAATACAAGCAATTAGGAGCCTTCTCCAGTTTCCTCAAGCCTCTTCCTTATGCGCTCTTGGCCCCTTTCACTTGCAACAGACCACAGAAGTTAATCCGTCCTAATGAGTCCGGTGGCCTTGGCAGAAGCTGCCTGCCCCTCTTCCTCAGGTAAAACAAATACAGTACTTACGAGCACTTGAAGTACGCTGTTCACAAGCTGGGAGAAACAATGTCACAGGATTTCGACACCACAATATCTGACACTCAGTGAAAGCACACTTACTCAGAACACGGCAGTCCCCTGTATGTTCCTCACTTCGCCGCTACACTAGGGGTTTCGCAAGTCACCACACTTCTGTCGCACAAGATAATCGCTCGCACTAGCTCGTAAAACACAACCACAACTGCTTCACGGGTCACTCTTATATAGCAGGCCGGTGACTCAATAAATGGTTCTAGATCCATCCAGAGTCCACGGCTTCTCGAGGTTTCCACCGCTGGTCCAGTCACGAATCTTCTGGACTATCCCTTTGTCTGTAGTAGCCCTGTTGCATAAGGCGCGCGCAATACAGGAGGCAAGCCACAGCCCAGCCCCTGGGGCAGTTGTGACTCAAGCGGCGAGCGATGACACAAACTCACAGCCGTAACAATATATATATATTAATTAATTAATTTCAAACTTTCCCTTCACTTTATTTATAACAAGATTTCTCAACCTCTCACATGATGAATATTTTATTTGCTCATTTCCAATGTTATTATTATTGTTATTCAAAAATAAAAATCATTAATTATTTATTTTAATTCATTTGCACTTTTCATCTTATTTTTTCTCCTCGGTCAGGTTCAACAAATCTAAATTCAAGTTCTTCAATTATTTATTTAGGCATTACACTTGAATTTTGAGTTGATCCAGAAAAATTTAATATTTGGATTAACAGAATAGTGAAATCTGACAAGAATATGGGGCGGTCCACATCGCCTAACCCTTCTTTTACAAATATCGCCCACAGGCTCCTTCAAACATCCGCACATCCTTCTGTGCCCACAACTACGGGAATAAAACCCACTTTTGGATGACCCTCCAGGCCTCCACAACTTTAAGTGTCGCCAAACGCACACTAAAATCATCACCAGAATATTCTGCTCATAGCATCATATTATTACAATTATATTTCTTTTACACATATTTTTTTCTTGTAATATTCTGTCAATTACTAGACTGTGGTTCTTCAGTATTATTTTACCAATTAAATAATTCTGGTCAATATCTCATTGCCTCCCATTTACATAAGTTCTCCCTATTTGATACATTAAATACCTGCCGTTCCCTTCTTATTTATCTGAATATTTTCTTTTCATTCTTTTTTTAAGTGCTTTTGAAAAAAAAATCTGAGCTCAAAAATCTAATACTTTTTCTTCATCCATAAACTAATTTAAATTTATTTAAACTTCCAAACAAAGTTATTTAATTTAATTCCTTCCAACTAATTAAATTCATCCACAAATTATTATTATAACCACAAAAACATTTAAGCATCATCAATATCAAATGATTATTATCGCCCTATTCTTTTAAATAAATAAATATTTATGTCTCATCTGTGAATTATTATTATCAACGTCTCCTATTAATTTTTATTTAATGCATTAATTATTTAATCACAATAAACAATTAACAAAATTTAATTTAATTCCTAATGTTCGGTATTTCACTCCCTAATTATTTATAACTTTAAATAGCGTTGTTATTATTTATAAATATTATTAAATTATTCACTTCACACTTGATTATTATTATATTATTATTAACTTATTCATTTCACACTTTATTATTATTATATTATTATTAACTTATTCACTACACACTCTATTATTATTATATTATTATTAAATAAATCAAATTATTTAAATAATCCAAGCCTCAATTACTTCTGTTCTCAAAATCAGAATTAACGAAAAATATTTATATCCCTTGGAATAATCGAAATATTTCATGTCAAAACATGAACTAATGCCTGTCCTAACAAAAATTTTAGATCGAAAAATAAATTGTCAGACAGCAGTTCCATTTGTCATCCAGACAAATACAATCGAAGATCTAGCTAATATCTAGCTATGGTGAAAAATGTGTGTTGATTTCTGATCGTGACTGTTCAATAATATGGAATTCTCTAATACTACTGGTTAGTGGATAGTACATGAAATGGTTGTCTTACTTCATTCTTGATGTAAATGACGGGCGTGTCCTGCGGTGTACACTATTCCCACAGTGTCTTCCCATGGCCATCTGCCGTATCCAAATACCTCGTTCGTCTCCATGTCCTCCCAGTCCTACGAGTAGTTTTTGCGGCGCATGATGATGTTCGCAGTCATCCGTTCGAAATAACTCCCGTTATCACTAGTACCGTG
The DNA here is from genome assembly GCA_946902985.2 of Meconema thalassinum. NCBI lineage: Eukaryota > Metazoa > Arthropoda > Insecta > Orthoptera > Tettigoniidae > Meconema > Meconema thalassinum. The sequence goes on from OX336397.1 coordinate 124,071,400, forward strand.
TAAGCTGACAAAAACTGGGTGAGTTAGCCGTGGTGGTTACGGCATGACTAATGGCAGTCGCTCACATCCGGGAGGCGAGGAGGTTCGAATCCCCCCGCCGGCAACCTTGAAGATGGTCTTCTGTGGTTTCCCATCTTCCTTCCTGGCAAATGCCGGGGTTGGTCCCTCACTATAGGCCACAGCCGCTACCTTCCAATTCCTCGTCCTTCCCATCCAACTTTCCTCCCCGACGGTACTTGTAGCTCACCCATTGGGTGTCCGTCTCGAAGCAGCTACAAAACTGGCGAGCCGAACATGTCCTCGGACACTCCCGGCATTAAAAGCCATACGCTAAAAAAAAAAAAAAACGTTGACAAAAAGTTGCTCAGTCATAGACTGGTACAGTATTCCTGTAGATTCGAGAATAAATCTCATGGTCCAATAATGCGGTTTCGTTTGCACGCTAAGATAGGAACACCTATTAGCTGCATAAACGAACAAAATGAAATAAACTTCTCCTGATGAATTCGAAGTGCCTGATGTATAGTCACCACAAGAAATACATCGTTCTGTAGGCTAACTTCTGTGAATGGTTTCGACACTACCATCATCTGACTATAAAATAATTGACCTGAAAGTCAGTGAATATTCTAAGTCCATTCGCTGCCAAAAGTTAAGTTCGTTCACTTGAACAAAAACTAAGTCGTGCTGACCACTGGTACGGCGACTATGTCCTCCGACCGTCAGATTCTCTGCGTGTATACAGTCACTTTCACGTAGCGTAGATCCGAACATAAGCAAATGCTTTGAAGATATGATGACTCTCTGCTCAGCAACGTGGCCTTTTATAGTTCAGCGAGAAATTGTTCGAGAACATTCTATCTCGTATCTCGGCTTCTACTGGACTGATTTTAATGCTTGATAGCTCAAAATCCTCCTCTTGTTATGGCCAGAAAGGTGTGGCAAATTCCTAGCGTCGATATCTTCTCCTTAAGGTAATTCTAAAAAATTATTACTCATGACGCATTCAGGCTCCACGTCATAATCTCAAGTCACTCGCCCCTGCGATGTATGCTTCCCTCAGCACTCTTGAGTCTCCTCCGCGCGTTATTCAAATCATCCATTCCTTCAACCTCTTCAACGAACAACTCCTCTTTCCAAAATAAGAATGTCAACATTTCAAGGGGGCTGACGGTGGGATTTGATCCATTGCCACTGCACGTTAACGTGCGTAACCGTTCAGTTCAACAATGACAATAATATTTCTAATAGTATTTTCAACAGTCTGAATGGAAGAAAGTATTTTGTATTTTTAAGTTAATTGTATTTTAATCCGTTATAAGTTAGTGGTCTATATATTAGCCACCTATTAAAAGGACGATTTATATTGTCAATGAGGCTGATGGTTGAATCTTTCAGTCATTTACCAACAAATTAACTTTTGGAAGTGTTAATATTAGCCTACTGAAAACCGAATATTATCACTTTATCTCCTTGACCTAAAAGAAATTAAATATATATTTTAAAATGAAAACGATTAGACCTAATAATAACAAGTTTAAAACATGGTATGGTAGGCCTAATTAAATTATAGTTAAAATAAATAAGCTCATAAAAATTAAAATTATATTATTTTATAATCTAAATTGTAAGAAAACAAAGAAGAAGAGAAGACAAACATTAAAATTAATAATAATTAATATTAGGGTAAAACAATTAAAATTAAATTAAAATAAATACAAATAAAAGAACATCAGTAATACCAACTCTGCCCTATAAAGGGTTAAAATACTATTTTGTGTTTTTCGGAAATCCATATGTGTAGGCCTAATGGTATCTTGTATATACAATACTTTTATGAGAATTGTTGATTTTGTACTATGTAAAATTCTAGTTGGGAGTAATTTTCCCCAACTCTGTGATGCCTAAACTAGTGTTTATTCATTTTATTGAGTTAGGATTAGGGTAGGAAGCGGCCGTGGCCTACGGTTGGGTACTATCACCGCATTGGCATTGAATTGGAGTGGGAAACGACGGATGGCTGAGTTCTGCCTCACTATCCCTCGGATCCAAATTTAATGTTTGTGGCAGATCCAGCAATTGAACCCGGGCCTTCGTGGTGACATCCAAAAGCTAGCCAGTACACAGCGAGGCGGTCAGGTACCAACTCTCTAGTTTGATGATCAATTTTCCGGTACGGTGTCTATTTTTTTGGATGCCGGTATGACTGGGCATCTTATATTCCATGTTCCAAATCGCTGTTCCTTCAGGGGAATTAAAGAAAAGTTCTAGACAATTGGGGCATAAGGGTTTAAGTGGCAGTTTCTGGGAAAGAAGATACCAATTAAGGGATAAAGTTTTAATGTGTTATTCAAGTGGCATAAAGGGGTGGGGCATATTCATAGCTGTTTAGTGAGAATAAATGATTTAAAATGCACTGAGTGGTTTTATCCGAGTTCGCTACAGAATTACTTACCTCGTGGGATCTCTTTGAAATGAAACTGTACACGGAAGGAATTATAATTCTCACATTTCACCCAAATTACTGTCGATGAAAACTCACTGGCGAAGAGGGACCAGGTTAAATTGAGAGGATCACCTTGTCGAAGACCATCCAGGCTGCCAACACGACAACCAATATCGTTAGAAAGAGGCAAGGAGGGAGTGTATGTTGGATAGATTTATGATTGAGATGAATGCAGGTTTATTTTAGGTTATTGATGGAATATGTATTTATTTCATTACGTTTTGTAATTTTTCACCGGGGCATTAGCATATAATTAATACCGGAACTTATATCTGATTAGATTTAGAAATACAGTACGTCACTAGTTTTATCGTTTTTCAAACACCGTGCCTAGGCTATTTATCATTAGTGGGGCGAGGTTGCTAGCAATATTGTCATCGAGGAAGTGTCTTCCATGTAGGCCTACTTCGCGGCAAAATATTAAGATCTGAGAATGTTGAGTTCCACATAGGGATATTTGAGGTAATCTTTACAGATGTGACTTAATTAAATACGGTAATGCCTGCGGCAAGATGGCGTCACAGTGAGAGTGTAGTGAAATAGCAGCTAGTGTAAATATTTGAGAAAAGTGGTAAAATATTATAACAGAAGTTTAAAATCTATAAAGTTACTTTCCTTAGGTCAAGTGAAATATGGAATATTGATAGTATTTAGAAATTCTTATTGATAATTTAATAAACTTAAACTAAGTTGTGGGAACGTGTATCCAAAGATTCGGTGACTTCTTCAATCACTGTTTGTACCAAGTAGAGCAGTGGTGCTTTTACGAGTTTTCACCCGATTGGAAGATAAACGTAATTCACATTCTTCTTTATTGGTAGGTAATTAGATTAATTCACTTAGGTAGTAATATTTAAAATAAATTTAGAGTAATTTCGTGTAATCATCAAGGCTAACTTAGATCTCTAGTATGTCGGCAGTAAACAGTGTTAGTGTCTCGTCAGGTAATGTAACCGTTCCGGATTTATGCTCGTTGTGCAAAATAAAAGTAAAAAATGCAAATAAAATCATCGCAAGATCTCAGGTAAAATTGAGTGAGGAGAAAAGTGAAACCGATTGTCGTAATGTAGGCCTACCGGTACCGTCATGCGAATGTCATAATCTGAGAAACGAACTGTCCTCAAAAGGTGAAATTATAAAGCTGCTAAAGGAAGATATTACTAAGTTAATGGAAGAGTTGAATAAATTAAAAGGAAAGAGAGGAAAGCAAGGAAACTTGGTCCATAGTGGTTGCTGGTAAGGTAAGATTGAATATGCCTAGGCCTATAAATGGAGTACCGTTACCTGTAACTGAAATTCCCGTCTCAAATTCATTTGGAGCGCTCGTCGAAGAAAATGATGACTTTCTTCAAGAAGAAAAGAAGAAAGTGACAAAGAGAAAATCCAGGAAGATGCGGATATTTGCGGATAGTCACGGGCGACATGTAGCAGCAAGCGTATTGGAGAGAAGCGGAGAAATGGAGGTCACTTCGACAAAAAAGCCAGGAGCACCCATTGCAGCGGTCACGAACGGGATGGTAGGAGAGTGTGCGTCCCTTACTTCAAAGGACTATGCAGTAATCATCGCTGGAGCAAACGACGTCTATAGAAACGACAGTAAAAAGGTAATCAAAGATTTAAAGGGTGCATTGCCATCCATGCATAACACATATGTCATCATTGTAAACATTCCGCAGAGATACGATTTAAATCCCAAATCATGTGTAAATGTAGATATAGAGGCTACAAATGTAAACATTCATAAAATTTGTAGGAGTTTTCCAAATGTCCAAATTATAGATGTAAGTAAATAAGACAGGAAGTTCCACACTCGGCATGGCCTACACTTAAATAGATTAGGAAAAGAGTATATTCGTGATGAAATCTGCAAAATTGTAAATTCAAATGGTAAGAATAGTTCAACAGTAATATCTATAGAGTGGAAGCAGGGAAACTGGTAAAAGAAGCCAAACGTGAGGTCAGGGGCGGATCTAGGGGAGGGCGAGGAGGACGACCACCCAGGGCCCCGCGCCATGGATTAAAAAAAGTTAAATTAATTAATTAATTATACTTTTCAAACTAATTTATAATTCATATTCCCTTTTTCAGTTCAGCTATGATCTCCCGTGACCGATTAGCAAGTTTAAATTTCAGTGAAACAATAGAAAACTTCAGCCGGAAAAAAGTCGCAAAGTAATATTTTAATATTTTATAGTTTACATAATCTTCTTCAATGGGACTTACATGTCTCTGTCATATTATTAAAAAAAAGAACTGTAGTGTATTAATATGTTGTAGCTATTCATTATTTTATTATTATTACCCAACTATTTTCCATTTGTTTTGATTTTTTTTTAATTCCAATTGTTGCGGGCCCCTCCGTATCATATCGCCCAGGGCCCTGCATGGCCTGGATGCGCCATTGCGTGAGGTTGGCATTCAGATCTTTTGATGTCAAATTTAACAGAGTCCAACAATGGTATTTCAGATTTGTCTAGCAACAATAATAATAACAATTATCATAGCAATAATGTAAATAAATCACCAACACAAGCTTGCAAAAGTAACAAATTGAAATTTACCACCAGAATGTTCAGTCTCTCTATAATAAAATTGATTACATAAATCTAATGCTTAAAAATGAACTTAAAGACATCTCAGCACTATGTATTTCAGAACATTGACTGAAATAGGAAGAACTCGAATTAATTCAATTCCCAGGGTTTATGCAAGCTAGTTAATACTCTAGAACTAATATTAGCCATGGTGGTTCTTGTATTTTCTTTAGAAATAATTTAGATCATTAACAGTTTACAGCTTATGATTATCTAATTATGGAACAGGATTTTGAATTCTCTGCCGTAAAAATACATCAGTTTAAGTTAATACTTGTATGCGTTTACCGTTCTCCGTCAGGAAAGTTTCCTTTATTTATAGATAAATTAGAATTGTTACTCAATAACATGAGCAAAGTAAATTTCGATATAATAATTTGTGGGGATGTAAATGTGGATTTATTAAAATGTGATAGAAATTGTGAATTATTAACACAGTTACTAATTTCCTATGGATTGAAACCTACAGTAAATACCCCAACAAGAATAACAAAATTTAGTAAAACCTCTCCTGATCAAATTTTCTTAAATACAGATAAATATCACCATTCAATAGAAGTCTATTGTCCGTGTTTTAGTGACCACCATGGACAAATACTGAGTTTTGAAGTATCCGAAACAATCAATAATAATGATAATGGAATAAAATTAAAGTGCAGGTCATCCACAGAAACAAATGTTACATATTTCAATGACTTATTAAATAAGGAAACATGGTCAGAAATGTATAAACTAGAAAATGTAAATGATAAATTTAATGCATTTAACAGTACTCTAAAACACTATTTTGAAACAGCATTCCCCTTTAGACAAAGAACTGTTCAAATAACAAAACTAGCAATTGGATAAAAACAGGGATTATAAATTCATGTCAAAGAAAGAAATTTATAAACAAATTAAAAACAATACCACACAACACCTGAATTCAATTTATACTACAAAAATACACTAGCTTTTTAAATAAGGTAATAAGACTAGCAAAGAAAATGCATAATGATAATTTTATTTCCCAATCATCTAATAAAAACAGGGCTATGTCGTCCGTGATAAAGAAAGAAACTGGAAAAATCTGCTAAAATACAAAGGAACATTACACTGACCAGAAATAATAAAGTGATTAATAATCCAGAGGAAATAGCAAACACTTTTAATGACTATTTTCTGGAAATTCCACAAAAATTATTAAATAAATCACAGGTAAATACACTAAATTCTATTAATAAAATAAATATATGCAGTGATTCTTTATTTATAAATCATGTCACAAGTGAAGAGGTAAGAATAGTTTTAAAAGAGCTAAAAATAAATTCTGTGGTGGCATTGATGGCATCCCTGATGCAATTTTAAAGAAATGTGCAGAAAATATAATAAATCCACATACACACTTAATAAACAGTTCAATTCCCTCAGGAACTTACCCGGATATTTTGAAGTTATCAAAAGTAATTCCAGTGCACAAAAACGGTTCAAAAGATAAATTAGAAAACTATCGCCCTATTACCTTACCAACTGGTATTGCAAAAATTGTGGAAAAAAGTCATGTATAAGAGACTGATAAGTTTGATAGAAAAAAATATATTATCAAACTCACAAATTGGATTCAGAACGAAAAAATCTACACAGAGAGCAATTTATGAATGTATAAATAGTATACTGAAATTAATTGATATTAAGGAACATGTAACTGGCCTATTCTTGGATTTATCGAAAACATTTCATGTTGTTCACCATAAATTCCTCCTTACAAAACTAAATCAATATGGTATTAGAGGTCTAGCTAATAAATGGATAGAGTCTTACTTAACAAGGCGTAAACAAATAGTAAGCTTAAGACACAAGGATGATGGAACCAAATTACATAATGAAACATTGTCCAATGAGGGAATTATTAAATTTGGAGTGCCCCAGAGATCGGTTTTGGGCCCACTACTCTTTCTTCAATATCAATGATATAACACAGAACGTTCATTCACATAAGGAAATTTTGTTTGCGGACGATACAACACTCGTAATAAAAGGTGAAACTAAACAGGTCATACAGCACTCTGCTGACTCCGTTACAGGAGAGTTAACCAAAAGGTCACAAGATAATCACCTCATAATAAACTATAAAAAACAGTATGTCTAAATTGCCACACTATACAAAATAGGAATCCTGCGAAGCCCAATATAACATTAAATGGTCATCAAATAGAAAATAAATCAGAAACAAAGTTTTTGGACTATGGATACAACATGACTTGAAATGGAATAAACATATACAATATCTGAATACGAAACTGAACTCGATGTGCTGTGCGTTAGGTATTTTGAAAATATGCACTAGCATGCAGACATTAAGAAATACTTATTTTGCTTATTTCCATTCATACTTGAGATATGGGGTCATATTTTGGGGTATGTCGCCAGATGTACTAAGCACGTTTAGGATACAAAAGAGGGCGATTAGAGTTATGGCAAATGTAAACACTAGAGAATCATGTAGACCTCTGTTTAAAGATTTAAACATTCTCCCACTGCCCTGCATATATATCTTTGAAAGGAATGGCACAAATTCATACAGCTAGCCTGTAAGTTTAACTGCGTACAAGTTAAATTATGTAATTATTTTCAAAATTGGACAGTTACTTTTTTAGATATCAATAAGAACAGCATGCGCTGTTGTGCATGCCGCTTCCGACAGTGTGCAGTCGTGACAGGTCATATTGGCTCCTGGGTGTGATTCCAGCCACAGAACGGATACCAGGCATGTAAGCATATCGTACACATGTGATGGGTTTGCAAAGTGTGTATGGCAGGCGAATGTATGACAGGACAGTGAGGGGGAATGTTATTAAAAGGAATAAAATAATTACCGTATTTCGACTTCAAAGGAACATAACGAACCTATAATTAACTGTCACTGGTTTGAGTGTACAGTACCTACTACTGTATGACTTGAGAAATAAACATAACACAGGACACCTGAAGAGCTCCTTCCAGAAAGTATTATGTTTTTTAAAAAGAATTTAATGAATAAGGATGTTTTTCTTAAAACAAACAATGATGTTCATAGGCATAACACAAGACAAAATCAAAACATTCATATTTCACACACACACACACAAAAGCATATTTCAAAAATGAACTTTTCACACAGGAGTTAAATTATACATTTAACTACCCCAGTATATAAAACTTGCCCCAAAAATAAAAACCTTTGATAGAATGTTGAAAGCTTATCTGCAGTGCCATTGTTTTCACGCATTTCCACACTAATAATCAATTATGCGTTATTAATTCATTATTATTCAGGACAAACTATAAGAGATTTGTATAGAGAGATTAAATAACTGCACAAAGTTTTGAATGATTTTCATTTTGTGGCTAAAGGTAAAACACTTAATGTCAGTTTACAAAATGACACTATATTACTTTCACTCAGACGCAAGTACTTATAAAATGGCATCTGACAATTGGTGTATTTTGTAAAGGGGATGGGGTTGGAGTGTACCGCGGCTGAATCGCTAACTCTCCTGTGGCTAACTGAACTGTTTAACATGTTGTTCATTCCGTAAGTGGTTATTTAACGTAAAATTACATTACCACCGAGGAGGATGAATTTAAAAAATTAACCATATAAATGAGAGATCCAATTATGTTCAAACCCAAGCAACTCAAGTCAATCACGTCCCAAAAAAACATGTACACCAGGTCAAGCCATCATTCATTGGCATCCACATAGAAACAAAATCACAGCACATAGGCTATCACTTCATTCCGGGGCACAAAGATAAAATCAAGACTGAGAATGGTTAATTTTAGCGGCAACATCATTTCTTTATGAAAATAATAAATTACTTACTGTGACGTCCACTTAACTGGCATTTATACACAATAATTGGCAATAGAGGGCCAGAAATTATTTTGTAATTACTGTGTACATAGTATAATCGAATTGGATGGCAAGTACAGGTAGAGAATTTTTAAATACTACTTCGGGGGATGAGAATTAAGCCATTGTGGTGAGAAAAATGAACGTTCGCAATAAATTGTGCCAGTTTAAATGTGGGAAGCTATAGGGGAGGCATGCTGTGTTATGCCGTGAGTTGAATGAAAGGATGCGCTGTGTAGTGTGGTTCTTAAAGGGTTACCAGCTTCCGTATATTATAACAGACCGCACTATACTGTATGTGCTGTGTGCTAGGTAAATCAATCATTTCTACACAATCGGTGTGGTCCTAAATCGTAAGGTGTTCGATAGTGAAGAATGATAACACTTACATATTCCAATCAGGCTATTATACAGTGAATTAATTAGTGTCACATGATCGAACAAACGCATCGCTTAGTTACTTGGTGTTCAGTTGCTCGTGCTTGTGAGTACAGGGGTCCTATCCTAGATGTAACTGAACAGACAACCCCCAATACATCCAGGTGCAAGGCCGTGCGTATTCCCGGTGAAAGGCGTGTGAGGGCTCAAACTAAAGGGCTCCATCTTCTCTTTAGGACAAGTCACTTCACCCTAAGATAAAAATTACCCCCATCCCCGGTGAAATTAAGGATTTTTTAGTGCGCAAGCGCATGGTGTAACTACAATGGTGAGGTGGATCGCTCCCTCTCTCTCGTGCGGATGACGTCACAACAGGGGCAAACGTGACGTGTGGCTAAAGGCGGAAGTCAAGCGCGTGAATCCGCAGTCGATTGAAATAATTATGTTAATGTTGACAGGTGTGTACGTTGCTAGTGAAAGTATTGTATTTCAATCTCTGTCAACGGCATAATAAGGAATGTGTCTTCAATCATCCAAGCAACGATTCCTTAAAGGTGTTTTTGTTTGCAGACATTCCTCATTTATTGAAACTTATGATAAATCATTTGTTAGATTTGTCCGTAATTAGATCAGGGTTGTGTACTGCTCAAAGGGAAAAAGGTGAGCAAGGAATATTTTGGAACTACTAATTTCTATGTCTTCTTCTGAACTCACTATTGTACACAAAATTAGCAGATATCATTTAGATTTAAAGGGATCACAGAGACAAAATTTCGGCCTGCAGCTCAAGTACTTTCAAACCAGGTATCAGAGGCCCTTGAATGGTGTGGAGGGAAAGGTTTGATGAAAAACATTGACTGAGAAGAAGCTGCTAGATGTATAAAATTAATAAATGACTGGTTTGGCTTACTTAATACTAAAAACAAATTTGGGAGTCATTCTGAAAGCCCCCAGGGGCTCACAACTTGTGGGACGTGGGTTGGTGACCACGGGACCCCAGCTGAGTCCGGCATTGCTTCCACTTACTTGTGCCGGGCTCCTCTCTGTCTTCTTTCATGTCGACCTCTCTTGGTCAACCCTTGTTCTCTTCCGACCCCGACGGTTTTCCGAGGCTTAGGGAGTCTCTTCCTTTCCCGCCTTAATTGGCCCTTGTCTCATTTTTCCTGATACCCTCCTTCTGCGAGGGGTCAGCCTTCTTTTTCTTTTATGTTATCTCCTACCTTCTGGTCAAGGCCATCAAGGAGGCAGGGTGTGTGTAGCCCCACCACTTCAGGTGCATCCTGGATATTTCTACACTCTCAGGGGCTTGTGGCTGGTGAGTTCGGGAGTTGGCGATCCCGAGGGATTCCTGAGCTGGGTCCGTTTTGTCCCCTTTTATCACTGACTTTGGGATGGACCCTCTACTCTTTCCTATCCACCTTTAATGGTTCTCCTTCCTTCCAAGTCCCTCAATCCTCATTATTCGTGGGTTGAGGGCATTTCTTTTCTTCCTGTCCTTTATTTGCCTTATCCTTTGTTTGTTTACCATTTCTTCTTTAGTATGTAAGTCTAGTTTGTATTAGTTACAGTTTTCATTCTTATCTCATCTTTCACTATCACTCAAACCATTAGGGGCCGGTAACCTATATGTTAGACCCCTTAAAACAACAATTGTCATCATCATCATCATCATTATTCTGAAGGAAATGCATTTGGTACTGATTTAGAAAAGCAAATCAGTTTGCTAAATGATGTCAATGAGTTGAGAGTTGACCGACATATAGCCTTACTCACATTTCAAAAAGGAATTCTACTCAGCAACACGTATCTAGTTGACCTTTTCAGATGCTTGAAGCCGATGTACCAAGTCGAGTACAAAATAACTTATCGTCTAAATCAAGATATTTTGGAGAAACTTCTCACATATATTAGAGGAATGGGAGGCTCCAATGAGCACCCATATCCTCTGAATATTAAATGAACTCTAGATTGAGATGGTACATTTTGGACAAGCCGTCTGCTTCAGTGTTTACTTTAAATATAAATACATAGGAGGATATTGACAAAAAGTGTCTGATTAAACTAATGGAAACAGAAACAGATACCTGTTTCTCGCAGACTGCGTTAGTGAATGTTGCCAAACATATTCCTGATATCGTGGATGCTCCTGACTAAGAAAAACTAGCTTCTAGTTTATTTATCGCATCGAATTACGAAACTGTGGAAATGAACATGAGTTTGTTTAAAATGACCGATCATCAGAATGAATTGTTGGATGAATTTTATGTCTCAGATTTTAAAGATGAAATGAACCATGAAGGTTTAAAATACAGTACAGGATATGTAACACATAGATTCAGGGATAAGTACAAAAATTTGCGAACATTATCTCAAGAACATTAACTCAGTAATGAAGGCCCAGATTGGCTCCAGTGTATTTCAAGGGGAAATCTTTTGTATCCCTCTAATGAACATATGGAAGTTGAAACAATAATGGACGCTGAGTTTCATAAATTTCATGACATTTCGCTATCAAATGATATGTTTATATTCAGTGAATTAACCAGCAGGACCTTGTAAAAATTTCCTCTTATTAGTATTGAACATGAGATTATTAACTGTATAGCTCGTCTGTGAATGGTTTCGACACTACCATCATCTCACTATAGAATAAGTGAGCTGAAAGTCAGTGAATATTCTAAGTCCATTCGCTGCCTGTTGTTAGTTTAGGCTTTTTCTGGAAACTCAGGTGTTTTTTTAGTTTCACCTTAACCCTAGAACTGCGGACCGTCTTCCAGGAAGACGGTGTGTTGTTTAATCAAGTGCGACCGTCTCTCTGAAAGACGGTCTTGGAATTCAAATATAGTACTACTGTTAGCCTTCAGATGGCACTAATTTCAAGTTATGCTGGTTCCCGATGCTTTTATCTTTCGTAGTATAAGTCTTTGGCAAACAAATGACAGTATGCAAGCTATTATTTGGCTGCAGAAGTGGAAGTACTTCCATGTTGATATTGAAGTTGCATTGAGCAAAATGGCCGCCAAATATGTAGACGATTCAGAAATTTAGCACTTGATTTTTGACGATTCGTGTGATAGTATGGACGATGAAAGTGATTATTGTGTGGATTCGTATGAAAATGAAGATGGTGAAAGTAGTGGCAGTGATACCGGCGAACAGGATGTCACGCAAGTTATGGAAATCCCCATCAATGCAAGCGATGTTTATCATGTTCCGACAGACCCTGTACACATGCCTAATGTTAGCCGTGAAGTGGTAAGTGTGAACTAGACTGATATTCAACCCGAAGAAAGTGACTTTCCAGGTAAAAATGTACCGTTTATCGTTCATCATCCTGGGCCTGTGAAATTACCTCCCCGTAATCGCGCGCCGATTATGTACTTCAAAATCGAGAAATGTCATATTTTTGTAAAAATAATTTTCTTTTTAGTAAATAACAGAAATTAATTGAAACTGGTTCTTGAATTAGTAACAAAAAACTATGAACTTTTCATTTATGATGTCTCTGATGAACATTTAACTCGGCAATATGGTTTTCTAGAGCAGAAAAGTCAATAATTTTTTATTTTTTTGTTTTTTATAAAATACTTTTTATGATTAATTCAAAGTGGCCGAGTCTGAATGATTCACCTATATCAATATAATATAGAACAGTCTTTCAGCTTTATATTGGTGTATGATAAGTCATATTCATGAACACAGTATGCTTACAGATACCAAATTCCTTTAGTGTGTACTTTATGGTAATTTACTGCAGCATTTGACAGATAAACCTGCAGCAGTTCTAGGATTAAAGGGCGTACGCATCTGAATATCGTATGTAATTCCCACTTATTTTAAATACATTCCTACCTCTCCTAACCACGCTCCCTTGTTTCTTTAACCCAGAAAGTAAGTAAAGATTTTGTTTGACAATGGGCTCAAGCTTGTTAATTGACCATACAACACAATCCTTCTCCTTCTCATCATTTCAGTGAGTTTGGAAATATGTGCGTAGAGTTCATGGTTATGTCCCCGTCTGTAATCACCGTTTTCCTTGACTGGGCCCAATACTTTCCGTAAGATCTTCCTTTCCTTTGTTCCAAGTTTCTCCATAAGATGTTTTCTGTGCCTCCTAAGACACTCTGCACCATATAACGGTTCCTGTCGGATGACTGTTCAGTAATGTATAAGCTTGGTATTTAGGGATAATGATTTTTTGTTATATATTCCCTTGGTTAACTGGTATGCAGTTTCCATATTTCACATTCGAGATGTAAAAGCCTCCTTCTTAGGGATATTAAGCTCTATCCATTTACCTGGGTATTTGAACTTTCCTGTCCGCTTGATCTTTCCTCTTGCAATGGCTAGTTCTCTTGGTGCCAGCTTTATATTGCTTATAAACTTGGTTTTCTTGAAGGAGATATTGAGGGTGAATAAGACCTGAGGTCCAGCCCCCAGGAAGTTTCTCTGTTTCCCAAATATCGCCTGGTATCTTAGTTACCTTGTCACTGCCTTGTCTCCAGAATATTTCCATAGGTGAGATGTTATCAAGTTTTCACCTGGTGCCTATATTGTTTATCAATGGCTGTATGATGTGTTTGATTTCATTTCTTGTCGGTGGAAGTGAATCTGCGTGAACGCGTGCATTTTCTCGAAATGAAATGTGGATTCTGGAGCTTTTCAGTTGAGGAGTGTTGCAAAGTATTTAGCCAGGATTTGGCAGTTGTCATTGTCATTGTGAGCAATTTTTCCGTCGGGATCTTTGAAGTGTAGGTTTGGTGAAGTGTGTTTATTCATATTATGTCTGAAAATTCCGTAGTAGTCCCGAGTCGTTCTCGCTTGCTGAGCCCATGGTTGCAGGTTTGAAACCTGGCGCAGTCAGCTGGCATTTGAGGGTGCGCAAATGCGAGGGAGCCGTGTCAGTACATTTACTGGCACGTTAAAGATCCCCTTCGGGGCAAAAATCCGGCACCCCGGCGTCTCTAAAAGCCAGGGTAGTTAAAAGGGACGTAAAACCAATAACAAAAAAAAAGTCCCGAGTGTTGTTCTTCTCGAAATCTTGCTGAATTTGTACTAGCTGATTCTTGTCGAAGGCACGTTTTACCCCTTGTATAATTTTTGCTGTGTTTCTTCTTGTATCTAGGAACTTCTCCCAGTTATCTGCGTTTCTCAATGAGTTCAATCTATGGCAGGCAAGTTGTCTTTCCCTTATTACCACATTACACTCACTGGTCCACCAGGCATGCTTCTTCGGTTTCGTGAGGGGGACTGTCTTCTTAGCTGTCAACCAGGGCTTCTTGTAGTTGTTCCCAGTTCTGTGGATCCAAGGACTCACGCTTCTCAGAGAACTTTTGCTTCGTTCTTTTTTTTGGTGTCAAACCTGAATATTTTTTCATTCATGGACCTTCCTGGTATTTTGTAGAATTAGTTTAAGGTTGATTTTAGAAAGGTAATGATCAGAGTCAAGGTTGGCACTTCGCAGAATCTTCACATTTTGTATCTCTCGTTCCGCTTTCCGAGCAATGGCTACGTGATCGATCTGGAACTCACCAAGAACGGGATTTGGGGATGTCCAAGTATTTTGTAAGAGCTTGAAAGCTGTCAATTTCATAAGTAGTTTGAATGCCCTACAGAGTTCAATGAGTCTCTCCCCATTATGGTTGGTTCTCTGGTGAGCCGGATAATTTCCTACCATGTTTTGAAATTTTCATTCTTTGCCGAGTTGAGCATTGAAATCCCCCAGCAAGATAATTGTGTGCTTGTCGGGTATCTGAGAACGGATGTCCTCCAGATCTTCCCAAAATATATCTGTTTCTTTTGGGTCTGTGTTGTTTGCCTGATTAATCGGTGCGTGGACGTTGGCAATAGTGCACATCTTGTTTGCACTACGGAATGAAAGAGTCGAGACTCGGCTGATAGAGAGGCGAAGTCCATGATTAAATCTAAAATACTGCATCGAACAAAAAATCCTGTGCCAAGATGAGGAACATTTTTCATTACACGTTTGCCGGTTTAGCTTATAAATTCTGTAACCTTGTGATTCGAAAGCATGTTCATCTGTAAACCTTGTTTCTTGAATAGCGGTGATAAGAATTTTATGTTGAGAGAGTGTGTTTGTAACGTGTTTCAGTTTGCCGACCTTCAAAAGGGAGTTCACTTTAATGGTAGCAAAGACGTTTCGACGCTTGTGTTTGATTTTTTGTGGAGTGTCCGATACCTCCAAGCATGTCGGTGCGGGCTCCCAATAATCCGAAGGCCCGCATGAGTCACTTTGGACGATTGTTGATTGGTTACCACCTTAGGTAGTAGCTTCTGCTGAACTCTCCTCCATGCTTTAAACAGTTGAAAAACTGTAGATTGGGGTCAGTGATATTTTACACTGTCCAAGATACTACAAAAGTTGCGAGCCTTGGAGGCCCCATAACTGGTAGACTCGCCGACCCAGTTTTCCCCTGGGACTGATTACCCAACCTTCCACTGGGCTGCTCGGCTTAACAGGGGGCACCTCGTATGGGGTACACGCTGAAGTTGGAGTGAAAGTGGCTAGTTGGATTCTCTTGTTGTGAGCAGTGACTTAATTCACTCCCATTCGCCCAGAGTCACAAAGACTCCTCCCAGGTTGAATCCTGGAACCCTTATTTATTTATTTTTTTATTTTTGATTTATTGAATACTTATCGTCGATTATTGTTACTATCCAACGAAAGGTTTGCTTTATCATGACGACTATGCGGGTAGTGTGGCTCGCTCAAGGCCACGCAGTCGTTTCAACGAGAATAAACCTGTCGAGAGTTAGCACGGACGGCTATTGCAGGTGGCGGGTCTCACGTTACCTTTTCAAACAAGACCAAACCAGTTGCGTGACGCCACCGGGTTGTGGTCATCCGTGTAACGTGGACAAATGAAATACTTATTATTAATATTCAACTTGTATTTATTTATTTATTTAATATTATTCAATTCTTCTTCTGCGCGAATGGGTCTCCTAGGACCACGCGGAATCAACACTTATTGGCCTTGATGTTTGCCCAATAACTCTTCATGCGCAACGATTGGGCGAGTCTTCATTGCTGCGACCAGACGTGTCTGGTAGGTATTCTCTCTTCTCCCTCAAAACCCCGTGTATAAGTAATTTTACTAATTTCCTCTCGATCCTTGAGATTGGGAAAACCTAATTCAGCCAAGTCCTTTTCCGCCTGTTTGTACCAATTGGACCTTGTTGCCTTTTTCTGTTAACGTTGCTGGGTCCATTCTGTCCAAATGTCCCATGAATTGGATCCTTCTCATACGGATTGTGTCTGGAATTTTAGTAATTTTTAAATAGACGTAAGCTTTAGGTTTCGGAAGGTGAATTCTAACTTTGATTCTTGGTCCCGAAATATTTTGCATGATTTTGCATTCGTTAATCTCCAATTGATTTCTCAGTGTTTTACGTTGTAGATTGTCTCGGCTGCATAAAGGGCTGCAGGCAAGACTACTGTTTTATATTGTTGAATTTTACAATTCCAAAATAGGCATTTTTTGTTATAAACTTTTTTTGTCAAATGGAAAGCAGATTCCATTTTCTGTAGTCTTGCTTCTGTAGATTTTCTTTCGTTGCCAGTTTCATTGATCCATTCACATAAATACTTGATGTCTTTCACTCGGGAGACCTTACAATTACCAATGCGGAGTGTATTCGGAGTAGCTTAGATATCCGTCATAAATTTTGTTTTGTAAAAAGAAATCCGGAAGCCAATTTTTGCTGCTTGTTCTTGGAGTAATTCTAATTGTTACAGGGCAAACAGTCGAGTGTTATCCCATTGATTTTTGGTCCTAGTCTATGTGATGGTGCACCAGCTCTTCTCCCTTCTCGGGCGACTATATTATTCAATTATTTAATATCGATTATTTATTTTATATATTCCTAGCTTCACCCAATATCTTTAACGGTATACCCAGCGTAAAGAAAGGCGAGTAGTGGTTTTGTGGGGGTTCCGCACCCTCCACCTCCACACCCTCCACACAAGATGGCGGCAGCCCGATAACTCCCGAACCCGTGGTTGGATTTTAACAAATGAGGTGTTGTTGAACTCGGGCTAACACCCCCTTTCCAATGGACAACATATCTCCACCCTAAAATAAAACCTACCCCTACTAGGGGGTGAAATTGTAATTTTTTAGAGAATCTCTCGTTCCAATTGCAACATGTGAGAGTTTGAATGCCGATATGGAATGTAACGTTGTTCTACATAAAGTGCATGTGTTCGGTGAATAGCCACTATGAATTAACATGCTTGTTTTTGTTTTTTACGCATGTCCACTCATGGCTTTTGTAAGAGGGTGGGGGAGCGGATCCCTATGGATGGGTTATTGTTGACGAGTCATTGTTGGCGGGGGTCATTGTTGTCGGGTCATTGTGGACGAGTCCTTGTGGACAAGTCCTTGTTGACAGGTCCTTGTGGACAAGTCCTTGTGGACAGGTCCTTGTGGACGAGTCCTTGTGGACAAGTCCTTGTGGACGAGTCCTTGTCCCTTTGGACTGATCCCTTTGGACGGGTCCCTTTGGCCTGGTTCCTACGGACTAACCCATGAATTTATTTAAATTATGTCAAAGGGCCTAACTACATTTGTGTGTGTTGAATTGACGTTCACCACTACTATAATGGAATAACGATATGTAAGGAAAGTGACGAAATACATGTGAACACGTGTGAAATGACCTTATTACCGTCCTCCTTGTGAAACAAGTCTCATCCTGTTTTGCTTCATACGTGAGAAAATGTGAGTTCGAACCCGTGGTCGGATTTTGACGAATGAGGTGTCATTGAACTCGGGCTGATACCCCCCTTTCCAATGAACAACATATTTCCACCCCAAAATAAAACCTACCCCTACTAGGGGGTGAAATTGTAATTTTTTTTAGAGAATCTCTCTTTCCAATTGCAACATGTGAGAGTATGAATGCCGATATGGATTAAAACGTTGTTCCACACAAGAGACATGTGTTTGGTGGATAGCCACTATGAATTAACATGCTTGTTTTTGTTTTTTACGCATGCCCACTCATAGCTTTTGTAAGAGGGCAGCCTTTTTAAAAGATGGCGGCTGTAGTGTAACCTAACCTAACCCAACCCACGAGTGGTGATCAAAAAGTATTTTAAGTGACGCTTGTCGATTGGCAAACCAATAATCAAAGAGGGATATGTCAGGCCTTGAGGTGATAGCCCCTTTTAATTGATCCCTGATGATTGATCTCTGTTGATTTGTCCCTTTGGACTGGTCTCTGTTGACTAGCCCCTTTTGGACGGGCCCTTTTTTGACAGGGGGTCATTTTTGATGGATCCTTTTTGACAGGTGCTTTTCGACGGGTCCCTGTTGACGAGTCATTGCTGACGGGTCCATGTTGATGACTCCCTGTGGACGGGTCATGGTTGACGGGTCCCTATTGACAGGTCATTGTTGACAGGTCATTGTTGACGGGTCATTGTTGACGGGTCCTTGCTGACAAGTCCCTGTTGATGGGTCCCTGTGGAAGGGTCCCTTTAGACCGGCCCCTTTGGACTGGTCCCTATGGACCGGCCCATGAAATTTATCCAAATTATGTCAAAGGGCCTAACTACATTTGTGTGTAAAGCAGTGTGTTGAACTGACGTTGTTCACCAGTCCTTACTACTAAAATTGGATAACGATATGAAAGGAATTGATTAACTAGACATGAGTTAACTACCAACGAAGCACTTTGGCGACTCTGCTTGTTATTGACCAATGAGTAGGGTTTTAGAAAAACTGTTTGCTATTTTGGGTTATATACAAAAAATGCTTAGACCTTCTGAGTGACTATGTTTGCTAAACAAGACATTATACCAGACACGATTAGGATTCTTATGCAGCTCAGACAAGGAAAGAATTTCTACAGAATCTGTTGACATTGAATATAGATTTAGGTATTAGGAAGTCATTTTGAAGGCCTTTGTCTGGAGCGTGGCACTCTATGAAAGTAAAACTTAGACAATTGGTGTAGCAGAAAAGTGGAGAATTGAAGTGTTTGAAATGTGGTGTTACAGGAGAATGATAAAGATTAGATGGGTAAATAGGGTTACTAACAAAGAGGTATTAAGACGAGTGGGGGAGAAGAGATGTATCTGGCGACTGTTAATGAAGTAAAGAGATAGTACGTGTTCTACCAACCTAAGACACCGAAGAATAGCAAACTTAGTTAAGGAAGAAAGGTTCGAGGACGAGAACTGTAGGGGTAGACCAAGTTTAGAATATGTTAAACAGATAGCCTTGGATGTAGGGTGTGGTAGCTATATAGAGATGAAACGATTAGCTCGGGACAGATAGGCGCTGAGATCTGCATCAAACCAGTCAAAGGACTAAAGACTCAAACAACAACATGTAAGTTCACTAAAATAATGTTGTGTAACGGTATATGTTAGTCAACGAACAGTAATGCATTACTAAACCCATGACACGATACCTAAGAGCTTTTCTAAAATGATTTTAAAATGCCTTTAACCCTATATTGAACACCCAGTTCACAAGACTCATAACTGCAATGTTATGGTAAAACAAAACAAAATCTATATTTCAAAACAAGCAAGTGGTTTAGTCAATGTATACTGGAAAAAGTTTTGTAAACACTCAAGTCCTCAAGACTAATTAAATTAGTAACTGTCAGGTTGACCGAGTGGTTAAGGTGTTTGACTTAAGATCAAATTTTCTGTATAAGGAAGCAAGGGTTCGAATCCCTTACCTGACATAACTATTGCCTTGACATGGCTTGGCCACACTGCATTATTATGACACTCGGTACACAAACCATAGATATAGTGTATTGTTTAAGGCCACTCTCTTTCTGAACATAGTCAGAGACTGTTGATGGTTAACAATTGTATTAATAGTGGGACATGGGGATAGTAATTAAGAAAAACAGACAATACCCATACAATATTTTTATTAAATTCATTTTATAATAGTTACACACTGAATTCAAGTCTATCTCTTTACCATTGTTCTATATAGATTTTTAAACACAACGCTTGTTGTAGATCCTTTTACAACTTTCTCCAGGTATTCTTGCTCTTAAAAACTGGGGAAGCCGCAATGGTTTTATAAACATAAAACCCTCATCCTCTTCTTTTTCATAATTATCATCATCATCATCATTATGAATATTATCATCAAAATTATTATAGTCATTGTCACCATCATTATCATCATCATCATCATCATTCTCAACATCACTAGAACTATCCAATTCCTCTTGTTTGTTTTCCACAGGGACCTCTTGTAGAGTCTGCGTTGCTTTTGATAGTGTTAAGGGTTTTTTGAACGATGGTATTTGTCCTAACATGTCATTTTGAGGTGATGATGAATGCTTTTTAACAAACAATGCACTATCTTGAGCAGCAATATATTTTTCTTGGACTTGCTTTTTTACCTGGGTTAGAGTATTTTGCATATTTAAATGTGTATTAATTTGAGATTCACAATGATGTTCTTTTGAAGTAAGTACGTTGGAGTCTTTTGTTTTAATCATTCCTCGACACTTTTTAGATCGTTGTTTTGAACATCGCCAAATAACAGTTCCATCTTTATTGGTTGTTTTTACAATATATGTATATCCTTTATAGAAGACACATGGCTTGCCATGACTGGTTGTTGAGACTTCCGTATCAAGTAATACATATGAATTAAATTTTAGTAAAGTCACATGAACAATCTTTAGATTACAAGTGATTTACACACACACACACACACTTTCCTAAATGTCAAGATTTATGGATGTTGTTTTCCGCCAACAGCTGCTTACTGCGTATGACAAGGCTGGAGACTGGTAGGTGAGACGGTCTTTCACGATGTGAACACTGTAACAGGCAGTAGTCAACTGACAATATTCTTATACCCTAGTCAAGGTTAACAGGTACTTACTGCGTATGACAAGACCGTACACTCGTAGGTTAGACCGTATTTTTTGTTTGTTGCTAAGGATCCCATATATACCCTAGATATGTTAGTTCTGAACACTTAGTGGTTAATTGTATATATTGAATTTAAATACACAGCTCATACAAGCACGTTTTGCGGATGAGAAGAGTGAGAGGCTGGCAAAAAAGGAAATGTTTTAGTTTAATGAAACGTCATGTCCTAGTAGGCGTGATTTATAGTAGACGCAATTGATAGTAGACGTAATTGATAGTAGGTGTAATCGATACTATACGTGATCAATAGTAGACGCAATTGATACTAGGCGTGATTGATAGTAGACGTGATTTGTAGTAAGCGCGATTTATAGTAGACGCAAATGATAGTAGGCGCGATTGATAGTAGGCGTGATTGATAGTAGACGCGATTGATAGTAGGCGCAATTTGACATGGGCGCGACTCAGATCTTTTTTGATATCATAAAGTTACAGTGTCAATGTTTATACAAAGTACAAGGTAGAGGGTATTTTAAGACATAACCTCAGCTCACTTAACATAACCTAACTTTACCTAACCTAACTTTGTCACGTGACATGTTCTACAAGTTTAGACTTGCTTTAAGACTGATTATGACGTCATAGATTGATGGGAGGGGTGAGAGGCTGACAAAAAAGGAAATGTTCTGGTTTAATGAAACGTCATATCCTAGTAGGCGCGATTTAAAGTAGACGCAATTGATAGTAGGCGCGATTAATAGTAGACGCAATTGATAGTAGACGTGATTGATAGTAGGCGTGATTTGACATGAGCGCGATTTATAGTAGACACGAAAGGTAGTAGGCGCGATTGATAGTAGGCGTAATTAGACATGGGCGAGATTTATAGTAGACGCAATTGATAGTAGGCGCGATTGATAGTAGGTGTAATTGGTAGTAGGCGCGATTTGACATGAGCGCGATTTATAGTAGACGCAAATGATAGTAGGCGTGATTGATAGTAGACGCAATTGATACTAGGCGTGATTGATAGTAGGCGTGATTTGTAGTAAGTGCATTTCATAGTTGGCTCAATTGATAGTAGATGCAATTGATAGTAGACGTGATTGATAGTAGGCGCGATTGATAGTAGACGTGATTGATATGGACGCGACTTAGATCATTTTTGATATTACAAAGTTACAGTGTCAATGTTTATACAAAGTACAAGGCAGAGAGGGGGTATTTTAAGACTTAACCTCAGCTCACTTAACATAACCTAACTTTACCTAACCTAACTTTGTCACGTGACATGTTCTACAAGTTTAGACTTGCTTTAAGGCTGACTATGACTATGACGTCATAGATTGATGAGAGGGGTGGGAGGCTGACAAAAAAGGAAATGTTTTGGTTTAATGAAAAGTCATGTCCAAGCAGGCGCGATTGGTAGTAGACGCAATTGATAGTAGACTCGATTAATGGTAGGCGCAATTGATAGTAGGTGTGATCAGGTACTTACTGCATATCAAAAGGCTGTACACTCGTGTGTTAGACACTCTATCTTGTTAAGGACCCCTATATATTCCCTATACAAGGCTATACATGTTAGTTCTAAACACTTAGTGGTTATTTGTATTTTAAATTTATATACACAGGTTATACAAGCACGTTTCTTCACACAGTAAAACTTTGTCAAATAGCCACATGCGACACGTAAAGTATGTTTCCGCTATCTAGCGGTGACTATGGAAACTACCTGAACATATCCTAATCTAATCCTAGCTAACTTCACCTGACGTGACCATACCGGTTTGTAAGCAACAACAACAACACACTAAGATTCCATGAATTCCAGAGTACTTTTAGATTAATTATCGACTCTCAACTCTTATAACTATGTCTATCCCACTCTGTCAAAAACACGATTTTTTTTAAATTTTTGCTTGATGTCAATACTAAAGTGATAATGGGTTTTCCTATCCTATCACTATAAATTCATTACCCCCACTCTTATCTCGGTCTCGACAACAACCATGCCTATTTATATTATGTCAGATGATGTAATGTTCGAGTGCAAAGTGGGTGTAAAAGTGAGTGCAAAGTGAGTGCAAAAGTGAGTGCAAAGTAAGTGTAAAAGTAGTTGTAAAAGTGAGTGCAAAGTGAGTGCAAAAGTGAGTGCAAAAGTGGGGTGTAAAAGTGGTACCCTATTTGTAATGGCTTCTTTGACAAGTTATTTTGTGGTACCCTATTCGTAATGGCTTATTTCACAAGTTGTTTTTGGTCAATGTATTTAGAGGATATTTCTCTTGTTCATGGAAAGTATCTCAGCCCTTTTTATGATAGCATAATGCTTACCGTCATGTTTTTAAGCAACAACAACACACTAAAATTCCAAGAATCCAAACTACTCTAAGGTTAATGATGGTCTCTCAACTCCATTCCACGCCTAGTCAAAAACATTATACATTTCAAATTTTTCAAAAAAGGTAAATTGAGAAAGTAGGCTATATATTTATACTAAAAAATCATATGCTAACTCCAACACCTACGTCTGTCCCATTCTCAGTCAAAAAATATATATATATTCTTTAAATTTTTCCAAAAAATATTTGGAAAGTAGGCTATAATTTGAAAACTAATCATCCTAAAAAGTCATATATAGACTCAAACCAATGGCTTTTATGTCCTTAATCGTTAGAACAAAACATGGAATTTGACATTTTTCCAAATATTGAACATTTTTAAAAATGGGCTATATTTTGTAAAGTATGAATTACACAAAAAATGTGTTTGACATAAAAATGACAGGTATTTACCCCCTCTACCCACAAACCAAGTCCCAGGTCTCTGGGACAAAATCCAAAAAGGTTCAATTTTGAAAGTAGACGATATTTTGAAAACTTATCATTCTAAAAAGTCATATATAGAATCAAACAAATGTCCTTTAAGTCCCTTAACGTTAGAACAAAACTTAACATTTTTTCATAAAAAAAAGGTCCAATTTTCAAAATTGCCTATATTTTGGAAACTAAGAATTAGTTCCAAAATGGCGGTCGTAGCTTAACTCAACCTAACCTAACCCTACGAGGTGTGATCAAAAAGTTCCAAAAAGGCTGCCGTAGCTTAACTTAACCTTTGATTGATCCCTGTTGATTGACCCCTTTTGATTGATCTCTGTTGATGTATCCCTTTGGACTGGTCCCTGTTGACTAGCCCCTTTGGACGGGTCTCTTTTAAAGGGGGGGTCATTTTTTTACGGGTCCCGGAGGACGGATCCTTGTTGACGGGTCCCTGTGGGCGGGCCCCTTTGATATAATTTGGATAAAATGCACGGGCCATTCCATAAGGATCAGTCCAAAGGAACCGCCCACAGGGACCCGTCAACAAGGACCCGTCCTCCGGGACCCGTAAAAAAATGACCCCCCCCTTTAAAAAAGACCCGTCCAAAGGGGCTAGTCAACAGGGACCAGTCCAAAGGAATACGTCAACAGAGATCAATCAAAAGGGGTCAATCAACAGGGATCACTCAAAGGTTAAGTTAAGCTACGGCAGCCATTTTGGAACTTTTTGATCACACCTCGTAGGGTTAGGTTAGGTTGAGTTAAGCTACGACCGCCATTTTGGAACTAATTCTTAGTTTCCAAAATAAAGGCAATTTTGAAAATTGGACTTTGTTTTTGAAAAATGAAAAAAATGTTAAGTTTTGTTCTAACGTTAAGGGACTTATAGGACATTTGTTTGAGTCTATATATGACTTTTTAGAATGATTAGTTTTCAAAATATCGTCTACTTTCAAAATTGAACCTTTTTGGATTTTGTCCCAGAGACCTGGGACTTGGTTTGTGGGTAGAGGGGGTAAATACCTGTCATTTTTATGTCAAACACATTTTTTGTGTAATTCATAGTTTACAAAATATAGCCCATTTTTAAAAATGTTCAATATTTGGAAAAATGTCAAATTCCATGTTTTGTTCTAACGATTAAGGACATAAAAGCCATTGGTTTGAGTCTATATATGACTTTTTAGGATGATTAGTTTTCAAATTATAGCCTACTTTCCAAATATTTTTTGGAAAAATTCAAAGAATATATATATATTTTTTGACTGAGAATGGGATAGACGTAGGTGTTGGAGTTAGCATATGATTTTTTAGTTTAAATATATAGCCTACTTTCTCAATTTAACTTTTTTGAAAAATTTGAAATGTATAATGTTTTTGACTAGGCGTGGAATTGAGTTGAGAGACCATCATTAACCTTAGAGTAGTTTGGATTCTTGGAATTTTAGTGTGTTGTTGTTGCTTACAAACATGACGGTAAGCATTATGCTATCATAAAAAGGGCTGAGATACTTTCCATGAACAAGAGAAATATCCTCTAAATACATTGACAAAAACAACTTGTGAAATAAGCCATTACGAATAGGGTACCACAAAATAAATTGTCAAATAAGCCATTACAAATAGGGTACCACTTTTACACCCCACTTTTGCACTCACTTTTGCACTCACTTTGCACTCACTTTTATAACTACTTTTACACTTACTTTGCACTCACTTTTGCACTCACTTTGCACTCATTTTTATACCCACTTTGCACTCGAACATTACATCATCTGACATAATAAAAATAGGCATGGTTGTTGTCGAGACCGAGATAAGAGTGGGGGTAATGAATTTAAAGTGATAGGATCGGAAAACCCATTATCACTTTAGTATTGACATCAAGCAAAAATTTAAAAAAAACGTGTTTTTGACAGAGTGGGATAGACATAGTTATAAGAGTTGAGAGTCGATAATTAATCAAAAAGTACTCTGGAATTCATGGAATCTTAGTGTGTTGTTGTTGTTGCTTACAAACCGGTATGGTCACGTCAGGTGAAGTTAGCTAGGATTAGATTAGGATATGTTCAGGTAGTTTCCATAGTCACCGCTAGATAGCGGAAACATACTTTGCGTGTCGCATGTGGCTATTTGACAAAGTTTTACTGTGTGAAGAAACGTGCTTGTATAACCTGTGTATATAAATTTAAAATACAAATAACCACTAAGTGTTTAGAACAAACATGTATAGCCTTGTATAGGGAATATATAGGGGTCCTTAAAAAGATAGAGTGTCTAACACACGAGTGTACAGCCATTTGATATGCAGTAAGTACCTGATCACACCTACTATCAATTGCGCCTACCATTAATCGCGTCTACTATCAATTGCGTCTACTACCAATCGCGCCTGCTTGGACATGACTTTTCATTAAACCAAAACACTTCCTTTTTTGTCAGCCTCCCACCCCTCTCATCAATCTATGACGTCATAGTCATAGTCAGCCTTAAAGCAAGTCTAAACTTGTAGAACATGTCACGTGACAAAGTTAGGTTAGGTAAAGTTAGGTTATGTTAAGTGAGCCGAGGTTAAGTCTTAAAATACCCCCTCTCTGCCTTGTACTTTGTATAAACATTGACACTGTAACTTTGTAATATCAAAAATGATCTAAGTTGCGTCCATATCAATCACGTCTACTATCAATCGCGCCTACTATCAATCACGTCTACTATCAATTGCATCTACTATCAATTGAGCCTACTATGAAATGCACTTACTACAAATCACGCCTACTATCAATCACGCCTAGTATCAATTGCGTCTATTATCAATCACGCCTACTATCATTTGCGCCTACTATAAATCGCGCTCATGTCAAATCGCGCCTACTACCAATTACACCTACTACCAATCGCGCCTACTAGCAATTGCGTCTACTATAAATCTCGCCCATGTCTAATTACGCCTACTATCAATCGCGCCTACTATCTTTCGCGTCTACTATAAATCGCGCTCATGTCAAATCACGCCTACTATCAATCACGTCTACTATCAATTGCGTCTAATATTAATCGCGCCTACTATCAATTGCGTCTACTATAAATCGCGCCTACTAGGACATGACGTTTCATTAAACCAGAACATTTCCTTTTTTGTCAGCCTCTCACCCCTCCCATCAATCTATGACGTCATAATCAGTCTTATAGCAAGTCTAAACTTGTAGAACATGTCACGTGACAAAGTTAGGTTAGGTAAAGTTAGGTTATGTTAAGTGAGCTGAGGTTATGTCTTAAAATACCCTCTACCTTGTACTTTGTATAAACATTGACACTGTAACTTTATGATATCAAAAAAGATCTGAGTCGCGCCCATGTCAAATTGCGCCTACTATCAATCGCGTCTACTATCAATCACGCCTACTATCAATCGCGCCTACTATCATTTGCGTCTACTATAAATCGCGCTTACTACAAATCACGTCTACTATCAATCACGCCTAGTATCAATTGCGTCTACTATTAATCACGTATAGTATCGATTACACCTACTATCAATTACGTCTACTATCAATTGCGTCTACTATAAATCACGCCTACTAGGACATGACGTTTCATTAAACTAAAACATTTCCTTTTTTGCCAGCCTCTCACTCTTCTCATCCGCAAAACGTGCTTGTATGAGCTGTGTATTTAAATTCAATATATACAATTAACCACTAAGTGTTCAGAACTAACATGTCTAGGGTATATATGGGATCCTTAGCAACAAACAAAAAATACGGTCTAACCTACGAGTGTACGGTCTTGTCATACGCAGTAAGTACCTGTTAACCTTGACTAGGGTATAAGAATATTGTCAGTTGACTACTGCCTGTTACAGTGTTCACATCGTGAAAGACCGTCTCACCTACCAGTCTCCAGCCTTGTCATACGCAGTAAGCAGCTGTTGGCGGAAAACAACATCCATAAATCTTGACATTTAGGAAAGTGTGTGTGTGTGTAAATCACTTGTAATCTAAAGATTGTTCATGTGACTTTACTAAAATTTAATTCATATGTATTACTTGATACGGAAGTCTCAACAACCAGTCATGGCAAGCCATGTGTCTTCTATAAAGGATATACATATATTGTAAAAACAACCAATAAAGATGGAACTGTTATTTGGCGATGTTCAAAACAACGATCTAAAAAGTGTCGAGGAATGATTAAAACAAAAGACTCCAACGTACTTACTTCAAAAGAACATCATTGTGAATCTCAAATTAATACACATTTAAATATGCAAAATACTCTAACCCAGGTAAAAAAGCAAGTCCAAGAAAAATATATTGCTGCTCAAGATAGTGCATTGTTTGTTAAAAAGCATTCATCATCACCTCAAAATGACATGTTAGGACAAATACCATCGTTCAAAAAACCCTTAACACTATCAAAAGCAACGCAGACTCTACAAGAGGTCCCTGTGGAAAACAAACAAGAGGAATTGGATAGTTCTAGTGATGTTGAGAATGATGATGATGATGATAATGATGGTGACAGTGACTATAATAATTTTGATGATAATATTCATAATGATGATGATGATGATAATTATGAAAAAGAAGAGGATGAGGGTTTTATGTTTATAAAACCATTGCGGCTTCCCCAGTTTTTAAGAGCAAGAATACCTGGAGAAAGTTGTAAAAGGATCTACAACAAGCGTTGTGTTTATAAATCTATATAGAACAATGGTAAAGAGATAGACTTGAATTCAGTGTGTAACTATTATAAAATGAATTTAATAAAAATATTGTATGGGTATTGTCTGTTTTTCTTAATTACTATCCCCATGTCCCACTATTAATACAATTGTTAACCATCAACAGTCTCTGACTATGTTCAGAAAGAGAGTGGCCTTAAACAATACACTATATCTATGGTTTGTGTACCGAGTGTCATAATAATGCAGTGTGGCCAAGCCATGTCAAGGCAATAGTTATGTCAGGTAAGGGATTCGAACCCTTGCTTCCTTATACAGAAAATTTGATCTTAAGTCAAACACCTTAACCACTCGGTCAACCTGACAGTTACTAATTTAATTAGTCTTGAGGACTTGAGTGTTTACAAAACTTTTTCCAGTATACATTGACTAAACCACTTGCTTGTTTTGAAATATAGATTTTGTTTTGTTTTACCATAACATTGCAGTTATGAGTCTTGTGAACTGGGTGTTCAATATAGGGTTAAAGGCATTTTAAAATCATTTTAGAAAAGCTCTTAGGTATCGTGTCATGGGTTTTAGTAATGCATTACTGTTCGTTGACTGACATATACCGTTACACAACATTATTTTAGTGAACTTACATGTTGTTGTTTGAGTCTTTAGTCCTTTGACTGGTTTGATGCAGATCTCAGCGCCTATCTGTCCCGAGCTAATCGTTTCATCTCTATATAGCTACCACACCCTACATCCAAGGCTATCTGTTTAACATATTCTAAACTTGGTCTACCCCTACAGTTCTCGTCCTCGAACCTTTCTTCCTTAACTAAGTTTGCTATTCTTGGGTGTCTTAGTACGTGTTCTATCAACCTATCTCTTTACTTCATTAACAGTCGCCAGATACATCTCTTCTCCCCCACTCGTCTTAATACCTCTTTGTTAGTAACCCTATTTACCCATCTAATCTTTATCATTCTCCTGTAACACCACATTTCAAACACTTCAATTCTCCACTTTTCTGCTACACCAATTGTCTAAGTTTTACTTTCATAGAGTGCCACGCTCCAGACAAAGGCCTTCAAAATGACTTCCTAATACCTAAATCTATATTCAATGTCAACAGATTCTGTAGAAATTCTTTCCTTGTCTGAGCTGCATAAGAATCCTAATCGTGTCTGGTATAATGTCTTGTTTAGCAAACATAGTCACTCAGAAGGTCTAAGCATTTTTTGTATATAACCCAAAATAGCAAACAGTTTTTCTAAAACCCTACTCATTGGTCAATAACAAGCAGAGTCGCCAAAGTGCTTCGTTGGTAGTTAACTCATGTCTAGTTAATCAATTCCTTTCATATCGTTATCCAATTTTAGTAGTAAGGACTGGTGAACAACGTCAGTTCAACACACTGCTTTACACACAAATGTAGTTAGGCCCTTTGACATAATTTGGATAAATTTCATGGGCCGGTCCATAGGGACCAGTCCAAAGGGGCCGGTCTAAAGGGACCCTTCCACAGGGACCCATCAACAGGGACTTGTCAGCAAGGACCCGTCAACAATGACCCGTCAACAATGACCTGTCAACAATGACCTGTCAATAGGGACCCGTCAACCATGACCCGTCCACAGGGAGTCATCAACATGGACCCGTCAGCAATGACTCGTCAACAGGGACCCGTCGAAAAGCACCTGTCAAAAAGGATCCATCAAAAATGACCCCCTGTCAAAAAAGGGCCCGTCCAAAAGGGGCTAGTCAACAGAGACCAGTCCAAAGGGACAAATCAACAGAGATCAATCTACAGGGATCAATCAAAAGGGGCTATCACCTCAAGGCCTGACATATCCCTCTTTGATTATTGGTTTGCCAATCGACAAGCGACACTTAAAATACTTTTTGATCACCACTCGTGGGTTGGGTTAGGTTAGGTTACACTACAGCCGCCATCTTTTAAAAAGCCTGCCCTCTTACAAAAGCTATGAGTGTGCATGCGTAAAAAACAAAAAACAAAAACAAGCATGTTAATTCATAGCGGCTATCCACCAAACGCATGTCTCTTGTGTGGAACAACGTTTTATTCCATATCGGCATTCAAACTCTCACATGTTGCAATTGGAAAGAGAGATTCTCTAAAAAAAAATTACAATTTCACCCCCTAGTAGGGGTAGGTTTTATTTTGGGGTGGAAATATGTTGTTCATTGGAAAGGGGGTATCAGCCCGAGTTCAATGACACCTCATTCGTCAAAATCCGACCACGGGTTCGAACTCACATTTTCTCACGTATGAAGCAAAACAGGATGTGACTTGTTTCACAAGGAGGACGGTAATAAGGTCATTTCACACGTGTTCACATGTATTTCGTCACTTTCCTTTCATATCGTTATTCCATTATAGTAGTGGTGAACGTCAATTCAACACACACAAATGTAGTTAGGCCCTTTGACATAATTTAAATAAATTCATGGGTTAGTCCGTAGGAACCAGGCCAAAGGGACCCGTCCAAAGGGATCAGTCCAAAGGGACAAGGACTCGTCCATAAGGACTTATCCACAAGGACTCGTCCACAAGGACCTGTCAACAAGGACTTGTCCACAAGGACTCGTCCACAATGACCCAACAACAATGACCCCCGCCAACAATGACTCGTCAACAATAACCCATCCATAGGGATCCGCTCCCCCACCCTCTTACAAAAGCCATGAGTGGACATGCGTAAAAAACAAAAACAAGCATGTTAATTCATTGTGGCTATTCACCAAACGCATGCACTTTATGTAGAACAACGTTACATTCCATATCGGCATTCAAACTCTCACATGTTGCAATTGGAAAGAGAGATTCTCTAAAAAATTACAATTTCACCCCCTAGTAGGGGTAGGTTTTATTTTAGGGTAGAGATATGTTGTCCATTGGAAAGGGGGTGTTATCCCGAGTTCAACAACACCTCATTTGTTAAAATCCAACCACGGGTTCGGGAGTTATCGGGCTGCCGCCATCTTGTGTGGAGGGTGTGGAGGTGGAGGGTGCGGAACCCCCACAAAACCACTACTAAGGCGTATTTCTTAGATTTCAATGAGCTACGACCTATATCAGTTTTCCGTCTGGAGATAATGAGTTAAAATCACTGACTGGACTAATAATTATATTATCATAGAGATAGCATGTGCACCGAATTCTTGTCAGACGTAATTTAAGAATGGCGAGGTGCATGAATCAAAATCCCCATTCCGTCCAATCAGAACTTGACTGTGTATTCTGCGAACGAAAGCTGAAACTGAGGTGACAGGCTCGTTCACTAGCTAGTAATAGAATGGAGATTGTTGGAAGAAATGAAAACGTCATAACACTTATAGTGGGTAATATATTGAAGATATAAATATGCTGAACGGGACTTTTGTGTAGAACTTTTCATGCTATACAATTCTTACACTTATAGTATGTAGATATGATGAACGGTTTACCCAGCGTAAGCTTAAAATGCGCATGGACAGTAGTTTTTCTTTCGACTCTATTCACTGAAATCGTTACTGCTCGGCTTCCAGTGGTTACAAATGAATTATTTTCAACAGAAACCTTTCTCGAGAAATCTTTTACAGAATGCTGAATACCGCATTAAAATCCACACAGTGGTTCTTGAGATTGCCTGGAACATCCAAGAATCGGCGACTTTGTTTTATACTAAGTAGAGATTAAAAATGAATTATCATTTATTATAACCGGCCCCGTGGTGTTGGGGTAGCGCGCCTGCCTCTCACTCGGAGGCCCCGGGTTCGATTCCAGGCTCCATCAGGGATTTTAGAAACTGACCTGACGGCTGGAACTGGGTGCACTCAGCCTCGTGAGGACAATTGAGTAGCTTTCTGACAGTGAGGCAGGGCCCCGATGATGAAAACCAAGATAAACGGCTGAGGGGACCCGATGCGCTGATCACGGGTCACCCCTAAATCTGCAGGCGAAATGGTTGGGCAGCGGTTGCTTGGTAGGCCTTGGCCGCTCACGGGCTGTAGTACCAGGGGGTTATTATTTATTGATATTTCATTGTATTTTTTATTATAATTATTATTTAAAACTAGCTGTACCCGGCACGCGTTGCAATGCCAATCAAAGAAAGTGTTGGCGTTGTAACTTTTTTTGTTGAAGTGCTTTTGGATTCCCAATATTTTTTTTCCTTTTCCGTTAACCACCTCTAAACTATTGTAAAATTGATTAACTATCTAAAAAAAATCATGGGAGCGTGCTCAACAACTCACCAAAGTTTCATCGCAATGAAATAAATCGTATTTGAACGCATACGGGACTTTGTTGAAACGATTCGAGCGCCGTCACCCATTTGTTGAATATACTCGTACGCTACCTATTGTCAAATGGATTTACTCGTGCGTTACCTATTGTAAAAAGGATTTTTTAAGTCAGAAACCTCTTCTGGTGTGTGCACAACAATTCAACTAATGTTTCATAGCAATCGGATGAATGGTATATGAACGCATACGGGACTTTGTTTAAGCGATTCGCGTGCCGTCGCTCATTTGTTGAATCTACTTGTGCGATACCTATTGTAAAGTGGATGTACTAAGCCAGCCCTGAAGTGAACACAACATTTCACCCAAGTTTCTTCGCTATCGGACGAATGGTATATGAACTCATACGAGACATTGTTGAAACGCTTCGCGTGTCGTCGCTCATTTGTTGAATCTACTAGTGCACCCCCTATTATAACATGGATTTACAAAGCTAGAAACCTTGCCTGTAGTGTACACAACCTCTCACCCTAGTTTAATTGCTATCGGAGGAATGGTATGTGAACGCATACAGGACTTTGTTGAAACGCTTCGCCCGTCGTCGCTAATTTGTTGAATCTTATGTGCCCTACCTATTGTTAAGTGGATTTACTAAGCCAGGTACCCTCCCGGAAGAGTACACAGCATCTCACCCAAGTTTCATCGCTATCAGAAAAAATAGTATATGAACGAATACGGGACTTTGTTGAAACGCTTCGCGCGTCGTCGCTCATTTGTTGATTCTGCTCGTGCGCTACCTATTATAACATGGATTTACTAAGCCAGAAACCTTGCCTGCAGTGTACACAACTTCTCACCCAAGTTTCATCGCTATCGGACGAATGGTATGTGAACGCATACAGGACTTTGTTGAAACGCTTCGCCCGTCGTCGCTCATTTGTTGAATCTACTCGTGCGCTACCTATTGTTAAGTGGATATACTAATCCAGAAACATTACCTGAAGTGTACAGAACATCTCACCCAAGTTTCATCGCAATCGGATGAATGGTATATGAACGCGTGTGGGACTTTCTTGAAACAAACGCACGCCATTTTGTTGAAGCTACTCTTGCTCCATCAATTGTAAATTCGATTTACTACGCCTATAACTTTTCCGGGACTATGCACAACAACTCACCAAAATTTGATCGCAATTGGATGAACGCATCGCCATAACGCATTTGTTTAATCTACTCGTGCGCTATCTATTTTGAAATGAATTAACTATGGCTATGAACATCCCGAAAGTGTGTACAACAACTCACCAAAATTTGATCGCAATCGGATGAATGGTTTATGAACGCATAAAAGACGAACAGACAGCCATTCCTTTATATATATTTATACATCGAGTTGAGCCTCTTTAGACTGCGTGGTAACAACCGACTTCACTTTAGTGTCTAGGTCTTGTTCTTGTTCCGGCTTTGACGTCTTGCCAGTATCTTCTGACCCCAGCGACGAGTGCCTGTTTATGTTCTTCTGACAAAGGTCCTCTCCGTCTTCCGGAAGTTGATGCCATTTTAAAACTTTGGTAGTTGATCACCAATCTTCTAAATGTGTTCCTGTCTCGAATTTCTCGGTCTAGAATACCAATTTGCCTGAGATCTTTTTCGCATTCCTCGAACCATCTCGTCCTTGTTGCCTTAGACTTGGTTAATCGATCAGTCATCCTCAAGAGATGACCGTAAAATAGTAGCCGTCTCTTCTTAATTGATGCTGTGATAGGGTCTATGTTGTTGTACAAGTCCTCATTTTCTCTCATTCGCCACTCTCTATCAACCCATCTATTACCTAGGATTTTTCTTAATATCCTACGCTCTCTTATTTCCAGTTGGTCTGCTTGACCTTTACTATTCATGGTCAAAGTTTCGGACGCATATAATCCCTCAGGTTTTACAACTGTGGAATAGTGTCGGAACTTGGCCCCTATACTCATAGACTTTTGTTGTAGATATTCTTTGTAATGTGGTATGCCTGGTCTAACTTCCTCATCCTGACATTAATTGTTTCCTCTTCTAATCCATTCTGCTGGTTGACTTCACCGAGATATCGGAAATTTGTGACTCGACTGATTTTTCCAAGGTTAGTGATCATCCATTCAAGTCCATCGCAGATGTTTTTCATATATTTTGTCTTCTGAATAGAAACCTGGAGTCGTACCTTTTCAGCAATTTCTGACAGCCTATTGATCTTGTTGACTGCTGAATCTATGTCGTTAACAAAAATGGCCAGGTCATCCGCAAAGGCCAGACAGTCAATGTATATCCCTTTGTGCTTAGGACCAAGTCTGAACCGATCTTCATTTGTTTCTTCTTGGTCTAACATCTTCCTCCATTCTCGAATGACTTTTTCCAAAACACAGTTGAAGAGGAGTGGAGATAGTCCGTCTCCCTGTCTGACGCCCGTTCTAATTGTAAACGGTTCTGATATCTCTCCCATAAATTTGACTTTCGACACTGTGTTGGTTAGAGTTTGTTTGATCATATTTCTAGATGTATCATCCACTCCAAACTCTTCCAAAATATTCATTATTGTCTCCCGGTCGATGGAGTCATACGTTTTCTGAAAGTCAACAAACACGACCACGTAACTATATCCTCCTGTCTTCTTGTATCTGATGATGTTCTTCAGGTTAATGATCTGTCCTGGGCATGAACGACCCTTTCTGAAGCCAGCCGAATATTTTCCGATCTGTTGGTCAAGATGCGCTTCTATTCTGTTCTGAACTGCTTTGGAGAAAATCTTATACGGAACAGATACTAATGAGATGCCTCTATAGTTGTTGACATTCTTTTATCACCTTTTTTGTGTAGAGGATGGATTAGTGCTGACAGCCATTCAATTGGTAACATCCCAGTTTTCCATATCTCTTCAAAAAGTTTGATTAGTACATCTAGAGTTTCATCATTCGGCAGCTTCAGTAGTTCCGCCACTATTGAATCTTCACCAGCTGCTTTATTATTCTTTAAACTGTTGATAATCTGTTTGATCTCCTCTTTACACGGTGGGGATGAGTTGAGTAGTTTGTGGATCGAATCGCACACAGTGAATCGTTCTTTCTGTTCATCACAATTAAACAATTTTTCAAAGTAACGAGACATGATCGTACAGTTTTCTTTGTTGGTCAGGCCCAGCGTCCCATTTTCATCTCTAAAACAGAGGCTGGGGGCTTGATACCCTTTCAAATTGGACTTGAACGTTTGATAGAAGTCTCTGGTATTGTTTTTCCGGAAATCCTGATCGATCCCTTGTAACTGCTGTTTCTGATATAATCGCTTGGCCCTTCGGAACTTTTTGGCTGCTTCTTTTTGAGCTTCACGGAACACATCGAAATCTTCAGGTCTTCGGGTCGAGTTTCACTTTTCCCAGGCATTTGTTCTTTGAGTCAGCACTTCATCGCAATCCTCATTCCACCATCTATGCTTTCTCTTCTTAGCTTTCAGGATTGTAGTATTAGCTGCTTGTTGGATCTTGGAGGCAATGTCCGTCCATTTATGAGATTCAAATGTCAGTTGCTGGTGGTATTGTTCTAATACATTTTGATCGATTTTCAACTTTTCAAGGTCATATTTACGAATCCTCTTTCCTTGTTTCTGGGTCTTATTGAGAGGAAAGAAATTTATTTAGATCTTAGAGAGGTAATGATCTGAATCAAACTGGGCACCTCTCTGCACTTTAACATTCATTATTTCCTTAATCGCTCTCCTAGAGATTGCAACATGATCGATCTGTTTCTCTCCACACACATTGCCCGGTGATCGCCAAGTCTTTTGTTTGCTTGGTTTGTGTTTGTAGAATGTTGACATTATTTGAAGATTGAAGGTGCGACACAGATTGACGAGTCTTATACCATTTCTGTTCGTCATCTTGTGAGCAGGATAGTTTCCGATTGTTGATCTGAATTGCAGTTCTATTCCCAGCTGAGCGTTAAAGTCACCTAATAAGATCTTGATGTTCTATGATGGTATTTTCTCCAACTGTTCTTCAAGGAGGTCCCAAAACTGTTCAACTTTCTCAGGATTACGTCTGTTGTCCTCATTGATCGGTGCATGCACATTGATCAGCGTGTATCCTTTGTTACCGCTGCTGAGAGTTAGAATAGAAAGTCTCTCAGAAGGGCTAAAGAATTCCACTATTGAACTGACAACCTTCTTACGAACAACAAAAGCCGAGCCAAGTAGAGGCATGTTATTACCTATTTTCACAGCCCTTTCTCCTTTATAAATCCTATACACCTCAATATCCATTATGTACTCATCTAGGTATCTCGTTTCTTGGATGGCCAAGATGGTTATGTCATGTTTGTCCATCATCAATGTCAATTCTTTGTGTTTTCCAACTTTCAGTAGTGAATTGACGTTCAGCGTCCCAAAGTAGTATTTCTGTTTCGTCTTAAATTTTGTACTTGTAGTAATACCCTCAAAACATCTAGTTTCAGGCTCCACAGAATCCACAGGCCTGATTGCGCTCCTAAGAACGGTAGTTTTCCTCAACGAGGTACTACCTAGGGTAGTGTCCTTTTTGTGACGACATTCCATGATGCTTGGTTGTTGAAACCAGTGTGGGTCAGAAGGCTCCTTCCCAGTAATAGAACCGAGGTTGTAAGCCCCGGAGCTCAATAACAGGCCGCTCCTCTGGAGACAGACGCCTTTCGCAGGAGCTTCACTGACGAACAGACGCTGCTAAATGAAGATAGTTCCTCCGCTTTATCCACCGTTGAGACCCAAAGCATTCTTCCGCTTTCAAAACCGTTGACCATCTTCACCGTAACCCAGGTAAGAGGCCCTTACGAGGTATTACCAGCCGGGCCAGCTGGACCAAGGTTTTTTACAGAGGTGTTACTCCTCTATCACTCACCACTTTGTCCTGGCATGTGACATGCATTGCCTTGCTTCCCATATGATGGACCCAGGTTGGCGGGTTTATATATATATATATATAAGATATACAAATTTATTATTTAATTTTTATTTATTTATTGAATATTTAATATTTATATTATTTTAATTTTTTTAACTTTTATTTATTTACTAGCTGTACCTGGCATGCGTTGCAATGCCAATCAAAAAAGTGTTGGCGTTGTAACTTTGTTTCTTGAAGTGCATTTGGATTCCCAATATTTATTTATTTTCCGTTAACCACTTCTAAACATTTGAAAATTTGATTTACGATCTCAAAATAATCATGGAAGCGTGCTCAACAACTCCCCAAAGTTTCATCGCAATGAAATAAATGGTATTTGAACGCATACGGGACTTTGTTGAAACGATTCGAGCGCCGTCACCCATTTGTTGAATATACTCGTACGCTACCTATTGTCAAATGGATTTACTAAGTCGACAACCTTCCCTGGCGTGTACACAACAACTCATGAACGTTTCATCGCAATCGGATGAATGGTATATGAACGCATACGGGACTTGGTTGAAACAATTCACGTGCTGTCGCTCATGAGTTGAATCTACTCGTGCGCTACCAATTGTAAAATGGATTTACTAAATCAGAAATCTTTGCGGGAGTTTAAACAACATTTCTCTAAATTTCATTGCAATCGCATGAATGGTATATGAACACATACGAATTGTTTTTAAACGATACGGGCGCCGTTACTCATTTGTTGAATCTACTCGTGTGCTAGCTATTGTAAAAATGATTTACTAAGTCAGAAACCTTTCCTGGTGTGTGCACAACAATCCAACGAAAGATTCTTAGCAATCGGATGAATGGTATTAGAACGCTACATGACTTTGTTTAAGCGATTCGCGTGCTGTCGATCATTTGGTGAATCTACTTGTGCGATACCTATTGTAAAGTGGATGTACTAAGCCAGAGACCTTCCCTGAAATGTACACAACATCTCACCTAAGTTTTATTGCTATCGGACGAATGGTATATGAAAGCATACGGGACTTTGTTGAAACGCTTCGCGCGTCTTTGCTCATTTGTTGAATCTACTTGTGCGTTACCTGTTGTAACATGGACTTATTAAGACTGAAACTTTCCCTGTAGTGTACACAACGACTCACCCAAGTTTAGTCGCTATCGGACGAATGGTATATGAACGCATACGGGACTATATTGAAACACTTCGCGCGTCGTCGCTCATTCGTTTAATCTACTTGTGCGATACCTATTGTAAAGTGCATTTACTAACCTAGAAACATTCCCTGAAGTGTACACAACATCTCACCCAAGTTTCACTGCTATCGGACGAATGGTATGTGAACGCATACAGGACTTTGTTGAAACGCTTCGCCCGTCGTCGCTCATTTAATGAATCTACTCGTGCGCTACCTATTGTTAAGTGGATTTACTAAGCATGAAACCTTCCCTGAAGTATACACAACATCTCATCCAAGTTTCATCGTTTATAGACGAATAGTATATGAACGCATACGGGGCTTTCTTGAAACGCTTCGCGCGTCATCATTCATTTGTTGAATTTACTCGTGCCCTAACTATCGAAAAGTGGATTTGCTAAGCCAGAAACCTTGCCTGAAGTGTACACAACCTGTCACTCAAGTTTCATCGCTATCGGACGAATGGTATGTGAACGCATACAGGACTTTGTTGAAACACTTCGACGTCATCGCTCATTTGTTGAATCTACTCGTGCGCTACCTATTCTTAAGTGGATTTACTAAGCCAAAAACCTTCTCTGATGTTTACATAACAACTCACCTAAGTTTAGTCGCTATCGGACGAATGGTATATGAACGCATGCGGGACTATGTTGAAACACTTCGTGCGTCGTCGCTCATTTGTTTAATCTACTTGTGCGATAACGATTGTTAAGTGGATTTATTAACCCAGAAAGCTTCCCTGAAGTGTACACAACATCTCACCCAAGTTTCATCGCTATCAGACGAATAGTATATGAACGCATACGGGACTTTGTTGAAACGCTTCGTGCGTCGTCGCTCATTTGTTGAATCTACTCGTGCGCTACCTATTGTAAAGTGGATTTACTAAGCCAGAAACCTTACCTGAAATGTTCAGAACATCTCACCCAAGTTTCATTGCATTGAGATGAATGGCATATGAACGCACGTGGGACTTTCTTAAACAAACGCACGCCATTTTGATGAAGCTACTCTCTCTCCATCTATTGTAAATTGGATTTACTACGCCTATAACTTTTCCGGGACTGTGCACAACAACTCACCAAAATTTGATCGCAATCGGATGAATTGTAAATGAACGCATCGCCATTACGCATTTGTTTAAACTACTCGCGCGCTATCTATTTTGAAATGGATTAACTATGCCTATAAACCTTCCAGAAGTGTTTGCAACAACTAACCAAAATTTGATCGCAATCGGATGAATGGTTTATGAACGCATAAAAGACGAACACACAGTCATTCCTTTTTTATATATACTAGCTGACCCGGCTGACGTTGTCCTGCCAATCAAAGAAAGTATTGGGGTTTTGACTTTGTTAGTTGCAGTGCTTTTGGATTCCCTATATTTTCTTCTTTTTCCGTTAACCACCTCTAAACTATTATAAAAAATAATTCAATATCTCAGAAGCATTCACGGGAGCATGATCAACAACTCACGAAAGTTACATCGCAATGAAATGAATGGTATATGAACGCATACGGGACTGCTGAAACGATTAGAGTGCCGTCACCCATTTTTTGAATATACTCGTACGCTACCTACTGTAAAATGGATTTACTAACTCGAAAACCTTTCCTGGCGTGTACACAACAACTCATCAAAGTTTCATCGCAATCTGATGAATGGCATATGAACGCATACGGGATTTTGTTTAAACGATTCTCGCCGTCACTCATTTGTTGAATCTTCTTGTGCGCCACACATTGAAAAACGGACTTACTATTTCATGAACCTTCGCAGGACTGTACTCAGCGCTCGAAAGTTTTATCATACTCGGATGAATGGTATATGATCGCATACGGGACTTTATTGAATCGATTCACGCGCTGTCGCTTATTAGTTAAATCTACCCGTTTGCTACCAATTGTAAAATGGATTTACTAAATCAGAAACCTTTCCTGGATTGTATATTGGCTTTCACGGACGGTGAATTAAAACTCAGCAATTCTTCTAGGTTTGTGCCGTGTCTTGTGTGGGGTTTCGCCTAGGACACCAAGCTAGGCTCATCGGCGGGCTCTTGGTGTCCCCGCCCGGACCCCCACAGGAGTGACGAACTGCGCGCCACCTCCCTTTATATAAGGTGCAACTGCACCACTTGACTACGAGAACTAAAAGTTCAAGCAGCCTTAACCTCCCTATGAAGGCTTCCAAAAAGATGGTATATTGGCTTTCACGGCTGGTGAATTAAAACTCAGCAATTCTTCTAGGTTTGTGCCGTGTCTTGTGTGGGGTTTCGCCTAGGACACCAAGCTAGGCTCATCGGCGGGCTCTTGGTGTCCCCGCCCGGACCCCCACAGGAGTGACGAACTGCGCGCCACCTCCCTTTATATAAGGTGCAACTGCACCACTTGACTACGAGAACTAAAAGTTCAAGCAGCCTTAACCTCCCTATGAAGGCTTCCAAAAAGATGGTATATTGGCTTTCACGGCTGGTGAATTAAAACTCAGCAATTCTTCTAGGTTTGTGCCGTGTCTTGTGTGGGGTTTCGCCTAGGACACCAAGCTAGGCTCATCGGCGGGCTCTTGGTGTCCCCGCCCGGACCCCCACAGGAGTCACGAACTGCGCGCCACCTCCCTTTATATAAGGTGCAACTGCACCACTTGACTACGAGAACTAAAAGTTCAAGCAGCCTTAACCTCCCTATGAAGGCTTCCAAAAAGATGGTATATTGGCTTTCACGGCCGGTGAATTAAAACTCAGCAATTCTTCTAGGTTTGTGCCGTGTCTTGTGTGGGGTTTCGCCTAGGACACCAAGCTAGGCTCATCGGCGGGCTCTTGGTGTCCCCGCCCGGACCCCCACAGGAGTGACGAACTGCGCGCCACCTCCCTTTATATAAGGTGCAACTGCACCACTTGACTACAAGAACTAAAAGTTCAAGCAGCCTTAACCTCCCTATGGAGGCTTCCAAAAAGATGGTATATTGGCTTTCACGGCCGGTGAATTAAAACTCAGCAATTCTTCTAGGTTTGTGCCGTGTCTTGTGTGGGGTTTCGCCTAGGACACCAAGCTAGGCTCATGGGCGGGCTCTTGGCGAAACCCTACACAAGACACGGCACAAACCTAGAAGAATTGCTGAGTTTTAATTCACCGGCCGTGAAAGCCAATATACCACCTTTTTGGAAGCCTTCATAGGGAGGTTAAGGCTGCTTGAACTTTTAGTTCTCGTAGTCAAGTGGTGCAGTTGCACCTTATATAAAGGGAGGTGGCGCGCAGTTCGTCACTCCTGTGGGGGTCCGGGCGGGGACACCAAGAGCCCGCCGATGAGCCTAGCTTGGTGTCCTAGGCGAAACCCCACACAAGACACGGCACAAACCTAGAAGAATTGCTGAGTTTTAATTCACCGGCCGTGAAAGCCAATATACCATCTTTTTGGAAGCCTTCATAGGGAGGTTAAGGCTGCTTGAACTTTTAGTTCTCGTAGTCAAGTGGTGCAGTTGCACCTTATATAAAGGGAGGTGGCGCGCAGTTCGTCACTCCTGTGGGGGTCCGGGCGGGGACACCAAGAGCCCGCCGATGAGCCTAGCTTGGTGTCCTAGGCGAAACCCCACACAAGACACGGCACAAACCTAGAAGAATTGCTGAGTTTTAATTCACCAGCCGTGAAAGCCAATATACCATCTTTTTGGAAGCCTTCATAGGGAGGTTAAGGCTGCTTGAACTTTAGTTCTCGTAGTCAAGTGGTGCAGTTGCACCTTATATAAAGGGAGGTGGCGCGCAGTTCGTCACTCCTGCGGGGGTCCGGGCGGGGACACCAAGAGCCCGCCGATGAGCCTAGCTTGGTGTCCTAGGCGAAACCCCACACAAGACATGGCACAAACCTAGAAGAATTGCTGACTTTCCTGGATTGTACACAACAACTCATCTCTATCGTACGATTGTATATGAACGCATACGGGTCTTTGTCGAAACACTTCGCGGGTCGTCGCTCATTTGTTGAATCTACTCATGCGTTACCTATTGTTAAGTGGATTTACTAAGCCAGAAACCATCCCTGAGTGTATACATCATCTCACCCAAGTTTCATCGCATTGGGGTGAATGGTATATGAACGCATGTGGGACTTTGTAGAAAGAAACGCACGCCATTTTGTTGAAGTTACTCGAGCGCCATCTATTGTTTATTGGATCTACTAGGCCTATAACATTCCCTGGCGTATGCACAACAACTCACCGAAATTTGATTGCAATCGGATAAATTGTATATGAAGGCATAACCAACACTCATTTGTTTAAACTACTTGTGGGCTATCTATTGTTAATTGGATTAACTATGTCTATAACCATCCCGGAAGTGTGCCAAACAACCCACCAACATTTGGTCGCAATCGGATGGATGCTATATGAAGGCATCGCCAACACTCATTTGTTTAAAATACTCGCGCGCTGTCCATTGTAAATTGGATTGACTATGCCTATAATGATTTCGGAAGTGTTCCCAACAACTCACCAAAGTTTCATAGCAATCGGATGAATGGTATATGAACGCAAACGGGACTTGGTTGAAACGATTCGCGTGCCGTCACTCATTTGTTGAATCTACTTGTGCGATACCTATTGTAAAGGTAACGTACTAAGCCAGAAACCTTCCCTGATGAGTACACAACATCGTACCCAAGTTTCATCGCTATCGGACGAATGGTATATGAACGCATACGGGACTTCTTGAAACGCTTCGCGCGACTTCGCTCATTTGTTGAATCTACTTGTGCGTTACCTATTGAAAAATGGATTTACTAAGCCTAAAACGTTCCCTGGAGTGTACACAACAACTCACCCAAGTTTACTCGCTATCGGACGAATGGTATATGAACACATGCGGGACTATGTTGAAACACTTAGCGCGTCGTCGCTCATTTGTTTAATCTACTAGTGCGATACCTATTGTTAAGTGGATTTACTAACCCAGAAACCTTCCCTCAAGTATACACAACATCTCTCCCAAGTTTAGTCGCTATCGGACGAATGGTATATGAACGCATACGGGACATTGTTGAAACGTTTCGCTCGTCGTCGCTCATTTGTTGAATCTACTCGTGCGCTACCTATTATAACATGGATTTACTAAGTCAGAAACCTTGGCTGTAGTGTACTCAACCTCTCACCCAATTTCATCGCTATCGGACGAATGGTATGCGAACGCATACTGGTCTTTTTTGAAACGCTTCGCCCGTCGTGTCTCATTTGTTGAATCTACTTGTGCGCTACCTATTGTTAAGTGGATTTACTAAGCCAGAAACCTTCCCTGTAGTGTACACAACCTCTCACCCAAGTTTCATCGCTATCGGACGAATGGTATGTTAACGCATACAGGACTTTGTTGAAACGCTTCGCCCGTCGTCGCTCATTTGTTGAATCTACTCGTGCGCTCCCTATTGTTAAGTGGATTTACTAAGCCTGAAACCTTACTTGAAGTGTACAGAACATCTCACCCATGTTTCATCGCAATGGGATGAGTGGTATATGAACGCAGGTGGGACTTTCTTGAAACAAACGCACGCCATTTTGTTGAAGCTACTCGCGCGCCATCTTCTGTAAATTGGATTTGCTACGCCTGTAACTTTTCCGGGACTGTGCACAACAACTTACCAAAATTTGATCGCAATCG
Source organism: Meconema thalassinum (assembly GCA_946902985.2). Lineage (NCBI taxonomy): Eukaryota > Metazoa > Arthropoda > Insecta > Orthoptera > Tettigoniidae > Meconema > Meconema thalassinum. Next base: position 124,116,150 of record OX336397.1, read on the forward strand.
GACGAATTGTATATGAACGTATCGCCATTACGCTTTTGTTTAAACTACTCGCGCGCCATCTATTGTGAAATGGATAAACTATGCCTATGATCATCCCGGAAGTGTTTACAACAAATCACCAAAATTTGATCGCAATCGGATGACTGGTTTATGAACGCATAAAAGACGAACACACAGACATACCTTTATATATATATATATATATATATATATATATATATATATATATATATATATATATATATACTAGGTGAAGTACCCGTTCTTCGAACTGCTTTTAGTACTTGGTGACCTAAATCATTAATATATATAATCACACATTCCTAATGTAGTTATGTTATTTCCATGTTACCAACTACATGTGTAGACTACATGCATTTTCACTCACCAAATTATTAATCAGAGGTAGGAAAGTGAAAATCCTTAGCCTGCTTTCAGTCGACCGACCGGGTCAGGGAATGGAATGAATGAAATCCCCATCTAACAGAGAGGATATGAACTGTGCCGGCTGCCGAAGCCTGTCGTACCCCCTGGGGCAATGATTAAATGAATGGCGCTTGAAATGAAATGATAGTGGAGATTGTTGCTGGAATGAAATTGTGACAGGGAAAACCGGAGTACCCGGAGAAAAGCCTGTTGCCTCCGCTTTGTAGGTGAGAAAGTGGGTTTAAATATTGGAAATAAATATCAGCTTCTATGTAGTAAAAGTTAAATAACCTGTCTTAAATATTGAACACCTATCGTTTAACGTCATCATACTATATTTAAACATATAAACATTATGCTAAAAAGACATCAAACTTGATAGCAATAATCATATCCGCAATAAGTAATATTGCGGAAAGTACGCACCATGCCATGATAAAGAGTAACAGTAACGGAACAAACTTCAATCATCCCAAGTAATAGTAACAAAAACAAATTAATCACAGAAAAAAATCTAAGATTATGCCGTGACTTGTGCGAGATTACGCCTAGTAACTCCGAGATGGTTCATCAGCGGGCTTTGTGGTCTATTTACGGACTACCAAAGGAGTAGCAAATTGTGCGATACCTCAATTCTTATTTAGAAAACCTCAGCCACTTTACTGCGAATGCTAAAGGTTAAAACAGACTTTCATCTCCCTATAAAGGCTTCCAAAATGATTGTATATTCAATTTCAGGGCCAAGCAATTAAAACTCAGCAACTTTTCTAGGTTTACGCCGTCCTTCGTGCGGATTTTTTAATTGGTCGCGAAAGTCAAAATACCTACTTTATTGAAATAAATTTGCCCAGTTCTGCAGTAAGATTAATATGAACACTAAATAAACTAATGTGACAGTAGATATTCTTCGACACATTCGTCTGTGAATTTGGGTTTCTGATCATGATAAAAAACGACAAAAAGCAGATAAATATTTGCCAACTAAACTATTCATTTAAGGAAAAACAAATCGATAAAAAGGATGAAAGCATACCGTGCAAAGTAGAAAGCCCTATAACATTGTGAAACAGCGTAAAGATCCAAATACTCACATACAATACCCGGCACAAAGAGTATTAAATTAGACTCAAAATCACGTCTAGTTTCGGACCCAACAAACTACCTCTACAAATAAAACAGTTCATGTAGAGACCAACATAGACTAACTTCGCTCGGCGTTGATCGTGTTTTATAAGAGATATTTAGGTTTGACCGCTAACCGTTGGAGATACACGAAAATTGATAAGGACCTTTCGGATAGAAAATTAAATTCTAAAGCCCGTAGTGCCATCAAACGTTTGCTATTTCTTAGCGTTCTCTTTTTATTTGAAATGGAAATATGAAAATAGTCGCCGTTTTTAAATAGTGCAAAACATGCAAAATTTCATTTAAATCGAACCAGTGGTTCTTGTGTTATTGAGTAACACACAGACAGACAGACAGACAGAAAGACGCCCACCATCTCATTTTTAGCCTATTTTCAATTTTGAAAAAATAGGCTTATGAGATCACCTTTTGTCCGTGTGTGTGTGTGTGAGAGGTGTGTGTGTGCCACCCCCCCCCTAATAAATTCTAAACGGCTGGAGCGAATTCAATGAAACTCGGTAAGTTCATAGCACTATTCCAGGCGACACCGACCGTGCCCTACAAATTTTGTTACGTCTCACCAATCCAACATGGCGGCTGTGCAAAATATTACACCAGCATTCAATATCTCCGAAACTATTACCGATATCACCCTGGATTTTTTACGGTGATAAAGGTAACTACTAGATGTTCACCTATGTGACTTGAAAAACTGGTAACTATAAAACCAACATGGCGACTAAGCGAAGTTGTGACGTTTAAATAGACGTTTCTAGCGATTTAACCAACCAAACGCAATAAAACTTGGTACAGTATATTTTTATACACATTGTAATGCACCCACATCTAACTCCGTTCAATTGTTTACATAACCACAAGATGGCGGATGTGTGAAATATTTCACCGCCATTCTATATCTCTGAAACTATTAGCGGAATCACCCTGAAATTTTGTACGGAGATAAAGGGCACTACTGGATGTTCATCTATAAGATTTTCAAAAACCGGTTTACCACAAAACGAACATGGCGGTCAAGCGAATTTGAAAATTTAAATAGACCTTCCTCGCGATTTAATGTTCCAAACGCAATGAAACTTGGTACAAGAAATGTTTATATACATGGTAATGCACTGGTATCTAATTTATTTCAATTGTTTTAATGACGTCAAGATGGCGGCTGTGCGAATTATATAATTAAGTTTTTATTTCTTGTGTCGTAATCATGCGATCGAAGTGATAGTTTGAATAATGAACCTACGCAATAATTTTCCTTTAATGGCACATGACTCTATGACCTATACATTTAACAATCCAACATGGCGACCATCCGAAATATTTAGACGGCTCTGAATATCTATGAATCTATTATAGCAATCAAACTGAATATTTTTATGTTCATAGGGGCTATGAACATAAGTACACCTATAGATCTTTCAATAACCTGGTGATCACAAATCCAACATGGCGGCGACGCGAAGTATAAATATTCGCATGGACGTTTCTCGCAATTTAACCATCCGAGTGCAGTGAAACTTGGTACAGTAAATCCTTATTCGAATGTTTATCCACTGGCATCTAATTTTTTCAATTGTTTCCATTAACCAGAAGATGGCAGCTGTGCGAAATTTTAAAATATCGTTGTTACTTCTCGTGTCCTAATCATGCGATTGAAGTTTGAATGCTACACGTACACAATAATCTTCATGTAACAGTACATAACTCTAGGACCTACATATATAAAGTCCAACATGGCAACCATCCGAAATATTTAGTCGGTTCTCAATATCTACGAATCTATTACAGGAATCAAACTTAAATTTTGTATGTTGATAGTGGCAATTAACATAAGTAGGATATATGAAAATAGGCTCTATAGTTCTTTACGGAACTACTTGTTATATATTAGTATGACGGAAATATGAAATTTTTAAACCAAAGGGTGTAGTGACGTCACAAATGTGGGTTTTACTCGCTAACCGCTGGAGATACACGAAAATTGATAAGGACCTTCCGGATAGAAAATTCAATTCTAAAGCTCGTAGAGCCATCAAACGTTTGCTATTTCGTAGCGTTCTCTTTTTATTTGAAATGCAATTATGAAAATAGTCGCCATTTTTAAATAGTGAAAAACATCGAAATCAAAAGTAGCCTATATGTAAGCCTTGTAAATCAGCTACGTCCATGCAAAATTTCATTTAAAGTGAAGCAGTGGTTCTTGTGTTATTGAGTAACACACAGACAGACAGACACACACCATCTCATTTTTATATATCAGTATATATATATATATACTGTACATATATATATATATATAAGATAACATAAGATAACATATACGATTGATGGGTGTTGCAACACTAGACAAGATAGCCGGGTGGTCGATCACAACTTTTGCACTGCTGACCACGATGGCAGCGTGGACTTGCGACCCGTCCCAGATGATGGTCTTACCTACATCCTACCACTGCACCCTTCCATCACACCCTATTCCGCAATCCCAACCACCGTCTCGAGAATTCTCCCAAAATCAAAACAAATTTTACCAAAATTTACCTGATTGTCCACAAAGACCACACTGCTTACACTTACTTATGCCAGGCCCCTCTTTGTCGACCTCCATTGCTCACCTCTTATTCTTTTCCAACCAAGGTGCCATTCGAGTGTCCAATAACCTACCAAAATCATCAAATATTCACCATATTTTCTAAAATCACCAAAATTCCATAAAACTCAACAAATTAACCACATTCATCAAAGATCCTTCCAAATATAACAAGTTTCCCCCAAAATCCTTCCAAATATACAAAGATTCCCAAACATTTTCCAAATTTTACAAAAATTTCCTAAAATACAGAAAAATTCCTTAAATCTCCCAAATTTCCCGATTTACATTAAATTCACCAGATTCCACAAAAATCCTTACAAATATACTTTCTTACTTACTTATCCGGCGCTAAAGCCCATGTAGGGCCTGGGGGGCCTTGCCGACCACATATCTTCTCCAGTCGTCACTTGAGTTCGCCAGTCTCCTCCAATTCGGGACTCCCAGCCTTCTCAGATCCGACTCACATCATCCAACCATCGTAATCTTGGTATCCCTACTGAACGGCTTCCTTCTGGCTTGGTAAATAACACCTTCCTTGGTACTCGCTGTTTCTCCTTTCTCTGCACATGTCCCAGCCAGCGTAATCTTCTTGCCTTTATGTCTGTCGAGAATGATGAGTTCTTTTAAAGTTCGTATATCTCTGAGTTAGTTCTTATTCTCCATGCACCATTCTCACATACTGCACCACATATTTTCCTTAATACTTTGCGTTCCCTTGTGTCCAAAATATTTCAGGTTTCAGACCCATAGCCTACATGACCACCGGTTTTATAATTGATTTATAGACTGTCATCTTCAGCAGTCTTGAGATGTTTCGGGATCGCAACAATTTAATAAAACTATAGTAGAACCTATTACCAGCAGTTATTCTTGCCTTTCTCTCTGTTGGCACTGTATTTTCTTCAGTGGCAATTCCTCCGAAATATTTAAACTGATTTACTCTTTCGAACCCCTCAAACTGGTCAGTGCCTCAACACCTTGTTTTATTTCTGGTGTTTATCATATATTTAGTTTTCTCCTTATTTATAACCAAGCCAAGTGTAGCCGCTTTTCGTTGCAAAGTTGCATAGTTCTCGGCAGATATTCTCTATTCCTCCCAAGCATGGCTATGTCATCAGCAAATGTCATATTCTGAGTCGTTCTGTTGAAAATAGTACCATCTGATTTACTTGGGAACTTCCGTATGACACACTCCAATGCCAAATTAAACAATGTTGGTGACAAGGAATCCCTTGCTTGAGGCCTTGGTCGATTGGAAAATTATTGGAATATCTACCATTAGTTTTAATTTTACTGTTCGTGTTGTTTAGAGTCATTTTCACAAGTCTTACTAACTTCGGTGATATCCCCAGATCCCACAGCACCTTGAAGAGACCATTTCTCTCAACACTATCATAGGCTGCTTTGAAGTCACATACAATTGGTGTACCGTTATATTGAACTCGTAACACTTCTCTATTATTATCCTTAGGGTGAACTTCTGGTCTGTTGTTGCTCTCTCCTCCCTGAACCCACACTGATACTCCCCTATAGTGCCTTCAGCATATGGTCGCAATCTCTTATTCAGTATATTTGCCAATATTTTGTAGGCAGCATTAACCAGTGCTATTCCTCTATGATTATTGCAGATTGTCCTGTCACCCTTCTTGTGTATTGGTACAATAATGGATGTGTTCCAGCTTGTTGGCATTGTTTCACTTCTCCAAATTTTTTGAATCAGTCCGTGCATTTCTTTTAATAGTTCTATACCATCATACTTGAATATTTCTCTTGGTATCTTATCTTCACTCATGGCTCTAAAATGTCTCATCTCCTTAACAGCTTCAGTCACTTCTTCCTACGTTGGTTCCTCTTCATCATCATTGCTGTCATTTGATTCCGCCTGATCCTCTTCTTCCGATCCCTGGGTTTCACCAGATTCCAACGTTTTTTTTTAATATTCTTCCCATCTTTCTGGTATTCTCACTTCGTCTCCAATCATATTTCCTTCTTTATCCCTACAGCTTGTTGTTCGAGGCTGGCAAACATGTTTTATCTCCTTTATTCCCCTAAACATTCTTTTAAGATCCTTTTCATTTCTACATTCATCAATGGCTTTCAGTTTATCTTTCTCAAATTCTCTCTTTTTCCTTCTGAATATGGCTTTCGCAATACGTCTCTTTTCCTCATAGTGCTGTCTGGAGGACCTAGCGTCTCGGTGGAGCATCTTGCTTCTTGCGCTATTTCGTTCTTCGATAGCTCTCTTGCATTCATCATCATACCAACTACTTTGCCTAACTCTATTTTCCACTTCCAGTTTGGATTCCATTGTTTGGCGTACTGTTTTTTCCATTATTCCCCAATGTGCATCCGGGTTTGTCTCCTCGTCAACATTTATCGTCCGTATAGTTTTATCCATTTCTCTTTGGAATTCTGTTCTTTCTTTCTCAATATTAATAATTGAAGCCATATTATACTTCCGATCTCTTCCTACATGGGTATAGGACTGTTGTTGATATCCTCTGTCAATACTTGACCATCACCATGTAGCGGTCTGAATCCACATCAGCACCCCTTCTCACCTTGACATCCAAAATGTCCGAGCCGTGCCTTCTTTGTATAAGTACATGACCTATCTGGTTGACTATGGTCCCATCCGGAGATCTCCATGCCCCTTTATGAATATTCTTATGTGGGATCATGGTGCTGCTTATTGTGAGGTTTTTACTTATCGCTAAGTCCACCAGCCTTGATCCATTATCATTACACTCTTCATGTAAACAGTACTTTTCCACATGTGGTTGAAACACGGTATCCCTTCCAACTTTGCCATTCATATCTCCTAGGATCATTTTTACATCATTTTCTGCTACAGAATCATTTGTGTATTCTAGGTGTTCATAAAAGGAGTCTTTCTCATCGTCATTCGCCTCTTCTGTTGGAGCATGAGCACAAATCAGTGACATGTTAAAAATTTCATTTTGACTCTCAGTGTGCATATCCTGCCATTTATTGGTTTAAAGGTCAATATCGCCGACTAATATGCCCTGTGGACCGGGAATCCGGTTCTAATACAAGCTGTCCCACTACTACTGCAAAACATCGTATAATCGCCCGAGTCCATTGTACACCTTATTTCCTGCAAAGCAGCTATTCCTGTATGATACATGCTCAGGTTTCTAAATGCCCTGCTCTGTTGAGACTCAATACATTCCTCTTAGCCATCATTAGATCAGTCCGTGTCCGTTGCCAATTCGTCATCTTAGAGACTGTCCGGTTTCCATATGTGTTCGACATTTTCGTGACTAATTACTTTTTACATGCCTGGGAAGTCGCCCTTGCGCAATACCAACAGGAGGGCTGCCCCTTAACAGCCTGTTGGGTGGCCGCCTTTTCTGTCAGGGTTGGTCCCGTAGCCTTTGAAGATCCCTCTGCTACCTACATGGCAGTAGGTTGTGTTGCTTCTTAGTCTGGATCTTCACCATTGACCTGTCCGGCATGTGAGGCCCTACCAGTGCTACGCTACCGCCGGCTTAGCCCAATGGATCATTAGACCTCGCAAGCACTCCCACCGCGCCAAGGTCATGCAACCCCTAGGGAGTGTCCTAATATACTAAGATTCCCCAAATGTATCAGATTGCCTAACATCCACAAAAAAGTCCTCAAATCCTACAATTCCAGAGCACTTCAGTCTTCCTCGTAACAAAGGAGTTATACTATACGTTCAAATGCATACTTTCAACTACCATCCAAGGGGGGTAGGGGCGGACCGTCAAGGTGGCCGCGAGTGGGTGTCTGTCGACACAAGCTGGTAGCAACATTTTCTTCCCAAAGGGCAGACGGGTGTTCTGACACACCACGAATTCAGTCACCATAGAACCTAAGTATCAATTCTTAAGGTAACATTACTTGGAACTAAGAGATGCGATGCAGCTGATATACAAGTAGCAATGATAGTCTGTGCTAGAATAGGTTCTCATTCATGGAGATGTGTTTCTAGGAAACATGTATATATTGCAATCATTGTGGGAAGCGAACTTATGTGTTAGCAATGTGAGATCGCCATTTCGGTTGTTGTACTAGGGTGTGTATTTGACAATTAAGGACAGGATTGGGAAGGAGGTGGTAATGGCCTTAAGATTGGAACTGTTTGTGGCTATCTGTGTTATGGAGATGGTCATACTAGTGTATGTGGGTTGTTGATTGTGATTTAAAGGGAGATTTCAATATTATGTTTCTTCCACTTTTGTTAGGTTAGGATGGGATAGGCAAGAGTATTCTGGAATTCTCGAAATCTTGGTGTGTTGTTGTTGCTTGCTTACAAACCTACATGGGAGGTTATTTATGCTGTTATGAGGGCTATTAGATTCCCACAAGATCATGGAATGTATATGGGGTTTCTCAAGAAAGTGACCTGATAAGTGAGCTACTATCCCAGGCCTTCAAAAATCCATCACCAAATAAGCCGCCAAATATGCAACCATCAAATAAGCCGCCAAATAAACACCCTTCAAATAAGCCGCCAAATAAGTGACCACTGCAAGAAAGAAGTTGGTGTAGTAAAGAAAGTCTCCATACATTGCTCTGTATTGTGCCCAAACAGTCACGGCAGTCTGGCATCGAACTCGGGTCTTATCAGAGAAGACCAGGCACATGGTTATGCCTAGAGTCGAACCATTGATCTCTGAGGGGGAGCAATTACAGGGAACCCAAAGAGCAATGAGAGGTATGCTGTCATATAATATTGTAGCATGATTTCACGACCTATATGTGAATATCATAGCAGTTTAAGGTAAAGAAATGCAAGGAAATATACGTTTTCTAAGCATACGAGAATGAAAGGAGGCCAGTTTGGCGTTTTACAAATTACACTTAGCAAGTGGGTGGAAACCTCAGGCGCCGAGCGCACTATTTACGTCTGGACCGAGGAGACAGCCCAAAATTAATGACTCGGGTATTCACCGCTTGACAACGATGGAATCGGGAGTAGGGATGATTGCCCACGGAAATTAATTAATTACAGCCAAGAGGGGCATTGAAATGGAGTGAAATATACACCCAGATGAATATATTCACGGAGAGGTAATTTAGGAGTGGTTTTTCACCTAAATTAAAGCCTATATCTCCAAATGAACGCATTACAACCTAGCCTACGCTCGAGAGCAGTGATTTTGTGACCAGTCAGGGGGGAACCACCACGATGGCGTCCTGACGCGCTGAACTAAGGCAAGTAATTTGAATTAATTGGCCGAAGCGATCGCCGGCACGCGAACGTTTATGAAACCTCCACACCTAAATGAACAAGGTGTATATGTCATTTCGGCTGGAAATGTATTATTTCAAGAAAGGAGTCGCTCTCACGTGTCCGGTGGACTATTTTGTACGAGAAACCTTTATAAGGGAGAGCAGCTCACACCAAGCCAGTTCATCTCCAGTCTTCAGCAGTTGTTCTCCAGTTCTCCAGTTGTTCTCCAGTCTTCACCAGTTCATCTCAAGTTATTCTACAGTATACACGTAACTAAGACGCTGCCTGTAGCGCGCCAAATGTTAAAGTATCAACGCTCGGCCGTTGAAGAACAATAGAAGCAAGTCATACAGCTTCATAAGTATAATCATGAAGTGCGTCGAAGTCAATTTAATACGGATATTTATCTATTATCTGACGCAAATATAAATTCGCCACAGCGAAAGAGTAACTTATAATATTTTCGAACATTACACATACCAGGAGGTAATGTCAGAGTTGAATATGACATTATCATCAGGATCACTACAATGATGGGAGCTTTGGAAGCATTGCAACTTCATCTTGACAGTGAGCTGAGCGATATTGCAGGTGACGAGGATCGAACGTCCGTAAAACGCTGTTAGATTTTCACGGAGACCAACGGTTGGCGTAATTGCATCGCATCTCTGAGATCAGGCGTAGGAGGAGTCCAATTAAGAATCAACCTGTGAAGTAGTGAATAAGTGTACATACATTGTGTAATAGTGATTTAAAAGTGTTCATGTGTATAGTGATTAATATGCATTGTGTAGAAGTGAAAGAGGCCACTGATAAGAGTATGTTTATCAGGTGGGAAATGTGTGTAATTAAGTGTTGTGAAAAATATAACATGATGGCTTAAATCAAGCGTCATGGTAGGCCTGAAGCTGAAATGCTGGCACTATCCAGCGAAAAAGAAAAAGTGAGTACAATTTTACAATGTTATTATAACTAAATAGTTCACCATGTAACGATTTATCACTTTGAGACTAAGATGTAACAGTCACTTACTGAACGAGTTTTCACCACTCGTCTTGAATAAAATATGGCTTGGAAGGTGATTTGTTTAGGGCCATTCAGGCCGAATATAGTGATGGATGTAACGGTAACGTTAAATGAATAATAATAATAATAATCTGGGGTCGGCAACAGTAAAGTAATAGGCATTCTTGGCCTAAATAACGTTCAAAGTGTCATGTCTAATCTAAAGATACTGTATTTTGGTAAACAGCAAGAAAGTAATGTGGAATATAGCGAGATACGAGAGCTTTTTCAGTGTCAGTGAAATGTGGAATGAATATTTGATATGGTCAATCCTTAGGATTATGTTTGAGGACCATTAAAATAAAGTAAGCCAGTAAATTTATACATTTTTATTAGGAGCTATTTAAAGCTTTGGCTTACGTAATATGACAGAGAGAACGCGGGTGCCTTAATAATTGAGTCATCTATGTGAAGTATTGTTTGAAGCCGCATATTGCGTGCAGAAATAACGTAGGATCCAGTGATTTACGTAAATAAATAATTGCGGGGACCAACTAGTATAGCTTGCGCGTTAGGTGAGAAGTTGGCTAAATCTACGAGTTAGTATCGCCGTGTGAACATACTGTATTATTCGCAGCGAATTGGACAGAGCCTGTCTGTATCCATCGTTTGCATGAATTATGGCCACGAATGACGTCCGTCGAGACTCCGTGAGCATATCTAAATGATCTACCCTGAGAGGTAAGGATCATATTCGTCGTTTAGGAAACGCAGATTTCCTGATATTTTATTGAGACAGCTGCTGGTGAAAATCGTGGATTTTCACTATGATGCGCGTCCAAGCCACAGTAGTCACCATAGAACGGCAAGGCTATCACCAGAATCATCCCCAGCCATGAATGTTAATAAGGAGCCGAGCTGAGCCCAATGCACTAATTATAGGTATTAATTAATTAAATGACTCAATTACTTAGGAGCCACACCTAGCGTAACTCTACTGTACTGCGTTTGTAAACTAATCTGACCTTGACGGCAGATGAGGGAAGTGGGGGAGTAGACCACTTGTGTGGCAGCCATCTTGACTAGCCAGCTGGAACGAATTTTATTGCCTGCTAAGGGGAGAAGGTTGGTCGACCGGTCCCTTGTAAATTAGAGTCATAGTAGGACACTGAAGAATCTCGATATTTCAATATGCTATTATGATATGAGTGCTATGATGATGCCAATTGAATTGAATGGTGTGTTGCAACACACGTACGTTGTTGGATCATTGAAATCAGATAATATTTGGCTCAGTTATTCTCTGAGGAGGAAAACTGAACCAAAATAACTTAGGCATTTTCTTTTAGAATGCATTTTGCCATTTCACGCTAATTTATGCAGACGGGTATGTGATTTCCCAGAACATGACACATTTGTAACGATGATAATTTCGACCAGACCCAGAAAATCGTTGTATGGTGAAATTATAAAATATTCTATCCATGTTTATTTTGGAAGGGATAAGTACCACTTTTTTTAAGCGTTCATATTGATGGAAAGAAGGAAGATGATTCACACGACACAACAAATATTTGTTAATGAATGCAGAAAATAATGAATTTATGCTAATCAAGGTAAATGCCATAAGAAACGGAGTAATGTTTTATTAATGTCATTTAGATGTGATATGTGATTTTTGTGTTATGATACTCCAGTTAAGTAATTGTGTCACATGATGAACACTATGGAAACCCATGGAAGTCTGAAAGTATCATTGACAGGATGCTAGAATTAGATTTGAGTGCAGTGTAGCACTATTTTAAGAAGGAAACTCACAGAATAACCCTATTTTATTTGTGGGAATTAAATATAATTTGTCCTTTATTTGTATTTGTTGTATAGCCATGATTTTATACCAGTAAATATTTTATTTTAGGAATATGTTGTGTATTTCATGTAGAGTAGTTACCTGGTAGACTCAAATCCTGAGCATGTGGTCGTATGGTGGGCAGGAACGTCCCATACCTCGAAAGACCGTGAGTTAGCTGGGATACGAACACATGGTCCACATGATGACAGTTGGGTACATGGAGGATATGTCTCTGTACTAGGATTGAGTCACAGGTATTACTAAAGTCGGCCAAGATATTAATGGTAGAAGCAAATACAGCATAGAAATTAGGATATAATAGGAAAAGGCCGCGTCCCATTTGTTAATAAGCCATCACGTCAAATAAATGTTGATAATCCTCCATAAGACATGCTTAAATGTAAATGTAACTTACACACAACCACCTTTAATTATCATGGCCCAAGCAATGTGGGACGGTATTAATTCATTATGGAACCGCCTGCGTCAGTGCAATATGAGCGATCTTGGCATTGCACAAACCGTCCAAAGCATACGATGCTATTTTCATTATCATGTCGCCCAGGTGTGTGGGGCAAAGCGTGTCATCCCTATTTCATTATCATGGCGCCCAACGTGGGGAATTCGACAGTACAACCGAGACCTTGGACGGTTGCTGCGATGTCTTTACAAGGACTCGTACGATGCGATTTCAGTATCATGTCGCCCAGGTGTGAGGGGCAAAGCGTGTCATCCCTCATCATTATCATGGCGCCCAGTACGTGGATGGCTTATGGGATTCAGAAAACCCCATAATAATAGCATGGTTTTCATGGGGAAAACCATAAAAATAATATTTTTCCTCAAACTTTGTTTGAGCGATTGTGAGTCTTTCTAGATGATACTCAGACGTCAGACACTGTTGTCAGACGGGTACGAGGGTCTATACCCATTCCATAGGTGGTTTTGACATTTTGTAATATGTTGTTGTTGTTGTCGCGGGATCGGAATCCTTTTCTTTCCAATAGAACGCGCCAGCATGTTCAGCTGCGGCCTACCTGAATCTCAAATTAAGAAATACAGGATGGCTGGAACTGAAGACGTACTCAGGTGTATTGCTGAGTTAAGGGAACATTTTGATGATACTAATGCTAAGAGGAAGGAAGAAGATAAAGCATTTAAAGATGAAATAGCGGGTAGATTGGATGCTAATCAGACTGAGGTGAGCCAGATGTTGGCCACAGTAAACACTAGACTAGAGGCTAATCAAGCTAATGTAAACACGCAGTTAGAGTCAAACCTAATAGAGGTTAATAAAAAATGGATGACGTTAAAGAGTCACAGCGTGAAGTAACTAAGAATATTGTTAGCGTGGTCTCAGAAATGCAAGCTGATAACGATAAACGCTTTGAGTCTATTGAGCTAAAACTAGAGAATAATCTGCAAGCGTGCAGAGAGTCACAGCGTGAGATTAACGATAGCTTAAGCAGTATGTCCATGGAGCTTAAAGACATTCAAAGTCAGAATGAAGCTAATACTAAACGTCAATTAGAGCAATTTAATACGTTCACTCAGACCGTGGATCAAAGGCTCGAGGATAGCGACGTAAAATGGAATACGCGAATGGCAGGTTACGCCAAGGCAGTGGACGAAGCTTTAAGGAAACAGGATCAGAATATCCTTGACCAATGCAAGGAAATCCAGGAAATAAAAACTTCTGATCAAGAGAATAAGGAGATAATGTCAAATATGAAGAGGCAGGTCGGGAAGGTGCAGAAAGAGTTGGAACAAACTCAGAGCGACCTAGCAGTTATTCATAAAAGACAGGATGAGGACCAGGGAGAAATCACGAAAATAAGGACTGAAATCTCTCATATACAAGGTCACATTCAAAAGGATGTTACAGGCTTACGGGAAGAATTAGAACTTCGAGAAGGCTTGAAGACTGAAGCCAGCGATAAGACTCTTGCCGAAGTAAGAGAAAGTCTAGCGGGGGAAATTACCCACCTGAAGGAAAACCTTAAGGATGATAAGGAAAAGGTATTTTCTATGGTAGAAAGAAACCGAGATCGCCTAGAGAAAATAGAACGAGAGGTATTAGCTCGTTTGGAAAGGGCAGAAAATAGACACAGCCAAATCGAGACTAGAATGATCGCACAGGAGGAATCCATGTTGCGGAATCCTAGGTCTAGCGAAGGAAGTATAGACGAGAATAGGAGAAACAAATGGGCAGAGATAGAAATACAGCCTACTCCAAGAAATGCAGCCATGCCAAGTGACAGCCCGTATACCACACCTGGTATGCCAATTGCCATGTCAACACCGCATGAAAATGCTGTTCAAAGTCAAATAGTCACAGTTGTAAGGGCTAGTGATGAGAAACTAAAGAAATACTCTGGGAGTAATTCTAACATGACACCCAAGTACTGGATTAAAGAAGTTTCCGAGTACTTGAATGACGCAAAAGTACCGCCAGAGCGAAGGTTGAGAGCGATTGAAAAACTGAGGGCGAGTGTGTCTTATGGTTTAGGAGTTTTCGGTACACGTTCGACACCATTGACGAATTTCGCCAGGCATTTTTAAGCAGATACTGGAACGCGAGCATACAACAGAACCTCAGATTGGACTTGTATTCCAGGCGTTATAGTACTAGTAATCCGACGAAGTACGGAGAATTCTTTGTGAGTCAATTGTGCCGTTTTCGCGAGCTTGATGAAGGACTTAGTGAGTCAGATTTGTGCATAGCGATAGCCAAGCAGCTACCGTACGAAGTACAACGTCTACTAATCTCAGCAAACGCCAAAACTGCGATCGATATGGAAGAGGTGCTGAGACAACTCGATCTAACCACAGTGCAGCACACAAGGCAAAGTCGAAACGTGGAACAAGTCAACATGACGACTACACCGACTGAACCGACTAAGGTGCAGACAAAAAGCAAGTCTACAATCACCGAAACAGAAAAATCCGACTGGCAACGTGAAGGACGTGAAAACCAAAATTGGAGGCCAGCATATCGAGGAGGATCGAACCGTGGAAACCGAGGAAGGAAAAACTGGAATCAGCGCGGTACCAGAGACCAGCGGCTTGATAACAGAAGGAATTACGGCCGAAATGGGAACAACCAAGGATGGAGATCCCAAGAGCAGAGTCGCGGGTTCGATGAAGAGGCGGAAGAACGCTATCACGCATCTTTATGATACATGGAAGAGCGCGGAGATGACCCGAGACAATCGCGAGTTCATTGGGATGAAGCGATTAGGAATAGAAGGTCACCCGACATATATAAAAATGATGACGGTGCCAAGAGTCTGGAACTTCAACAGCATGAAGACAGGCAGAAGAACTCCACAAAGAATGGAGCAATTGAAAAAAAAACACCAAAATTAAATGACCAAAGAGAGATAAGTTCAGGATGGAATACAGTGAATGTTGTTAACTGGATTGCCAAACCTGAGGAGCTTATCGAAGACCTAAATGAAGGGACGGTCAATGTAAGAAGGGAACTACCCATTATTATTGTAAACATTGCGGGCATGAAGATAAGAAGTCTCATTGATACAGGTTCAACAGTGTGCTTGATAACCCAGGCATTATATAATGAAATCCAAAGTAAAATCCACGTATTGAAAATACCTATTTCAAGCGTGAAAATAAAAGGTGTGATACCAGATAAAGTTATGATATGCAGATACCAAGTATTTTTAGATCTGCAGATAGGGCACTCTACATTCTCACAGAGCTTCCTACTTGTGAATAAGCTGCCTTTTTACCTCATAGTTGGAATGGATTTCATAAGAGAATATAAAGTTATTATAGATCTCTCGCAAGACATTGTTATGTTTCGCGCAAGTGAGGGAAAGGAAGATTTAGAACTCTCATTAAAGCACAATGAAACGAGACCAGAAGAGTACGTATGGCATACATACGGAGATATGACTGGGGATGCAGTATTGACAACAGAAGACATTGAGGACGGGTTAGCAACACTGGCCGCCGACATTGAAAAGGACCTCGAACCAGAATTTGAAGAATGCGTGGAAGAGAAGATTGAGGAAACTAAAATTGGTCCAGAACATAAGCAAATGCTAAGGGAACTGCTGTTTGAGTATAAAGGAGTCTTCGATTCGAGACCTGGCCGGATCAAGAATTTCCAATATGCATTCCAAGTCAGCGATTGGACACCATTCAAACAGAAGCCGTATCCTGTAGCTGAGAAACATTATTTAAAGGTCAAAGAAGCAATACAGGAAATGCTAGAGGCAGGCGTCATTGTGAAGACAGCCACACCCTATGTCAGCCCACTGGTAGTTGTACCTAAACAGGACGGAAGTGTGAGGATATGCCTGGACCTACGAAATTTGAATTCCAAGGTCATACCGGAATTTGACAAAGTACCGCCCATTAAGGAGGTTCTCAGAAGGTTCAAAGGAAAGACTGTTTTCTCAAATCTTGACCTGACGGCAAGTTTTCACCATCTTGCTCTGGAGGAGAAAACAAGTTTATTAACTGGGTTTTTATTAGACCATCATACATATTCTTACGTGCGTCTCCCATTTGGATTGAAAACAGCAGGTTCAGCGTTGATACGAGCGCTAGATCGGAACCTGTCTGAAGAAGTAAAAGCCACAACCATATGCTACGTAGATGATATACTACTGACATCTGAAACAGTTGAAGAACACGTCAGAGATCTACGCAAGTTGTTATATGACCTAAGTCAGGCTAACTTTAAGGTCAATATAAAGAAGTCTAACTTTGGTCAGAGAGAAGTTAAATTTCTAGGCCACGTAATAGATGCACAAGGAGTCAGACCTAATCCGGGAAAATTGGAAGTTATTAAACATTTCCCGAGACCAACGAAGGTAAAGAACGTCAGGCAATACCTAGGCGTTATTGGATTCTTTTCAAGCCATTTCCCGAAGAATACCGAGACCGTAGCACCACTCCAAGACTTACTTAAGAAAGGAGGAAGATGGCGCTGGACGGAACAATGCGAGGAAGCCTTCGTGAAATCTAAACAGATGCTGTTAGATTATGTAAACTTGGGATATCCTGACTACACTCAGAAATTTATTATCCAGACTGACGCATCATTCATAGGTATTGGAGCAATGTTTTATCAGGAAAATGTGGACAGGCCAGAGGAGAAAACTTACATTGCATTCATAAGTTGAAGGTTGAAACCTAATGAAAAGAATTATACGGTCACGGAGATCGAATTACTCGCGACACTGTATGCCTTACAGTATTGGCAAAAGCTGATTTATGGTTTTAGAATTATATTGAGAACAGACCATAAAGCCCTAACGTTCCTGTTGAAAACTGACTTGTCGAGTCAAAGACTGACGAGGTGGTCCCTGTACATACAGAAATTTCAAGTGGAAATAGAGTATTGCCCGGGGAAGGACAATATCATACCTGACTTGCTAAGCAGATACCCTACAGCTGATGAAGAAGAAGTTCTAGCTATCGAGATAGAAGATAGAGACCAGAAGACCTTAGATGATCTGAGGAACATCACCGTTTTTCAACGTGAAGATCCCTGGATACGGTTGATGATTAATTACTTCGAGGGAAAGCTGATCAGAGGAACCCCGATGTATGTGGAAGCTGAAGCACTATCAGCGGAGTATCTATGGTTGAACCAGATGTTACATAAATGGAGCGACTCAGACCACACTCGACCACCAGCACTGCAGAGGAGGCTAGTATGGTTAGCACACCGATCTTTTGGTCACCCCGGTGTAGATAAGTATGTTGCCCTGCTTAAAGAAGCATTTATTTGGCCAAAACTTCGAGATACAGTCAGGAACACTATCAGGACATGTGATATTTGCCAACGAGTAAAGCCTAACTCGTACTTAATGAGGCAGAAACCTATACCACTCTTACCAGAGAAGCCATGTCAGCTTCTGGCACTGGACAACTTTGGGCCGCTTCCTAGAGCTAGAAGAGGAAAAAGACATATCCTAGTTGCACTAGACGTGTTTTCTAAAATGGTAGTCCTGTGTCCAATTCAGAAAACCAGTACAAAACAGGTACTTAAGAGGCTGAAGGAAAGAATCATTCCTATATTAGGGCAGCCGGAGAACATCTTATCTGATCATGGGAGCTGTTTTACCAGCGTAGAATTTCGCAGGGAGTTGGAAAATCTGGGCATAAGACAGATTTAGTCCACAGTTCGACACCCGGAGTCGAATTCCGCCGAAAGAGTAATGAGGGAACTGCAAATGTACTTGAAGATATACTGCTCTACTGAGAACTGGAAATGGATTGACGTACTTGAGATTATTGAATATTGTATCAACAATACCGTGCACGAAGCGACAGGAGAGGTACCAGTGAGCCTACATCTTGATAGAAGACCAGAGAGACCATGGAATAATGTCATTCAGACACCCATCGATGCACAACCTGGACGTGAGTTGAGGATCCAAAGAACGTTCGAGTATCTCAAGAAACAAGCAGACAGACGGCAGCGGAGAAACAGGAGGAAACGCTACCATAGACCATTACTCGTGGGGGAATACGTCTTATTGAAAAAACCCGCTAGTTCAGATCCAGAGAGCAGGAAATATAAAAAATGTCAGCATGCCTATCACGGACCCTACCTGATTATAAGGGATCTGCAAAATAATGCATATCGGATCAAAGACGAAGCAACAGGTAGAGAAGTTGTTGTAAACGCAGCTAATTTAAAACTATATTGTCCACCAGAGGATTATGATACGAGGGAAGAGCAAGCAATGCACACCCAAGTGGACGGGGAGTCATACGTATGCACGGAAAGATTCTTGAGAAAAGCTTGCAGTCCCAGGAAGGAACGGAGCGAAGCGACCAGCTCGCAGACCCAAGGGATCCGAAGGGAGAATGCAGCTGTCAACTGAAGGAACTTTATGACCAGTTGAGGGAGGCCGCTACAGAAATAGAGGAAATGAATGAACAACTGAGAAGGCAGAACAAGAGTCTACGAGACGGCAGACAGAGTGGAATGGAGGAACGAGAGATCCCATTGCCGAGAGCACTGACCGCTTAAAGTAAATACTGCATGGAGTCGACGCCATCTGAAGGGCGCGAAAAATTCACTTGTGAAATGAATTTTCCGAGCTTAGCAGGGGAAAAATGTGCCCAATCAGTCACGGCAGTCTGGCATCGAACTCGGATCTTATCAGAGAAGACCAGGCACATGGTTATGCCTAGAGTCGAACCATTGATCTCTGAGGGGGAGAAATTACTGGGAACCCAAAGAGCAATGAGAGGTATACTGACATATAATATTGTAGCATGATTTCACGACCTATATGTGAATATCATAACAGTTTAAGGTAAAGAAATGCAAGGAAATATACGTTTTCTAAGCATACGAGAATGAAAGGAGGCCAGTTTGGCGTTTTACAAATTACACTTAGCAAGTGGGTGGAAACCTTAGGCGCCGAGCGCACTATTCACGTCTGGACCGAGGAGACAGCCCAAAATTAATGACTCGGGTATTCACCGCTTGACAACGATGGAATCGGGAGTAGGGATGATTGCCCACGGAAATTAATTAATTACAGCCAAGTGGGGCATTGAAATGGAGTGAAATATACACCCAGGTGAATATATTCACGGAGAGGTAATTTAGGAGTGGTTTTTCACCTAAATTAAAGCCTATATCTCCAAATGAACGCATTACAACCTAGCCTACGCTCGAGAGCAGTGATTTTGTGACCAGTCAGGGGGGAACCACCACGACGGTGTCCTGACGCGCTGAACTAAGGCAATTAATTTGAATTAATTGGCCGAAGCGATCGCCGGCACGCGAACGTTTATGAAACCTCCACACCTAAATGAACAAGGTGTATATGTCATTTCGGCTGAAAATGTATTATTTCAAGAAAGGGGTCGCTCTCACGTGTCCGGTGGACTATTTTGTACGAGAAACCTTTATAAGGGAGAGCAGCTCACACCAAGCCAGTTCATCTCCAGTCTTCAGCAGTTGTTCTCCAGTTGTTCTCCAGTCTTCACCAGTTCATCTCAAGTTATTCTACAGTATACACGTAACTAAGACGCTGCCTGTAGCGCGCCAAATGTTAAAGTATCAACGCTCGGCCGTTGAAGAACAATAGAAGCAAGTCATACAGCTTCATAAGTATAATCATGAAGTGCGTCGAAGTCAATTTAATACGGATATTTATCTATTATCTGACGCAAATATAAATTCGCCACAGCGAAAGAGTAACTTATAATATTTTCGAACATTACACATACCAGGAGGTAATGTCAGAGTTGAATATGACATTATCATCAGGATCACTACAATGATGGGAGCTTTGGAAGCATTGCAACTTCATCTTGACAGTGAGCTGAGCGATATTGCAGGTGACGAGGATCGAACGTCCGTAAAACGCCGTTAGATTTTCACGGAGACCAACGGTTGGCGTAATTGCATCGCATCTCTGAGATCAGGCGTAGGAGGAGTCCAATTAAGAATCAACCTGTGAAGTAGTGAATAAGTGTACATACATTGTGTAATAGTGATTTAAAAGTGTTCATGTGTATAGTGATTAATATGCATTGTGTAGAAGTGAAAGAGGCCACTGATAAGAGTATGTTTATCAGGTGGGAAATGTGTGAAATTAAGTGTTGTGAAAAATATAACATGATGGCTTAAATCAAGCGTCATGGTAGGCCTGAAGCTGAAATGCTGGCACTATCCAGCGAAAAAGAAAAAGTGAGTACAATTTTACAATGTTATTATAACTAAATAGTTCACCATGTAACGATTTATCACTTTGAGACTAAGATGTAACAGTCACTTACTGAACGAGTTTTCACCACTCGTCTTGAATAAAATATGGCTTGGAAGGTGATTTGTTTAGGGCCATTCAGGCCGAAGATAGTGATGGATGTAACGGTAACGTTAAATGAATAATAATAATAATAATCTGGGGTCGGCAACAGTAAAGTAATAGGCATTCTTGGCCTAAATAACGTTCAAAGTGTCATGTCTAATATAAAGATACTGTATTTTGGTAAACAGCAAGAAAGTAATGTGGAATATAGCGAGATACGAGAGCTTTTTCAGTGTCAGTGAAATGTGGAATGAATATTTGATATGGTCAATCCTTAGGATTATGTTTGAGGACCATTAAAGTAAAGTAAGCCAGTAAATTTATACATTTTTATTAGGAGCTATTTAAAGCTTTGGCTTAAGTAATATGACAGAGAGAACGCGGGTGCCTTAATAATTGAGTCATCTATGTGAAGTATTGTTTGAAGCCGCATATTGCGTGCAGAAATAACGTAGGATCCAGTGATTTACGTAAATAAATAATTGCGGGGACCAACTAGTATAGCTTGCGCGTTAGGTGAGAAGTTGGCTAAATCTACGAGTTAGTATCGCCGTGTGAACATACTGTATTATTCGCAGCGAATTGGACAGAGCCTGTCTGTATCCATCGTTTGCATGAATTATGGCCACGAATGACGTCCGTCGAGACTCCGTGAGCATATCTAAATGATCTACCCTGAGAGGTAAGGATCATATTCGTCGTTTAGGAAACGCAGATTTCCTGATATTTTATTGAGACAGCTGCTGGTGAAAATCGTGGATTTTCACTATGATGCGCGTCCAAGCCACAATAGTCACCATAGAACGGCAAGGCCATCACCAGAATCATCCCCAGCCATGAATGTTAATAAGGAGCCGAGCTGAGCCCAATGCACTAATTATAGGTGTTAATTAATTAAATGACTCAATTACTTAGGAGCCACACCTAGCGTAACTCTACTGTACTGCGTTTGTAAACCAATCTGACCTTGACGGCAGATGAGGGAAGTGGGGGAGTAGACCACTTGTGCGGCAGCCATCTTGACTAGCCAGCTGGAACGAATTTTATTGCCTGCTAAGGGGAGAAGGTCGGTCGACCGGTCCCTTGTAAATTAGAGTCATAGTAGGACACTGAAAAATCTCGATATTTCAATATGCTATTATGATATGAGTGTTATGATGATGCCAATTGAATTGAATGGTGTGTTGCAACACACGTACGTTGTTGGATCATTGACATCAGATAATATTTGGCTCATTTATTCTCTGAGGAGGAAAACTGAACCAAAATAACTTAGGCATTTTCTTTTAGAATGCATTTTGCCAGTTCACGCTAATTTATGCAGACGGGTATGTGATTTCCCAGAACATGACACATTTGTAACGATGATAATTTCGACCAGACCCAGAAAATCGTTGTATGGTGAAACTATAAAATATTCTATCCATGTTTATTTTGGAAGGGATAAGTACCACTTTTTTTAAAGCGTTCATATTGATGGAAAGAAGGAAGATGATTCACACGACACAACAAATATTTGTTAATGAATGCAGAAAATAATGAATTTATGGTAATCAAGGTAAATGCCATAAGAAACGGAGTAATGTTTTATTAATGTCATTTAGATGTGATATGTGATTTTTGTGTTATGATACTCCAGTTAAGTAATTGTGTCACATGATGAACACTATGGAAACCCATGGAAGTCTGAAAGTATCATTGACAGGATGCTAGAATTAGATTTGAGTGCAGTGTAGCACTATTTTAAGAAGGAAACTCACAGAATAACCCTATTTTATTTGTGGGAATTAAATATAATTTGTCCTTTATTTGTATTTGTTGTATAGCCATGATTTTATACCAGTAAATATTTTATTTTAGGAATATGTTGTGTATTTCATGTAGAGTAGTTACCTGGTAGACTCAAATCCTGAGCATGTGGTCGTATGGTGGGCAGGAACGTCCCATACCGCGAAAGACCGTGAGTTAGCTGGGATACGAACACATGGTCCACATGATGACAGTTGGGTACAGTATGTAAAGTAACATTGGTTTATGGAAGTGAGGGCTGGGTATATTCATGACATCTGGGGGATAAGGGATATCCTAAGAGGTTAATGAGTTCGGCTGTTGATGGTATGAGAGGATGCTATGGTGAGATCAATCACCAATTAGTGAAAGGAGTAGAAGCAGAGGATGCTGGTGGAATCCGAACCACAGGGCATGATATTACACTTCAAACAAGTGGTTCCGTGATGAACTAAAAAGCCTATTTTCCTATATCCTATTTAGGTTCATAGCCTCTATCAACATACAAATTTTCAGTTCGATTGCTGTATTAGATTCGTAGATATTGAGAACAGACGAAATATTTAGGATGGATCAAAATGTCGATTTTTAGCCTATTTTCAATTTTGAAGAAATGGCTTATGAGATCACCTTTTGTCCGTGTGTGTGTGCGTGTGTGTGTGTGTGTGAGGTGTGTGTCCCCCCCTAATAACATCTAAACGGCTGGAGTGATTTCAATGAAACGCGGTAAGTTCATAACACTATTCCAGGCGACCCGGACCGTGCCCTTTAATTTTGTTACATCTCACCAATCCAACATGGCGGCTGTGCTAAATATTTCACCAGCATTCAATATCTCCGAAACTATTCCCGATATCACCCTGAAATTTTGTATGGTGATAAACGGAACTACTAGAAGTTCACTTATGTGACCTTTGAAAACCTGGTAACTACAAAACCAACATGGCGGCCAAGCGAATTTGCGACTTTTAAATAGACATTTCTCGCGATGTTACCAACCAAACGCAATGATACTTGGTACAGTATATGTATATATACATTGTAATGCTACGACATCTAACTTCGATCAATTGTTTACATAATCACAATATGGCGGCTGTGCGAAATATTTCACCGGCATTCTATATCTCTGAAACTGTTACCATTATCAACCTGAAATTTTGCACAGTGATAAAGGGCACTACTGGAAGATCGTCTATGAGACTTAAAAAACGGTTAACTAGAAAACTAACATGGCGACCAAGCGAATTTGCGAGTTTTAAATAGACATTTCTCGCGATTTTACCAACCAAACGCAATGAAACTTGGTACCGCCAGTGTTTATACACATTGTAATGCACTGGTATGTAATTTAGTTCAATTGCTTACATAACCTCAAGATGGCGGCTGTGCGAATTTTTTAATTAAGTTTTTGTTTCTTGTGTCGTAATCATGCGATCAAAATGAAAGTTTGAATAATGAATCTACGCAATAATTTTTTTTAAAGGTACATGACTCTTTGGCCTATACATATAACAATCCAACATGGCGACCATCCGGAATATTTAAACGGTTCTAAATATCTACGAATCTACTACAGCAATCAAACTGAATGTTTTTATGTTCATAGGGGTTATGGACATAAGTTCACCTATAGGTCTTTTAATAACCTGGTGATCACAAATCCAACATGGTGGCGACGCGAATTATAAATATTCACATGGTCATTTCTCGCAATTTAACTATCCAGGTCTAGTGAAACTTGGTACAGTAATTCCTTATACAATAATGTTAATCCACTGGCATCTAATTCATATCAATTGTTTCCATAACCACATGATGTCAGCTGTGCGAAATTTTAAAATCTCGTTTTTACTTCTTGTGTCCTAATCATGAGATTGAAGTTTGAGTACTACACGTACACAGTAATCTTCATGTAACAGTACATAACTCTAAGACCCACATATATAAAAATCCAACATGGCGACCATCCGCAATATTTAGTCGGTTTTCAATATCAACAAATCTATTACGGCAATCAAACTGAAATTTAGTATGATGATAGAAGCAATTAATATTAGTAGGATACATGAAAATAGGCTGTATAGTTCTTCACGGAACTACTTGTTATATATGTAGGCCATAGATTTATGTACTGTTACAAGAAGATTATTGCGTAGGTGTATTATTCAAACTTCAGGCGCATGATTAGAACACAAGAAATAAAAATAATCTTTTAAAATTTCCCACAGCCGCCATCTTGAAGTTATAAATGCATTTGCAATAAATTAGATGTCAGTGGATCAATATTTGTATAAGCAATTACCGTACCATGTTCCACTGTGCTCGGATGGTTAAATCACAAGAAATGTCCATTTAAATATTTAAATTTCACGTCGCCGCCATGTTAGATTTGTGCCCACTAGGTTGTTGAAAAACCCACAGGTCTACTTATGTTAATAGCTTTTAACAGCTTACAAAATGTCAGTTTGATAGCTGTCATAGATTAATATATATTCAGAACCATCTAAGGATTTAGGATGGTTGCCTTGTTGGATTTTTAGCCTATTTTCATTTTATGAAAAAAAAAAGGCTTATGAGATCACCTTTTGTCCGTGTGTCTGTATGTGTGAATGTGTGTGCGTATGTGTGTGTGTGTGTCTCTCTAATAACTTCTAAACAGATGGAGCGATTTCAATGAAACTCGGTAACGTCATAGCACTATCATGGCCGACCCCGACCGTGCCCTTCAAATTTTATTACATCTCACCAATCCAACATGACGGCTGTGCGAAATATTTCACCGGCATTCTTTATCTCCGAAACTATTACTGATACCATCCTGAAATTTTGTTCGGTGATAAAGGGCACTACTAGACTTTCGCCTATAAGACTTTCAAAAACCTGGTAACTGCAAAACCAACATGGCAGCCGAGCGAATTTGAAACTTTAAAATAGACTTTTCTCACGATTTAGCTATCCAAACGCAATGAAACATAGTACAGCAAATGTTTATACACATTATAATGAACAGGGATCTAATTTAGTTCAATTGTTAATATAACCTCAAGATGGCGGCTGAGCAAATTATTCCACCGGCATTCTATATCTCCGAAACTATTACTGATATCTCCCTAACATTTTGTACGATGATGAAGGGCACTACTAAAAGTTTATTCATATAAGTTTAAAAAACCTGTAAAGTTCAAAACGAATTAGGCGGCCAAGTGAATTTGAAACATTCTAATAAACTTTTCTCGCGATTTAACCACATAAGCTTAATGAAATATGGTACAGTAAATGTGTATACATATTGCAATGCACTGGCATATAATTCAGTTCAATTGTTTACATAACCTCAAGATGGCGGCTGTGCGAAATTTTAAAATTAGGTTCTGATTTCTTGCGTCGTAATCATGCGATGGAAATGAAAGTTTTAATAATGAATCTACGAAATAATTGTCTTTTAATGGTTGATAACTCTATGGCCTATACATATAACAATCCAACATGGCGACCGTCCGATATGTTTAGACGGTTCTCAATATCTATGAATATTTTACAGCAATCTAACTGAATTTATTTATGTTCATAGAGGCCATGAACATAAGTTCACCTATAGGACTTTTAATAACCTGGTGAGCACAAATCCAAAATGGCGGCGACGCGAGCTATACATATTTAAATGGTCGTTTCTCGCGATTTAACGATCAGAGTGCAGTGAAATATGGTACAGTAAATCCGTATACAAATGTCAATCCACTGGCATCTAATTTATTTCAATTGTTTTCATAACCACAAGAGGGCATCTGTGCCAAATTTTAAAATCTCGTTTTTATTTTTTGTGTACTGATCATGCGATTGAAGTTTGAATACTAGACGTACACAGTAAACTTCATGTAATAGTACATAACTCTAAGACCTACATATATAACAAGTAGTTCCGTGAAGAACTATACAGCCTATTTTCATATATCCTACTTTTGTTAATTGCCACTATCAACATACACAATTTCAGTTTGATTGCTGTAATAGATTCGTAGATATTGAGAACCGACTAAATATTTCGGATGGTCGCCATGTTGGATTTTATATATGTAGGTCCTAGAGTTATGTACTGTTACATGCAGATTATTGTGAACGTGTAGTATTCAAACTTCAATCACATAATTAGAACACAAGAAAAAACAAGGAGATAAAAAAAAATTCACAGCTGCCATCTTGAGGTTATGGAAACAATTGAAATAAATTAGATGCCAGTGGATTAACATTCGGATAAAGATTTACTGTACCAAGTTTCACTGCACGCGGATGGTTAAATTGCGAGAAACGTCCATGTGAATATTTATAATTCAAGTCACCGCCATGTTGGATTTGTGATCACCAGGTTATTTAAAGTCCTATAGGTGAACTTAAGTTCATAGCCCCTATGAACATTAAAAAAATGCAGTTTGATTGCTAAAATAGATTCGTAGATATTCAGTATCGTCTAAATATTTCGGATGGTTGCCATGTTGGATTGTTAAATGTATAGGCCATAGAGTCATGTACCATTAAAGGAAAATTATTGCGTAGGTTCATTATTCAAACTTTCACTTCGATCGCATATCTACATCACAAGAAATAAAAACTCAATTTTAAAATTCGCACTGCCGCCATCTTGAGGTTATGTAAACAATTGAACTAAATTAGATACCAGTGGATTACAATGTGTATAAATATTTCCTGTACCAGGTTTCAGTGCGCTTGGAACATTAAATCGGGAGAAAGGTCTATTTAAAATGTTCAAATTCGCTTGGCCGCCATGTTCGTTTTACAGTTAACCGGTTTTTGGAAAACTTATAGATGGACTTCCAGTAGTGCCCTTTATCTCCGTACAAAATTTTAGGGAGATACCGCTAATAGTTTCAGAGATATAGAATGCCGGTGAAATATTTCGCACATCCGCCATCTTGTGATTATGTAAACAATTGAACGAAGTTAGATGTCGGTCTATTACAATGTATATAAACATATACTGTACCAAGTTTCATTGCGTTTGGTTGGTCAAATCGCGAGAAACGTCTATTTAAAAGTCGCAAATTCGCTTGGCCGCTATGTTGGTTTTGTAGTTACCAGGTTTTCAAAAGTAATATAAGTGAACTTATAGTAGTTCCCTCTATCACCATAGAAAATTTCAGGGTAATATCGGTAATAGTTTCGGAGATATTGAATGCTGGTGAAATATTTCGCACAGCCGCCATGTTGGATTGGTGAGTCGTAACAAAGTTTGAAGGGCACGGACGAGGTCTCCGGGAATAGTGCTATGAACTTTCCGAGTTTCATTGAAATCGCTCCTGCCGTTTAGATTTTATTAGGGGGGGGGACACACACACGAATCACACACACACGCACACACACACGGACAAAAGGTGATCTCATAAGCCTATTTTTTCAAAATTGAAAATAGGCTAAAAATCCAACATGCCACCATCCGAAATATTATATGGCGTTGAATGCGGTTTCTAACAGTTAACCTATTATATGCCTCGGGTATCCATTTGGATGGTCCTGCATGCCCATTGTGTGGCGTTTGCAGTAGGGTCATTCTTGGTTTTGTCCTAATATATTCCTTTCTGGGCGCTTGAAGCGATTGTGTGCGAGTGACTAATGGTAGGCGACGGGGTGTATGAATTGTGTTTGCAGGGGTGTGGAATAATACGCTTCGGGGTGTCTGAATTGTGACTGTAGATGTTAGCAATAGTACCCGTGAGGTGCCTGAATTATGGTTGTAGGTGTGGGCAATAATACCCGTTTTGGTGTCTGAATTGTGACTGTAGATGTGGGCAGTAATATCCGTTTGGGTGCCTGAATATTGCTTGTTAGAGTAGGCACTGAAACTTGTGTAGGCGCATGAATTGTCTCCGAATGTTTGATTGGGACGGTGGGCTTACGTTCTGGGTCACTGTGTTCTCCTGTCTTTTTGGGGTATCAACTGCAGTGATTCTCATGTTCTGGAATGGTTGTATAATTTCCTCAATCTGTGTCTGTAGGACCGCAGGCTTGTGAATTGTTAGCGTCAGCTGCATATTTCTGGCTTGCAACTTGGCATATTTTCGCCACAATTTGGCAGACTCCTGCGTTAGCCGTATGCCTTCGCCCCTTACTCGTGTACCCCCTGTTTCCATTTTTATGTGTTCTGTTTTAAGGTGATGATACTCTATGTGCAATTGGCTGTGTTTTAGGTTTAGCCTATGATGTTTCCTACTTTTCTGTGCGCATATCGTATTCCCTTGAGTGCCTGTCCCGTCCATCCGTGCATAGGCCTTCAGAATCCTATTAAACTGGTTGTTTAGGAATTTATGTATCTTGCGCAGGTGCGATTATTTAGTCTGAATCCTCTGGTGCCATGTTACCAATCGTTGGTATGAGTTTATGTTTTGGAGCAAGGCCTTGCGGGATAGTGTCGTCATAATGTGTTTGTGTATGATTATTAAGTTTGGAGGCTGTAATCATCCTTGCCCGAATCAGGTACGCACAGGAAATTTATTTAGAGCTTATTGAACTTTCGAATGGCTCGTCTCTGAGGTCTGGACCGTGTAGATATGTTGTTTCGTGAGTGTAAGTAGGTCTAATAGGCCGAAGCTGGCGCAGGGGCTAATGTGCAAGATGGCTGCCACG
Source organism: Meconema thalassinum (assembly GCA_946902985.2). Lineage (NCBI taxonomy): Eukaryota > Metazoa > Arthropoda > Insecta > Orthoptera > Tettigoniidae > Meconema > Meconema thalassinum. The sequence continues at coordinate 124,145,630 of OX336397.1, forward strand.
CGCAACACACCTATGTTATTCTTATGTAGGGTGAGTCATAGCTGGCGCAGGGGCTAAAATGCAAGATGGCTGCTATTCACAACGAGCTTAGGATTATGGATGCTCTGAGCCAATAAGATGATATTTTGTATCTTATGTACGAGGGTGAAAGAAGGGGGGGGGGGGGGGGAGGGAGTTGTTCAACGTCTAGTGACTTAGCGCATGATGTTTTTTTAAATAGTCATTTTTTATTTTCATATTTCTCACACAGTTATTTACAATTTGCAATATCGTCGTTTTTTTATTTCATTTTTCAAGTTTTGCACCTGATCAATATTAAAAAGTTGATTTTACATTTAACTGTTATCACCTTTTCAGCTCTCACACACATGGTGGGATATGCTTTACACACATACGTTAAGCCAACCAGGACGTTAAAATGGTAGAAACCGCCGTTAAAAACACCGCAAGGGTTGAAGCCAGTACTCTACACCCCCTCTGTGAGGGGCTTAACATTAACCAGTCAAAGCTTGAGTATGTCGTGAAGCTGATACTCCAGTAAGTTAACTATAAATGCTATACGTAAACTCTTATCACAGGTGTATCAACAAGGTTTGCAATCTTGAATGACGAATACACCTCAAAGGTCTACTCTCCCATCGTAGAGGGCACCGCGCATTATAGTTAAGTTTAAAGAAGTATACGCTTTTGTGCCTCTCCTATTTTCTCTGGGCTTGAGACTAGCACAAGGGCTTAAGCCTAGAGGCAGAGTTAACACACACACACAGGCGTACGGAGGAATTAATCTAGCACCAGAGGCCCTTAGATTAGATTAGATTTTTATTTATCCATTTGATCAATTACTTGTATACAATACATTTTTATATACAACACGTCAAAAATTACAGAGAAATCAATCTTGTGCCATAAGCCATTCATTCACTCACAGGCTTACAGAGAAATCAATCTCACGCTAGATACCTCTTCATTCACACACAGACTTATGGAAAAATTAATCTTATGCCAGAGGTCTTTTCAATTATAAGTACAAGGCCTGAGAGTATGTGTGGAAGGTAACCCCTTCCTTTCCTCTCCTCACTCCACCACAACATCTGGTAGGTTCCATTGAACACAATGAAGTTTGGGAGACACTGTATTACTTTGTTGACTTGATATGTATAACTTAGTTATTTAAGTGTGGTCAACGGTTGTGTAATGACCATGAGCATGTGTAGCTATACCATCAGAGTCAATTACTCGTTTATCATCACGAGGACACAAAGCAATTTTGTTTACTTTTACAGATGATATGTTATGTTGTTTGGATGCGATAATGTTCATCGGTATTCTTTTTACATCGTTCTTCATGTGACAATCCTTATAATCTTGAAAACTTAAACAATTTTTGACAACACCTTTGCTAATACCTTTAATCTTTTTTATTTCTAGTCCATCAATGTTTAAAGCATACATTTTAGCTCTAAGTCCAGCAAATGCTTTAATAATACGTCCACAAGCCTCGTCTTTAAATTTCCCCAAAGTTTTCTTGTTTGATGAAGAGTAACATATGTGATTAGTAGGATAATCAGATGTGTCCAGGTGTTCTAAAAATTTCAATTTGTCTTGATAAACATCTTGGGTGTTAACCAAATAAATAAACGAGTCTGTGTCCATATACAGGAGTTTAAGATTTTCTATCCCATAATGGGGTAGCAGGACATCATAGTGGTAGGAATACATAAGAGTTTTTGAAATATCCAGTATACACATTCCAATATACACACATCAAAAAAAGTTTTGCATCACCTCGGTTCCAAGAGTTCCGGAACCGTTAAATACAAAGGGAATAGAGATCAACACAAACAACATTTCAGCTCGTTTTATTGCTCATGAGACCCACACATTGCATGTTGTACCATCATACAGCTAGACTTTCAGCATTTGTGGTCCAGATTGCAGTACACACCACTACCTCTAATACCCAGTAGCACGTCCTCTTGCATTGATGCATGCCTGTATTCGCCGTGGCATACTATCCACAAGTTCATCAAGACACTGTTGGTCCAAATTGTCCCACTCCTCAACGACAATTCGGCGTAAATCTCTCAGAGTGGTTGGTGGGTCAAGACGTCCATAAACAGCCCTTTTCAACATATCCCAGGCATGTTCGATAGGGTTCATGTCTGGCGAACATGCTGGCCACTGTAGTCGAGCGATGTCGTTATCTTGAAGGAACGCATTCACAAGATGTGCACGATGAGGTCGAGAATTGTCGTCCATGAAGACAAATGCCTCTCCAATATTCTGCCGATATGGTTGCACTATGGGTCGGAGGATGTCATTCAGGTATCGTAAAGCCGTTTCGGAGCCTTCCATGACCACCAGTGGCGTACGTCGGCCCCACATAATGCCACCCCAAAACATCAGGGAACCACCACCTTGCTGCACTCGCTGGACAGTGTGTCTAAGACGTTCAGCCTGACTAGGGTGCCTCCAAACACGTCTCCGACGATTGTCTGGTTGAAGGCATATGCGACACTCATCGGTGAAGAGAACGTGATGCCAATTCCGTGGGGTCCATTCAGCATGTTGTTGGACCCATCTGTACCGCGCTGCATGGTGTCGGGGTTGCAAAGCTGGACCTCGCCATGGACGTCGGGAGTGAAGTTGCGCATCATGCAGCCTATTGCGCACAGTTTGAGTTGAAACACGACGTCCTGTGGCTGAACGAAACGCATTATTCAACATGGTGGCATTGCTGTCAGGGTTCCTCCGAGCGGCAATCCGTAAGTAGCGGTCATCCACTACAATAGTAGCCCTTGGGCGGCCTGAGCGAGGCCTGTCATCGACAGTTCCTGTATCTCTGTACCTCCTCCATGTCCGAACAACATCGCTTTGGTTCACTCTGAGACGCCTGGAAACTTCCCTTGTTGAGAGCCCTTCTTGACACAAAGTAACAATGCGGACGCGATCGAACTGCGGTATTGACCTTCTAGGCATGGTAGAACTACAGACAACATGAGCAGCGTACCTTCGTCCTGGTGGAATGACTGGAACTGATCGGCTGTCGTACCCCCTCCGTCTAATAGGCCCTGCTCATGCATGGTTGTTTACATCTTTGAGCAGTTTTAGTGACATCTATGAACAGTCAAAGGGACTGTATCTTGGATACAATATACACAGTCAACGTCTATATGCCGGAGATCTGGGAACCGAGGTGAGGCAAAACTTTTTTTGATGTGTGTATATAGGCTTATTGAACACAATACTACGTTTAGCCATGTGGAAAGCAGCTAGGTTAGGTCCGTAAATTGTTCTGTCGATAAATGTTGGTTTAGCAATTAGCTTTTCAGCCTTTTTGCTGTCAGTTACAAGATGTATATCTATTCTTTTACGAATATTTTCCATTATTTTTCCAAAAATTGCATTGTTAAATAATTTGTAAAGATTTTTCTCAAAATCATTTTTGGCTTGTTTTCGAAGGCTGTTATTAAAATCAACGTATGCCTTTAGCCAAGGTCTCTGTTGAAACTTTAACACACGATGAATTTGTATCAATTTTAGTCCATGATTTAGAGCCTGTTTAAGTGCCATGTAATGAACAACGTATCGCCTTCGATTTCCAAGATGAGGAATTCGTTTTTTGAGAGACGAATCCTTAGGTTGTATACACTTTGGTAGGAAAGATAAATCGTTGTGTAAATCATGAAGGTCAGATGGATAATCAACATCAACGTCTAGAATGTATCCAACAGGGTCATCTTCTTTTAGCGTTTCTAGATCAATGGTATCTGGAGAAACCCACTGAAATCCACTGTAAGGAAGGGAGTGGCACATAGCCCAACCGTATTGGTTGTTTGCATCATCATAGGTAATAAACTGCGATGGTTTCTCGGAATCATATGTTTCCATGTATTTATTGTTAGCTTCAGCATACCGATGAGAAACCTGGAATATTCCTCCACGTATTCCAGACTCTATTAAAAGAATTTGACCATAATCCTGCAGCAATTCCAGTTCAATTCCTTTGTAAAGGATCATTGCCTCAAAACGTAAACCAGGCGAAGTAAAGAAGTGTGCAGCATCCACTCGGTGTGTTTCTAGTGACTTGTTTCTAAAAGTTTCAAAGCTGTCTGCACGAAAGAGTACATCTGAATTTAGGTAAAGGTCACTGTATTCCCCTATAGTTTTAACTTTGAACTGATTCCAGACATTTTTAGCTTGTTCATAGTCTTCTTTGCTAACATCTTCTTGATTTAATTTGTTAAAGAATGCTTCTTTTGGAGGTAAACACTTTTCACTTAACTTTTACCAAGAATCAATGTAATCATAAGGAAATACACCTTTACGAGTCATAAGCGTTGCATTTTCTTTTCCAAAGTTCTTGTCTGTTTCAGGGTATGATGTTAAGTTTGTAACAAAGTTTTCCAAACTAATAGGCATTAACCGAAACGTATCCACAAATCGTAGCTTAACATTTCCTACATATTTTGTGAAGGAGATGTAATTTTCTTTAGAGTTGGGGATAACGTCCACTCTCTCAGTAGTACACCCCAACTGTTTTACAATGAAATTTGCATCATATCCACTCATATTATGTAGAAATACAGGAACTGGGTTACGTGTTTTACACCTCAAATTACAGTTATTATGAGCGCTTCCACGATATTTGCTTGTGATATGACAATGATCTCTAACTTTCCAGTCCTCGTTGGTAAATAATTTATGGCACAAATTACAGGTTTCAGAAGATTGGAACTCTGCTTCTTGATCATGATTTAAAGCCTTTGGAACATTTACGCTGTAAAGGCGATCAATTTCATTAGCTATCGATATCAAACAGTCCATAAACTTTTCTGCAGCGTCAGGTCCACGATAAATAAAAGGCTGGCTCGGAAGGTTTGTCTTTGTATGTTCCACAGCTGGCGAGGGTTTAACATATACACCAAAGCTCATAGGAACATGACTTTGGTATGGGACTATATAACTTGCCTCAGGATTGGGTAAACATGTTTGTTATGATAAGAGTATACTTTCGAAATCTGCATAGATAACGTAAGGTATTCTAAGCATTTTTTCCACATTTAAGAACTTGAGAATTGCTTTTTATAGGCATTTCAACACTTGCAATGTCATACAGGGCACACAAAGCTCTAAGTTCTATTAATTTATCCATTCCTTATTGACCATATCGGTTATCAAATTGAGTAAAACACCGTTTACACGTATATATCGTATGTCCATGGTGTGTGACCTGATGTCCTATTAGTTTATCATAATCTTTGATAAAGACGTAGTGGTTCTGACCAGATGAAGAACTTAGCAGAAGAAGGTCGCGGTGGTCTTGTAGCTCTTGATCTACAACCTTTAGAGGAAACTGTTTGTCCAAATACCTTGATGGATATATTGTTTGCTTTCTCAAATTTCGTAATGTCAGCAAGCGATGTAGGGAACGAAATAACTGAAAAATCATACTTGTTTTCCAGGTCCTTGTATTTACAAACGCGTTGAGCATCCTTTTTAACCAGTTTCGCTAAAATGGCATACATAAAACACCTTTCTTCTGTCAAATCTTGTGGATTAATGAAAGATTTTTCTGCATTTACAGCTGCTGGTAAAGGAATATATGTGCTACCACGGAAGGGATTATACTTATTTATTTTCAATCGCACTCCTTCAACTGCTAGCAAAGCCCAATTACTGCCTTTTAGCTCGGATTCCTCCATTTCCATGTTTAACTTTTTAAATTGTGTTTCAAGAAACTACTTAAATCTGTTTCCAAAAATATGGCGTGATTACGAGTTTTAAAAGCACGATCTGTAATTTCATTGGTAGATGTATCAATAAATCTACATTCAGCCACAAGATTAATATTTAACTAATTGTGGTTCGCTTGTTCTTTTTGTATAACATGGAGTATTTTATGCTTGGACTCGTTGAGGTATGAATTTAAATCTTTACACGTATCACACCGTATAAAATAGGATTTAAGACGACAATCAAAAGACGTTTCATATTCATTAAGTCCGTTTTTATCAGGAACCATTGAGAGTAGGTGATGTTTTGTAGGTTCAGATTTTTGTCTTTTGGCTGATGACATAATATTACAACATTCTTCATGACGACGTCCGTTGTAAGCATTGTTGAATTTGATTCCACAGGTTTTATATTGATGGAATTGTCCACACGATACTTCATGACGCTTTCTAACATAGTCTCGAACAAAAGTTTTTCCACACACTTTGCATATATAGCTTGGAATAGTTTGCTCCATGATGGATGTTCTTTTCTGCTAACAGTTTTTTTTTAAGAAATAAATCACACCTGTGAAAAAGAGAGACAGAGCACTGTACTTTCCCATCAACCTAGTTGAGAACAGTTGTGTAAACTGTTTATAGGATACAATATATTTAAGAGGTAAGATAAACATTTTTTACATTGTTAGCAATAATAATATTTATAATACTATAAAATAATAATAATAAAAAAGTATTCTATGACTTACTGCTTACAATATAACATTGAATTTACAAACTTCCCTGACTGTCACCTAAAACAGCGTATCAATCCCCTGAGCTTACCTAAACGAATACACATGCTCACAGCTTACATATTCTATGTCTGAACATACACTATTTACATGTAAATACCACAGATATGCACGCAGTGGTATTCTTTCATAATAATAATATGGCTTATATTGAGGCCCATGGAGACTAAACAATTATTGCGATTTTTATAAATCTTCAAGTTTCGTTTTGGAAATATACCATCTAAATACGTTAGTCATAATTTTGAACTTACTAGTAGCCTCTAAATTACAGATCGGATGCAACCCTAGATGCTATGTTAAAACTTACTGCGTATGACAAGGCTGTAGACTGGACGGTGAGACGGTCTTTCACGATGTGAACACTGTGAGAGGTAGTAGTCCACTGGCGATATGCTTGCTAAGGGTCCTCTAATATGCCCAAGTCAAGGCTAACTGCTGCTTACTGCGTAGTACTGGTGGGTGAGACGGTCTTTCACGATGTGATCACCGTAAGAGGTAGTAGTCAACTGATTGTATTCTTGCTAAGAGTCCCCTAATATACCCCAGTGGAGGCCAACAGCTGCTTACTGCGTAGTACAAGGCTGTAGACTGGTCGGTGAGACGTTCTTTCACGATGTGATCTGTTTGAAAGATCAGAGTCAACTGAAATTATCCTTGATATACATCCCCAAATATACTCTACCCTAATACAACCGGTGGTTAACTTCCTACAGAAATACCACTATAGATATGTAGAATCTTATCACAAGGTTATGAGTGAAAAAAAGATATGTACTAACGATATTATTTTTTCATAAGAATAACATGGTGGTATTTATACCCCTATACGTTAACTAATATTTGGATAATTTTAATTCTTGAAGTTTTGTTTTGGAAATATACGATCTAAATACAATGGTGATAATTTTGAACTTTCTAATAGCCTCTAATTGAGAGATAGGTATGCAGTCTTAGATGCTATGTTAAATATAATCAGCTACTTACTGTATATCACAAGGCTGTAGAATGAATTCTTAGAACACTTTTAAGACGATGTGATCTGTTTGAGAGATCGGAGTCAACTGAAATTATCCTTGATATACGTCCCCTAATATACTCTACCCTAATACACTCAGGGCTTAACCTCTTACAGAGATACCACTATAGAGACATGTAGAATCTTGTTACAAGGTTGTGTATGATGTTCGACATGTGCTACTTATCAGTGAAAAAAGATATATTCTCACAGTATTATTCTTTCATAAGAATAACACGGTGGTTTTTATACCCCTAGACGCTAAACTAATATTCGGATAATTTTAATTCTTGAAGTTTTGTTTTGGAAATATAAGATCTAAATACAATGGTCATAATTTTGATCGTTCTAATAGCCTCTAAATGGTAGATAGGGATGCAGGCATAGATTCTATGTTAAATATAATCAGCTAGGCCACTTACTGTATATTACAAGTCTGTAGAATGAATTCTTAGACGACTTTTCACGATGTAACCAGCTCAAGAGCTAACAGTTATCTGAAAATATTCTTGCTGAAGGTCCCTTATATACCAGCTTTTTCTAGAAATAAATTACACCTGTGAAAGAAAAGACAGAATGATGAACTTTCACATTAACCTAATAATAATAATAATAATAAGCCCTTACATTTTTTAATTTGTCGTGTGACCTCTTGAGAAGCTGAGTGATGTCTTTGTGGTGAACGCCCGTCGGTGATCTGCTTGCAGGGATGAGAGATGGAATGGATGAACATGAATGATCCAGAATAAGGATTTGGGTAGGAAGCAGCCGTGGCCTGTCAGAAAGTACCATTCAGGCATTCTCTGGAAGTAGAAGTGTGAAACCACGGAAAACCATTTCAAGGACTGTCAACACTGAGGTTCGAAATGTAATTGAAGTTCAAAATACTGACAAAATTTAATTGAAATTGAAAATGCACAATGTAATTTAGATTGAAAAACGCACATTTTTGATTCTAAATACCGGTACTCACAAAGTGTAATTGAAATTCAAGTTACTTACATAATACAGGTGAAATTGAAAATGCTTACAAATTGTATGGTGGTTTCAAATTACTCAGGTTGATAGGAAAAAAAGGAGAGGAGCCGTTCAAGAAAGCGGAAGCAACGCTGTACTCAGTAAGGGTCCTGTGGTCGCTAACCCACGTCCTACAAGTTGCGAGCTCCTGGGAGAGGAAGATGTAGCCATTAGCTACCTGTACACATTTTGCTGGAGTAGAAGTGTGAAACCACGGAAAACCAATTCATGAACGGTCGGCAGTGGGGTTCGAAGATCAATTGAGGTTCAAAATACTGCAAAATGTAATTGAAATTGAAAATGCTTACAAAATGTATGGTGTATTCAAAGTACTCAAGTTCACAGAAAAATAAACGGAGAGGAGCCGATACAAGAAAGTGGAAGCAATGCTGGACTCAGTTGGGGTCCTGTGGTCGCTAACCCACGTCCCACAACTTGCGTGCTGCTGGGAGAGGAAGTTGTAGCCATTAGCTACCTGTACACATTTTCCTGGAGTAGAAGTGTAAAACCGCGGAAACCATATCACGAACGGTTGAGAGTGAGGTTCGAAATGCAATTGAGGATTAAGATACTGACAAAAATGCAATTGAATATGAAAAAACACAATGTAATTTAGATTGAAAAACGCACATTTTAGATTCTAAATGTTCACAAAGTGCCATGAAAATTCAAAATACTTACTAAATGCAATTGAAATTGAAAATGCTTACAAAATGTATGGTGTATTCAAAGTACTCAAGTTCACAGAAAAATAAACGGAGAGGAGCCGATACAAGAAAGTGGAAGCAATGCTGGACTCAGTTGGGGTCCTGTGGTCGCTAACCCACGTCCCACAAGTTGCGAGCTACTGGGAGAGGAAGTAGTAGCCATTAGCAACCTCTACACATTTTCCTGGAGTAGAAGTGTGAAACCACGGAAACCCGATTCATGAACGGTCGACAGTGAGGTTCGAAATGCAATTGAGTTTCAAAATACTGACAAAATGCAATTGAAATTGGAAATACACAATGTAATTTAGATTGAAAAACGCACATTTTAGATTCTAAATGCTCACAAAGTGCAATGAAAATTCAAAATACTTACAAAATGCAATTGGAATTGAAAATGCTTACAAAATGTATGGTGGATACAAAGTACTCAAGTTGACTGGAGGAAAAAGGAGAGGAGCCGATACAAGGAAGCGGAAGCAATGCTGGACTCAGTTGGGGTCCTGTGGTCGCTAACCCACGACCCACAACTTGCGAGCTGCTGGGAGAGGAAGTTGTAGCCATTAGCTACCTGTACACATTTTCCTGGAGTAGAAGTGTAAAACCACGGAAAACCATATCAAGAACGGTTGAGAGTGAGGTTCGAAATGCAATTGAGGATTAAGATACTGACACAAATGCAATTTAATTTGAAAAAACACAATGTAATTTAGATTGAAAAACGCACATTTTAGATTCTAAATGCTCACAAAGTGCCATGAATATTCAAAATACTTACTAAATGCAATTGAAATTGAAAATGCTTACAAAATGTATGGTGGATTCAAAGTACTCAAGTTCACTGAAAAAAAAAAACGGAGAGGAGCCGATACAAGAAAGAGGAAGCAATGCTGGACTCAGTTGGGGTCCTGTGGTCGCTAACCCACGTCCCACAAGTTGCGAGCTACTGTGAGAGGAAGTAGTAGCCATTAGCAATCTCTACACATTTTCCTGGAGTAGAAGTGTGAAACCACGGAAACCCGATTCATGAACGGTCGACAGTGAGGTTCGAAATGCAATTGAGTTTCAAAATACTGACAAAATGCAATTGCAATTGGAAATACACAATGTAATTTAGATTGAAAAACGCACATTTTAGATTCTAAATGCTCACAAAGTGCAATGAAAATTCAAAATACTTACAAAATGCAATTGGAATTGAAAATGCTTACAAAATGTATGGTGGATGCAATGTTCTCATGTTGACAGGAATTTAAAAAAAACGGAGAGGACCCTATACAAGAAAGTGGAAGCAATGCTAGACTCAGATTTGGGTCCTGTGATCGCCAACCCACGTCCTACAAGTTAATCCATCTTGGGGAGGGATTGGTAAGGAAGCGGTCATGGCATTTAGTTACGGTACCTCTTGGCATTTTCCTGAAGTAGAAGTGGAAACAACAATACCACTTCCAGGAAGGATGAGTGAGGAATCTGACAGACTTTTTATGAAGATCTACCAGAAAAATACGTTGATTATAATTTTTTTATTTTTAAATTTGGAGGTTGCGTGCTACCCTTTATGATATGTCAACTGGAGTTAGCTACTTACAAGTCTATATATATTATCATTGCTGAGACACTTACGGTATGAAGGTCTTTCTAGATGTTCAATTAGAAGCAGATGATCTCGTATATCATTCCATTAAATCAACAATAACTACCAGATGTTTCACTTGTCAAGGTCACTTTACTGACACACACTAGTACTAACTATGATAAGGTATTCCTATTATAAACTTCGCTGAGTGATTGGCCACCTAAAGGTGGGTAACCGATTATATTCAATTAAAAATATATAAATAGTAATATCATTCACATTATAGTAAAGAAAGGCACTGGAAATCATTACATATCATGCTTTACACCTAAGGATTAGGGGATTATTATTAAATTAGTTGAAAGGCGTACATTGTAATAATTATTTTCTTATTTACAAGCCAGCTGATTGCCAGTCCCCCGACACGCTGTGTACGCCGCTCTGTTATCAGAGTTATGTAACTACTGAAATAAGATAATATCCTGTACTGTGCTGCGCTCTGTCAGAGTGCAGAGTACTCGATATACCTTGTTACAGTAGTTACATAACTCTGATAACAGAGCGGCGTACACAGCGTATCAGGGGACTGGCAATCAGCTGACTTGTAAATAAGAAAATAATTATTACAATGTACGCCTTTCAACTAATTTAATAATAATCCCCTAATCCTTAGGTGTAAAGCATGATATGTAATGATTTCCAGTGCCTTTCTTTACCATGATGTGAATGATATTACTATTTATATATTTTTAATTGAATATAATCGGTTACCCACCTTTAGGTGGCCAATCACTCAGCGAAGTTTATAATAGAAATACTTTATCATAGTTAGTACTAGTGTGTGTCAGTAAAGTGACCTTGACAAGTGAAACATCTGGTAGTTATTGTTGATTTAATAGAAAGATATACGAGATCATCTGCTTCTAATTGAACATCTAGAAAGACCTTCATACCGTAAGTGTCTCTGCAATGATAATATATATAGACTTGTAAGTAGCTAACTCCAGTTGACATATCATAAAGGGTAGCACGCAACCTCCAAATTTAAAAATAAAAAATTATAATCAACGTATTTTTCTGGTAGATCTTCATAAAAAGTCTGTCAGATTTCTCACTCATCCTTCCTGGAAGTGGTATTGTTGTTTCCACTTCTACTTCAGGAAAATGCCAAGAGGTACCGTAACTAAATGCCATGACCGCTTCCTTACCAATCCCTCCCCAAGATGGATTAACTTGTAGGACGTGGGTTGGCGATCACAGGACCCAAATCTGAGTCCAGCATTGCTTCCACTTTCTTGTATAGGGTCCTCTCCGTTTTTTTTTAATTCCTGTCAACATGAGAACATTGCATCCACCATACATTTTGTAAGCATTTTCAATTCCAATTGCATTTTGTAAGTATTTTGAATTTTCATTGCACTTTGTGAGCATTTAGAAACTAAAATGTGCGTTTTTCAATCTAAATTACATTGTGTATTTCCGATTTCAATTGCATTTTGTCAGTATTTAGAAACTCAATTGCATTTCGAACCTCACTGTCGACCGTTCATGAATCGGGTTTCCGTGGTTTCACACTTCTACTCCAGGAAAATGTGTACAGGTTGCAAATGGCTACTACTTCCTCTCCCAGTAGCTCGCAACTTGTGGGACGTGGGTTAACGACCACAGGACCCCAACTGAGCTCAGCATTGCTTCCACATTCTTGTATCGGCTTCTCTCCGTTTTTTTTTTCAGTGAACTTGAGTACTTTGAATCCACCATACATTTTGTAAGCATTTTCAATTTCAATTGCACTTAGTAAGTATTTTGAATTTTCATGGCACTTTGTGAGCATTTAGAATCTAAAATGTGCGTTTTTCAATCTAAATTACATTGTGTATTTTCAAATTCAATTGCATTTTTGCCAGTATCTTAATCCTCAATTGCATTTCGAACCTCACTCTCAACCGTTCTTGATATGGTTTTCCGTGGTTTTACACTTCTACTCCAGGAAAATGTGTACAGGTAGCTAATGGCTACAACTTCCTCTCCCAGCAGCTCGCAACTTGTGGGACGTGGGTTAGCGACCACAGGACCCCAACTGAGTCCAGCATTGCTTCCGCTTTCTTGTATCGGCTCCTCTCCTTTTTCCTCCAGTCAACTTGAGTACCTTGTATCCACCATACATTTTGTAAGCATTTTCAATTTCAATTGCATTTTGTAAGTATTTTGAATTTTCATTGCACTTTGTGAGTATTTAGAATCTGAAAATTGCGTTTTTCAATCTAAATTACATTGTGTATTTTCAATTTTAATTACATTTTGTCAGTATTTTGAACTTCAATTACATTTCGAACCTCAGTGTTGACAGTCCTTGAAATGGTATTCCGTGGTTTCCCACTTCTACTCCAAGATAATGCCTGAATGGTACTTTCTGACAGGCCACGGCTGCTTCCTACCCAAATCCTTATTCTGGATCATTCATGTTCATCCATTCCATCTCTCATCCCTGCAAGCAGATCACCGACAGGCGTTCACTACAAAGACATCACTCAGCTTCTCAACAGGTCACACGACAAAATAAAAAATGTAAGGGATTATTATTATAATTATTATTAGGTTAATGTGAAAGTTCATCATTCTGTCTTTTCTTTCACAGGTGTAATTTATTTCTAGTAAAAGCTGGTATATAAGGGACCTTCAGCAAGATTATTTTCAGATAACTGTTAGCTCTTGAGCTGGTTACATCGTGAAATAATAATAATAATGCTATTGGTTTTACGTCCCTTTTAACTACACTGGCTTTTAGAGACGCCGGGGTGCCGGAATTTTGCCCCGAAGGGGATCTTTAACGTGCCAGTAAATCTACTGACACGGCTCCCTCGCATTTGCGCACCCTCAAATGCCAGCCGACTGCGCCAGGTTTCGAACCTGCAACTACATCGTGAAAAGTCGTCTAAGAATTCATTCTACAGACTTGTAATATACAGTAAGTAGCCTAGCTGATTATATTTATTATAGCATCTATGCCTGCATCCCTATCTACCATTTAGAGGCTATTAGAACGCTCAAAATTATGACCATTGTATTTAGATCTTATATTTCCAAAACAAAACTTCAAGAATTAAAATTATCCGAATATTAGTTTAGCGTCTAGGGGTATAAATACCACCATGTTATCCTTATGAAAGAATAATACTGTGAGAATATATCTTTTTTTTCACTGATAAGTAGCACATTTTGAACGTCATACACAACCTTGTAACAAGATTCTACATGTCTCTATATTGGTATTTCTGTAAGAGGTTAAGCCCTGAGTGTATCAGGGTAGAGTATATTAGGGGACGTATACCAAGGATAATTTCAGTTGACTCCGATCTCTCAAACAGATCACATCGTCTTAAAAGTGTTCTAAGAATTCATTCTACAGCCTTGTGATATACAGTAAGTAGCTGATTATATTTAACATAGCATCTAAGACTGCATACCTATCTCTCAATTAGAGGCTATTAGAACGTTCAAAATTATCACCATTGTATTTAGATCGTATATTTCCGAAACAAAACTTCAAGAATTAAAATTATCCAAATATTAGTTTAGCGTATAGGGGTATAAATAACACCAGGTTATTCTTATGAAAAAATAATACCGTTAGTACATATCTTTTTTCACTCATAATCTTGTGATAAGATTCTACGTGTCTCTATAGTGGTATTTCTGTAGGAAGTTAACCACCGGTTGTATTAGGGTAGAGTATATTTGGGGATGTATATCAAGGATAATTTCAGTTGACTCTGATCTCTCAAACAGATCACATCGTGAAAGAACGTCTCACCGACCAGTCTACAGCCTTGTACTACGCAGTAAGCAGCTGTTGGCCTCCACTGGGGTATATTAGGGGACCCTTAGCAAGAATACAATCAGTTGACTACTACCTCTTACGGTGATCACATCGTGAAAGACCGTCTCACCCACCAGTACTACGCAGTAAGCAGCAGTTAGCCTTGACTTGGGCATATTAGAGGACCCTTAGCAAGCATATCGCCAGTGGACTACTACCTCTCACAGTGTTCACATCGTGAAAGACCGTCTCACCGTCCCGTCTACAGCCTTGTCATACGCAGTAAGTTTTAACATAGCATCTAGGGTTGCATCCGATCTGTAATTTAGAGGCTACTAGTAAGTTCAAAATTATGACTAACGTATTTAGATGGTATATTTCCAAAACGAAACTTGAAGATTTATAAAAATCGCAATAATTGTTTAGTCTCCATGGGCCTCAATATAAGCCATGTTATTATTATGAAAGAATACCACTGCGTGCATATCTGTGGTATTTACATGTAAACAGTGTATGTTCAGACATAGAATATGTAAGCTGTGAGCATGTGTATTCGTTTAGGTAAGCTCAGGGGATTGATACGCTGTTTTAGGTGACAGTCAGGGAAGATTGTAAATTCAATGTTATATTGTAAGCAGTAAGTCATAGAATACATTTTTATTATTATTATTTTATAGTATTATAAATATTATTATTGCTAACAATGTAAAAAATGTTTATCTTACCTCTTAAATATATTGTATCCTATAAACAGTTTACACAACTGATCTCAACTAGGTTGATGGGAAAGTACAGCGCTCTGTCTCTCTTTTTCACAGGTGTGATTTATTTCTTTAAAAAATCAACTGTTAGCAGAAAAGAACATCCATCATGGAGCAAACTATTCCAAGCTATATATGCAAAGTGTGTGGAAAAACTTTTGTTCGAGACTATGTTAGAAAGCGTCATGAAGTATCGTGTGGACAATTCCATCACTGTAAAACCTGTGGAATCAAATTCAACAAAGCTTACAACGGACGTCGTCATGAAGAATGTTGTAATGTTATGTCATCAGCCAAAAGACAAAAATCTGAACCTACAAAATATCACCTACTCTCAATGGTTCCTGATAAAAACATACTTAATGAATATCAAACGTCTTTTGATTGTCGTCTTAAATCCTATTTTATACGGTGTGATACGTGTAAGGATTTAAATTCATACCTCAACGAGTCCAAGCATAAAATACTCCATGTTATACAAAAAGAACAAGCGAACCACAATTAGTTAAATATTAATCTTGTGGCTGAATGTAGATTTATTGATACATCTACCAATGAAATTACAGATCGTGCTTTTAAAACTCGTAATCAGGCCATATTTTTGGA
The DNA here is from genome assembly GCA_946902985.2 of Meconema thalassinum. Lineage (NCBI taxonomy): Eukaryota > Metazoa > Arthropoda > Insecta > Orthoptera > Tettigoniidae > Meconema > Meconema thalassinum. The sequence continues at coordinate 124,161,664 of OX336397.1, forward strand.
AACAGATTTAAGTAGTTTCTTGGAAACATAATTTAAAAAGTTAAACATGGAAATGGAGGAATCCGAGCTAAAAGGCAGTAATTGGGCTTTGCTAGCAGTTGAAGGAGTGCGATTGAAAATAAATAAGTATAATCCCTTGCGTGGTAGCACATATATTCCTTTATCAGCAGCTGTAAATGCAAAAAAAGCTTGCATTAATCCACAAAACTTGAAAGATGAAAGGTGTTTTATGTATGCCATTTTAGCGAAACTGGTAAAAATGGATGCTCATCGCGTTAGTAAATACAAGGACCTGGAAAACAAGTATGATTTTTCAGTCTTTTCGTTCCCCACATCGCTTGCTGACATTACGAAATTTGAGAAAGCAAACAATATATCCATCAAGGTATTTGGACAAACTGTTTCCTCTAAAGGTTGTAGATTAAGAGCTACAAGATCACCGCGACCTTCTTCTGCTAAGTTCTTAATCTGGCCAGAACCACTACGTCTTTTTCAAAGATATTGTTAAACTAGTAGGACATCAGGTCACACACCATGGACATAAGATATATACGAGTAAACGGTGTTTTACTCACTTTGATAATCGATATGGTCAACAAGGAATGGATAAATTAAAAGAACATAGAGCTTTGTGTGCCCTGTATGACATTGCAAGCGTAGAAATGCCAAAAAAAAATCTCAAGTTCATAAATGTGGAAAAAATGTTTAGAATACCTTACGTTATCTATGCAGATTTCGAAAGTATACTCTTACCATATCAAACATGTTTACCCAATCCTGAGGCAAGTTATACAGTCCCATACCAAAGTCATGTTCCTATGAGCTTTGGTGTATATGTTAAAACCTCGCCAGCTGTGGAACATATAAAGACAAACCTTCCGAGCCAGCCTTTTATTTATCGTGGACCAGACGCTGCAGAAAAGTTTATGGACTGTTTGATATCGATAGCTAATGAAATTGATCGCCCTTACAGCATAAATGTTCCAAAGGCTTTAACTCATGATCAAGAAGCAGAGTTCCCATCTTCTGTAACCTGTAATTTGTGCCATAAATTATTTACCAACGAGGACTGGAAAGTTAGAGATCATTGTCATATCACAGGCAAATATCGTGGAAGCGCTCATAATAACTGTAATTTGAGATGTAAAAACGTAACCCAGTTCCTGTATTTCTACATAATATGAGTGGATATGATGCAAATTTCATTGCAAAACAGTTGGGGTGTACTAATGAGAGAGTGGACGTTATCCCCAACTCTAAAGAAAATTACATCTCCTTCACCAAATATGTAGGAAATGTTAAGCTTCGATTTGTGGATACGTTTCGGTTAATGCCTATTAGTTTGGAAAACTTAGTTACAAACTTAACATCATACCCTGAAACAGACAAGTACTTTGGGAAAGAAAATGCAACGCTCATGACTCGTAAAGGTGTTTTTCCTTATGATTACATTGATTCTTGGGAAAAGATAAGTGAAAAGTGTTTACCTCCAAAAGAAGCATTCTTTAACAAATTAAATCAAGAAGATGTTAGTAAGGAAGACAATGAACATGCTGAAAATGTCTGGAATCAGTTCAAAATTAAAACTTTAGGGGAATACAGTGACCTTTACCTAACTTCAGATGTACTCCTTCTTGCAGACAGCTTTGAAACTTTTAGAAACAAAACACAAGAAACACACCGAGTGGATGCTGCACACTTCTTTACTTCGCCTGGTTTACATTTTGAGGCAATGATTCTTTACACAGGAATTGAACTGGAATTGCTGCAGGATTATGATCAAATTCTTTTAATAGAGTCTGGAATACGTGGAGGAATATGCCAGGTTTCTCATCTGTATGCTGAAGCTAACAATAAATACATGGAAACATATGATTCCGAGAAACCATCGCAGTTTATTACCTATGATGATGCCAACAACCAATACGGGTAGGCTATGTGCCACTCCCTTCCTTACAGTGGATTTCAGTGGGTTTCTCCAGATACCATTGATCTAGAAACGCTAAAAGACGATGACCCTGTTGGATACATTCTAGACGTTGATGTTGATTATCCATCTGACCTTCATGATTTACACAACGATTTACCTTTCCTACCAGAGTGTATACAACCTAAGGATTCGTCTCTCTAAAAATTAATTCCTGATCTTGGAAATCGAAGGAGATACGTGGTTCAATACATGGCACTTAAACAGGCTCTAAATCATGGACTAAAGTAGATACAAATTCATCGTGTGTTAAAGTTTCAACAGAGACCTTGGTTAAAGGCATACGTTGATTTTAATAACAACCTTCGAAAACAAGCCAAAAATGATTTTGAGAAAAATCTTTACAAATTATTTAACAATGCAATTTTTGGAAAAACGATGGAAAATATTCGTAAAAGAATAGATATACGTCTTGTAACTGACAGCAAAAAGGCTGGAAAGCTAATTGCTAAACCAACATTTATCGACAGAACAATTTATGGACCTAGCCTAGCTGCTTTCCACACGGCTAAACGTAGTATTGTGTTCAATAAGCCTATATATATTAGAATGGGTATACTGGATATTTCAAAAACTCTTATGTATTCCCACCACTATGATGTCCTGCTACCCCATTATGGGATCAGAAATCTTAAACTCCTGTATATGGACACAGACTCGTTTATTTATTTGGTTAACACCCAAGATGTTTATCAAGACAAATTGAAATTTTTAGAACACCTGGACACATCTGATTATCCTACTAATCACATATGTTACTCTTCATCAAACAAGAAAACTTTGGGAAAATTTAAAGACGAGGCTTGTGGACGTATTATTAAAGCATTTGCTGGACTTAGAGCTAAAATGTATGCTTTAAACATTGATGGACTAGAAATAAAAAAGATTAAAGGTATTAGCAAAGGTGTTGTCAAATATTTTTTAAGTTTTCAAGATTATAAGGATTGTCTCATGAAGAACGAGGTAAAAAGAATACCGATGAACATTATCGCATCCAAACAACATAACATATCATCTGTAAAACTAAACAAAATTGCTTTGTGTCCTCGTGATGATAAACGAGTAATTGACTCTGATGGTATAGCTACACATGCTTATGGTCATTACACAACCGTTGACCACACTTAAATAACTAAGTTATACATATCAAGTCAACAAAGTAATACAGTGTCTCCCAAACTTCATTGTGTTCAATGGAACCTACCAGATGTTGTGGTGGAATGAGGAGAGGAAAGGAAGTGGTTACCTTCCACACATACTCTCAGGCCTTGTACTTATAATTGAAAAGACCTCTGGCATAAGATTAATTTTTCCGTAAGTCTGTGTGTGAATGAAAAGGTATCTAGCGTGAGATTGATTTCTCTGTAAGCCTGTGAGTGAATGAAAGGCCTATGGCACAAGATTGATTTCTCTGTAATTTTTGACGTGTTCTATATTAAAATAATGTATTGTATACTAGTAATTGAACAAATGGATAAATAAAAATCTAATCTAATCTAAGGGCCTCTGGTGTTAGATTAATTTCTCCGTACGCCTGTGTGTGTTAACTCTGCCTCTAGGCTTAAGCCCTAGTGCTGGTCTCAAGCCCAGAGAAAAGAGGAGAGGCACAAAAGCGTCTACTTCTTTAAACTTAACTATAATGCGCGGTGCCATTTACGAAGGGAGAGTGGACCTTTGAGGTGTATTCGTCATTCAAGATTGCAAACCTTGTTGATACACCTGTGATAAGAGTTTACGTATAGCATTTATAGTTAACTTACTGGAGTATCAGCTTCACGACATACTCAAGCTTTGACTGGTTAATGTTAAGCCCCTCTCAGAGGGGGTGCAGAGTACTGGCTACAACTCTGTAAGACAAGGCTACAACCCTTGCGGTGTTGTTAACGGCGGTTTCTACCATTTTAACGTCCTGGTTGGCTTAACGTATGTGTGAAAAGCATATCCCACCATGTGTGTGAGAGCTGAAAAGGTGATAACAGTTAAATGTAAAATCAACTTTTTAATATTGATCAGGTGCAAAACTTGAAAAATGAAATAAAAAAAACGACGATATTGCAAACTGTAAATAACCGTGTGAGAAATATGAAAATAAAAAAATGACTATTTAAAAGAACATCATGCGCTAAGTCACTAAGCTCGTTGTGAATAGCAGCCATCTTGCACATTAGCCCCTGCGCCAGCTATGACTCTCCCTCCATAAGAATAACATAGGGGTGTTGCGCGTGGCAGCCATCTTGCACATTAGCCCCTGCGCCAGCTTCGGCCTATTATACCTACTAGTGTATGTGAATGTGTAAGTTTAATCAGGTGCCAGAGGGAAATGTGTTTTTAGAACCGATTGAACTTTTGAATAGTTTGGTTTCTTGTTAAGTCACGCCTCTGTATGCTAGAACGCAAATAAGAACGACAGAATGTCCCTTAACTTGAAAAATGTGTGGCTATCCTGTTTTTCTCTTTAACGGGGGCGGGTTAGAAATCGACCACTCAATAACCCTGCTGTAGAGAAGAAACATGAGAAAATAAAATCCCCTTAGGAGAAAGTATATTAGTGCATTTAGAACAATTTAAATACTTAGGCCGTGCATTCACTCGTGTTGGTTGTGTTGGGGGGATATAAAGAGTCGAGGTGTATAAAAGCTAATGCAGTGAGTTCTCAAATGGGATCAACAGTATTGTTTAAGAAAGAAATTACTGTACAGACGAACTCCTTCTAGCCTTGCTTTATTGAAGTAAGTGAGAGGCAGATTTAGGATATATGATACAAAAGCTAGAGGTAACTTATATGAGGGTAGCACTAATGATTGCTGAGATGAATAGGTTGTGACAATGGCAGGAGGTGTATGCATTCTCGTAATGTGTAGTTAAAAGTTAAGTCAGAAATGGACACGTTAGTTAAAGCTGTTCGTGTGAGTCGAATTATATGGTAGGTTCTGTGATGAGATTGGCAGGAGGCGAGATTACCTCAGAGCTTAATGAATTTGACTGTAGTGGGTAAGAGTAACAGAGGGAGACCTAGGAGGTGATCGATGAAATCAGAGTTTAATGATCTAAAAGTGAGAAGCTTAGAAGAACAGGAGTCCTGAGTACTAATTGATAATAGGAGATCATAGGGACAACGCTTGCCACGGTGGGTGAGTGGATAACGTGTCGGATAACCAACCCCAAGCTTGCAGGTTGGCCCCTGGCCGTGGTAAGTGATTTTTGAAAGGCGACAAATGTCACGACATGGATGTCATACGTTGTTGGCATGTTAAAGAACCCATTTGAATTCAGTAGGCCGTGTTCAATGGCAAAATTAATCTGGGGATTTTCCGCCAACAGAAAGTTCCTCCATTCTCTACCAGAAAGCGCTGTAGTGCAAAGGAGCTTAGATATCCAACCTCCTTGACCTTCATAGCGTTCAAAGGAACGACAAAATTTGACATGCAAGCTGCCCTCTGGGTGTCAATCAACAAAGCTTGCACCCGGCACCCGAGGCCATACGATATTATTATTATTATTATTTTATTATTATTATTATTAGTATTATTATTATGGAGAGAACTCTCTGTCGTCCTATGACGTCATCCACTGCCTCGCTTCCTGATCTCGATACAACCATCCACCTGTTGGTACAGCTCCATGGGCTTGTGGAACCCAGAAATTTGGGTAAATCCGAGTTGATTTCGTTTATTTGTGTGGACATTTTGGGATTCGAGTGAATTCTGGTAACATATGGAGGAAAATCTGAAGTATCTAGGTTTATTTAGTGGTAGACCACTTCCAGGTTAGGTGAGGTCAGAATCGAACCCGCTTCTTCTCAGTTTTGCCTCACGAGGCTGAGTGGATCCTGTTCCAGTTTTGGCAGAGAAGGGAATCGAACCAGAGTATTCGCGGTGAAAGTCATATTTGTATTTTTAACATTGAATGGAGATGGCATGTACTGATAAGTACGGGTTTGAAGCGGTGTTGTATTCCCGCTGAAATGACATCAGTCACGGACTGGGAAACTGGTTGACCTGTTCGCTTTACAGTGGACATGAAACAACTCGATCATTTAGCTCAGTGTCCTTGAGAGCGAGCAATTCAAGGTGGGGGATTGTTTCATCTCAATTATCAGCCCCGTGTATTTGTGTGTGCGTAATTCATGGTGGGCGATTGTGGCATTTCGGTGATCGGCACCGTGTGGTTAGAAACTTTGGGCAGCTCGATCATCCAAAACGTGTCGTTGGATGTGGGAGGACTTGAAAAATATAGGTCATCACCCTCCGTCTGGGTGGTAACTCGAAAAACTTGAGGTAGATCCTGGGGGTAAATTTGGAGGATTGATAAATTTTTGTCAAATCGAAAAATTTAGGGAAAATCGGTAGTTTTGAGGAATTTTAAAGACGTTTAGGTGAATACTGGGGTAAATTTGGAGATAGTGTGTAAATTTAGGTAGGTATTGGTGAATTTTGTTAGGTTTGGAGAATTTTCGAGAATTCTTGTTGGAATAATATGAATTCCCGTGCTGTGAAAGAGCCTTTTGCCTTGCCAAAATAAATGTCCGAAGAATAAATTGTGCACTTAAAAACGCATGGTGGACAGTCTAAGCTAAAGAACTGCAATACTCAGCGGACAAAGATTTGCGACAGTTCTTCCAAGAAACGAAAGCAGTTTATGGTCCCACCACTTTCGGTAGAAATTCCCTTCGGTCCAGTGACAAAAGTACACTTCTAAAAGATCAATATTCCATCATGAATAGATGGAAAGAACCTTTTGAAGACCTCTTGAATCAGGATTCAATTATTGATTAACATGTGTATTATATAATAGAGGAAGCACCCATCTGGGAAGAACTCGGCTCCTTGCAAACACTAGAAGAGGTTCAGTGTGTTGTTAATCAAGCAAAGCGACAACAATTCACAGGTTCAGATGGTATACCAGCAGAAGCTCTCAAAGAAGGAGATGAACTCAGAAGACACAAACATGATTTTGTTATTGTTATTATTTGGAGAACTTTAAGAATACCTGCTGATCTCAGAGATAGTCTGATAGTTTCCATATTTAAGAAAGGTGATCGGATAGACTGCAACAACTATCGTGGAATATCATTACTATAATGCCTCGGAAAGCTTATTGCTCGTATTTTGGCTCCATTCTATCTTTGGTGAAGAAAATACTTGCAGAGAGCCAATGTGGTTTTAGGTCTTCTAGAGGAACCACATATATGATATTCACAGCTCGACAGCTTCAAGAGAAATGTAGGGAACAAAATAGACCTCTTTATATTTCCTTCTTCTACCTCACTATGGCATTTGACTCGGTAAATCGTGAAGCTTTATGGAAAATGTTTGCACTGTATGGTAATCCACCAACATATATTACCATCTTAAAACTGCTCCATACTAATAAGACGGCAACTGTCATTTGTAACGTTCTGTTGGAGAGCCATGCCATATTTAATACTGGCGTTACACAAGGATGTCTGATTTCCCGTACTTAGTTTTCTCTGTACGTTGCCCCTGTCATGCAGCTAGGCATTGACGATCTTCCTTTAGGTATACAAATAATTTACAGGTTAGATTGAAAGCACTTTAATTTAAGCCGTCCAAAGTCGAAGACTCGGACATCTTCTGATGCATTGGTTGAGTTACAGTACGTTGATGATACTGCAGGATTAGCTCAATCAGAGGAACAACTCATGAAAATCTTGAATGCTTTGTCTTCGGCATACTAAAATATTGGTCTCGAAGTTAACACCAGTAAAACTCAGGCCCTCTACCAACCAGCCCAGGAGAAGGATTAGGAAAAGGAAACATTGATGTCAACATTGATGGAGTGAGGCTTCAAGAAGTTAACACCTTCCCTTATCTTGACAGCACCCTGTCATCAAGTGCTAATATAGATTCCGAAATTCAACACAAGATGAATCGTGCTGGGGCATCCTTTGCAAGTCTAAGGTCTAAGTTTTGATAACTATGATGTCAATGCTGCAACGAAGATCCTTTTGTACAACTCAGTTGTAGTTCTCACCTGAACTTATGGATCTGAATCTCGGGCATGCTATAGACGACACCTCAAACAGCTGGAGAAATATCACCAGCGACGCTTGAGGAGAATTTCTCATGTGACAAGCAATACAGACGTACAAACAGCAGCATTTTCCAGGAAGCACAGACTACTAGTATTGAAGCCATGATTATAAAACGTCAGCAGAGATGGACAGGACACGTAGTCCGCATGCCCAATAATCGAATTCCCAAAGTAGCGTTTTGCTCTGAATTAACAGAGAGTAAACACTCTGTGGCAGGTCAGCGGATGCAATTCAAAGACGTACTGAAAGCTAATATGCAAATGGGTCACATTGATTTTCACAACTTGGAGGGCTTAGCCCTTGTACGCTCTTCCTGTCTTCGGCATACAAAAAGATTGGTCTCAAAGTTGACACCAGTAAAACCCGGAACCTCTACCAACCAGCCCTGGAGAAGGATTATGAGTCTACATGAGGCTAAAATTTCACCTGGGTGACTAGTTCCGAGCATCGACATACGCACTAAATTTCGGTGTTTAAATCTACGTCTATGTTCATCATGGAGCAATATATTTTGAAGGTAACCACCGATAAACAGTAGAGGATAAGAGGCAGCGCAGAAAGGACAGAGTGCTCATTAAAAGAAATGGAAGGAACGCAGATGCCCCACCTGTGACTACCTGTCATCACTGAGGCAAATTGTGTACCTTCCGTATTGGGCTTTATAGTCACCTCCGAACTCACCGATGAAGAGACATTCCGGATTGGATGGCCAACCTACTCGATACGAGTGTTACATGTGACGATGATGAGCTCATCGATAATCAATAATAATAATAACAACATAAATATAAAAAAATCGATAAATAAATTGGAAGAAAAGAGAAACTGACCAACCGAGATCAACAGAGATGGCTCTAGCCCAAGTAGGTGGAAGCAATAGTGGACTTTTGCGCAAAATCGCATTAAATTTGGGAAAAATCTGTTGCGAAGTTCAGCCAATTCTCGGGATGATGGTAAGGGGGATGGGGGGGGGGGGGTAGGGGGTTTGGAGGCATCTACCATAAGGTTTGAAAAACCCGTCATCTTGGAAGAGCCTCAATTGCACATGCTCTCAAAAAAATTGCTTATATTTCCCGGAGATATGGATACATTTATCTCTAAGGTAGAATAGGCTTGACTTATAGAGAGAGAGGGGATGGAACCCTTTCTTTTTAGCCCGTACACGAGATTCCCTGCTTCCTTGTTCGGGAGTACGCATGGCCTTGTCCCTGTATGGTAGGTTGCCTATTCAAGTACCCCTTGGATAGGATCCCTCCTGCCCCTCAACTCTCGAACTTATAGTATAGAGCACCCAATTTTTACTCTTCCTCTTAATCGAGACTATGAAAGATCATGTTGACTGGCACAAGCCCATCTTTCTTGCTGTAAAAGGATTAACACGTTCATCCGGAAGAACTATAAATCCAAAAACTGTGACATTCAGTATAAAACACTATTGTCTGTATTATATACATCTACTGCAAGATCACCATTTGATGGAAGAGTAGAAACGAGCTCACTTTCTAGAATTGAAGGAAAACGTGCAAATTAATGCAAATTGCAAATTAGTTTTCAGTAGTTATATCTCTTGACGGTACAGTTATTAAACGGTTTCATTTGATAATCTAACATAACGAAATAAAATGCTTTTCAGTGGGTCAACAGTATTGTACCGATATGTAAACAGTGTTATTCCCAGAAGCAAATTACATGAGGCTAAATTATTAACCTGACGGACTAGTTCCGAGCAGCGACATACGCACCTAATTTCGGCGTTTAAATCTATGTCTACGAATACAGAAAATTCTTGTATACTTATCCGGCATTGTGCTATGTAATTTTTGATATTGTCATGAAGGGGGGTGCCTTACTCGTACTAACATTAGCAATTCGTTACAGAAACGACCATAATTCGGAGATCACTTTAACAAGAGATAAATTCGTTGCCTCAATCAATCAGAATTTTAACAACAAAAAGATGTCAACCTATAGCGGTGTGATGCCATACATATGTATAGCTTGCAAAGCAGACTTTGCTAAGAAGGAGAATTTGAAGTTACGCATGACGATCCATAGAAGTCCTGTACCACATTCCTGTGGTACATGTGGAGGAAAGTTCACTCAGAAAAGTTCCCTGACGAAACACATGAGGATTCATAGTGGTCTCAGGCAACATTCCTGTGGTACATGTGGATCAAAGTTCACTCAGAATAGTAACATTAATAAACACGTGATAATCCATAGTGGTCTGAAGCCATATTCCTGTGGTACATGTGGTGCAAGCTTTACGCGGAAAGGTGACCTTAATGACTCATTCCTGTGGTAAATGTGGAGCAAACGTTCGGCGGAAAAGTTAACTTAATAAACACGTTTTTATCCATAGTGGTCTGAAGCCACATTCTTGTGGTACATGTGGAAAAACGTTCACTCGGAAAAGTGTCCTGACGGAAAGCATGAGGATTAATAGTGGTTTCATGCCACTTTCCTGTCGTACATGTGGAGCAAACTTTATGCGAGATATTGACCTGAAAAAACACGTGATGGTCCATAGTGGTCTGCAGCCACATTCCTGGGGTACATGTGGAAAACCGCTCACTCAGAAAAGTTCACTCTCATAACACATGAGGATTCAAAGTGGTCGGAAGCTACATACCTGTGGTATATTCGGAGCAAGCATTACGCGGAAAGATGGCCTTAAGGAACACGTGATGATCCATAGTGGTCTCAAGCCACATTCCTGTGGTACATGTGGAGCATGTTCCCTCAGAAAGGTTACCTGACGAAACTCATGAAGATTCATAGTGGTCTCAAGCCACATACCTGTAGTACATGTCGACCAAACTTAAAGCATAAAAGTTGCTAGAAGAGGGACGTAATAATCCATATTGGTTTCATGCCTATACCTGTGGTACATGTGGAGCAAAGTTTACGAGTAAAGGTGAACTGAAGGCACACAAGATAACCCATATCCATAGTGGTCTCAAGGCACTTTCCTGAGTTACGTCTGGAGCAATCTTTACGAGGAAATGTGTACTGACGGCACATAAGATGACCCATAGTACCTGTGGTACGTGCGGAAGAAACTTGACTCAGAAAAGCCACATGATGACACACATGATGAACCACAGTCGTCTCATGCCTAATTCCTGTGATACTAGTGGAATATATTTTGTTGAGAATAGAAAGTTGAAAAGACACACGTTGATCCATAGAGGTGTAAAGCAACATTCCTGAGGTACATGCGGATTAAACTTTACTTGAACGGGCAATTTGAAGGCACAGATATTGTTCCTCGGAGGTATCAAGCTACATTTGCTTTTGTATGTGTGAAGCAAACTTTACTGGGATAAGCTTCCATAGAAGTCTAATGCCACATTCATGTGGAAAATGTGGAGCAAGATTCCCTCAGAAAGGCTATTTGAAGACACGCACAGGTGATTCATATTGGTCTTTTCCCACATCCGTCTAATATACGCAGAGTGATCTTTACTAGGAAAGAATATACTAAGCCCCAAATGCTGTTCCATGGTGGTTTAGTGACTCATTACTAAAGTGCATGAGATGCATTATGTGCTGAGAAAGGCATTTTGAAGATGCAATCATTTGTAGTCTAATCCCGTAATCATGTTGTTAGTGCGGATCATAGGTTACTCAAAAAAGTAATTTGGATACTCACATCATGTCAAGCGATATTCCTGTGCTACATGTGGAGGAACATTTACTTAGAAAGGTCAACGGCAGGCACACATATTGATCCATAGTGGTCTAATTTCACAATCATGAAGTATATAAAGAACATTTCTATCTTGGAATGTTGTATATGTAGAATCTATTTTGGTAAAAAAATTCTTGTAAATACATGCAGGAATGTTTCACTACGAAAAATGGATTAAAGATACGCACTATGAACCACTTGGCTAATAACCTCACACATGTCCCTCATGAGCACAACCTTCAACATAAGTTTTTCATATTGCTGGCCAAGTGTCGTAGTGGTCTCTAACCTATTGTTCGTTCTCACATCCCAGAGCATGTGACAGGCACACGTCACAGAGATATTATCCGGGCACCCCTAGTAAAAGTTATGCTGTCAATTTTGGCTAAAATTTAACTTTGGTGGACGATAACGTTCTCCTGCCCAGAACTGGCATTGTCACAGAATGGAATGGACTGCATATGCTCTCGATCTCAACTGTGTAGAGCAGGGGAGGTCACTGCCTAAGAAATAAGTTCCTCCCTACTATGCTCTATGGCAATATGCAGATTTTTTTATGTGTGTCATTCATATTGGTCTAGCGCCAAACTCAAGTATTATATGCGCAGGTAGAGTTACACAAGAGTATTTTTTGAGAGTTGCTTGTGACTTAGTCGCCTGAAGGCATATTTAAGTAGTATATATAGAGCAGTTTTCACTTAAAAAGGGCGTTTGAAGACTCATGTAGCTCTTACTGGCAAAAAGCTTTATTCATATACTAAGTAGCAAAATTGTATGATTAAGGAGCTTTGAAAAATGACCTGTTAATTCATATTGGAAAGCTATATTTATGAGTTACTTCCAGTCATGAGAGATTCTGAGACACTTTAATTGATAGGCACCGGAAGTCCAAATTATGTACCGTAGAGCATGCGATCAATGAATTTTACCCAAGTGACACGTTTGAATTCATAGGCTAGTGTGTTGAACAATATTTCATTTGTACATACGGAGCATAAAAGAGAACAATATTCAAGAAGTTTATTTGGGCAAAGCTTTATAGAAAATAAATTTTAAATACAAGTAATTTGTAATTGCGACTCAAACAAATTCACTTATACAGGGTGAATCATAATTGCTGATGCAAAATTCTTGGGGTTGTACAGGGGACTATGCAGATAACATTTTGATTAGCAACTCATGTTGAGACATGTATCGTTTCGATTCCAAATCAGTTTCACTCGATTACACATCTCCCACTTCACTAGAGACACGAATGCCCTACAAGATTTGTTCCACATAGTGACCCTGCTGTTCGTTAACGTGTAACTGCGCAACATGTTGTCATACACACGTCCCACAAGACCTGGTGTGTGTTCAATAATGTGCGCTGCCCCCAGAACGCGTGGAACAAATTCTTCCGACCCGGCAAGAGTCTCGAAAAAAAGGTTCTTAATTCATTATTGGAAAACACTTTTGTTGTATTGTTATTGTTTTAAGGGGAGGAACAGCAAGGTTATCTGCCACGCACCACACATAATTTTGTAAATACATATTAAGAATAAAATGAGGAATCTTCAAGTAATATCATGTGTAAGATATAATTTAATAAAAAAGAATTAATTTTACATATTTTAATTTTTTAATGTAATATTAGGCCTACATATTTATTACCTAAATAAGCACATATTTCGCATGTTGATATTATTATATGTCCCAGGCACTAACTCGACAATTCAAATAAACATATGTCCAGCCGTTGAGTCTCCGGCAGGTTGTTGACGTGAATTCCCATCCGCTTATCTCCACTAATATACAGGGTAATTCAAAATGATTATCGGGGTTTCGTGAATTATTTGTTGAAACAGTGGACAACATACCATTGTTATTGTTGCAGTAACGGTTACACTAACTCTCAAAGTTTTGTTCTACATCGATTTAGTACCATGTACAACCACCAGATGGCAGTAACAGCAGTATTTGACCACATGGCGGTCAGCGGTAAGGAGGAGGCGTTTTTTACTCTCGGATTTCATCAACACCGGTCCGTTACCATAGTCCAGCACCATTTTGCTACGACGTACAGGAAAGACCCTCCCTCCGGCAACTTTATTCGCAGATGGTATGCGCAATTCGTGAATACTGGTTGCTTGTGTAAAGGGAAAAGCCTTGGCCGTCCCCGCGTGTCAGAAGCAGACGTGAATAGGATCAGGGATGTTTATATCTGTAGGCTTGAGATATCGACCACAAGAGGCAGCAGGGAACTGCATGTTAGAGCATATTTAAATCAAGAACTTCCAAGACGATGTATTGGACGTTGAACGGAACATGATCACATGCTCTTACCCTGGCCACCAAGGTCACCAGACTTAACACCGTATGACTTCTTCCTGTGGGCGTATGTCAAAGATCAGGTATTTGTTCCTCCTCTACCGGCGAATATTCTGCAACTGAAGCAGCGTATCCGAGCCGCCTTCGACAATATTACGACTGACATGTTGGGCCGTGTGTGGGAAGAGATGGACTTTCGAGTTGATGTGTGTAGAGTGACCTGAGTCGCACATATCGAGCATTTGTAATGTATGTAAAAACTTTTTGAGTTACAGTACACAATAAAATTCATCTTCATACGTCAATTGCACTCTGTTTTATGATTTTTTGTAACCCCGACAATCATTTTGAATAACCCTGTTCTTGATATTCTTCCCTGTCCCTTTCTCAACAGCTTATGGATTGCTTGGAAAATCCGTTTCATGTATATATTTCTAGTGAACAAATGGCATACAGACTGGTTAGAATTACCGTATATTTTATTGCGAAAAAATACTTTTGAAAATAAGAGACAGAATATGTAATTTTAAATAAAGAAAGAAAAAGTATGTTAAAAAATTAATTTTGATCAAATATGTAAATTATAAAACAGAATATGTAATTTTTACATAATTAAATAACAAGATGTTCAGTTAAGAACATATAGCCTACTTTCTCCTAAATGTATAGGTATAGTTATAACTCGTTGTCTTTATCAAAGAGTATAATAGAATCATTCCTTGGTTGAAGACCTTAGAAACTATTTACCTCTACCAAACACCACTGCCTCAGAAAAACTACTACCATCATTGAAGAAAGAAGGAAAGAACGAAAGAAAGAAAGAAAGAAAGAAAGAAAGAAAGAAAGGACATATCTCAAGAATTTTATGGAACTGGAGACATAATCGACCGGATGAGGACAACATCCAACTTTGAGTTGAGGCAGGTCCATGGTTTTCACCACCTTAATTGCATTAACCAGTCTTTCCATGACCCTACAGTGGCGCGTGTATGCCGACGCTAACACTTAGAGCGCTGTAGTGAAGGAAACAATTAATCAAATCTATGCAATTCAAATCCCCATAGCGCAAATTTAGAGTACTGTTCATTCTTTATATTCGATTGCTATTTGGCTGTAATAAAATTATTAATTAATATCCTGAAGTAGCACCAACAGATAGAGCCCAGGTACCTTGTGAGATCGATTTTTCTTCAGTTCAAAGAATACACAATAGGCTGTTACAAACGCCTTAAAATAAAAATGTATCGTATTATCAACTTTTCATTCTTCAAATTCGATGCGTATAAAATGCCAACCAGTGGAATCCCACGTAGAACAGTCATGACCTCTGGCGGATAAGATAATCCTAATAGGGAGAGTGCATTCTAGCGGCCATAAAAAGAGACTTTTCAGTGAAAGCTGAAAGGCAATCCGTTGGCCGTTGTTCGCCCGTTAGAGGAGGTTATCTGGTCCACCACTGACCGAGCGTGGCTTTCCAGATGACCCCTTCCTTGAACACATGTGGCGTAAGAGGATCGGAGTACACTCCTTGTGGGGCTATTTCGGCACAAGACTCCTCGTCACATTAGGGATCAGGTTCCCATCATAGCATAAGTCAAAGACACCCTAAGGAAATGCACCCCCAAAAGAGAACAAACTAGTAAATTATAATCCAGGCTTAGGTAAACTTCATGGAATGATTTATCAAATTATCCAACCCTTAGCCTACCATCGGAGGGTAACAATCGGCTAATCCGCTAATTATTAACAAAAAGAAGCAGCCCTAACTATGCGAAATTAAACCCTCTCGGTTGGTCCTAAATAAAATAAACAAACAATAGTGAGGCTTGGAAAGTGGTACAAAATAACCCTATCTTAAAGTACAAAGGAAAAAGCATGATGTTTCCAAGTGAAACATCATGTAAACAACAGTCAATCATGACAGGAAAAATCTAAATAAACTGGGACCACACCGTATTTACATTTAAAGTTACATTATTTAAGCTAATCCTGAATTTAACTGACCTACGGCGAGAAGCGTCCGTGGTAAATAAAACTGAATAAAAGAGATTAACATTCATCATGTACAACACAAATATTTACATCAACTTGTACAACAAAAATCCACAAAGTAGAAGAAAGATGGGTACATTAGGGTAAACATTGCAATAAATAAATATGACGCATACAATGGCACAGTAATTATTCCTGCCTATTACACAACGGTTACTCATCGTTTCCATTGGTCATCTAAATGTGTATGCAAGAAACAGAAAATACTGTTCGATAACAGTAGAACACATTAATGGTTCACGGCCCACGACTTGAAAACTCCAGGTTATCAATGATCCCTGTCCGTCGATCATGTAAGCTGCTAAAAGCTTCCTCTAAAAGGAAATCAAAACTGTAGAGCACAATGCAATGGTCGGCGAGATTGTAATCAAGGATCAACATTTAACAGTCGTTTAGTAATTAACGCGTATTTTAGCAATCATTTTAAGTGAAATTAGACTTTATGATTTAATTTGTCTTTATTAGTTGTTATCGTAGGTTTAAAGTTGAATTAATTATGAAGATTGACCATATTGCAAGGCTTCCTAACTATTGAGTTGCCTCGGCAGGCATTCTCAACAAAATAAACGGGGACATCCCGTTACTCCTGACCAATCAATCAGAAAATAATCTTAAGTCCAGATCGGATGCTTACGAGACGTTAACCAGACAAGTTTTAATCGGCTTGAGCTCAAAATGGCTCCAATATCACATAACATGGTCCACGATAATACTACTTCTTACGGGCATTCAGACGCTCCGTTTAACCTTACCATCCTCGGCTAGACTTTTGACATGACAGAGGTCTACCGGCCTACACAAAATATGGGTACCACCCCTAACATCGTGTCTCAAAACACGGCAACGAATCATTCACATCACGTGAGAAAAATAAATAGCATTCAGAAACTGTCAATTGCGTCTTATGACAACTCAAACACCTTAAAGAACAAAATATTATAAGAAAATTGTTCGCTTACAACATATGCGAATCTAATCAATAGAACTGGTGACTTCGTTATCACACTGCATCATTGCATTCCAAAGAAATTATGGTTACTCTGACCTAGTTCACATTTCAAGCTTATAAAGTTGGCTTGTATTAGAAAAGATCCTTAAATAAGAAATGTTAACATTGCAATTTATCAAGAGTCTGTAGTCTCATCTGAGATTATTGGTTTGGCATCAATGCGACGTGACCTTGGGGACACCTGCCCCCAACGAGTTGCAGTTTGTACATTCGCTCGCGGCGTGAGTTTCTTTGATAAACAGTATAATCTAAAACGTTCGTTTCGTCGCATATTGGGTTCACAAAAATGTCCAAATAGTGACACTAGTCTTGCAGTTCATAATTAACACACATTATTATGCTTATTACGTTGTAGTAAAATATATGAATAATGATGTGCTTTGCTTTGGCAAGGCAAACAGAATAATACGAGAGATATTTCTCTCTTATGAATGTCTTTGGAAGATATAACACTCACTGCGGGTTGAAGAATAATACTTTTGTGCACTCACAGCACATTAAACAAGTCAATAAATATTTTCACCAACCCTAAACTGTGGTGTTAATTGGAAATGAAGGCACATTAGTGCGTATCGGGATTAGGAGTACTAATTCAAAGATATTTCACTCCTTCACACTTATATTTGATTCAGTTGAATCTAGTGGTCTACATTCCTCTGCAAAAAATGTATTTACAATAATTCAGGTGAATGGGTAAGCTCTCCCATCAAAATGATACACCCGTCAGTGGCGTTCTAAATTTATTACAAATTGGGAGCTCCCAAAAAAGTAAATATCAGCAACAGCTGATACAAAGAAAATTACAGCTCCTTCAATAAATGACATAATTGGGTTTCCAAAAAGTGGACATCAAAATTACATTGGTTCACCTAATAAGAACACTCTGTTCAGGTGACTAACTCTTGATTTGGAAACGGAACGTGTCAATGTGCTTGGAAAGTGAAATTACCATAGACGGTAACTAAAGAAGCAAAACTAAATTACCCTACCTAGATGACTGAAAATCAGAGTTACGGTCATTAAACTAATCCACCAAGACACATCACCTTACAAACGGGCATTAGATCATGACTTACGGCGTCAGTTGATTCACCTCATCCCCACAGGAATAAATTTGAGGGCTACTTTCTTTCCATAAGCATTTGGGTGAAAAGTTCCAGCGTTCGTCCTTAGACATCTTACTCCATTATTCAGCTTCCATGTTAGCGTGCTGCTAAGGTGTTCGGTATCTCACCCATCAGGTGATTTACGCCATCATGGACTGCATGGTTGAAGGTGATGCAATTCTTAGCATCTCACGTTCTGGCATTTCGTAGGCGTCGTAATATTGAAGATAAAGCACAGCTTCTTAATTATTTGTGACAAGCAACACTGCTTCTACACTTTCAATAGCAGACGATATTTCAAAAAAGGGCTTGTCTGCAGCACAGAATTGACTAGACACCAGCACGTGTCTGCTCACATTAACACACACTGTTAGTGAAAATTACTAGCAGCATTAATCTGTGACATCTTTCACTTATAAAAATCATGGCTATGCACAGCACGGATAGTTCTGGGATTTTTTAAGCCTATAGCTTTTAGTGCCGCGAGTGTCCGAGGACATGTTCGGCTCGCCAGGTTTGTAGCTGCTTCGAGACGGACACCCAATGGGTGAGCTACAAGTACCGTTGGGGAGAGAAGTTGGAATGTAAGGATGAGGAGATGGAAGGTAGCGGCTGTGGCCTATAGTTAGGGCCCAACCCCGGCATTTGCCTGCAAGGAAGATGGGAAACCACAGAAGACCATCTTCAAGGTTGCCGGCGGGGGATTCGAAACTCCCCGCCTCCCGGATATGAGCGACTGCCAGCAGTCATGCCGTAACGACCACGGCTAACTCACCTGGTATTTCGGGGATTATTCACTGTTGTGAAATGTAACACTTGTAATATAACGGTTCACAGACTCTACACCTCGTGGTCGGCACAGTAATTGGCCATCTCGTAGATATTACCGTCTTTCTTTCAAGAAATAACTTGCTCACTTAGCAAAAATACCACACGGTAATCACTTGCACAAACCGTGCATAAAATAAACTTCGTGTTCGCCGTTTCCACAATAATTGATTCCTTTACTAATGATCCTCGGTGGCCTCCGTGGCTTAGGCGGCAGCACGCCAGCCTCTCACCGCTGGGTCCGTGGTTCAAATCCCGGTCACTCCATGTGAGATCTGTGCTGGACAAAACGGAGGCAGACAGGTTTTTCTCCGGGTACTCCGGTTTTCCCTGTCAAAATTTCATTCCAGCAACACTCTCCACTATCATTTCATTTCATCTGTCATTCATTTAATCATTGCCCCAGAGGAGTGCGTCAGGCCTCGGCAGCCGGCACAGTCCATATCCTCGCCGCTAGATGGGGGCTTCATTCATTCCATTCCTGACCCGGTCGGAGACTGGAAGCAGGCTGTGGATTTTCATTTTCACTAATGATCCTCGGTCAACTAGACCGGACTGTATAAGTCCGCGTGCAACACTCGCACGCTGTCCAAGCAGGAGTAGTAATACCTTCTTCACGGAAGCGGGTGGACCGGCTTCGTGACAAATGAAGTCGTTGAGCAAATCTTGATATTCTTTCTGCATATCCGCAGGGTAATACCGTTGTCTCAAACATGAAATAAACAATTCATATGCCATTTCCAACTGGCAATTTAAGCAGAAATACAGTATTGATGCACATTAAATTACAAGTTCTTTAATCATGAGAAATAAATATTAGCAGCTGTCTGACGATGTCAAAAGTGCGTCTGCATCTTCCTAGATGCGTTCAAAAATTGTACCTGGTTCCGCGCGTTCAGATACTCGTTCAGTGGTTATAGAGACATCAGAGAAGCGTTGCTTCGAACCTACTGGTCGAGCGACATTCAATTGGGAATAAGAGCGGAGATGAATACCAAAAGGTACAGCTAAACATTGCCCACACGCTACGATAACTATTTTTCCTCGAAATTAGCACGTTTAAGGTGTCTTCAACCTCCTTTAGCCGAAAGTGACCTGTTATAAACCATTATCAGACAGTATTCACCAGAAGTACGTCTTCTAATTGCGGAAGATGCCAAATTTGTCCAATGCGACGAAATATTACGTCGATTAGACAACAGCAACGAACAGTTTGTCGTGCATAACCCACGTAACGACAACCGTAATGACACGAGACGGGTAAATCTCACAACGGTAGACAAGGTCAGCCAAACGACCGAGCTTCAAGCCGTTATACAGAACCGCTATCAAGGTCGTAACACTGGACCTGAACGTCGGATCTGGAACCAAAGGCAGTTCGACAGAAATCGACAAAATAACAACCAAACTTATTGAGAACGCAAGTTCGAAAGACCCAATGAGGGCAGACATAATCCAAGAGACCAGGGCAGAAATGGAGCTCAAAACAGATCGCCATCGAGCATCAGGCGTGATTATAGATATTCCGGGGGTTACGGACCCACGATATCAGAAAGCTCGTGATAGGAGAGGGCGAGCTCAAGAGATTCGAAAATATATTCGCCAACTCCGCGATCGTGAAGAAAGAGAACAGCCCCGATCGCCGAGGGAATTACGAGATATACCTGATGAAGTGCCCGAGGATATAAACCAGCTTGGGACTTCAGAACAGGGCAATACAGGGAAAAAACGCCAAAAAGCAGTAACGTCTGAGGACTATGACTCCAGAATAACTGTGGAGAATTTACTCTGGGAGTCAATCCAAATAGACTTGCCCTGCGAACGACGAACTACGAACGACGCCCTAATTACGAGATTACCACGGATTTCTGCAACAATAAATGGATGCCCAGTGATAGTATTGACTGATACTGGAGCCATGATAAGCGTACTGTCAGGGGACTTCTACGCTAGTTTGAAAGCTGATACCAAGCTCACAGAACTTCCTGTTTCAACCATTAAAGTCTGGGGATTTATACCCGATAAAGCGATTAAATGTAAGGTACAAGTCCAATGTACACTTAAAAGCTCGTCACCAGTTTATTCATCAGTTTCTGGTATTGAAAGATTTGAAGCATCAAGCTATTTTGGGTGCTGATTTCATGAGACAACATGCAGGGATTATCGATATGGGAGCAAACACTATTCGCTTCAAGCCAGGTGATGCAATTCTCATGGATGCCATCGAGGGAGAAGAAAGAAGAGGAGTTGAGATTCAGGAAATTGAAGAATATGTCGAGGAAGAAGAAGATGTGAATGTTCTTGACATGCGGAATGCACAGGACAGAGAAAGCACCAAGGAAAAGTGCAAGGAAAAGCTAGAAAAAGCTGAAGAGATCCCTGCTCATATTCAAGAACTTAGAGAACGTGCAGCAGAGAGCCGCGCTTACATCAAGGAACTGAATGGAAAGAGAAGGAGGATTTATTTCCAACATCAAGGGAAAATTCCCGTGAGAAGGACCACCAGACTGTTGAAGCGGAGATCCACAAGGTAGAAGCATTCCCGGAAATGCCAGATGAGACATTCCGTGAGATCACAGAACGGATGGATGCTGTAAGAGATCAACGACTAAGGGACGAGATAGAAGAGGAACCAGATGTTCACCGCTTGGTTGAGATACTCAACTTGGAACATGAGATTTGTGAAAGGGAGGAGTCCGAGACATATTCCGATTCCGAATCCAATTCTGAGGACAATCCTTATCGATTACCAGAGAATGATTAAGGAGGAAGATACGTCAACATTCACCAGATTCTTATGGATTCAGATGCGTCTGATGTTGAATATTATGAAGGACCATCAGAGAGCAGAAGGTTAGAAGCATGGGATAATTTTCTAGATGGACTGAGTCATTCATACCAGGAGAGGTTACGTGAAGAAGAGGAAGGATGCTTCAACCTGTTCAACCTTTATAAGGAAGCCTGGAGAAAGCAAGATAGAAGAATACTTTGAAGAAGTTTTCAGAGAGCTTGAAAAAAATATCACCAAAATTGAAAGAACTCTAATGAGCAAATAAAAATGCCTGTCTTGCATTTTATTTAAACCGACGAAGAGACATATGAGCCCGTATTCACTCGT
Source organism: Meconema thalassinum (assembly GCA_946902985.2). Lineage (NCBI taxonomy): Eukaryota > Metazoa > Arthropoda > Insecta > Orthoptera > Tettigoniidae > Meconema > Meconema thalassinum. Next base: position 124,183,823 of record OX336397.1, read on the forward strand.
GCTGGTGTTAGCTTTTATGCCCAAATTGAAATTCTTGAATTTCCACTCCGTTCATGTAGATTAACCTCCTTCCATTGTTTAGTGCTTCATGATAATCTGCTTAATAATTAGAATGGAAATGTCCTCCCAGACTCGTAGACTTTATCATCGTGAATTGTGTGATAAATATACTGAAGAAATAATGTTTCGTTGTAGTAGCCGGTGTATACTATGCTAATCGTGGTTCTGTAAAAGTATAATGTTGTAGTATCGAAGTCTTATTCTAATATGCGTTGAAATATAAAGTGCTGCTTCTAGTTGCAAGTTAATGCTTTTTCTTATGCGCCGGCATCTTCTAATTTTCCTCGGTGATCGCGGTGTCTCCACTCGGTCCAGTCCAAGTCTCCTGCCCGTACTTCAAATGCAATGGTGACCTCCCCTAGGACGCTCTGTAATACTGGTCTACCCTCTAAACGTCACTAAGAATGAATGAATCCTGCGCTCTCAACAATCACGAGCGTGCCAGACTAAAATGGTGTTCTAGCCTCGCACAGAGTCCTTATAAACTGTATTTCCCTCATATCTTCTCTTCTGTCCATTAATATTTAATTCTGTTTTGATAATAACATTTCTTTTTCTCTTCTGGAACTGTGGAAGTGCTAATATCGCTTTATATGTGCAAATTTAATATAATAGCGATTCCCTCAATTTTTTGTGGTTTATTCTGATTGGCTGTTGAGTTATCAAGAAAAACTCATAGTTCTAGCCTCTTATCGGAGTGTCGTGTGCACGATTTTGTTATTGTCAACTCGGCCAACCAAAACCGGTCATAGGCTTGCTAACTTGAAGCCTTGGTCAAAATCCAGTGTCTGAAGATGGGACACTCCCTTGGTTAAAATATCATTCACTGAAATATTCCCAAATTTAATTCTTTCAAAATGTTCCATAATTTTCCAAAAAGTCATCAATATGTCTTATTCACTTCCTATAATACTTGTGTGAATAAAATATTGTTCCAATTCCAAATTCCATTTCTTACATCATCAGGTTCACAAGTCGGTTCGATTCTCGTCTCTGTCAATGCCTGAAACTGGGCTGAATTCGAGTTCAGTACTTAATATGCATTCTGTGAAGCGGGCTTTGTAGAATGAAAGTGATCTTCAAACCAATTTGGAATCGAAACGATAAATGTCCGGACAAGGGTTCCTCTTCAAACTTTGATCAACTTAGTCCCGTCTACAAGCCCCAGAAGTTTGTAATATGAATTATGAATCACCCAGTATAAGGCGAGAAAAGTTTGTTATAAAGCGGGATATTAATGAAACACATGGTAATTCACAGTGGGTATGTCAGACCATTGTTTGATTCATTCATAATGTATATTTGTTGAGTTATATATTAATTCTTACTGGGACGAGGCTACATGTGAGTTATATGTGATGGAACAGAATTTTCGTGTAAGTTTTGTTCATCCTTAATGTTTTACTACTAAATTCAAAAGAGGGTTCCCTTAAAAGGTTGTAAAAATATAACCAATTTAACCCACAACAGGCAAATGCCATATTTCTTGTTAATCATTTATTCATTATGCTGGGCAAAAGTATTCTCACCTGTTGGCCAGAACAACTCGTTTGCTTTCTTGTAGTGCAGAAATCACTAAAAGATGTTTGGTACCGCGCCCGAATTTATTTAAAGCTATGACCATGATTCAGCCGAGATACGAACTGGGACACAGGAATTTTATGTGTGTGGCACGAAAATCTCATAAATAAAATAAAATTAAATATATGAGTATTTTATACGGTGAATAAGTATATCATCATGTTTTGAAGTAGTTATGAACAATTGCAGAAGGCCAGAGTGAATTTGGAAGACTCTAGAATTGTTTAAATAAATGAGAAATTTTATTGAAAAAGACAGGCCCACGCGAGTGATGCTGGAACGCACACTCATCATGAACATTTAGCCAGCCATATCGGTCATGATTGAGCAAACAGAACTTGGTTTGCTCTTCATCTGATCATAGAATAATCATTTGTCATGTAACCCATCATCGTTTACATGTTAAAGATCCCCTTTAAGAGTAAAATATCTGAAAAACCGAACCCTTGCTCTGTCATAAACTGACCCGTCAAAATATTGGAAAACAAACCCTTGGCCTGTCCTAAACCGATCCATCAAAATATCATCTGATCATAGAATTATCATTTGTCATGTAACCCATCATCGTTTACACGTTAAAGATCCCCTTCGAGAGTAAAATATCTGAAAAACGAACCCTCGCTCTGTCATAAACCGACCCGTCGAAATATTGGAAAACGAATCCTCAGCCTGTCTTAAACCGACCCGTCGAAATATCATCTGATCATGGAATTTTCATTTGTCATGTAATCCATCATCGTTTACACGTTAAAGATCCCCTTCGATAGTAAAATATCTGAAAAACGAACCCTCGCTCTGTCATAAACCGACCCGTCGAAATATTGGAAAACGAATCCTCGGCCTGTCCTAAACGACCCATCGAAATATCACTCGATCAGAGAATTATCATTTTTCATGTAGCTCATCATCGTTTACACGTTAAAGATCCCCTTCGAGAGTAAAATATTGGAAAAACAAACCCTCGCTCTGTCATAAACCCACAGGTCAAAATATTGGAAAACACACCCTCGGCCTGTCCTAAACCGACCCGTCAAAATATAGATTGCTCTATTAAGCACGGTCATTATAACGAGTAATAGTCTTGTTAAAACACACGCCTAGCGGTATCTTCTCTCTCTCTATCTATCTACAACCACTCATCATGAACATTTAGCCAGCCATATCGGTCATGATTGAGAAATTCAAGAAATCGAAGAAGAACTTTGAAATGTCAAAATTATTGTTTAAGCCCTCACCCATTATAATGGGCATTGCACTTGACTTGTTGGCTTTTAGTGTTGGCTTTTGTGTTGGCTTTTGTGTTAGCCAGGAAAGTGCGACAGGCTTTAGCAGCCTGCACTGTTTCAAATCCTCACCGCTAAATGAAGGAGTCATTCATTCCATTTCCTAACCTGCTCGGTCAATTAAAAGCTGGCTGTGGATTTTCATTTTTCATCCTGTCTTTACCAAGCATGAGTTGAACCATTACATACAGCTCTACGTTGCATGATTTTTGAAGCAGCAATGAATGCATTTTGCAAGGATGAAACGCCATGCCCGACCACCGGCTTCGTTCATTCATAGCTTACGGGTTAGCGTGCTAGGCTTTGACCATTTTAATAATACATTACTGTTATGATAAGGGATTTATCATTTTTCAATCACGCCTTTACCAAGCATGAGTTGAACCATTGTATACAGCTCTGCAATACATGGTTCATGAATTATCAATTCATGCATTTACAAGGATGGCCATTTTGACCAGCGAATCATCACATAAGACTCTGCGATCATGGTTCATGAAATATCGATTCATGCATTTGCAAGCATGGTCACCATGGCCAGCGAATCATCGCATATACGTCTGCGATCCATGGTTCATGAAATATCGATTAATGCATTTACAAGCATGGTCACTTTGGCCAGCGAATCATCGCATAAACCTCTGCTATCCATGGTTCATGATACATCGATTCATTCATTTGCAAGCAAGGTGACCTTGGCCAGCGAATCTTCGCATAAACGTCTGCAATCCATGGTTCTTGAAATATCGATTCATGCATTTGCAAGCATGGTCACCTTGGCCAGCGAATCATTGCATAAACCTCTGCGATCCATGGTTCATGAAATAGCAATGAAAGCATAGGCAAGCATGGCTACCGTGGTCCGCCACATCGAAAAACGAACCGTCGTATTACGACCCGCCGTTCCGTCGAAATAGCCATGGATTTTTTCAAAGAGGGTATGGTCACAGTGCCCGGGAAATATTTTTTATTTTTATTGTTTTCCAAATGTTTTTGAGCAAAAGTGTCGTTAGGCCCTTTGGCAAAATTTCAAAAATACATTCAAAAAGGGAGCGTCATTTCAAGTCGAACGATCACTCATACAAGTCCCTAGCCTTATTGTTTCATAAGATATGATATTAGTTTTCGATCTTTTGGTTAAATTCTTAAAGAAGACACTCATTCAAAAATCTCTATTCAAAAAGCCCGCCCTCTAACAAAATCACCAAGCGCGCATTAGTAAAATTAAAAAAAATGCTAATTCATTATGGCGTCGACTCGTTGACAAAAATTTTGAAAAATATAAGGAGTGGTTCATAGGAAAGAGGACGTTAGCCAGAGTCCTATGACACCTCATTGTCAAAATCCGACCATGGGTTTGCGAGCTATTAATTATTTACATTCGCTTGGCCACCGTTTTTTTTTTTGGGCACTGCCACGCTATGTGTCTTAGGACTCCCATCATTCCTCATCTATAAATCATTATTCAAAAAGCACGACCTCTAACCAAAAACCCAAGTGCGTATGCGTAAAAGAAAAAAAAAGGAAAATGTTAATTCATAGTGGCAATTCATCGCTCACATGCCTCCTGTGTGTAACAATGTTTAATTTCCTACTAGCATTGAACTAAATATATGTAGCACATCTAAAAGTGTCTGCGTTAGAACCCGCACAGCCCCCCCCCCCCCCACCTCCCCTGAGTAGCTTAGGGGTCTAGCTGTTTGACTCTGTGAGTTAGAACCCGTACTGACCCCCTACTAGTGTGCGATCAGAATGTCTTCACATAATGGATATCGTGGCAGGTCAAGTCCACGACACTCGGAGTTACGGAACTAAGCTACGCTACAGAATGAGATTCCGTGTACATCTGGGAATGCTCATACAAACATTTACTACAAAGGAAGATTCTATTGGAACAAGAGATGCAGTCGTAATTAGCGGTGTCACGCTTGATGATTTCATCAAATATTCTGGAACTCAGAAGTGGAGTAGGAGGGAGGCCTCACGCCAGGAGTAAAGTGAACGGCCTGAATAATGACCTCGCTATCCCGTTATGTCACGAGCGGCGAGCTAACATATGGTACGACCAGCTGGGGTTAGGGCACAGGCAAATCTTGTTTGCTTGGCACTGTAGCCCATTGCAGAACCTTTCTTCAGTAACAAATGTACATGAACATTTTAATACACGTAGTAGAGTAGCTATGTTCTGCGTTTAATTCAGTAGCTGACAAACATAATTTTCTCTTTTTCTTATAGCTGTAATATTTTGTGTAGATTATTTAGTTGTTAGATTCAAGTTTTCATCGCCATTCTCATTGCAGATTTCAGTGGTTTTGACAGTTTAGTTCAATTAATTTGGAAATTCATAGTAGTTTAAACTTGCGAAGCATTATCTAAATCTGTTTTATAAGAGTGATGGAATGCGTCGATAAGTCAAAATACAGTATGTCAAGAAAGTTTGTAACTTTGCGAAATTAGACGTAGTTTCGAAAGATTGTGATGTAATGCAAGCTTCGAAAGTATTAAAAATTTACTGCGTGCAATAAATGCTTTATTACACGAAGCCTAATCCTTTGAAAAAGAAAGTCTTTATAATAAATATGTCAAGTTAAATGATTAAATGTCATTAATTCTTTGTTGAAACAGTTAGTTGTTGAAAACTATTCTGAAAGTCAAGTAATGAAATTATATTTCCAGTTGATATAATGTTCTGAGAACATTGAGATAGGTAAAATTAGAGCGTTAATAATCCAAATAAATTTTTGTGATTAAAATCTTTCATGAAGAGAACCGAGGAACTTCATTGTTAAGATACTTGTATTAAATATCGAAAGAAATGACAGGGTGTTCTTTTTCAAGTCAACCCAGTGTCGTAAATAAGTCAGGATGGACTTAAACTTTATTATATTCAGTAGTTTGAATTCTCATGCAGATAGGATATGTTGTATTTTTATTTAATATGAATTCGTGCAAGCTATTCTCAGAAAGTTACAGTAACGTTACAATTTAATTAAATGTGGATTAAAGTTAATAAATTAAGACAACAGGGTGATTAAGAAGCTGTACAGAATTATTTGAAGTTTTTTGAATTAGAAAGCACGAGGAAATAACTGTATAAGGAATAGTGGAAGTTTTGTTGAAGTGTTTCTTGAAAAATATTCACAGTTGAGGTGAATATGAAATAAAGATACTGATTTTCCTTGCATTAATGTAGAATGCATTGAAATGGATTTAATATTTGGAATTCCGTGCGAAAGTTTGGCGTGAATGAAATTACGCATTGTTATAGCGGAGGCATAATAGAAAGGTTTCCGAGATTTGATTCACTGAGAGTGTGAGGTCATTAATTGCATTGAGGCAATATTCTGTACAGGGTAACGTAATTATTTATGCAAATTTGAAATTGAGGGATGCCATGCACCTGGTTAATATAACTGAAAGTTTTACAGCGAATTGCATTAATATCGGAGCTATTCACAGATTGGTGTGATAATTTTTGAACAGTGCTGAAATTCACCGTTCGGCACAAATGTTCTTTTGATATGTCTAGTATTTTAATACTTTAAAACCTATAAAAGGCGTGGTTGATGTTGAAATGAGTGATGTAGACTCATAAAAGTTGCGGAAGGAATAAAACATTCAAGGTTTTCTTAAAGAAATAAAAGTTTGTGCAGACCATGAATTTCTGTACATTTGTAAATAAATTATACATTTAATATTTTTCATTATGCTAATTTAGATTGGGAACTACGGTTTATATGAATGAAACGCATTGTATAGATTAGGGAAATGTCTGAAACCACCGTCGTTTCATATATCACGAATTTTAGTGAAGGTTCAGTGGAACTTCACTCTGTTAAAATGTTTATTAAAATTTTTATGTTTGTATAACATACAAGATTAATGCATATTCTTCGAGGAGAGGAGAGAATAAGGGCTCAGTGGAGTGCCGAACCATTAATAAGGAAGCACAACTACAACAATATTCCGAGGTTATGTAGAGAATCTATGTCCTGGTGGTGAATTGCCTCCCCCAAAACAGTCACTGCTACCATACTTCGGTTTCAGCTACAAAATAATGACGTGCCTTTGTACACATGCTGTCCGACCGCAGAAGGTCACATATCCAGGTTTATATTTTCCCAAGTATCCGTAAATTTCCAGAAAAATAAGCTGTCGTAAACATGGTCCATAGTTTTAGTTTCCAACGTTCAATAAGTTGAGAACATCAAGAAGAGACTAAAACCCTCCATCGGGTGGACACAAAATCAATACCGTCTCGTTGCTTCCAATCAGTCGCAGCTAATAATTAGAAGCCAAGATGGCTTCTTACTGCCAGTCCACTTCACACGATACGGAAAATTCAATTTCACCAATCAGGAATTAGGGCGGATAAATCAACAATGGTCATAGACAGTATATTGCACACGACCCAATTAGAAAATAAGGACCGGAAATGTCATTAATCGATATTAAGATGATAGTTTCTTGACGTCAGAACATCCGGTATCTGGAGAGCTGGCAATTTGAGTTGCTATCCACACAGCTCTGCATGCTACTGCCATCAGTCGACAACACAAACAACTGCCTCGGCGAACGTAAACGCGCGCTACATTCAAACAAACTATTCCTAATTTGTAGGATTCATTCATTTATAATAAGCCTTAATTCATGGCACAATATTTAATATATATATATATATAAATTGAGTTGGAATAGTGCCGCAGAAGAGGCTTTCGAAAAAAGCAAACGAAATGCTTAGAAATAATGTGAAACTTGAGTATCTTGAATTTGATCGTATCTTCTATATTGAATGTGACGAATCTCAAATTGGAATTATTGCTGCATTATATCAGAAGTACGACGAAGGGTATAAGCACTATATAGATTTTTGTAGTAGAGAATTGAAGAAACACTAAGAGAATTATTTCACTACTGAACTGGAGGCTTTGACATTTGTAACGGCGTTACAGCAATGGAAAAGTGTTTTAATCGGCCATCAGTTTATAATTGTAACAGACCACAAGGCACTGTAATTCATTTTACAGTAAGATATGTCTAACGATCGACTTACGAGATGGGCTACTTTTACGCAGCAATTTATCACTACGATTGTTCAACAGCCAGGGAAGGACAATTTGTTAGTACATTCACTATCCAGAAACCCTATGGACACTATCCAGGTTCATATGATACGATTGGAGCAGGAAGGCCAGGAATCCCTGAAGAAACTAAAGAAGATAGCTGTGTCACAGAAGTGACACACTCCAATAAGATTAATGTAACGAATTTTTGAGAGGTCTCAAGGATGACACAGACCCAGATTACATGGAAGTCAGAAACTTTCCGTCCGCTATGTTCTTAGTGGTGATGTGGTTTGTAAGTACGCCTATGCGAAAAAGACGAGTCAGAATCGTAGTCCCTCCCAACTTGACAAACCGACATGTATGGATGACACATCGCAGTATAGGCCATGGAGGTCTCGATAAGACCATGAACACACTTCAGGAAATTTTTATTTGGTAGAACATGCGAACTTCAGTCGCTGATATTGTAAGGTCTTACGAATAATGTCAATGGGGAAAATTTGCATCCAAGTTGATCAAGGAAAGCCTAAAGAGATCATCCCTTCTAAACCAAAAGAATTCTTTGCTTGTGATATATTTGGTTCGTGCCCAACAGGTTATAAGGGAAACCAATACTTGTTAGTTACAGTCAGGGTTTTTACAAAACATGTTACGCTAAACCCTATGCAGAAAGCTAACAAGAAGCAAGTGATAATCAGACTTGAGAGTGCTGTCATTCCTAGGGCAGGAAAGCTAGAGCTTCTTTTATTTGACCATGGAACCCAATTTACGTCTACAGAATTCCAAGAAGCGATGGACAGACTGGGTATTAAGCATATTCTCTCTCGTGTGAGATACACTGAGGCAAATGCGTGAGAAAGAATTGTCAGCGATAGCAAAACTTTCTCGAATATATAGTCATGAAGATCACCAGAAGTGGGTAAGGTATGTGCGATTAATCGAGGTTTGTTTGAATTACACAAACCACAGATATTCCGATGATATTACACCGTGGTAAGAAACCAGGGAGGAGAAACTGGAACAATGTTTATGAATCTATTCATAAGGATACTGAATCTTGAAAGCAGGAGAGAATTGAAGCAGTCTGAGAGAGCCTGAAGAAAACAGGAGATAGAAGTTTGAAATGAATGCTAGGAAAACGCTTCAGCGCAAATTGAAAGTGTGAGAGCAGGTTTTGATACGAAATCCAGTGAAGGCTACCGTTCCTAAGAAAATATATACACAATTCTCAATTCACGAAGTAGACACTGCATATGACAACAACTGCTCCAAATTGTCAGCATTGGCGATAATTAAAGAGTGGAGAAATCTAATGCCGAGAATTTGAAGGGGTGTTATGAAAAGGAATCGGAAATCTGAGCAGAATCCCATGTCAGAATATTTTATAAGAGCCAGGAAATATTAAAAGCATTGGAGACACCTTCATTACAATGTTAGAGAGCAAAATGACCCTGTATTTTGCAATCTGTATATTGTGATTTCAAAAGTTTATTATGTATGTCAATTTAACGTTTAAAAATCGGGAGTTGGATGTTGACCAAGAACCAGTAATGACACTAATCAGTGAAGGAAGTCAGGTGACAGAGCGGCGAGGTGAAGCTAACTGCAATTCCAAGGTAGTGAGCGAAACCTTATTGACAAGGAGATTTCCAAAAGTGGTAGGGGGAGATGTTTGTGACAGTCCAAGCCACGCGCCGGTGTCAATCCGCGCCTACTCGCCTAACGATACGCGCCAAAAAGAGGAATAGTGGGAGAGAGTAAGCTCGTGTCTTGATGTTGCCAATCAGAGAAAGGGCATCTCAGGGATTAATTGCTTGAGTCATTTTATAGAAAAATGAGTAGATACTGTTATACACCAGAAAATGCAGTATTTAAAACGAAATATTTCCGTATTTTCATGTTGATATTTGGATACGAAGTACAACGAGAGTAATTAGTTTTGTTTTCACCCGACATGAACTTCCCGCGGATTGCAAAAGGACGATAAATTTTGACCAAGGAGGGAGAATTGCGAGTAAAGAAGTTGCTTTTTCTATCGTTGAACTTTTGACAGGAAAGACGTATTTGTTCGAGACCAAGTTGGGACTTCGGAACTCAGTAATTTAAACGGAGAATGTGTCTGAAAAATTGGTCAAATATTGGAAGAGAACAGACTTGAATTCTGTGGAATATAGTGCGAAGTTATGTTATTATTATGATCATTAAATGTGCATTTGAACGATATATGAACATTGAAATTGATAATATAAATCTACATTTTGTGGTGAAGGTGTTAGACTTTGAAAGAGAAAAAGTTGGGAAATTCAGTCAAAGTATTTATATAATATTACCCTATTTATATATTTCTACGCAGAAGAAATTACAAAGGTTACTAAAAAACGAAGTCAAACATTCTAGATTTTCTTATAACTACATCATTTGGCAACCTATAAACATTTCAATAATATCAGCCGACAAACTTGATCATCGTGATTAAACTCCAAATATTATTGTGCCTACTGAAAAGTTATTCGAATTGAAACTTCGTATTGAAAATTATTTCAACCAAGTCAAAGTATTCGAAGTTGAGAGGATAGATTAACAATTCCACCAAGAATAAATAACATACATTTTTTAAAACTGCTTTTTTGAAGTTGGCTTCGCATGTACCACAGGAATGTAACGTAAGACCACTATGAATGATCATGGTTTTTTTTTTTATGTAAATTTCCTTTCTAAGTAAATTTATATCGGCATATACCACAGGAATCTGGATTTAGACCACTATTAATCAATATATGTCTTTGCAAACTCCCATTCTCAGTAAAGTTTGCTCCGCATGTACCTCAGGAACATGGGTTTTGACCACTATGATATAGCATGTGTCTTTTTAAATTACTTTTTTGAGCAAACGTTGCTTCGCACGTTCCACAGGAATATGGCTTAACGCCACTATGAATTAAGATGTGTTGTATCAAATTTCCTTTCATGGAAAAGTTCGCTCCGCATGTACCACAGGAATATGGCCTTTGGCCACTATGGATTAACATGTGTCTTTTAAAACTATCCTTTCTATTGAAGTTTGCTCGGCAATTACCACAGGAATAAGGCTTAAGATTACTATGGATTAACATGTGAGTTTTCAAACTGCCTTTTTCAGTAAAGTTTGCTCCACATGTACCACATGAATATGGCCTTCGACCACTATGGCTTAATATGTGTCTTCAAATTGCATTTATTATTAAAGTTTGCTCCACATGTGGCACATGAATATGGCATTTGACCACTATGAACCAAAATGTGTTGTTTCAAATTGCCTTTCGCAGGAAAGTTCGCTCCGCATGTACCACATGAATATGGCTTTAAACCACTATGATTTACCATGTGTCCTTTCAATCTGCTTTTGTGAGTGAATTTTGCTGCGCATGTACCACAGGAATATTGTTTGAGAATACTAGAAATCATCATGTCTTTCTTCAAATCGAGTATTCGTCTATGTCGTGCTCCACACGTTTTGCGTATGTTTGGCATCGTTCCCCTCTGAATTGACTTTTGTTTCTTCATGTTAACATATTGTTTGAGTGTGGCTCCAAATTTATCACGTGTTAGGATGTTCGCCGATCTGTGGAAGATAGGTTATTTATGTGGAGAATTTCCAATGCTTGTACTAAGTTAATAGCACTTACTATTCTGGATAAATTAGTTATTGAGGTCTTAAGGGGTGGTACTACGAGTTCATCTTCTTCTTTTATGAAAGATTGAAGTATACAAATGTAGAATAAAATTAAGAACTACAAGGACACATAAATATGAATTCAGCGGCTTCGGTGGCGTAGTTGGTAGCATGCTGAGATTCTATGACCAAGATCGCGGGTTCAAACCCGGCCGAAGTCGTCGGATTTTTTATGAACGTTAAAAATCCCTCAGTATGCCTTCCTTCGAAGTGGAAGTAAAGCCGGCGGGCCCATGTCATAGATTTATGGCATGTTAAAGAACCTTCCACTAATTAGACCTGTGTGAAGCTAAATTAATATAGGTTAAACATTTGACTAACGTTCTTAGGTTCCTACGTTCGTCGTCAAGAGCCAACTGCGGTGGCATCTGGTAACTAATTTCTGAACTAGTTGGTCGTTTACGGTGGCTTTTGGCGACAAAAGTAGGAACAACTTGAAAAAATACATTGCCTGCAGTCCTTACTTGAATTAAAACAGATATACACACTAATACAGCCATCACAATTAACATCGGTTATCAGACAGATTCTATCCACACCCGAATTACACGGGGCTACATGACCGCGTTGTCGCATCCCCTAAACAGAGGAACCAACCAACCAAATATGAATCGATCGGAAATTTAAGGAAAAGAAATAAAGCTAATTTTTATAATAATGCACAAAAATTACGGAAAAACAGACATTCAAAATTCATAAGAGAACAACTCTTCGAGTAAAGAGCACTAGAAAATTTAGATTGCTAGCCCTAACACACTCTCACTTACAAACCAGACGAGATCAGCAGCCACCACGTCATCGGCTAATATAAGTTTGTCATCAGCATTCAAGGTTTCTTCGTATGTCAGCAGGTTCCACACATTCGGTTAAAATGTGGGGGAACGCTGAATACGGCTCACACAGGTACAAAGGAAACTTGTAGTTTAACGTTACCTTTAAACGCTCGACCATGAGCAACGAGCTCTTTTTTTTAGGTGGAATCCAAATCACAGGGCATGGCATTTCACTTCGAAACTCTCACGTGTATTGATCGGGAATCGAACGTTGGTGAGAGGCAAACAGCTGGATCGCTCAAACACCACGCACCCTCCACAGGTAAAAAGTGGGCGTCTTCCCTCCTCATTAGGTACGAGTGGGCAGATCTTGCTTGACCTATCCTTAGCCTACTAAAAAGACGAACTCCCTTCGTGACCAGAAAGAGCCCGCCACACACAAATAGCTTGATCGCTCTTAGTTTATTGGGCATTGGGTCAGCTATCCTCCGACTCTCCCAGAATGCCAAACTGAGGGCGAATATCTCTAGTGGGTACCTTCATTGGTTGAGGTGCTTGTGATACGGCATCTATTGCAGCTTGATCCGCATACTCATTTTTCCAAATTCCCATGTGGATCAGAACACACTTAAAGGCGACTCGATTGTCAGCGAGACACAACCCGACTAGTAGGTTTATGGGAAACATCTAGCAATTGACTGCAACGGACTCAAAGAGTCAATACACATGAGATAGTGGATTCGTGCATCCTGTGTGCAAACTGCAGAGCTTCATAGATGGCAACGAGCTCCACAGTATACCCAGTACAGGTTTCAGGCAAAGAGATTTTGGAATTTTCACCATCAATAACGTAAGGACCTTCTCGTCCAATTTCAAACCATCCGTGTAGAGAATGCCAGCGTTCTGAAATTGGTGAACTATGCTGTGCAACTGCCTCCGGTAAACGGAGGTATCTTTGTCCATTTTAGGACCTCAGTGTAGATCTAACCGAATCTTTGGACACGGGATTTCCCAGGGTGGCACCTCGCTAGGTGACCGGAAGATACAGGGACCTAAGGTTACTTCTAATTCATTACAAGGGGAATAGAGTTTAATTCCTAACGACTGGGTGGCGCGGGGCTGGTTAGCGTATCTCTGGTGGCATTGAGTACTGAAGGGATCTTGATAGCTCAGATATTGCGGCATTTGACGCAAATTGGCAGCAAATTCTAAAAGCATACGCTGTCGTCTATAATTGAGAGGTGGAACACCCCATTCGGCGAGTAGGCTGGGAATTGGGCTGGTTCGGAAAGAACTGATAGTCAGCCTAACACCACTATGGTGGATACTGTCCAGCATTTTGAAGGTTGCCGGCCTTGGCGAACCTTATGTCGCAGATCCATAGTTTAGCCGGGATAGGACGAGGGCTTGGTAAAACCGTAGCAGCACCGCACTGTCAGCACACCTACGTATTGCCACTACGGAAATTGATCATGTTCAGTTTCCTGAGACACGTGGTTTTAGGTTGCCGTATATGGTGTTGCCAAGTTAATTTGCTGTCAAAATGGAGTCCTAGGAAGTTTGCCATACTCCCTGAGCTGTAGTGTAGAGCCAAACCGTCTACATACAGTGGTGGAACTACCGTGACACCAGCGATGGCAACAATGCCGTTTATGCCACTGCGAACTAGGTAACATTCAGCACAGAATCCTAAACAACTCCATTTTCCAGGGTGAAAATTTGCGGTAATTTCCTACCAATTCTTACACGAAAGAGTCGGACGGACATAAAATTCGCAATAAAGATTGGTAGATTTCCTCTGACTTCCTACTCGTGAGGGGTAGAACGGAATCCGTAGCACCATGTGGCGTCATACGCTTTATCAAGATTGAAGGAAACCGTGACTAGGTGCTCCTTTCGGAGAAATGCCTCCTGTATGGCCCTCCCAAGAAGCACCAGATGGTCAGTGGTGGACCTATGAGCGCGAAATCCACACTGGCGCTCAGACAAGAGGCCTCTCTCTTCTAAAAACCGGACCACTCGACAGTTATCCATCTTCTCCAGCAGCTTACAACGGCAGTTTCTCAGACAAATGGGCCTATAGGTGCTGACAAGCTTGGGATCCTCTCCAGCCTTGGGAGTCTGTATCACGATCCCCAAACGCCAGTGAGATGGAAACTCCCCTCGAGTCCATATACGATTGAAGAGGATCAACAGTTTATTTATCCTTGCACATATGATTCAACATTATTTTCATAACGGATGTTATCCGTACCGGGAGATGTATCCTTGCACAGTGCACGTATACTGCGCAGTTCCCATTCAGAGAATGGTACATTGTAGAACTCCGAAGCAGCAGTGGCAAAGGACAAGGGGTGAGCCTCTGTTTCCCGTTTCAGAGACACAAATGTAGGATCATAACTCCCAGAGCAGGATACATCAGAAAAGTGCGATCCAATACCTTTGGCAATGGCAATATGGTCCGTAATGATGAGTCCGTTAATGAAGATTCCGGGTATCGTCAAGGATGTCAGGAGTCCGGAGAACCCACGAAACTTAGTCCACACATGAGATAAAGGAGTATATGCCTTCATGGACGACTCATACTTTACCCAAGTTTTTTCTTACTCTGCCGAATCAGATATCGAGTTCTAGCACGCATTCCATTGAAGGTGATAAGGTTGGCCATGGTGTTTTGCCACCAATAACATTTGAGAGCACGTCGACGATCTTTAATGGCTGGTGCAATTTCAGCCGTCCACCAAGGGACAAGCTTCCGGCGGGAGTTGCCGTATGAGGAATATATTGTTTCCTCTGGCGCAGCCAATTTACCATTCGTTTTGTGAATGGTATGATCATCGACACTTTAAAAGTTATTGTCGGTAAAATCCGCACGTTCTGTGAATTTTGGCCAATCATCCCAACGGAGAAGCCATCGATTTGTTAACTCGATGGCTCTGTGGTTCGGAAGAGTACTATAATCGGGAAATGGTCACTATCACAGAGGTCGTCGTGCACACCCTAGCGTAGGAGGGGAACCAGCGAACGACTGCAAAAGGTTATGTCGACAATCGCAAAAGTGCCGTGTGCAATAGAGAAGTGCGTAGGTTCCCCTGTGTTGAACAAACTGATCAATCTCTAAAAATCTCTCCCTGTACCGCTAGAGGTAGCGGAGCCCGAGATGGTGTTGCGGGCATTAAAGTCTCCCAGAGGGAGAAAAGGAGGGGGAAGCTGAGAGACTAGATCCACCAGCTGGTTGTAATCCAATTTAGAATCCGGTGGGATGTATACGTTACATACCTTTGCCATTACTGGCAACTAAGTACGAATTGCTTCTAGCTGATTACGCAGCGACACACCTTCAAACTAAAGACGCTAGAGTGGACGAGAGTTCAGACGCCACCAGCGGATAAAGTTTCGTCCACTCTGTCTCAGACATGAGTTTGAAGTGACACATTGTTGTCTCATGTCCAGGATGAAACCTGTATTCCTGAAGACAGATAATATTTGCCGAGAACGAAGATAATAGATGACGTAACTCAGCAATATGTCGAAAATAGCAACTACAGTTCAATGATAATAGTGGAGAAGAGCGAGAGCGGTGTCGTGGGAGCTTTTCCCGGTCCTAAGGCCAGGAGTCCGTCTCCAACACGTCCCTATAATTTTTCTTTCATGACCAGCGCCTACATCTATTCAAGAAAGTAGGTGGTCCCTTCCCCACGGACGCCAGTTCCTTGCTAAACATGGACGCTCCTGCTGACTCCACTCTGCTGATGGTAGTGGGAGCTGGATGGCCAGCGGATAGGTGAGCTGCCTTGTCCGCAGGAGAGGTAGAGTGACGGCGCTGAACCGTTTCTCTCGTATCCACCGGTAAATTTTTCTTCCTATAGGGGAGTTCCTCCACACTAACGGGCTTGACTTCTCCCGGGCATCGTAACCTTAATGGTCGGGAGAGCGGAAGGGCAGCAGAATCAGTTGTCACCCATGGGCTGGAGGGCGAGAGAGACGGCCGCGCAGTGTCTCCCTCTTCTTTACTACCTTTATGATTCTTCTTTCCTCCTTTAGCCCGGGAAGACTTATTCGCCAACCGTTTCGGAGAAGAAGGGGACATCTTCTCCGATTTCGCCAGTTTAGTTGACATAACCGGTCTTCCGGCACGGTACCTCATGATATGAAAGTCTATCAAGAGTCCTTATTCCATTAACCTTAGCTTCATTACAGAACTCAGGACACTGCTTCGTTCGTGTAGAGTGGCTCCCTTGGCAGTTAGGACAAATCGGGAGAGGTGAGCACCTCTCACACTCACGTGTACCCTTGCCACACACTCTACACACGGCCTTGGTAGGGCACCTGGCAGATACATGCCTAAATTTCAAGCATTGATAGCAGTGCATAAGTGGAGGCTTGTAGGTCAAACATCGCACTGGTACTGCGCCAGAATTTATTGAAGGTCATTACTCAAGAACTGATCTGGAGATGAACCAAGACCCCAGAAAATAAATGAGTGGATGAAAATTTTTATTTATTAAAAATTCGAGGAATATGGAAAAAACTGTATGGAAATGAGTGAAATATTATAGATCTTATGCATTTATAAAAGGCAAGGAAGAAGGAATGATTTAAAGAAGGACATATATTCCATTATATGAATGTGGGAGGTCCATATTACGAGAAACATCACGCCACTTGAAGCGAGAGTTACGTCATGAGAGAGGGGAAGAGACGAAGGTCGAACTGCGGACTGAAGTGAGGAGAGGTGGTAGGAGTTACGTCACACCACGAGAGGGGAGGCAGAGAGACTGGAACTTGAGGAGTGCGGAGAACAGGACGAGAGAGTTCTTTCCAATTTGAGATTTGAACGAGACAAGACCTCGAGCAGAAACGAGTATTCTTATAATAGTGCTACGGTTCATAAAAGTTGGAAGCAAGGAAGAGTGCAATTCCAGAACTTACAGTAACTTAGGAGCAAGCTACAATCTATAAAGCAGAACGGAACAGTATAACCATATATTGCAGTGCTTATGCAAAGTTGTTCCACATAGCTTGAAACATTTCGACGAGAAGCTATTCAGTATTTCTACGTGTAAAAGCTTATTTGAACATTACATTGAAAATGCAAGTTAAAAGTCAGCAACGGGGAGGTCTCAATTACATTATCAGAAATATGAATATTACCATGTGCTAAGCAAAAGCATAGGGAAGTGAAGACTACAAGGATGTCAGTTGAATTCCAGATTCACTAACATGAAAGGCGCAACAGAATATCTACGCAAAGCGCAACATCACCGAGCAAAACTTATACTTTTCTACGAGAGTTTTAACACATCTTGAAATACGAAAACGCTTGCATAAACGACAATATTCCACCGTGATGTCTATTCTGAAGAAAACCGATGTCTATTCTGAAGAAACCCAATGTCTATTCTGAAGAAACCCAGATGTCTATTCTGAAGAGATGGAGAATCGAAGCCGGACTACTTGCAGTGTACGAGGGACGGAGAGCTGGCGGAGCTGTTCACGGCGAGGTCATTCACCACGAGTCCAGCTGGGTCTGTCACAAACCGGTCTTCAGAGCTGTGGGCGATGCTATGGAACACGACAAGTTTGGTTTGGGAGGAGAGATGCAGGTATTTTCCAGACCAGAAGCCAACACAAGGTAGTGAAGAAATTGTCTTTTATCATGTAGAATTGTAGTTATGTTCTGTGATTATCCAATTGACCAACCGCATATTTTTCAACCGCATATTTTTCAACAGCATTTTTAACAGTATTTTTAACAGTATTTTTCAACTGCATTATTTAAAACGTATAATTTTGTCAAAGTAATTAAATTTGTATAGATCTTGTTATAGTGATTTTTCGTATTTTTCTACGGAGTTATTTGCCTTGTTCTTGAAAATTTCAGTCACTTGGACGAAATTTCGGCATGATGATGCTATTAACACTAAGGTTATATTAAAGTAAAATCGTGTAAAATTTTTAATATTTGCGTTAGATTTAATTTAATTAAATCTGTTTTATCACAGCGATGAAATATAAATGAATGGTTTAGAGGAAGATAAAACGAATTATTGAAAGGAATATAAATAAATTGTTTAGAGGAATATAAATGAATTATTTAAAGGAATACAAATGAATTATTTAAAAGAATATAAATGAATTGTTTAGAGGAATATGAAGCAAATTATTTAAAAGAATGTAGAGTGAACTATTTAAAAGGAATAGAACGTTGAACGAAGTAAAGAAGGAGTAAGATTGTAATTGAAGTAAAAAGGAAGTTTATTGGAGCAAATTTAAGTACAGCATATTTAAGAAGTAACGTCACGAAGTGTAAAGAATATTTCGACAACTCATGATGTTGATTCGAGTGTCAGAAATTTATTATGAACGAAAGTATTACGAAAAGCTTATACACATATGTCTAATGAGATTTAGAGCGTTAAAAAGCATAGATGAATTTGTTAAACAAATATATTCATGGAAGGAAGTCAAACTTATATCTTTTGTTAAGAATATGAATATTTACTGATATTTCTTGAAAAGTTGTAATGAAATGTAAAGCTGAATTTAAACACGTGAAAAAGAAAGTTAACAAAGTTAAATCACAGGGTGATCAGAAAGTGAAAAGTACAGAGATTTATTGCAGAAATGGAATTATAAGCACGAGGCGAAGTTATATCAGGATATAGAGGAGAATGTTAAAGTAAAGGAAGTATATGTATTGAAGTAGAAGTTTATAGTTGAATTACCGTGCAAATTAAGGAGATATAAACGTAAAAGGAGTTACGTAATTTTACGAAGGGAGGCGGAGGAGTCTCTAAGTTTTTCTAGTATTGATTGCAATAATTGTGAAGTTATGTGAGTGTATTAAAGGAAGATTCTGTACAGGGCGTTTAAGAGAGAAAGTAATTGTTGTATAATTATGAAAGAGGAGTGTGGAAACGAAGGTTAATGCCGTGCACGTCCAGTATTCACGTTTATCAGAAGATTGTTAACTCAGTAAAGAATTTCAGAACTTATTTCAGTATTTCATGATAAATAGATAAAGGTAAAAGGGAACAGTGCTTAGCTTAAATGTTTGTCACTTATGTTCAATTGATTATGACGAGTATTTATTACTTTCAACACGATAGTTGCGGTGTATGCTTGGTATTTTATGTTTAAGAAAATTGAGTAGATGAAAGACTTATTGGAGGAAGAAAATTTAATCTTTATGACATTCTAAAGTGTAAAATTTGAGAGAGACTTAAAGAATGTATATATGCACATAGTTCATGAATATTTTTTGATTAGATATGGAACTACGGTTCATAGTTGAAGCGGACCTGAATAAAATAGGGTAATACTTAATAACACGCCGTTTCACATTTCCTTACTATATAAATGCCACGTGCTACTTTATTTTCGCAGTTATTTTTGTTGAAGTGTCAGGGAGACACAATATTAAGGGAGGAAGCCAGTTTTTATACTTGTTTTTTTAGCTTAATAAACGGCTGGCGCTTTTTAGCGACTTAGTCAACTTTTATCTAAACTGATACCGTTTTCATTGTCGTCATCGTCGAAAATAGTACTACGAGGTATAGATACAGGCGCTCACTATAGATTAAACCTTATCACCCCTCGAGATTGGAGTTTCTCGATTTGCTCTAAATGTAAATGATAGTAGAAATTTGTACCTTGTCTAGTAGTACTATTTTCTTTACGAATAATATTTATCCAGTATGTTCCTGAAATTCCCAATTTTACTTAGTAGGCATGGTAAGTTTGTGAGCTGGGTAACTTACATGTTTGCAATCCTTTATTGAGCTGTGGATATAAGTACTGATGGGTTTCCTCGGGCGCATATAGATATTATATATTTAAATGGCGTGCCCATCCGTGGGGCATTCGAAAAGTATTCGAAAAGCATTCGAAAGAGCACTCGAGAGAAGAAGTTTGGAAGTACTCGAGAGTGAGGCCATATTAGTTTTGAAAAGAAAAATGCCGATCCCAAATTTAATGATTGTTGAGATGAACACAACATGAGCAGATTAGTGGAGTACACTATAGTTGTGAGGCATATTTTTTTTAAACCAGCTAACGACATTTGTCATGTAATAGTAAATTTAAAAGTAAATTCATGTTGTTAAACATAGGTTAAGTGAGATGATAGAATGTAACGATGTCAGTTCAGTAAAATGGGACGATGAGATATACGAGATAACTCGCGATTAAAATAGATGTAAGTAGGATTAAGATGTTCTATATATTCCATCACTGGTATAAAATGCATGCGTTGGTCAATCTGGATATTCACTGGTAATTTTTGTAGTCGATACTTCCCTAATTCTCAAGAAAAGAAGAATTATGTCAACGAATGATATGACGTTCATTCAAACGATGCTTGAAACCATGAAGAAAGGTCAATGTACGTTGACCAAAGACCTTGAAGCCCTCCACCAATTGACTCATAACAACATTAAACAGTTGAAAACCGAGATACAGAAATCTGCAGCTACTGTAAAATCAGAAGTCAAGGCAGAGTTATCAGTTGCTCAAACACTTACTACGGCTAGTATAACATTAGCACAGGAAGAAGCTAAGTTAGCTTTAGAGAAGGCCAGAAAGGAAGATAGACTAGCTAGAGAGAAGGAAAGAGAAGAAGCTAAGTTAGCTTTGGAAGAGGCAAATAGGATAAGAGCAGAGATGAGATTAGCTCAGAAAAAGCTCGCGAGGAGGACAGGTTAAGTCAGGAGCAGGCTAGATTAGAAGATAGAAAGATCCAAGCCGAAATAAGAGAAGCACAGGAGGAAGCTAGGAAAATACATGAGGAGGTTAGGAAAAATCAGGAAAAAGCTCAGAGAATTTTTGAAAGGGCAGGTAATGCACAGGAAGAACTAAAAGCCTCATTTGATCAAGTCAAACAGAACATGGCAGGAAAAGTGTTAGAAATCCAATTAGCTAACAGTAATCACATGATAGAACTAGAACAGAAACTACAGGCTAGCATGAGCTCAATTAAGGAAGAAAATAACACTCATCATGTACACATTTCAGGGGCCAGAACAAACTCAAGGAGCAACTTGACAATCTAAATGGCACTGTTGGTGAATTACAGGTAAAGTTGGAAGGTCAAAGTAAACTGATTGAAGAGGGTATAAATGTAGATATAAATGCTTCCATTGTAAAGGCAGTTACGGACATGAAGGAGGAGGTCGTAACAGTCACAACTCAAATTATATCAGAAATACACCATAAATTAGCAAATGACATTAAAGCTATAGAGTTATGTTCCAATATTAATGTTAGCAAGGTACGGGAAGATCTATCTAAGCGGATAGATACATTACAAGTTAATAACGTAGCCACGCTGACAGAGATTGTTAATAAAACAGATTTAACTAACTCAAATGAATTTGACAAAATTAAATGTACGGTCGATGAGATAAGCATAGAACTAGCGAAAATTCGATCAAAGCAGGACAAGGATACCAGCGAAATAGAACAGCAATTAAGGTCACTTACGATAGGAGATGCTACATTTTCATCTACGTTGAGAACTGAAGTCAGGGAGGACATCAGAAAGGACTTGACGAGATTTTTCCAAGCAAGAGATGAAATATTGAACGAAGAAATAAGGAGATTAGAGGCTGGGACAGAGAGGATAGAAGAGGATAAGGAAAGCAAGATTAGTCAACAGCAGATTCCGAAGTCCAATTTTATCTTCAGTCGAGAGCCATTTCAAACTGAAATAGGGGAATTTGGAGGAGATTTTGAACCTTACCAGAGTAGGTCAAATGCCAATGTCATCGTAATCAAGAATAATGATGAGAAACCGAACAAATTCAGCGGAGTAGGAAACATTACTGCAGTAGAATTTCTGAGAGACATGAGGTCGTATTTAGAAGATAATAGGATACCTCGTGAAAGACATATGAGGGTCGTAGAAAAATACTTGGATTCAGAAGCGTTAGTATGGCACAGAGCTTTAAGATACACGTATCAGACATTTGAAGAATTCGCTTTAGCTCTGCAGAAACGATTTTGGAGCAAGGAACTTCAACAAGATATTCGAGCAGAAATTTACTCTAAGAAGTATGCATATTCTAGTCCAACGAAATACGCAAGTTTCTTCACGAAACAATTAGCACGCTTGCAGTATTTGCAACCCCCTTTGGCGGAAGAAGACTTGGTCCACGCTATTTCATGCCAGCTACCAACGGAAGTTAGGAGGCACCTCATTTCGGCAAACGTGAAAACTCTAGAAGGAATGGCAGAAATTTTGAGGAGACTGGATCACACGTCTAATGTGTCCACCAACTCAACTGAAAATCAAAACCAGAGAGGTAGAAACTAGGAACCGAGAGAGATTCACACCATACACATCGATCAAATGTAGCAAACAGAGGAGAACAAAAATGGAGTAGGTCCAACGAGATCCAGGTTGTATGGACAGAATCGATTTCGACCAGATTATCAAAGACCTAGAGAAGGAAGACCATATGAAAATCAAAGATGGAGGAATAACTATTACACCAGGAACAATGATTATCGTAGAGAGGGATATTATAATCGAAATAACCCTACGAATAATTATGGATATCGGGGATATCAGAACTGGAGAAACACGAATAATTATTCAAGACAGCAACAACAGCAAAGTCAACAAAATCAAGGTTGGAGGAGTAATAACAAAGTAAGAAGGTATTATGATGATAGGGAAAGAGAAAGTCAGGAATACCTAAGGAATCTCAGAGAAAGGAACGCGAGAGACCAAAATCAGGGACAGCATAACCTGAATCAAGAATCTCAACCTGGAACAAGCAGAGATAGAAGGAATGAAGACCCAGGAGGGGTACAAAAAAAAACGTCAAATTCCAAAAAGTGAAAGGGGAAGAAAACAGCACCATAACCAGACATGAAATCCAGATTAATGAGTTGTATGAAGCCACGAATGAAGATCTCCTGTATGAGAGAGAAGAGACGAAAACAGATAGAGTAGCGAGGTTACCGATTATAGAAATCATATCAGAAGGAGAATGCCTGAGAACACTACTAGATACGGGAGCAACAGCATCAATTTTATCAGAGAACTGTTTTCACAGATTGAAGGATGGAAATTCACTTATAGCAATGCCCGTTTCAACTATTAAAGTCAGAGGCGTATTTAACGACAAGACCATGAAATGTAAAGTCCAAGCACTAATGGAATTCTCTATAAATGAATACAGATATGAGCAGATATTCATAGTCTTGAGCCAGATAAATTTTGATGCTATTTTAGGCATTGATTTTATAAGAAAGACTGGAGCTGTGATCGATTTACGAAATGGAGTCATAAGATTTAATGAAGGCCTACATCAACCGGAGGATACGACGAAGGATGAGAATGAGTGTAGTCTGATTGACGAAACTACAGAAGAAAATCTTGTGAAGATTGTAATGGAAGTTGAAGCAGAAGGAATACCTCACTATGGCAGGAAGATTGAGAATTTTGAAGATCAGAGGGAGAATTTGGAAGAATTGGTCACGACTTATGCAGACATTTTTGATAACAAGCCAGGTATTATAAGAGGATATAAATATCAGATTGGGCTCGCTGATGACACACCTTTTCAGAAGAAGTTGTATCCAATTCCGGAGAAGTATCAAGCTGAAGTGACAGAGCTCATAAAAGGCATGGAAAAAGAAGGGATTATAAGAAAGCAAGCCACTCCTTATTTAAATCCACTCACTGTTGTGAAGAAAGCAGATGGTAGTCTTAGACTATGTTTAGATGCCAGGGGCATAAATACTCTTCTGCTGAAAGAATTCGACAGGCCACCGAAAATTAGAGAACTACTGAAGAGATTCAAGAATAAACCCTGTTTCTCAGTGATTGATTTAACTGCAGCATTTCATCAAATAGAGCTTACAGAAGACAGCAAATGTTATACAGGGTTCATGTTCAATCAAACCTGTTATGTATACCAAAGAGTACCATATGGATTGGTAAATTCAAGTCCAGCACTTATCAGAGCCTTGGATGACATGTTGAGTGAAGTGAAACAATTTGCTATTTGCTACGTGGACGATATCATCATATCTTCAGAGACACCAGAGCAACATTTCATGCATTTGACGAAGCTATTTGATAACCTCAGAAGTGCAAACATCAAGGTGAAATTGGATAAATGTCATTTCTTTCAAGAAAAGATCAATTTTCTTGGGCATACTATAGACAGATTTGGTTACCATCCGAATGAAGACAAGATTGAAGCGATTTTGAAATTTCCAACACCCAAGAAAATCAAAGACATCAGAGCTTTTGCGGGTCATTGTCAGTTTCTCAGTAGTCATTGTCCACGATATTCAGATATCATGGCACCTCTACATGAGCTTCTAAAGAAGAACAATAGATGGAAATGGGATGCAGCTGCTGAGAATGCCTTTATTCAAGCAAGGGAAATGCTCAGAGATAACATCAAGTTGGAGTACCCAGATTTTGAAAGAACATTCATCATAGAAACGGACGCTTCACGAGTTGGTATTAGTGCAGTCTTATATCAGAAGGATCAAGATGGAAATCCTCACTATATTTCATTCAGCAGTAGGAAGTTACGCACGCACGAGCTGAATTACTTCACGACGGAGCTTGAAGCTTTAGCCGTCATAAATGCTCTACAAAATTGGAAGAAATTATTGCTGGGACACAAGATCATAATCAGAACGGATCATAAAGCACTAGAATTCATGTGGAAGTCAGACTTGTCAAGCGATAGAATGACCAGATGGACCATGTTTTTGCAACAATTTGATGCCACCATAATTCATGTACCTGGAAAAGACAACCTTCTAGCAGATATTCTTTCCAGACATCCGATTCCTGAGAAAGATGTGAGAGTTAATGTTATCCAGACAGATGCAGAAGATCAAGAAACGCTGGATAAGTTGAGAAGAATTCATCTTTTTCCAAAGAAGCATGCACCATTCAGGAACATTTATCGATTTTTGTCAGGGAGAATGACAAGGAGGCACGCCTCATACATAGAAACGAGAAGGAAAGCTAGACACTATATTCTCGTGGGAGAAACTGTATGTAAATACATTGATGCCAGACATACGACAGTACGAGTTGCTATTCCACCAGAACTTATTGTGCCACTAATTTGGTTAGTACACAAAAGTATAGGCCACGGAGGAGTTGACAAAACATACTATACCATGTTAGAAAAATTCTACTGGATTAATATGAGAGAATCCATAACCATAGTGATCAGATCTTGTGAACTGTGTCAGAAGAATAAATATAATTCTGAACTATTGAAGGAGAGACCTAAAGCGATTATTCCGACGAAACCATTGGAATTGTTTAGTCAAGATATTTTTGGACCTGCACCTAAAGGAGACAGAGGAAACCAGTATGTGTTAGTTACAATGGATGTATTCTCCAAAATTGTAATGCTCTATCCCATGCAGAAAGCAACAACGAGGAATGTTTTATATCACCTGGAGAGGAACATTATTCCAAAGTTGGGAAAACCAGAGAGACTATTAACAGACCATGGAACGCAATTCACTTCTGCAGAATTTCAGGGAGCGATGGATAGGTTGGATATTGTTCACCTATTTTCATCAGTTCGAAGCCCAGAGACGAATCCTATTGAAAGAACAATGCTGGAATTTTCAAAGTACATTCGCTTGTATGGTGCAGATAATCATGCGAATTGGGTGAAGATTGTACCACTAGTGGAATTTTGCATCAATAACACGAGACATGAGAGCACCAACGATATTCCAGTCATGTTGCATTTTGAAGAGAAACCCGTACGACCATGGAACGGAATCTTCAATATTCCGGAAGATAACGAACCACCGATGGACCAGAGAATCGAAGAAGCGAGGATCCAGTTGAACAAAGCGGCTGAGAAGAGATTAAAACGTTTAGAAGGGAAGAAATTCAGTGGACCGCTACGAGAAGGTGACCTTGTATTAGTCAGGATTCCTGTGAAAGCTGACGTACTGAAAAAAGTGTATATCAAGTTCAGTAACCTTTTCTGAGGACCGTTCAAAGTAGATACAGTCTACGGTAATAATTGCTATAAAATTGTAAGAGTGGAAGATAATAGATCCATTGGAAAATTCAATCATTCCAAATTGAAAAGATTTTACCCACAGATACAGTAAAATAAATAATTTCAGTCTCAAGAACGGAGAAATTACTGGTATTAAAGAAAGTACAGGCTATACCTTACTTTAAATTAGCAACGGGGAAATGCGCCAGAATTTATTGAAGGTCATTACTCAAGAAATGATCTGGAGATGAACCAAGATCCCAGAAAATAAATGAGTGGATGAAAATTTTTATTTATTAAAAATTCGAGGAATATGGAAAAAACTGTATGGAAATGAGTGAAATACTATAGATCTTATGCATTTATAAAAGGCAAGGAAGAAGGAATGATTTAAAGAAGGACATATATTCCATTATATGAATGTGGGAGGTCCATATTACGAGAAACATCACGCCACTTGAAGCGAGAGTTACGTCATGAGAGAGGGGAAGAGACGAAGGTCGAACTGCGGACTGAAGTGAGGAGAGGTGATAGGAGTTACGTCACACCACGAGAGGGGAGGCAGAGAGACTGGAACTTGAGGAGTGCGGAGAACAGGACGAGAGAGTTCTTTCCAATTTGAGATTTGAACGAGATAAGACCTCGAGCAGAAACGAGTATTCTTATAATAGTGCTATGGTTCATAAAAGTTGGAAGCAAGGAAGAGTGCAATTCCAGAACTTACAGTAACTTAGGAGCAAGCTACAATCTATAAAGCAGAACGGAACAGTATAACCATATATTGCAGTGCTTATGCAAAGTTGTTCCACATAGCTTGAAGCATTTCGACGAGAAGCTATTCAGTATTTCTACGTGTAAAAGCTTATTTGAACATTACATTGAAAATGCAAGTTAAAAGTCAGCAACAGGGAGGTCTCAATTACATTATCAGAAATATGAATATTACCATGTGCTAAGCAAAAGCATAGGGAAGTGAAGACTACAAGGATGTCAGTTGAATTCCAGATTCACTAACATGAAAGGCGCAACAGAATATCTACGCAAAGCGCAACATCACCGAGCAAAACTTATACTTTTCTACGAGAGTTTTAACACATCTTGAAATACGAAAACGCTTGCATAAACGACAATATTCCACCGTGATGTCTATTCTGAAGAAAACCGATGTCTATTCTGAAGAAACCCGATGTCTATTCTGAAGAAACCCAGATGTCTATTCTGAAGAGATGGAGAATCGAAGCCGGACTACTTGCAGTGTACGAGGGACGGAGAGCTGGCGGAGCTGTTCACGGCGAGGTCATTCACCACGAGTCCAGCTGGGTCTGTCACAAACCGGTCTTCAGAGCTGTGGGCGATGCTATGGAACACGACAAGTTTGGTTTGGGAGGAGAGATGCAGGTATTTTCCAGACCAGAAGCCAACACAAGGTAGTGAAGAAATTGTCTTTTATCATGTAGAAATGTAGTTATGTTCTGTGATTATCCAATTGACCAACCGCATATTTTTCAACAGCATTTTTAACAGTATTTTTCAACTGCATTATTTAAAACGTATAATTTTGTCAAAGTAATTAAATTTGTATAGATCTTGTTATAGTGATTTTTCGTGTTTTTCTACGGAGTTATTTGCCTTGTTCTTGAAAATTTCAGTCACTTGGACGAAATTTCGGCATGATGATGCTATTAACACTAAGGTTATATTAAAGTAAAATCGTGTAATATTTTTAATATTTGCGTTAGATTTAATTTAATTAAATCTGTTTTATCGCAGCGATGGAATATAAATGAATGGTTTAGAGGAAGATAAAACGAATTATTGAAAGGAATATAAATAAATTGTTTAGAGGAATATAAATGAATTATTTAAAGGAATACAAATGAATTATTTAAAAGAATATAAATGAATTGTTTAGAGGAATATGAAGCAAATTATTTAAAAGAATGTAGAGTGAACTATTTAAAAGGAATAGAACGTTGAACGAAGTAAAGAAGGAGTAAGATTGTAATTGAAGTAAAAAGGAAGTTTATTGGAGCAAATTTAAGTACAGCATATTTAAGAAGTAACGTCACGAAGTGTAAAGAATATTTCGACAACTCATGATGTTGATTCGAGTGTCAGAAATTTATTATGAACGAAAGTATTACGAAAAGCTTATACACATATGTCTAATGAGATTTAGAGCGTTAAAAAGCATAGATGAATTTGTTAAACAAATATATTCATGGAAGGAAGTCAAACTTATATCTTTTGTTAAGAATATGAATATTTACTGATATTTCTTGAAAAGTTGTAATAAAATGTAAAGCTGAATTTAAACACGTGAAAAAGAAAGTTAACAAAGTTAAATCACAGGGTGATCAGAAAGTGAAAAGTACAGAGATTTATTGCAGAAATGGAATTATAAGCACGAGGCGAAGTTATATCAGGATATAGAGGAGAATGTTAAAGTAAAGGAAGTATATGTATTGAAGTAGAAGTTTATAGTTGAATTACCGTGCAAATTAAGGAGATATAAACGTAAAAGGAGTTACGTAATTTTACGAAGGGAGGCGGAGGAGTCTCTTAGTTTTTCTAGTATTGATTGCAATAATTGTGAAGTTATGTGAGTGTATTAAAGGAAGATTCTGTACAGGGTGTTTAAGAGAGAAAGTAATTGTTGTATAATTATGAAAGAGGAGTGTGGAAACGAAGGTTAATGCCGTGCACGTCCAGTATTCACGTTTATCAGAAGATTGTTAACTCATTAAAGAATTTCAGAACTTATTTCAGTATTTCATGATAAATAGATAAAGGTAAAAAGGAACAGTGCTTAGCTTAAATGTTTGTCACTTATGTTCAATTGATTATGACGAGTATTTATTACTTTCAACACGATAGTTGCGGTGTATGCTTGGTATTTGATGTTTAAGAAAATTGAGTAGATGAAAGACTTATTGGAGGAAGAAAATTTAATCTTTATGACATTCTAAAGTGTAGAATTTGAGAGATTCTTAAAGAATGTATATATGCACATAGTTCATGAATAATTTTTGATTAGATATGGAACTACGGTTCATAGTTGAAGCGGACCTGTATAAAATAGGGTAATACTTAATAACACGCCGTTTCACATTTCCTTACTATATAAATGCCACGTGCTACTTTATTTTCGCAGTTATTTTTGTTGAAGTGTCAGGGAGACACAATATTAAGGGAGGAAGCCAGTTTTTATACTTTTTTTAGCTTAATAAACGGCTGGCGCTTTTTAGCGACTTAGTCAACTTTTATCTAAACTGATACCGTTTTCATTGTCGTCATCGTCGAAAATAGTACTACGAGGTATAGATACAGGCGCTCACTATAGATTAAACCTTATCACCCCTCGAGATTGGAGTTTCTCGATTTGCTCTAAATGTAAATGATAGTAGAAATTTGTACCTTGTCTAGTAGTACTATTTTCTTTACGAATAATATTTATCCTGTATGTTCCTGAAATTCCCAATTTTACTTAGTAGGCATGGTAAGTTTGTGAGCTGGGTAACTTACATGTTTGCAATCCTTTACTGAGCTGTGGATATAAGTACTGATGGGTTTCTTCGGGCACAGTACGATGTGATCTTCACCAGCTTAGGTGCAACATCATTCTCAATATGGAGAATAAAAGCGCTGGTATCGACGCTGTCCTCTCCAATCTTTCGGGTAATGCGCCAAATCTTCGTGACGCCTCTCTTACCCAGATCCCGCAACAGTTCCGTATCACTATTATGAGGTCGCGATGGAATATATGTTCACGGACCTCATTCAGCGTTTCATGTTTTGAGTCCTGAACGGGAATTTTGCCAAATTGCGTGCATTCCAGCACCGCTTCGGTTTGCCTCCGGTAAACGGTGTGAAGCAAGAGCTGCACGTTCCGGACCCTCGAAATCCCTCTAAGATCTCCGAATTTCCCCTCGTTTTATTTGGAAAATATTATGAATTTCACCCGTTTAAAATCATCTCCGTCTGTCCTGGTAGATACCAGGTAGCGATGTGACTTGTCAACGGGGAAACGTGCGTTAAACGTTTCATCACAAGGTAAATTCTCAAGGTGTATACTCCAAACGAGGGCCATTACTGTGGGCGATACTCAGCCAAGGCAATCCTACCTGGCGATAGTAAGTATTGCCCGAGGTTCTAGTGCCTTAAACAGACACATGCCCCTTGGCATGCACAGTGATTTATTCAGCGCAAGTATTTGGCCGTGCAGGGATCTCTGTTGTGAGGCTGATACCACTGCAAGGGTACATGGCGCACCCACCTCTCGGGATGGGGCATACCATCTAGGCTTTCTGGCCAGATGAACAAGTTTGTGGCCCTTGCCCAAACAGCATGCACGTTTATTTCAAAGGATCAAACCAAAATTGGAACCGAAAATCGAAATAGGCCTTTGAAAAGGACCCCTATTTGTCACCTTTCACGACAGGCAGGGGATACCATGAATGAAGTTTGCCCTCCGCATGCACAGGGGGTCTTCCAAATCAAAGTCAGTCATGTCAGCCGGTCGCGGCCCTATTAGTCGCCTCCTACGACAGGCACAACATACAGCGGGTGTATCCTAATCCGCACCCACATGAGGATTCCGGATAAGTATACAATAATCTTGTGTATGTAAAACATTCTATTAATATATAATTTTATAACACACTTATTCGATGATGTAGAGTTAAAAGCCCAAATGTATTGCATCAGAGAAGTTTCTAACCTCACGTAATATGCTTCAGGTTTAAAGGATTAACACCCATAACAATATGGGTAATGACCCCAATATTTGCTGTTGCGAAGTCACTTTTGGCAACTGTGGAAATATTTATAGCTAAATCCGCAATTTGAAGGACATTGCAACATTATTAAAGAAGTTACGTCAAGAATCGAACTAGTCATGATATGATTATTGCTGCTAACATCTGTTACGAGAGAGAAGACTTCTTGTCGTGTATATTTATTGAAAGCAAACCAGAGGCGGCGTTTGATACGTCAATCCATTCAAAGTTTGTCGGCAAGGGGAGATTCTTCTTTTGAGTCGCGGACAAACCTGTTTCTACCGAGCAGCGAGTGTGGAAAAACTCACACGTGCAGAGAAAGACATTGAGGGGATGACGTGTGATCAGCTCACTGTCGAACGGCACGAAGCAGCACGAGGCGAGAAATGGAAAGGGAAATCATATGACTTGATAGACCAATTGGAATATTATATACTCTAGTATAATTGCTTGAATTACTCTTGAAATTACTCTAACAAGATGAATCCAAGACAGAGATACCAAGTTCGATGTAGAAAATTATAACACATTTTTCTATGTATTAATAATTGAGAATATAGGTCCTTATTCAGCAGCAAAACTTGTTTTATGAATTTCAGCGGGAATTCGAGTGCCAAATTTCTCGAGGACGCCATCAATTAAAAATGAGGAGGTTATTCCCTTCTGAAATGTCTGGACAGACAGATGCATTGTGAGCTAGACAATTCTGAGTGTGCGAGTAATTGAATTTGACCTCTATAGCGAGTGTTATTCCGGCCAAGCATTACGAGAGTGGAGGGGTGTTATAGTGTGAATTGAGCATTATTGAAGTAATGTATTCAAAGTGATCGACTTTACTGAAAATTATATGAACAATTCTTCGAGATATTTTGCAACATTGTATTGCAGAATTGAACATTTCTTTTGTAAATTTGAAGTTACTCAGCGACGTACTCGTGCAAGTAGAAGACTGTATAGAATATTCCCCACCAGAAACCATTAACTATGAGTACATACTCTGATCGTATTGAATTCGGCATAAGAGATACGAAAACATAACCCTATATGAAAGTGGTGAATTTAAACCAAGAAATCCAGTATATTCAGATGGAAGCAAGATTATGAAAGGAGCTGCAATACATGTAAATGACTCGACTCGCCCAGGATGAAATAAATAACCCGGTGTAGAGGTTACATTTTATGAGGAATGAAATCATCTGTCAGGTCACCATGAGTAAAGCAGTAATATTGCTCAATAGCACAGCAGTTTATGAATGATCTAAGATGGTCATTAGTCGAGATAAACTCGAACTATATTCATGATGTATCACACCGATACAGAAAGATAATTCCTCTTTCGAGAGCTTGGTCAGCTAAAAACCAATGATGTCATTGGAAGGCGGAGCGCCAGGACATGTCAATTGCCAATATCTCTAAAACTGTGAAAAATTATTAAGAAATATAATCACCACTGAAAAGGAAATTAAAAATGCGAATTTTTGGAGTATTAAAACACTTTAATATTAGATATTTAAATATGCGCTGAAGAGCATGGCCAAAGCACAGCCTCGCGAAAGGATACTTGCTGATGGAAGGTGTTTTCCAACGCCCACGTCATGCCACAATAGCCTTCAAGAATTATTTGAAAAGAAGTAAACGAGCTTTTTTGATTCCACAGTACATTTTCAAGACGTGCATGGACATTATTTTTGTGAAACGCTTCGATAAAGGAATAAAAAGTTCGGCCCCAAAAGCAAGCCGAGAACTAGATTTCTGTTGAAATCAGATATAAGGCCGTTGAGCCAGAGCAGAAGACAGTTCATCTTGAGAGCCCGGGAGAGTCACGGCAGTTGATCTCGACCCCTGAGGGGCACGCTACGTTACAAGTCAGTCATTCTGGAACCCACAGGGTTACTACGAATGTCACGTTATGCTAAAAGTCAGTTTCGGATCCGAGTGAGGGCCAAGTTATAAGTCACATTATACGAGTTCAGACCCTGGATAGGGCACGTCAGTGCAACGACAAGTAATGTTTGAACCCCAGTGCGGGTTAAACAGTAGGCCACGTTACTCGACATAATATATAAGTGATAGGTTTGGACACGAAATGGCCACCGGCAAGTCGAGTTGAAACCTAGAGAGGTTAAAATACGCTAAATCTGCGCGGCCAGAGAGACGTTAGTTCGATTACCGGTGTAGAAAAAGCGGCGATAGGACGGAAACTAGATAGAACAGTACAGGGATAGATAATCGTCCAGGGGAGGTGTCAGGGAAGCTTAGACAAAGCTTCGACAAAGAAAAAGACCGTTACGAGACTGATGTGTAACCATCAATGTAAATATTGCTTTGTAGGAGATTATATCCAAATACGTAAATGTACGCGTGGGCTAATTAAGAGTGTTTTTATTAGATTTAAATATTGTGAAGAAACCTGTGAGTGGTAAATATCCCAAGTGTTACAGGAATTTCTCTAAGAAAGTTATAGAATGAAAAGTGTGAATAAGTTTAGGATACGTGCAAAAAAATATATGAGAACGAAGGTATATAAATTGTGTGTCACGGTGTCATCATGTTGTGGTAAACATAGGAATGATGGGCAAAAACTCCAAAAGAATAGCAGACCACCAGAGGGGTGAGTACAAATGATTTTGATTATGTTTGTAACACCATGCGCCATTATTGAAAAGGGTATTGTTGGATATGCACCATTATTGAGAAGGGTATTGTTGGATGTGCACCATTATTGAAAAATGTATTGTAATAATCAAGCATAATTAACCATGGTTAGTAAAGTTAGCTCAAGTAAATTATGTGCAGTGCAAACTTAAAGTAAATTAAACCCGTAAAAATGAATAAATGTAATTAAAGAAGTAAGGAAAGGGGGGGGGGATACAAAGATAATGATGAATTTTTAAGAAAGTTGAATTGAAGTTAGAGTGAAATTAAGTGGTTTGATGTAATTAACCAGTGGTGTAAAAATGTTAACTAAACGTATAAACGTTAGATGAAAATTTTAAGTCAATGAGACCATATAATTGTAATACGAGAAGTTGTAATGAGCCAATTAAGTAAGAATTTTGCCTGGCCAAAGTAAATTTTGAATTAGTTAAGAATGAGATTGATTATCCAAGTTAATATTGTCGCCGAATTAAGGCTGGAAATAATGTAAACTCAAGTGATAGGAGTTTTAAAACGTGTTCGGTTTATATGAATAGTTCGGGAGAACGGTGAAATGTCGATGAAGTCTTCGAATGGTATGTTATGTTGTATTTTGCCTCACAAGGCGTTGTGCGTCGTATTGTTACGCTGGGTGGATGAATTGAAGGGAATGGATTTTCTCCCTGTGTATTGTTGTATTATACAAGCAGTCGAGTCCACGGTAAATAATCCTGGTTCATCTGACTTAGTATGTTGGCAGTCGGGTATTTGGTGAAATGGCCTTATCCGAGCTGTATGTTGAAATGCCCACCCCATCGAAATGAAATAAGGGAATTATGGTTCTCCCTATGTTTTAATATAATTTCGATAGTTATAAGCCTTCTCCAAACAATATAGCATGGTAAAACGAATACACCTTTGTTGTTGAATGAAGCGAATAAATTCGCAAAGTTAATAAATATGAATTAGGGATTTGGAAATCAGGATTTGGATATCCAATGCGATAAGTATGGAAGGGTAACACAGTAGCGACGTTAATGAGCTTCAGAATAATTATATCTTGTCAGTTAGTGGTTATGGCTCAAATAAGGTACCAGGGGCGACCGGTTGTAGACGGGGTGAATGTCCTTTCCTATACTAGGCCGACCCGCTTGTTTGAAGAAAGAATGGATGGTTTCATTGATACGGAACAGCGCAGGGTCTGCTACTAGGAATTAAAGCACTGAAATAAAAATAAATTAACGGTAAATGTGACCGTCATGAAACTAATATAAATGAAATATATGAGTTTTGCGG
Organism: Meconema thalassinum; assembly: GCA_946902985.2. Lineage (NCBI taxonomy): Eukaryota > Metazoa > Arthropoda > Insecta > Orthoptera > Tettigoniidae > Meconema > Meconema thalassinum. Next base: position 124,219,021 of record OX336397.1, read on the forward strand.
AGTAATTCCTGCCTAATTTATCATTAAAAAGTGGATTTTTTAACGCACGCAAATGATAATAATAATAATTATTATTATTTGCGTAGTGCAAAGACTGTAAAGATAGGTCCCTACCTTTAAAATAAAATAACGGGTAATAAATGATGCTGGATTTATTTACATGGGGATGTGGATCTCATAAAGGTCCAGAAAATGGTGCATGGTGGATCAAAAGATTTATACATTGTGAATGTAGAGAGATGTTTCGAATTTGATGCAGACATGTTGAAAATGAAACAGGTTGAAAAGACATGTTCGATGAAATTATTGAAATAAATATTGATAAAGTAGATATTTAAATTTGATGCCCGACATGATGGAGAGAAATATATTGTAAATTAACGTTGATAAACTTGATATTGAAATTCAAAGCCTGACATGAGTTAGAAACAATCTTTGAAGTTTGTTGTAAGAATAAAATAAATGACAGGTTCAACACCCGTCAATGCGGGAACTAAGTTGAGAGTGATATTGTTTGTAAAGTTACTTGAGTTTGATACACGAGTAGAGAAAAGTTTATGTTGGATAATCCAGTAAAACGTAAGGTTTTGAATTTAAATAAACTCAATGATATTAAAGTGTATCATATGAAGTTTTTTGCGATAAGCATTATAAAGATATGATTAATGGTTAAAGTACTAAGTCGGATCGATGATGGATCCAAATGACCAAGCCAGATATTTTATGGTTTTGTGTGTAAGTTTGATAACTTGATTATTGTATTTGTTTACATTTGTAATTGTTGCTATTATCATAGCAATTGTGGGTGCGTTTATATTATAACAGCCTCTTTTTATAGAAACTTGTTATTTGTGTAGCTTGTTTAACCCGATTGCTCATAATTCCAATATATGTGTCATATGCTGGGATTGAACGCAACACCCCCGATCGTTGAGCTAAACTGGAATATGACCATAGGTTCTCCGTAATCCAAAACGGGTACAATACGAAATGAAATTATATTTCAACAATACATGGGAAGAATTGTTACACTTCGGCAAGCCATACAAAAATCTGCTACGATTATCTACGATACGGCGTTCCATAGAAATTTACTAAATCTACAAAATTCTACGAAATGTATTCATCGATTTTGAAAAAGGGAACTTCAGAAATTCGGGTTAAGAGGGATGATTTCAACACAGTTTTAGAACGCTGAGATGAGTCAGTAAACTACTATGATTTGGGAAACTTGATAATTGAACACCGCATGAATGAGAAGGGTGACTTAGAAATTTCAAATTACAGTACATTCTAAAAGGGAATAGTACGAGAGATCTTCTAGAATCCACGCTGAATAAACTTGACGAAGCATGACTCCGAGACGTATGCTGAAACAAGTTGTACGGGGCATCGGATTCCAGTCCAGACAGTCGAGGAACGGGGATGGGAGAAGGCCAGATCCAATCCGATAATGCATTAACATCCAGGGGCAAGTGAATGCAGAGATGGAGACATCGAAGCGGGAGTCGCAGGAGCGAGTCTTATATCCACCCGGGTATAATGAGCCTACTGCAGCATTTTTCAGCAAAGGTGGACGAAGACCTTTTTCATTAATCTAGTAGTTGTTGGAACATATAAAGATATCAGTGACGACCATTTTGATTAGATTTCTGTATGTTATTTAGATTCTGTCTGTTAGGTAGTCAGCCTGGAGGCTGGTTGGATCCTCAAAAAGCACTACCATAGGTTATGTGGTAGAAACAAAAAAAAACGAGGCAGCAATATAGTGAGGCGTACTAGGCAAGGCGAGGAATCAGGTAGTTTTCCATTGCTTCCCTCACTGAGTCAGTACAGCTGTACTAACCCTATGAGCAGAACCTTCATCAACATCCACAGGCACTGACTGTGCCCTGAGGCCATTACTCAGCACCACCGATACCTTAGTAGCTTCTATATAATCACAGCAATTAATGAAACTGAGATATTTGTGGAAAGCCACATTTTGCTCTAGCCTGTGCCAAAAGACAAATGCAAATGCACTGCATTCATCAAGAGATGGTAAACAGGCAGGATTAGATTCATGTTTACGTAAATTCGACATTTGGTTCTGGATTACATTTCCTTGATTTTTTTCGTAATTTTTGAGATCAATTCCCGTTGGAGATTTTTTCGTATTTGTTGGAGACATTTTTATGATGATGCTATTGTTGGAAGCATTATTATGGCATATTCTTAGTATTTTAGGCAGTATTTGCAATTGCTAGTTATTTTGTGACGAGAATTGAATTTTTAGCATTGTTGGAGAGATATTAGTATTTTACAGGATTTATCATTGTAGCTGATGAGGATATAAAGTCGAGACTTTAGGTCTATGTGAATTTAGGTAGGAGTTGAGAAGACAGGTCTTTGCTAGGATGATGATCCTATTTTCAGACAGAGTTTTGTGGACCGATATAGATGATCTGTGTGTCATAGAGTCATGAATTATACTGTATTTGAGACATGATGTAGTCATGATTGTTAGCTACAAGCTTGACTATTCACGTAAGGTAATGATGCTCCGTTGAACCCTGACGATGTTTTTATGAAAACATTTGTCATGCAATACATTGTTATTATTATCAATCTATGATTGACAAGAATGAAGAGATGATATATGTATTTTAGCGCAGAAAACTGTTTGGAGCTGGATATTTTTAGGTTACATGGAGTTGCGACAGTTACTGAAACTTGGAATTTGTAAGCGAATAAGCCGTGGAACATAATGGTTATTGAATGACATTTTGGTATGGCGAAATATCTATGCACAAGGCTTTTGTGTAGTTTGTGAAGGTTTATTCCACCAAGAGGTTAGTTATGTGCACTATTTTAAGGTGTGGAAGACACAGTATACTTCCAAAGTTAAGGTTGTGTTGTGAATAGGATACTATTTAAAACACAATCCATGTTGGAATATTCAAGAAACTTCGTTTATTGTAAAGATTTTTCCGCAGTGTGGCAATGATATGTATCGTAAATGTGAGCAGGAATGGAATGTATAGGTAAATATCACATGTTGATAAAGTAAAGGCATTATTAGGAAGGTTACATTCATATCCAATGTAGATACAGCTGTTTATTTATTCAAGAGTGATAACTTGTGCATCCGAGAAGTGATGAAAAAAGAGATAACATTCATGAAAACTATCATATTATTATTATTAACTATTTTGACATTTTAGGATTGCTAAGCTTATCACTTGGATAATTTAGCCAGGATGCAACGAGTATGAAACGGAATAGCGAGAAATGAAAGTGATATGAGTGAAGTGCTTTCTCAACGGAGATAAAAGGACATTCAAGGAATGTTAGTTAACTGATGTAAGTAATATGTTTGTGAAACTATTTATGTAGACATTTAAATATACTAGACAGGGTATTTTTAGTTTCGTTTGTGTTTACAATTAGTTATTGAAACTAGGACTGATCAGAGTCAATTTATAAATTTACATCTATTAAATGATTTTATTATTTATTATTATTTAATCGAATAACACTATTACAGAGTACGTAAAATCAATACTTCAAATCATGCCACGTCTTTCTTCTCTCGGCCCACATTCGCTTCATCCTCTCTGATCTCTGCTTTCGGAGCTGTTCAATGTTCCGTGGCTGCTTTCGTTATCTTTCTTGTTCCACCCTGAAGATCACTTTATGAATTTTGTCCCGAAATAAATTCCTATTATATATATCTGTAATGTCAATGTCGGCTTCCTTAAGATCCTTTAATGTCTGTGAAAACCACGCTGGTTGAACTTTAAGTTTTAAAATTTTATTAAAAATTTGTTTTGTTAGCCTGTCATTATTCGTTCTATTTAAATGCCCCAAAAATGGCATTCGTCGTTTGCGCATGCTGTGAATTATGTTCTCCACATGGGTGTATACTCCCTTGTTAGGTCGTGGTCTGTTATAGTCTATTTCTGTTTACCTTGGGCCAAGGATGCATTGAACCAATCTTCTGTCCATGAGCATGATTTTGTTCATGTCACCTTTCCGCATTAACTTTAATGTTTCAGCTCCAAAGAGTGCTTCAGGTCTCACCACAGAATTGTAATGTTTAATTTTTGTGTCCCATGATAATGCCTTCTTCGTGTAAACATTTCTGGTGGTCTGAAATGCTACGTTCATTTTCTTTGCTTGGACCTCTAAGATATTTAACTTTGTGTTCTTTGTTTTGGTTTATGATTATTACATCAGGACAATCTTGAACATTCGCTATAAATTCTTTCTTGGGGAAGGAGATTTGTAAACCTATTTTTCCTGCTTGTTCTATTAAGTTTTCTACTTGGATCTTTGAATTTTCTGGTGTGTCCGTGATCAGAGCAATGCCATCCGCGAAAGCCAAGCAATCTTATTGGATATTATCTTTTTTTACTTCCCTTACTTCCCTTTCATGTCTGATTTTCTCCATTCTCTAATCACCTTCTCCAGAGCACAATTAAAATGCAAAGGCGACAACCCATCTCCCTGTCTGACGCCTGTCATAATTTGAAAATTTCTAGAGAATTCTCCATTGAATCAAACTTTAGATGAGGTATTTGTTAATGTATCTCATATAATGTTTGTGGTTTTTGAATCCAAGCCGAATTCTTTTAAACCATTGATGAGGGATTCTCTATTAATTGAAACATAAGTTTTCTTGAAGTCAATAAAAGTAATAGTTGTTGCTTTGTTTCTCATTTGCCTCATTTGTAGAATAGTTTTGAGATTCCAGATCTGCTCAATGCATGATCTGTTTTTCCGAAAACCACCTTGATATTCCCCTATTTGCGGATCTAATTGTGGTTCTGCACGCTGAGTAGTGCTTTCGAGAGTATTTCATAAGTCACCGGCACAAGTGAAATGCCCCTATAGTTATTTGGATCAGTTTTCGGACCTTTCTTATGTAAAGGGTGTATGATGGCTGACTTCCAATCTTCTGGAATTTCTTCACATTCCCAGATTGTATCTAAGATATCTTTAAATTTATTGATATCATCATCGAGAACTTTCCACAATTCTGCTTTAATTCCATCTTCACCTGCTGCTTTATTATTCTTCAAGGAGCGTACAATTTCTTTAATTTCATTTAAATCTGGGGCTGTAGAGTCATCTTTGCATATAATCATTACTAAATGTAAATGTGAATTCCGGGTTATGACAGTTATGTAAATCTTCAAAAAATTCTGCCATTATATTGCAATTTTCCTGCTTAGAGTGTGCAATTTGCTTTATTCTTGGATTGACTAGTTGTAAGGTTGGAGAAGTAAATTTGGTCAATTGTTTCTTAAATAATTGGTAGAAGTTTCTCATCTTATTTTTCTGAAAGTCTACATTAATTTGATGTAGTTCATTCAAAATAAACAACTTTCTCTCCTTTTTAAACGTTTTAGTTGCCTCTCTTCGCCTTTCTACTAGTTTATCTCTATTATCCTGACTCGTATGTGCTTTCAATTTTTCCCAAGCATTCTGTCTTTCTTGTAGATCCTTATCACATTGTTCATTCAACCAAGTCTGTATTTTTCGCTTAGTTAATGGTGCCGTTGTCGTAGCTGCTTTTATTATGGCATTTTTTATATCAACCCAAGTATGAACGTTTTTGGTTTGAAATTTGGCCTTTAATTTATTACCATCTAATTTATTAACATCATATTGTGGGATTCTTAACTTGTGGAACATATTTTCGTACATTAAGTTTAATCCAAAATTTAGCAAGAGAAATATAATGATCGGATTCAATATTTGCAGACTTGATAACTCTGACATTCACTATTTCATTCGATGACTTTCGACTTATTGCTATGTGCCAAGTTGTTTTTCATCACATAAAGGATTCGGTGACACCCATGTCATTAATTTCATGGGATTCCTCACAAAGGACGTGGATTTTACAACTAAATTGTGAATATTACAAAGTTCGATCAATCTTTCCCCATTTTAGTAGTACGCATATGAGCTGAATGCAATCCCACTATTCTCTTATGTTTCTTTTCTTTTCCAATTTGAGCCTTATAATCCCCCAATAAAATAATAGTATGTTTTGGTGGTATTTTGCTCAAGTAGTTATCTATTTTTTTCCCAGTATTCATCTACAATATGCCTAGTTTCCTTTCGGTTTTTATCATTCGTAGGAGCCTGAACATTTAAAATAGTGTAAGCTTTATTTGTGGACTTAAATGTAAAGGACAATGTCCTTTCATCAATTGGATCAAAACTCACTATTGAATCAATTATTTTAGTCGATACAATGAACCCACTGCCAAAATTCGGTGCTCCTTTTAATATCCTACTACTGTAGTTGATTTACTCTTACAGATCCTATATCCATTTGATTCGAATGGTTCATTATCCACATAGCGAGTTTCTTGCAATGCTGTAATCATGATATTCTTTTTGTCTAGAAAATTTGTTATAGTTTTAAGCTTTCCAAGTTACATGAGAGACTGAACATTTAACGTTGCGATATAATTTAAAAGTTTGAATTAATTTTGCATGTGTGATCTTCAGGGTGCTCCGACTCACCCAAATCATTACCCAATATCTTAACTTTACGATGTGGTCCCCAAGAGTCCGAGTGACCACTTAGCACCATACTGTTAGATACGATGGGGGGTTGACCCCCTGAGGTAATACGCTTACATAAAGCCATTTTATCCATATTGATTATGGGTTTAAAGATTAGTCCAAGCCAATCTAAGACACCTCTTACTTTTGAAGGTAGTTTAGTGAACAAAAAGGGTTTTCAAAAATTGTATAGATAATTTTATTTTATGATCAGCGCGAATCTTAATGATATTTTCTCTTTCTTTGAAAGTCCTAGAAGTGATAAGTTGTTTTTCAAGCTTGTAATTTTATAATGAGAAGGTTAATGACCTTATTTTTAATTCATTTCAGTTTATTTTATTTCAGTCGTAGTCGAGACAGGATTAGGAGTGTTGTTTTATATTCATTATTGTAGTTGTTGTTTGTTAATAAATTTGCGGGCACGTTTTGTTTTGCTCGTCCTTTTTATAGAAAATACGTCTTATATTTGTAGTAGTTAGATGATGTGCTATGGATAATAGGCGCCCTCTTTTCCCATCTAAACCCGTTGCTACCCGACATTCTAAGAATCTCACTCTCCATCTGTAGTGAGTACGGTATATCTATCCCAGTAGATAAATTCATAGTACAACATCATTTCCATCTTAAAGAATGTCTTAAATGAGCAACTTGTCAGCGTTAGACTGAGGTTTGACTAACCAGGGACTTCAGTGTTTCTGCATTCATTCTCCATCCTTGGATAATGACATAGTTTCACTTCGGCTGTACTAAGGTCAAGAAGTAGGATTGTGATGTAGGGAATTGGTTTTATAAAGTATGGGATACACCGGACTGCTTGAGAATGCAATTCAAAGCAAGGGATCAAATAATACAGGAATTTGTAACAAAGTATCATGAATCAGAAGAAACGGTGAAGGATGTGACTGAACGGCTTGCTACTGGGATCAGTGAGGCAGAGGGCGAGCAGGAGCAAACCGTTAACAATAACGTACCCATAATGGGTTATTTGATGATTAAGTGGAGCGGGGATATATGGAGGAAAGCGGGCATGAATGTGATGTGCTATCCGGGAGTAAAAATTGACCAGCTCGCCCATCAAGTTGAAGAAATGCCAATAGAAGATTGTGACACAGTTAAAAGAATTGCTTCTCTATGTAGGGACTAATGACTTGAAGGAGGCTACAGCCGATTTTATTAAGGGCCAGCTTTACGAGTTAAGTACGAAAGCCAGAAATAAGTTTTGGAAATCGAAAACTGTTTTGAGTGGCATTGTGCGGTGAAGGGATGTCCCACTCTGGCGAGCTAAGTCCGCTAATGATCGCATGGACTGGGTGTGCGTACAATTGGGACTAGTTTATGTGGACAATGACTGCTGGATCGGGGACCGTGATTCGCTCGAGATGGGCTACATTTGAATCGACGAGGGGCCTGTGGAATCTGCACGGGAGAGTCATCGAATCCTGCCGGCATTCGTGAGTAGTTGGACAGAGGGAGACAGCCGTCACAATTGGGAGTAGCGGTTGGAGAAACATCGAAATGGAGATAAGACTCTAAGATAGCTGCAGGTTAATTGTCAGACTATAAGGAATTAAATTATAGAATTTTGGAATATAGTATAGACATATTCACCGGCCGTTGTCATAGCTACTCAATCATGGTTATATGAGGATGTTAATAGTAATAAAATAATTCAGGGTACTTTCGTAATGTATAGAAGAGAGCAAGGTAAAGGAAAAGGTGGTTAATTTACTGGTCTTCGTAGGGGCATCGAAAGTTGCTTAAAATGGACCAATAGGGATCATGAGCTGTTATATGCAGAAGGCAAGGTTAAATTCTTTTCAGATGATAGAGACATATCGAGCAGCGGAGGACAACTTCTTGCTACTGGATACTCTTAACGACATCACCTGTACGGGTAAAGCTATGGAAATTAATGTTATAATTGCCAGGGATTTAAATCTTCCAAGCGTGAACTGGTCCGGTGATTCAACTAGCGGTATCCAAGCTCCACTTGCAGCAAACAAGCTAGTTAGGGAGGGGGGTTTCTCCCAGGTGGTCGATTTCCCCACGAGAGGGAATAATACTTTACATGTTTATTTAGTACGACCTGTGGCGTTGTATATTAGTTGTGTCAATGTTTCTGGAATTAGTGACCACTCCGGTGTTGAACTAAATATTAGACACAGTGACACTTTAATACTTGATTCCGGAGAAGCAGTTAAAATATTTCAGTACAGCAGAGCAGATCAGAGAAAATTTCAGGATTACATGAATGAGTCATTCGTAAGATAGTCATCAGAGGGGTGCCATATAAATAAATGTTGGGAAAATTTTCTAAATCCCTTCGATCGTGCTATTGAGAAATTGGTGGCAATTAAAATACTGAAGTGAAACCCGGATACGGAATATTACACAAGGGAAAGCAGAGGACACAAAAGGAAATAAAAAAAGCTTATAACAAACGACACGGTAGTTACGATCATATGCAAAAGTTTAAATTATTTTCGTAAGAGCTAGTCCTCAAAAAGAAGGCTGCTCACGATAATTACATGCAAAAATTAATTGGGGGAGGGGGTGATGGGTGGAAAAATGTTTTAGACACGTTTGAAGGCGGAAAGGAAAATTCAATGGTCTATGATAATGTCCGGAGATGGTGAATTAATTACTGAGTAACAGGCAATTGCTAATGAATTATACAGCGCTCCAGGTAGAATGTGCAACTATAAAGGTCAGACGAACATATCGCAGCGCGCTGCTGTCACAGCATATGTCATAATTAAGATAAGGAAGGAAGTGCTGTTGGACTCTCGACCCTAAGCTCAGCGAGCTGCCTCTACGCGCCGCGCTGCCGGCCGCACTTTGAGTGAATGACCATGTATATATGGTATGGTAGGGTTTTAAATAAATTTCATAGCTGTGTGTTGCACCTTAACTATGATTCTGTTAGCCAATCTTTCCGAATAAACCAATCGTCGATTATAGCAAGAACTACAAAGCTACGTAGAAATACATCGCAAGGCCCAGAAAATATTTGTGGAGATGTACTAAAACTGGGAGGTACAGTCATGGGGAGATACCTGGGGGTGCTATGATATGTATCAATTAATAACACACAAATGCCCTAAAACTGGTAGTTAGTTATTGAGGTTACAAGGGGCGGAACTACGAGGTCATCTGTTCCCCGAAGACTGGAAAAGAGCTACAATAGCTCCAATATACAAGGGAGAGAACAGATTGGTAATGGGAAACTCTAGGCCTATTAGCCTCACATCCATCATATGTAAACTGATGGAGCACTTCATTTCTGATTACTTAAGGGAACAGTGGGGAAAGCTATCATGGCTTAATGGAAGACCATACGGATTTAGTCAAGGGTACTCATGTGAGAGCCAAATGTTATCACTCTTTAAAGACATTAATGACTCCCTAGAGAGGGGTAGAAAGTTGACACAGAAATTATAGATTTTGCGAAGGCATTTTATGTCGTCCCACATGACATACTACTCCATAAATTAGCGCCAACCAAGACTGATAAAAGAGTAATTTCATGGATTCAAGGGTTCTTGACTGATCACTCGCAAAACGTTAAAATAGGTAATGTATTCTTGGAGGATATTTTCATAACGTCAGGTGACCCTCAGGCTAGTGTGATTGGGCCCTGTTAATTCTGGCACTTATTAACGACCAACCAAATGGAATTCGAAGTGACTGCCAATTGTTTGTGAATGATTGTGTAATATACCGAAAAATGCATTGCTCACAAGATAACGCTCAGTTACATACTGACTCAAATGGGTTCATAAGTGGGCGGTTGAAAACAAAATGATGATAAATCCGAGGAAATGTAGTCTCATGAGGGAGAGGGCGAAGGCATGATATTCAATGTAATATCTGCCCGGAAATACTTGTAGAAGAAGACTCGTGCAAATACGTGGGCATCCATGAAGGAAAGATAAGAATTCAAATACTCAAGTGGGTTGCGCCATCTCCAAAGAGTACAAATAACTTCAGTTTTTTACGTGGGTAATAAAAGGCAGTAGCTCTACCGCAACAGAATTAGGATAGTTGACCCTGGTGAGGTCAATCTTGGAATACGGCTCAGGGGTTTGGGACCCATATCAGGTAGGGCTCATCAATGAACTGGAGATGGTACAAAGGAAGCCTGCTGGGCTTGTACTCAACGAATTTAATCCTACAAGTAGTGTAACAGCATTACCTGCCTCAGTCTTAGAGCCTTTCCCCAAACATACTGATGTGTTGAAGAGAAGATTGAAATTTTGTGTAAATACTACGATGTAGTTACTCATCATCATCATCTTGAGCAGTTTCCAACCACTGATCGGGTCTGCTTGGAACATAAGCCTCTCCATCGTTTCCTGTCCATCCACCATCTCTCGTCATTTACTGTGTCCCAGCACACTCCTCTTTCCTCTCCACTCTTCTTAACTCCTTTTGTCCATCTGTCCCTTGGTCTTCCCCTTGGCCTCCTTCCCGTCATTTCCATTCCAAACATCTTCTTCGGTATCCTCTCCTCTTGCATCCTCCTCACATGTCCATACCATTGTAGCCTAGATCGCTCTATTCTATTTTGCAATGGTTCCTCTCTTACCATCTCCCTGACTCTCTCATACCTTACTCTGTCCATTCTTGTCACTCCTACCCTACTCCTCTGGAACTTCATCTCCACTGCTCGTATTTTATTCTTGTCCCTTTCCTTCATCACCCATGTTTCTGAACCATATGTCAAAATTGGCACAAAGTAGGTCTTGTAGATGATTCCTTTACATTTGTGTGGTACATCTTTATTCCATATCATCCCCCTAACACTCTTGAAAAATCCATCTGCGCACCTTCCCCTCTCATTTATTTCCATCCTATTGCCTCCCTTTTCTTCAATTATGCTTCCCAAGTACTTGAAGCATTCTACTTTCTGCAACTGCTGTCCTCCAAGTGTTATGCCCATATTCAGTCTGTTCTTCTTCCTCGTTGTGATGACCACTTCACTCTTTTGTGCTGAGAACTTCATCCCATATTTATTTTATTTATTTATTTAATAATTATTAGATACAACCATGAAAAGGTCATTTTACACTAATATTTTAACAATTACAAATAATATTAACAAAAACAAACAATAACAACAACAATAACAGGTAACAATTGGCAGTGATGGCAGAAGGGATAAATCTCGGGAAGGATGCAGGGAGTGATTGGGGTAGTGAGTGATTAGGAGGGTGAGGGGTTAGGAATTGAGGGTGAAAGGGATCTTCTAATGTTATGTTTGAATGTTCGATAGGGAGAGAATATGTCGATATTTGGAAGGGAGTTGCTAAGGGTAGGTAGACGGTGGAAAATAGAGCGCTTCTGTACTTCAAGACGTGGGCGAGGTATGTGGTGTAAATGGTTCTGGCGTGTTGAACGGGTGGGAACGTGGAGTGGGAAGTAGCTTAAGAGCATGTTACATTTTGTGTAACCATTCATAATTTTATGTAGGAAACACAGGTCAGTAAGATGTAGACGGCTTCTCAGGTCGAGTAAATTGAGCTGATTTAGAATGTCGGATTTGGCAAAGTGCCTTAGTGAAGGATTGCGAGCTTTGACAATTGATATGAAGAAATTAAAGACACTGTTCAATTTAGAAATATTGGTTATAGCCGAAGTAGACCAAATTGGAGAAGAGAAATCTAGGATAGGGAGAACGTATGTGGTGAAGTATAATTTAAGTGCAGTGAGGTCTTTAATTTCTGTGAATCTGTATAGAATGCCGAGACTGCGCATTGCGCGAGATTTGATATGGTCAATGTGGGGAGAGAATGTCAGTTTATCATCGAGAATAATACCTAAATCTCTTACCTGAGAAACCGTATCCAATTTATTTCCACATATTATATAGTCCGTCTGATTTCTAGATTTCAGTAGTGAGAAAGACACATTGAAGCACTTTTTCGGATTTGGAGATAACTTCCATTTGTTGAACCAATCAGTACGTGTATTCACTGCTTCCTGGAGGTCAGCGTGGTCGTCAGAACTGGAAATTTTTCTGAATATCTTGAGGTCATCAGCGTATAGAAGAAGGGAACACGGAGAATTTTGCACACATGTGTTTATATCGTCCATATACAGCACGAAGAGAAGGGATCCCAGGATACTGCCCTGAGTTACTCCTGATAAGACTGGGAGCCAGGACGACACAGACCCTGGAAGCACTACCCGTTGCTGCCTATTGGACAGGAAGCTTTGTATTAGGGATAGGAAGGATCCATGTACGTTGTATCGTGAAGCAAGCTTGTGGAGGAGAAGGAAATGGTTCACGGAATCAAATGCTTTGGCCAGATCAACGTAGATTACATCTAGCTGAGATTTTTGATCTATTGCAGAAATTATGTGATGGTTCAGAACAGTCAGATTTGTTAAGCATGATTTTCCAGGGACGAAGCCATGTTGTTCTTCTGAGAGGTGTGGTTTGGTGAAAGTGAGGAGACGGCAATGTATTATTCTTTCGAAGACTGAAGAGAGTATAGGGACGATAGATATAGGTCTGTACGAGGAAATTTCATGCTTGCTGCCTGATTTAAAGACAGGTGTTACATCAGCTCTTTTCCATGAGTCAGGAAAAGTGCCGGAAGTCATGCACCAGTTGAGTATCATGGATAAGGGGATGCTGAGAGATGCAGAGGTGTTTTTCAGGAATATAGGGCTTATGTCTGATGGTCCGGTAGATCTGTTTGCGGGCAGACTTTTTAAAATATTTTGGATTTCATCGGGGGTCGTTGAAATTTGAGACAGTGAATCAGAACAGACGCTAGTAAGTCGAGGGGGACTGGGGATTGGTACGGGAACTGAAAAGGTTGAATGGAAATATTCATTGAAATGTGTGGACCTCAATTCAAATGGGATTTCTTCATTATGGAGGTTTAGATTAAGTGGAATTCTGGGAGTCTTTCTACGGGATGATATAAGTGTCCAGAACTTTTTTGGGTTATTCTTGAGATTTCCTGTTATGGAAGAAATGTAGCGGTTGTAATCTTCTGTCATATGAACTCTTGAAATTTTCCGTAGGTGAATATATACATGATAACACTACCTTCTCCCACTAATCTAATTGCTCTTGTACTTCTTCCTCATCCTCTCCCCATACCAGAAGGTCATCAGCAAACAACATTGCCTTCATTTTCCTTTCCCCAATGCTATTTACCACTTTTCGTATGATTTCATCCATCACCACTATAAATAACAGGGGTGAGAGGGCACTTCCCTGTTTCAGACCACTCTCCAGTTGAAACCATTCCGTTCTCTCTCTTCCCACCATTACACAGCTTTTGCTTCCCTCGTACATTGCTTTCACTCTTGCCACTGTCTCCTTGTTCAGTGCTTTTGCTCTCATTGCTTCCCATACCTTGTTTCTATTAATACTATCATATGCTTTCTCAACATCCAAGAAGGTCATCACCAGATCTTTCCCATATTCATAATGGTGTTCTTGTAGCTGTCTTACTGCAAAGATGAGGTCAACTGTTGACCTTCCTGGCCTGAATCCATACTGTTCTTCCCTCAGCCCATCTTCAACTTCTGTCCGAATTCTTCTCTCCAGTACCTTCTCAAATATTTTGGCGCAGTGGCACATGAGTGTAATTCCCCTGTAGTTCTTGCATTCCTTCCTACTTCCCTTTTTAAATATGGGTATTATTATCCCTCTTTTCCAGTCCTCTGGTATTTTCTTCTCCCTCCATATCACTTTCATTACTCGAAAGAGCCACTGTGTTCCTATCACCCCTGCTGCTCTCACCATCTCCACACTCACTTCGTCTATTCCCGGTGCCTTTCCCCCTTTCATCTTCTTTAATGCTTCCTCCACTTCTTTCCATGTCAATTCCTTCTCTGAAATGTCTTGGTCACTGTCTGTTTCTTCCTCCACAATGTCCACTACGCTGGTTTTAGTTGGATTTAGGAGTTCCTTGAAGTATTCTCTCCAGATAACCTTTACTTCTTCCATATTTTCGACCTCCTTTCCATTCCTGTCCACCATTCTGACATTTTCCCCTGTATCTCTTCTATAGTTCCTAAATTACGAATTGTGTATATTGTGTTTGATGTTAGTGTTGGTAATTCTCTGTATTTGTATAATGACCACAATTTCCAAATAATATAACTAGTAATAATACACTGCCGGAAAAAGAAATTAAATCACCCTTTTAGAGGTTACCAATTCACTCAAGATTTATTGTGGCAATAGTACATATGGAGTGCATGAAATAAATTTACAGATCAATAGGTTAAGCGGTTCAGAGATAAAAGGTATCAACCCATGCTGAAACACCCATATTAGTACGAGGTGTACCTACACGGACGGCAATGCAAGCACTGACTGTTGCATCCAGTCGATCATACAGATGGCGAATACTGTCTTGGGATACGTTATTCCACGCCTGCACGACCTGTTCACACAGTTCTGTAAGAGTTGTGGGTGGACGAGTCACTTGTCGGCCCATCATGCCCCACACGTGCTCGATTTTTTTTCGGGCAAAAATAAGTAGGCTAGAACTACAAGGATGACGTAGTAACGCTGTCACTACTTGCACAGAGAGAAAACACCCAGAAATCGGGAAGCAGGCGTAGTAACCAACGCTAAATAGCAAAGGAAGAGAGGCGAGTAATTCCAGCACTAGCCCCTGGCCTCTGGGTCTCAGATCCGCTCTATAGATGAATGTTAAATAGCAGAACATCTAGACTGTGTACTTCTCCGTAAGTCAAATCAGATATGTACGCCTTTACAAGACTTGTCTACCTAATGTGTTATTCTCTACGAGTCCTGCCTCTCCAATGTGTACTGTTCTACCTGAACAAGATACCCAATAACCACCACTGGGAAATTTCAAGGTGCTTACTAAATCCTGGGATATCATTCCGGGTTCTCACACCCTATGAACTGTTATCCAAAAAGAAAAACCAGCATCAACTTTTTGTATTATGGTTATATACATGGCAAATATCTAAAATTCTCCTTGGTTTTATCACTAGTTGTATTAAATGTAATGTATTTTCCTAGTTGTAACTTCGAGCAACCAGGAATCTGTTTATGCTTTCCGTTTCAGGTTACAGAAGAATCATATGCGGCTCAGGACACAGTGGGGAACTTTGAAGCAATGGATGTTGCTCACTAAAACTTATTCACATTATTATCACTGCATTATGTGAATATTTTCCAGATAAATGTACAGAAGACAGAAATAGCTCCCACCAACTGACTGACATACGTTTCTTAAATATACCCCGACAGTGAGAACACTGAACCAGAATGGATAATTTGTGGGCTGCTAAATAGAAAGTTAATATCAATATCTCCTTCATGAGACAATCACAATGAGAGACACATCTGTCATTGCAAACAAATCATATTCAAATCCAAAACTTACAGTTATGCACATTAAAAGCGATAACTCGCGGTTTTTTTTTTGTGCGTTGAACACTTACTCATTTAAGTGATTTCCTCTTCCGACACTTTCTTGTTCCTGGGATTCTTCTTCCACTGCCTAGGGATAAGATGGAATAATTTAGTTCTATGCTTATACTTTTACATAAATAACACACCATGTACTTTTACTGCACTCGTCCGCTGACGAGGAGATATATTCGCTGAACGGCTTTCGTACTGCACATCCTACTGCTAGATGAACATTACACACATTAGTGGTTATTACCTCAAATTCTGTAACTATAAACTATATCCTTATAAGCGAAGGAAAATGCTTTACAGAAGATGTAATAGATATAAGAATTGAGGACAAATGAACATTTATGTTAAAATTTTCAGCCTTAAGATTATAAGAAGTCCTAGGATCAAACACGAGCAAGCAATATTGAGTAACAAGCAACTTGACTGCCAATATTTGCACCAGCATAAATTTTGGGAATACAGACATAAACCAATAAACTTTTAAAATCATTTAACATATAACAAATCACTGCAATTTATTATAAAATTTCAAAATAAGTCATGGTATGTCGCTTAAATCGCTCTTGAGTGAGTCTATTTTAGAGTATGTAACCGCAATACCGCTGCTTGTAACAACAAGTATTATAGGTCTGCTACCGTATGGGAACTCACAGTTTGTACTAGAGATACATTTGAAGAGATTGGAGTAGGTACTAATTGAAAACTCGATTCTTTGCTGCATACCGGGACAGAATCCAATCTTTAATGTTCCTGTATATAACAGATTAGGTGCTGAGTACATTACACAACATAAAAGCCCCAGATCATGTGATCCGTCTCTGCGAATGATTCCTACTTTCCATAAAGTGGCTTTTCATGGTTCGAGATTTTTATATGCAGGCTAATGCTTGGACGGTACCTCATTACTATATTGAAAAGCTTATTAACATCTTCTATGGGCTGGACAAAAGGTCATTCGGCTGAAAAATCCCTGCCACATACACACACATTTCACTTACTCCCTGACACCTTATAAATGGGAATACTGAGGGGTAAAGAAAACATAACTTAAAAACTATAAGAAATAAGAAATATGGTAAGAAGGAAAGATTTCTTAGTACTTACAAGTAAAGGCAAGAGGAGTAAGGTATTTGCAATTATTTTCTCCGGATGGTTCAAAAACATTCTTTCACTTTCAAGACTTAGGCTATCTTCAATTATTTGTTATCTTCATGCCTACAGTCAACTACATGTTTCGGCAATGCTGAAGATTGTGAAGGAGGTTCTCACTGTCATATTTTAGAACCATTCCAGCAATTGCCCGGAGTTCAAGTGAAAAAGAACAGATGACCACTCATGAGGGGCGTCAAACCCACCTCCTGTCTGTAGTAATCATGGGAAGATCTCTAACATAATATAAGATATCCTAGATAATTTGCTTAATCTAGACTTCATGACCACAGTGGGCAACTAATACCAGGTGATTGGGCCAAACATCTGTTAACTTCCCGCAATTAACTATTTCCCAATGACATTATACTGCATCCCCCAGCAGCTCAGTACTCAGAACATCGCTAATAGCCAGCAGTCGCGGGTGGAAATATCGTATGGGACAGATAATTTAATTCGCCATACTTCAATCAACAAGGATTGTGCTTGCTGTAGAAAACACAATCTAACAACCAAACGCTTCTGTTTGTCAACAACACAATTGTGATAACACAACTCTTAATCCCTAAATTCTATTACGTGATAAGGAGATATCTTGTAATGAGGCATAAAGATACTTACCTCTTTTGGATCTGAAAATGGTGTTTCTGTTTTCCGACACGGAACGATCTCCGGAATAGAAGCTTCCTCAATTTTAATAGCGGTTTGATGGTCTGTATCGTCCTGCAAAGAAATGACTTGATTCACAAATATGTTCCTTGAAAACTAGCATTGAAACATTCAAGGAATAAAATAACATACTGAGTGTGAATCAGCCCCCCTTTAATAGTTTTCTTACCTCAACAGTGACAGTTTTTGTGTAGTTAGCATCCAAAACATTTCAATTGTTATTCTCTAACAAAACGTAGGACTAGCATATTGTCACTAGCATTGTGTATGTTGCGACATTGCAGCGAAGATGCACTTACTCAGAGTTACCATATAATGATATTAAGAACAAGCAAAGTTGAAAAATTTTGTGCTCAAAAATCTCGTACCAATCGTTGTTTGTTTTACCCTCTTGTGACCAGATTAAAGCAATATTCATATCAAGGATACTTAAGGCAGGGAGGATTTTAACACGAACGATAAATACATTCCTAAGAAGTGGCAGGTACTTGAAATTGCATACCAATTCACATTTAAGACATAATTCATAGTCCTTTGACATTGACGAGATTAGGCAATGTGGTAACAAATATAGAATATGAATATTTTTAAATGCAACAGCTAAAGAGCCTTTATGTTGGACGATGTCAGAAAACTGTATCATAATGATGGTCTTTATAGTACTGTTTTTCATTATGATACAATATTTCCAGCCAATCAGAGCTCATTCATTGACCAATTAGGTAAGCATACCTTCGCGCATGCGCTCAAAATCCAACAAGTTGGACATGAATTACATGATTTGGAAGTTCAATTTGGATATCGGATCAATCATTGTAGTTACAATCCCAAACACAAAGACAAAAACAGCACAAACCTTTCCGGTAACAAGAAAATACTATGACATAGCAAGAAATTTATGAATCTTCTTCCAGAAGTTAGCAACACAGCATCCTTCTACTTAAATTACCGACATGGAATGTGCATCGTCCCATATGTTCGCGTAAATAAACTGGCGAATATGAGACAAGAAATAGCACTGCACCTTATTATCCCCAACTCCAATTTCTACAGAGCGCATTGCTTTCAAATGACTTCGGTGACAATATTAGTCAATGCTAGTTCTGATCGGCAGGCTGTAAACGATAGCATTGCCAAGCAAAGTAAATGATCTCTCTCTGCTTTCGAAAGTCTTTGACCCACGCATGCGCTCTGTTCAGTCAGCAAACCACCCAGCACGCTCTGTTCACTAACAGAAGTTACTGAATCCCACAGATATTTCTGAATATTTATGTTAAAACATATAATAAAGTTATAATTATCGACGAACATAAACAGTCGTATGCAACTCACCTATAATGGTAATTAAGACACTCGTATGAAAATTATAAAACGAGTTGAACGAAATTGCTGACAGCAGTCTAATAATGGCTGAGGCACGCAGCAATAGAGCATCTTTAGTTTTTTTTTTTTTTTTTTTTTTTTGAACGGTGAATACGTGCCAGTCCAAAACGAACAACTAACCTTCTCCTCCCCCATTCTACACTCCGAGAAAAAATGGGAGATCCTCACCATCAAATAAACAATACGTATGTACTCCTGGAGGCTGCCACGAAGGGTGGACCAATGATATATTGACAGTCACAGCTAACAGCGGAGTGTGTCATCAACGGTCGAACAAAGTCATACCGAAATTAACAGCCAGGACAATTTACAAAATATTTAAAAAACGAGCCTTTCAACTTCCTCTGGTATAATTTCTATTGACATACACCTCAGATATTAAAACCTTTAAGTTTACGTCCCGTTTAACTGCTTGAGGTTTAGAAAGATGGATTTATAATCCAGTTATCATTCAGGCTGTAACCCCACCAACCTGGACCCATTATTTTGGGCAGCCAGGCTCTGCCTGTCACAAGTCAGGACAAAGGGGGAGTGATAGAGGAGTAACACCTCTTAGAAAAAACCTTGGGCCAGCTGACCCGGCTGGTAGTACCATGTAAGGGTCCCTTGCGAGGGTTACGGTGAAGACCTCAACGGCAGCTACAGTGGAGGGGATATTCTCTGGTACAGTGTAGATGGCGGAAGGGGCAGCCCAGTGCTCGGGATTGAGTACAAGGTATCGTCCTCACTTGAGGGCAGATATCAGCTGTAGCGTCTGATCCGGAGCGGGCGGCTACAAACGGCGTCTGAACCCCATGTTAGGGGCGGCCGAATTATATGCTGGCAGTAGCGTTAAAATGCTCGATGACAGGCCCGGGCGACAGGCCGGTCGGTTTATCACCGTCGCAACTCATGGATCAATGGCACAGTTGAATTATCGGGGGGGGGGCGTGGTGGCTCAGCGGTCTAGCTGTATGCCTCTCACCAAGGCGGTCCGGGTTCGATTCCCGGTCAATGCATGTGAGATTTTCGAAGTGAAATGCCATGTCCTGTGGTTCGGATTCCACGTAAAAAGGAGGTCCCGTGGCTCATGATCTCAAGATTAACGGTCACGTTAAACTACAAGCTTCCTTTGAATTCTCGGAAAATGCTAGGGCGTCCCCCGCAAGCGACGCGCGATGGTCTCGCCCGGCCAACGTGAGAAGAGAGCAAGGGCTACCAATTCAAGGACGAAATTGGTTAAAGAAGCGAGTCCAAAATAAACCATTGCGTATTGCTTCCTGGAACATTGGGACATTGACAGGTCGCAGTCGCGAATTGGCAGCAATCCTATAATCTCGTTGCGTAGATCTGGCTTGTCTACAAGAGACACGGTGGAAAGGGCAGAAATCTAGAGATATTGGAGAAGGGTATAAGTTGATCTATCATGGTACGACTAATAGCCAGGGAGTCGCTATAGTACTGATTGACAAACTTCGCAACCAAGTATCAGCTGTACATCGCTACTCCGATCGTCTCATGTCAGCAGTTATCGACACCCCAACTCGCCGTATACATATGTTTTCAGCGTATGCCACACAGACAGGCTGTGATGAGACAGCTAAAGACACATTCTGGAACGAACTTCAAGATGCCGGTACAACGTGCAATGAAGAAGAACAATTTCTACTTTGTGGAGATCTTAATGGACATGTTGGCAGCACCAGCGAGGGGTATGAATGCCATGGAAATTTTGGCTATGATCTCAGAAATGAAGACGGGAACAGGATCCTTGAATTTGCTGAAGCAAATGATCTAATTATCACTAACACCTTCTTTAAGAAACGCAAATCACACTTGATCACCTACAATAGCGGAGGGCATAATACTCAGATTGACTATGTACTACTTCGTAGGAGAGATTTCCCAATTGTCATAGACACTAAGGTCATACCATCTGAATGTTTAGCCCCTCAACATACACTGCTAGTTACCGATCTGAGAATGAAAGGTTACATAAGAAAACCCTACTTGAAAGGTCATGCCAAAATCAAATGGTGGAAGCTACAAGACCATAAAGTGGCATTCAGTGAGAAGATTGTGTTCCCTCCAGTTGATTCTGTAAATACGGATTATACTTGGGCATCATTCAACAACTGCGTAACTAGTATAGCTCAATCTGAGCTTGGTGTAACACAGCCCGGCACACGTAGAATTGACAAACAGACGTGGTTGTGGACAGACAAGGTACAGGAAATTGTGCATGAAAAAAGCAGCTTTTAAACAGTTCCGAACTTCACCGACTGAGGAGAATCTTCTGAATTACAAAGCCACCAAGGAGGCAAAAATAGCAGTTGCTGAGGCTAAAGTAGATCACTACAAACATTTATATGATCAACTGACAACTAAAGACGGAGACAAAATTATCTACCGACTAGCCCGAGCACGGTGTAGAGCAGGTCAGGATATAGAACACTATATGTGTGTGAAGGATAAGAATGGTCGACGACTTCACGATAGCAAGATGATTCTGCACCGTTGGCGAGAGTATTTTAGTGAAGTATTCAACACTAAATTCCCTCACCCACAAATACCAGACAATGTTATAGCTGGACCAGTACCTTGTATCACTGAAGATGAAGTCAAAGTTGCCATTCGTAGCATGAAAAATGGAAAGGCCCCAGGGCTAGATGACCCTCCTGCAGACATCTGGAAAATTGAGGAACTTACTGACAACGCGACCACCTGGCTGACAGAGTTCTTCAATTCAATTATTCTCTGTGGTCAAATACCTATAGATTGGTCAACTAGTATCACAGTACCTATCTTTAAGGGTAAGGGTGACCCAGCTGAATGTACCAATTACCGTCCAATTAGACTTCTCTCCCACACTATGAAAATATTCGAACGTATCCTAGGCAATAGGCTGAGGAACATCGTACAGCTCTCAGCAAATCAATGTGGGTTTGTCAAGGGATGTGGCACGATAGACGCAATCTTTGCTGTGCGCCAGCTGATCGAGAAATTCCGAGAGAAGAGGAGGCCACTACATCTTGCTTTCCTTGACCTCGAGAAGGCATTTGATCGAGTGCCACACCAGATGATTTGGTACGCTCTCCGAGATCATCAAGTTCCAGAAATGTATATAAACTGGATAAAAATGCTGTACAACAACACCAAAAGCCACGTGCGATGCCCTGCAAGACTGACTGACAGCTTCCCTGTGACAGTTGGGGTTCATCAAGGCTCAGCTCTGTCTCCCCTGCTCTTTGTTATCGTCATGAATTCCATAACGCGAGACCTGCAGAAGTGTGTCCCATGGACATTGCAATACGCTGATGATGTGATGCTTGCGGCAGACTCCAGGAAGGATCTTGAAACCCAAGTGCAGACATGGCATGATCGTCTGCAAGGATTTGGTCTTCGTTTGAACATCCACAAGACTGAATACCTCGAAACGATTCCATCCACTGGAACTATAGGTATTAATGGAGCTCCTCTTACCAAGGTAAATACATTCCGATACCTAGGCTCACGATTGAATGGCGACAGCTCTGTGAATGAAGATGTGCGAGCACGGATCAATGCGACTTGGATGCGATTCAGAGATGTCACCGGTGTTCTTTGTGATAAGAAGATGCCTATCCGCTTAAAATCAAAGATATACCGCACAATGGTGAGACCAGTTGCATTATATGGTACCGAGTGTTGGCCAGCACCTAGAAGTGCTGAGCACTCACTTCATGTCATGGAAATGCGGATGCTGCGAAGATCATTAGACATTTCTCTGCTCGACCATATCCCCAACACAACGATTCGACATACAGCTGGCGTGGCCCCAATCAATGAGAAAATGCAGGAATGGAGACTCCGTTGGTATGGGCACGTTGTCCGTGCACCACAAAGTTCAGTCATCGGCTCGGCCTACCATCTAACGGTCGACGGCCAGAGACAGCGTGGGAGACCAAAATTGCGGTGGCTCGACACCATTAACGCCGATTTACGATCAAGAAACTTGAAATCACGCGAAGCATTAGATCGCAAGAAATGGCGTGCATTGATCCAAAAAGCGGACCCCGTTCCTACGGGATAACGCTAAGGAGGAGAAGAAGAAGAAGATCATTCAGGCTGTGTTTCAAACTCTCACAATTATGCCTGTAGAGTTAACTTGCATTATCAATAAATAACCTATACTTCGCAAAGCATATGTTGTAGACTTCACCTAAAATAGGGCCCAGGGTGCCAGCAGTGTGAACCTGCATTACCAATAAATTAGCTACTGTTAACACAGCATGTGGTGTACACTTCACCTAAAATAGGGCCCAGGGTGCCAGCAGGGTGAACCTGTATTACGAATATATTAGCTATTGTTAACACAGCAAGTGATGTACACTTTACCTAAAATAGGGCTCAGGGTGCCAACAGGGTGAACCTACATTACCAATGTATTAGCTACTGTTAACAAAGCAAGTGTAGTAAGCTACACTTCACCTACAATAGAGCCCAGGGTGCCAGCAGGGTGAACCTGCATTACCAATTTATTAGCTACTGTTAACACAGAATTTGGTGTAGACTTCACCAACAATATGGCACAGGGAGTCAGTAGAGTAAACGTGCATTAGCAATAAGCTACTGATAGCACAGCATGCGGTGTGGACTTCACCTACAATAGGGCCCAGGGAGTCAGTAGAGTAAACATGCATTACCAATGTATTAGCTACTGTTAGCAGAACAAGTGGTGTACACTTCACCTACAATAGGGCCTATGGAGACAGAAGAGTGAACCTGCAGTATGAATACAATAACATCAGCAATTGCTAGCCGCTAAAATAAGTAAAAAAAACACTGAATAATCAAAATGTTCAAATTAAAATAAAATCATGCACATTACTATAAGAACCTCTCGTCACCTGTATTTGGTTTTCCACTAACCTTGCTTTCGTCTTCAGATAGACCACCAGACTCATCCAGCAGATTACTACATGTAGTCCTAGAATCCTAGAAGGTATCATAAAAGTATGAACCAATGTAAAATATACATAGCCTACAGAATAACAGTACCTACTAAGCCTACTCTTTGGCAGAAAGTATTAAGTTCCTTGTCATGCACATGTTATGTTACACAATATGCAAATTAAATACAACTTACAACATTAGGGACTTCGTCAGTATCAGACAACCATTCAGGCTCTCTCTTAATGATTGGTTCTTGCTCCATAATATTGAGTGAACTAGAACACACGAAATACACTCAAGAATATATTAGGAACCGTACTTCTACAAGTACGCCGATTAATTATCAGGTATAACACATCAAATGAGATATTTTCAGAACTCCGAATACAAGTTAGGCCACTGGTAAGTTAATATGAATAAATCCCCCAGGTGCACAGTGATAAGAAGAGGCTAACGGTAAAACTTATTCGATAATGATGCTCGACTTTATGTAAAATAACTTAGGGCAGAATATCGAGCAAAATATTAGTGACTATACCGGTAATTGAGATTCAATGAGGAATTATTGGTGCCAGCTTGTGGAGCAGTGAAATGAAGCGTCTTATAATTGGTTTCTCTATTCCTAAGTTGGCTACGCACTACCGGTAACCTTAATAAAATTTGTTGGGACAGGCGGGATTGTCCGACACTAAATTACATTACAAACCTATCAAAGTGGAAGTAAACTCAAGTAACTGCACTAATATTAAGAAATAGGCAGTAACTGGATACAGTGGATTGCAGAAAATACAAGACAATACTTCCTCCTCGTGTTACAAGGAACCCACTTCAAATGAAATACAACTATTCTCCCTCATTGAACCAACATTGAATAAAAGGGACTAAAAGTTGTATTTATAAATACTATTACCTGGTAGCTTGTACAATAATTGTCGTCCTGAAGAAGTTCGTAGTTCCAGTTTCTTAATCTGTGTATCCTAGACAGTTAAAAATTGTAAATTAATCTACACAGGGCACGAACAAGTCTCAGCAGAACTCTGGTTGCAAGATTTACCTTGATTATTAAATTTGCTCACGTCTGTAGATAGTATTTCAAATATCCCTACACGGAAATAAAAATTATTATTTCGCCGCGAGGTACATCGGAGATACGGTGACGATATTTCTATCAATGCGCCCGTAAAACCACGACACATTCGGTACCAGTAGCCTACATTATTATCAGTGGTGTAGTGGCAAAATTTTTAGTGTGGGAACGCTAAATACTGACTTACCAATGGGAGGAAGTGGTCTGAGGGGTACCCCCTCCCCCCCCCCTCCCAGAGAGCGGGGGTTCGGTTCGGGGGCCCTGTAGCCTATGGAATGGATAAAATTATCACAGGGAAAAAGAAAAAATAGAAGATGTAACATGTTTTTATGTAAATACGTAAAAACTGAACATATTCAATAAAATTTTATAATGTATTTACAAATAAATGACAAATGCATCTTCTTCCACTTTGTCATCAGGTTGGAGGTTGGCTCATCGAGTTCTAGTGTCATCAGCTGTGCGGTGTCGTCTTAACCATGTCTTGGCATAATTCTCTGGTTTCCATGTCTGGATACTTGGTCCATTCAACTTGATAAACATTAATGCTGATACGTGCTCGATGGTCAGTTTTGACCGTGTTGGCGATATAATAATATTCATGTGACTGAAGCCACGTTCACACTCTGCTGAACTGCAAGGAATAAGCTTTGTACAGTTTATCGGAGGGTTTAAGTCCTTCGTAATCGTAGTGCTGTTTTCCAGGTAATCTCTGAAGCTGTTCTTAATTTTGTTGGCATTCATCCTAAATCTTGCACAGAGATGTTCGATTTCTTGTTCACCGTATCCAGCATATTTTTCTGGAGGCCAGTTGTTACTTTCAAGTACTTTCTGTTCTGAAAGGAGAGATTCATATTCTTTTTCTTAATCATAATTGTTGGTCCCTGTGGCTGTAGATGGTTCGTTACTGCTTCTTGTTGTGAAAAGTCTCCGTTTAAGGTTGTTGATAACACTTGATAGCAACTGCTGGTCATTAATAGCAGTTATTTTGTTTCTATTTGTTAAGGGAACATCACAAAAATTACGAGTGATTGCAGCTCTCTTGGCCTCAAGGGTCTTAGTTCCAGGTTTCTCTTTAAGGCACTCGAAAAAAGCAATTGTCCTTCTTATGAGTTTGTCTGCATAAACAACAGTTGCCTCCCTATTTTGAAGACATTCTGAAACCATTGTTAATTCAGCTAATATGTCATACATTATCGCCAAATCTGACTGAAACTGAGTTGATGTCATGCGCTTAATCAACCCACCGTACATTGCTTGTTCGGTTGTTGTTCTGTTCTTGTCTTCTTGGGCCTTCTTAAAATGAGATTACAATGCTTGATATCCATACCAAACGGCCATAACAGTTCTAAATGAACTGGAAACCCATCTCGTACCCAAAATGCTATCAACTTTCTGTAGTTGCAAATCAAGCTCACTAGCACACTCGGCTTTGGCATTTAGGCGATTTACTATACAGAGTGTACAGCTTGTCCATAAACATTTGAAAATGGTTAATAGCCCCAACGTCATTGATAGTATCACTTACAGCTAACTCTATCCTATGGTTCATGCAATGCCAAGGAACAATGTTGGGAAACTGTTGTAGTAGCTTTTCTACGACGCCAGATTTTTTTCCTAACATGACACTAGTGCCATCACAGGCAAATGCAACTAAGTTCTCTTTTAGGTACTCAAGATCAAACCCATATTTTTTCAAACAACCTAAGAGTGCCTCAAAAATAGAATCAGCAGTTTGGTTAGGCAATTCAATTAGGTCTAAGAATAAGACATTTGATGGCAAATCTTGGCTGGTTTCACATTTTAAATAAACAATCAAAGTAGATTTATCCCTTAAGCTTGTAGATTCATCGATCAAAATCCAAATTTTACCTGAAATGCTTTTAACCTGTTGAGTAATTCATTTTTTCATTTCATCAGAAATGTGGTCAATGATTTCAGTTGCACTAAATCTAGAGTGTAATCCTACACCAATGTCTACACCATTCATTTCCTGAAGTTGCAAAAGTTTAGAATAAACAGAAAAGGGCCTATCATATTTTGCCAAATAGTAAGCTGATCGAAATACTTTAATTGTAGATTCTAGAATGGAGAGGTTCATTTTATCACAAACGTTTTCAATAGTTTCCTCGTTCGCCTTAGCGGTTATGCTCTCAGCAGTCAAGTGGGCTGATGATTGCTTGTGAAGAATTTTTTTTTTCTTAGGGAAGTAAGTTGGGCAGACTTACTAGACCCATTGAATGTTATTGCTAATGTGCACAATTCTTTAGAAATTGATGTACGTTCCTTTTTAAAAGCACCATGATGAGAAACGTTGCTACATAATGTACAGCCTAATGAAACGTTTTTGCAACCCAACCATGAGAAGGCTTCTTTTTTGCGTTCCCACATATCAATAGTCCATATAGAAGGCCATTCAGATTTATTTTGTACATCATGCTCATGCATATTCGAAGTCGAACTTAAAGAAGAATTACTTTCAGTTCCTGCCTGTAAACCACTTTTTTCATCTGAAGACACACGAAGAGAAGTAGAATTTTTCCCTGAGTGAGATACATCTAAATCGCCATTTACTTCTTCACCTTTATCTTCATTTGGTTGCTTAGAAAAGAACGAAAACAGTGTTTTTTGATTTTTCTTTGACGGCTCCATGTTCGATTGGGATTATTGAGTAATCGCCCTTCAATTCAAGTTCGTCTGAATACTATTAAAATAACACAACTAATTATTAAAGTAATACAGCGCACGATAACCTCACTAACAAACAAAATAAAGAGAACAGTCAAATCAGCGCGTCACCACTTGCCACACGAACGCCAGTAGCGTGACTGCCGAGTGCCGACTGCAGAGGTCAATGACAATGACTTCCCTCCCTCTCTCTCACCTCTTTATCTGTCGCACGTGAAAGAGGGAGGGGGCTGAACTTGAGCGCCCCGGATACCGGCTGGCACCGCGCCGACGACGCGACGGCAAGGTTGCGACAACGAACTACCGAATCTTAATCTAAGTAAACAATTAGAATATTGAAATTCGGGTAGGTACGGTGCATGGGTGCTGATGCCTCAAATCAATATATGAGGCACTCACACATTTTTAAAGATATTATTTTATTTACTTGCGTAAGTGATTTTTTTTAACTGAATGAAACCAGTGTGGGAACGCCGTTCCCACTCGTTCCCGCTCCACTACACCCCTGATTATTATTAATGGAAAATTGCAAGATTATGAATGCATGTCTAACACGTAGAGAAAATAACAGTTATTATTTTATATGCATATGGCCAGGTGACAAATTACAAACTTAATAAATACATATTCCATCGATAACCAAAAGTGGACCCACCTTAAAAAATAGATATCACTATCATAAAGATATCTACCAGACTCTCATTTCCTTTCCCTCAACGCCTCTGCAGGGGATCAACATTTTATAGTTGGCACACTTCAACGCTCTAACCAAACCGTCCGGCCGAAGCGGGAATAGACTGATTTGATTCATTTTCCTCGTGGTGTTGCTTAATTTTTTTTCGCCGGTGTTTTGATTATTTATTATTTGCTAGCAGAAGTACCAGTTTTCGAACGGTCTTCGGTGTTAACACCAGACATTATCAATTGAGCTACTGTTGCAATGGTTAGCTGCTTGTCATTCCTTCATAAGTTTATGAGAACGAAGTTATTACCCTACTTTTCACATTTTGCAAACATGAGGAAAAAGTAGACTTATGAGATCGGGCAAATGTGTGTATGTCTGTCTGTCTGTCTGACTGTGTGTGTGTGTCCTCCCGAATCAACTCCTAAACGGCTGGAGCAATCGAAACAAAATTAGGTACCTGCATACCTCACGGCCATATTTGAAAATGATGTCAGTGCTAACAACTGCTGAAAAATAGCAATTGAAATTTAAGATCCATGTTGGATATCTTTGAAGGTATGAATGGGAGCTATTTCAAAATTGGCACACGTATAGATAATAATATTGCAGTTTAATTTCCGGGAGGCCATACATGGCAGTGTTGCCAAAATTATATAATCCTGCTGATAGGTCCGATTTTTAAATGCATATACCTTCTACACTATCAATAGGAATTCGACCAGAATAGAGCCATAAGAAATATTTATAACTACCCTTTTTTAAAACCAACCAAACACCTTTATATTACGAGTAAAATTCAACCAGTAGCCCTAAATGCAGAAATCAAATCAAATGTCCTGATGCACCAAATCCTACACAAAAGTATCCACACAAATTTAAACTTCACTAAACAATCTGATTTACATGCTTACAAAACTAGACATGCAGATGACATAACACTTTTCCATATCAATTCCAAACAATATGGCAGTAATAGCATTAAGTATAGTGCCTTTTTAAAGTTCAATAGACTACCAGAAAATATAAAAATTGCACCTAGCCTACCAATCTTTAAAATGAGGCTAAACTAGTTTATGTGGAATGATTATGAAATGTCAGTTTGAAGAAATTTCATAATCTGAGAAGACAAAAGAAGAACACATTTTGTACAAAAACTTATGAAAGCCACAAAATGTTGTATATATTTTCATACTGAAGACTTTGTAAACTAAACATTGTATTGTAATTTGTCGCCAACAAGATAAAACTGTACGATTCCTTTGTATATGAGCCCTTGACTCGTTAAGGGATTAATAAAATGCATTATTATTATTATTATTATTATTATTATTTCGTATGTGCTATGTGTATATAAACAGATATGACAGAGCGTATTCTTAAGAGCATCCAGGGCTGCCAACTGTTAGTAAATGCTCTCATTTTTTAAAATCCAAATACCCATATATCAGAAAGTATGCAAGTCGACCGCTTTAAATTATGCACACGTATAGTACCCAGTGATTTAGTTGGAAAAAATATTTACAGGAACTCACTTTATTAATTCAGCAATTTCCAAATGGACTCGTATTGGGTGTCAAAATCAGCGGCCTCGTGTTTCCGACACGTTGTTTCATCAGTTGAACGTCTCCCCTTTCGTAGCCATGACTTGACATATGGTTGTGGGTTAAATAAATGCACAAGAGGTCCTACGCTGCTACAATATGGCAGTAATAGCATTAAGTATAGTGCCTTTTTAAAGTTCAATAGACTACCAGAAAATATAAAAATTGCACCTAGCCTACCAATAAGTCCGCTTGATCTTTCAACCAGCAGCCTATTTCTCTTTTCGGTGTGGATCTCATTCATGGTACTGAAAGCTCTTTCAGCTTCTGCTGAAGAGATGGGAATGGTCTGTACAGTCTTGATTAAAGGCATCAGCTCCACTGGAACTTTCTTGGTCTCGACATACTTTCTAAAACCATTAATGTACCTCCTCTTGTCTGACATGTGGAAAAAGTCACAAAGGTTGCCGACACTCTCATCACCATAGCAGATATCCAAAGTAGAGGTGGAGGGCCAATTATTTTTGTATAGTACCTTTGAAACACTGATAACTTTTGTCATTCTCTCATGTCTCTGCTGACTTGAGCTGGAACCAAGATGAGATGATGTGGACACATTTTCCATAAGCCTGTTATTTAAATTGTTCACAAGACTTCTGAAAAACTGCTTTCTGTCAATTTTTACAACTTTTTTAGAATCATGTAATCCTATGTTTCTAAACTTTTTGTTTTCTGCTGCTTTAAGAACTGTTCTGTAGTATTCTCCAGAAGCTGAGTTACACATAGATTCAAACACTTTTATAGTGCGCTTGATTGCATTTCGAGCCTCTGTCAGACTTGTCTCTCTTTTCTGCAACTCTAATGACAAATCAGCTAACTCAACAAGAGCATCATACATAATTGCAATATTTTCTAGAAATTCTACACAAGTTAACATATTTTCTAGACCTTGGAATTTTGCCCTTTCTTTGGAGTCTCTCTGGTGGTCATTTTTGGCCTCACTAAAATGTTTTACTAGAGCACTGTAGTTTTCCCAGACAGCTTTTACAGTTCTCTGGCTTGAAACTACCCATATTATTGTAAATATTTTCCCAATCTTCTTAACTCTCTGTTCCAGTGAAGCAGCACAAATGTTGAGTTCCCTTTGATTTTTGGGAGACATGCTGTATAAAGAATACAATTTGTCAATGAAAGAATGGAAATGGTTAACACCTGTAACTTCATTCCTTGTATCAGAAACGGCCAATTCCAAGTGATGGTTTAAACAGTGCCAGATTACTATACCTGGAAATAACTTTAAAAGTTGTGCTCCAACTCCATTTTTTCTACCTAACATTACAGAGGCCCCATCACATGCTAGACCAACTAAATGTTCTGCCAGAAAGTTTTCATTCATCCCATATGAAGAACGATTCTTAAATATCTCTCGAGTAATAACATCTGCTGTAGTTGATTCAAGTTCTATCAAGTCCCAGAAAAAGGAAACAACTTCAGAGTTATCTGAAAGAGCACATCTCAAACATAATACTAACACAGATTTTACACTAACTGTTGTTGATTCGTCAATCATAATACTGATTTTCCTCTGATTTTCTGTTATAGATTTTGCTATTTTATTTCTCATTTCCTGTGAAATGTGTTCAATAATATTAGCACAACTAAAATTTGTATGAAGAACTCGTCCCGCATCTAAACCATTTAATTGTTGAAGTTCAACATAAGCCTGTAGGTCTACGAAGGGTCTATTTCTTTTCGCAATTGAGTATGCTGTTCGAAATACTCGAACGGTGGTTTCTAGGTGTATGACATTCATAGTGTCCAAGCAACTTTCAAATATCTTTTTATTGGATTCTGATTTTTGTAACATAGCTTTTTTGAGAGATTCTGATTTTTTGTGCTCAAATATTTTTTTTCCTAAGGCTTGTTTGTTGTTGATTAATATTATTTCCGTTGGGTTGAACCTTGCATTCTACCCATACTTTCATTAGCTTAAGTCCTGCCCCTTTAGAAACTCCTAATCCTAATTTACTTTCCTCTTGACATATAGTGCAGCCTAAATTTTTATTTCCTGCATAAAACCACTCGTTCTCTGACAAAAAAAATAACGGTACTGAGACTCGTTCCAACAGTCTGGAAAATCTTGTTTTCGGTAGGTGGGTCCTTGAATTTCAGAGTCGATGATAGAAGGTGTAGATCCATAACCTAGATTCTCCCTTGAATCTGCATCACACGTTTCAGCAACATTTAACCCAGCGTCTATCTCTATACTCACGTCTTTAATGATACTAATGTTCTCGGAACTCCATTCAGTTTCGTTTTTACTTGAGCCATCACACACCTTTTTAGTATTCTTTGATTCTTCATCTTCATCCCCAGCACGTTTTTTTGAACCCAGCCACTTAAGTAAACTCATTGTCACAAGTTGTGACTCACAACTCACTTTCACAGTCACTGGAAAACTTGAAAGGTACTACGAGGCTACTGATGTTCATTAACTGCAGAGAGATTCCGTAATATCCGCTTCACAGCAAACACATCGAGCAAAACATAAAATAAAACTTAGATTCACACAAACATAACGAGCGGAAGAAAGTTGTTGTGCTCACTTCCCGTTCTCCGTTTCCAATAGCAGTGTAGCCAACCTTAGAGAAACAGAAAAACGCCCAGGAGTGTAAAAGCGACCGTATTTTAGGAACATAAAACCGTAAGGTTTGATATTAGTCCGCTAGAGTACATCCGTGACGTTTCAGCGCTATGTATAGATTATAAACGAGTTTCTTACTGAATGAAAAATTGTTACGTCATTCTAAAGCGGGAAGATATTTTCCGGAACGGCGTTCCGGTCCAACTAGACCACTGATAGTACCTGACATTCTATATTAATTTGGAGTAACTTATATACGTCAGTGCTACCAACATGATTCTAAGCCTGCTGAGAAATCCAACTTTAAATACATGTAACTTATATACTATCATTTGGATTTCAACCAAATTTCGTGTGTGCTATATGTACCATAACAGATATGACTATGCCGATTCTTAAGAGTAAACAGGGTTGCCAACTGTTAATAAATGCTGTCTCTATTTTTGTTACCCTAATATCAATATATCAGAAAGTATGCAAGCCAATAGCTCTAAACTTTGTACACGTATAGTACCTGGCATTCTAGATTAATTTGGAGTAACTAATATGGGCCTACGCCAGTGCTGCCGACATGATTCTAAGCCAGCTGATAGGTCCAATTTTAAAATGCATGTAACTTCTATACTAATTAATGGATTTCATTCAAAATTGACACAACAATAGATCATATTATTTCAGATTATTTCTGACCAATACATCTATGTCAGTGTTGCCAACATGATTTTACGCGCGCTGTTAGATCCAATGTTTAACAGCATGTAACGTCCATGCTATCCATTGGACTTCAACCAAATTTTGTATTCTGTACCTTAAGAGATGGACCTAAGAATATATTCAGTCACCAGGGCTGCCAACTGCAGTTCTCTATTAGGCTACATTATGCCAGGTATACAGTAATTCGAACTAATTAGAAATTTCGATATTACCAACTTAATTTCATCATTATTCTAGATAGATCCAGATTAATCATTGGCATGAATCTTAAATTTTAAGAAAAGTAGGCTCTTTAGTTCGTCACGGAACTTCTTGTTTTTCTGGAAATATCACACCCACTGTTAATTTAAGGGCCTTAAAATGTGGTTTTCGGAGACCCTTTATAGACTCCCGAAATTTGTGTCTCACATTGAGAAGCGCAAAATATGTTTTGGTCGTCCTTCTGGGAAAAATTTTATATTTCGCCTATTTTAGCATGTATATTGAGAAGTTTTTTCCTACATCCACCCTTCTACTGTATGAAAAGTACGGTGAAGAGTTTTATAAATGATTGGTGTATTGAATCTCGTGGATACCATACCGTACCTATTTTTACGATGCACCAAGCAAGCGAACACGAGTTATAGGCGTACATAAAGATACACAGAAAGACAGACAATTCTATTGTCTACAACAGGGCCATCCATTCATTGCGCTCGGGGAGTACTGGGCAGTCAGACTAGCGCTCCTTCCCTACCACTGTGACAGCGAGGAGACCTGAGGCGGAAACACACGGACTAGATACGTCAGTCGTGCGGCCGATGGCTCTTATGGGATTGTAAACATCATATTGATAGGGCTATTTTACCATAAAAATTATACCGCATATACAAATCGAATGGTACTCCGATGTATGGAATGTGCAGGAAACGAACGCAAGTGTTAAGGAAAGAATATTGTGATTTATTCCAAAGTGAAATATGAACATATTAGAGAGGAAAATTCAACAATATTTTACCAATATGAACTGATAGTACAGAACTCGAGTGACTCTTGCTCCTTTATAAGCTGTACAGGAAAATTAAATTTCCCATTCTGCTTTAAAGGCTTCTGCTTCACCACTCCTCCTTTTTAGCCTATTTTCATTTTATGAACGCGCGTGTGTGTGCGTATATGTGTAACCCCCCCCCCCCTCTAATATCTTCTAAACGGCTGGAGCGATTTCAATGAAACTCGGTAAGGTCATAGCACCAAAAGGCCCACCCCGACCATGCCCTTCAAATTTTATTTTATCTCATCAATCCAACATGGCGGCTGTACGAATTATTTCACCGGCATTCTATATCTTCGAAACTATTACTGATATCACCCTGAAATTTTGTACGGTTATAAAGGGCGCTACTCAAAGTTTATCCGTAGGACATTCAAAAATCTGTTAACTACACAACGAACATGGCGGACAGGCGAAGTTGAAACTTTTAAATAGACTTTTCTCGCTATTTAACCATCCAAACGCAATGAAGCATGGTACAGCAAATGTCTGAACAAATTTTAATGCACTGGCATCTAATTTACTTCAATTGTCTACATAACCTCAAGATGGCGGCTTTGCGAAATATTTTATCGGCATTCTATATCTCCGAAACTATTGCTGATATCACCCTGAAATTGTGTACGGTGATAATGGGTACTACTAGAAGTTAAGCTATGAGACTCCCAAAAACCTGTAAAATACAAAACGAACATGATGGCCAAGCGAAGGTGAAATATTTTAATAGACTTTTCTCGCGATTTAACCATCTGAGCGCAGTGAATGCACTGGCATCTAATTTTGTTCAATTGTTCACATAACCTCAAGATGGCGGCTGAGCGTAATTTTAAAGTTAATTTTTATTTCTGGTGTATTAATTATGCGATCGAAGTGAACGTTTGAATAATGAACATACGCGAAAAATCGTCATCCAATAGCGCATAACTCTATGGCCTCCGTATATAAAAATCCAACATGGCAACCAACCGAAATATTTAGGTGGTTCTCAATATCTATGAATCTATTACAGCAATCAAATTGAAATGTTGGATGTTCATAGAGGCAATTATCATATGTAGGATATATGGAGATAAGCTGTATAGTTCTTCACGGAACTACTTGTTTGTAGAATGTTCTGTCATGACCACTGTGAAACTGATTTACTTACACGCTGTCAATAAAGGGCATTGGACTAGATTAGCAACTGATGGATCGGCTGCTCACTTCAGCGCGGCGGGCAGCCCGCTTACTCAGCCATCTAAGCTCCCCCCACCACTTCCGAAACTACCTTTCACCAATATGCTCGGAGCACTGGCTTAGAGAGCGGCCGGAGCGCTGTTTGGATGGCCCTGGTCTACAACATATCACCCAGATATCCAAATATAGGTATATCTACCACACAGTATCAAACAAAATCATCCATACGATGAACCCGTATGTCGACAAAAAAAAAAAAGCTTAGTTAAAATGTGCCCTCAAACTAAATTCACCTAACGTGTTTTTCCTGACTTGAAATAAAATTGAGTGCCATGTAGACGAAACGCAATACACGTCACATAAAACCTGACCCTCTACGTTGTGTTAGGTCCCCATACACAGGAAGACCCCTTTCATAAATTATAAAGGCGTGTGGTGTATGAAAATTCAGGTTCCTTAGACTCAAATGGCCCAACTTCCTAAGAGCCGCGAAAAATGCTGATTCAATTCAGGAAATTTTGAAAATAATGTTGCTGTTTGGAGCTATAATAGACCTTCTGTACTATATGTCACACGTGAAAATTGCGTGAAAAATTTCTAGGTTACCCCTTGACCCCCTTAATTGCATTGATGAATTATACACTCAAAGTTGTTTCCGTTGTAACCTTATTGCCATTTGCAAACCTTCACAGAATGTGATAAATGGGGTGACATTGCTTCTTACAGAAATAGATGGAAAGTTGGATGTCACCACTTGAGATACTGTTTTCATGGTTATCGACTTGCATTCCTTCATTAGTTTCTTAAATTAAATTAAATTAAATTAGTTTTCTGGGAATATCTCAAAAACTGTTGGTTTTAGAGCCTTATAATGTAGTTTTCGACGACACTTTCGGGCTCCCGAGTTTTGTTTCTGGCACCGAGGGGCTTTGTCTCGTCCTTGTACGCCATTATATAATAATAATATAGGGATAGGTTATAATAGACCTGCCGTACCACACCCGCGGGTGTAAATCGCGTGAAAAAGTTCTAGAGTACCCCTTGACCCCCTTAAGCGCATTATACGTATTGATGAATTTTACAGCTTAATTTGGTTCCGTGAAACCTTTTATCCGTTTGCAAACTTTCACACTAATGTAATTAATGGAATTGCATATCTTCTTACAGAAATAGATGGGCTTCTGTATGTATTTTAAGGGTGTAGGCCCCCTTTTATGAGAGGTAGGGAGAAGAGTTACATCAATGATTAGGGTCTGTACTAAATTTTACGTTGATACACCCAGCAGTTCTCGAGTTATAAGGGAACAAAGTTGTCCACAGACAATTAAACAAACAAACACAGACAGACAAAAAAAATATTTACGCGTGCATCCATCATAAAAGAGTCTGAAACGCGTAAATAACTCAAATTTCCGTAGAAATTCAGAAAAAACAGACAAAATTCATTTTTATAGAGATATACTGCACGGCTCGGCGTTGACCGTGTTTTATAGCAAAAAATTAGGTTTTACTCGCTAACCGTTGGGGATATACGAAAAGTGATAGGGACCTTTGGGATAGAAAATTAAATTTTAAAGCTCGTATATGCCATCAAAAGTGTACTATTTCTTAGCGTTCTCGTTTTATTTGAAATGAAAAAACCAAAGTGTGTAGTGACGACACTAAAATAGTCGCCATTTTAAAATAGTGCAAAATATCGAAATCTAAAGTAGCCTATATGTAAATCTGGTAAATCAGCTACATCCATGCAAAATGTCATTTAAATCGGACCAGTGGTTCTTGCGTGATTGAGTAACAGACAGACACACACCATCTCATTTTTATATATTAGTATGATTTGAATTGAATTGACAATCAATTCACAGCAAGGGAAGAAAAAATGCCAAGCACCGTGATGTAAGAATTAATAGGATAATATGAACAATACGGCATTGTTAGCCTGTCAGTCTGAGTTTGTGTGTATTCTGCTGCCCCCCCCCCCCCCCCCCTTATCATTTCAAAGACGACGAAACCGAATTGAACACAATTTGGTACTGAGGTAGCACTATCACAGCGAATCTCAGTGTCATGCTTTAAATCAGTTAGTTATTGATGTTTTAAGTGTCGGAACTACGAGGTCATCTGCCCCTATGCTTTACATTGCCACCATTTTTACCAAAACTTCATGGCAGCCACTAAAATGGCCAAAACTGAAAATTAATGTACGACCAAACAAATCATCGGATCTTTACCAAATTGGGCAAAAACATACCTTCGTATGGGGGCGCGTCTTGCACCCAAATTTTAAGGTCATCAGCCGTAACATTATGCAAGCTTTATAATCCATGACTTGGGAACCACCAGGTCCAATTACCGAACCGAGAATGGTTTTAACTGTTGTTAGGGACGTGGCCCGTTCGAAATTAAACGTTTATATTATAATATTATACTGCAGAAGTGATTTTAGCCATTTTTCAGTGTTGCCTTAGTAAACAATAGTTTAGTAATTTTCTGTCGGTCAACACGATTGTACCCAAATGAGATGGCTTGTTCCTAATCCTGAAAAAAGAAATACTTGAGATTAATAAATACTCTTGGATGACCAATATTGATCGTCAAGCGATCATCATCACATCCATTACACTTAGGCTGTTGTTGTTTGAGTCTTCAGTCTTTTGACTGGTTTGATGCAGCTTTCCATGCCTCCCTGTCCTGAGCCAATCGTTTCATATCTACATAGCTACCACACCCTACATCCGAGGCTATCTGTTTAACATATTCTAACCTTGGTCTACCCCTACAGTTCTTGTCCTCGACCCTTCCTTCCATAACTAAGCTTGCTATTCCTGGGTGTCTTAGTATGTGTCCTACCAACCTATCTCTTCTCTTCATTAGCAGTCGCCAGAAACATCTCTCCTCTCCCACTCGCCTTAATACCTCTTCGTTTGTAACCCTATCTACCCATCTGATCTTCATCATTCTCCTGTAACACCACATTTCAAATGCTTCAATTCTCCTCTTTTCTGCTGCACCAATAGTCCAAGTTTCACTTCCATAGAGCGCTACGCTCCAGACAAAGGCTTTCAAAAATGACTTCCTAATACCTAAATCTATATTCGATGTCAACAGATTCCTTTTTTGTAGAAAGGCTTTCCTTGCCTGAGCCAACCTACTTTTTATATCCTCTTTGCTTCGTCCATCACTGGTTATTCTGCTTCCTAAGTAACAGAAGTCTCCTACTTCCTTCAGCTTTTCACCTGCCAATTTGATCTCCATAGAGGTTTCTGATTTATTTCGGCTGCATTCCAGTAGTTTTGTTTTACATTTATTAATTTTCATCATGAATTCCTTCCGTAAGACGGAGTCCATACCATTCAAAAACTCATTTAAATCCTCAGGCTTGTCGGCCAAGATGACGATGTCATCAGCAAATCTCAGAGTTGAAATTATTTCTCCTTGAATCTTCACTCCCACTTTAAATTTTTCTCCAATTTCCTTCATTGCTTGTTCAATGTAAAGATTGAAAAGTATGGGTGATAAGTTGCAGCCTTGCCTTACACCTTTCTGAATACCAGCTTCTCTCTCATGTCCTTCAGCTCGAATGACTGCTGTCTGGTTTCTGTATAGATTGTATATCACTCTCCTATCCCTGTACTTTATTCCAATAGATTTCAAAATGTCAAACAATTTAGTCCAATCAACGTTATCAAAAGCCTTTTCTAAGTCTACAAATGCCATGAACGTTCTCTTATCTTTCCTTATTCTACCTTACAAAATCAGCCTAAGACTTAGTACAGCTTCCCTTGTTCCTACATTTCCCCTGAAACCAAACTGGTCTTCACCCAACTCCGTTTCTATCTGGCTTTCAATCCTCTTGTAAATTATTCTAGACAGGATATTTGAAGCATGAGTAATCAAGCTGATTGTACGGTAATCTTCACATCTGTCAGCTCCCACTTTCTTTGGTAGAGGGATGATAACATTCTTCTTGAAATCAGGGGGTACCTCACCTGTCTCATAAATCCTACACACCAAGTGAAATAACCTGATCAGACCTTCATCTCCTATGCAGCGTAGCAACTCAATCGGTATATCATCTATGCCTGGTGCTTTGTTCCTGCCTAAGTCCTCTAATGCTCTGTCAAATTCTGATCTCAATATTAAATCTCCTTTTGCATCCTCATCAATTTACTCCTCCCTTTCCATTACATGATTCTCAATCTCCTTTCCCTTATACAAGCACTCTAAGTAAGCTTTCCATCTCTCAACCTCTTCCCTATCTGTTAGAGGCTTTCCATTTGTGTCCTTAATATTACAGCACTTAGTCTTCTTTTCCCCAAAAGTATTCTTAATCCTTCGATAAGCTGTGTCTACTTTTCCTAATTTCAGACAATTTTCTATACCTGTACATTTCTCTTTCAACCATTCTTCTTTCGCTTCCTTGCACTTCTTGTTAACCTCATTTCTCAGACGTCTGTATTCTGCTTTCCCCTTTTCATCTCTTACATTCTTGTGTTTCCGCCTTTCATCCATCAATTCTAGTATATCCTGAGTGATCCACGGTTTTCTACCTATTCTTTCTTTCCTACCAATGTTTTCTTCTGCGGATTTTGTTATTTCATTCTTCAAAAGTGCCCATTCGTCTGCAATTGAAGTTTGTTTAGGGGTTTTGATTAGTCCTTCCTTTATACTCTTCTTGAATCTTTCGTTTACATCCTTCACTTTCAGTCTGTCTATTGCCCACCTTTTTGGCTTTTGACTTTTCTTCAGTTTCTTCAACTTTAATCTGCATTTCATTACAACCAGATTGTGGTCAGAGTTTATTTCAGCACCAGGATATGTTTTACAATCCAAAATCTGGTTTCGAAACCTCTGCTTGACCATAATGAAGTCGATTTGGTAACGCCCTGTATCTCCTGGTTTCATCCATGTGTATATTCTTCTATTGTGGTTATCGAACAAGGTGTTAGCTATGACCAACTCATGTTCGGTGCAGAATTCCATCAGCCTGCTTCCTCGATCATTCCTTTCACCTAATCCGAAATCTCCTACTATCTTCCCTTCTCTCCCTTTTCCTACCACAGCATTCCAATCTCCCATTACTATAACATTTTCATCACCTTTGATAAACCTCAGAATGTCATCTATTTCTTCGTAGACCTTTTCAACATCCTCCTCATCAGCTTGACTGGTAGGCATATAGACTTGTACCACTGTGGTGCACGTAGGTTTAGTATTGATTTTTGCTACAATAATCCGTTCACTGTATTGCTCATAATATTCCACCCGCTGTCCAAGTTTCCTACTCAATATGAGACCAACCCCTGCTTGGCCATTGTTTGATTTAGTGCTAATGACCCTATAGTCTCCTGACCAAAAGTCCTGCTCTTCCTGCCAGCGCATTTCACTAATCCCAACCAAATCCAACCTCAACCTATCCATTTCCCTTTCTAAGTTTTCTAACTTTCCACTTCCTAGCAGACTTCTAACATTCCACGCTCCGATCCGTAGAATGTCAGATTTCCTCTTTGTCACTTCTGTGATGTTAACCCCCTCTCGAGTAGTCCCCA
Organism: Meconema thalassinum; assembly: GCA_946902985.2. Taxonomy (NCBI): domain Eukaryota; kingdom Metazoa; phylum Arthropoda; class Insecta; order Orthoptera; family Tettigoniidae; genus Meconema; species Meconema thalassinum. The sequence continues at coordinate 124,260,247 of OX336397.1, forward strand.
CCCGGAGATCCGAACGGGGGACTAGTTTACCTCCGGATTGAAATTTTACAAGGGAGGAGGCCATCATCACATATAATTATGCATAGAGAGGTGCATATCCTCGGGAATAGCATTACGGCTGTAGTTTCCCGTTGCCTTCAGCCGTGCAGCAGAACGCAGTGTAGCCATTAGTTGGCTTATATTATCAATATCTTAACCGTCTATTAGACTAGTAAAGAATTGATTTATTCTGAAAGGCTGCTACTCCCTTTCAGAATAAGTAAAGAGCAGTTCTACTACAAAATACTAACCTTCTACTAACAATTAAATACCAAAATTCTACAAACGAAAAAAATACTAAAGTTTCACCAACAAACTAATACTACCACTAAAACAGTCTGTCACCAGGCCCACTCACATGCACCCTCACCAGACACACTCACACACCACAGTCTAATAGAACAATGACATATATCTAATAAACAAATTAACTTCATACTTACAACTAAAACTAACTACATACTTACTGTACTGTAATTTGAATTGACAATATTTACAACATTTAATTAAATCTTTTAAATTCATCTTCTACAGAATTTATTTCAGTCCCGTCGTACACTAATTCCTTCATCTAGCATCCCCTTAATCTGTCACAAAACATGTAAATACCAAAGGGGCAATGTTTCTTGGTTAACAGAAAGAAAGAAAAAAAAACATCTATGATGATGATGATAATTGTTGTTTTATGAGGCCTACCTAATGATCTGGGTGATAGCGAAAATGAGAATGAAATGGAAACCAGAACGGAAAGTATGTGAGACGGAAAATACGTACAAAGAGAAACTCAGATGGAAACAACGCACAATATGGTCTTACAAAAGGGAATTTAGAACGAAAAGATAACAATGATTGAAAAAGGCCCACAAAACGGAGGCTAGATTCAAAATACGTACAGAATGCAATGTAGCGTCGAAATACAAAATGCAACTGAAATTCAAAATACTTACAAAATGCAAATGAGATCGAAAATACGTACAAAATGCAATTGAGGTTCAAAATACTTACAAAATGCAATTGAAATTGAAAATACACAATGCAATTCAGATTGAAATAGGCTCTATCCCAGTTCCAATCCAAATTATTCACAAAGTGCAATTGAAATTCAAAATACTTACAAAATGCAATTGAAATTGAAAATGCTTACAAAATGTACGGTAGATTCAAACGACTCATGTGGATTGACAATACTTACAAAATGCAATTTAGATTGAAACTACATGACAAAATGTAATTTAGATTCAAAATATCCACAAAATGTAATTGAGAATCAAAATATTAGCAAAATGCCCGCCAAACAAAATGCAATTTAGATTCAAAATTCTTGCGAAAAGCGGTTTAGGTTGAAAATACAAAATGCACTTCAAATTCAAAAATCTCACTAAAATGTCCTGCGCCTACATTGAAAGACTTACTAAAAAGCAATTTAGATTGTCAGTCTTTACAAAATGCAATTGAGGTTGAAAACAATCGCGAGATGTATTTCAGATCGAAAATAACTTACAAAATGCAACGTAGATTAAAAATGCCTTAAAAAATCGCTAAAAGAGAATTTACCAGTCCGTCAGCCCGCGGCTCAGGAACTGCAGAGACTATCGGATGCTCGAGACTTGAGGAACTTCTATGCCGTACTCAAGGAAATATATGGACCATCTCGCTCATCATCAGGTACACTGAAAAGCGCTGATAATTCTACTACCTCTACTGATAGTCAAGAAATGAGTCTTACGTAGATTTAATAGCCCATACTAGTTATAAATTCATGTATTTGTTTCAATGATAGTCACGGGCATCTCGACATACTGTAGTATAAAACAGAGTCCCCGATTCATGGATGTAACGGGTGATCTCGAGAACCACTGGATGGATTTTGATGCGGTTTTCACCATTCTGTTAAGGATTTCTCGAGGAAGGTTTCTGTAGAAAAGCATTCATTTGTGACCACAAGAAGCCAAGCAGTAACGATTTCAGTACATCGAGTCGAAGGAAAACCTGCCGTCCGTGCGCCATTTAAGCTTACGCTGGATAAACCATTAAAAATATCTATAGACTATAGGCCTACTATGAGTGTAAGAATTGGTCAACATGAAAAGTTCTCCAAAAAGGCCCGCGACAGTATATCTCTATCTTTAATACATCGCCCACTATAAATGATTTTACGTTTTCATTTCTTCCAACAATCTCCATTCAGGCTATAAAATCGATATCTGAAAGTATGGGTGAAAATATTTACAGTATGTACACTTATTTAGTTGCGGTATTAGTTGAGATAATGCAATTCGTCACTATTGTTAGTTGTAGTCTGTGTGATGTTTTGTTGAGATACTGGAAGTGGTGATTGACCTCGGGTATTTGCGTGTTTGGAGTGAATATGTGCTTGTTGTAAATGGTGCATTCAGATTGTATTGTAAAGGCTAATTATCTGGTTGAGTCTTGCGCGGTTCTGTTGTGAGCAGTTCACTTGGTCAATGTTTGAACTCAAATAAATGGAAATTCATGTTTGTAAGGGCCCGTTATCTCGCTGGGTTGTTTCCTCTGTCGCATTCCTAAGTGCTGTGCGTTCCTCGTGCAAGTGTACCTGTAGTGAGTTGCAAAGTCTAGTGTGGTGTATGTTACTGTATTCAGGATAACCTTCAACTATTAAAGTCTTGGTTTCAAACTCTCCACGCATGAGCTAACAAGCTAACATACAGTAGAAAATTCTAAAATAAAAAAAATACATTAAGAAAAATTATCTCAGATGTTAGGTGGTGGCTTTCTAAACATAGATTCGAAGTTTTATGTAAAAATTCGTCGTAGTATGAGAGATATTTTCATTTAAGAGACAGCTTTAACATTGTGATAGGCATGGCTTCGTGGCAATGGATGCAAATGTACAGTGGCAGATGGTTGTGTGGTTTCTCTTCTCGTATTTTTTTTAACACTGGGTGCATGGGTGGTATAGCCTACATTTAGCCCATGCCTGTATCTTTGGTTTATTGAGTTATCTATGAGAGTGGAAAACTTTGAGTTTCTGATTCCAAGGTTTTTAATTCCTGTGTACACGTTAGCGGTAGTAGCAGTTTGTGTAGAAATTTTCCAAGTGATTTTATTACGTTGTGCTGTGAATTGTGATCATAATGGCCAAGAAAGGGAACAGTAAGACAAAAGAGGGGAGATTCGCATGAAATCGCTTTTCCAATGAAGAGCGAGGTGATCATGACGATGTAGTGCATCGGCGAGGAATTGTAGGCCAGAGGTTAGGACGCCTGTCAGTGATGCTAAGGATTCAGACAGCGTGTCTTATAGGATTATAGATAATTTGCAAGCACCCACTTGCCATTCCCAAACCCGTAGTAGACACCATAATGCCTATTTCGTAAGATCTGAACAAGACAGAGTATCGGAGATGTCCAAACGGGAGAAACCCAAATGCAAATGTGTCATTCAACTGTAGAGTTTAGGCCATATGCCCCAAATCATCTTGCAATGGCAATAAAATAACCCACAGAGCAGTGGCCAGTTTTAATTGTGGAGCTAGCAGTAGCCTACTAGTACTGAAGGCATTGGGAATCAAAGTTGGGAAGAGTATTGTGGAAGCCTTGTGCAAGTTCGACAAGGTTCGTCTAGATTCTGCTGAAATAAAAAGAAAAACACACGACTTTGGAGGCTAGAAAGTCTAGGCGAAGACTCAGACTGGGAGAACAATCCACGAACATCCAGATAAAGGGTATAACATACTCCAGTGAAGCGGTCTATGGTGTAGGTACTGAGATAGAACAGTGAGTTAAAACTTTGAATGCAATTTCCTGAAAACGTTTTTTCAAACAAGAAACACAATATCACGAGAACCAATTGTATGATCAAATTGAAACTTTGCACAGTTATACAAATAGGAATTCTAAAGAGGTTGAACTAAAATAATGGAACTGAAACATGATTTAGGCTTAATACGATGATATAAATCGGTCACAATAATGTAAAAATTATATATGTATTTTAATATATGCCAAATTAACTTGAAAGCACCAAGAGATTTCATCATAGTCCATCCTCTATACTGTTCTGTATGTTTCAACTGAAAAGAAAGAAAACAACAATTTATCTCATATTTAAAGAGTTATCAGGTTTCTTGCCATATCATTTGGTTAATAATTTTATCAAAATGTATTAATTAATAATGTGGCTGTGTGTGTTTGAGTCTTCAGTTTTTTGACTGGTTTGATGCAGCTCTCCATGCCTCCCTGTCCTGAGCTAATCGTTTCATCTCTACATAGCTACCACACCCTACATCCGAGGCAATCTGTTTAACATATTCTAACCTTGGTCTACCCCTACAGTTCTTGTCCTCGACCCTTCCTTCCATAACTAAGCTTGCTATTCCTGGGTGTCTTAGTATGTGTCCTACCAACCTATCTCTTCTCTTCATAAGCAGTCGCCAGAAACATCTCTCCTCTCCCACTCGTCTCAATACCTCTTTGTTTGTAACCCTATCTACCCATCTGATCTTCATCATTCTCCTGTAGCACCACATTTCAAATGCTTCAATTCTCCTCTTTTCTGCTGCACCAATAGTCCAAGTTTCACTTCCATAGAGCGCCACGCTCCAGACAAAGGCTTTCAAAAATGACTTCCTAATACCTAAATCTATATTCGATGTCAGCAGATTCCTTTTTTGTAGAAATGCTTTTCTTGCCTGAGCCAACCTACTTTTTATATCCTCTTTGCTTCGTCCATCACTGGTTATTCTGCTTCCTAAGTAACAGAAATCTCCTACTTCCTTCAGCTTTTCACCTGCCAATTTGATCTCCATAGAGGTTTCTGTTTTATTTCGGCTGCATTCCAGTATTTTTGTTTTACATTTATTAATTTTCATCATGAATTCTTTCCGTAAGACGGAGTCCATACCATTCAAAAACTCATTCAAATCCTCAGGCTTGTTGGCCAAGATGACGATGTCATCAGCAAATCTCAGAGTTGAAATTATTTCTCCTTGAATCTTCACTCCCACTTTAAATTTTTCTCTAATTTCCTTCATTGCTTGTTCAATGTAAAGATTGAAAAGTATGGGTGATAAGTTGCAGCCTTGCCTTACACCTTTCCGAATACCTGCTTCTCTCTCATGTCCTTCAACTCGAATGACTGCTGTCTGGTTTCTGTATAGATTGTGTATCACCCTCCTATCCCTGTACTTTATTCCAATCGATTTCAAAATGTCAAACAATTTAGTCCAATCAACGTTATCAAAAGCCTTTTCTAAGTCTACAAAAGCCATGAACGTTCTCTTATCTTTCCTTATTCTACCTTCCAAAATCAGCCTAAGACTTAGTACAGCTTCCCTTGTTCCTACATTTCTCCTGAAACCAAACTGGTCTTCACCCAACTCCGTTTCTATCTGGCTTTCAATCCTCTTGTAAATTATTCTAGACAGGATCTTTGAAGCATGAGTAATCAAGCTGATTGTACGGTAATCTTCACATCTGTCAGCTCCCACTTTCTTTGGTATAGGGATGATTACATTCTTCTTGAAATCAGGGGGTACCTCACCTGTCTCATAAATCCTACACACCAAGTGAAATAACCTGATCAGACCTTCCTCTCCTATGCAGCGTAGCAACTCAATCGATATATCATCTATGCCTGGTGCTTTGTTCCTGTTTAAGTCTTCCAAAGCTCTATCAAATTCTGATCTCAATATTAAATCTCCTTTCGCATCCTCATCAATTTCCTCCTCCCTTTCCATTACATGATTCTCAATCTCCTTTCCCTTATACAAACTCTCTATGTAAGCTTTCCATCTCTCAACCTTTTCTTCCCTATCTGTTAGAGGCTTTCCATTTGTGTCCTTAATATTACAGCACTTAGTCTTCTTTTCCCCAAAAATATTCTTAATCCTTCGATAAGCTGTGTCTACTTTTCCTAATTTCAGACAATTTTCTATAGCTGCACATTTCTCTTTCAACCATTCTTCTTTCGCTTCCTTGCACTTCTTGTTAACCTCATTTCTCAGACGTCTGTATTCTGCTTTCCCCTTTTCATCTCTTACATTCTTGTGCTTCCGCCTTTCATCCATCAATTCGAGTATATCCTGAGTGATCCACGGTTTTCTACCTATTCTCTCTTTCCTACCAATGTTTTCTTCTGCGGATTTTGTTATTTCATTCCTCAAAAGTGCCCATTCGTCTGAAATTGAAGTTTGTTTAGGGTTTTTCAGTAGTCCTTCCTTTATACTCTTCTTGAATCTTTCGTTTACATCCTTCTCTTTCAGTCTGTCTATTGCCCACCTTTTTGGCTTTTGACTTTTCTTCAGTTTCTTCAACTTTAATCTGCATTTCATTACAACCAGATTGTGGTCAGAGTTTATGTCAGCACCAGGATATGTTTTACAATCCAAAATCTGGTTTCGAAACCTCTGCTTGACCATAATGAAGTCGATTTGGTAACGCCCTGTATCTCCTGGTCTCATCCATGTGTATATTCTTCTATTGTGGTTATTGAATAAGGTGTTAGCTATGACCAATTCATGCTCAGTGCAGAATTCTACCAGCCTGCTTCCTCGATCATTCCTTTCACCTAATCCGAAATCTCCTACTATCTTCCCTTCTCTCCCTTTTCCTACCACAGCATTCCAATCTCCCATTACTATAACATTTTCATCACCCTTGATATACCTCAGAATTTCGTCTATTTCTTCGTAGACCTTTTCAACATCCTCATCATAAGCTTGACTGGTAGGCATATAGACTTGTACCACTGTGGTGCAGGTAGGTTTAGTATTTATTTTTGCTACAATAATCCGTTCACTATATTGCTCATAATATTCCACCCGCTGTCCAAGTTTCCTACTCAATATGAGGCCAACCCCTGCTTGGCTACTTTACACAAAATATGGTTTATACTATATCGAACAATAGGTTAGGGATAAATCAACTCTTAAATTTTCAATGTCTTATTTGAAATTGAAAAGGCCTTTGATAATGTAAGTTGGGACCATCTCTTCAAAATTATTAAATCTTCAGGATTAGACTGGAAGGATAGGAGGCTGATACTAAGATTTTATGAAAATCATACCCCAATAGTAGACATCAAAGGAAGCAGTCAGGAAATAAAAATCAGGAAGGGAGTAAGACAGGGTTGCCCTCCTTCACCGTACCTCTTCAATGTATTCATCGAAAAAGCTATAAATAAGTTCAAAACGAACACAAAAGGTATTAGAATAAATGGACAACGAATCCATTGTATTCGCTTTGCAGATGATATAGCAGTGGTTGCAGACTCAGAAAAGGAATTATCCAAGATGCTGAATATACTGTCATCATATTTATTAGATTTATACCTAAACATTAACGTGAAGAAGACAAAGATATTAGTTGTAAGTAAACATCCTGAGCGAAATCACACCAACATCAGGCTTGCTAACAAAGTAGTGGAACAAGTCACCAGTTTCCCATACCTCGGAAGTTTAATCACAAATGATAACCGCTGCAGCAAAGAGATAAGAAGAAGAATAGCGCTTGCCAAACAAGCATTCAGCAACAAAAGAACTCTTCTGACCAATATACATCTAGATATTGAGATTAGGAAAAATTTTGTGATGTCATTTGTGTGGAGCGTACTCTTATATGGATGTGAATCTTGGACAATTCGAGAACAGGATAGGAAACGGCTTGAAGCGTTTGAGATGTGGGTCTGGAGGCGAATCTAAAGGTCAGTTGGACTGAAAAAAGAACAAACGAAAGTATACTGCGAGAAATCCAGGGAAGGAAACAGCTGATGGTAACAGTACATAGAAGAACAGCTAACTTCATTGGACACACCGTGCGCCATAATACCTTTCTAACCAATCTACTAGAAGGAAAGGTATTAGGAAAGAAGAGACGAGGTCGACCTAGGAAGCAATTCCTTCAAGCATTGATACAAAACGTAAGATGTGGTTCCTATTGTGAGATGTAAAGACAAGCTGAAGACAGAAGACAATGGTTGAATCGACTAGGCATTGCCTTTAGACATTGATTGATTGATTTGAAATGATGTAAGATACAGTGATACTTTTGTCAAGTGGTAACTAGACATGGCATGACTAACGGTCTAATGAGAATCTCCCGGCACCTTTAATACTGCCGTAAATACCGGCCTAGGTTTATTGAAGAGAAAGATACATTGTACATCCTGATCCAATAACATGTTTCCCTTATTAATCCCCTATCTGGCTTGTCTACATCGTTATATTGTGTCTTGTTTCCGACGGGGTGTGTTTTCTAGTCGAATGAAGAAGGGTGAACTCTCCATGAAAGTGTGTTTGTTTAAATTATTGGGGTTGTTTCTTTTGGCTAGGTGTATCTCGATTGCTTCCTTTATGTGATGAATTATTTATAAGTCGATTTCAATGTTAGTGGAACTGTATCCCGCGTCACACATGTGTTCGCATACGGCCGAGTGTGTCCCGTATGCTATCGAGTTTCTTTGTTGATTGTATCGTGTGTCCAATCTTCTTCCATCTTGGCGCGTAATGCAATATACACCTGACTTTGAATACGGGTCTTGTTTATTTAGATAACTATTGTGCAGATGCTTTTCGGTCGTGTTATTCGTTATAAATGCTATATTATGCCTTGTTTCTTGAACAGTTTAGTGATTTTATATGTATTCGTGTTCACATAATTGAATTCTTTCTCATTATTTTCCGGCTTTTAAATCGTTTCATTATTACTTTTTATGTCTGGCTAAAATTTAATCTATTTTGCTGTACGTAAAATTGTTTTCCTTTGCTATTTGCTTGATTATTCTGATTTATTTATTGTAATTGTCCTATGACGTGGGTGTGTGCACCATTGAATTGAATCCTGCTAATGTATGCGTACTGGGGTGATTGCACTGATTGTGAATTGCATGCGAAGTTTGTGTGTCTGCCACTGATTCTAATGACACACGGGTGGTATCCGCTCACAGAAGTTATGACTCTAAGGAAAATAGTCCTCCATCACTGTAATCGATGATGCTCTTGAATTCAAAAATTTACTCAGAAATTTAGTGTGTGTATTATGTCACCTAGCATGAACAGTATTCGGCACTCGCAGCAAACGTGCCTCCATGTAGGAGTTGTGACGTCTCCGAGAAGACAGATACAACCCCAGTCATGTAGTGACTCATGTCCAGGACATCGCATATCTGCGATGTAAAACACTCGTCTGTGACCATTAAGAATCCAGTAATTAATCGAAATGAGCGTTGAAATACCCATCCAATTCAATAATAAATTGTGGCTGTTTAATTTTTGAAGTCGAACATATAACCTTGTGGTTCGGATAATTATCCACCGCTGAAAACAAGATAGGCAAGTGTAACAGTTTCAATGTCATGACGGCTAATTCTGGCCTGTGCTGATCGCAATATTCATTCCAAGGAAATTATAGTATCACCAGACATGAGCCTTATGTGCTCAGTATATTGTTGCAACATTTGGTAGAGATCGGATGGTTACGTTAGTCGTAATTTGATTTAAGCTCAGAACATTTAGATGGGCGCCATTTCTTTTTCGTTATAATGGCAGTGATATACATCATGACACTGAATTGTCCTTTGCTAGTGCTACCTCTGTACCAAAGTTTGTTTTGATTTCGTCGTGTTTGAATTGATGTGGGGGATTCATTTGCATGCGTACACGGCCGCTATTTTCAAACTATTTGGATGATGACTATGTAGGTTGGGCAAAAGGCGCTTCCCACTTGACGCTATATTGTTGCAAAATATGGTGGAGATCAGATGATTAGTTTATTCGTAATTTTATTTAGGCTTTGAATATTTTGGTAGCCGCCATTCCGTTTCCGTCAAGATGGTGGCTACATAAAACATAACACTGAGGTCTCCTTTGCTTGTGCTACCTCTGTACTATATGTGGTTCAATTTGGTTTCGTCGTGTTTGAATTGATAAAGGGGGGGGGGGGGGGAGACATACCCTATCACACACAGACAGACTGACAAATTTTGGCCCGAGTAGATCTCATAAGTGTACTTTAATTATTATTTTTTAAATCGAAAGTAGGCTAACATATTGGACTTACCATACTGCAAGTAAGTTTGTGCTAATAGTCTTTAGTAGGCTATTGATATAATACAGAATTCATATTATCTGCTCCCATTTAAATATTCTGGTAGACAATTTTGTATGGTTTCAGAGGAATACTTCTGGGTTATGGTTGTTCAGATGTGACAAACTCCAAAGGGTAGGGATGATCGCGAACTTATTAAATGTTTCCTCCAATAGTCAATATTTCAGACACCCAGTCATATATCAATCCAGAACATTATTCTTAAGGGGAATATTCAATACAGTATGTACCAAAACAGAATTCCTATTTATATTTCAGAACCGCGGGCAATTTCTCCTGCTGTGAAAACTGCAGATGTGGTGATTTGCTCCACTCCTGGTCCTTCTTGAGGTGCTCAAAAGGATGCGAGGTGTGTATGGTAATATATATTGCTATGTGCTTAATTGAGCAATGTATTCCCATTCTTGTGCATTGTTATCAAATAAATTTGTATCATCTTTCTGAACATCTTCCTCCCACATAGCTGTTCTGGATACTGGTGTGGCTGAGGAAGAGCAATCTTTTGAGCAGTGCAAGTATATCAGAAGCATACCTGCATGTTCTACGGTATCAGTTAAGGATAGTGTGGTTAGGTTAGGCTTGCCTCTTGCCAAGGTCATTTGAAATCCTGGTTAATACACATCAGATTTTTGTGGTGAAATGTTGCGTCTGGTTGTTTGGATTCCACGCACAACGAATTGCGTGTGGCTTATGATCGAGTGATTACCAGTCACAGTGGTTGGAATCTGGAAGTTTGGATGGGTAGCTACTATTATTCAGTAATCATAGACAAACTGCACCAGTGCTTGCTGGCTACTGGGCACAAGATGCAAGTCCCTCGCCACACGTCCCTATGTAAGGCAAGGCTGTCGTTGAGTCATGCGAGTTCAGTGACACGCCGAGACTGTCCTATTTATGGAAGCAGCTGGAGGTAAGGCGAGCCTCTGGGATGCAGGTCATGACGCCATAGCCCTGTGATGAGTGAGAACTTGTTAGGAAGGCTGCTAGCAGGTATGAAAGGGCCTGCACAGCGATGGAAGGACAATTCACTCATTAGTTAGTGTGGGTTCACTTAACAGTTACTGTCAGCTGGGAGTAGCTGGAGGTAAGGCGAGCCTCTGGGATGCAGGTCATGACGCCATAGCCTTGTGATGAGTGAGAACTTGTTAGGAAGGCTGCTAGCAGGTATGAAAGGGCCTGTACAGAGAGGGAAGGACAATTCACTCATTAGTTAGTGTGGGTTCACTTAACAGATACTGTCAGCTGGAAGCAGCTGGAGGTAAGGCGAGCCTCTGGGATGCAGGTCATGACGCCATAGCCCTGTGATGAGTGAGAACTTGTTAGGAAGGCTGCTAGCAGGTATGAAAGGGCCTGCACAGCGTGGGAAGGACAATTCACCCATTAGTTAGTGTAGGTTCACTTAACAGTTACTGTCAGCTGGGAGTAGCTTGAGGTAAGGCGAGCCTCTGGGATGCAGGTCATGACGCCTTAGCCTTGTGATGAGTGAGAACTTGTTAGGAAGGCTGCTAGCAGGTATGAAAGGGCCTGCACAGCGAGGGAAGGACAATTCACTCATTAGTTAGTGTGGGTTCACTGTCAGCTGGGAGCAGTGGTGACGGTGTGTGCAGGGCAGCAAGAGTGTGTGCGTTATGTGAGCAAACAGTGATGAAGGCCTTAAGTTCGACGTGGGGACAGACACGGGAGCTTCAGGTGGAACATCACCGAGCAGATCTTCATTACCTGCTGCGTAAGAACTGTGTAAATAATTGTACAGTAGACATAATTACAATTTAGTGAATATTAACTAGACCACCTCGTGGCGGAATAGCTAACTTTGTGGCTGTCACCCCAGAGATTCTGGGTTCGATCTCCGGCTCTGCCAAGAATTCAAAAGTCCTGGCATGGTCTGGTATGGTGTTTCCCGGCCTCGTGATGCTAAATGGGAACCTGATGGATTCTATGGCAGGAGGAGGAGTGGAAAGGAACTTGCCACCCTACCACACGCAAACTCCGGCTCGGGACGCCTGTTAGGTGATCCCTTGAAGAAGCCAAGTGCTCTAATTGAGGCCGCCTACGTCCCTGGAGGGGATATGGCACTCTAGTCTAGATTATTAACTCACGCTACCAGTTGTGCTTTGATTTAGCAAGTAAAACCTGGTTCCTCTCACAATACATTATCGTCATTGGCAACCATGGAAAGCACAGAATTTATGAGCTGTGTATTGGATTAGTTAATGTTCGCGTGAAGATGTGTCTTAATCGCATGTAAAATGTTAGACCAATTAAAACTTCCATGAGAAACATTAACTTGAATCCTTCTTAATTACTGCATTGATAATTATAAAAATTTATATTATGCAAGTTTGTGATTATTATTATTATTTTTGAGATGTATATCTTTATTATTATTATTATTATTTTCAGGTGATAGAAGTCCAGTATTACCTTTGGGAAAAAGGAAGAGGACCACAGATGACGTACATCTGGATGAGGAAGGTACAAGTCTCACGTCTTTTCAGTTGCCATTGCTATCGTTCTGTTAGCAGACGTTTAGTGAAAAATATAATTGATCATATTACTAGAGCCAGCAACATTAGGGACAGTATGAATTTGAAACACTAATCCTTATGGGCTGAATAAATAGATCCAACAAATCAATCCTTAACTAAATCAGTGAGAAACACTCGCTTGAAGAGTAAGAGATGGATCATTGATTTTATTTCTTGGGAGTGCAGCCTGGTGTATTCTTGGAATACACGTTATGATAGAGTATTCTTTTTAATGCTCTTTGCATGTTTATTTCTTCCTTTTTATCAAACACCAACAGTGATCTTCTAGTTTCTCTTTGGTGGTTATGTCTCTTATGTTCTTTGTGAGTCTGTTCTAGATGTATATCTTCCATGACCCACCTAGCGTCATCTAGCAGCGAATCTCAGAAGTTCCTCAATTTTTCCCTGCACAAGAGGATTTACTTATCAACTTGGCCACCAGATCTCGTCACCATCGCCAGCTATCATCTCCGTGATCAAGAGAACTTCGTCTACCTTTTCACCCACCATGCTGTGCTAGTATCGCCTGCTATCAACCCTTTGAAGACCATTCATCAAGAAGAACATTTATTTTTGATAAGTTGTCTATTCTGTTATGTTCTCCTTTTGTCTCCTACCCCCACTCTTTTTCCTTCCTTGGTCCCTCCGCGCTTCGCTGAGCATGTCTCACTTGTTCGTCGGCAGTTGACTCAGTCAGTCAAGGCTCAACTAGAGCCAGTCTCCTCAAACCAAGAGACACTCTCTACATTCTACGCCATGTTGGCACATTAAGTATCCGTCAAGGGGAACTTCACCTTCGGCATGCAAAAAAGATAAGTACATACTTCAGGTTTTAACCTCATCTTCATCGGTTTTACTGTCTTCATGCTTTTATCGATCATTTATAGGCAGTGTGAGATTAATCATTTGTGGCAACAATCATCCTTCGCGGGATTCTCCATGTTGGGCTTTTGTCTAATTAAGCCAATCTTTGTGAAAAGCAGCATTTCTTATGCTTATTAAATGAGAGAGCTTCTCACAACGGGGGATATTATAGAATACCCACTGTCTATAAATATTAAGCTTGTTCCACCGCTGGAGTAACTTGGTCCCTATTCTTCCATTAGGATCGTTCTGGAACCTTCCAGAATCTGCACTTTATCTACAAGTCACGCCGTCATGTATCTTTCACTCACTTGTGGGAATGCCATTTCAAACTAAGGAATCTACCTTATTAATTAATGCTCAATAGCTAAATTTTCTTCCACCGTTGGGATTTTTTCTGGCGCATTTAATTGTAATCCACAACTTTCTCTAGTAATAGACTTTCGCCTATCTAGTGCAACCAGTCATTTTACACGATTGCAATAGCTTTCTTTGCCATAAACTTTTGCGCTACTACAGTGAACTTTTCATCCATTTCAACGAACTATAGTGATAAACAGTGTTCTTTCAGTATTTCTTCCGCGTCGCGCTCGTCCGATTATTATAAACACGGCCATGAACATTTACCTTTCATCCCAATTGCTCTTTCCTAAACCTCTTACTAACAACCCATAATAAATTGTTAATTTAGGTTTGTTTCAACGAGGTGTCAATCTAAAGATGTGCCCTCCCATTTTTTCTTGTGTAATTAATTAACTTCTGCATAACTACTTGTCTTGTACACGGTTCAAATTATCTTGTTTCTCCCTTCTAATTTAGGGGATACAATTCTTTCAACTTATAAGTAAGTTATTTCTAGGTTTCACGAAAGGGAAACTTGCCCCATTTGTCTCGTGATTCCTATCTAAACATAGGAGATCTAGAACCTTCCTTTTGACTTTCTCTTCAGGTTTCACAGTAAGTGACCTGCCCTATTTGTGTAACTACTAAAAGTAATGCTGCTTCAATACAAGAAGTTATAGGAACTTCTATTTCATTCTACCTGCTTTCTTTTTTGTTAATTTCGAAGTTGTAACTTTCTTTAAGATAGGTACTTGGAAATTTTTGAAAGTACACACCTTGTACTCGATTTAATGTCTAAACTTTAATCACTTCATTTGTCTTTTTTAAATCTTACAAAGATTTTAGTACATATAAAGGTTTGAAACCTAAAGAATTGTTAATTGCCTGGAGCAAACGTCAAATGTTTTCTGAGGTCTGTGACCCCAAAATTGTTAACCAAATTCAAAATATATATTTGTTAAATTTATCAACTTCTTTTGAATTGTTAAATAAATTAAGCGTTTCTTTTCGCTTTTTCATTTCTCTAGTACAACAGTTAGGCAAGATCCTGTCTTCCTTGGCTCTTCCTACTCAATGCCATTAAATTTATTGATAGGGCTTTCACCACTCGTTGCATTTGAGCAAGAACTCTTAGTGGTAATCTCGTTAAAGTTTCTCTTAGCTTTAATAGCTAATTCTAACTGGCCAGTAAGGCAAGTACAGCTCGCTACGCCAGCTACCTGCTTGTGGAGATCCTCTCCGAAAACTTATGGTTGGTTTTCCAAAAGATAAGTGTTTCTCTTTGCCTAAACTTTTAGTCGGCTCCTTGCTGAGTAAAAGCATAGCCATATCCAAATGCAACTATTGGTTCACTTACCAAAATTACTCCCCAAGGTATAATTTTTTTATCACTATCCTTCTTGGAAGCACTTGGTCGCTTTTTCAGGAACTCTATAACTTCGAAAACTGGAAATACTAAACCTGATTCAAATTATTGGCATTCTTCGAATTACTTTGCAAAAACGAATTTCTTTGAACAGACATACAATAAATCTGTTACTCTCTGCCTTGCCAGACCATCACCCTTCCCCATAGTAGGCAGATGCATGCTTGAGAGGGAATATACTAAAGCCATTCTATTGCAAACCACCCAAGTCTTAGCTGCGTTTCCCGTCAGCTTCGACCAGGTCCTTACCCAATTTAGGTATCAGAGAACGGATTTGCAGTGGCAACCGCCTCTAAGTGCATTTAAAGTTAAATTCATAACTTTTGTGGGACTCTCCTCCTATTTTTCTATCCTTTTTCTCCAGTCCGAAACCTACCTCCTTTTCTTTATCATCTTCCCTTGGTGGTTAGGTTATTCCTCAGCCAATAATCTACCCAAAATTTGGTGCCGAAACCCGGGAGAGTCCATTTTCTATTCTTATTCTTTTTAAAAGATCATTTGGCAATACTTTGCAAATTATTAATATCTGCTTTGAATCTTTCAGCTATAAATACATCGAGCAAAGCCTGTGAAGGGGAAAGAGGCCGCTCCTGTCTCCCGTGGAGTGTTCCTTTCTTTCAACTTATTTGCTGCTGCCAGCTTGACAGCATTTCCAAGGTTCCGCAGTTTCGTGAGTTACATTTTAATCTATTTTCTTTGACATGGCTCCTACTGAAAAGGATAAGGATGAAAAACTTACTTCTAAACGAGCATCTTATAAAGGGCAAATTACCCGATTCAGAAAGTACATAAAAGAGTTAGATCCCTCCGAAGCTCAATTAGACTTGTTGAAACATCGTGTGAGGGATTTTGAACGTTCATATGAAAATTATTGCAACATCCAAACTGAAATAGAAACTTGTATGCTAAATCAAACCGAAGATCGAGTCGAAGTAGAAAACCAATATTACGAAGGCATAGGTTCTGCTTTCAAAATAATACGCCAACTCGAAGAGGAGCAGAAAAAGGACGCTTCTGTTCTTGGTTCCCTTCACGTACCACAAACTTCTTTCCGTGATGGTACTTACAAGCCCAAACCAATTTTACCTAAAATTGATTTACCCCATTTCTCTGGAGATGAATCTACTTGGGATTCTTTCTATGAATTATTTTGCTCTCTTGTTCATGAAAATGAAGAAATTCAAGTCATATACAAGTTTCATTACTTGAGATCTATCCTCCGAGGTCAAGCTTTGCAGTTAGTCGAAGCACTTCCTCTACGTGCCGAAAATTACCCCATTGCCTTTAACTTATTAAAAGAAAGATATGGCAATTTACGGTTACGTATTCAACGCCATATGAAGGCTCTATTCAACCTACCTGCGTCACAGCACAATGACGTCACTAGTTTGCGTACTCTCATTGATACTACTCAGCTTCTTGTTAAAGCTTTATCCCAACTAGATCAACCCACTGAACACTGGGACACTTTTCTAATACATTTAGTGGTTTCTAAAGTTGATACTGCTATCCTCAAAGCTTGGGAAATCGAACTTTCTAGAGAAGACGATTACGCTTACGAGCATTTAGTCACTTTCATAAACGCTAGATGCCAACTCTTAACCGCTCTAGCTAATCAAAGTGAACCCTCTTCCCCGAGTTCCAAATTTGAATTAATGTCTATCAAACCTAAAAGCGAACGCTTAGCGTCTAATACCCAAAAACCCGGGTCCAGCTCATCTAAATTTAAATCAAACACTACTGGTTACACATCTAGGTCTAGTGAACGTCGTGTTGCTAGCTCTATTGTTTTAAACACTCAAAGCGAACCCCGCAAGAGTTTAAACGAACCTTTAAAGTGCATACTTTTTAAAGATCCCCATGCCATATACCTCTGTAATTCCTTTAAAGAAATGTCAGTCGACGACAGAAGAAAATTAGATTCCCAGAACAAACATTGCTTCAATTGCCTAGCGCCTACTCATTCTGCTTCAAATTGCAAGTCCACAAGACTTTGCTTCCATTGTGAAAAGGCTCATCACACTTTGCTACATCGTCATGATCAGGCAAGGTCATCGACAGCATCTACTTCTCAAAAAAGTGATAATGCTAACAGTTCTAATGCTTCATCGTGTATTCAAAATGCCAAGTCCATTCGCAGTGCTCAAGTATTGTTGTCTACTGTCCAAATCGAAGTTCAGGATAACTTTGGCAACTGGGTCCGTGCACGCGGTCTTCTTGATTCAGCGGCAACTCATGATTTTGTGTCTAATTCTTTGATTAGAAAACTAGGCCTACCTGTAAACCCCACTTCTATTAACATATCAGGCATTAACAGCTCAAAATCACAAGCTTTACAATTCTCAATGTTAACCATAAGAGACATTTGTCACAGAAACAACCTTCTTAAACTGAATTGTCTAATTCTCAATAGCATTGGAGAAGACACTCCAAGTCACTCTGTGGATATTTCAGGGTTAAACATTCCCTCGCATTTTAGGCTAGCCGATCCTTTGTTCAACATGCAAAACCCTATTGACATACTCTTTAGTGCCAATGTTTTCTGGAATTGCCTTCGTAAACAGGTTCGCAAGTTATCCTCAAACGTGGTCGCCAGACACTAATTTTGGATGGATCGTCACAGGTCAACTTCCCCATTATTCTCCCCAACCCGCATCGCAATGCTACTTTCCCAATACTGACTTGGAACAGTTCTGGAGGCTTGAAACCGTTGATCCTCCTAACGTAACCTCTTCAGAAAATGAATTCTGTGAGCAACTTTTTTTGAACACCACCACTCGTTCTTCTGATGGCCGGTTCGTTGTTCAAATGCCAAGATTACATAATCCTCCCAAACTTATTAACTCTCAGCCCAAAGCTCGAAAAGCTCTCTTTGCTATCGAGAGCAAATTCAAGAAAGAACCTCTTGTTAAACAGCAGTACACTGATTTCAAGGATGAGTATGAAAGCTTAGATCATATGGAAGTTGTTAACAAATCTGATGATGAATTGCACCCCCCCCCCCCAATTGAAACGGTTTATTTAAATCATCATCCCGTGTGGAAAAACCCTCTTGTAAAAGATAAAATCCAAGTTGTTTTCAATGGTTCATCACCCGACGTTAATGGCAACAGCCTTAACGACACCCTTTACTCTGGTCCTGCTATTCAGTCAGATCTATCTGCTATACTTTTAAACTTTCGATTATTTCCCATAGCTGTCATAGCTGATATAAAACCGATGTACCGCCAAGTTTTAATTCAACCGGAACAACGAGATCTCCAAAGAATCTTGTGGCGTGATGAAATCAGTAAGCCCATTAAGGTATTTCGCTTAAAAACGGTTACTTATGGCTTAAAACCTTCCGCTTTCCTTGCTATCCGATCCCTACACTTGCTAGCCTCTCATGATGGTCATTTATTTAATTCCAAAGCTTCTGAAGCGCTAACTACGTCATTCTATGTTGACGATTATTTGCAGTCTTTCCCCACTTTGGAGGAAGCTTCTTTTGTGTCTTTAGAACTTCAGGCATTGCTAAGGAATGGAGGTTTCCCACTTCATAAGTGGAATTCCAACTCCCCTGAGTTTCTCGCCCAGTTTCCCATCGAAGACGTAGATCCTTCTTCTGTCGAAATTTGTGGAAACTCCGAATCCATAAAAACTCTAGGAGTTCATTGGTGCACTAGCACTGACACTCTCATCTATAAAGTTTCGCTCGCAGAAGAGCTTCCTAACACAAAAAACAAATTCTCTCTGAAATTGCAAAAATTTTTGATCCGCTTCAATTCCTTGCCCCAGTTATCGTTATAGCCTAACTCTTCATGCAAGAGCTGTGGTCGCTCAAATGTGAATGGGATGACACTGTTCCTCTTTCTTTTCTTAATCGTTGGCTCTCGTTTCGCAGCAATTTTCTGGATCTTTCCCTTATTGAAATTCCTAGGAATGTAATTAGCTCTCATTCTAATACATCTTTTTTCCTTCATGTGTTCGCGGACAGTTCCGAAAAAGCTTACGGTTGCTGCGAATATTTAGTTTATCGCGGTTCATTATATGGATCTTCAGTTTCCAACCTTGTTTGTGCCAAATCGAAGGTCGCTCCTCTTAAAACTATCACTTTGCCTAGGCTTGAATTGTGTGCTGCACTCATGGCTGCAGAACTTGTTAAGAAATTACGGGAAGTATTAAATGTCGAATTCTCGCAAATCTATCTCTGGAGCGATTCCATGATCACCCTTTCTTGGATCGCCAAGAACCCCTCTCACTGGCAAACTTTTGTTGCAAACAGAGTTTCCAAAATTCAAACTCTTTCTTCTGGATGTCAATGGAGGCATGTGCCCAGCGCTGACAACCCAGCCGATATTGTCTCTCGTGTATGTTTACCCTCTCAATTGGCAGCTTCCCAGTTGTACTGGCATGGGCCCTCGTGGTTAATCGAAGACTCTTCTTCTTGGCCTTCTAAACCTCCAGCTACAAACTCCAACTTGCCTGACGCTAAAGTACCTCTATCTATTGCTTCGTGTCTTGTTTCCAACGCTTCTCATCCCTTGTTGTCCCGCTATTCTTCCTTTCATAAACTAATTCGAATTGTTGCCTATCTCCTTAGATGGAAATATTTTGTGGTTGACCAACCTCTTCTCCCCAAACCACACCTTACCAATCATGAATTGAATCTCGCTACCATTAAGGTTTCACAACTGACACAGCAAGAAGCCTTTTCTTCTGAATTGTCTTTGCTTTCTTCTAAAAGGGATCTTCCAAAATCCAGTCGTCTTCGTGCTTTAGTCCCGTTCCTTGATGACCATGGGTTACTCAGGGTAGGTGGAAGGCTCTCGCAATCTTTGCTCTCTGAGGACAAAAAGCATCCCGTTATTTTGCCTTCTAAAAATCACGTAACTTCTTTAATCATACGTGACTTTCATTATCGTAATCTGCATGTTGGCACACGCACTCTGCTTTGCCTCTTAAGGGAAAAGTACTGGATTATAAATGGAATTCATGAAGTTTCTTCTGTAATTCACAAGTGCATTCCTTGCTTCAAAACAAAACCTAAAATCAATACTCAATTAATGAGCGATCTGCCCTCCTTTCGCTCCTCTCCTAAACGCCCATTTGCTCTAACTGGTGTGGACTATATGGGTCCGTTCCAATATCAACGAAATTCCCCTGAAGCTAAACGCAAATTGTTTGGTAAGCTCTACGTTTCTCTCTTTGTTTGCATGGTTACTGGCGCAATCCATTTGGAACTAGTGACGAATGCCTCTACTTCTTACTTTTTATCAGCTGTCTCTCACTTCACTGCTAGGCGTGGTGTTTCTTCAGAGATGTTCTCTGATAACGCTTCCACTTTTCAGGGCGCAGCTTCCCTGTGTAAGAAAGCTCTCACTTCCTCTCCTGCCATGGAACAAATTTCTAATTTTACCTACTCAAAGGGTTTCAAATGGCGTTTTATACCTCCCTATGCTCCTCATCACGGTGGTAGATGGGAGTCCTGCGTAAAGCTCACTAAACGTCATTTAAGAAAGATTTTAGGTATTCGCATTCTGACTTATGCAGAATTTAATTCACTCTCTGTTCTGATTGAAGGAGTTGTTAATTCTCGCCCTTTAACTCCGCTTTCCAATGACCCTGATGACCTGCTTCCACTTACACCTGGTCACTTCCTTATCGGTACTTCTCTTTCTGCCCCTCCTCCTCTTCCCAGTTCTTACAGGGATTCTAATTTACCTATCGTTTGGCGTAAACTTGAAGCCCTCCGTAATTCTTTTTGGAAGAGGTGGAACTTGGAATATTTAACTTCCTTCCAACGGAGACAGAAGTGGTTTCTTTCCAGTCCCGACATCAACGTGGGGGACTTGGTCTTGGTAAGGGATGTCTCTCCCCCCCCCCCCTGGTCTGGATTTCTGGTAGAGTGACCGAGTGTTATCCTGGAAGGGATGGGAGAGTCAGGGTGGCCAAAATCTTGACCACTAATGGTCATATCACAAGATCACTGTCTTCAATTGCTTTATTACCTTCAAATGTGTAACTGCTTATTTGTTCTCTGTTGGTGTTTACCCCTCCCAGTATGGTGTATTCTTGGAATACACGGTATGATAGAGTATTCATTTTAATGCTCTTTGCATGTTTATTTCTTCCTTTTTATCAAACACCAACAGTGATCTTCTAGTTTCTCTTTGGTGGTTATGTCTCTTATGTTCTTTGTGAGTCTGTTCTAGATATATATCTTCCATGACCCACCTAGCGTCATCTAGCAGCGAATCTCAGAAGTTCCTCAATTTTTCCCTGCACAAGAGGATTTACTTTTCAACTTGGCCACCAGATCTCGTCGCCATCGCCAGCTATCATCTCCGTGATCAAGAGAACTTCGTCTACCTTTTCACCCACCATGCTGTGCTAGTATCGCCTGCTATCAACTCTTTGAAGACTATTCATCACGAAGAACATTTATTTTTGATAAGTTGTCTATTCTGTTATGTTCTCCTTTTGTCTCCTACCCCCACTCTTTTTCCTTCCTTGGTCCCTCCGCGCTTCGCTGAGCATGTCTCACTTGTTCGTCGGCAGTTGACTCAGTCAGTCAAGGCTCAACTAGAGCCGGTCTCCTCAAACCAAGAGACACTCTCTACATTCTACGCCATGTTGGCACATTAAGTATCCGTCAAAGGGAACTTCACCTTCGGCATGCAAAAAAGATAAGTACATACTTCAGGTTTTAACCTCATCTTCATCGGTTTTACTGTCTTCATGCTTTTATCGATCATTTACAGGCAGTGTGAGATTAATCATTTGTGGCAACAATCATCCTTCGCGGGATTCTCCATGTTGGGCTTTTGTCTAATTAAGCCAATCTTTGTGAAAAGCAGCATTTCTTATGCTTATTAAATGAGAGAGCTTCTCACAACGGGGGATATTATAGAATACCCACTGTCTATAAATATTAAGCTTGTTCCACCGCAGGAGTAACTTGGTCCCTATTCTTCCATTAGGATCGTTCTGGAACCTTCCAGAATCTGCACTTTATCTACAAGTCACGCCGTCATGTATCTTTCACTCACTTGTGGGAGTGCCATTTCAAACTAAGGAACCTACCTTATTAATTAATGTTCAATAGCTAAATTTTCTTCCACCGTTGGGATTTTTTTCTGGCGCATTTAATTGTAATCCACAACTTTCTCTAGTAATAGACTTTCGCCTATCTAGTGCAACCAGTCATTTTCCACGATTGCAATAGCTTTCTTTGCCATAAACTTTTGCGCTACTACAGTGAACTTTTCATCCATTTCAACGAACTATAGTGATAAACAGTGTTCTTTCAGTATTTCTTCCGCGTCGCGCTCGTCCGATTATTATAAACACGGCCATGAACATTTACCTTTCATCCCAATTGCTCTTTCCTAAACCTCTTACTAACAACCCATAATAAATTGTTAATTTAGGTTTGTTTCAACGAGGTGTCAATCTAAAGATGTGCCCTCCCATTTTTTCTTGTGTAATTAATTAACTTCTGCATAACTACTTGTCTTGTACACGGTTCAAATTATCTTGTTTCTCCCTTCTAATTTAGGGGATACAATTCTTTCAACTTATAAGTAAGTTATTTCTAGGTTTCACGAAAGGGAAACTTGCCCCATTTGTCTCGTGATTCCTATCTAAACATAGGAGATCTAGAACCTTCCTTTTGACTTTCTCTTCAGGTTTCACAGTAAGTGACCTGCCCTATTTGTGTAACTACTAAAAGTAATGCTGCTTCAATACAAGAAGTTATAGGAACTTCTATTTCATTCTACCTGCTTTCTTTTTTGTTAATTTCGAAGTTGTAACTTTCTTTAAGATAGGTACTTGGAAATTTTTGAAAGTACACACCTTGTACTCGATTTAATGTCTAAACTTTAATCACTTCATTTGTCTTTTTTAAATCTTACAAAGATTTTAGTACATATAAAGGTTTGAAACCTAAAGAATTGTTAATTGCCTGGAGCAAACGTCAAATGTTTTCTGAGGTCTGTGACCCCAAAATTGTTAACCAAATTCAAAATATATATTTGTTTAAGTTATCAACTTCTTTTGAATTGTTAAATAAATTAAGCGTTTCTTTTCGCTTCTTCATTTTTCTAGTACAACAGTTAGGCAAGATCCTGTCTTCCTTGGCTCTTCCTACTCAATGTCATTAAATCTATTGATAGGGCTTTCACCACTCGTTGCATTTGAGCAAGAACTCTTAGTGGTAATCTCGTTAAAGTTTCTCTTAGCTTTAATAGCTAATTCTAACTGGCCAGTAAGGCAAGTACAGCTCTCTACGCCCGCTACCTGCTTGTGGAGATCCTCTCCGAAAACTTATGGTTGGTTTTCCAAAAGATAAGTGTTTCTCTTTGCCTAAACTTTTAGTCGGCTCCTTGCTGAGTAAAAGCTTAGCCATTTCCAAATGCAACTATTGGTTCACTTACCAAAATTACTCCCCAAGGTATAATTTTTTTTATCACTATCCTTCTTGGAAGCACTTGGTCGCTTTTTCAGGAACTCTATAACTTCGAAAACAGGAAATACTAAACCTGATTCAAATTATTGGCATTCTTCGAATTACTTTGCAAAAACGAATTTCTTTGAACAGACATACAATAATTCTGTTACTCTCTGCCTTGCCAGACCATCACCCTTCCCCATAGTAGGCAGATGCATGCTTGAGAGGGAATATACTAAAGCCATTCTCTTGCAAACCGCCCAAGTCTTAGCTGCGTTTCCCGTCAGCTTCGACCAGGTCCTTACCCACTTTAGGTATCAGAGAACGGATTTGCAGTGGCAACCGCCTCTAAGTGCATTTAAAGTTAAATTCATAACTTTTGTGGGACTCTCCTCCTATTTTTCTATCCTTTTTCTCCAGTCCGAAACCCACCTCCTTTTCTTTATCATCTTCCCTTGGTGGTTAGGTTATTCCTCAGCCAATAATCTACCCACAGCCTTCAGTCGATTGGTTTATGCCTAAGATTACATTTAACGAGGAAGCATAGAAACCAACTGGTGGTTTGGATTCCATTTGAGAGAAAAACGTGTGACTTATTATCTCGACACTAACAGTCGCATAAAACGCATGCTAATAACACAAAAATAGAGAATTTTCTTCAGAGTATACTTGGTTGTGTAATACGTTGCTAAGTTAGTACCATTTTGTTTTCCCATGACCGATCGATGTTTTGCTTTGCTGGTTTATTTTTACAGGCAAGACTCACAAGAGACTGCAGAACCGACGGAAGAAGGCGTCTGCAGTGCTTGAGAAGTCTGGCCTGGACCAGGGAGATATAGATACTCCACGTAATATAGCTCTCCTGAAGACTGCTGAGGAGTATAGAAAGCAAGCGAGAAAAATGGCCCTGAAGGTTCACAAGTTCAAAAGTGACTGTAAGGGCTTTCAGCGGGTAATGAGGGAAAATAAGAATGTCGAGGACATGGAGGAATTGGTTTCACCTGGAGTTTGGGTGCTGGTAGAAGGTGAACTCAAACATTTCTGTGTTCAGACTTGACCGGGGATTGTACAAGTTGATACCGAAGCTCACGGAGAAGCACATGTACCATTCGAATGAAAGGCAAATTGAGAGTAAAATATGAGTATGCCGCTCAAGTTGTCCGTAACAACACCCACAATATGATGTTGACGATCTTTAAGCTCACTGAAGGTGCTGTGTATCCGGGAGCTGACGTTACTGCCAGACGAGTCAAAGATGTCAATAAATTCTTCGACTTGTCCAACGGACCCAGTGGACCCAAAGACAACGAGGAATTTCGGTGCAATATTTGTCAAAAAGTGTGATGAAAGATCAGTGTGCCACCTTGTATCAAAGGCTGCGTAAGTACTGTTACAGGAATGGACAGGCTTTGGAATTCACTGAAGGACACTTTCAAGTATCTCAACCTTCGACAGTTGAATCAAGACTCTTTGGGAAGTTGTTGCCGTGCTACGGTACACGTGCGGAAGTAACGATTCACCAACTCGTTTCCACTTTTTAGTCGCGGTTGATCTCACAGATCGGGAAGGGGGTATATTTATGCATTGCTTCGTGAAGAGTGGAAGGCCTGTCTCTATCCCTCCACAATTTTCCTATCTTGGTGGTTTGAACCAGTCAGTGTGATTCAAATTCCTCGTCTGTCAATAGTATTACGTGCAGGAGCTAGTTTAATTTCACAGATAGCCGCCGAGTCCTTGCAGATACCATAATGTCCTGATTACATATCAGCATATTTGACCTTCCATCAGGTTTGATGTATATTTGGAATCATGGGGGATGGAACGGATATGTTTAGAATAGTCTTACAACATATGTGAAACATTATTTTGAAATTGACGTTGGAGAGAGGCAATCCATCTTTAATCCTTATTCTTCCCTCCAAATATTATCAAATGAAAGTTTATTTAAAAATGATCATACTAGCAAACTTTCCTGGTCTATTTTCTATTTCTTCCATTCACTCTAGATGATATTTATAATATATAAGGGCATTTTAACTATTTTACAAGAGATCGCCGTGACAAAACTGCTCTGTCTAAGAGTTGCAAATAATACCGAGTTAAGGCTGTAGTTGTGAATGGACGGACAACTGAAAGAAAGAAATGTGAAGATGATGAAGGCAATTTACTCAGTAATCTGCCGACATTCTAAGACGAGGCAGCTTCCAAAGCAGAGGAATTCCTACCTGAAGGGTCCATTGAAAATGCCAAAGATAAATACTATGATGTTGCTTCTATGGTTGCTGAAACTCCAGAGGTTACAGAGACTACCCAATCTGTCGCCACAAGTTACTATTCCAAGAAAATTGAACGGCAGGCACTAACGTATGTGTGCGGCTACATTGTGAAGTGAATGCTTGAAGACAGTGATTGTGTGCCTTATGCCGAAGTCAGTTGACTAGTAGCTTGGATGAGAGAAGGTCAGACCACACCTTCATTGTAAAACGTGAGATCAAGGATGGAGAGATGCACCTCACATACCCTAGCAAAGAGCGCATCAATGCTTTTAGGATATGTGGAAAGCAATTTGAAACTACTTGGCCGGTTATTGCCCAAAGAAGGTACTTGCGTGTCCTAGCAAGTCAGCTGTGTGGCAATGAAAGGGTCATAGACTACAGTTGGCTTTCTTGCCCACAGCACAAGCTAATCTGATTGTTTGCTAAGACTTTGCTGACTACAAAAGTGAAGAGAGAGCATAGGGACATTCGAGAAAATTACTCCCGAGGGCAAACATTTGTCAGGCATTGAAACCTTCAATGTTATCTCCAGTGATCCAGGTTATCCGCCTCGTATCCTGTTCTGTCCATGTGATGGCATGATGTTTCTCTTAATGGGCAGAACATCTCATTTATCAGCAATATATCCTTTTCTGTCTGTGTTAGCATGATGTTTGCTACAAGGGGCATTACATCTCATATATCAGCACCATAATATTTTCTGTCTGTGCTTTAGATATTTGTATTGCCATGATCACATTGTTGCCTCCAATGATCCAGAAGGTTAATCCGTCAATGTCTCTCCCAGGTTTTGGGTAGGTGAAGGACAGGGGGGGGACAGAGGGTTGCTGAAACATGTCGTCTCCTTTTCTGATGAAGATCATTAGTGTTATATCAAGGGACCTAATATCTTCCCTTTACAGCCTCGTCCCTTATTGTCGAAGCATGGATACAATTGGATTGTTATTCTCTCCTCACTTTTGATTTTCACAATTCCTAACAGCATTGATGCACTCCTTCCTAGGGTTAGTGAATTGTATCTCTCCATCCTGGATGTCACGTTGTTCAATTAAGGTGTGATCTTAGTTTCTGTTATGCATGCAACAAGTCAACTGACTTCGGCATAAGGCACAATCACTGTCCTCAAACACTGGCTTCACAATTTAGCCGTACGTGGATGCCTGTCGGTGGAGTTTCTTGGAGTAGTAACTTGTGGCTACAGATGGACACTCTCTGCACCACTAAAGTCTTCATCTTCGGCATTTTCTAAGTACTCTTCAGAGTGGAATTACTCTGCGTTGGAAGCAGCCTCTACCAAGAATGTCCGAAAATTACTGAGTAAATTGCCTTCGTCTTCACAGCTTTTTTCTTTCAGATGTGGGGAGACCAATCCATTTACAACCGCAGCCTTAAGTGCCGCTACAAAGGGCATACAATTTGATGAATCGTTACTTCTACACGTATCCCGTAGCTTGCCAAACAAAGTCACCTAAGAGTCTTGTTTCAACTGTCGAAGGTTGAGATACTTTAAGATACCTTCAGTAAATTCCACAACCTCTCTATTCCTGTCACAGTACTTATCCAGTCTTTGAAACAAAGTTGACAGATAGATCTTTCCATCACACTTCTTGACTAAACGCCCGTCTCACAGAGCATCCTTCATCTTCTGCCATTTATCAACATATGGGGAATCTTTGGAAACACTGCACTGAAACTCTTTCGTGTCCTTGGGTTCAAATAACTTGTTGACATCTTTGACTCGTCTGGCAGTAACGTCAGTTCCCGGACACACAACACCTTCAGTGAGCCTAAGAACGTCATCATCATATTGTGGGTGTTGCTGCTGACAACTTGAGCGGCGTATTTTACTCTCATTTTGCCTTTTCCTCGAGGGTACATGTGCTTCTCCGTGAGCTTCGGTATCACCTTGTGCAATCCTCGGTCATTTCTGAACACAGACATGATGTGCTCACATGAAGCAATTTCTTTGCCTACGACCTGTCAGCAGACAAGAAATTGTTTCTCACGTTCTTTAGGATGTGGGGAACGTCGTACAGAAGAACTATGAAAAGTCCATCTTGTTTAAAACTGGCTCGTAAGCACCTTATTCACAAGATTGTCGTAAAATCGTAACGATCCGCTGATTGCATGGTGCCTGATCACAAACCGTGGCTACCAATAGACTTTGTGCTCAAAAAGGGTTCTAATGGCATATTCCACCAGCCTTATAAGCATTTCAACCTCTGTGCTACCCTTGGAGAAGAAGAATGCAATAGGTTGCTTTTCTCCTGATTCTTGGATCATGAACACTACAGCATTGTGTGCAACCTTATGGCTTCTATCAGGAATGTCGTACTCCGAAGACCTACATAATCCTGATATCCTACTACATAGCCCTTGCTGTTACAGTAGGCAATCCTGGTTGTAGATCCATCTCATCAAACAGCGGGACACAATTCCTGTCATCTTCCGGGTGTTTCTCCATTACCATCTTCAGGTGTTTCAGAAGAACACTACTGATGCCGGGCACTAGAGATATGTCCATCAATAGTATCTGCAGTGTCCTCTCTTTCATCATTGCCATCACACACCGGAGGAACCTATATATCTTTGGGCTTCTCTTATAAGCAGCCAAAGCAAACGTCTTATGTTCAATTATTGACCAAATTATTTCACATGGCTGCCGTTGGAAGTACTTGAGTTCATATTTTAGCTGCACCCAAACCCCAGGAGTAACCAATTCCTCCATACCCTAGACATTCTTATTTTCTCTCATCTTCTGCTGAAGGCACTTGTAGTTGTGTTAAAGATTGTCAAACTTATGGTACATTCTCTTGCCCTGTTCTCTATGCACATCAGCAGTCTTCAAGAGCTATTTTTCGTGGTGTATGTACATATGCCAAGTCTCCGTGTTGCTAAGCTTCAGGATATCTTGTCATCTAGACGAAGAGTAAAGAGTGTTAGCTCAAGTTAATCCCTCCTGCTCGCGGAGCTCTCTGCTATCACTGACGGGGTTCTGGCGACCTTGGAGAAATTATCTTAATTTAGTAAGGCATAAGAATTTCTGCATTTATTGCAAATACTGTAAGAATAATAATTTGGCGATCATTAGGGAAAATACTCAAATCCTACGGTATAACCTATTTATATGGATTAGTTTGATTTAAAGAGTACATTTTGTGAGATAATATATTGACGTGGACTACCTTGTGCTGGAGTAAATTAACGTCCTTTGCTCTCTCTCTCTATGTGGAGGTTCGGGTTCAATTCCCTATAATGCCAAGAAATTTAATTTTGTTTGGATGGCAGAAAAATGGTTCATTTAGCCTCATGAGGCAGAACTGTGAAGAGAAGAGGTGGGTTTATTTCCTACCTCAACCATCGTGGACGCAGCTTTCCTACTTCTACTCCAGGCGAATGCCAGGATGGTTCCTGAATTAGGGCCATGACCCCCTACCACAAAAATTCTAGCTTCAATTACAATACACTCCCTTGGACAGGTGTCACAGGTTATCAGACGGATTTCACACCCGTAATTGGATACCCAGGAATACAATACTACGATATTGTAAACCCCCGAATGAAGTAACAACTTAATGAATGCTTTATGCTTATTGGGCATGTGCTTGACATAAATTAATGGTGTTCTTATATTGTATGCAAAGCTAATAATTTATTCGGATGTCTTTATTCCGAAATTGTGAATAATATGTACTTCTGCATAGTCCTTATCCGTTCCTATAAAGTCAATGCTAAATGTTCATTTAAAATCTTGAAAACCGCAATCAATTCTTTTCACCAGGCCCTTCTACTTATAATTAATCAAGTTTCACTGTATGTGTTATTTGAAATTGTTCCCCTGTTGTTTTATAAAGGAGAAATTATCACACAAAATATATCAAGAAAGAATTGGCCAATCTCAAAGCCACAAGTAATTCTGGATCAGAATACACTTAACCCTTCACCATCCAGGATATTGACACAGCGCTGAAAGATGCAAAATGTGGTAAGGCCCAGGATTCGATGGAATACATCCCAAATTCTTGATAAACAGTGGAAAGCATGCTCGTCTTTGGCTATCCAATGTAGCCATTAACATTGTACAGACTGATAAGCTACCTCTTTCGTTTAAATTGACGGAGATCGTTGCCATACTGAAGCCTGGGACACAAAGTGACAGATCAGACAGTTATGGACCTATCTCATTGTTGAGTGTATGCTATAAGTTAATTAAGAGACTAATCTTGAACAGAATCGCCTCAAAAGTGCTTGAAATAATTCCCATAAAACAAGCAGGATTTAGACCACAACGGAGTTGCATGGACCAAGTTCTCTCCTTAAACTACATTGAGGCAGGGTTCCAGAATCGCCAAAAGTCATCAGTAGTATTTATAGACCTTAAGGCAGCTTATGACACTGTTTGGAGAGAGGTTGTAATTTATAAATTACTTCAAGACACTGGCTCGTCTTGTAAGCAACATGCTGAATGATAGAAGCTTCCAGGTCATCATGGGCAGAGAAATTAGCAAACCAAGTAAATTAAATAATCGACTTCCTCAAGGATCAGTGCTTGCCCCACTCTTGTTCAGCCTCTACATATTGTACCCGATACCTATTTTAGGCTATCGGCTACGCCAGCTGACATTAAGCTATAGTTGAGGTTTTGGAAAGCATTCAGATAAGATAGCGCATCGATCGCGTCAAGAAGAAAGCCAAGATGACGTAGGAGGTCAAGAATCAAGGAGGCATTGAAATCTGTAAGAAGATAGAATTATTAATAAAGATGTGAAACTTTATTGATATATATATATGGGATTATAATAAGTTAAAACAACTTAGAAGAGTATATATAACATGCATTATATGTGGAAATAATTTTATGGAAATAAGTTATTGTATAACAGAACAGCCGAGAGGATTCGGGTTCGAGACTATCTTCGTGACGTAGGAGCACCGTGGTGGGGAGAATTAGCCACGTGCCGCACGGAGCTCATAAGCTGGAACACAGCGCTAAGGAGTTCAGTTGGGCTCTATGAGACGAGCAGTACAGAGCAGCTCTATAGCACAGCGAGGCGGGCATTGAAGGTCACGCAACACACGTAAACCGTCACGGCAAGTGTAGGCGACATTTCTCGTATCACCGAGCAGAGGAGACCGCGTGGATCGTTGATACAGGCGACCTAGCCGAGAAGACAATTGTAGATAGCCGGGGTATTTCAAAACCACACTGATCGCATATGAAGACTTTGTTTCAAGCTTCATTTCGACGTTGTTCGAACACAGGCTTTCACAATTAACCTTATAACCATGCTGTTATATAATACATTCAAAGCGACTTTTTACTATTCCAAGTAAACTGAATGTTTAGCATAGGCTCTGATGAACATTACAGCGTGCATTTATAAGATTTTTATCTTATACCATTTTCATGGATTACATATTACAGACAGATACAGGGTGTATCGTAATCATGAACACTATCTAGTAAAATTTTTATTTTACTCAAGTAGAACTTTGCAGTAAGTTGAGAGTGGACTTACAATTCTCAAACTGAACATTTATCGGAACAGTGGCGTATATTAGAAGAAGAGTAGGGGGTCCGCTGTTACCATGAACTTTTCGAGAAGGAGTTGGACGATATCCGCTATGGGTAATTCGAGGTTCAACATGATCGAGTAAACGTGAATAGAGACAAGATGGCACCACAGAGCGATGGATTCGGTTCCTGACGAGAGGAGTCCAACAGCTGATTCGCTTGGGATTTCGAAGGAAATCGTCATTTCATGGATGAAATGATATTCACGCCGATCTTACGAGAAATCTTTAGGTAGGGAAAATCGACGATCTTGGAAATTATATTACAACTGATAATGAAAGGTATTGTAAGAGTTCTATCTACCTGATACGATTATTTTCATGAATACTGGGCACACATGTATATTTTTCTAATAGGAGTGATTTGATTATTAAGACATGGTTTGAATTTATATACTTCGAATTTGCTAGAATATGGAGTGACCATATGATATGGCAGGCATCATTAATCGAAATTCTCACCGTTGTTTGGCTTTATTAAGAAGATGTTTGGTCTTATAGACATTTTTCCAGCTAGGATATTTTTCATGGATAGTTTTTTTTTTGAGTAACGAGTATTTCGAACTCGTGATCTGCAATTGATTATCAGAAACTACTTCGTCAGTTCATTGCATACTAGCGAGTGTGTATTATTCATCAGTAGGGATTTTTTTTCCATTGGATTGTTTGGAGATATTAAGAAGTTATTCACTTTAGTGAATGAACGTCGCTTTTATATGACAACTAGAAACTTGTTGATTCCTTTCTAGTACATTCATTCATATAGTCCACGAGGTGGGGTCCTTCGTATTTATACGATTGTATGGTGGCTACTCACCTTACCCACCGTTTAGGGAACTATCATCCAAGTCGACGGGGCGAGGTCCTTCGTATTTATACGATTGTACGGTGGTTACACATCTTACTCGCCATTGAGGTACTCATTTTATCATCCGAATGTACACGAGATGTAAGTGAATTAAACAAGGAACTACTAGTCACATATCAGTCGAAATTTTGTTAAATAAAGTAACGATAAATGTCAACAGGATTGCATTTAGTAATTCTTGTTTGCCAATCCAATATTTTGTTGCTATACTCTTTTGAGAGTAATTTCAGTTTAACAGCTATCACAGCTGATGCTTTGATGATTTTTTATAATTGTATTTGATACCTTTGAGAAGGATTTAAAGTAATTTAATCTTGTAAGATTAATCATTAATGGTCATAATTATTTTAAGGCAGATCAGTATTGCAGATTTTGATGTGAGAGATTATAGCACATTGGTGTTTTTCTACGATGTGAATTATGAAACTTGTGAAAGAGAATTTATGCTATTTGAAAGCAAATATTAAATTACTGAAGTAATGTTTTTTCAATTGTTTAAGAAGTTGTCTAGATATGATCAGAGTAATTACAGTCATTGGAGATTATGTGCGTTAATAATTTGAAGCCATTTATATATTTTTGTAGATCATGCAACGTGGTTAAGAGAAGTTTGTGATAGGCATTTTGTGGAATTTGCCATTTGATAGTTGCAACGTTGATAATGTATTTTGAAGCGGACATGAGGTCGTCATACCCAGTCTAGCGTTATTGTTGAGATTCATGCTGTATGTGCTGAATATTTATGGAGTTTTTGTAGCAATTCTTATATTCAAATGTGATATTTGGAATATTGAAGAAATATAATGTCGTTGTGGATAGTTAGATCCAACGTGATGTCGTGGAGACAATAATATTTTTGGCATGATAATTAAATACGAGATATAACTTGGAAGTAATAAAACTGTAAGACAACGTTCTATAAACCTTATTAAACAATTTGTTAGGAAATTAAACAAGTAAATGAAGTTGATAATACAAGATTTTCTGAAAATAATAATTAATGAAATAATAATCTGAGATTTAAGCATATTAACGATCTGACCTAATGAAATAAAAATCAGAATGACTAGATGAAATAATAATCCAAATAACCAGATGATTGAAATTTAAATAAGTTGATAAATTAAATTTTGAAATAAATCGATGAATTAAATAAGTGGATGAATTAAAGATTGAATTAATTAAACTGATTGAAAGGAATTATTAGACGATTGTAATGATGATGAATAACTGAATTAGAAGGTGATGATTAATTAAAGAAGCTGATGATTAATGAATTTATATGCAATTAAATAAATTTAATTGAGAGATAATTCGAAGGAATTGCAACTTGAAATGTGAATTTAAATGATGTAATGGTGAGGAATTAACGATTCTGACAGGAATATTTGGAATTTTGAAGTGAGAATTAATGTAAGAAATATTTAATTTTGATAATAATGATGAGGTTGACCAATGAGAATTTGAATTTTCTGTAATTCACAGATCAGAGATTAATGACGATGTAAATAATGTAAATTAATTAGTCAATGTTTAGGAACATTTGATTAACGTGTTCTACGTTCAAATTATACCATGCAAACCATAATTTATGTGATATTTAACATGAGTGATTATTATATGTGTATGTTTAGGCAGATTAGTAACTTAATTAAATCCACATTGATGTTAAATTAAAGAGAATTAGGTCTCAGGTTTCACAAATGTCAGTGACGAAAGACATAGTGCGACAGTGATCCTGAGAACCCAAGAGAACTTTATACATTTTTCTTGATAAGTGGATTGAAATGATTTTGCATTAGAAAGGAGATGGTTCGGTTTTTGGACAATGACAATTTAACTTTGCATTCGACCATACTCTTAGGTAGGATTTATATTTAAAATGTCTGTCTGACTTTCAAAGTAAAATAAATTTGTTTTTATCTTAGTTGTGATCTGATGATGGTGTGATGTTCCTTTTTCTTTCCTTGTCTTGAGTAAGGCTTATCCGGAAAGGAAGTGGTTTTGCTAGGAATTCAGTTGATGGCGCCCATTTATATTTGAATTATTTTTATTAACTTAAGCCCGTAACGACCCTAGAGATACTTTGTCTCGTGAAACCCACTGCTTTTTCAAGAACTCAGCTGAATTTCCGACACATTCCTTATTTGACTAGAGGTTCATTTAACTCCGCTCTGTCCTGGAACTCCAGGGATGTGATGATATAGCAGATGGGTCATCGCATCCCCAGGACGAACGGGTACAGAGAGAGAGGGAGAATTGGCTTTATCCAAATAGTGGGGCTTTTCGATTTTGTTAATTCTATGGAATCACATCAGATTTAGATTACTGAGAGATTGATCTCAAGTTCATTTAAGTGTGTTACAAAATTTATTATACTTAGTCAGACAATGTACTTGTGTGCCCAATCCAGTGTTCATGTTAATCGTATTAGTAATATCATGTTAGTTATAAGATATTTTTCCCTATACCCAAGTGAATGCAGGAATTGAGACATTGCGATGTGTTGTTGTCTAACGTCTCTATATAATTCTATATTGAAATATAATTATGTTGCCAGAGGATTTAGCGAAGGTGTTAGGAGAGTTACAGACGGGTATGTCTGGAATTGCAGAAACTATTTCTAAGATGGAAACTGAAGTTAAAGAACAAATTAATAATTCAGAAGCTAGATTAGAAGCTAAATGTAAAGAGAATGTACAAGCATTGCAAACTAGTAGTGAAGATAATTTAAAATCGTTAGAGACTAGGCTACAATCTAGTACTGAAGAAAACATAAAACTATTACAGTCAAATAGCAAAGATGAGTTGATGTTGTTAGAAGAAAGATTAAAGACTAGTACTGAAAGTCATTTAAAAGCTAGTGAGGACAATTTCAAATCGTTAGAAGAGAAATTACAGTCTCGTAGTGAAGAAACTAATACTGAATTAGAAAATAAGTTAACCAGATTAGAGAATAGTTTAACTTTGAAGAACAATGAGATGTTGAAAACTTTACAATTAGACATAATTGCAGTAAACATGAAAGGAGAGGAAAATGTTCAGATATTAAGGAAAAATATTATCGAGTTGGAAAGTAGAGGAGAAGAAAATATTTTTATTTTAAGAACAGACGTTATGACCATACAGAAAGACATTAAGTCAGATGTATCGAAGTTGAGATTCGACATCGATGGTTTAGTGGCAGATGTAGGAAAAATTCAAGATTGGTCTACCGAAGTATCTTTCGAGACTAAGATTAAGAGTCTAGAAACGAATCTAGGTAACGAAATAAAAGATTTGAAGACAGTAATTGGGACCATTAAAGATGAAGTCTTGGGAGAGGTCAATTCTAATATAAAGTCGTTAGAAAATCAATTGCAGAAGGATATTAGAAAGATAGACGACGATATAGAGCAAAAGGTTAACGAAAACTTAACTTTATTTAAAAATAGAGTCGGAGCAATTGTTGAAGAACGATATAATGAGGTCGATGCCGAAGCAAAAGAGAAACGTGACGGGTTAGATGAAAAATTAATCGCAGGTATGGCAAACTTAGAAGCTAGGTTTACGGAAAGCAAGGAAGCGATGAAATTAGATTCAACACTATTTAGAACAGATGTTGATCTGTTGAAAGAACAAGTCGCGTTAGTGAAGAACACGTGCGAAGGAAAGATTGACAAGTTGAGGAACGATCTAGACGAAAGTAACAAGACGCAGGACGTTACATCGTTAGATGAGTTGAAGACTCAGGTCAAGAGATTAGCAGAAGACAGGATGACGAAACTAGAATCCATAGTTAACAGTTTTACCAGTCATAATGTGACATCAGGGGAAACATTGATAAATCAAACAGCGATAGACCGCAGTATGACGAATCAAGACACGAGCATGGTAGAAGACCGTCAAATGCAACCGAATGTGACATTCGAAAGGGTCAGTTCAACCCCTCAGGAGAATCCAAGTTCGAGTAGGAGTACGTCGAGTCCAAGTGAACGATACTCAGGTCCAGTCACAATTATAAGGAACCTAGATGACAAACCGAGAAAGTTTTCGGGAAATACAGGAGTTACACCAGTAGAATTTCTGCGAGATATTCGAGACTACATGGCGGAACACAGGGTAGCCAAAGAAAGAGAGCTAAGGATAGTAGAACGCGCCTTAGATGGATCTGCACTTACGTGGTTTAGAGCGTTCAGAAGCAACTTTGCGAACATGGAGCAATTCGCCATGGCTTTCTTGAGGAGATTCTGGAGTGCCGAGGATCAACTCAACGTAAGAGCGGAGATGTACTCTAAACGCTATTCTACGACACATCCGACGCATTACGCCAACTACTTCACGTCACAGCTGGCTAAATTACAGTTCCTTATTCCTCCATTGCCAGAAGAAGAGCTTTTGCAAGCTATAGCGCGACAGTTACCGATAGAGGTACAGCGATCTTTGATAGCATCGGGAGCCAATACGCTGGAACATTATGATGATATTTTGCGGCGATTGGATTATACGAGCGCACAGGTTACACCGAGAAGTAATCGGAACGACAACAGAAACACGCAAGAAGTAAATGCGGTAGTCGTGGACAATGCAGCTCAAACGGACAGAAGGGATTCCTGGGAAAACCGACGGAACGATGGGAATCGAGGAAATATCCGTAACGCAAGAGGAAATGATCGATATAGAGGACCATATGAAAGGCCATACGATCAAGAAGCGAGAGATAGCCGGTATAGGAATTATAAC
The DNA here is from genome assembly GCA_946902985.2 of Meconema thalassinum. Classification (NCBI taxonomy): domain Eukaryota; kingdom Metazoa; phylum Arthropoda; class Insecta; order Orthoptera; family Tettigoniidae; genus Meconema; species Meconema thalassinum. The sequence goes on from OX336397.1 coordinate 124,297,405, forward strand.
CAAAATTCCAGGTATCAGGACAGGAATCGGTATAATAACAGATATCGGGGAAGGAATAACTGGAACCAAGGTCAACAGTTTAATGGAAACGACCGACAGGAAGGCCGAAGAAACGATCCTAACGACAGAAGGGATAATCGTGGACATGAAAGGTCAAGACTAGAGGATAGACAGCCTAGTGCACCACTCGAGGAGACAATGAGAGATGTCAATCGAGCCAGCACGAGTGAAGACAGAAGGAATAAACGTCAGAATAACACAGAATCAAGGTGTTAATCATTGGAAGTCATCATTATAGAGAGTCAGGAAGTACCATCATGCTGAGTACAGGAAATTGTAGAGCTATCGTGTACATGTATAATATATTGAATGCCTGAGAGTGTATTTTTTTTTCTCAATCCTGATAAAAAAAGGAGATGTACGGGAGAGATGTACCCGATACCTATTTTAGGCTATCGGCTACGCCAGCTGACATTAAGCTATAGTTGAGGTTTTGGAAAGCATTCAGATAAGATAGCGCATCGATCGCGTCAAGAAGAAAGCCAAGATGACGTAGGAGGTCAAGAATCAAGGAGGCATTGAAATCTGTAAGAAGATAGAATTATTAATAAAGATGTGAAACTTTATTGATATATATATGGGATTATAATAAGTTAAAACAACTTAGAAGAGTATATATAACATGCATTATATGTGGAAATAATTTTATGGAAATAAGTTATTGTATAACAGAACAGCCGAGAGGATTCGGGTTCGAGACTATCTTCGTGACGTAGGAGCACCGTGGTGGGGAGAATTAGCCACGTGCCGCACGGAGCTCATAAGCTGGAACACAGCGCTAAGGAGTTCAGTTGGGCTCTATGAGACGAGCAGTACAGAGCAGCTCTATAGCACAGCGAGGCGGGCATTGAAGGTCACGCAACACACGTAAACCGTCACGGCAAGTGTAGGCGACATTTCTCGTATCACCGAGCAGAGGAGACCGCGTGGATCGTTGATACAGGCGACCTAGCCGAGAAGACAATTGTAGATAGCCGGGGTATTTCAAAACCACACTGATCGCATATGAAGACTTTGTTTCAAGCTTCATTTCGACGTTGTTCGAACACAGGCTTTCACAATTAACCTTATAACCATGCTGTTATATAATACATTCAAAGCGACTTTTTACTATTCCAAGTAAACTGAATGTTTAGCATAGGCTCTGATGAACATTACAGCGTGCATTTATAAGATTTTTATCTTATACCATTTTCATGGATTACATATTACAGACAGATACAGGGTGTATCGTAATCATGAACACTATCTAGTAAAATTTTTATTTTACTCAAGTAGAACTTTGCAGTAAGTTGAGAGTGGACTTACAATTCTCAAACTGAACATTTATCGGAACAGTGGCGTATATTAGAAGAAGAGTAGGGGGTCCGCTGTTACCATGAACTTTTCGAGAAGGAGTTGGACGATATCCGCTATGGGTAATTCGAGGTTCAACATGATCGAGTAAACGTGAATAGAGACAAGATGGCACCACAGAGCGATGGATTCGGTTCCTGACGAGAGGAGTCCAACAGCTGATTCGCTTGGGATTTCGAAGGAAATCGTCATTTCATGGATGAAATGATATTCACACCGATCTTACGAGAAATCTTTAGGTAGGGAAAATCGACGATCTTGGAAATTATATTACAACTGATAATGAAAGGTATTGTAAGAGTTCTATCTACCTGATACGATTATTTTCATGAATACTGGGCACACATGTATATTTTTCTAATAGGAGTGATTTGATTATTAAGACATGGTTTGAATTTATATACTTCGAATTTGCTAGAATATGGAGTGACCATATGATATGGCAGGCATCATTAATCGAAATTCTCACCGTTGTTTGGCTTTATTAAGAAGATGTTTGGTCTTATAGACATTTTTCCAGCTAGGATATTTTTCATGGATAGTTTTTTTTTGAGTAACGAGTATTTCGAACTCGTGATCTGCAATTGATTATCAGAAACTACTTCGTCAGTTCATTGCATACTAGCGAGTGTGTATTATTCATCAGTAGGGATTTTTTTTCCATTGGATTGTTTGGAGATATTAAGAAGTTATTCACTTTAGTGAATGAACGTCGCTTTTATATGACAACTAGAAACTTGTTGATTCCTTTCTAGTACATTCATTCATATAGTCCACGAGGTGGGGTCCTTCGTATTTATACGATTGTATGGTGGCTACTCACCTTACCCACCGTTTAGGGAACTATCATCCAAGTCGACGGGGCGAGGTCCTTCGTATTTATACGATTGTACGGTGGTTACACATCTTACTCGCCATTGAGGTACTCATTTTATCATCCGAATGTACACGAGATGTAAGTGAATTAAACAAAGAACTACTAGTCACATATCAGTCGAAATTTTGTTAAATAAAGTAACGATAAATGTCAACAGGATTGCATTTAGTAATTCTTGTTTGCCAATCCAATATTTTGTTGCTATACTCTTTTGAGAGTAATTTCAGTTTAACAGCTATCACAGCTGATGCTTTGATGATTTTTTATAATTGTATTTGATACCTTTGAGAAGGATTTAAAGTAATTTAATCTTGTAAGATTAATCATTAATGGTCATAATTATTTTAAGGCAGATCAGTATTGCAGATTTTGATGTGAGAGATTATAGCACATTGGTGTTTTTCTACGATGTGAATTATGAAACTTGTGAAAGAGAATTTATGCTATTTGAAAGCAAATATTAAATTACTGAAGTAATGTTTTTCCAATTGTTTAAGAAGTTGTCTAGATATGATCAGAGTAATTACAGTCATTGGAGATTATGTGCGTTAATAATTTGAAGCCATTTATATATTTTTGTAGATCATGCAACGTGGTTAAGAGAAGTTTGTGATAGGCATTTTGTGGAATTTGCCATTTGATAGTTGCAACGTTGATAATGTATTTTGAAGCGGACATGAGGTCGTCATACCCAGTCTAGCGTTATTGTTGAGATTCATGCTGTATGTGCTGAATATTTATGGAGTTTTTGTAGCAATTCTTATATTCAAATGTGATATTTGGAATATTGAAGAAATATAATGTCGTTGTGGATAGTTAGATCCAACGTGATGTCGTGGAGACAATAATATTTTTGGCATGATAATTAAATACGAGATATAACTTGGAAGTAATAAAACTGTAAGACAACGTTCTATAAACCTTATTAAACAATTTGTTAGGAAATTAAACAAGTAAATGAAGTTGATAATACAAGATTTTCTGAAAATAATAATTAATGAAATAATAATCTGAGATTTAAGCATATTAACGATCTGACCTAATGAAATAAAAATCAGAATGACTAGATGAAATAATAATCCAAATAACCAGATGATTGAAATTTAAATAAGTTGATAAATTAAATTTTGAAATAAATCGATGAATTAAATAAGTGGATGAATTAAAGATTGAATTAATTAAACTGATTGAAAGGAATTATTAGACGATTGTAATGATGATGAATAACTGAATTAGAAGGTGATGATTAATTAAAGAAGCTGATGATTAATGAATTTATATGCAATTAAATAAATTTAATTGAGAGATAATTCGAAGGAATTGCAACTTGAAATGTGAATTTAAATGATGTAATGGTGAGGAATTAACGATTCTGACAGGAATATTTGGAATTTTGAAGTGAGAATTAATGTAAGAAATATTTAATTTTGATAATAATGATGAGGTTGACCAATGAGAATTTGAATTTTCTGTAATTCACAGATCAGAGATTAATGACGATGTAAATAATGTAAATTAATTAGTCAATGTTTAGGAACATTTGATTAACGTGTTCTACGTTCAAATTATACCATGCAAACCATAATTTATGTGATATTTAACATGAGTGATTATTATATGTGTATGTTTAGGCAGATTAGTAACTTAATTAAATCCACATTGATGTTAAATTAAAGAGAATTAGGTCTCAGGTTTCACAAATGTCAGTGACGAAAGACATAGTGCGACAGTGATCCTGAGAACCCAAGAGAACTTTATACATTTTTCTTGATAAGTGGATTGAAATGATTTTGCATTAGAAAGGAGATGGTTCGGTTTTTGGACAATGACAATTTAACTTTGCATTCGACCATACTCTTAGGTAGGATTTATATTTAAAATGTCTGTCTGACTTTCAAAGTAAAATAAATTTGTTTTTATCTTAGTTGTGATCTGATGATGGTGTGATGTTCCTTTTTCTTTCCTTGTCTTGAGTAAGGCTTATCCGGAAAGGAAGTGGTTTTGCTAGGAATTCAGTTGATGGCGCCCATTTATATTTGAATTATTTTTATTAACTTAAGCCCGTAACGACCCTAGAGATACTTTGTCTCGTGAAACCCACTGCTTTTTCAAGAACTCAGTTGAATTTCCGACACATTCCTTATTTGACTAGAGGTTCATTTAACTCCGCTCTGTCCTGGAACTCCAGGGATGTGATGTTATAGCAGATGGGTCATCGCATCCCCAGGACGAACGGGTACAATATCAAATTTGACTTCCACAAAATCGAGGAAGTTTGGCTATGCTGACGACTGGGCTACTAGAGATCCATGTTTCGAAAGTACAGAAGAGACGCTGACAAATGATCTTTCTGCACTGGGAGATTATTTTCGAAAATGGAGACTTCAGCCAAGCACAACTAAGACCGAAGTTGCTTGCTTCCACCTGAACAATAAAATGGCAACAAGGGAACTTACAGTTTACTTCAATAACATCCTCCTTCGCCAAGACATCCCAAGTATTTGGGTATAATACTGGATAGAACATTGTCATTCAAAGAACACCTACGAATGACTTCTGCCAAAATGAAGACAAGAAATAATATCTTACGGAAATTATGTGGCACCACTTGGGGTGCCAATGCAACTACTCTCCGTTGCTCAGCTCTAGGTTTAGTTTATTCTGTTGCTGAGTATTGCGCTCCTGTGTGGATAAATAGTCCGCATGTAAGATTAATAGATGTACAATTGAATAACACCATGCGCATGATAACAGGAACAATTATGTCAACTCCTACACAATGGCTTTCTATTCTCAGCTACATCCCACCACCTCATTTGCGGTGATGCTACATTTTGATAAGAGAATATAGAAAGATCCAGACCAACAAACAAATACCAATCCATGAAGACATTGGTGATCTACATGTGAAACGATTACGTTCAAGACACCCACCTATCTGCACAGCGGCGAATCTTGCAACTAACAAATCCAACCTGACTGAGAGATGGTCTTATGATCGGAATTCGTTTGCCCCTTCAGAGAGTACAGTAATGGCATGCATAACTGATCCGGACCGATCACGGTGTATGCGGCGATCTCCTGTACAGGTGGATGAAAACATCTTCATCATGTTGCGAGTGTGGTGCTGAAAGATAGACTGTTCGGAACCTAGTTCAAGAATGCCCACAAACATCATACAGTGGTGAATTCAGCGACTTCTTCCTAGGGACACCCCAGGCACTTCATTACGTTTCTAAACTTTATGTCAAATTGTAAATAATTTTCATGTATGGTATGCCATACTATAAATAAATATCACGGAATAATTGCTGCTTCCTTCAAAATGCCCTGACAAAACAGTGGTAAGAATATCGACATCCACACCTATCGCAGGACAACTGCAACCCAGCTTGTATCATGTGGAATATGATGGATGCAGGGGCGGCTCAACACCCTTAGCCTCATTTCCGAGGCATTAGGTCAAAGGGCTACTTTTCATATCAAGCAGCTAATCCATTTAACTCGCGGGGCTCAGTTCACTCTCTTCCAGCACTTACATTAATCCTTAAGTAATTAGTGAACGAGTATTCAACAACATTAACCCAAACGGGCAAAGTGAATAAATATCCACTTTTCCCTAATCACTTTGCCCAGCTGTGCGTCATTATGGAAATCGTGACTGATCGCTTAAAAGTAGTGTAGCAAGAAAGCAAACAAAGTGTGTAAAGAGGGTTGGAACAACACTAAAACACAATGTAATCACTTTCAAAATAGTTATACCAATCTATTAATAATATTGTGTTTCTTACCTTGATAACATTTTAAGAAATGCTATAAAAATCTGCAAATGCTTCTAGTCTCACACTGTCAACCACAGTAGTCTTTGTACCACTGATTCTTATATCTCCAGTAGATGGCAGTGCTTCCTGCAGAAGCAACTCGGTGACATCTGTCGTGATTTTCCTTAACTTTTACATATTCGCTTTGCTCGGTCGCCCTATTCGTTTGTAATAGCAAAATATCGGAAAGCGACCCCTCGTTCTGTCGTTCTGACATAAATCGCCCCGTCGAAATAGCCTGTCCTGTATTCACCATGGTCAGTGATAGCCTCGTTGTAACACACGCCCAGCGCTACCGGCTCTCTGTCTACCAACACTTTTTTCTTCTTCTTTTCGCGTTTAGCCCATTATAGAGCGCGCTTGAACTTGTTTTTTCGGCTTGATGATATTCGCCTTCCTATCTTCCCAAAATCTCTTCATGAAGTCACTGTGCTGCTTTTTCCGTTCTTCTGTCCACTTGGTTCCAGTCCTGCCACTAGTTTTCACCCTAAACTTGTCCTTTGTTACTGCGGTCCTAAAGACTTTGCGGTATCTCAGAATATTTTCTCCGATGTTAAACTCTTGCAGGTCCTCTCTGTATCCATCCAGCCTGGCTATCCTTGACTTCTGAGAATTTATTACATTGAATAACCTTTTTGTAAGTCTTTAGTCGTCCATCCTGAAGAGGTGTCCATAAAATGTTAAACGTCTTCTTCGTACAGTGTAGCTGAAACTATCTGTGTGACGGCATATATCTGAATTTCGTCCTTTAATCCAAATTCCGTTTTCTTGTGTGAGGCCGAATATTTTTCTAAGAATTTTACGTTCTTGCTTTTCTATATTTGCAATTTTAGAATGACCTCCTAAAAGTATGGTTTCTGAAGCATATAGAGCTTCCGGTAGGACAACTGTTTTGTAGTGTTTCAGTTTTGCATTATGTGACATTACTCTTTTATTATAGTGATCCCATGTTAGTCTGAACGCTCTATGAAGTTTTGAGGCTCTTTCTGTGTTAGCCAAACTGTCCAATCCTGAAGGAAGAATTATTTCTCCAAGGTATTTAAAAAATTCTACTTGTGATATTGCTCCATACGCTGTTTCTATTTCTTTTTCTTGTCCTTTTACTGAAAATTCTGCATGTGCTTGTTTTTTTTTTCAAATGATATTTGAAGGCCTGCTTGTGATGCTATTCTGTACAATGTCTCAATAGCATGCTTAGTTTCTTCTTTGTTCCTAGTGATAACCGCTAGGTCATCTGCGAAAGCCAAGCATTTCACATTGATTTTGTTTCCAGCAGTTCCTATGCTAACGCCTTTGATGTTCTTTTCCCACTCTCTGATGACTTTATCTAGAACCAGGTTAAATAGAAGGGGTGAAAGTCCGTCTCCTTGGCGAACACCTGTTCGTACTTCAAAAGAGTCAGGAATTTCCACAAGAAACTTCACCTTCGATGTTGTATTGGTGAGAGTCTGACGAATCAGTTCTCTGGTCTTCCTGTCCACTTGAAGTTCTTCTAGCGTCTCAAACAGGGTCTGCCTGGCCACAGAGTCATATGCTTTCTTTAGGTTCACAAAGGTGACAATTGTGGGGTTGGATCTGCGGATCTTCAGAATCATCTTCAGATTCCATATCTGTTCGGCACATGAACGCACTTTCCTAAAACCCGCTTGGTATTCACCAATAAAATGGTATGTTTGTTTCTCTAGTCTGTTCAGAAGAGCTTTAGATAGGATTTTATATGCCACAGATAGTAGGGATAAACCTCTATAGTTGTTTGGATCAGTTTTGTTACCTTTCTTGTGCAATGGATGTATTAACGCGCACTTCCAGTCCTGTGGGATCACTCCTGTTTCCTAAATTGCTTTTAAATTTGCGTGGATGCTTCTGGTGACCTCTTCCCCTCCGAGTTTCAACATTTCAGCGGTAATACCGTCTTCTCCTGGTGCTTTGTTGTTTTTAAGAGATTCAATGATTTCTGCTGTTTCTTCCATTGTCGGTGGATGTGAATCTGGAATCGGTGCAGGCTTTTCAATGTGCATTTTTGCTTTCGGTGGGTCACCATTGAGTAGGTCTTGGAAGTAATCTGCTAAGATCTTGCAGTTTTCCTTGGTGTTTGTTTCTAGTGAGCCATCTAGTCTACTGAAACATATGCTAGGTGGTTGATAACTAGACAGAATCTCACGGAAGGTCTTATAGAAATTTCTGGTGTTTTTTTTTTAGGAAATCCTGTTCTATCTCTATGAGTTTATTCCTGTCGTATGTCCGCTTCTCCCCGAGGATGACCTTAGCTGTTGATTTCTGGATCTTAAGGAATAATTCCCATCGTTCAGTTGTCTGATGTCCGTTCCATTTATTCCAGGCTTTAATTCTGTCTTCAATTGCTTTATCACAGGTTGTGTTCCACCTTCTGTGTTTCCTTTTCCTTGGGGGCTGCCCTAATGCTGATGTCAGAATTGAGTTTCCTAAGTCCGTCCAGTCTTTGGGATTTTGCTCTTTTATGGCCTGAAGAAATTCTTTGGCGTTCTGCTTGAGGTGCTCCGGATCCACTCTTAGTAATCTCTTAGTTTTTGGTTTGAATCTATTAGGCTGGAATTTCACTTTGATTTGGCTTAAGTAGTGATCAGAGTCAATCACTCCCCTGTGCACTCCAACATTTAGGATTTCACATATGTTCTGTTTGGACACTGCTACATGATCAATTTGGAATTCTCCTAGCGCTGGATTTGTTGATTTCCATGTTTTCTTTTTGTGTGGAGGCCTGGTGAAATATGTAAACATGAGCCTCAAATTAAAGGATTTACAGTAATTTATCAGATGCTCACCATTCTGATTTGTTCTCCAATGTGCTGGATGATGACCAACTATGGATCCATACTTCTTTTCTCTACAAACCTGTGCTTTAAAGTCACCGAGTAAAATGTTCACATGATGTTAAGGAATTTTGCTGATGGTTTCCTCAAGGAGTTCCTAAAAGTCTTCTACTTTCTGAGGGTTTTTCTTATTGTCATTGTTTATGGGAGCGTGGGCATTAATCAATGTGTATGCCTTGTTGCTTGATTTTATTGAGAGAACGGAGATCCTTTCGGAGGGAGAAGTAAAGTTGAGTACTGAACTGGCTATTGTTTTCCTCACAAAAAACGCTGTTCCAAATTGTGATAAATTATCTCCAATTTTTATGGCTGGTTTCCCCTTATATATACTAAAGTTTTCTGAATCAAAATGGTTTTCGTCTTGGAAGCGTGTTTCCTGAAAGGCTGAAATTTGAATATCAAATTTATTCAAGGTGTCAATTAACTGTTTAAGTTTCCCCGTTTTGAGCAAAGTGTTCACATTGACTGTTCCGATGAAGTTCTTTTTCTTCGGGCGAAGAGATTTTGAGAAGCTCCAACTCTTCTCAGCATGATTCTCCCGATCCCCCATAATCCGATGATCGGGAGAACCCGAACTGTATAAGTCCGGGGCCTGGGGTAGTTGCTGTGATCCAAAACGATCCATCATGCCAGGTTCACAAGTTGAAAGTGAAAGGTTGGGGTGATCACCAACACTTTTCATAAAAAAAAAGTTTTTAAATGCATAGTTTTTGTCCTAGAGACCTTAATTTTTTTGTGGCTGTAGAGGGGGTAGAGACCTTTTATTTATGTCATTTTTTTTGTAAAATTCCTCATTTACAAAATATAAGATTTTCAAAATTGGACTGTTTTCAAAAATGTAAAAAATAAAAAGTTTCATCATAAAAATAACAAGTAGTTCCGTGAAGATCTATACAGCCTATTTTCATATATCCTACTTATGTTAATTGCCACTATCAACATACACAATTTCTGTTTGATTGCTGTAATAGATTCGTAGATATTAAGAACCGACTAAATATTTCGAATGGTTGCCATGTTGGATTTTATATATGTAGGTCCTAGAGTTATGTACTGTTACATGCAGATTATTGTGAACGTGTAGTATTCAAACTTCAATCGCAAATTAGGACACAAGAAAAAACAAGGAGATTTTAAAATTTTTCACAGCTGCCATCTTGAGGTTATGGAAACAACTGAAATAAATTAGATGCCAGTGGATTAACATTCGTATAAGGATTTACTGTACCAAGTTTCACTGCACTCGGATGGTTAAATTGCGAGAAACGTCCATGTGAATATTTATAATTCGCATCACCGCCATGTTGGATTTGTGATCACCAGGTTATTTAAAGTCCTATAGGTGAACTTGAGTACATAGCCCCTATGAACATTAAAAATGCAGTTTGATTGCTAAAATAGATCCGTAGATATTCAGTATCGTCTAAATATTTCGGATGGTCGCCATGTTGGATTGTTAAATGTATAGGCCATAGAGTCATGTACCATTAAAGGAAAATTATTGCGTAGGTTCATTATTCAAACATTCACTTCGATCGCATGACTACATCACAAGAAATAAAAACTTAATTTTAAAATTCGCACTGCCGCCATCTTGAGGTAATGTAAACAATTGAACTAAATTAGATACCAGTGGATTACAATGTGTATAAATATTTCCTGTACCAGGTTTCAGTGCGCTTGGAACATTAAATCGCGAGAAAGGTCTATTTAAAATTTTCAAATTCGCTTGGCCGCCATGTTCGTTTTGTAGTTAACCGGTTTTTGAAAGTCTTATAGATGGACTTCCAGTAGTACCCTTTATCTCCGTACAATAATTTAGGGAGATACCGCTAATAGTTTCAGAGATATAGAATGCCGGTGAAATATTTCGCACATCCGCCATCTTGTGATTATGTAAACAATTGAACGAAGTTAGATGTCGGTGCATTACAATGTATATAAACATATACTGTACCAAGTTTCATTGCGTTTGGTTGGTCAAATCACGAGAAACGTCTATTTAAAAGTCGCAAATTCGCTTGGCCTCCATGTTGGTTTTGTAGTTACCAGGTTTTCAAAAGTCACATAAGTGAACTTATATCAGTTCCCTCTATCACCATGGAAAATGTCAGGGTAATATCGGTAATAGTTTCGGAGATATTGAATGCTGGTGAAATAATTCGCACAGCCGCCATGTTGGATTGGTGAGTCGTAACAAAATTTGAAGGGCACGGTCGGGGTCGCCGGGAATAGTGCTATGAACTTTCCGAGTTTCATTGAAATCGCTCCTGCCGTTTAGATTTTATTAGGGGGGGACACACACACGAATCACACACACACACACACACGCACACACACACGGACAAAAGGTGATCTCATAAGCCTATTTTTTCAAAATTGAAAATAGGCTAAAAATAAAAAAGATATAGAGACCATTCGTTTGAACTGTCGGACAACGTTCTATCGTGTTTGGTTTTCAAACTATCGCCTACTTTTAAAAAACCAAATTTTTGAATTTTTTTTTGGAAAAAATAGTAGAAGTCGTCCATAGCAAAGAGGACGTCATCCCAACGCCTACAACACCTCATTCGTTAAAATCCGACTATGCGTTCGCCAATTATCGCCAAAGTTCGCCAGAAAATAGGCTATCATTTTTATTTGTCCTACACATTTGAAACTTGCTGTCTGCCTAATGGGCCTAGGGACCTTTCATTAACGTCAAACAAACTTTTTCCCAAAATTCACCGTTTACAAAATAGCGCCAATTTCAAAACCGACAATTTTCAAACAAAAAAATTTAAATACCAACATACATGCTTAGCAAAGAGGACGTCACCCCAACGCCAACAACACTTCGTTCGTTAAAATACGACCATGCGTTCGGGAGATATCGGCAAAGTTCGTAGGAAAGTAGGCTGTGGAACAGAACGCCCATTCTAGCACTACTACAAGTTTTTGTCCTAGAGACTTGAAATGTATTTTGGGGTTAAGGAGGTCAGGACCATTCATTTATGTCAAACAAACTTTTTTGTAAACTTTCTAGTTTCCAAAATATACGAATTTCAAAATTTGAGTGTTTTCAAAATATGTCAAAAAAAAATATTATAAAAAGTAAAGGATATGAACGCCATTCGTTTTAACCATGGCGCAACATTCTATCATCTTCAGTTTTCAAACTATCGCCTACTTTCAAAAACAAAAATTTTCATTTTTTTATATATATATAATAAGTCGTTCATAGGAAAGCTCAAGTCCAACGACACCTCATTTGTTCAAATCTGACCATGGGTTCGAGAGATATCGGCTTGGACTCACGCGGCGGCCAAGACACTGGTTAGAATACCACTGCTCCCCTAGTGTACTCAAGTACATAAATGACACCCTGTATATTACTACATACCTATTGTGCCTCGTCATAGCGTGTTTCAGCGCGCGCAATATGCCCATGTACTTCGTACCTGGCTTTAGATCTGGATATCGATCGTCTTCAGGTAGGCAAAGAGTGTTTTGTGCATCATTTAGCTGGATACATCGTGCGAAATATTTCAAAACTGACGCAGAATTAATCATGCCCAACTTTCCTCCACAGAAATCCAACTGATAATGTAGCTGCTTCGCTAACACTTCTTAAAGATTACGGTTGCACACAAAACGGCAATTATCTAACCGCGAAAGTCCGGTTTGAATTCCGTGCTCTGACAAGAAATGTAATTCTGATCTGAGGGCTGGACCGGGCTACACTCAGCCTCGTGAGGAAAAACTAAGAAAAAGCGGGTTTGATTTCCAACTCAGCCATCCTGGGAGTGGATTTCAGAGGGTTTCCACTTCTACTCCAGGTGAATTGCGGAATGGTGTCATAATTAGGCCACTGCCGCATCCTTCCCAATCCCCATCTGAATTACAACTACATACACTAATAAGCCTACATCCATCACAATAACCCAGGTTGAATGTATGTCAACCCCTTACTATTCCCGTTTTCAACTGGTCGGAGATGAGATGCGATTAAATTCTATGTGGCGGAGAGTTTTTACGTCCGGATGCCCTTCCTGACGCCAACATCATGAGATGAAAGAATGAGACATGAAATTAGTGAAGAAGAAGGAAATTATGCAAGGATGTAGAAGGAACTTGCTGTGACCTGTCAAAGGTACCGTTCCAGCAGTTGCCTGGAGTTGAAAATGGGAAACTACGGAAAACCATTTCACGGACGGCCGACTGTGGGGTTCGAACCCACGTCTATCGAGTCCACAGAGAACTTGGCCCCATGACCTAGCACTTTGTTTTAGGGAGCGTAGCTACCGCTGTCGATCACAATCGGACAGGTTGTTTGACAAATTACATACACATCCAAGTATACGAGACTACGTGACCACGATGTCGGAAATCCCCTACATGAATCAACATCGACATATCTAACGTACGGTATATATCAGGAACGTGTTGTTTTGAGTGGAAAATGTCGTACAGGAATAACTATCGTTTGGTAATAGTTTATGGGGAAATTTATGTTTGGAGTGTTTAGATAGTTAAAAATCTATTAAACCGAATTCGTGAGATCATGTGTTGTTTATGTTACCTAAACTTGTATTCCACTGCTTAAAATGTCGATTCTAGTTCCGCACAAAGCAGATACGGAGATATTTGGCTACGCCCAAGTCAACAAAATAATCTACAAGATACTCCGAAGTGTCCAGTTGCTGAAATCATCTTTCAACGTGAGTTGTATGCTTCGGTTTCTTACGTAGATAGAACCAGTAATACATGCCTCTGTTGATCGCGGCACTCGGCGACACGAGCTTACGGAACAGGCGTTACCAGTGCCATCTGAGCGGCGGTCCACGATTACTCTTGAAGATCCTATACTTTTTTTCCATACGATATGCTATACGTTTAACATAAGGAACAGACTTGTCAGAATCCGAACATCTCCTCATGGACTCGGAGAGCCCAATTGCCATTGAGCATCATGAGTAAAAACCTCTAAAACACAGGATGAACACTCGCAATATCTCGGAAACTTGGATATATTGTTTAGCCAAAATAATAGACAATTTAGTCTGATGGGATTAGTGTAAGTGGTTGTTTTAACATATCAACTACAAAATATACACAATACTTTATACAAAAACTAGTTGTTTTGTTTTCCGAGGATAAACCGCCTGTTGAAATAAAAACTCAGAGCATCTAGGTATCCACCCAGACTGTAAGCCGGTACTTCCCGTTAGGTGTACTGACACATTCGGAGCGTTACTAAGCACATATTATTCATTTTAGAACTGATATAAGGTGGTTCATTAAGGGTATTGATGATTACTCAAAGAGATATTGACACACTGGAGTGTGTTAAAGCTAATATAATTCAGAATAGAGCTCATTGTTACCCATCAAGACAATCAGTAACTGATCATCTCAATGATGTTGACACGCCTGCTGTGTCACTAAGCTAAAATCTCTCAGTTTAGAACACCTAGATTTCAACCCAGACTGTGGTCGGATAGTTCCTAGTAGAAGTACTGACACACCTGAGGGGTCTTCAAGCTAACATCCTTCATTTTAGAGCTCATAGTTATCTACCAAACTGTGAGAAGATGGTTCTTATTAGAGGTATTTTCACACTGGATTGTTATTAAGCTGATATCAGTGAGACTAGAGAAACTTGGTACCCGCCCAGACTGTAAAGAGATGGATCCTCTTAGAGGCACTGACACACATGGAGCGTCATTAAACCAATACGAGTCTAGAGCTCATAGACCCCCATGCAGACAGCAGTTGGTTCCTCTTAGAGGATTTGACTTTGGGGTGTCTTAAGCTAATATAATTCAGATTAGGGCTCCTACGTACCCAACCAGACTGTGAGGGGAAGGCTCCCATTAGTGATATTACTCATGGACTGTTATTAGGCTCTCCATATAATGATTAGTGTCAGAGTTTAAAACACTAGGTTTGAGTGACATAAATATATATTAGTGCTGATTTAAAGATTTGTTTCTCAGGAAATAATCATACTAATTAATTTTCAAAGATGCTTTAGTCTAGTGAATTATACAATTTTTTGCAATCAATCAAAATATGTCCGTTTATTGAATTTTCATGTGTCTTCATTTCTTTCATCCGTTATCATTTTCTATCCACATCTTTGTCATTTATCTTATGATTAAATTGTTAATTTTTCTGCCAACAAATGTAAATATTTCCTTTTTCAGTCGTAAAGAAAAGAAATGCCGTTATTCCTTTACCCTAGAACATACTCGAGTCTAACTCCTGTTAAACGTGTTACCATAGACATTCGATCATCGCAAAAACGCAGTCGCATGCCATCTTTATGCCCCTTAGCCACAGCTATCCTGTAATTTTCCAAAGAGTCGGTGATTGGCCGACGGGTTTATGGCATAATTTTGTAGATGTTCTCACTTTGCATGTCACGCCGGTGGTAAAAGGCTTCAATCTTCGATGGAAAGAAATTAATGTGTCGTATCCCCTTCGGACCATTACCAATAGTCTTTATCTCCAATTCTCCCTTAATCGCATTTCTCAATGCCAAAAACCCTCAAGATTTCTTAATCCCAGCGTTAATTACTGCCACTAACAGCAATATTTTTAGTAAAAATAGGTCTTAGTCTGTCTATTAGTACACTCGTGCCCAAAAGTAAAGCATAAGTTACGAATAACCAGGGCAGCAGGAAATGTACCGCAAATAGCACGACATATGCACCTACTAACCTTACGTGTTCTCTCTGTATAGGAAAGGAGAATTCCCTGCGTTGACTGCGGCGTAAACGCAAGGTAAACACAGCCATTGCCTGCGCGTCATATTCCCTTAGTCGTGTTTGCCCTGTTATAGTGTGCGGAGTGTAGCCTCATGGTAAACGTGACAACATAATGGCACAACGACGCCATTTGGACCCCGTTTTGCGGGGTGGAATACTGGGCCACATGGAAGCAGGCCAGACACAGACCAAAGTCGCCGTATCCTTGAAAATGCCACAAAGTGTCATTTACAGGCTTTGGAGACGATTTCGAGACACAGGAGATGTTAGTCGTAGGCTATTACCAGGTCGACCAGGAGTAACCACCCCACAGCATGACTGACATCTGGCCTTAACCGCCCGACGAAATCGGAGTGCACCTGCAAGACAATTGTTGGCGGAGCTTGCTGCCGTCTCAAGGGTTGCCGTTTCCTAGCAAACTGTGCAACGGAGGCTCATAACAGCAGGGCTGTTTGCCAGACGTCCAGCGTTGTGCGTCCCGCTAGCTCCAGCATAGAGACAGGCCCGTTAACTGTGGAGCAGTCAACGTCAAAACTGTACCATGAATGAATGGAGGCACAGATGAATCCCACTTCAGTTTGCAGAACGATAACCGTCGCACATTAATCAGGAGAGAACCGCGTAGTCGATACAACCACAGGAACATCGTGGAACGGAACAAGTATGTTGGTGGTGGCGTCACGGTGTGGGACGGCATCATGTTGAAAGGCCGTACAGACCTTCACATCATCATGGGTGGTCCGAGAAACATTGTGAACGCTCGGAGATACAGGAATGGGGTACTGTGACCACATGTTCGGCTCTTCAGAGACGGGGCTGGTCCAGATTTCCTCTTAATGGACAATAATGACCAACTGCACTGGGCTGCCCTGGTAGATGAATTTCTGGCTGGGGAAGACATTCATTACATGGGTTGGCCAGCGAGGTCTGTGGATCTGAATCCTATAGAACATGACTGGGATGCATTGGGGAGGCGAATTGCATCCCGTCAGCCTCCACCAAGGACTCTCCAAGACCTTCTCATTGCCCATTCACAGGAATGGGATCGATTGCCACTAGAGCGCTTCGACCATCTGATAGACAGCATGCCACGTCGCTGCGAAGCATGTGCGACCTTTAGGGGTAACCATACACCCTATTAAAAATATATTTTGTTGAGGAAGACATTGCCATGTTTTGTTAGTTGTTGTCAAAGGTGTACCTTAGCTATCAGAACCTTTCTGACACTGTTTGTTACGACACGTTGTAAGGCATATGGTGTGTGATTCATCCGTTTGTTCAGCATTCCGTCTGATGTTCATATCAAGCGGTATGGCATGGTATAATATTATGCGTAACTTTTGGACACTAATGTATTACAATTGCAGCTAATTGCGTAAAACAGCTAACTGATGTGCTTGCTCTACAAGCTGAATGTGCTGTAATGTGGCAGTTAGCTACTCATCAATTTCAAAATGAGACATATCTTTAATGCTGGATAAATTTCTTAGATAGATGTGACTTATTATATGAAGACATTGTCAGTCAATATCAACACTATACTCTTCACAAAACATGCTATCATAAGCACTAAATTATTTCAGAGAACAAACAATATGCGTAAGGGCATACCCAAAGCTTGGCAAGTGAATGTGTGAAGACTTTAACTCTAAAACATTCCAAATCATATCATATGGATGTACACAAAAACCGTCACACAGTTTACATTGCCAGAACATATCTATTGGATGTGCACAAAACCCTTCTCTAAGAATTCCGGAACCTTTCAATTTGTTGCTTAAAATCCCCTCTCCCTAAAGCACTCACACAACATATCGTTTGGATGTGTACCAGACCCCTCGCAATAAAATTCAAAGAAAATGTATTAATTGACGTACTGCCCCCGAAGAATGAATTATTTGGTATGAAATTGATATTTTTTTCGAAACCCATCATAAAAATTAACCAGACAATATTGATGCTGGAACATGACACAAACGAGTCGTGTTGCTACGTTGAGCAAGGAGGGAGATTCCATCACGTGATATTATTGCGCAATCGAAGGTTCTCGAAGCTTGGATTTGACCTAGCAACAGTGGATTTATCAGAGAAAATATTTAATTATTGTCATAAATTATATAATTGGATATAAGCTCGCAGCCAATAAGCAGAAGTCTTAGTGAAGACGGGAGTTCCTTCAACTAAAATATATGGAGAATTAACACATTTAGGAATAAGAAGAAAATTATAAGAAAACACTGGAGATATTTTGAAAATCGACGGGAGGTCGAAATACGTCGTATTAAACATTTTTCTAGTGCGCGATAAATTTTTCGAGGGAACGAAAAATGGCGGCTAGATCTGGTGTCTTGGAGGGGAGACGCGAGACATCAGGGCTCTTGTTTCTGCGAAGTTTGAAGTATGCAGACGTATTGGTTTGGTCAGGCGTGAATTTGAAGTGAGCGCGCCATGACGTCAGCGAGCGTGCGACGAGCTGTCGACATGCCATAGTTTGAACCAGCCGCGTGTCCCACGTGTGGCCAGCGAATATTTAAAGATCTATACTTGTAAGGCTTTTGTTATGGAAGAAGATAATATCAGCTTTTCAGAATTACATTAGGAGTAATTCACCAGTTTATTCCTGATGTTTTAATGGAAATTGCTAACCTTCTGGATGCTTCTATGGATATGACCAATGAGATGTAAGATCTAGCATTACATAATGCGAGTTGAACCATCGATATGTGCCCTTGAGACAGTATAAAAGCCAGCCCTGTTAGGGGTCAGGTACACAGTCATCGAACAGTCAAACAGTCGTCATACTAGTTGCTGTCACTTGTTACCAGTCCACGTGTGTGTGTGTGTGTGTTGCTACGACAGTATAATACGCCGTCATTATGAGCGAGTGCTCCTTGGAGATAGGCAATTTCTACCACGTCACTATGTCCGAGTGGACATAGCCTTGTGCTACGTTAGTGGTAACGTCAAAGTGTTTCCAAGTGCTTCAAAACTTATAATTATTCATCTGGTTGAGTACTTCAAGAAATTCACAGGTATGTGAGTGTGTCTTGTTATACACAAGTATTTGACTGCTGTCTTGTGTGTCATTCACACCACTTACACCAAACATAAGAAGTGGGACCACATCCAAGTTTAGCCATAGAACATTTGCAAGTGCTAATAGGCTACCTTAACAGCTTACATTTTGTACGGGGAATATCAGGCCAGATTCCACCCAAGTTTGATAAAGACACTATCACCAGGAATTATTACCATTTGCCTGTCCCGTCAGATCACTGGGTTATATAAGTGGACTTTATAATAGACAATGAGCTCTACTAGCCACATGCCTTGTGTGCATGGGAACCAGCCCCATGATAGGATAAATTCACTGCCCCAATTATCGAAGATGGCTAGCAGCTAAGGCGGCGGGATGTGAGAAAATCATGCCAGGATGAACCATTAGGAACGAGGAGCTAGGCCACCTGCGGCTTATTTCTGTGGACGACAGGAGAGCTGAACGCTATAACATGTCCCATGCCCAGCGTTTAGACTTCACAGATCCGTGGTGCCAGGATTCGATCTGCACCGAGGGAGGTCCAACCGCCACAGAAATCATGATATCGTAGACTTCCGAAAAGGCTAAATATTTTTAGAGCCATGAATTTTCCGCCGTTCCGATAAACCAACTCACTTCCTTGATTGTTAAAAAACGCCATTATAGTTAGAATGTTTGCATAATTTGTTTGGAGTAATTTTTCCTAGTAGTCAAATTAGACTTGCAGCCGAGGTGCAATCCTCAATGTTTAAATTGATATTGCAGTAAATAATATGGGAAGTCCTACCCCATTCATAACGCAGCAGATTTACAATACATAATATGCATTAATAATTTTTCTTCTGCATGACATTTTTTTTCTAATAATAAAAATAAGAAAACATATTTTTATGAATTAATATTGATGAATACTGAATTCTATGAATAGCTATGGAAGTAATATTCCTAAAGAATGATAAACATGAAAGCCTACGATAAAAGTGTTGAATAGTGATTAAACAATTAATTGATCACATAAATCTGAAAGCTTACGATCTGTTATCTTATAGGGTGTTAATAAATGAAGCTTAATTAATGTTGTTATGTGCCAATGCACTTTGTGAAAGTAGTTAAATGAGGCGTTGATCCTCGTATTGAGTGGGTGTTGCGGGAGTAGTATCCTGATCCACGGAAAGCTGTATGCTTTTAAATAGGAAATAAAATGGGAGTTGCGGGAGATATATCCTGTCCCCATAATGCTTCAATGTTTTCCAAATCCTAATGATTTCCCCTGAGATAATATCAGCTCAAATTATTGATTTATTACAAGCAATGTTGTCATGCCAATTTTTATTGTGGCCATCTGAATTCATGTTCAATGCATAAGATCCTGAAAATTATGAAGGGATATTCCAAGCTAACTTCAACGAAACCAATAATGGTTATTATTATTGTTATTTATTTTCTGCTGTCAAAATTAAACTGCTGAGCCCAGTAATAGTCACTATGAAGTATTGAAACAAACTGCGTTAATAATTGTGTCATTTCATAATAGAATCAAGAATTGAATGTGAAACTAATCCATGCTAGTGTCATGATTAATTGTAAATAAATGAATAGGGTTATTAACAGTGCAACCTAATAGGGTAAATTTAAATATAATTTTATGTCTTCTCGAGTTGTATAGATTAACAAATTAAAGTGCGATTTCTAAACATAGTCTAGACCAACGGACAATTTTAAAGGAGACTATGATTTATTTTTGTTTTTGAGAGGCATAAAACCCGATAGGAACTGCGTGTGCTATTGTTTTGCTTCCGCCAGCAGGCAGTTATTTATTGAATAAATTTTATTGGGTGAATGGGTTTGTTATGAAACATGTCTTTAATTTTCGGTTATATGTCGTGAAAGTCTTTCCTATTCCTTTACGGGGAGCACGAATACAGTGTCTAGTAATTACAGCCCAAGCCCAGAACGCCCCGAGAGAGATCTCATGCTAACACTGTATTTACTGCTACCTGCATGTGGTTGTCTGTTCACTCCAGGTGTACAGACGGGCACAGTATATACCGGGAGAGTTGTAGTCCCGAAGGTCTTAGCCGAGTCCGAGTTTGGTTGACTCATGGAGACAGCGCATATAGAGGCTAGCTTCTGGAGATCGCCCATGCTTGCGATCTAAGTGAAGTTGCGAGGAGAGTTCATACCGTAATAATTTACGACTATTTGTTAGTAGAACAAATATTTCTAGTACAAGCTTTAGTACAGAACGCATAGAAGTGTTATATAAATTTTCAGCGTGAACAAAGGAAGACTATAAGATTATAGCCATTTTAGGAGTGAAATAGAAAAATGACGGACTCAATCGCCGTAAAGCACTTTAGTTCCAACCAGACTGCAGCGAATACAGATTCGTGTTATAAGATTCACGTGAGTAACAGTGATTGACATTATCATTGAAGAAGTGCATTGTTACACAAGTGTAATGACTCTGTATATTCAGCAAGTGAGGACATTTATGAAATTTAAGATGCTTGTGATTATGGAATAAGAAATTATGTGCGTCAGGAATACATTCGAAGCAGAGTAGTATATTCAATAATGGAGCTTCGATAGGGAGATTGTTCATGATTGTCCACTCTTCGAGTACACATAAGACGTTATGTACACCAACATTCTCGTACATTAGGTTATTCATGAGCTTGAACTTAACATCTGAGACTACATAAAATATTTCATAGCACACCTATACGAATATTTTATCTACGAGTGAGGTACATGACTTCCATTTCGAATTTACTTCGGAATATGAACCTGAACTTTCAACACTACTCGATATCATAATGAACCTATATCATGACGGAGAACGAAGAGACAAGAATATTTTCGATATGCCAGGGAATGCCCGGCAACAATGAAGATTAACGGATGGGAGTTCGCGGTTCGATCCCAGATGGAGCTTGATGTTTTCCAGAAAGGGAGTCCTTCCTTTTCCGAGGTCGTTAGTTCGAGGGGACAAACTAGGATCCAGCCTAGTTCCTTGAAGGATGAAACAACAAAGTATTGTCTAATACTCAACTTGAACTTCGAGATCTTCAGTCAAGGTAGCAGTGTTTATTAATATGTGGTTAGAGCTGTATGATGACATTATTGAGCAATTCCTTTATCCACATTTCGACACATTTATGTATTTCATGTAACAATATTTTATTCTACGAGATCATTTGTGGTGATTGTTTTTCGACATTTTCATATTGTTTTACTACGATCCAGTTTCTGAATTGAGATAGCTAATTTATTTAAGGAATCAGTATTCCAGTAATTGTATTAAAGATCAGTAAATTTATTTTCGACATTTAGGGATTCATTTTGAATTCAGGATATAGACATTTTCGTCTATGATACCAATTAAATTATTTTATCATTTTAATTTGGGCATTTTATTTTGTCGAGAAGAGACATGAAGAGAAGGAGGAAAGGCATGTGATATATTGTTGAATTATCACAAAATCGTTATGAACTTGGCATCGATCTGGCAAGAAACCTTCGTCACGATATCGATGAAAGTCATAAACCTCATAGACATACTTGTGTAGAATGGAGACACATTCCGAATTTGACAATCTTCGTTTTATTGGAGAAAGCTTAGATCTTTCATCCATTTAAATATTTTAGAGATTAATCTTCATGGAAGATTATTATCATCTGACGGTAGGGAATTCCTAGTTAGATTACCCCGTTGAGATTGATGTTTATCGGACTTCAATAAATAACACTGGTTGTTATTTATTCACAATGTGTAATATAACGTCATGATGTGGACGTGATATTGCTACACATGTGAAGATGAAACCAGATGAGTACGGAGTAACAGTACTGTATTTTTATTAAGTTTGTATGCAACATTATGTAGATATCCTAGTAACGTTTTGAAAGTAAACTCAAGGAGGTCTCTCACGTTATGTCTAAAGTCGTTTGTATGTATAAAAGTAACGTAATTACAATAGATGTAACTGTATGATATACCAGCGGTTGATTATAGCAAGGCTGAGGAGCATGCCAATTTTAGGAAATGCTAGTTTTGTGGAGAATATGGTGATAACATTTACTTGTGTAATAAGTTGTTTGTATTTCCGTATACAAGGTATACGAGGTATCGTTTGCGAGGTATTTACCGCATTGAAGTAAAGTCGTTGCATAGGCAAGACTATTTGGATAAGCATTTGGCATTTTGGCATAGGAAGTGAGTTATGGAGAACTCTTGTGCATTAATAAACGACTTGGATGTGAAGACGGTAGGTTTGTTAGGAAATTAAGACGGGAAAACGGATAACTAATTATTAAACCTTTATTAATCACAATTTAAGTAAATGCATGTTTTACATGTTGGTCGAACATATTCGACTGAATTCGACTATAAACCAAATAATGATGAAGAGCAGTAGAATTTGAAAGTTGATGGAGATTTTAAGAGATCCCAATATTATGTGGTAAGATTTAATTTGTGATCAGAGCTAACACTCATTTGTACATTTAGATAACGAATTCATGTCATTATAATAGCCCACGCTATTAATTATAACGCAGATTTATGCTGTAAATAAGTTTCATGTAATTATTTAATCAAGGGAATAATATGTTTGAAATATTAATTTATTCGATGTTTTTGAAGTGTACTTTAAGTGAGAGTCGATGTGTTTAGAATGAATGGTTTTCATTGTTAAGGATGGATGAGGATAACTCCATCAGATTAACATGATGCGAAAGTTTTGACGTTTTCGAGTGATGAATGACTGTAATATTTCCAATTTTGTTAAGAGAGAATGAGATTTTAAAATACTTTGAACGGAGAAGCAGAGGCCGATTTCATTTGAGTGTAGGGTTCGTTTGGAGAACCTGGTGTGTCGCTCAAGGCCAGCGCTGCGTTCAAAATGTGCAGAGAAGTTGTAAACACGTCTATTCGTGAATGAAAACCAGCTAGTGGATTGGGGAGCAACGGTAGTACTATATAACCGTGTCACATGACACAGGCACGCTACCAGCGCACCTCAGATGTTTTTAATAGCTTGTTAAAAAAAGTGAAGCACGCCAAACTATGTTAATTGTTTTAAACTTTTAGAAAAGGCTTAGGCCGATCAAGATTTAAGATCTGATGTTCTGGAAACACAGCGTTTCAGTGGCGTAGATGTAGGGAGGTGCGAAGAGTGTATGTATTTTATTAATTAATTGCTAGTTTAGGAATATTTTTGTTTGATTAGATATTAGTTTACATTTGTTATAAAATTGTTTAGTTCGTTTTTATACGTCGTCTTAGCGTGATTTATTTTAGATATAGTGAGAGATGATACTGTTGGTGGCTGACTTGGTTATCTCCGAGTGATGTCAAGGTAAGTGCTCGCCCGAGCTCAAGTGTATTATTGTATTTCACAGTTTCATATGAAATTAATTCTGCGTATATTCTCGAAGATCATGTCGGAGCGGATTTTAGACTTGTACGTTAGCCGGATGCATCAATGTCTGCAATCCAGCCCTGCGTTGGATTTTCGACGGAGCTCTTCTCGAATATACGGGCACAGTACCTTCCCGACTAACTATAACATGCACGGAGATTTACATAAGGAATTACACAATTCCCCTCTTCCTGCAAAATACCCAGAATATTTCATTCAGGTGTGTGCAAATTCCGCTCTGTCTCTTCACCTGAAACCGTTGAACGAATAGCATGCTCAAATTATGATGTTAACTGCCTTCCAGAGACTAAGGATGCTCAGGTTGTCTTTGAAACCTTTTCTTGCAACGAAAGCTGGTCACTAGGAAGAAACATGTACTTAGGAGCAATACATGAATTGTCTCCCTTCATTGTGATAGAAATATCAGTTAACTATTTTATATACATTTTTACACAACTGAAACTCAAAGTAAATTTGCTTACTCCTGAATGGAATATGACTGATGGCCAAAATTGATTATGAATCTCGAAACACGGTCCTAAGCCGACTCAAATATATTACATAAATTAGGCTACCAGCCAAAATGTATTAAATTTTAAGCCTTTAATTTACCCAACACCTTTTTGTGA
Organism: Meconema thalassinum; assembly: GCA_946902985.2. NCBI lineage: Eukaryota > Metazoa > Arthropoda > Insecta > Orthoptera > Tettigoniidae > Meconema > Meconema thalassinum. The sequence goes on from OX336397.1 coordinate 124,322,212, forward strand.
ATTCTGCACTACAAGAAAGCAAGCATGCGTCACTCCAAATATCTTTTCAATGTGACGTTTGGTCCGCATTAAATACATAATTAAGGCTATAGACCACTATGGATCGTCAGTAAACTGAGCATCGCACAGGAGTATGGCATTAGACCACTATGGATCAACAAGTGTCTCTTCAAATAACCTTCATGAGAAAAGTTGGCTCAACATGTAACACGGGATTGAAGCCTACGAGCGCTATGGAATTAAATGTGTGTCATAATGATCCTTTTTGAAAAGAGTTAGCTCCTCATTTACCACAGGAATAAGGCTTTAGTTCACTTTGGATCAAATGTGTTTGTTGAAAGTGCTTTTAGCAGTAAATATTTCTCCGCATATATTCTATGAATGTGGCCTTAGACCATTACGGATTAACATCTGTATCTTCAAATTATTTTTCTGAGTAAATTTTGCGTCGCATGTAGCACAGTATTAAGGCCTGTAAGGGACAGCCCGGGTCTCATCAAATGACCTTTTAGTAAATTGGCTCCACATGTACCACAGGAACATGGCTTTAGACCACTACGGATCAACCTCTGTATCTTCAAATAACTTTTCAGAGCAATGTTCGCTCCACATGTACCACAGGAATGAGGTCTTAATCCAGTATGGGTCAACGTGTATTTTGTCAAAGTTCTTTTGTCAGTAAATTTTACTCCGCACATTTCTTCAGATCACTATGTATCAACAAGTGTGATTTCAAATGACTTTTCCGAGTAAAGGTGGCTCCACATGTACCGCATGAATGTGGTCTGACACCACTATGGATCAAAATGTGTCTTATCAAAGTTCCCTTTGTAGTAAAGTTAGCTGCACATGTACTACAGTAATATGGCTTTAGATCTCTATGGATTAACATGTGTACCTTCAAAGTACTTTTCAAACCAAAGTTCGCTCCACATGTACCACAGGAATAAGGCCTTAGTCCAGTATGAATCACCATGTGGGAATTTAACGTGCCTTTAGTAGAAAATTTTGCTCCGCATTTACTGCATGAATGTGGTTTTAAACCACTATGGATTAACATGTGTTGCTTTAAATTATTTTTCTGATTAAACTTTGTGTGGCATGTACCACAGCAATGAGGCCTAAGACCAGTATGGGTCAACATGTGGTAATACAAAGTGCCTTTATGAGTAAATTTTGCTGAGCATGTTTTGCATGAATGTGTCCTTACACCAGTATGGATGACCATGTGCCTTTTCAAATAATTTTTCAGAGTAAAGGTGGCTCCACATGTACCGCAGGAATTAGGCTTAAGACCGCTATGTATCAATAAGTGAGATTTTAAATAACTCTTCAGAGTAAAGGTGGCTCCACATATACCGCAGGTAAAGGGCTTATGACTACTATGGGTCAACATGTGGTTATTCAAAGTGATTTTATCAATAAATTTTGCTGCGCTTGTTTCGGATGAATGTGTCCTAGGACCACTATGGATTAACATGTGTGTCTTCAAATGATGTTTCTGAGTAAAGGTGGCACCACATGTACCGCAGGAATGAGGCTTAAGTCCACTATGGATGAACATGTGTCTCTTCAAATTACTTTTCAAAGTAAAAGTGGCTTGGCATCTATCGCAGGAATAAGGCCTTAGACCACTATGGATCAACATGTGTCGCTTCAAAATACTTTTCTGAGTACATTTTCGTCCGCAAGTTATGCATGCGTATGCCATAAGACTCCTATGAGTGGACATTCTTATTTTTGTACCAGTTTGTTTGAGTGAGGCTGAGTTTGAATCTCTTGTTAAAGCATTCTCCGAATTGTAGTTGTTTCTGCGAAGAATTGCTTATGTTAGTATTAGTAAAATTACCACATACATTATATTTTTAGAAATCACATAGCACAATTCCAGACAATTATACAATAGTCTTCTGTATTCGTAGACAAATATTTAAAAGCCAAAATGTGTGACGTCTGATGATGATCGGAACTAGTCATTCAAGATAATTCTTTATCCTCATGTAATTAGCTTCAGGGAATAGCACCCATTACAATTTCGGTACAATCGTGTTGACCAACTGAAAAACAGTTTATTTGGCTATGTTAGATGATCAAGGAAAACGTGCTGATACCTTTGTGGTCGAGAGATCTAAGCAATCAAAATTTCCCTAATGCATTTTCAGCATTTGCATTGTTAAGCATGCTTTCCATAAATACTAGAACTTAGCACGTTTCTATTCTTCAATGAAGTGGTGTTCGTGCAGCCAATATAATATTATACAGACAAATACTGTTTTATACTGTATGTCGGAGATTTTGAATTTATAATCCTTCCGGATGAACGTGTTAATCTCTCTATAGCAAGACAAAAGCGCTCGTCCGTGGAGAAGAGGTAATAACCATCAATTACAGCTGTTACTTTCTAACAACCAAAATGATCTTTTATCGTCTCGATTAAGTGGATATCCCAGGGGCAGCTGAACAGGCAACCCGCAATACATCAAGCGGCAAAGAACGCGTACTCCCAAACAAGCAGTCGGAAAAATTCATGTGCGGGCTCAAGCGAGAGGGCTCCATCCGCCACACCACCGGGGAAAATAATGTATTTTAGTGCACTTTTAGGCTCTTTCAAGATCGCGGCTTTTGAAACGTTATGGTAGATGCCTCCACCCCTCCTTCACTACCCTATACCACCCATCCACCACCACCCACAACCCTAGAATTCCCTAAAATTATAAAGATATTTTTCCAAATTTAATTACATTTAACACAAAAATCCACCATTGGTTCCACTTGCGCTAGGCTAATCGTTGTTGACCTTCCTTGGTCAACCTCTTTTTTCTTCCAATTTATTTATCGTTTCTTATATTCAGTATGGTTTTTTAATTTACTATTACTAATTTTAATTTATTTAATATTTTTATCAACTAGCTATACCCGGCATGCTTTGCAATGCTAATCAAAGACAGTAAGGAAGATAAAAATAATGAACCCCCTTGTCGAAACCATGGCGTGAACTGGTTTGGAATAGACAGCGATGCCAAACAACACGGCGGGCTGCTGACAGTCTTCTAATATCACCTCACGATGAATCAGAAAGCACACCTGGCATTGCGGTGTGATAAGTATACTGATTGTGCAATTGGGTAACTGTGGGATTTAAGGGTTCCTGTTCGGTCCCTCACCCTTTTCTGTTACATAAATGACTTGTAGCTAGAAACCTTCCCCGGAGTGCACACAATAATTCACCCTAGTTACATCACAATCGGATGAATGGTATACGAACTCATAGGGGACAAGGAGTCTTACCAATGTTCGACTAGGTGTTGCAAATCTTCACGCGATTCCCAGGCGACTATAACACAAGAGTAGATTCCAAGAATGCGGGGTTAACACTTCTATGCTGTTAGTAACGAAACAGAGGATCAACATGTGGAGATAAAGCCGATTCCTGATGAACGCCATCTTGAATGCGAAATGGTGCAGACACTCCTGCTACACATCGGATAGAGCTGCTAGCATTCAGATACAGAAATGTATATATTTAATTTATATTGATTATTATTGTTATTATTCGTGCATTTATTTATTTATTGATGGGTGTTACAACACTATACAGGATGACCGAGCAACCGATCCCAAATTTTGCAACGACGGCCACGATGGCAGCGTGCACCCGTGGCACATCCAAGATGACGGTCCCACCTACTCCATACCCCCGACCCTTTCCCTCACTCCCAAGCCCCCACTACCCACCACCACCACCACCTCCAGAATTCACTCAAATACCAAACAGATTTTACCAAAATTTATCTGATTTTCCACAAAGACCAACATTGGTTACACTTACATTTGCCTGGTCCCTCCATGCTGAACTCCCTTGCTAATTTCTTATTCTATTCTAGCCCAGATGCCATTCGAGAGTCATGTAACCTACCAAAATCATCATAAATTCACGAGATTTCCTAAAATCACCAAAATTCCCCAAAATTCTATAAAAAGCATCAAATTGACCATATTTCCCAAACAACCCCCAAATATACTAAGATTCCCCAAAATTTCCTAAAATACCTTAAAAAGCCTCAAGTCTCCCAAATTTCACCGACTTTGGCAACTCCTAATTCAGCAGATGCCACAGAATTCCTTACAAATATATCAAGATTCCCAAAAATCCTTCCCAATATGCTAAGATAATACAAACGAATCCTCGAGTCCACTCTAGAGCGAACTAATCAAACAGTCTCCCAGGCTGTGACAGATCCCATGTCAGCGGGAATAAAATACCGCTTCTAACACATACTTTTGGTAACATGCAATCACCATTCAATGTTAAAAATATAGATAGGGCTTTCACCGCAAATACCCTGCTTCATTCCCGTCTCTGCTAAGACTGGAAAAGGATCCACTCAGCCTCGTGCAGCAAATCCACCCCTGCCCTTAATTGTTAAGTTCACACATTACTACAGACACGATAATAACACAGATTATCTGACACGACACCGAAATGCCTCAGATTTTCATCCAAATTTTACCTTAATGCACTCATATCCCAAACTTTCTACGGGAATTACCTAAATCACCTCGGAATGAACCAAATCCCCACAAATTCCCCTATATTAGTGAAAAGAACCCCTCACGGAGTTCCCCAGGCCCATGGATATGTACCGACAAGTGGATGCTGGTATCGAGATCAGGAAGCAAGACAGTTGATGACGTCATAGAACGACAGAGAATTGTCTCCAAGATCCCCTATTAACAGTTAGTATTGAGGCTTTCTCTGCTCCTAAACCTCTAATTTTGGGACCGTTAAACCCTGATTTCATCCATCGCCTCCTACGTGTACTTCTGCTTCTCTTACCCTCTACAGCCGAAATCATTAACCTCTTAGGTAATCTATGCTCCTTCCATTCTCTTCAGAGGAACCCTCCATCTAACTTGGCTCACACGAAAAGCTTTATCCAACGTGTCCATTTCTAACTAAACATTTAAATACACATTACGAGAATGCATACACCTCTTGCCATTGTTACCACCCAATCGTCCCAGCAATCATAAGTTCTACCTTCACATCAGTTAGTTCTAGTTTTCGTATCAGATATCCTTAAACTGCCCATCACTCACTTCCATATATTAAGGGCAGTCCAAAAACTAAACGATGTAGAAAGAGTTCATCTTTACGCTACCAGATTTTTTGAACAATACTGTTGATCCCAACTGAGAACTCACTGCATTGGCTTTTATATGCCTCGACTTTTTATATCCCCGAACACAGCCACCTTAACAGAATGCACGGCCCAAGATTTCAAAATGTTCAAACTGCTTTAATATAAAACTCAGCAATATTTCTAGGTTTACGCCAAGTCTTTTGTGGAGTTTCGACTAGGAACACCAAGATAGGCTCATTAGCGGGCTCTTGGTGTCCTTGCCTGGACCACCACAGGGGTAACCAACTGTTCGCAAACCCTCATCTTATAATGCGCACCCGCGCTCCTTTACTGCTAGAGCTTAATGCTCAAGATGTCTTTCGCCTCCGTATAATGCCTTCCAAAAATATGGTATATTGCCTCTCACGGCCATGGAATTAAAAGTTAGCAATGTTTCTTGGTTTATGCCTTATCATGTGTGGGGTTTCACTAGGAACACCAAGATAGGCTCATCAGCGGGCTCTTGGTGTCATAGCCTGGACCCCTACATGAGTAGCTAACTGTACGCAAACCCTCATTACATGAAGCGCACCCGCGGTTAATGCTCAAGCAGTCTTCCCTATAAAGGCTTCCAAAAAGATGGTATATTGCCTCTCACGGCCAAGGAATTAAAACTTAGCAATGTTTCTTGGTTTATGCCGTGTCTAGGAACACGAAGATACGCTCATCATCGGGCTCTTTGAGCCCTTGTCTTTGTGTCAACAGATACTCGCGAGGCTACCCTAACCGTCCGCTCCTTACCCCCATTGGCATGTAGTTGCAATTATGTATTTGAACGTATATTATATCCGGATCTTACGAGGATGTTTGGTGTGCTCTGGAATTTTAGGATTTGGGGAATTTTGAGGGGATTTTGGGTATCTGATGAATCTGGGCAATCTTAGTATATTGGGATGGATTTTTGGGAATCTTGGTATATTCGTAAAGATTTTTGGGAAAATCGGTGAATTTGGGGTAAATCGGGGAAATATGGGTGATTTCAGGAATTGCTATGTATTTAGAAAATTTTGATAAAATTTGGAGAAATTTTGGGAATCTTATTATTTTCAGGGAATCTTGGTATAATTGGTAGAATTTTTGTGGAATATGATTAATTTGATGAGTTTTATGGAATTGTGTTGTATTTTGGTGATTTTAGGTTATCTGGTGATTATTTGATGATTTTAGTAGATCACAGGCCACTCGAATGGCAACTAGGATGGAAGAGAATAAGAGATGAGCAAGGGAGGTCGACAGAGAAGGACCTGGCATGAGTAAGTATCAGCAAGCATGAGTAAGTATCAGCAATGCTGATCTTTGTGGAAAATCTGGTAAATTTTGGAAAAATCTGTTCGGAATTTGAGGGAATCTGGAGATTGTGGTGGTGGGGATAAGGGGTTAGGGTGTGAGGGAAGAAGGCAGGTGTATGGTGTAGTTGGGACCGTCATCTTGAATGGGCCCCGAGTGCACGCTGCCATCGTGGCATAAGTTGGGATCGACCGCTCGGCTATCCTGTCTAGTGTTGTACTGCTTATAGATTTAATAATAAAAATAATAATAATAATAAAAATCCGCCAACCCGGGCCCATCATATGGGAAGCCGCAATGCCTGTCACAAGCCAGGGCAATTTGGTGTGTGATAGAGGAGTAACACCGCTATAAAAAAAACGCTGGCCCAGCTGGTAATACCTCGTAAGGGCCCCTTAACAGTGTTACGGTGAAGATGGTCTACGGTTTTGAAATCGGAAGAAGGCTTCGGGTCTCAACGGTGGATAGAGCGGAGGAACTATCATTAATTAGAAGCGTATTTTCTTCAGTTATGCGCCTGCGAAAGGCGTCTGTCTCCAGAGGAGTGGCCAGTTATTGAGCCCCGGGGCTTATAACCTCGGTTCTATTACTGGGAAGGAGCTTTCTGACTCACGCTGGTTTGAATAACCAAGCATCATGGAATGTCGTCACAAAAAGGAAAATACCCCAGGTAGTACCACGTTGGGGGAATGTACCGTTCTTAGGAGCCCAATCAGGCCTGTGGATTCTGCGGAGCCTGAAACTAGATGCTTTGAAGGTTTCACTACGAGTACAAAATTTAAGACGAAAAAAAAAAAACTACTTCGGGACGTTAAGCATCAATTCACTACTGAAAGTAGGGAAACACAAAGAATTGACATTGATGATGGACAAACATGACATAATCATCTTGGCCATCCAAGAAACGGGATACCTAGGAGAAGACATAATGGGCATTTAAGGGTATAGGATTTAATAATAATAAAATATTGGTTTTACGACAGTTTTTACTACTGTGGCTTTTAGAGACGCCAGGCTATAGGGTTTATAATGAGGTTTATAAGAAGGTTGTCAGTTCAAAAGTGGAATTCTTTAGCCCTTATGAGTGACTTTCTATTCTAACTCTCAACTGCGGTAACAAAGGATACGCGCTTACCAATGCGCATGCACTGATCAATGAGGACAACAGGCGTAATTCTGAGAACGTTGCACAGTTTTGAGACCTCCTTGAAGAACAGTTGGAGAAATACCATCAAAGAACATCAAGATCTTACTAGTTGACTTTAACGCTCAGCTGAGAATAGAACCGTAATTCAGATCAACAATTGGAGACCATCCTGCTCACAGGATGATTAACAGAAATGGTATAAGATTCGTCAATCTGAGTCGCACCTTCAAACTGCAGATAATTTCAACGTTCTACAAACACAAACCAAACAAGCAACTTGGCGATGACCAGGCAACGTGTGTGGAGAGAAACAGATCAATCATATAGCAATCTCCAGGAGAGCGACTAAGGAAATAATGAATGTTAAAGTGCAGAGAGGTGCCCAGTCTGATTCAGATCATTTACCTCTCTAAGATCAAAATAAATTTAATTCCTCTCAATAAGACCCAGAAACCGTGCAATATGATTCGTAAATATGACCTTGAAAAGTTGAAAATCGATCAAAATGTGTTAGAACAATACCACCAGCAACTGACATTTGAATCTCATAAATGGACGGACATTGCCCCCAAGATCCTACAAGCAGCTAATACTACAATCCTGACAACTAGGAAGTGAAAGCATAGATGGTGGAATGAGGTTGGTGATGAAGTGCTGACCCAAAGAATAAATGCCTGGAAAAAGAGGAACTCGACCCGAAGACCTGAAGATTTCGATGTGTTCCGTGAAGCTCGAAAAGAAGCAGCTAGAAGTTTACGAAGGTCCAAGCGATTATATGAGAAACAGCAGTTAGAAAGGATCGATCAGGATTTTCGAAAAAAAAAAAACATGCCAGAGACTTCTATCAAACGTTTAAGTCTTATTTAAGAGGGTATGAATCCCCCAGTCTCTGTTTTGGAGATGAAAATTGAAAGCTGGGCCTGACCTACAAAGAAAACTGTACGATCATGTCTCGTTACTTTGAAAAACAACTTAATTGTGATGAACCGAAAGAACGATTCTCTGTGTGCGATCCAATCCACAAACTACCCAACTCATCCCCACCTTGTAAAGAGGAGATCAAACAGATTAACAACAGCTGAAAGAATAACAAGGCCACTGGTGAAGAATCAATAGTGGTAGAATTATTGAAGCTGGCGAATGATAAAACTCTAGATGTACTAGTCAAGTTTTTGGAAGAGATATGGAGACTTGAATTGTTACCAATTGAATGACAGTCAGCACTAATCCAACCTGAACACAAAAAAGGTTATAAAAATAAAAAGAAATATAGGGGCGTCTCATTAGTATCCATTCCGTATAAGATTTTCTCCAAAGCAGTTCAGAACAGAACAGAAGCGCACCTTGACCAACAGATCGGTGGATACCAGGCTGGGTTCAGATAGGGTCGTTCGTGCCCGGAACAAATCATTAACCTGAAGAACATCATCAGGTACAAGAAGACAGGAGTACATAGTTTCGTGGTCATGTTTGTTGACTTTCAGAAAGAGAATGAATTAATCGACCGGCAGTCATTAATGAATATTTTGGAAGAGTTTGGAGTGGATGATACATCAAGAAATTTGATCAAACAGACTGCAACCAACCCTGTGTCGAAAATCAAATTTATGGGAGAGAAATCAGATCCAATTACAATCAGAACGGGCGTAAGAGAGGGAGACAGACTATCCCCACTCCTCTACAACTGTGTCTTGGAAAAGGTCATTCGAGAATGCAGGAAGTTGATAGACCAAGAAGAAACAACAGAAGATCGGTTCAGACTTGATCCTAAACACAAGGGGGTATACGTTGACTGTCTGGCCTTTGCGCATGAACTGGCCATCTTTGTTAACGACATAGATTCAGCAGTCAACAAGATCAATAGGCTGTCAAAAATTGCCGAAAATGTAGGATTCCAGATTTCTATTCAGGGGACAAAATATAGGACAAACATCTGCGATGGACCTGGATGCATGATATCTTATCTTGGAAAAATCGGTCGGGTCACAAATTTCAGATATCTCGGTGAAGTCAACCAGCAAAATGGGTTAGAAGAGAAAGCAATTAATGTCAGGATAAGGAAGTTAGACCAGGCATACAAAATGACAAAGAATATCTACAGGGGCCTAGTTCCGACACTATACCACAAAAAATTGTACAACCTGACGGGTTATATATGTCCGAAACTTTGACCATGAATAGTCATGGTCATGCTGTCCAACAGGAACAAAAGGAGAGGGCAGGATATTAAGAAAAATCCTAGGTTATAGACGGGTTGATGAAGAGGGGCGAATGAGAGCCAGTGTGGACTTGTACAACCAAACGGACCCTATCACAGCATCAATTAAGAAGAGACGGCTACTATTTTACGGTCACCTCTTAAGGATGACCGATTATCGATTAACGAAAAGAATATGGAGTTTCATTAAATCTAAGGCAACAAGGCCAAGATGGTACGAGGAATGCGAAAGAGATATAAGGCAAATTGGTATTCCAGACCGAGAAATTCCTGAAAGGAACACATTTAGAAGATTGGTGAACAACTACCAAGGTTTCAAATTGGTATCAACTTCCGGAAGACGGAGAGGACCATTGTCCGAAGAACATAAACAGACATTCGTCGCTGGGGTCAGAAGATACTTGCAGGGAGTCAAAGCCGGAACAAGAACAAGACCTAGACACTAAAGTGAAGTTGGTTGTTAACACGCAGTCCATGGAGGCTCAAATTGATGCATTAGAATAATAATAATAATAATAATAATAATAATAAACTATTAAATATTAAATAAATAATAAATTTAAAATAATAAATAATAAATAATCGATAGTCAATACATAATATTTAATACATAAATTAGTTAGTTATTGAGACTTTAAGGGGCGGAACTACGAGGTCATCTGCCCCTACAATGATAAATAAATAACTAACATAAAAATAAAAATTAGATAATAATAAATATATATTTCATTTGTTCACGTTACATGGACGACCAAAGCCATGTGACGTCACGCAACAGGTGAGGTCTTGTTTGAGAAGGTAACGTGAAACCCACCACCTGCAATAGCCTGGCATGTTAACTCTCGAAGGTTTATTCTTCTTGAGATGACAGCGTGACCTTGAGCGAATCACACATGCTGCTACCCACATAGCCGTCATGATGAGGCAAACCTATGCGATTAATAATAATAATCGATAGTAAATATGTAATATATAGAAAATAATAATTATAAAAAATAAATAAAATAAAAGGTAATACATGTTAAATAATAAATATATTTTAATAAAAAGTACAAAATTAATAAGAAATAATCAATAATCAAAAATAATATTATCTTATCTTATATATACAAGATGTTCAGAAATATAGCCTACTTTCTCCTAAATGCATGGGTTTAGTTATAACTCCTTATCCTCTTCAAGGAGTATAATTGAATGTTGGTTGTAGTAGGTTGTTGAAATACAACGTGCTATACGGCTATTATACGTTGATTGATTGAATCCTCAACTGAATTAGGCTATATATACATACACACTAATGCAGCCATCACAATAACACGGGTTATGAGACAAAATTCAACACTCACCCAAGTACACGGGGCTAAATGACCATCATGTCTATGCATCTCAAATGAAAGAACAACAACAACAACAACAACAGCTTCTTACCCAAATCCTTCCTCGTATAAAAGTACACACACTAGGAAGCCTACAGAACTCACAGTGACACAGGTTACCAGACAACTTCTACGCACACCCAAGTACACGGGGCTACAAGACCATGATGCCGCAAAACCCCTAAAGAATCAACAACAAAAATAACAACAACAATAGAATCTACTGCGAATCAAGGACAAAGATTTTTAATCGCTGTGGTCGAGTGTTGAAATTTGTGGTGTTATGAGAACAGCATATCTTATCTGCTGTATATATATAAAACTCAATGCTGGTTTGTTTGTTTGTCTGTTATTTATACAAATCTGCACCGCATCACCGATCTTCACCAAATTGTGTATACTTACCCTTTGGAACCCAGCGGGTAACACTGTCCACTTTAAATTTCGGACAGACCACTCCATTCACTGCATTTAGGCCCTTTTGCACAAATTTACACCATTTCACCGCTCTAATAACTTGATGGACATATTGTCGCTAGGCGACAACGACTAGCACTGTATCATGATAGTCAACGCCACACTATTGATTGACAGGTTGTCACTAGGCAACAGCGTTAAAAATCCCTCAGTATGCCTTCCTTCGGAGGGGAAGTAAAGCCGGCGGTCCCATGTCATAGATTTATGGCATGTTAAAGAACCTTCCACTAATTGCACCTGTGTGAAGCTAAATTGGATAGGTTATTGTAAACAACGCTCTTAGGTTTCTAAGTTCGTTGCCAAGAGCCGACTGCGGTGGCGTCTAGCAGCTGAGTTGTGAACTTAGCCTAGTAGTCGTTGACGGTGGCGCTTGGCGGCAAAAGTAGGAACTATTTGAAACATTCTAAGTTGCAGTACTTAAATTAAAATAACAGATAACACACACTAATACAGTCATCACAATTAACACCGGTTATCAGACAGATTCTACACACACCCAAAGTACACGGGGCTACATGTCCGCGTTGTCGCAGCCCCTAAACTTAAGAACCAACCAACTAACCATCATGATAGTCCAGTAAAATTTGCTAAAGGACGCATGAGAAAACTGACCGATATAATGCTTTCCTGTCAGAGAAACATAGTGACATACATTCCTACATTCACCCATCACCATTTTGCAGTTTTCATGTGTAGACAGTTGTTATTTCATTTGCGGGGCTTAGACATCGTGGATTTGTTGCCCCGTGTACATGGATGTGTGTGTAGATTTTTTGTGATAACCTGCGTTAATGTGATTGTTGCACTAGCATGTGTAAATTGGAGATAGGATATGGTATTTGAAGCCATTTCTCAATGTTGCTCAAGGATTTATTGAACTCTAGTATTCTCTATGCATTCGTATACCCTGCTGGTAACACAGTCTACTTTAAATTTTGGACAGACCACTCCATTCCCTGCATTTAGGTCCTTTGTCTCAAATCTACACCGTTTCACTGATACCAACCAAAATTTGTATACCTACCCTTTGGGACCCTTAGAGGAACACTGTCCACGTGAAATTTCGGACAGACCACTCCATCCTCTGCATTTAGGCCCTTTGGCACAAATCTACACCGTTTCACCGATCTGAACCAAAATTTGTATAATTACCCTTTGGAACCATGCGAGTAACACTGTCTACATAAAATTTCGGACGGACCCCTCCATTACAGGCATTTAGGCCCTTTGGCACAAATCTACACCGTTTCACCGATCTGAACCAAATTTTACATACTTACCCTTTGGAACCCTGCGAGTAACACTCTCTACATGAAGTTTCGGACAGACCACTCCATTCCCTGCATTTAGGCCCTTTGGCACAAATCTACAACGTTTCACCGCTCTGAACCAAAATGTGTATAGGCTACTTACCCTTTGGAACCCTGCGAGTAACACTCTCTACATGAAATTTCGGACAGACCACTCCATTACCTGCATTGAGGCCCATTGGCACAAATCTACACCGTTTCACCGCTCTGAACCAAAATGTGTATAGACTACTTACCCTTTGGAATCCTGCGAGTAACACTATCTACATGAAATCTCGGACAGACCACTCCATTCCCTGCAGTTAGGACCTTTGGCGCAAATCTACACAGTTCGACCGATCTGAACCAAAATTTGTATACTTACCGTTTGGAACCCAGCAGGTAACACTGCCTACTTTAAATTTCGGACAGACCATTCCATTCCTTTCATTTAGGCCTTTTTGCACAAATCTACACCATTTCACCGATATCAAGCAATATTTGTATATCTACCCTTTGGGACCTTGAGATTGACTAACACTGTCCACATGCATTTTCGGACAGACCACTCCATTCTCTGCATTTAGGCCCTTTGGCACAAATCTGCACCGTTTCACCGATCTGAACAAAAATTTGTATAATTACCCTTTGGAACCTGGCGAACAACACAATCTACATGGATTTTCGGTCACACCACTCCATTCCCTGCATTTAGGCCCTTTGGTGAAAATCTACACCGTTTCACTGATCTATACCAAAATTTGTATACTAACCATTTGGAACCCTGCGGGCAACACTGTCTACAAGAAATTTCGGACAGACAAATCCATTCCCAGCATTTAGGCCCTTTGGCACAAATCTACACCGTTTCACCGATCTGAACCAAAATTTAAATATTTCCCCCATTGGAACCCGACGAGTAACACTGTAGGCATGAAATTTCGGACAGACCACTCCATTCCCTTCGTTTAGACCAGGGGTCTCCAAACTACGGCCCGGGGGCCACATCCGGCCCGCGGACAGATTTTGTCCGGCCCGCGGAGAGCTAGCATACTTGAAAACTCCTTTTAGAGAACATATTTTTTATAGCAAATTAAATTTAGTTTACTGAAGTATTCTAATTTTATGTTGAATAATTATTAATATGACATCTACATTGATATGGTCATGGGCTAACTACTCATAACATTGTTGTAGGCTTATTGTTATTGTTTTTGTGATAAGTTGGATAAAGAAACACAGAATTGGAATGAGTAAAGACATGTATAACATGCAGACATATGAAATACTAATGAGATTTATGTAATTGAGATTTTCCACTGACAATAGTTTGTAGTTGTGGACTAATTTTACTTGTACCAATTATTAAAAGAGATTTAAGATGCTCATCAGTTAATTTAGATCTGTAAACATTTTTTGTGTACTTCATTTTGGAGAAGGTCTTCTCACACAAATAAGTAGTACCAAAAACAGAAAACATCCCAGGAGTAAATTTATGCAAATTATCAAATTGTGTCAGTGGAAGACTCTTATAAAATTCCAACAAAGATGAGTTTTGATATTTGTTCTTAATTATATCACTGCACTGTAGTTCAATCATTTCCATTTGAAGTTCCGGGGCTGGGGTTTCAATGTCAGTATCAAAAGGATCCTGAAAAATCTTAATTTGATTCGCAAAGGCATCGAAGTCCGAGAAACGAGTATCAAAATTTATTTTCAAAGCACTCAAAGTTTCGATTGCAAAATCGATAGGAAACTCAGTCTCAGTGGTGTGGCTGAATATTTCACATGTTTTAAAATGTGAAAAACATTTACTTCGTAGTTGTGATTGAAACAGTATCAATTTCTTCCGGAATGATTTGATATTAGTGTATAAATCAGGAAGATGCTGGTTTTCTCCTTGCAATCTCAAATTCAGTTCGTTCACATGTTTTGTCAAATCAACATAGAGTGCTAACTTCCACAGCCATGCGTTGTTTTGTAATTCAGTAAGAGGGCGATGCCTTTCATTCAAAAAAATTTCGATCACTGCTCGAAGTTCAAAAAAGCGCTGAAGGACTTTCCCACAACTACGCTAACGTACGGCAGTATGATAAGGTAAGTCATTTTCTCCAATCTCTTCAATAAATTGTCGGAATTGTCGGTGATTCAGCCCAAAAGATCTCATAAAATTAACAGTTGATATGACTGGTTTCAGAACTTCAGACATATCCAAACATTTTCCGCACAAAGACTGTTGATGAATGATACAATGTAAAACCAATGGTTTTGAACCACCGTCATTTTCTACAGCCTTTGACACAAGAGCGACCACTCCTTTATCTTTCCCATTCATGTTTTTGCCTCCAACAGTTGTAATACATTTCAAGTTTTTCCATCGAAGGTTCTTTTGATTAATGGCCATTTCAACTCCTTTAAAAATATCTGTACCAGTAGTTGTGCCATGAGTACTATACATATCAAGAAGTTCTTCATGCACTTCATAGCTTTTATCTACTCCTCGAATATAAATCAACACCTGAGCAGTATCTGACACATCCGTTGACTCATCCAAGGAAAAAAGAAAACCACTCAACATCTCCATTTTTGTCTAAGAGTTGAGAGGATATATTTTCAGCGATGTTTTCTACCCTTCGAGCCACAGTGTTTGCTGACATACTGACAGTTTTTAATAAATTTACCTTTTCAGGGCACATTTCTTCGGCTGCTGCAATTATGCATTCTTTGATCATTTTTCCATCGGTGAATGGTTTTCCACGTTTTGCAATTTCAAGAGCCACACGAAAGCTGGCACGAGTTGCAGCCTCTTGTTCGGTTTTGAGTTTTGTAAATGAAGATTGCTGCGATTTCAATCCGCGCTTCATAGCTTCGAATTTTTCTGTCCGCAAACTTCCTGTATATTTTGAGTAATTTTGAAAATATTTTGTTTCATAATGACGTTTAATGTTATATTCCTTGAGAACGGCTATGCTTTCATTGCAAATCAAACATAGCGCCTTGTTACTGGACTCAGTTACGAAATACTGAATGTTCCACTCATCTTTGAATTTTCTGCATTCACTATCAATTTTTCGCTTCTTTTCCATACTACTAAATCACACACAAAAGCAACAATTCAAATCAAAATACTGTTACAAAGATGTCTTAAACTTAAACACGCACAAACACGTTTTAAGGAGGTACGCACTATTTTATTTCACAACAGTGTCATAGGAACTGACTTGTGGTTGCGCAACTAGCCTTCTTATATATTCCAATTACTGCCATCTAGAAGTGAGTGGAAGACACCAGAACTCTCTCGAACCAACGAGATTACTCTGTACGTGCTAATAGCGTCATCTGTTAGCGATAGAAGGTACTACCTATTTCCGCTTGTGTCCACCAGATGTCGTGTCACGTTACTCCACATGGCTCGTACTCTACGACTAATCTAGAAATTACAGATAATGACAGGAAAATTAATAATATGCAGTGTTGCCGTTTTGCGGACTTTAGTCCGATTTGCAGCCTTTTTTCAACGTTGCGTACTTTTTCGGACTTTTTTTTCATCAGTGGACTATTTCACTTTTTACCACCGGCAACAATGATAATATGGTTTTGGCCCTCGGAACTTTCTGGAGTAATCAGTATGGCCCTAAGGCTGGAAAGTTTGGAGACCCCTGGTTTAGACCTTTGGCACAAATCTACAATGTTTCACCGATTTGAACGAAATTTTGTATACTTACTCTTTGGAACCCTGTGGGTAACAATGTCCACTTGAATTTTCGGACACACCACTCCATTCCTTGCACAAATCTACACCTAGTAATTCGGGCTGCATCACGTCGCCCCTACCAGTGTTCTGGTGCAGAATTGCGAAAATAGTTACATCTTGCGCTGCTTATAAATTGCAGTCACGAGGAATAATTAGTGCAAAAAGATTTCTTAGGCCTCTTAAAACAGTTGTCAGTATGAATATTATGCCTCTGTATAAGTGCGATGGTGTTGGTGCAGTACATTCAGGTTATCAGCTGCAATAAGCAATGGTGCTTTCAAATTTACTATATTTTATTCCGATCCTTATCGTTGAGCGCTATGTGCCGATAAATGACACTATTGCTGCCTCAGGACAGCCAAATGCTCTAATTATTTTCCTAAGGCGCTATGAGACAAAAGACGACACTATTGGTCTCTATTTTCCTAACAGCCAATGAGATATAGGCCCTGAATGTTACGTCCATTATACTGTACTACTTATCACCCCCAATACCACGATCACCACAAAAAGGTATATTTTTTCTTTCTGTTAGTTTAAATATCATTTGCCAGTTCTGTAGTACTATTCATTCTCATCCATTAAACAAATGAATCCACCAGGCGAAGCCGGGCACTACCGCTAATAAATATATAAAGGATGTTCGTCTGTTCGTCTTTATGCGTTCATGAACCATTCATCTGATTGTGATCAAATTTTGGTGAGTTGTTGTGCACACTTCCGGGATGGTTATAGGCATAGTTACAATAGAGAGCGCGCGAATAGTTAAAACAAATGAGTGTTGGCGATGCGTTCATATACAATTCATCCGAATGCGACCAAATTTTGGTGGGTTATTGTGCACACTCCTGGGAATGTTATAGGCATAGTAAATCCAATTTATAGTAGATATCGCGCGAGTAGCTTCAATAAAATGGCGTGCATTTCGTTTATAAAAGACCCACATGCGTTCATATACCATTCATTCCATTGCGATGAAACTAGGTTGAGACGTTCTGTACACTTGAGGTAAGGTTTCTGGCTTAGTAAATCCACTCAACAATAGGTAGCGCACGAGTAGATTCACCAAATGAGCGACGACGAGCTAAGTAATTCAACAAAGTCCTGTATGCGTTCACATACCATTCGTCCGATAGCGATGAAACTTGGGTGAGAGGTTGTGTACACACCAGGCAAGGATTCTGGCTTAGTAAATCCATGTTACAATAGGTAGCGCACGAGTTGATTTAACAAATGAGCGACTACGCACGAAGCGTTTCAACCAAGTCCTGTATGCGTTCATATACTATTCATCCGATAGCGATGAAACTTGGGTGAGATGTTGTGTACACTTCGGGTAAGTTTTCTGGCGTAGTAAATCCACAGTACAACACAAGTACAGTAGATTAAACAATAAGCGACGACGCGCGAAGTGTTTCAACAAAGTCCCATCTGCGTTCATATACCATTCGTCCGATAGCGATGAAACTTGGGTGAGTTATTGTGAACACTCCAGGGAGGGTTTCAAGCTTAGTAAAACCATTTTACAATAGGTAACGCACGAGTAGATTCATCAAATGAACGAAGACGCGCGAAGCGTTTCATTTAAGTCCCGTATGCGTTCATATACTGTTCGTCCTTTAGCGATGAAACTTGGGAGAGATACTGTGTACACTTCAGGTAAGGTTTCTGGCCTAGTAAATCCACTTTTCAATAGGTACCGCACAAGTAAATTAAACAAATGAGCGACGACGCACGAAGTGTTTCAACAAAGTCCCATATGCGTTCATGTACCATTCGTCCGATAGCGATGAAACTTGAGTGAGTTATTGTGTACACCCCAGGGAAGGTTTCAGGCTTAGTAAATCCATTTTACAATAGGTAGCGCACGAGTGGATACAACAAAAGGGCGAAGACGCACGAAGCGTTTCAACAAAGTCCCGTATGCGTTCAAATACCATTCGTCCGATAACGATGAAACTTGGGTGAGACGTTGAGTACACGCCTCGGAAGGGTTTCGACTTAGTAAATCCATTTTACAATAGGTAGCATACGAGTATATTCAACAAATTGGTGACGGTGCTCGAATTGATTCAACAAAGACCCATATGCGTTCATATACCATTCATTTCATTGCGATGCAACTTTGGTGAGTTGTTGAGCACGCTCCCATGAATATTTCTGAGATAGATAATCAATTTTATAATAGTTTTGAGTTGGTTAACGTAAGAAGACAAAAATGTTGGGAATCCAAAAGCAGTTCAACAAACAAAGTCATATCGCCAACACTGTCTTTGATTGGCATTGCAACGCATTCCGGGTACAGCTAGTATATAATATTTTCGATTGCATAAGCACACTATATATGCTTAACATTATAACGTGTGAGTAGTTATGAATCAATAAATACAACAAAAAACGAAGTAAAATAATTGAACCTACAGGGATTCGAACCACGGAACCTCTGACTATAAGCCTAGGTTGCCAACACTGCGACACGGATGCGATACAATTATACAATGTAAATAACTCCTTTACTACGTGTGTATCATATTTTGTGTTGAAATCAACGATTTGATTAGCGTATTCTGGCGCTTCTATAAACCATTTGACACTAACTATGTATTATTTTGTTCAGTATATTCCTAAAAGGATAGAACCTTACGCAGTTAAGGATATATATGGATTTACGAGGACAAATAGCGGCAATTTTGTCTATGAGATGGCACGACCCACAACGATATGGTATGGTCAATCAGACCTGTTAAGTCACTTCTACGGTTAAATACTCTACTATAATAGGCTAATATACTACCGGTCACCCCCTTGAGGACAGTTTAAACCTCCATATGTACGTCAAGCTGAATTGTTGAGGCCAGGCCTTGTTGAATCGTAAGTTACTGTTGGGCTATAATATTTCCATGATTCATACATCCACCATCTTGAAACTATTTGGCTGACGACCTTGTAGTTTGGACAAAAGACGTTTCCCACATTATGGTATATTGTTGCAAAATTTGGTTAAGATCGGATGATTAGGTTAGTTGAAATTTGATTTGAGCTCAGAACTTTCGGGTGGGCGCCATTTCGTTTTTGTTATTATAGCGGCGATATACGACATGACACTGAGTTGCCCCTTGCTAGTGCTATCTCTGTACCAAAGGTGATTAAATTTGGGTTTCGTTGTGTTTGAATTGATAGGGGGAATCGATTTTCACACATACTTGACCGCCATCTGCAAACTATTGGGCAGATGACCTTGTAGTTTAGTCAAAAGACGCTTCCCACATGAAGTTATATTGTTATATTGTTTGATTGTTATATTTGGTAGAGATCAGAAGATTAGGTTAGTCGTAATTTGAATTAAGTTTTGAACATTTGGCTGGCCGCCATTACGTTTTCGTCAAGATGGCGGCAATATAAGACATGACACTCAGGTGCCATTTGCAAGTGCTACCTCTGTACTAAATTTCGTTCACATCGGTTTCACCGTGTTCGCATTGATAGGGGGGGGGGAGGCAGACAATCAGAGTACACACACTCACTCACACACACACACACACAGACGCACACAGAAAGAAACAGATTTTTGGCCCTGTGTTGATCTCAAAAGTCTACTTTCATTTTTTGCAAAAATCAAACGTAGGCTAAAAAAGATGTTCGTTTGTTCGTCTTTTATGCGTTCATAGACCATTCATCCGATTGCGATCAAATTTTGGTGAGTTGTTGTGCACACTTCCGAAATCATTATAGGCATAGATAATCAAGTGTACAATAGACAGCGCGAGTAGTTTAAACAAATGCGTGTTGGCGATGCGTTCATATACAATTCATCCGATTGCGATCAAATTTTGGTGAGTTGTTGTGCACAATCCCGGAAAAGTTATAGGCGTTGTAAATCCAATTTAGAATAGATGGCGCACGAGTAGCTTCGACAAAATGGGGCGCGTTTGTTTCAAGAAAGTCCCACATGCGTTCATATACCATTCATCCCATTGCCATGAAACATGGGTGAGATGTTCTGAACACTTTAGGTAAGGTTTCTGGCGTAGTAAATCCACTTAACAATAGGTAGCGCACTATTAGATTCAACAAATGAGCGACGACGGGCGAAGCGTTTAAACAAAGTCCCGTATGCGTTCACATGCTATATGTCTGATAGCGGTGAAACTTGGGTGAGATGTTGTGTACAATTCAGGGAATGTTTCTGGCTTAATTAAATCCACTTTACAATAGGTATCAAACAAGTAGATTAAAGAAATGAGCGACGACGCGTGAAGTGTTTCAACACAGTCCCGTATGCGTCCATATACCATTCGTCCGAAAGCGACTAAACTAGGGTGAATTGTTGTGTACACCACAGGGAGGGTTTCAGGCTTAGTAAATCCATTTTACAATAGGTAGCGCTCAAGTGGATTCAACAAATGAGCGAAGACGCACGAGCGTTTCAACAAAGTCCCATATGCGTTCATATACCATTCGTCCGATAGCGACTGAACTTGGGTGAGATGTTGTATACTCTCCAGGGAAGGTTTCTGGCTTAGTAAATCCACTTTACAATAGGTATCGCTCAAGTAGATTCAACAAATGAGCGACGGCACGCGAATCGTTTAAACAAAGTCCCGTATACGTTCATATACCATTCATCCAATTGGTATGAAACTTTGGTGAATTGGTGTGAACACTCCAGGAAAGGTTTCCGACTTAGTAAATCCTTTTTACAATAGGTAGCGAGCGAGTAGATTCAACAAATGAGTAACGGAACGCGTATCGGTTAAAAAAAATCCATATGCGTTCATATTGCCATTGCAACGAAATTTGGTGAAATGTTGTTTCCACTCCCGCGAAGATTTCTGATTTAGTAAATCCATTTTACAATTGGTAGCGCATAAGTAGATTAAAGAGCGACACCGCGAGAATCGTTTCAACCAAGTCCCGTATGCGTTCATATACAATTCATCCGACGGCGTTCAAATGTTGGTGAGTTGCTGTGCGCAGTCCCTGAAAAGTTAAAGGCGTAGTAAATCCAATTTACAAGAGATGGCGCGCGAGTTGCTTCAACAAAATGGCGTGCGTTTGTTTCAAGAAAGTCCCACATGCGTTCATATGCCATTCATCCCATTGCGATAAAACTTGGGTGAGATGTTCTGTAAACTTCAGCTAAGGATTCTGGCGTAGTAAATCCACATAACAATACGTAGCGCACGAGTAGATTCAACAAATGAGTGACGACGGGCGAAGCAATTCAACATAGTCCTGTATGCGTTCACATACCATTCGTCCGATAGCGATGAAACTTGGGTGAGAGATTGTGTACACTACAGGCAAGATTTCAGGCTTAGTAAATCCTTGATATAATAGGTAGCGCACGAGTAGATTCAACAAATGAGCGACGACGCGCGAAACGTTTCAACAAAGTCCCGTATGCGTTCATATACTATTTGTCTGATAGCTATGAAACTTGGGTGAGAAGTTGTGTACACTTCAGGGAAGGTTTCTGGCTTAGTAACATCCACTTTACAACAGGTAACGCACAAGAATATTAAAAAAAGAGCGACGACGCGCGAAGTGTTTCAACATAGTCCCGTATGCATTCATATACCATTCGTCCGATAGCGACTTAACTTGGGTGAGTTGTTGTGTACACCCCAGGGAGGGCTTCAGGGTTACAAAATCCATTTTACAATAGGTAGCGCAAAAGTGCGTTCAGCAAATGAACGAAGACACGCGAAGCGCTTCAACAAAGTCCCGTATGCGTTCATATACCATTCGTCAGATGGCGATGAAACTTGGGTGAGATGTTGTGTACACTTCAGGGAATGTTACTGGCTTAGTAAATCCACTACCGGGCGAGTTAGCCGAGGTCGTTACGGCATGACTGCTGGCAGTCGCTCACATCCGGGAGGCGAGGAGGTTCGAATCCTCCCGCCGGCAACCTTGAAGATGGTCTTCTGTGGTTTCCCATCTTCCTTCCAGGCAAATGCCGGGGTTGGTCCCTAACTATAGGCCACAGCCGCTACCTTCCAACTCCTCGTCCTTACATCCAACTTTCCTCCCCAACAGTACTTGTAGCTCACTCATTGGGTGTCCGTCTCGAAGCAGCTACAAAACTGGCGAGCCGAACATGTCCTCGGACACTCCCGGCACAAAAGCCATACGCTAAAATAAAAATAAAATAAAAAGTAAATCCACTTTACAATTGGTATTGCACAAGTAGATTCAACAAATGAGCGACGGCACGCGAATCGTTTAAACAAAGGCCCGTATGCGTTCACATACCATTCATCCGATAGCTCTAAAACTTTGGTAAGTTGTAGTGCACAGTCCCGGAAAAGTTATAGGCGTAGTTAATCCAATTTACAAACGAAGGTTCGCGAGTAGCTTCAACAAAATGGCGTGCGTTTGTTTCAAGAAAGTCCCAAATGCGTTCATATGCCATTCATCCCATTGCGATGAAACTAGGCTGAGACGTTCTATTCATTTCAGGTAAGGTTTATGGCTTAGTAAATCCACTTAACAATAGGTAGCGCTCGAGTAGATTCAACAAATGAGCGACGACGAGCGAAGTAATTCAACAAAGTCCTGTATGCGTTCACATACCATTCGTCCGCTAGCGATGAAACTTGGGTGAGAGGTTGTGTACACTGCATGCAAGGTTTCTGGCTTAGTAAATCCATATTATAATAGGTAGCGCACGAGTAGATTCAACAAATTAGTGACGACGCGCGAAGCGTTTCAACTAAGTCCCGTATGCGTTCATATACTATATTTCTAATAGCGATGAAACTTCGGTGAGATGTTGTGCACACTTCAGGGATGGTTTCTGGCTTAGTAAAATCCACTTTACAATAGATATCGCACAACTAGATTAAACAAATGAGCAACGACGCACGAAGTGTTTCAACATAGTCCCGTATGCGTTCATATACCATTCGTCCGATAGCGACTAAACCTGGGAGATGTAGTGTTCACTCCAGGGAGGGTTTCAGGCTTGGTAAATCCATTTTACAATACGTAGCGCACAAGTGGATTCAACAAATGAGCGAGGACGCGCGAAGCGTTCCAACAAAGTCCCGTATGCGTTCATATACCATTCGTTCAATAGCGTTGAAACTAGGGTGAGATGTTGTGTGCACTTCAGGGAAGGTTTCTGGCATAGTAAATCCACTTTACAATAGGTATCGCACAAGTAGATTCAACAAATGACCGACGGCACGCGAATCGTTTAAAAAAAGACCCGCATGCGTTCATTTACCATTCATCCGATAGCTATGAAATTTTGGTGAATTGTTGTGCATACTCCAGGAAAGGTTTCCGACTGAGTAACTCCTTTTTACAATAAGTAGCGAACGAGTAGATTCAACAAATGAGTAACGTTGCGCGCATCGTTTAAATAAAAATCGCATGAGTTCATATACCATCCATGCGATTGCAATTAAATTTCGTGAAATACTGTTTCCACTCACGCGAAGATTTCTGATTTAGTAAATCCATTTTACCATTGGTAGCCCACGAGTAGATTCAACTATTGAACGACTGCCCGTGAATCGTTCCAACCAAGTCCCGTATGCGTTCATATACCATTCATCCGATTGTGATAAAACTTTGGTGAGTTGAGTACAGTCTAGCGAAGGTGTATTAATTAGTAAATCCATTTCTCAATGGGTGGCGCACAAGTAGATTCAACAAATGAATGACAGCGCGCGAATCGTTTAAACGAAATCCCGTTTGCGTTCATATGCCATTCATCCGATTGCGATGAAACTTTGATGAGTTGTTGTGTACACGCCAGGGAAGGTTTTCAAATTTGTAAATCCATTTTACAAAGGGGTAGCGTACGAGTATATTCAACAAATGGTTGACGGCGCTCGTATCGTTTCAACAAAGTCCCGTATGCGTTCAAATGCCATTCATTTCATTGCTATGAAACTTTGTTGAGTTGTTGAGCACGCTCCCATGTTTTTTTT
The DNA here is from genome assembly GCA_946902985.2 of Meconema thalassinum. NCBI lineage: Eukaryota > Metazoa > Arthropoda > Insecta > Orthoptera > Tettigoniidae > Meconema > Meconema thalassinum. The sequence continues at coordinate 124,346,889 of OX336397.1, forward strand.
TTGAGATAGTAAATCAATTTTACAAAAGTTTAAAGGTGGTTAACGGAAAAAGGTACACATATTGGGAACCCAAAAGCACTTCAACAAACAAGGTTACAACGCAAATACTTTCTTTGATTGGCATTGCAACGCATGCCGTTTACAGCAGTCTTATATAACAAGTAGTTCCGTGAAGAACTAAATAGTCTATTTTCATATATCCTACTAATATCAATTGCCTCTATCAACATACAAATTGTCAGTTTGATTGCTGTAATAGATTCGTAGATATTGAGAACCGTCTAAATATTTTGGATGGTCACCATGTTGGATCTTTATATTATAGGCCTTACATTTATGTACTACTAGCTGTACCCAGCATGCTTTGCAATGCCAATCAAGGAATGTGTTGGCGTTGTAACTTTGTTTGTTGAAGTTCTTTTGGATTCCCAATATTTATTTATTTTCCGTTAACCACCTCCAAACTTTTGTAAAATTGTTTTACTATCTCAAAAAAAAAATCATGGGAGCGTGCTCAATAACTCACCAAAGTTTCATTGCAATGAAATAAATGGTGTATGAACGCATACGGGACTTTTTTGAAACGATTCGAGTGCCGTCAGCCATTTGTTGAATATACTCTTACGCTACCTATTGTAAAATGGATTTACTAAGTCGAAAACCTTCCCTGGCGTGTACACAACAACTTATGAACGTTTCATCGCAATCGGATGAATGGCATATGAATACATACGGGATTTTGTTTAAACGATCACGTGCCTTCACTCATTTGTTGAATCTTCTTGTGCGCCACCCATTGAAAAACGGATGTACTAATTCATACACCTTCGTAGGACTGTACTCAACTCACCAACGTTTTATCACAATCGGATGAATGTTATATGTTCGCATACGGGACGTGGTTGAACCGATTAACACGCTGTCGCTCATTAGTTGTATCTACTTGTGCGCTACCAATTGTAAAATGGATTTACTAAATCAGAAATCTTTGCGGGAGTGAAATCGTAGGAATGGTATATGAAAACATACGATTTTTTTAAAAGATACGCGCACCGTTACTCATTTGTTGAATCTACTCGTGCGCTACCTATTGTGAAAAGGATTTACTAAGTCAGAAACCTTTCCTGGAGTGTGCACAATAATCCAACCAAAGATTCTTAGCAATCGGATGAATGGTATTTGAACGCTACGTGACTATGTTTAAGCGGTTCGCGTGCCGTCGATCATTTGTTGAATCTACTTGTGCGATACCTATTGTCAAGTGGATGTACTAAGCGAGAAACCATCCCTGAAATGTACACAATATCTCACCCAAGTTTTATCGCTATCGGACGAATGGTATATGAACGCATACGGGACTCTGTTGAAACGCTTCGCGCGGCTTCGCTCATTTGTTGAATCTACTTGTGCGCTACCTATTGTAACATGGACATACAAAGCCGGAAACTTTCCCTGGAGGGTACACAACAACTCACCCAAGTTTAGTCGCTATCGGACGAATGGTATATGAACGCATACGGGACTATATTGAAACACTTCGCGCGTTGTCGCTCACTTGTTGAATCTACTCGTGCCCTAACTATCGTAAGGAGATTTGCTAAGCCAGAAACCCTGCCTGAAGTGTACACAACCTCTCACCCAAGATTCATCGCTATCGGACGAATGGTACGTGAACACATACAGGACTTTTTTGAAACGTTTCGCCCGTCGTCGCTCATTTGTTGAATCTACTCGTGCACAACCTATTGTTAAGTGGATTTACTAAGCCACAAACCTTCCCTGATGTGTACACAACAACTCACCTAAGTTTAGTCGCTATCGGATGAATGGTATATAAACGCATTCGGCACTATGTTTATACACTTCGCGCGTCGTCGCTCATTTGTTGAATCTACTCGTGGCCTACCTATCGTAAAGTGGATTTATTAAGCCAGAAACCTTGCCTGAAGTGTACATAACCACTCACCGAAGTTTCATCGCTATCGGACGAATGGTATGAGAACGCATACAGGACTTTATTGAAACGCTTCGCCCGTCGTCGCTCATTTGTTGAATCTACTCGTGCGCTACCTATTATAACATGGATTTACTAAGCCAGAAACCTTGCCTGTAGTGTACACAACCTCTCTCTCAAGTTTTATCGATATCGGACGAATGGTATGAGAACGCATACAGGACTTTGTTGTACCGCTTCGCCCGTCGTCGCTCATTTGTTGAATCTACTCGTGCGCTACCTATAGTTAAGTGGATTTACTAAGCCAGAAACCTTACCTGAAGTGTACGGTACAGAACATCTCACCCAAGTTTCATCGAAATGGGATGAATGGCATGTGAACGCATGTGGGACTTTCTTGAAACAAACGCACGCCATTTTGTTGAAGCTACTCGCGCGCCATCTATTGTAAATTGGATTTACTACGTCTATAACTTTTCCGGGACTGTGCACAACAACTCACCAAAATTTGATCGCAATCGGATGAATTGTATACGAACGCATCGCCATTACGCATTTGTTTAAACTACTCGCGCGCTATCTATTCTGAAATAGATTAACTATGCCTAAAAACCTCCCGGAAGTGTTTACAATAACTCACCAAAATTTGATCGCAATTGGATGAATGGTTTATGAATGCATAAAAGACGAACACACAGACATTCCATTATATATATATATATATAAGATTACATGATGATTATTTGTTAGGTGTTTTATTCAAACTTCTGTCGCATGATTAGGACACAAGATCTAGAAGCAGGATTTTAAAATTTTGCTCAGCCGCCATGTTGGGGTTATGAAAATAATTAAATGAATTATATGCCAGTCGATTAAAATTTGTAGAAGCGTATACCGTATCAAGTTTTCTGCGCTCGGATGGTTAAAACGCAAGAAACGGCCATTTGCATATTTAAATTTTGCATCGCCACCATGGTGGATTTGTGCTCGCCAGGTTATTGAACGTCCCATAGGTGAACTTAAACTTATAGTCCCTATACATTTATAATATTTCAGTTTGATTGCTTTAGTAGATTAATAGATATTGAGAACCGTCAAAATATTTCGGATGGTCGCTATGTTGGATTTTAATATACTGTATGTAGGCCATAGAGTTATGTACTATTAGATGATGATTATTGTGAACATTCATTATGCAAATGTCGATTTCGATCGCATGATTAGAACACAAGAATTTAAAAAAAATCGAAATTCATACAGGCGCCATCTTGAGGTTATATAAACAATTGAACTAAATTAGATACCAGTGCATTACAATGTGTATAAACAGTTGCTGTACCAAGTTTCATTGCGTTTGGATCATTAAATCGCGAGAAAATTCTATTTAAAACTTTAAAATTCGCCTGGGCGCCATGTTAGTTTTGTAGTTGACCGGTTTTTGAATGTCTCATAGATGAACTTCCAGTAGTTCCCTTTATCTACGTACACAATTTCAGGGTGATACCGGTAATAGGTTCAGATATATAGAATGCCGGTGAAATATTTCGCAATGCCGCCATCTTGAGGTTATGTAAACAATTGAACGAAGTTAGATGTCGGTCCATTACAATGTGTATAAACATATACTGTAGCAAGTTTCATTGCGTTTGGTTGGTTAAATCGTGAGGAACGTCTATTTAAAAGTCGCAAATTCGCTTAGCCGCCATGTTGGTTTTGTTGTTACCAGGTTTTCAAAAGTCACGTAGGTGAACATATAGTAGTCCCCTTTATCACCGGACAAAATTTCAGGGCGATATCGGTAATAGTTCCGGAGATATTGAATGCTGGTGAAATACTTCGCACAGCCGCCATGTTGGATTGGTGAGACGTAACAAAATTTGATAGGCACGGTCGGGTTTGTCAGGAATAATGCTAAGAACTTACCGAGTTTCATTGAAATCGCTTCAGCCGTTTAGAAGTTATTAGGGGGGACACACAAAAATCCATCACAGACACACCATCACACACGCACACACAGACAGACACACGGACAAAAGGTGATCTCATAAGCCTATTTTTTCATAAATGTAAATTGGCTAAAAGTGGATATGTAAATCTGTCCGAAGCTAATGGACTGCGACGCCGTTTAACCGATTGCATTGAAATTGTGTAGGGTTGTAGTGCATACCCCATGGAAGGTTTTTGGCAACAATAATTTTAGATAGCCCTCTCCATTCCTTTCATTTAGGTCCTTTGACACAAATCTACTCCGTTTTTCTTGGCTCAAATCTACACCGTTTCACCGATATGAACCGAATTTTACGTACTTACCATTTGGAACAAGACGAGTAACACTATCTACTTGAAAATTCGGACAGCCCTCTTTGAGGGCGTCGTCACCAGGATGGGGACTTACAGCATGGGCGAGGATTCATAATTTTACAGTATGAGCGGAGAAAATGTTATTTTCTTTGCTTCTATGCATACTTTATTTGATTTTTTCTGTTTTGCCGACAGAATTCAAACCATCTTTTAGGGTCATTTTTATACAGGTGGTGACAATGTTCGTACGGAAGTTTGCGACACTGACGTCTATCTATTTAATAGTCTGTTATTCTTTCTTGGAAATATTATCTCTTACAGACACAGAATGCAAGCGGAATAGGATCTCGAAATATGGTGTTGCCATGGCATCGTCCATCAATCCCTATCCTCTTATCTTATATATGACACGTAGTTCCATGAAGAACTATACAGCCTATTTTCATATTTCCTACTTATGTTAATTGCCACTATCAACATACAAAATTTCAGTTTGATTGCTGTAATAGATTCGTAGATATTGGGAACCGACTAAATATTGCGGATGGCCGCCATGTTGGATTTTATATATGAAGGTCTTAGAGTTATGTACTGTTATATGAAGATTATTGTGTCCGTGCAGCATTCAAATTTCAATCGCATGATTAGGACACAAGAAGTAACGACGAGATTTTATAATTTCGCACAGCTGCCATTTTGTGGTTATGGAAACAATTGAAATCAATTAGATAACAGTGGATTAACATTCGTATAACAATTTACTGTAGCAAGTTTCACTGCACTCGGATGGTTAAATTGCGAGAAACATCCATGTGAATATTTATACTTCGCGTCGCCGCCATGTTGGATTTGTGATCACCAGGTTATTGAAAGTCATATAGGTGAACTTATGTTCATAGCCCCTATGAACATACAAAAATTCAGTTTGGTTGCTATAATTCGTAGATATTCAGAGCCGTCTAAATATTTCGTATGGTCGCCATGTTGAATTGTTAAATGTATAGACCATAGAGTCATGTACCATTAAAGGAAAATTATTGCGTAGGTTCATTATTCAAACTTTCATTTTGATCGCATGATTACGACACAAGAAATAAAAACATAATTTTGAAATTCGCATAGCCGCGATCTTGAGGTTATGTAAACAATTGAACTAAATTAGATGCCAGTGCATTACAATGTGTATCAACATTTCCTGTACCAAGTGTCATTGTGTTTAAAATCGCAAGAAAGGTCTATTTAAAATATTCAAATTCGCTTGTCCGCCATGTTCGTTTTGTAGTTAACCGTTTTTGAAAGTCTTATAGATGAACTTTCAGTAGTGCCTTTTATCTCCGTACAAAATTTCAGGGTGATAACTCTAATAGTTTCGGAGATATAGAATGCCGGAGAAATATTTCGCACAGCCGCCACCTAGTGGTTATGTCAACAATTGAACGAAGTTATATGTCGGGGCATAACAATGTGTATAAACATATTCTTTACCACGTTTTAATGCAATTGGTTGGTTAAATCATGAGAAACGTCTATTTTAAAGTCGCAAATTCGCTTGGTCGGTTTTGTAGTTACCAGTTTTCAAGAGTCACATAAGTAAACTTCTATTGGTCCCTTGATCACCGTAAAAAAATCCAGGGTGATATCGGTAATAGTTTCCGAGATATTGATTGCTGGTGAAATATTTCGCACAGCCACCATGTTGGATTGGTTAGACGTATCAAAATTTGAAGGGCACGATCAAGGTCGTCCGGAATAGTGCTATGAATTTGCCGAGTTTCATTGAAATCGCCCCAGCCGTTTAGAATTTATTAGGGAACACACACACACACACACCATCACACACACACACACACCATCACACACACGCACACACACCCACACACACAGACAATAGGTGATCTCATTAGCCTATTTTTTCGAAATTGAAAATAGGCTAAAAATGGACATGTCTGTTCGAAGCTAATGGACTGCGACACCGTTTAACCGATTGCATTGACATTTTGTAGGGTTGTAGTGCACACCCCAAGGAAGGTTTTGGGCAACAATAATTTTAGATAGCCCTCTCCATTTCCTTCAATTAGGCCCTTTGGCACAAATACTGAATTTCCATGCCCCACAAGCTTTATAATTTTATTTCACGACATCGTCATGAGGATGGGGACTAACTGCATTGGCGAGGGTTCGTTATTTTACAGTATGAGTGAGGAATGTGCAAATTTTATATCCCTACATGAACTGTATCTATATAATATATAGCCACATGGCTGACTGACTGACTCACTCACTCACTCACTCACTCTGTTGGCTTTTCTGGGACGTGGCGATCCCGTGCCGCTCTCACTATCTGCCTCCATTTCCTCCTATCCAGCGCAGTATTCTCCCATACAGTAATACCCATTTGTCTGCAGTCAGAGGTAACCTCATCTTGCCATCTACTCCTAGGTCTTCCAGGGGGTCTCGAGCCTTCGATCTTCTTCTCATACACCTGGCGAACTATTCTGGCAGCGTCCATTCTGATAACATGACTGACTCACTCACTGACATAAATGTTTACCCACTTCCAAATGATTTACAAACTTGATATTTGGCCAAAAAGACCACTCCTTTCACCTTGCAAAAAACAGAAAAATTCCGAAAAGGTACATTTTTAAATTTTGAAGCCTACTAAAGACAAAATAATAGGGGGAAGCAACAAATCTCCCGTAATATGTCTGAGTGTGATATTGTACATGGTCTACGTTGTAGACAATAACACATTACATCTTTTTTTATCTCTTGCTATTTCATCATACGACGAATAATTACGGAGTTATTAATGATTTTGTACTTTTTGGCCGAAATTTTTCTAAATCCACAAATAATTTAAAAATTGATTCGAATTACATTTCAAAAATTAGTTTTTTTAATACTTTTATTATATATTTTACGTCTTGTAGGGTCGGACACCAACATGATATTTTGATGTATTTTTTCGTCCCATGCATTTTTGGTTTCAGGTGATGGAATTATTTTCCACTAGGACCCATTCTCATCTATATAATATATAGCCACATGGCTGACTGACTCACTCACTCACAAACATAAATGTTTACCCTCTTCCAAATGAGTTACAAACTTGATATTTGGCAACAACACTCCCTTCACCTTGCAAACAACAGAAACATTCCGAAAAGGTACATTTTTAAATTTTCAAGCCTACTAAAGACAATAAAAATAGGGGGAAGCTGCAAACCTCCTGTAATATGTCTGAGTGTGATATTGTACATGGCCTATGTTGTAGACAATAACACATTACATCTTTTTTGTCTGATTTTGTACTTTTGGGCCGAAATGTTTCTAAGTCCACAAATAACTTAAAAATGGATTCGAATGATATGTCAAAAATTAGTTTTTTAATACTTTTATTATATATTTTATGTCTTGTAGGGTCGAAAAGCAACACGATATTTTGATGTAATTTTTCGTCCCATGCATTTTTGGTTTCAGGTGATAGAATTATTTTCCCCTAGGACCCATTCTAATCTATATAATATAAAGCCACATGGCTGCCTGACTCACTCACTCACTGACATAAATGTTTACCCACTTGCAAATGAGTTACAAACTTGATATTTGGCAAAAACACTCCTTTCACCTTGCAAACAACAGAAAAATTCCGAAAAGGTACATTTTTAAATTTTCAAGCCTACTAAAGACAAAATAATAGGGGGACGCAACAAATCTCCCGTAATATGTCTGAGTGTGATATTGTACATGGCCTATGTTGTAGACAATAACACATTACATCTTTATTGTCTCTTGCTATTTCATCATATGACGTACAATTAAGGAGTTATTAATGATTTTGTACTTTTTGGCCGAAATTTTCTAGTCCACAAATAACTTAAAAATTGATTCGAGTGAAATTTCAAAATATCTTTTTTATACTTTTATTATATTGTTTACGTCTTGTAGGGTCGGAGACCAACATCATATTTTGATGTATTTATTCGTCCCATGCATTTTTGGTCTCAGGTGATAGAATTATATTCCACTGGGACCCATTTTCAACTATAATACTATTGTCCATTGGTTTCTTTCCAGAGTGATCTGATTATGTATTGTAATATTCATAGAGGGGTTTTGTGGGATCGGAAACAATATGTGATTTTGGGTCTAATTTTATACTCTTCGTGCCGTCTGTATAATTTGAGTTACTGTCTCTGTAGGCCTTTTTAAGAAGGTATAATACCTAATATTTTCCGCGGCGTGCTTTGATTCTGATGACGGGTTTTATTTTTCGTCAATTGAATATTTCCGTTTGCCAGTAATTGATTCTTCTTAGCCGTTTTTTGAAAGGAACAGCCACTTGAATACACAGATTAATGTGACAAATCCTACCGACTTTCGGAGTATTTTTTAAACTTTTTCTGCCTTTACTTTACGGTTGTATTGCACAAACGTATAAATATAACAGGTTTGGTATTATAACTTAGAATGATTAAAGTCGGGTTTGTTTCTGTAACTCTAAGTCATGACATGATACATTTTTCGTACTTTCGTTAATAAAATTCACTGCGGATATGCATATTGCTACTTCATTTCATATATTTTAAGCTTACTGCTGTATTAAAAAAAAAAATCATATTAGGACGTTGATCGAGGGGCATCGTTAGAGGGGCTCAATATTGCAGAAAATTAATTTACATTTTACCATATAGAAACTGATAGTCAATATACAGTATATACGTATTTTTCTTCCTGTGATTAATAATCGGGTGAGTAAACACCCATATAGTCTACATATCATTTTAGTGAAAATTGAAGGAAGTTTGTAATTTGACATGACCGTTAATATCTTGAACATGAGGCACGGGACCTCCTCGTTTTATGTGGATTCCCAACCACATCACTTGATATTTCAGTTGTTAAATCTCACATGCATTCGATGAGAATATAATCCAGTCAACTTTGGTAAGAGGCAAGAGGCTTGACTTCACCACCACCACGTCCCCTTCATAATAATAATAATAATAATAATAATAATAATAATAATAATAATAATAATAATAATCATAATAATAATAATAATCGGAATAGAAAGTCAAATGTTATTGCCAACCACATATATAACTGAATAGGGAAGAGAATCTATCTTTGCAAATATGCTTAATGTTGTCAACTAATTACTGGAGGTTATGCTTTCGTGTACGTTTATTAGTTCCACGAAATTTAGAGTTTCTGGGATTTGTTACTGGGTTATTATATTACATGTTCTGAACAGCAGCGCATCGGCATTTTTGAACCCGTTAGCCACACCACACAATCTAAAACAGACTGTTTTGCTAGGGGACCTGCTTTATCAATCTTCCCGCCATGATATACCTTTCATAATAAAACTCCTGAAAAAGGTATTACTGGTAGGCAAAACTCCCCACAATATTATTATAACTAGAAGTATACTAGAGGACCAGCCATGTCCTAACAGGCTTAAAACATAGCAGTGCGCACATTCCTTCTTCAATTGGAAATCATTTTAAATAGAGGGAAGAGAGATGTCAAAAGAGGCAATAACACTATTACTCCAGGAATTTTAGTCTACAAACGGTCAAAGCCTTGATGTTTTTTTTTTTTGTAAAGCTGAAAATTGGTACAGTTTCCTATTTGATGTTCTTAACAACATATTAAAAGTCCCCGGTCTTCCCGTGCTGGCTTCCTGGATTTCCAGACGTTTGAACTTCTGAAATGCTGGAGAAGTAGGTGGTGTCGCTGGAATGCGCATTGTAAGCGAACGATTTGGCTTACAGTGCTCTAACAGGGCTTAAATTAAAGGAGAAAAAATAAGCTATAAGTTCATTCATAGGTTGGCATGTTAGCGATACTTCCGGTCTAACAGGAAACGACAAAATGCCGCGAAATAAAATTTAAAAAAGTGCCACGTTTTTCTTTTTTGACGTTTGTTGGCAAACTATCACGAATATCGCAGACAAGTTCTCTATAAAAGTTGTTGGCGACAAACGAAGCTTTCATTTGATGTATTCATAATTGATGTCCAAGTAATAGTTTCCAAGCTACAGAGATTTAAACAATGGCGCGCGACCTGAATCAGCCTGTGCTTGCGTTGTTTCTCAGCGGCCAACTGACGCGTTAGCCCGCAGAATTGATGCGCCGAAATGGCGGAGATTCTTGTTTTCTTTTGTTTCTAAATTTTAAACAGTTGGTCGTTGGCCGATGTGTGTTATGCCGTATAAGTGTTATTTATTGTGTTGTTGTCATAAAAATGAGTTTTGAAGACTGCATTTTGTGTAAGAAGCCACTCGACGATCCGATGGACGTTGTTTGTGTTTTAAAAGGTTTGACTTCATTAATTAATGCAAGTGAACAACGATGTGATGGTCTTGCTGATCAGTTAAAGACAGTATCTGAAGATTCAAAGGAGCTGATTATGCATAGCTCATGCAGGTAAGTTGTTGGTATTTGATTAATATTCGTTACCGTACCTTTGAAATGCATACTCATAACAACGCTGTACCAGGTAATATGTTATTACTGATAAGAGTCCATTAGTGGTAAAGTGCGGGAAAGCGTACGTCCATAGACATCGTCTTCGATTCCAACACAATGGTTTCCACTTCTCAGGCAGACTTTCTAAGTAACACCAAAAACAAGGGACGGTTCATCTCTACGTTGACAAAGGAGCTTAGAAATGCTGGAGTTGCTGTTCGTCAGGCGACAGGGGACGCAGATACACTAATTGTCGACGTAGCATTGTTTCTAGACGCCGAAGATCATGCTGTTACTGTTATAGCATCAGACACTGATGTCCTATGCATTTTGTTGGCAAAATCAAGAGAGAACAACAACATCCATTATCATCACAGTCCTGGAAACTCAAAATCTCTTAGAAAGATTTTCCCTATCACAAACATTCAGGAAGATATCGGCGAGATGAAAAGTTGTGTGCTATTTGCACATGCCGTGAGCGGATGTGACACAACTTCGGCTATTTTTAGCAAAGGGAAGAAGCGTCCATGGGGCATTCTCAAAAAAACGAAGATCTTCGGAAAACTGTCGAAGTTTACAATCAGCCCTGGCGCATCCAAGGAAGATATCAAGATAGCTGGAGAAAAATTTGTTCTGGAGTTGTTCAACGGAAAGGGCTTCAATTCTCTAAACGAGCTTCGTGTGCATCTGTATGAAAGGACTATCGCAAGACAGACAGTTACTGCTTCGTTCGATTTGGCCACTTCGCCGCCAACGTCCGACGCATGCCGGCAGCATTCACTGCGTACATATTTGCAGGTATATATTATTTTCAGGGTATTTTGTTACAGCATTTTACTTTGCTGTGATAAAATTAAAATTCTTTTTTGTTTACAAATTGGTTTGAAATGACATATCTTATTTCAAGTGCAGGACTGGTTAGGCAATGAGCTACAAGCTACTGAGTGGGGTTGGAGATCCACTACAAATGGACAACCGCCCCACCAGCTCCTGATTCTCCCTTGCAACTCGTCTCCTGTAATTGCAAGGGCGCCTGTACATCTCGTTGTGAATGTCGCCTTTCTGGACTGGAATGTTCGTGGATGTGTGGAAAGTGTCTTGGGGTTACCTGTGAAAACGGTGTGAAAGAAATTGATCTCGAAGAAGATTTTTAACTTTTCTGTTAGTGTTGAATTGCTAAGACCAAAGATGTTAACATTGTTGGTGCTAGTGAGAGTGCAGCATTGGTATTTTTGAGAACGCCAACGCCTTTTTATTTTCTTGTAGTGTTATAGAGCAAAGTTTAGTTTTAACATTTTCTTTGTAAAAATAGGGTGTACCGGTACAACATGTATACATACAGATTTAGTAAGGTATCTGCAGTAATTTCTAACAAAAATTATTTGAGTTATTTGAAAAATAATACATTATAAACTGTATTAGTTTTAAGCATAAATATCTACTCCGATATTCGCACTACTTTTTACTTCAGATATTTGCTGTCCTAAAAATGGCATTAAAATAATAATTTATGATCGCCAAGTCACAAATGGCTACATATTTTACATATTTAAACATTAATTTTGTTTACCTAGCTCAATAAAGCACGTAAGAAAAAAACGCACCGAGAACACCTTATAGAGTGAAGAGATGTCGATTAGGGGGGGGGGGGCTCAAAATGCGGAATTGAATTATTTTCACTATTAGGAGCAGATGTAAAAAAAAGGGTGATTTTTATTAAAAACACTCAAAAAAAATAATTTTTTTTTTGGGGGGGGGGGAGGGAGGTGGAATTTTTTGGAGAGGGGGTGGGGTTTAAGCGTGAAATATTTTGAAAAGAGGGGAAGCACTTCATTTATCATGAGAAAGGAAGCTCCTGTCGGATGTAACAATGCAAAATCAGAGCGCGTCCCGGTCGCAGTGTGTGTGTGTGTGTATCGCAGACGGAAAAGAGAATGACGTAACAATCTTTTGTTTACACCGCTATAGCTCGGCAACAATTATTCCGACATCAATTATAAATACATCGAATGAAAGCTTCTTTTGTCGCCAACAACTTTTATACGAGGCTTGTCTGCGATATTCGTGATAGTTTGCCAACAAACTTCGAAAAAAGAAAAAAGAGGCGCTTATTTTCTTGAATTTCGCGGCATTTTTTTCGTTTCCTGTTAGACCGGAAGTATCGCTAACATGCCAACCCATGAATTAACTTATAGCTTATTTCTTCTCCTTTAATTTAAGCTATGTTAGCGCACAGTAAGCCAAATCGTTCGCTTACAATGCGCATTCCAGTGACACCACCTACTTCTCCAGCATTCCAGGAGTTCAAACGGCTGGAAATCCAGGAAGCTGGCACGGAAAGACCGGGGACATTTAATATGTTGTTAAGAACATCAAATAGGACAACTGTGCCAATTTTCAGCTTTACTTAATTTTTTTCAAGGTTAAAACCTAAAATTCCTGGGCTATATAGAGAATTACAATTTGAACTCGTAACCGAACATTATCAGATGTTAAGTACTGTTTTTATGGACTTCAGGGCAAGTGCAAAAAATTACGAGCCTTACAGTAGTCGCATATGATGTGTAACATCTGACATGATATTCGAATAATTCCATATTACTTACTCGCATTTTTTTAAAGAATGAACCCATAGTGCTACCTTGTGCCAGCAAACATGAAAGGATTCTCCAATGCATCTGCAGTAGTGACATATACCTGCAACTGTATGCCAGTTAGTGAACCCTTGCCAGCGGAGTTATTGAAAATGGCCTCTTATTGCCGATATAGCGCACTGCCAAGTATAGGCACGATTAAAAATTAGGTGTGAAGTAGGTATATTAAAGGCGTTTCTCCCAGTGATACGTTTAGACCAACCAAATAGCTTAATATTGAAACGTCTTGACTGTCCCTAACTGTTGGGTGAGAAATGTAACTGTTTACCTTTGCCTAAGCTATGTTGTTTTAATGGGCGCCAAGACCTCAACGCAATGTTGAAATCTAAATTTGTATTTAACAACGTCTAGCTCTGGCAGAACACATTCAAGACTCTATTCACTCAGATCGTGGTATGATTTGATCATTAACCCAACAAACAATTGTATCAGGAGAAGGAATTGGTCCATATCGAATGCTACCTACTGAAAGCAAAGATTGCATTGTAAAAGAAATGAATTTATTATATAAAACAAGTATAGCAAAATTAATAATAATAAGTATAAAATTTAAATTGGAGCGTTGCGATTTTAATATTACCGATAGAAAATTACATGAAAACGGAGTCTGATAAATTATTGATTTTACACTTATTCCCAAGCTATGAAGTTACTGAAATATGAAATATAAAACCAAGAGAAATGAGAGATTGCGTATTTCTGCGTCATTGGCGCTTACCACTGGAAATGCCCGAAGCCTTTCCCTCGTACTGGATGATGCTGTGAGCTTCCCACAGTCTCCTGGATGTCGTCATCTCCGTCGATGTTTGATGAGATCCTGGTAGATTAGATAATTCTATGGTCCGTACCTCGGACCCAAACACTCGTACAACCACACTGGTTAAGTTATACAAAATTAGTCCTCCAATCCACGGAACATCGGAGCGATTCCCGCGTACAACATACTCGTCAAGTATTTCACAGATTGTCCTCGTTCGACGGCGCGCTGAACGATATATGCACACGTCGGCTCCCCCACTCTTCAGCCGGCTCCTAGCTTACGTCGTCTCCACTGATTGGCTGCACCCTACGCGCTAGATCCCCACTCCTTCCTCATTACACTCCGCGGGAGGGAGAAGTCGATTTCCGTTCCAACAATTCGCCTTCTCTTGACGATGCGACCCAAGATTGCGTCATGCTTCTCGACAAGATTAAGCTTGTATTTGAATTCCCCATGACTCATCTCTCTCAAATACCCTAACTGACAAAACTCCGTAAAATTCCGTAATCAGATAATTTTCTATGATATCGTCGTTCGTAATAATTTGCTTGATAGCGTTTTCTAAGACATAGAAAACCTATCTGAATGCTAATAATTTTTATAAAATGCTCCGAAAATAATCTTAATAATAATTATAATAAATTAATAATAATAATAAATTAACATGAAAAATTCTCTTGGCTGAACAATTTGCCGCGTAAATAAATATAGAATGGCTTCCTACTGACTTATGCCAGTTGCATAAAAACCCCACGAAAAACACGTTACATATTCGCCTCGGATCATCGGATGATTTACCGTGACGACGGTCCATTATCCGATTATCCCAGACACGTTAATAAACCCCATCCAAAATACATATTACATAAATTAAATCTCCCTAAATTACAGATATATACACTCATAATTTTTCTTCACGCACTTTGCGTCAAAGTTTGTTGTCACTACGGATTGCACTTTGCAACCAGTCCAATATTTCTCATATAAAATAGTGTTTCACGGATATTTCCGCCTCTCAAATTTCTCTATGTTGGAGAAATAGACATAATTAATGTGTGAGCACTATGTATTTATGATGTCATATCACACGCATTGAAGGTGTTCTGATATATTTATATCACCATAGAACTTCCTAATTTCACTGGAGGTGAGCACACGATCACACTATTGTGGCAGCGCCTCGTGACCATAATACTTAATCTCTCTTTAAAGTAGAATAAATTAATATTGACTTCTGAAAAAAAAAAACAGTAAATGCGCATTACATATAACACCAAATATTTCTGTGCCGTAATCGCCCTGTCTTGTTAAGTTCCCGTAGACCATATTCTACTTAATACTAGTTCTCAACACAGACCATTTCTCCTCACACAAATAATACCTTTGTACAAATTACTTTAAATTACACTTACAAATCTTACATGGCGAGGCCGTAAACAGAAATCACGTGTGCTGATATGTATGAGTTTCATGAAGGACTGTCTCGCATTCTGATGGCCCATCTTTTGCCTCGTGGACGCCTTAAGCAAAAATACCATGTACAAGCGCTCACCCATCTCTTGGAGGCAAATGGGAATTCACCAGCGCTACCAAATTCTGGCCTTGGTGTATCGAGACATTTTAGTGCTCAAGAGCATCCGACAATCCCGTCATATTTCCCTGTACCTTAAAAACTCTCATTTACTTACATACTACCCCCCTGTGCGACTTCTGATACGCCTGCCTTGAAGACCAGATCTTCCACGCACCAGACACCACACTTACTCATTTGATAGGCTGGCTCGCCAGCTAAACACACTCACTTTATGACACATATTTTCGTAGACTATGTATATTATACGTTCCGTATAATCTGTTTCCCTCACTATTCTCCAGCACATATGCCGTTTTTCCAATACGTTTGGAAACTATAAATGGGCCCTCGTAGAGATAAAAAGAACTTGGACATGACTTTCTCTAGCTTATTTGACTGTTTCGGCACTCTAAGTAAGACTCTGTCTCCCGGCTCGAATAGGTCAAATTTAGTTTCTTTTTGTTGGCGAATTCTCTTTTGTGCTGACTTAGTTAAATTCTGTTTCGCCAACTGGACAATGTAATCCATCCCCGGTTGCTTACCCTCATTTAATCCCAACACCCTCGCTAGTTCATTTTGTGGTCTTTTTCCGAAGTGAACTTCGTATGGCGTCAATTTCGTGCTCTCATGCTGGACAGAATTCAGCCAAGTCTCGACCTTGGGAAGATGTCCAACCCAGGCCGCATGCTTGTCATGCACTAGAGTCCGAAAAAGACGAGCCACTTCCCTTAATGGACGCTCTGCAGAATTACCCTGAGGGTACCTTACAGAGGAATGAACGTGTGTTATACCAGCTTCCTGCATACTGGTTCTCCATTTCTTTGCAGTAAACTGTGGTCCACTGTCAGATAGTATCCTGAGAGGAATGCCAAACTCAGGTACATACTTATTAATGATCAGACGGCTACACGCTAGTCCCGTGGCTTTCCTTAGCGGATATAGCTTGACATACTTACTAAAAGCGTCAATAACTATAAAAATGTACTCGTAGCCGTACTGTCCTTTAACGATCGGGCCAAATAATTCCACACACAGTAGTTCGCCGGGACTACTGGTGAGAACTGCAGATCTCTCCCCCACTAAATATTTAACTGGATATTTACTCCTTTGACAGGTGTCACACTTAGCTAAAATTCTCCTAACGTCCCTTCCCATTTTACTCCAAATGAAGTCACGACCAATTTCATAGAAGACCTTGGCAGCACCAAAGTGTCCTAATTCCCTATGAATGAACCAAATTAGCTCCTCCCACAAAGTGGCAGGAACACATATTGCCCACCGATTATTCCTACATTTCCTTGCAAGAAGCCCATCCTGCATCTTGTACGTGAACCGTCCTACTTTCACATACTCTTCTTCACCTATTTCCAACCTAGCCAGTGGCTCCTTTAACTTAACGTCATCACGTTGCTCCACTAGCATATTTCTCAGTGTCTGTAACGATGCCCTGTTGCTACTGTCCACACATGCACAGATTAAAATACCGTCCTCTGCTTTAACCACAGGATAATCCCTACATAAATTAGTGTCCCTCGGTAGCATGTCTGCAAGAATGTTATCTTTACCTTTAATATATTTTACTGTGAATTCGTATTCCTGCAGAGCAAGAATCCACCTACTAACTCTGTTAGAACTGAGTTTACAAGTTCTCATATACAGTAATGCATGGTGATCTGTGTGGATCTCAAATTTCCCTAAACTGAAAACGATACCTAAAAGCTCTAACTCAGTAATCGTGTACCTTTTCTCTGCTGCTGTCAGTCCTCGCGAGGCTAAAGATACAATGTACAGATTACCCTCATCATCTTTCTGACATAATACTCCAGCAATGCCTATATGTGAAGCATCTGTCATAACCACATATTCCTTATCTTTTAACGGATACTTCAGCACTACAGCTTTCTCAAAACCTTCCTTCAGCGCTCTAAAAGCCTGATCATGCTTGGACTCCCATCTCCACCGAGTCCCACTTTTAAGCAATTCCCTGAATGGTTCTACCAACCCAGAGTATTTAAGAACGAACCTCCTGAAAAAGTTGCAAATTCCCAGGTAAGTTTTTAACTGTTTAACATTCTGTGGCACCTCTGCGTTAAGTATCTTATTAACCCTACTTTCCTCTGGTGTCACGCCTCTACTCGACACTCTATGACCTAAAAATATCACTTCTGACTGACAGAATGACGACTTAGACAGCTTCAAAGTGAACCCTGCCTGATCTAACTTCTGAAAAACTATATCTAAATGACGTAGATGCTCCTCAAAACTGCGTGAACTAATTACCATATCATCTATGTATATGGTTACAAACTCTCCTGTGTCATCCCCTAATGCGATGTTTAAAGCCCTAATTAAAGCTGCTGAACTACTCTTTAACCCATAAGGTGTTCTACAAAATTGATAAAGGTTATATTTATGACTAAAAGCTGTAAATGGTCTATCTTCGTACATAAGTGGCACTTGCCAAAAACTGGAACTCAAATCTACACAAGTGAAATACTTCTTCCCCTCAAATGTTTGCATTAATTCCTCTATTGACATAGATTTCAGCTGATCTGAACTAATTCTACTGTTAACCAAACGAGCGTCTAAACAAATACGAACCGTGCCGTCGGTCTTGGGTACCGTGATCAAAGAATTAACATATGGACTGTTAGAGTGCTCAATAATCCCATCTTCAAGCATCTGGTTAATTTGTGCCTCAACTGCACTCTGATAAGCGAAAGGTACCGGATATCTATGTCCTGTGAATACTGACCTATCAATAACGTTCAATGAATGTGTATAGCAATTGGCCATACCAATGCGATCCTCAAACACTCTCCTATTACACCATAACACCTCATAGAGCCGAACACATTGTTCCACCTCTATATTTCCCAGAAATGCAGCATCACGTAACGAGTCCTCTAGACTTCCGTTCGTAATCACACTGCCCACAAAACATGGAGAACCCCGCTCTACGGCTGGCGATATCTCATTTAAAGTACAAATCACACCTACAATACTACTCCTCTGAATATGGTCATTGAACGCTACTTCTACTTCAGAATCTCCCCATTTAAATTTCAAACTCCCTACATCATAACATAAGTTACCAGACACTCTACTTAGCCACTCTGAACCCAAGATAACACTGAATACTAAATTTGGAATTACAAGGCAAATCTGCTTCTCTACATGATTATTAATTTTAATGTCTACTAAAACTTGCTTAGAAATTACTTTAGACCTCTTCCCAACAGCTGTGATAACAAAAGTGCTTTTAATTGGCATCTCCTCAAAATTTACTCCAGTTCCTTTCATTTTATCATAAAATGCACTACTTATGCAACTCTTCATACAACCACTATCAATTAAAACATCTGTGTACGCCTCGGACACGTTAAATTTAACTATGGGGCTCTTACTAACCACTTCCTGAATAATACCTTCATCATTTAGTTCATGTAATAATTCATTTCTTACATTTAGGTCATAGGGTTCCTGTATAATTGTATGGACAGGGCATGCTACAGACTGAGATTCTGACCTTACTTCGCAGCCTGGTTCGCGTTTAAAGAACCGCTACAGCTGGCCGTAGTACTAGTTACTACTGCACTGGTCTGGTTGTTCTGAGTTGTGTTGTCATTGTTTGGCTGTATATTACTACCACTAGGCTGTCCTCTTCCTTGACCCCTATTCTGGTTGTAATTATTGTCATTATAATTTCTTCCTTGATTTCCCCTGAAATCATTGTTTCTCCCTTGATTTCCCCTGTAATCATTGTTCCTCCCTTGATTTCCCCTGAAATCATTGTTCCTCCCTTGATACTGATTACCATAGCCATTTCCTCTGTTCTGATTTAGCTGATTATTATTATTTCTATTTTGAGCGTTGGCTCCTTCGCCACCGTTCCCTTGAACTTCCTGATGCCTGGCTTCATTAGGTCTATTATTATTATTACCCTGGTTCCTATTGAAATTGTCCTCATAACCCCCTCTCCCTAGTGCATCAAATGTGCTTAACAAATTTTCTACTTGTGATATTGTCTTTACATTCTGGATACAAGCAGCCTCCTTGATCCTATAGGGAAAGTGCCTAAGTAGCAACCTTACCACATCACTTTCCTCCTTCAACCCATCCAGATATTTACACACTAATACCTGCCCTAAAAAGTATTCGGTCATGGTGGAGCTTCCTTTAGGGTTATATTTACCACACACTACTCCCTCACGATGCTGCGACTGAACAACCTCATTCCAGAACTTTTCACAGAATTTCATTTTAAAATCATTCATATCAGTAAACTTGTCTCTGTAGACAGCAAACCAATTCCTCGTTTCCCCCACGAACACTTGTTCTAAAATTTCAACTACCTGGCACCACTCAATACTACCATTTTCCAACCTCTCCCCGAATTTATTTTCTATAGTGTCCATGAACTCCATTGGGCACCCCTGTCGATTGCTGAACTTACCCAGTTCTACCTCCCTGTGTGTGCTATTCACAAAAACTGGCCTATTCTGACTATTTTCTTGCCTGATCCTAGCTTTTAATTTTAACTCTAATTCTGCGATTTTCTCCTCAGCCTTCCTCTCAATACTGTTTACTGTTAATTTAATGTTTCCTTCTGATTCTTCTACTTTATCATATAGCTTTGCTTGTTTCTCCTCAATCTTGCTAATGCTCTCTCTATTACTCTCTCTTAAATCATTTACTTCTGCAACTATTTGTGAGTGGACTTTCTCAATTCTACCCCCCAGCTGTTCCTTAACCTCTTTAGTAGCTACGTGAATTTTGCCAATTTCTCCCCCCAATTGCTTTTTGACCTGCTGTGTTTCCAGTTGCACTAGTTCTTTTAAATTTTCAGCCTGTGTACTGATTCTAATTTCCAACTCCTCCTGTACTTTTCCTAATTTCTTGTCTACATCTGCAATGATCTCTTTAACCTTTTCTTCCATTACTCCTCTGATTTCTCCTCTAATCTGCTCCATTTTCACACTAATTTCCTTGTTGTTCTTATCTAATTTTGCATTATTCTGTTCTAATTTTTTATTTAAAGCTTCTGTACTTTCTTTATTTTCCCTACTGTTTTGTTCTAATTTTGCATTATTCTGTTCTAATTTTGCATTTAAAGCTTCTGTACTTTCTTTATTTTCCCTACTGTTTTGTTCTAATTTTGCATTATTCTGTTCTAATTTTGCATTTAAAGCTTCTGTACTTTCTTTATTTTCCCTACTGTTTTGTTCTAATTTTGCATTATTCTGTTCTAATTTTGCATTATTCTGTTCTAATTTTGCATTATTCTGTTCTAATTTTGCATTTAAAGCATCACTACTAACTTTGTTCTGATACATGAACTCAAGAAGTAAAGTTTTTAATTCTGGTTGGCCGCCTACACTCCCTGTTTCAGTATCGGGATTTACCTCCGCTACCCCGGTACTACCATCACTCGACATACTGCTCGTATCATCACTCTCCCGTTGATGACCACTACGTAACCTCATCTGTCTTTCTTTCTCATCCCCCATAATGATATACACTGACAAAGACAAATAACCCCCAAAATACAGGCACAGAAATATATACCCTTCTCCTTCCACAAATGTTATTAGGTTTTCAGCCCCAAGTTGTCGGCGACAAATGAAACGTCTTGACTACCCCTATCTGTTGGGTGAGAAATGTAACTGTTTACCTTTGCCTAAGCTATGTTGTTTTAATGGGCGCCAAGACCTCAACGCAATGTTGAAATCTAAATTTGTATTTAACAACGTCTAGCTCTGGCAGAACACATTCAAGACTCTATTCACTCAGATCGTGGTATGATTTGATCATTAACCCAACAAACAATTGTATCAGGAGAAGGAATTGGTCCATATCTAATGCTACCTACTGAAAGCAAAGATTGCATTGTAAAAGAAATGAATTTATTATATAAAACAAGTATAGCAAAATTAATAATAATAAGTATAAAATTTAAATTGGAGCGTTGCGATTTTAATATTACCGATAGAAAATTACATGAAAACGGAGTCTGATAAATTATTGATTTTACACTTATTCCCAAGCTATGAAGTTACTGAAATATGAAATATAAAACCAAGAGAAATGAGAGATTGCGTATTTCTGCGTCATTGGCGCTTACCACTGGAAATGCCCGAAGCCTTTCCCTCGTACTGGATGATGCTGTGAGCTTCCCACAGTCTCCTGGATGTCGTCATCTCCGTCGATGTTTGATGAGATCCTGGTAGATTAGATAATTCTATGGTCCGTACCTCGGACCCAAACACTCGTACAACCGCACTGGTTAAGTTATACAAAATTAGTCCTCCAATCCACGGAACATCGGAGCGATTCCCGCGTACAACATACTCGTCAAGTATTTTACAGATTGTCCTCGTTCGACGGCGCGCTGAACGATATATGCACACGTCGGCTCCCCCACTCTTCAGCCGGCTCCTAGCTTACGTCGTCTCCACTGATTGGCTGCACCCTACGCGCTAGATCCCCACTCCTTCCTCATTACACTCCGCGGGAGGGAGAAGTCGATTTCCGTTCCAACAATTCGCCTTCTCTTGACGATGCGACCCAAGATTGCGTCATGCTTCTCGACAAGATTAAGCTTGTATTTGAATTCCCCATGACTCATCTCTCTCAAATACCCTAACTGACAAAACTCCGTAAAATTCCGTAATCAGATAATTTTCTATGATATCGTCGTTCGTAATAATTTGCTTGATAGCGTTTTCTAAGACATAGAAAACCTATCTGAATGCTAATAATTTTTATAAAATGCTCCGAAAATATCTTAATAATAATTATAATAAATTAATAATAATAATAAATTAACATGAAAAATTCTCTTGGCTGAACAATTTGCCGCGTAAATAAATATAGAATGGCTTCCTACTGACTTAAGCCAGTTGCATAAAAACCCCACGAAAAACACGTTACATATTCGCCTCGGATCATCGGATGATTTACCGTGACGACGGTCCATTATCCGATTATCCCAGACACGTTAATAAACCCCATCCAAAATACATATTACATAAATTAAATCTCCCTAAATTACAGATATATACACTCATAATTTTTCTTCGCGCACTTTGCGTCAAAGTTTGTTGTCACTACGGATTGCACTTTGCAACCAGTCCAATATTTCTCATATAAAATAGTGTTTCACGGATATTTCCGCCTCTCAAATTTCTCTATGTTGGAGAAATAGACATAATTAATGTGTGAGCACTATGTATTTATGATGTCATATCACACGCATTGAAGGTGTTCTGATATATTTATATCACCATAGAACTTCCTAATTTCACTGGAGGTCCCTTCCTTATGGTGAAATTTAATCTCACTTATCACTGAGCACACGATCACACTATTGTGGCAGCGCCTCGTGACCATAATACTTAATCTCTCTTTAAAGTAGAATAAATTAATATTGACTTCTGAAAAAAAAACAGTAAATGCGCATTACATATAACACCAAATATTTCTGTGCCGTAATCGCCCTGTCTTGTTAAGTTCCCGTAGACCATATTCTACTTAATACTAGTTCTCAACACAGACCATTTCTCCTCACACAAATAATACCTTTGTACAAATTACCTTAAATTACACTTACAAATCTTACATGGCGAGGCCGTAAACAGAAATCACGTGTGCTGATATGTATGAGTTTCATGAAGGACTGTCTCGCATTCTGATGGCCCATCTTTTGCCTCGTGGACGCCTTAAGCAAAAATACCATGTACAAGCGCTCACCCATCTCTTGGAGGCAAATGGGAATTCACCAGCGCTACCAAATTCTGGCCTTGGTGTATCGAGACATTTTAGTGCTCAAGAGCATCCGACAATCCCGTCATATTTCCCTGTACCTTAAAAACTCTCATTTACTTACATACTACCCCCCTGTGCGACTTCTGATACGCCTGCCTTGAAGACCAGATCTTCCACGCACCAGACACCACACTTACTCATTTGATAGGCTGGCTCGCCAGCTAAACACACTCACTTTATGACACATATTTTCGTAGACTATGTATATTATACGTTCCGTATAATCTGTTTCCCTCACTATTCTCCAGCACATATGCCGTTTTTCCAATACGTTTGGAAACTATAAATGGGCCCTCGTAGAGATAAAAAGAACTTGGACATGACTTTCTCTAGCTTATTTGACTGTTTCGGCACTCTAAGTAAGACTCTGTCTCCCGGCTCGAATAGGTCAAATTTAGTTTCTTTTTGTTGGCGAATTCTCTTTTGTGCTGACTTAGTTAAATTCTGTTTCGCCAACTGGACAATGTAATCCATCCCCGGTTGCTTACCCTCATTTAATCCCAACACCCTCGCTAGTTCATTTTGTGGTCTTTTTCCGAAGTGAACTTCGTATGGCGTCAATTTCGTGCTCTCATGCTGGACAGAATTCAGCCAAGTCTCGACCTTGGGAAGATGTCCAACCCAGGCCGCATGCTTGTCATGCACTAGAGTCCGAAAAAGACGAGCCACTTCCCTTAATGGACGCTCTGCAGAATTACCCTGAGGGTACCTTACAGAGGAATGAACGTGTGTTATACCAGCTTCCTGCATACTGGTTCTCCATTTCTTTGCAGTAAACTGTGGTCCACTGTCAGATAGTATCCTGAGAGGAATGCCAAACTCAGGTACATACTTATTAATGATCAGACGGCTACACGCTAGTCCCGTGGCTTTCCTTAGCGGATATAGCTTGACATACTTACTAAAAGCGTCAATAACTATAAAAATGTACTCGTAGCCGTACTGTCCTTTAACGATCGGGCCAAATAATTCCACACACAGTAGTTCGCCGGGACTACTGGTGAGAACTGCAGATCTCTCCCCCACTAAATATTTAACTGGATATTTACTCCTTTGACAGGTGT
Organism: Meconema thalassinum; assembly: GCA_946902985.2. Taxonomy (NCBI): domain Eukaryota; kingdom Metazoa; phylum Arthropoda; class Insecta; order Orthoptera; family Tettigoniidae; genus Meconema; species Meconema thalassinum. Next base: position 124,371,502 of record OX336397.1, read on the forward strand.
CACACTTAGCTAAAATTCTCCTAACGTCCCTTCCCATTTTACTCCAAATGAAGTCACGACCAATTTCATAGAAGACCTTGGCAGCACCAAAGTGTCCTAATTCCCTATGAATGAACCAAATTAGCTCCTCCCGCAAAGTGGCAGGAACACATATTGCCCACCGATTATTCCTACATTTCCTTGCAAGAAGCCCATCCTGCATCTTGTACGTGAACCGTCCTACTTTCACATACTCTTCTTCACCTATTTCCAACCTAGCCAGTGGCTCCTTTAACTTAACGTCATCACGTTGCTCCACTAGCATATTTCTCAGTGTCTGTAACGATGCCCTGTTGCTACTGTCCACACATGCACAGATTAAAATACCGTCCTCTGCTTTAACCACAGGATAATCCCTACATAAATTAGTGTCCCTCGGTAGCATGTCTGCAAGAATGTTATCTTTACCTTTAATATATTTTACTGTGAATTCGTATTCCTGCAGAGCAAGAATCCACCTACTAACTCTGTTAGAACTGAGTTTACAAGTTCTCATATACAGTAATGCATGGTGATCTGTGTGGATCTCAAATTTCCCTAAACTGAAAACGATACCTAAAAGCTCTAACTCAGTAATCGTGTACCTTTTCTCTGCTGCTGTCAGTCCTCGCGAGGCTAAAGATACAATGTACAGATTACCCTCATCATCTTTCTGACATAATACTCCAGCAATGCCTATATGTGAAGCATCTGTCATAACCACATATTCCTTATCTTTTAACGGATACTTCAGCACTACAGCTTTCTCAAAACCTTCCTTCAGCGCTCTAAAAGCCTGATCATGCTTGGACTCCCATCTCCACCGAGTCCCACTTTTAAGCAATTCCCTGAATGGTTCTACCAACCCAGAGTATTTAAGAACGAACCTCCTGAAAAAGTTGCAAATTCCCAGGTAAGTTTTTAACTGTTTAACATTCTGTGGCACCTCTGCGTTAAGTATCTTATTAACCCTACTTTCCTCTGGTGTCACGCCTCTACTCGACACTCTATGACCTAAAAATATCACTTCTGACTGACAGAATGACGACTTAGACAGCTTCAAAGTGAACCCTGCCTGATCTAACTTCTGAAAAACTATATCTAAATGACGTAGATGCTCCTCAAAACTGCGTGAACTAATTACCATATCATCTATGTAAATGGTTACAAACTCTCCTGTGTCATCCCCTAATGCGATGTTTAAAGCCCTAATTAAAGCTGCTGAACTACTCTTTAACCCATAAGGTGTTCTACAAAATTGATAAAGGTTATATTTATGACTAAAAGCTGTAAATGGTCTATCTTCGTACATAAGTGGCACTTGCCAAAAACTGGAACTCAAATCTACACAAGTGAAATACTTCTTCCCCTCAAATGTTTGCATTAATTCCTCTATTGACATAGATTTCAGCTGATCTGAACTAATTCTACTGTTAACCAAACGAGCGTCTAAACAAATACGAACCGTGCCGTCGGTCTTGGGTACCGTGATCAAAGAATTAACATATGGACTGTTAGAGTGCTCAATAATCCCATCTTCAAGCATCTGGTTAATTTGTGCCTCAACTGCACTCTGATAAGCGAAAGGTACCGGATATCTATGTCCTGTGAATACTGACCTATCAATAACGTTCAATGAATGTGTATAGCAATTGGCCATACCAATGCGATCCTCAAACACTCTCCTATTACACCATAACACCTCATAGAGCCGAACACATTGTTCCACCTCTATATTTCCCAGAAATGCAGCATCACGTAACGAGTCCTCTAGACTTCCGTTCGTAATCACACTGCCCACAAAACATGGAGAACCCCGCTCTACGGCTGGCGATATCTCATTTAAAGTACAAATCACACCTACAATACTACTCCTCTGAATATGGTCATTGAACGCTACTTCTACTTCAGAATCTCCCCATTTAAATTTCAAACTCCCTACATCATAACATAAGTTACCAGACACTCTACTTAGCCACTCTGAACCCAAGATAACACTGAATACTAAATTTGGAATTACAAGGCAAATCTGCTTCTCTACATGATTATTAATTTTAATGTCTACTAAAACTTGCTTAGAAATTACTTTAGACCTCTTCCCAACAGCTGTGATAACAAAAGTGCTTTTAATTGGCATCTCCTCAAAATTTACTCCAGTTCCTTTCATTTTATCATAAAATGCACTACTTATGCAACTCTTCATACAACCACTATCAATTAAAACATCTGTGTACGCCTCGGACACGTTAAATTTAACTATGGGGCTCTTACTAACCACTTCCTGAATAATACCTTCATCATTTAGTTCATGTAATAATTCATTTCTTACATTTAGGTCATAGGGTTCCTGTATAATTGTATGGACAGGGCATGCTACAGACTGAGATTCTGACCTTACTTCGCAGCCTGGTTCGCGTTTAAAGAACCGCTACAGCTGGCCGTAGTACTAGTTACTACTGCACTGGTCTGGTTGTTCTGAGTTGTGTTGTCATTGTTTGGCTGTATATTACTACCACTAGGCTGTCCTCTTCCTTGACCCCTATTCTGGTTGTAATTATTGTCATTATAATTTCTTCCTTGATTTCCCCTGAAATCATTGTTTCTCCCTTGATTTCCCCTGTAATCATTGTTCCTCCCTTGATTTCCCCTGAAATCATTGTTCCTCCCTTGATACTGATTACCATAGCCATTTCCTCTGTTCTGATTTAGCTGATTATTATTATTTCTATTTTGAGCGTTGGCTCCTTCGCCACCGTTCCCTTGAACTTCCTGATGCCTGGCTTCATTAGGTCTATTATTATTATTACCCTGGTTCCTATTGAAATTGTCCTCATAACCCCCTCTCCCTAGTGCATCAAATGTGCTTAACAAATTTTCTACTTGTGATATTGTCTTTACATTCTGGATACAAGCAGCCTCCTTGATCCTATAGGGAAAGTGCCTAAGTAGCAACCTTACCACATCACTTTCCTCCTTCAACCCATCCAGATATTTACACACTAATACCTGCCCTAAAAAGTATTCGGTCATGGTGGAGCTTCCTTTAGGGTTATATTTACCACACACTACTCCCTCACGATGCTGCGACTGAACAACCTCATTCCAGAACTTTTCACAGAATTTCATTTTAAAATCATTCATATTAGTAAACTTGTCTCTGTAGACAGCAAACCAATTCCTCGTTTCCCCCACGAACACTTGTTCTAAAATTTCAACTACCTGGCACCACTCAATACTACCATTTTCCAACCTCTCCCCGAATTTATTTTCTATAGTGTCCATGAACTCCATTGGGCACCCCTGTCGATTGCTGAACTTACCCAGTTCTACCTCCCTGTGTGTGCTATTCACAAAAACTGGCCTATTCTGACTATTTTCTTGCCTGATCCTAGCTTTTAATTTTAACTCTAATTCTGCGATTTTCTCCTCAGCCTTCCTCTCAATACTGTTTACTGTTAATTTAATGTTTCCTTCTGATTCTTCTACTTTATCATATAGCTTTGCTTGTTTCTCCTCAATCTTGCTAATGCTCTCTCTATTACTCTCTCTTAAATCATTTACTTCTGCAACTATTTGTGAGTGGACTTTCTCAATTCTACCCCCCAGCTGTTCCTTAACCTCTTTAGTAGCTACGTGAATTTTGTCAATTTCTCCCCCCAATTGCTTTTTGACCTGCTGTGTTTCCAGTTGCACTAGTTCTTTTAAATTTTCAGCCTGTGTACTGATTCTAATTTCCAACTCCTCCTGTACTTTTCCTAATTTCTTGTCTACATCTGCAATGATCTCTTTAACCTTTTCTTCCATTACTCCTCTGATTTCTCCTCTAATCTGCTCCATTTTCACACTAATTTCCTTGTTGTTCTTATCTAATTTTGCATTATTCTGTTCTAATTTTTTATTTAAAGCTTCTGTACTTTCTTTATTTTCCCTACTGTTTTGTTCTAATTTTGCATTATTCTGTTCTAATTTTGCATTTAAAGCTTCTGTACTTTCTTTATTTTCCCTACTGTTTTGTTCTAATTTCGCATTATTCTGTTCTAATTTTGCATTTAAAGCTTCTGTACTTTCTTTATTTTCCCTACTGTTTTGTTCTAATTTTGCATTATTCTGTTCTAATTTTGCATTATTCTGTTCTAATTTTGCATTTAAAGCATCACTACTAACTTTGTTCTGATACATGAACTCAAGAAGTAAAGTTTTTAATTCTGGTTGGCCGCCTACACTCCCTGTTTCAGTATCGGGATTTACCTCCGCTACCCCGGTACTACCATCACTCGACATACTGCTCGTATCATCACTCTCCCGTTGATGACCACTACGTAACCTCATCTGTCTTTCTTTCTCATCCCCCATAATGATATACACTGATAAAGACAAATAACCCCCAAAATACAGGCACAGAAATATATACCCTTCTCCTTCCACAAATGTTATTAGGTTTTCAGCCCCAAGTTGTCGGCGACAAATGAAACGTCTTGACTACCCCTAACTGTTGGGTGAGAAATGTAACTGTTTACCTTTGCCTAAGCTATGTTGTTTTAATGGGCGCCAAGACCTCAACGCAATGTTGAAATCTAAATTTGTATTTAACAACGTCTAGCTCTGGCAGAACACATTCAAGACTCTATTCACTCAGATCGTGGTATGATTTGATCATTAACCCAACAAACAATTGTATCAGGAGAAGGAATTGGTCCATATCGAATGCTACCTACTGAAAGCAAAGATTGCATTGTAAAAGAAATGAATTTATTATATAAAACAAGTATAGCAAAATTAATAATAATAAGTATAAAATTTAAATTGGAGCGTTGCGATTTTAATATTACCGATAGAAAATTACATGAAAACGGAGTCTGATAAATTATTGATTTTACACTTATTCCCAAGCTATGAAGTTACTGAAATATGAAATATAAAACCAAGAGAAATGAGAGATTGCGTATTTCTGCGTCATTGGCGCTTACCACTGGAAATGCCCGAAGCCTTTCCCTCGTACTGGATGATGCTGTGAGCTTCCCACAGTCTCCTGGATGTCGTCATCTCCGTCGATGTTTGATGAGATCCTGGTAGATTAGATAATTCTATGGTCCGTACCTCGGACCCAAACACTCGTACAACCACACTGGTTAAGTTATACAAAATTAGTCCTCCAATCCACGGAACATCGGAGCGATTCCCGCGTACAACATACTCGTCAAGTATTTCACAGATTGTCCTCGTTCGACGGCGCGCTGAACGATATATGCACACGTCGGCTCCCCCACTCTTCAGCCGGCTCCTAGCTTACGTCGTCTCCACTGATTGGCTGCACCCTACGCGCTAGATCCCCACTCCTTCCTCATTACACTCCGCGGGAGGGAGAAGTCGATTTCCGTTCCAACAATTCGCCTTCTCTTGACGATGCGACCCAAGATTGCGTCATGCTTCTCGACAAGATTAAGCTTGTATTTGAATTCCCCATGACTCATCTCTCTCAAATACCCTAACTGACAAAACTCCGTAAAATTCCGTAATCAGATAATTTTCTATGATATCGTCGTTCGTAATAATTTGCTTGATAGCGTTTTCTAAGACATAGAAAACCTATCTGAATGCTAATAATTTTTATAAAATGCTCCGAAAATATCTTAATAATAATTATAATAAATTAATAATAATAATAAATTAACATGAAAAATTCTCTTGGCTGAACAATTTGCCGCGTAAATAAATATAGAATGGCTTCCTACTGACTTATGCCAGTTGCATAAAAACCCCACGGAAAACACGTTACAATATGATAATAGTGGAAACTCCCACGAGAAACTGGTGACACCGAATATGCGTGCCATCTAGCGGTTCGCGCAAAAAACGACGAACTCGATTTCAATCAGCTGGCAAGTTTATCTGCACATGTTAGAAGTGTAACTTTTGGGCTAGGTATGGGTGTTTTCATTACAAAATACAAAGTGATTAAGTGATTAAGCTATTTGGACCAAAGATGTTTCAATTATTGTTGGTAGTCGGTGTTAATATACTGAATTCCTACGTTGTTTAGAGTGTTGGTTGATGCGATATAGCACTCGAGGTATCCAGTGCTTTCATTAAATAAGAATACAGCAAAAGTATGAAGATTTATTAAATCGTAATTGTTTTCAGCAAATATGATATAATGAATATGTTCACACCAAAGAACGACAATTTAAAGATGATTTATTGAAGCAATTTCTTTAATGGGGCCTCCAAACCTTGGGGTAAACCGTATGCGATTTACATTCCACATAGTCACATGGCTTACAGTACGTCGTTGTACCGATCTCCGCCACCGCGCGCGCTCATTGTTTCCGTCCCATGCACTTCCGTCCCATCCACTTCCGTCTCTTTTCCAAAATCACTCCCACAAAAATGTCCAGCTACCGAGTGCCACAAAAATATCCAGATACTGAGTGGAAAGATGTTACACATAAAAAAATCCGAAAATTTTGACACGCTAAAAATGTGTGGGAAATGGTACACTGAAGACACTATAAACATATAGAAAAATTATAACAAAACTAAACTAAGATTTTATTCAGACCATTAGCATAATTTATTTTGGTAGTGACATCCTCGAATCAACGAAAAAAATGTACATCAAAGGAAAATCTGCATTCAACATATTCGTCTTTATTTTTATTACAGAGTCACAGCAAACTTAAAAACCTTAAATTCATAACGATATGTTTTAAATACTTCAACCCATTACTTTCCATAAAAATACCCGGTTCGTCAAACGCAGCGGGGGCTTGGGGGCGGGGCCCCCAACGAGCAAAGCGAGTTATATAATAAAGGTGGATTGTGGGTTCGGACACGAGCGTGATTTTGAGTCTAATTTTATAGTCTCTGCGTCGTTTATTGTATGTGAGTATTTGTATCTTTACGACGGTTTACCAGGGTATCATTGTTTCCATTTTGCACGGGATGCTTTCTTACTGTTTATAGATTTATTTTTTGTTACTTGAATGCTTCTATTTGCAAATAATTAACTACTTTTTGGTCGTTTTCTGCCATTATGTGCAACCTAAATTCACAGACTACTGTGGCGTATTCTACCGACCCACCCATTAGTTTATTAAGTTTGCATTATAAATCTTACTGGTCAAGCCCATCACTAGACGCGGCATAAACTTACAAATATTGATATGTTTAAAGTGGTTTTGTTATTATTACTTGAAAAGATTATAGTTTCTTTTGTTACTTTTACTCTAAATCATGACATGATACGTAGTTTGCACAATATTACTTAGTGCGGATATGACAATTGCTACCATGTTCGATAGGGTTAGTTTGTCTCGTGGCCACAAGGTGTCTCTGCACTCCTATGAGTGATTCTTATTTAAGTGTGCGTGGACATATAGATCCTTAGATGATATTTAATATGTATTTTCTTTTAGTATTCGTTATTCCCCTAATCAAATGCATATAGTATTATGAAGCTGGGATTCTAAGAGTTTATCTGCGGACTGCCATTATCCTCTTGAAATGTTGCTGTTCAGAAATATGCGCGAGGTAAATACAATGAAGTAAAAGAAATTCATTGACCTTTAAAATGTATAAGTTAGGCCTAGGTTAATAATGCGCACTTAGATCAAAATAGGCTCCTTAAATATTGAGTTATATTAGTGAAATTTCAGTATTAATCCATTATAAGCAACAAACAGTATAGAGCCGTCGCACAGTGGTCCGGATCCGTAAAAAAAGCGGACAAAAATAGATTTTTCAACTTTACTTTAGAAACGCCAAACCACCTTCCAAGTGAAGTATGTTAATCAGTGTACATTAATTTCACTTTTTCATTGGAAATTGCTTCTGTGTTTCTCAGATATAATACTGCAAAAGTGATTCAACTCTTCGTTTCTGAACTCCGCACTCCGTTAAGTAAATTTTGAAATATCATTCGAACTTCAAAATGAAACTCGGGGTCTATAACACTGAATCTGTGCGTAGTTTGTGATCTGATATATTTGTTTATAGCATGATTTTCAATTTCAGATCACTTATAAGGACTCATTTACTTTTATAGTGCATTATTTTCTTCCAGAAAAATAAATTTCGCTTGACCTAAAAATTTATATACAGGGTGTTACAAAAAGGTACGGCCAAACTTTTAGGAAACATTCCTCACACACAAAGAAATAAAATATGTTATGTGGACATGTGTCCGGAAACGCCTAATTTCCATGTTAGAGCTCATTTTAGTTTCGTTAGTATGTACTGTACTTCCTCGATTCACCGCCAGTTGGCCGATTTGAAGGAAGGTAATGTTGACGTAATGTTAGAGCTCATTTTAGTTTTGTTGGTATGTACTGTACTTCCTCGATTCACCGCCAGTTGGCCCATTTGAAGGAAGGTAATGTTGACGTCAGTGCTTGTGTTGACATGCGACTCATTGCTCTACAGTACGAGCATCAAGCACAAAAGTACGTAGCATCAACTGGTTAGTGTTCATCACGAACGTGGTTTTGCAGTCAGTGCAATGTTTACAAATGCGGAGTTGGCAGATGCCCATTTGATGTATGGATTAGCACGAGACAATGGCCGTGGCGCGGTACGTTTGTATCGAGACAGATTTCCAGAACGAAGGTGTCCCGACAGGAAGACGTTCGAAGCAATTGATCGGCGTCTTAGGGAGCACGGAACATTCCAGCCTATGACTCGCGACTGGGGAACACCTAGAACGACGAGGACACCTGCAATGGACGAGGCAATTCTTCGTGCAGTTGACGATAACCCTCATGTCAGCGTCAGAGAAGTTGCTGCTGTACAAGGTAACGTTGACCACGTCACTGTATGGAGAGTGCTACGGGAGAACCTGTTGTTCCCGTACCATGTACAGCGTGTGCAGGCACTATCAGCAGCTGATTGGCCTCCACGGGTACACTTCTGCGAATGGTTCATCCAACAATGTGTCAATCCTCATTTCAGTGCAAATGTTCTCTTTACGGATGAGGCGTCATTCCAACGTGATCAAATTATAAATTTTCACAATCAACATGTGTGGGCTGACGAGAATCCGCACGCAATTGTGCAATCACGTCATCAACACAGATTTTCTGTGAACGTTTGGGCAGGAATTGTTGGTGATGTCTTGATTGGACCCCATGTTCTTCCACCTACGCTCAATGGAGCACGTTATCATGATTTCATACGGGATACTCTACCTGTGCTGCTAGAACATGTGCCTTTACAAGTACGACACAACATGTGGTTCATGCACGATGGAGCTCCTGCACATTTCAATCGAAGTGTTCGTACGGTTCTCAACAACAGATTCGGTTACCGATGGATTGGTAGAGGCGGACCAATTCCATGGCCTCCACGCTCTCCTGACCTCAACCCTCTTGACTTTCATTTATGGGGGCATTTGAAATCTCTTGTCTACGCAACCCCGGTACCAAATATAGAGACTCTTCGTGCTCGTATTGTGGACGGCTGTGATACAATACGCCATTCTCCAGGGCTGCATCAGCGCATCAGGGATTCTATGCGACGGAGGGTGGATGCATGTATCTTCGCTAACGGAGGACATTTTGAACATTTCCTGCAACAAAGTGTTTGAAGTCACGCTGGTACGTTCTGTTGCTGTGTGTTTCCATTCCATGATTAATGTGATTTGAAGAGAAGTAATAAAATGAGCTCTAACATGGAAATTAAGCGTTTCCGGACACATGTCCACATATCATATTTTCTTTCTTTGTGTGTGAGGAATGTTTCCTGAAAGTTTGGCCGTACCTTTTTGTAACACCCTGTATATACGTAAAGCATGAAACTTATGCAAGTTTTAAAATGAAGACTGGAGAATATATCCTTGAAGGTTTCATCGCCAGAACACGCCAGATGCGTGATTGAGAAGGGAGAGAGCATTACTGCGCGCTCTGAGGATAAACACTCGCGCGAGATAAGGGCATGTTGAGGCATTTGTTTATGCTACGCAAGGGATGTCTCGAGGCCAGGAAACCAAAATAATCTTCAGTCGCGAGAAGTAATTCATTGGTGGTAGTTGTGTGTGTTGTGAAGTGTGAAAAATGAATTTCGTTGTTAATCGCAGTGAACTTCATAACAAGATTCGACAGAACAAAAAACAGTCTCGCGCTCGCCAAGAAAAGTTTGTGGTAACATATCTCATTAACAAATTCCCATTAAATGTTGACGAGAGTGTCCAGAAAACAGTGTATAATAAAATAACAACCCTTTTCTTTTTGCCTTATTTTGACCGGTGGAGAAAATGTCACTTCTTAGAACACGCTTTTTTGAAGAAATATTTAGACCGGTTGAAGAAAGAAATGGTGATATCAATTCCGAGCATGCTTGGCTCCGCAAAATCAGAAGATCGAGGTCATCCTTCAAAAGAATTTGAAGAGCTGACGGAGAGAAGCAAAAGAAAAATTAAAGATCTACGGTAGAGTGCCACTTCATCAGTGCTTGCCTATGCGACCGCTATGAATTTAGGGGCAGAGGGAGACTATTCATCAGCCAAGCTATTAAAAGAAGCTACCACGACTACACCAACAAGGGGCAACCGAATACGGGATGCATGGAGATAGGGGGGTCAACGATCTACAAAAATGTCAGTGGAAGAAGCCTTATCATTCATAATTAAAGCAAAGTTATCCCAGCATCAGTATTTGACAATGAGAAGATTAGCTAATAAACATAACCATGATTTATACCCTAGCTATTATGCTATTTTGAATGCTAAAAATGCTACTTATCCACAAAATGTAATAATTAAGGGAAAGGAATGTGAAGTGAAACTACAAGACTTGCTGGACCACACTTCCTCCAGAATTTTATCAATGTTACCAGAATGAGATGTGAGTGATAAGAGCTATACATTATATTGTAAATGGGGCTTTGATGGCAGCTCCGGACATTCCCAATACAAACAAACCTGGTTAGAAGCTGTAAAGTGTGACCAGAGTGTATTTATGTCATCTGTCGTGCCTCTGCGCATTGTTGACAGAAAAACAGGAATTATTGCGTGGAAAAATCCAAGAACCTCATACACACGATTCTGCAGGCCTATTCGAAAGCAGTGGGCTCATGAAACATCGGAAAGGATGTATCTAAATAATCAAATTGAGAATTTACATAATTTGGTTATAATCAACACCGAAGGGCAGTAATCCTTAATATTGTTAATGATAGATGGAAAAATATGCAATGCTTTAGCACAGTCTTCAAGCGTGTAGTGCTATATTTGTGGTGCGAAATTTTCAGAAATGAACAATCTACAAAAAATGGCAGAAACGCCCGTCGAAAATTTACAGCTTGAATTTGGAATTTCAGTTCGCCACGCCCACATCCGATTTTTTGACAGTCTTCTGCATATTTTAAAAAGTGGAAAGTGAGCGTGAAAGATGGTAATCGAGACTTATTCGAAAGAAAAAAATGTGCAAGACTCATTCAGAACGAGATTAGGTCTTCAATTATACAATAGTTTAGAGGTGGTTAACGGAAAAAGAAAAAAAATGGGAATTCAAACGCACATCAACAAACAAAGTTAAAACGCCAAAAATTTATTTGATTGGCATTGCAACGCATGCCGGGCACAGCTAGTATATATATATATAAAAGATGTTCGTTTGTTCGTCTTTTATGCGTTCATAAACCATTTATCAGATTGCGATCAAATTTTGGTGAGTTGTTGTGCACACTTCCGAAATCATTATAGACATAGTTAAACCAATATGCAATAAACAGCGCGCGAGTAGTTTAAACAAATGCGTGTTGGCGATGCGTTCATTTACCATTAATCCGATTGAGATCAAATTTTGGTGAGTTGTTGTTCACAGTCCCGGAACAGTTATAGGCGTCGTAAATCCAATTTACAATAGATGGCGCGCGAGTTGCTTCATTAAAATGGCGTGCGTTTCTTTCAAGAAAGTCCCACATGCGTTCATATGCCATTCATCCCATTGCGAAGAAACTAGGGTGAGATGTTCTGTACACTTCAGGTAAGGTTTCTAGCTTAGTAAATCCACTTAACAATAGGTAGCGCACGAGTAGATTAAACTAATGAGCGACGACGAGCGAAGCGATTCAACAAAGTCCTGTATGCGTTCACATACCATTCGTCGGATAGCGATGAAACTTGGGTGAGAGGTTGTGTACACTACAGGCAAGGTTTCTGGCTTAGTAAATCCATGTTATAATAGGTAGCTCACGAGTAGATTCAACAAATGAATGACGAAGCGCGAAGCGTTTCAACAAGGTCCCATATGCGTTCATATACTATTCGTCTGATAGCGATGAAACTTGGATGAGATGTGTACACTTCAGGGAAGGTTTTTGGCTTAGTAAATCCATTTTACAATAGGTATCGCACAAGTAGATTAAACAAATGAGCGATGACGCGCGAAGCGTTTCAACAATGTCCCGTATGCGTTCATATACCATTCGTCCAATAGCGTTGAAACTTGGGTGAGATGTTGTGTATACTTCAGGGAAGGTTTCTGACTTAGTAAATCCTTTTTACAATAGGTAGCGCACTAGTAGATTCAACAAATGAGCGACAGCGCGTGAATCATTTCAACCCAGTCCCGTATGCTTTCATATACCATTCATCCGATAGTGATAAAACTTTGGTGAGTTGAGTAAAGTCCTGCGAAGGTGTATGAATTAGTAAATCCGTTTTTCAATGGGTGGCGCACAATTAGATTCAACAAATGAGTGAGGGCGGGCGAATCGTTTAAATAAAATCCCGTATGCGTTCATATGCCATTCATCCGATTAAAATGAAACGTTGATGAATTGTTGTGTACACGCCAGGGAAGGTTTCCGAATTAGTAAATCCATTTTACAATATGTAGCGTATGAGTATAATCCACAAATGGGTGACGGCGCTTGAATCGTTTCAACAAAATCCCGTATGCGTTGATATACCATTCGTTTTATTGCGATGAAATTTGTTGAGTTGTTGAGCACGCTCCCATGATTTTTTTGAGATAGTAAATCAATTTTACAATAGATTAGAGGTGGTTAACTGAAAAAGAAAAAAATATTGGGAATCCAAAAGAACTTCAAAAAACAAAGTTACAACGCCAACACTTTCTTTGAATGGCATTGCAATGCATGCCAGATACATCTAGTAAGTAATGAATAAATAAAAATTAAATAATAAATAGGCTACTCATAAATATCTGTCGTGATTGTGACAGTTGACTTACGTGCATGCGCTGGGAATTGAGTTGGCTCAGTATTTGCTCTCTACCCAATAACAAATTCTAAAGCTTTGAAACATCGTTCATCCTGAACTACCAGCAATAGATAGCGCACAGGTACAATGGTGGATCATTTTGTTGTTTTGGTCACATAACACACAATAGGCGTTACAATTATAAAGTACCGCATTATCAACTAGTTATTATACAAATTGGATGCGTATAATGACAATGGAAGGTAAATCAATGGAGTCCCACATTGAACACTCACGATTTCTGGCGGAAAAGTTTCGCATAAGAAATAAGCTGGGTTATTGATTTCCGATCCTTTACATTGTCAACTTTCATATGATGTAATTCATGACCTACATGTTGGATTTTCGGTGCATGTTCGAAGCGAATCTTACCAAATAAGTCACTCAACTGTTTCATAAATAAAAACTTGAGCTCTGATTGGTGGAGAAGAACTGTATCATAATGAAAACTAGTATTTTAATGACTTTCATTATGGTAGCCTATAATTTTCTGACATATAATATTTACATTTCCAGAACTAAAATGGCAGGTATGAAGGATCCCTCCAAAGAAAGACCCACGCTTTCAGCCGAAGAATGACTGAGAAGGAGCCAGAGGCTGAAAGAAGTTTGCCAGGAACCTAAATGACAAGGAAGAAACCCCTTAAAGGAGAGAACCTGAACGGTTGTTGTGTATTTTAGGTGGCTGTATCAAATGGACCAGTTTATGCATAAAGGAACCAACCACCACCAAGATGGAACTGAGATATTGAGGCTCAATGTTAACCTTCGATATTTAATTCCTATTACACGCATGGAATCTGAAAATAACATAATTACGTAAAGGGGGATATATTTTACTGTATTACATACATATATTTATGTTGCCTTTGTAAATTACTTGAATATACTAAAAATGGCACTTGGTTCTTTATGCTTTATTGACAACTAGCTATTGTGCCCGGCGTTGCCCAGGAGGTGTCTTTATATGTTGTAGAAATATACATGGCAATATATTTCGCAGAGTATATTCATTCCGCCCCTAAATGAGTATAGAGCATGGTTCTCCTCGACTCTCATGTTACTGAAGTTCAGTATTAAATCACTGTAAACCTAGTCGAAAAGTACAGTGGAATACAAGAACGTAGCAGAGCATGCAACAATAGTAAAACGGGGTGTATATACATAATTCCTCGAGAAATCAGTCTCACAATTACTTTCGTGATAGTGTATATTTTTGATTTAATGGGAAAAGTAAGTCATCTTATAGCAGTGTTCACATAGTTATCTCTATTATTTTTCAAATGTAGCAACTACTTTCTTGTTAGGAAATAATTTTTAAATTATTGAATGATTGGAAGATAAAGTCATCATTGTGGAGTCAAATATACGTCTTATGATTTTTAACCCCGCATAAATTACGGGGATAATGACAATTGACTTATTCCTGTACGTAGGTCAGTGTGTACTATACTCGTAAAAGCATATTAAGGAACACTATTGCTGTAAGAATAATTTATATGCATATGATCTCATCCACATCAAGTTTAAGTAAATTAAGCAAAAGTATAATGCCGGTATATTAACTTCCTTAGCTTCTAAAGTATTTCGTAAGATAAGAAATACATTTTCTGAACTCAATCCTTAATAATCTCTAAAATGCTACAGGTGGATCCAGTGTGATTAGAACTCATGTCAATTATAACATTAGGCAATTCAATAACTTTTGTCAGTAAGCACTAAAATGGCTAATATAAATACATAAACATAGGAAAACATTATGAACGTTGAGTAGTTGAACTATGTTATTAACATGTTATCAACTAAATTAATAATTTAACATCCGGTTCCATTACAGATTAGCATAGTAGTACAGCAGGGTAATTACCAATCACAATACAACCCGAATAAGAAAGGCAAATACTATTCATAGAACAATCTGCAATATCACGCAAAAGTTACTGTATTTCTGATTTGAAATACAAAAGACAGCTTGTAGAGGTAAACACTGTCAAGAATTAACAAGACGTTCCGCACAATCTACATACTAAGTTTCGTGATGAAATCTCCAGCTGTTGTAACGATACGCCACATGCAGGGTTAGCCAATGTATTTCTTTTTTAATGCTAACTCTCTACAACGACGCCTGTTAATAACATTTAAAAATACGTATTCAGATGTTTATGGTGTTCAGATTCCTAATGGTCTTATCGTGGTTTGGATAGAAAAAGGATTTCCATGACCTCTTACCGAGATAGATAGAAACCTGGTGCTAATGTCTTGACCTTCTGTTGCCATGAAGAATATCATGATAGGGGCATTTTAGTCTCTGAGACCTACGATGATATCCAATTAACTAAGGAATCAACTGTCAAATGCATACCCATAAGTTATCATCTAAAAATGGGTATCATAATGTTTTCTTGCGATTCTGTTGAATCATTCTTCAGTACATCCCCCAGGAGCTCACGACTAATGGGATATGGGTTTGAAAGACTCCTTAGACCTTTGATATCCTAATGCCGTCAGGGTAGTAAGAGAACAAGAGTTGATCAAGGGAGGCCGAGGTCTAAGGAGTCTTTCAAATTCCCGCCTTAAATGGACCTTGTTTCATCTTTCCTGATACCCTCATTCTTCGAAAGGTCAGATCTCTTGTTTTTCTTTTCATCATATCTCCGGCCTTCTGGACAAGATCATAAAGGAGGCAGGGTGTGTGTAGCCCCACCACTGGAGGTGCTACACCCTCAAGGGCTCACGGCTGTTGAGTTTGGGATGATACCTGACCTGGATCTGTTTTTTTTTTCCTTTTTCCAGTGATTCAGGGGCGGACTCTATCCTAATTCCCTTCCTATATGCCTTTCATGGCACACCTTTCAAAATCCACCAATTCTCATTTTTTGAGGGTTGAGAGCATTTCCTTCACCTGCATTTTATTTCCCTTATTCCTTCCATTTTGTCATTTTGTTCCCCTAATCCGTAATTTGGTTGTAAGTTGTAGTTATTTTTAGTTCTAGTGTTCATTTTATCATCATTTCTCTTTTTCACCCCAAAGAATTAGAGGCCTATAACCTCCATGTTGGGCACTTTAACATGAACTATCATCATCGAATTAGCTTGCCACGGTGGGTGAGTGGATAGCGTGTCAGTCTACTAACCCCAAGATTGCAGGTTCGCTCCTGGCCGTGGTAAGTGATTTTTGAAAGGCGGCAAAAATACGACAAGCATGTCATACGATGTTGGCATGCCAAAGAACCCATTTGAATTCAGTAGGCCGTGTTCATAATGGCAAAATTAATCTCGGGAGTTTCCGCCAACAAAAAGGTCCTCAATTCTCTACTAGAAAGCGCTATAGTGTTCAAGGAGCTTAGATATCTTACCTCCTTGACTTTCATAGTGATTCAAGGAACAACGAAATTCGACATGCAAGCTACCCTCTGGGTGTCAAATTACAAAGCTTGCACCCGGCCTCCGAGGCCATACGATATTATTATTATCATCATCATCAAATTACAATGTCAGCAATATATTTTCCGACAATGAAAACTGAAAGTCTGGTTTAAGTTGTATTCACAGTGGAAATAATTTCTTGTATGCGGTGTTTGGATTGCATTCCTCGGATCTCTAATCCACTCTGCTCATTAGCCTGACTGCAGCAGCGGTCTTGCCAGCGTCATTGCAGAGAAATTGGTATCACCGATGACGAATATTATTGCGGAAGCCAAAATACCGGTTGCTTCCAAATAACTTCTGTACAAACCACTCAGCAGAAAAAAAGTTCAAGTTTTATAAACATCGAGTGAACCTAATGGAATTTTATTTTAATAAGGTGCAAAGGTATGTTTAGTTTCTGTCATTTAATATCACGCTATTGTATTTTGTGATATAGTTTGCATTTTGATATTGTGGAAATTATATTGACAATTAGTGTCAAGTCTTTGTAATGCTATATTGGGTTGACAATGCTGTGTTAGCAGTTGAGTAACTAACGGGATTTCATATAAAGAGCCTCATTTTCTATACCGGTAGAGAAGAGCTCAACTCGCATCCAGTCGGCCGTGTCTCGCCTTGAGCTGCTATTGCCATGGAAACGACCGGCATTGCCATTCTTTCATGAGTTTATTTTCTGACTTAATTAGCCTTTGCTTGAGTGTCAAAAGGCCGAAATCAAAAGAATGAGAAAGACTATCGAAAATTCACGTAGCCAGGGGTTTCTTCTTGGTCCTAAACTATGTGTATGCAAAATTTGGTTGTGATTGGTGGAACCGTGTAGATTTGTATACGGAACAAATCCACCCACATACATACCCACATACAGACTTTCACTTTTATATATAAGATTTACCATAGACAATAATTGAAATGGAACCAGACGTTTGGTTCTGTTATGAATGTTTACATACACAGCATAGTCGATTGTCATTCTCTTATGAAATATAGACCGCCACGTGGTGCAGTGGATAGCATCGTTGGTCGGCACCCCAAAGGTTCCAGGTTCGATTCCCGGCTCTGCAAGGAAACTTAAAAGTGTTTGTATGGTCTGGTATGTGGTATCCTGGCCTTGAGATGCAAAATGGGCACTTGCCGGATACTATGGCAGGGGGGAGGATTGGAAAGGGTCTGGCAACCCTACCGCATGTAAACACCGGCTCTGGATGCCTGAATACTGATCCCATAGCACAGACAGGGACTCAATTCGGGTCACCTACATCCCTCGTGGATATGACACTTCTTGAATGCAATGGTACACATTCACAAAAATTCAAAGTAGTTTTCTATTATTATTATGCATTTGATGCCCCATCAATAGAACGAGAAATTGTAGTGGCATACAAAATAAACTGTGCTTATGAACCAACAACAGAAAATCCACATTCCAATCACTCACAACCTCAAAATCAATAAAAGCTTTACACCCTTTAATGCCATCGATTACACGCATCTTCTACTATATCCAGGTACAAATTACGGCCTTTTCTTCATCATATTTTGCTGATGACTATTCACAATTTCGGCCTAGTAGGTCAGATGTACTACAGGTATATATTTTTTGAGGTTTGATCTTTAAATAGATTTAGTGGCAAAAATTGTTTGATATCTTGGTTTATAAACAAGGTTGCTACGTTCCTCCTTACACAAGTGGTGCATAACAGAGGCTGTGGTCTAGTGGAAGATGACCTCACTGTTACGCCCCTCAAAACAACAATCATCATCTTCCAAGCCAGATCTGTTGATAAATAATAAAATTCAGTCTAACCACGTGGATAATGGGATCCGTATCCTGTTTTTCTTTATCAGTGTGCCTACACTTACAAATTATTTCTTTTCGTAGCTTATTAGCCTATTTTCAATTTTGAAAAAATAGGCTTATGAGATCACCTTTTGTCCGTGTGTGTGTGTGCGTGTGTGTGTGATTCGTGTGTGTGTGTCCCCCTAATAAAATCTAAACGGCTGGAGCGATTTCAATGAAACTCGGAAAGTTCATAGCACTATTCCCGGCGACCTCGACCGTGCCCTTCAAATTTTGTTACGACTCACCAATCCAACATGGCGGCTGTGCGAAATATTTCACCAGCATTCAATATCTCCGAAACTATTACCGATATTACCCTGACATTTTCTATGGTGATAGAGGGAACTATTATAAGTTCACTTATGTAACTTTTGAAAACCTGGTAACAACAAAACCAACATGGCGGCCAAGCGAATTAGCGACTTTTAAATAGACGTTTCTCGCGATTTGACCAACCAAACGCAATGAAACTTGGTACAGTATATGTTTATATACATTGTAATGCACCGACATCTAACTTCGTTCAATTGTTTACATAATCACAATATGGCGGATGTGCGAAATATTTCACCGGCATTCTATATCTCTGAAACTATTAGCGGTAAACCCCTGAAATTTTTTACGGAGATAAAGTGCACTACTGGAAGTCCATCTATAAAACTTTCAAAAACCGGTTAACTACAAAACGAACATGGCGGCCAAGTGAATTTGAAAATTTTAAATAGACCTTTCTCGCGATTTAATGTTCCAAGCGCACTGAAACCTGGCACAGGAAATATTTATACACATTGTAATCCACTGGTATCTGATTTAGTTCAATTGTTTACATAACCTCAAGATGGCGGCAGTGCGAATTTTAAAATTAAGATCTTATTTATTGTGATGTAGTCATGCGATCGAAGTGAAAGTTTGAATAATGAACCTACGCAATAATTTTCCTTTAATGGTACATGACTCTATGGCCTATACATTTAACAATCCAACATGGCGACCATCCGAAATATTTAGACGATACTGAATATCTACGAATCTATTTTAGCAATCAAACTGCATTTTTTAATGTTCATAGGGGCTATGGACTTAAGTTCACCTATAGGACTTTAAATAACCTGGTGATCACAAATCCAACATGGCGGTGACGCGAATTATAAATATTCACATGGACGTTTCTCGCAATTTAACCATCCGCGTGCAGTGAAACTTGGTACAGTAAATCCTTATACGAATGTTAATCCACTGGCATCTAATTTATTTCAATTGTTTCCATAACCTCAAGATGGCAGCTGTGAAAAATGTTAAACTCTCCTTGTTTTCTTCTTGTGTCCTAACTATGCGATTGAAGTTTGAATACTACACGTTCACAATAATCTGCATGTAACAGTACATAACTCTAGGACCTACATATATAAAATCCAACTTGGCGACCATCCGAAATATTTAGTCGGTTCTCAATATCTACGAATCTATTACAGCAATCAAACTGATATTGTGTATGTTGATAGTGGCAATTAACATAAGTAGGATATATGAAAATAGGCTGTCTAGTTCTTCACGGAACTACTTGCTTTTACAATCATTTACTCTTTCGTACAAAATACACTGTATAATACAAAAAACGACGCCAGGAAGGAATTGTCCGATGGCGATAAAAATCGGTGGATGTGGGGAACAGACATAGAAAAGCAAACGATCAAAAGTGCAGAACAACAATGGAATGATTTATTGCAGAATTAGAGCGTTACAAAGTGAGGACGTCAATAAGGTGTTGGTTCACCCCTGGCCTGGATGCAAGCTGTCACTCGACGAGGCATGGACTGATAAAGTTCCCAGATGGTATCCTGCGGAATTTCGTGCCAAATGGTCTCCAACTGTTGGGCTAAATCGGCGACATTCCGGGATGTACGCAATCGCCTTACCATGACGTCCCAAATGTGCTCTATGGGAGAGAGACCAGGTGACCGTGCAGACCAAGGAAGGATAGGGCAAGCTTGAAGACAGTCCATAGCAACACGTGCCGTGTGCGGCCGGGCATTATCATATTGGAAAGTAAAGACCGGATGTCGCTGAAGGAACGATAACACAACCGGCCGTAGAATGTCATCAACATACCGCTGTGCTGTCAGTGTGCCAGGAATGACTACCAGAGGGGTCCGGCTATCAAAGGAGATGGCACCCCAGACCATCACCCCCTGTTGTGGGGCTGTGTGGCGTGCGAGAGTCAAGATAGGATCCCCACGCTGGAGTGGACGTCTCCAAACACATCTGCGGTGGTCGTCAGGGCCTAATTGGAATTGGGACTCTTCACTTAAGACTATACGTCCCCAGTCAGTGCATTTCAACGTTGCTCGAGCGCGGCACCACTGTAATCTGACTTGACAGTGAACAGGCGTGAGTGGTAAGCGGCGAAACGGGCGTCGCGAGCGCAAATTCCTGTCGCTCAGGCGTCTGTTGATGGTCATGGTGGACACATCTGTGCGGATCACACGCTGGATTGTTGATCGCGACGACTCCGGTGCTGTGACAGCTGTTCTGACAATCGCTCTGTCTGCCCGTGCAGTTGTGGCCCTCGGTCGACCACTGCCGTCCTGACGCTGATGCGTGTCGTTGCTGACTCACGCTTGCCAGCATCGTCTGATCGCCGCATCACTTCGACAGAAATGTCTAGCGACAGATCGATTCGTCCAACCAGCTTCTTTCAATCCGATCACACGACCTCTTTCAAACTCTGACATCTGCTCGTAATGAGCACGAATCATTCGGCGTGGCATTCTTACTGCCGATGATAAGATATCGCAGTCAACTGCAACAGCTGCTATGAGCATATACGCTTCAGAATCGCGCCTTATATACACCTGACGCATGCGCAGTTCGGATGCGCGGGAGCTCCCGCTACTCATTCATCGGACATGAAGCTTTAATCAATTGCATGTTCGATCCGAATGTCTTTGCATACGTAATTTCCTCACAATCGGACAACGCCTTCCCAGTGCATCGTGTTTTTTGTTTGTTTTGGATATACAGAGTATTACGCACGATGTATCCCGCTAAATGATACACTAAACATTCTTTGCCTAAACTCTGCTCACTGAAATCAGGTAAACTGTTTTCCCAGGCGGCTTCAGTGGCGTAGTTGGTAGCATCCTGAGGTTCTATGCCCAAGATCGCCGGTTCAACCCGGCCGAAATCCTCGGATTTTTAAGAGCGTTAAAAGTCCCTCAGTATGCCTTCCTTCGGAGGGGAAGTAAAGCTGGTGTTCCCATGTCATAGATTTATGGCATGTAAAAGAACCCTCCACTAACTACACTTGTGGAAGCTAAAATTTGTAAGTTAGTTTTATAACGCTATATTAGTTTCAACATTCGCCGCCAGGTGCTGACTGCAATGGTATTTAGCAACCACAACCGCAGCTAGGTGTCGCGGACGGTAGCATTTGGAAGCAAAAGTAGGAACTACTCGAAAAAAATAATCGTCTGAAGTTTTTCTACCTGAATCACAGATAACACACACTAATACGGCCATCACAATTGAGGGTCTTAGAAGCGAAGAGAGACAGGTGTTTTCTGATAAGCGTGAGAAAATGATCCTTAAAAGAAATGTCAATAAGGGCGACTTCCCTATGCTTATCAGACAAATTCCACTCACACACAAAGTACACGGGGCTACATGACCACGATGACGCAGCCCTTAAAGTAAGGAACCAACCAACCAACCTGTTTTCCCAGTCCGGTAATTGATCGCATCTTCAGCTCGCGTGTTCAGTGCACGATTGTTGTTCCGAGTTGACCTTGCAAGAATACGCATAAGATGAACAAACGACGTTAAGGGTGATTCAGCTCGGTACTGACAGTCTCCGCCAGATGATAGAGCAAGTTTGGATGGTATGTAAGTGGACTGTAACATATGTAAATGTAGAAAGTCAATATTGACGGATGATCGTCACAACTTAACGAACGGATGATACCAAAATAGCTTTCTAGGGGATCTTGATAAATTTTCCTGTCAAAACGTAGCTGTACTTGTATTCCCACGAATATTCACGCATTTCTAAAATGCTTTCGACGGTAACTCGCGAAGACTCCAGTGTTCTCTGAGATGCGAATGTATTTTGATTATTTCGGAGAATATTCTGCCACTTTATTCAAGTTTTATGGCCTGCGATCTTTTACAGAGTGTTTGAGTAGGGATGGATGAGTTTAACGTGTCAATCAGTTAGTTCAAATCACGTGTGAATTTTTCCGTTGATTCACTGTCTTGTAAACCCTCTGAATTAATACCCGGATAGAATCTCGTACCATTAGCGACAGATTTGCAGAATAGTTGAAAATCCAGCCATACATTCATTCGTTAACACGAGTTAGGATCCAAATAAGCAGAGGTGAGTTTATAGCAAAATTCGGGAGATGCGTCACATTTATAAACCTTCCTGTAAAATGAATAATTGACAATATCTCCATTGTAATTAAATTTTCCTTTGTCATGGAAATTATTTCTTACACACTTCAATATATGTGGCGCGTCTGAAATTGCCCACAATTTTCTCCTGAGTCAGCTGGATTGGAAATACAACACCTGAGATTTCATGTTGCCGGATATTCCTAAACATTTCCATAACTTTTTATTCGATTGGCTACCATCTGACGTGAAACCAATGATACTTACACCTGCTTGCTCTAATTCTCTGAATGAGAATTTTTGCAATTAAGTCACCAGGGTTGGCGTTCCGGCTGGCATATATTGATATGGGTTGAATCCAGTTGTACAGAAATGGAACAAACATGAAAACTAGATCATGATTTGCCAACTGATTCTTTCTTTCCTCAGGAGTAAATTTTCCCAAATCAACAAAGCCGTTCACTTGTAACGAATCCGAGTTAAAACGAATTTTCTCTCTAAGCTTTACCTCGTCAAATATCAGCATCCCTACGCGTTCATGCTCATCCTTTCCATTGAAAAAGTGTGCAATGGCAGCTGTAGCATGCTCATTTGTGTCATACGAACATTTGAGGCCCTTCACCAATTTTCTTAAGTGGGCTTCAGATGGCAAAGGCAGCAAGTCATGATTTAAGCAGTGCCGATAACCCTTGGCAGACTTTATTTTTAAAAGAAGAGAATTCAAGAAAAAATTATTATATCTCAATCCTTTTGTAATTTTCAATTCACATGTTTTTAACATTGTGTCAACTATAATTATCTGTTTTTGCTAAGTGAGGGGAATTGTTTTGACTGTGTGGAATTTGCCTTTGGTTTCAAATGTGATTTTTTTTTCAAGTACATGTATTTTAGCTTTAGCGACATTGAGTTTATTCTGTGTTCTAATTAAATTACGTTTCTTATTCTTCAGTCTCCTCTGTAACAAAGAAATTGTTTTCCTAGCATTTGTGGATTCAGAGCAATCTTCAACTGCTAAGCATACGGGCTGATCACTGACATGAGAGTTCTGATTAGGATTTATACAGGGTACCAGGGAATGTTCTCCGCAGTGCCTACATGTTTCTGCGAGAGATAGCGTCACCTGTTACGTTGGCAGCACGTCTGTCGCTCGTATCGAAATAAACAAACAGTGTACTTTGCACTCACTACATACTGTTGCACTCTTCCAATAATCTAACTATAGACACTGACGATTTCGACAGCCCACACATGTGGCCTTCACCCTATCAAGGTGACGCTATCTCTCGCGGATGCACGTAGACACTGCGGAGAACATTTACTGACGCCCTGTATTAGAGAGAGTTGTTGTCGTGGATTGCCTCTTTACGGGAGAGTCACGTTTCTTAACTGTCTTAGAGAGATTAGGAAATATGTGGGGAAATGCTTCTGGTTGTAGTTTCTACCGTTGTCTTGGTATCCCTACTCTTTCACCATTCACCTTAAACCAGTCTACATTTATTAAAAAGTTGTCGCAAAAATGGATATCACTCACGCAACAATCATGAGCCACTTTCCTGTCTTTTCTTGGGACAGCCTTCTCCCATTTCAGGAAAATATTGGAATCTTAAGGGGGCCCAAAGAAATGCCTACCTGAAGACGATCGATATCCAGATCTACAGCCGGGTACGAAACACGAGGGCATATTGCGTGCGGTGAAACACGCTGCCTCAAGGCACAAGTAATAGCTAAACAATAGGTAGGTAGGTATCAATGTAGACGGTAAGACATAACACAACTCGCACTACTCACTCATGAACACTTCAATGTAAACTGCCAAAAAGTGGCAATAGAGAGCAATAAAAATTCCGATAACCTGACACAAATGTAACGCGCTCTAATGACAAGTCTCCTCTGTTTCCGTCTCTTTTAAATTAGCTTATAGGTGAAAGGAGAAGAACGCACACTTCCTCTCCCATACGCTATGATATAATTGAGAACTAACATAGGATTTCTTGGTTCAAAAGAAATAGTTGTTGCTATGATGCAGTGAGTGAAGACCTAATTGAATCTAGGAGGCCAAGTGATAATGCTTTTAACAGTCGCTACTTTTAATGTCATTGTTTGATTAAGTTAGCTAGAATGCCGAATAGAACATTAGCGCCGTGAGTGATGTCATTATCGTTTTTATCCGGGTTCAGATTCTGTGAGAGAATTATTTCCGGGGTTTCCATGAAATCCATAGAAGAGCCTTTGTTTAAACTGTGTAGTAAAGTCGTTTTTAAGTAGTTGGGTTTGCTTTTGCTGTTTGTTTGGTGGTTTAATGATATTTGTCCTCTTTAATAGAATGACCTTTGTTGCTAGCTTATATTGCCTTGTATCGTATTACCAAGTCCATGGTTGTGTGACAATTGACTACCGACAGCGCAGCGTTAAGAATTCTCTAAAACCAAGGAGCTTACAAAAGTAGTACAAGCATAGAGAGCACTAATACCAGCACATTAGCAGCTGTCGAAAAGTAAGACCAAAACAGATTGATTGTTCCAATAATCTCCCTAACATTTCTGGCTGTTCTAGAAAGATGCGCTTTCCAAATCAAAACCATGTACAATAAGTATGTTAAGAACGCAAACAATGGACGTAACTTTCAAAAACTACATCTAATGAGAACATAAGAGCCTAATATAAACTCTAATTAGGTTGAGAATTAATCCTTGAAGTTCTCCATCGGAAGGGGGCCCAGCTTCTTGACACTTCTCGGAAAGTTCCCTCCCACTGTTTTCCCTGTGACAATTCAAATCTAGCCAAATGTTCCCGGATAAACTTTGAATTACTCGACCTCGTGACCACTTAAGAGGTGGTATTCATTCTTCAATGAGCAGAACTATTGAGTTCAACTTGATGCGCTGATTAGAGGCACACTGTTAATGTATTTTATTTATTTCTCTGCAATTCTTGTACTATTCTTGTTGCCATCTTTACCAACTCAACTGTGGAAGTTCCTTTAAATGTTGCCAACGAGACAGTCGATTGTCTGATTGTTGAATATTATTGGTCTGTACTGATTGGACCAGTGAGGCTCCAATAAGAAAATGAGCGGGAGTGAGAATATCCAGATCGTTTGGGTCTCTTGTGAGTGGTGTCAGTGGCCGCGAATTCAGGGCTGCCTCAATATCACAAAGCAGAGTATGTACTCTTCCTTGAGATGATGTGTATAAATGTCGCTTTGCTATTTTAACGGCCGCTTCTCATAATCCGGCAAAATGTGGGGATCGAGGAGGAATAAATTGCCATGCTATTTGGTTTTCTCCCAAGAGGGGGATGATGTTTGGTGGTTTTTTTTTTTTTTTTTTTTTTTTTTTTTGTCAGAAGTGAGTGAAAAGCCTTCAGCGCAATTGCAGCACCAACAAAAGATCTTCCATTATCTGAGATCATTTGATATCAAATCCCTCGACGAGCAGTGAACCGTTACATTGCTGCTAAATATGCTTCAGTCGGGAATTCTGAGACAAGCTCCGGGTGAACGGCAAGTGAACATGGCTATGTGTGCTTTAAAATGTGTAATCTGCCTCTCCGTCGACTTTCTCGAAGTTGGAAAGGGCCCGCGCAGTCCACACCAGAAACGGTGAAGGGCCTGGTGACCTTCAAAACCCTCTCATCATGTAAGTCCCTCATTTGCACTTCTGGAACTGTTGGATTTAATCAGAAAACAAGATGTTCAGTAAAGAACATATAGCCTACTTTCTCCTAAATGTATGAGTATAGTTATAACTCGTTATTATCAAAGAGTATAATAGAACTATTCTTTGTTGAAGTCCTTAGAAACGATTTACCTCTACCAAACGCCACAACCTAGATAAAAACTGCTACCATCATTGAAGAAAGAAAGAAAGAAAGAAAGAAAGAAAGAAAGAAAGAAAGATAAGAAGTATATCAAGAATGTTATGGATCTGGAGACATAATCGACCGGACTGGCTGCGTGGCTCAGAGGTAACGTTCTCGCTTGCTGGGCCCTAGGTTGCAGGTTCGTATCCTGGCGCAGTCAGCTGGTATTTGAGGGTGCACAAATGCGAGGGAGCCGTGTCAGTACATTTACTGGCACGTTAAAGATCCCCTTCGGGCCAAAATTCCGGCACCCCGGTGTCTCTAAAAGCAGCAGTAGTTAAAAGGGATGTAAAACCAATAACATTATTATTATTATTATTATTATTATTATTATTATTATTACATATACGACCTGCCGTGGGCAACATCCAACTTTGAGTTGAGGCATGTCTTTACACGACTGGTTGTGCATGGCTTTCACAGCCCTAATTGAAAAAAAAGGAAGGAAGATTGTAGTTTTACGTGACCGTGAATCTTGTGATTATGAGCCACGGGACCTCCTTTTTACGTGGAATCCGAACCACAGGACATGGCATTTCACTTCGAAAATCTCACATGCATTGACCGGGAATCGAAAACCCTAATTGAATTAACAAATCTTTCCATGACCCTACAGAGACGTGTGTATACAAACTACTATGTGAAATCGTTTTGTTCTTTACTTCAAATAACATTTTCAAGTAACGCAAAATAGGCTGTTACAAACCCTTTAAAATAAAAAGTAAAAATGTATCGTAGTATCATCTTGTCATTCTTCAAATTCGATGCGCATAGAATGCCAATGGAATAGTAATCAATGGAGCCCCACGTAGACTAGTCGTGACATCTATTGGTGAAATATCGAACAATATAATCATAACAGAGCGAGTGCATTCTAGCGGCCAGAAGAAGAAACTTTTCAATAAAATCTGGAAGTTAATAAGTAGGTCGACGTGCAGTTACCTTTTTGGCAGCTAGATGTCTCGAGTAAATCTGCTGGCGAATTATGTTTTAAATAAATATATATTTTACACCATAATATGCACAATATAACGCTTAATTTTAAAACATCTGAGTCATTACAAAACAATAAACATATAACATTTCAAGCAAAAAACCTAGCTCTGCCCGGGTTTGAACCATAGGCATTTGAGCGATAGGCTAACGCTCTACCACTGAGCTAATTGTGTCAACGAATATCGTTCTATATAAAATGACTTACATAGAACTTGTTAGCAAATAATGATTTATACTAAACGATTTCATCACTGGAGTATATTATTTATATATAAAGCATGTCATACAAAGTTTATTTATTTTGTATCAGTACGCTATATTGCATGCAATACTCAAATTAGTGAAATATAAGTCAGGCACAAGATATCCGCTGCCATCTTGTCTTATTACTGAATCAGCTCAGCTTTTTAAAATCACATCTGCACTATAGTATTACAAAATACACTTTTAATTTCGAACGTGCCTCTTCCTTTAGAACAGTTAAAACGATTCTCGGCTCGATAATCGGAACTGGTGGGTCCCATGATATGGATTATAAAGTTTGCATAATTCGCACGGCCGCCATCCTGAAATGGTATGGCGGACGACCTTGTAGTTTGGTCACAAAACGCATCCTATACGAAGGTATGTTGTTACCAAATTTGGTAGAGATCGGATGATTTGGTTAGTCGTTATTTGATTTTACGTTTTGAACGTTTGAGTGGCCGCCATTCAGTTTTAGTAAAGATGGCGGCGATATAAAACATGACACTGAGGTGTCCTTTGCTAGTGCTACCTTTGTACCAAATTTCGTTCAATTCGCATTCAACGTGTTCGAATTGATAGGGGGGGACAGACATTCAGAGTACACACACTCACACACACACAGACACACACACACACAGACTCACACACACACACATGCATACACACACACACAGACTCACACACACACATACACACACAGAGACAGACACACTTTTTTCGCCCTGTGTTGATCTCATAAGTCTACTTTCATTTTTTGCAAAACTCGAAAGTAGGCTAAAAATACTGGACGAATTTTCGAACGATCCTTTGTGCTCTTCGACCGCTTATCGGCCAATATATATACAAATCTATGACAATAAGCAATGACTCGACGTAACATCGAAAATGATGACAATCTGTGCAATATTTGGGAAGTACTTGCGATGGTCAACATACCCTTTGAGCTCTCCATCTCTGGCAGACTGATGTGAGATTGCAATGTAGAAGGACGTTGTGAATTTTCCTTCACAAACCACTGAGGTCAAAACCACCAGAAATAATGGTTAATAATATGTATGGTTGGAATCCATCGCAATATGAGGTCAGCAGGGTATTCCTGAGAGGAGACGAATCCCCAAGTTGGGCGCCGATGTAACTGAGTTGGGGTTGCTTTTGCTGTTTGTTTAGTGTAATGATATTTGTCCTCTTTAAAACATGTCTTTTAGTGCTTGTTTATATTGCCAATTTCATGATTGTGTGACATCTGTGTACCGACAGCGCAGTGTAATGAATCCTCTAAAACCAAGAAACTTACAAAAAAAAAGTCGAAATATAGAGGACCCTAATAGCAGCTGTCAAAATGTAAGACCAAAACTGCTTAATTGTTCCAATAATCTCCCTAACATTCATGTCACGCTGAATGCTCGCAAATTTGTGTGTTGCGTCTACCATATGATTGGCCATAATTGAATGTTTCTTGCAATTTATGGCATTTATATGTTCTATGCATCTTTCACATAGGCGCCAAAAATCTAATTGAGTTTAGTAGACCAAGAGATAACGCTTATCCTTCTCCATCTCTCCCGGGCTTCGGACAAGCATGCTGCACCAAGAAGGATGCGCCACGTCGCATTGTTGGCAATGTTGGACCATCGACTGAGCACTCATCTACGGCCTCTCTCTTCTGGGATACTTTCAAGGATAATCAGTTGCTATAAACTTTCCTTACCAAGACACACTATGTGTCCAAAGAATCTGGTATCTCTTTGTTTAAATGTTGATGATAACATGCATATCACGTGGAACTCATTGGTGCGAATGACATCGAACATCATTCAAAAGCACCAAATTTCAAAAGTATCATCGTTTTCCGAGCTATACCAGGGGGTGTCTCAGTTCCGAAGGAAATTACCGAACTGTGCACTATCCTTATTTTTAGCAATAGCGAGATGGATCAATAAATATTAATGACCCTCGATGACAGTACACAACCTTGACGGACACCTTTCTGCTCTTGAGATGTTGAGACAGTTTTCCATTTATTCTAACTATCGTTACAAATATTTCGTATTAGCAAAACCACATAAGCAGGAAGACTCATTTCCTACAGTACTTTCTTCATTTTCTCCCATTGAACACAGCCAAACTCATTGTTTTAATCTAAAAAGCAGATAATGACAGGAAGCTGAAATTCCCTGCATTTCCAATCAGCTGACGGATGATTGTCAGTTTACCTCGGAAAAATCTAGCTTGTTGAGGGGGCAGAATGGCAAGCGAAGCTTGGAGACTTTCTCTCAATATGTACACTATGATCTTAATTGCATTTGAAATGAGAACCAAGGTCCTTAACATTTCATTGTAGAGCCCTTTTTGCGCAAAGGAAGAATAATCGATGCAGTCCAATAAGCTGGCCATATTACACTTCTCCAGATTTTGTTACAAACATCCTCGATGATCGCCACACCTATGTCGCCAGAATCTTTCAGAAGTTCAGTTGTTGTGTCATCTGGTCCAGATGCCTGATGCAACCTTAGCGATGTAATTGCACTTTCGATCTCTAGAGGTTGGGTGTCTGGTCCCATTTCAAATCTGAGCCACAAGAATGTTCTTACATGTACTGTTTCTTATCTCTACAGAACTTCACAGTATTTCTTCTATTTAATACATTATTGAAGTCGTGAATTTTACCACAATTATCATCTACAATTGACCACGCTCTGGATATGAATTGGTTTGTGAGCAGTCTTACTTTACGGTAAACAGTACGAAGGCAGTGTGCGTCGATTAATGCACAAATATCAGTTAGGTATTTAAGTTTCTCAGGGGCAATTCTGCTGAATTGACGTCATAAATCAGAATACCTCAGCTCATCGTGAGCCAGATCCCTTAATATGTTTCCGCTGTTGTATTGGCTGCCATGTGAGACCTCTGACAAATCAATGCTGTGGAAGAAATCGATTGTTGTTATATTGTTCAAGAGTGCTTCCCACGAGAACTCTTCATCAGTAGCAAGATCTTATCCAACACAGAGTTTCTAAATACTTTCATGTAGTGGGAAAGCATAACGCCTTTTTAATTGCACACGTTAATTGTCAAGAATTTAAGTAACCAAATTAAAATAATTTGCGAGAAAATGAATTAATATTTGACGAAGGCAACTTACAATTTTCGAAAATAAGAACTCCGACGAGTATTAGATCATAATTCATGAATATGAGTTCAGCGCACATTATAGTGAACAGATACGAACAAATAAGAGGCTAGTGAAGGAATTAATATTTTCTAGATCATCTGTGAAAGTAAAATGGCTAATCACAGTGGTGCAATAAATAATTAAACAGACATTTAGCAATTCAGAAATACATAATTTATATCAACACAGCTCGAATAATTACGCACTTAATTTATTTTGAAGACAGATTACTAAGATGTATTGAATATAAACTGCACAGTGGAACTATATATTTTGGATATTTTCAACACAGGATCCAAGTCTCCAGACACCTTTCTTCTATCGTCAAATCTTGTTCAGTACACCTTGGACATTTCGAAGGAGAGCACACGACTTATGATAGTTCCTCATTCTGACGGTGGCGTTGGCCATCCACGAAACTCTTCATTGGCTCTTAGCGGCGAAGATCAGGGAACTACGAGGCCAGGGGCTACTGCGGAAATTACTCGGTTAATCCCGTACGTCGTTTAGCTCGGTATTGGGGAGGTACCTTTATGTACAAGGAATGACAGAGCCAAGGGGAGGTCCCTTTATATACAAGTAATGACAGAGCAAATGACAATGACCCTACAGTTGTAGCCTGCTTTGTCGGAAATGGAGAGAAATAATCGATCAACCTCAGGGTATTTGTTATTTTGACTGAATTTTCGCCGTGCATGCGTTGAACGCTCTGTCAACACCAATTCTGTAGCCTACTCTTTCAGGAGCTAGTGCGTGATCGAACAACAAAGCATTCTGTATTCTTTGGATTTGTAGCTGCTTGCTTTGAGTTCCTCAATTGTTCCAAACACCGTGGTATAAATGGAACAGAAATATTATGTCTTTATTTAGTCTTTCTCCCAGTTTGAAACATACCATGGGGGCCGTAATTTTTTGCCTATTTTCATTTTATGAAAAAAAAAAAGGCTGTGCCTGTGTGTGCATGTGTGAGTCCCACCTAATAACTTCTAAAGGACTTGAGCAATTTCAATGAAACTCGGTAAGATCATAGCACCATTCTGGCCCACCCCGACTGTGCCCTTCAAATTTATTTGTGTCGCACCAATCTAACATGGCGGCTGTGCGAAATATTTCAACAGCATTCAGTATCTCCGAAACTATTACAGATATCACCCTGAAAATGTTTACGGTGATAAAGGGCACTACTGGAAGTTCACCTATGAGACTTTCAAAAACCTTGTACAACAAAACCAACATGGCGGCCAAGCAAAATTTAGACTTTTAAATAGACTTTTCTCGCGATTTAACCATACAAACGCAATGAAACTTGGTACAACTAATGTTTATACATATTGTAATGCACTGGCGTCTAACTTAGTTCAATTGTTTACATAATCTCAAAATGGCAGCTGTGCAAAATTTATCACTGGCATTCTATATCTCCGAAACTATTACAGATATCACTCTGAAATTTTGTAGGGTAATAAGGGCACTGCTACAAGTTTATCTATGTAAATTTCAATAACCTGTAAAGTACAAAACGAACATGGCGGCCAAGCGAAGTTGAAAAATTTTAATAGACTTTTCTCGTGATTTAACCATCTGAGCGCAGTGAAATGTGGTACAGTAAATGATTATACATTTTGTAATGCACTGGCATCTAAGTTAGTTCACTTGTTTACATAACCTCAAGATGGCGACTGTGCGAAATTTTAAAATTAAGTTTTTATTTCTTGTGTCGTAATCATGCGATCGAAGTGGAAGTTTGAATAATGAAGCTACGCAATAATTTTCCGTTAATGAAACATAACTCTATGGCCTATACATATAACAATCCAAAATGGCGAGCATCCAAATATTTTGACGGTTTTCAATACCTACGAATCTTTTACAGCAATCAAACTGATATTTTTATGTTCATAGAGGCTATGAACATCAAGTTTTTTCATAACCTCAAGATGACAGCTGTGCCAAATTTTAAAATGTCGTTTTTACTTCATGTGTCCTAATCATACGATTGAAGTTTGAATACCACACGAACACAATAATCTTCATGTAATAGTACATAAATAAAAATCCAACTTGGCGACCATCTGAAATATTTAGACGGTTCTCAATATCAACGAATCTATCACAACAATCAAACTGAAATTTTGTATGTTGATAGAGGCAATTAACATGAGTAGGATATATGAAAATAGGCTGCATACTTCTTCACGGAACTACTTGTTTTCAGTATAGTCACAGGCCCAATGGAAATCCATTTTCAATTCAAAATAATGATCATGAAAAATTTCAGTTTTGTGTGAATGTTGTGTGGTGTACTAATGTATAGTTGTGTAAATTAGGATTTTTTAAAGTAATAATCTCAAATGTTCTGGCAAATAAAATTCGAGAGCGTACCTTACAGGCGAGCGACAAATCAAAACCACAATACAGATGCATGAGAAGTCTCACTGTATCCATAGACACAAGATAGTACATAACTAAAAGCCAAAAGTAATGTTACTTATAGTATACATTTCACTGCACCACATAACAATATATTAACAGGAATACCAAAGGTCCAAACTGTTACAGACATATCAATACCAGTTACAATATGTATAATTCTACACATTGTTTAAAATTAATGTGTTTTTTTTCTTTCTTTAAAACTTACTCAGGATTAGGCCAGAGGCACCCGCAGAGAGGGGCAAGGTGGGACCGTGCCCCCCTGGAATTCCGAGAATGTGATATTCGATTGGTCATTGTCAACAGTTTATTTCATAAATTGAAGTTTCTGATAATCAACTGACAATGTTACAATAGAAAACTTCTTTAATGTAGCTGACGTAATATGTATTTATATTAAAAAATATATGGTTCTAATTATGTCATACACTAGACCACCAATGGAAACCTAGCTCCATTTTTTCAATATGGTTATGCCTAGTTTTAATAGCGTATGATTACCCAACACTATCAAAAGTGCGTATGCCGACTACTACTTTCGCCACCTCACTTTGGCAGTGACGATATGAAAGCACGTTTTGGAGATATTTTTATACATTGCAACACCGATAACGGATTTCAACCCCTAAGACGAAGTTTTCTTTGCTGACTAGAAAAAACTGGTCCCTTAAGGTCGTGCTTACAATACTGGATCATTTACTATATTCAGGCCCGTAATCACTGGGGAAAAAACAGGGCAGCTGCCCAGGGCGGCAAGTTTTAGGGGCGGAAAAAATTCTGGAAAACTGTAAAAAACCGCTTGGGCATTAAACGCCAAGTTATTCAAGTTTAACACCCGTCCTCCACACACACACACACAACACACACATGAGAATTATTCATTGTCGCACATTTGCAATGTTGATTGTTTAAGGACACACAAAACGGGATTGTGTTAGTCATCTCGGTGTTCTTGCTTTTTAATCTGACTTGAAAGTAAAATTTGACTAATGAAATCCTAATCTTGTTTGTAAATGACAAGACAAGAAGGAAGCCCCTTGTTATTTAAATAATTGGTGTTTTTGTCATTGGTTATGTAAATCATTTAAAATTTAAATGTAAATTCTTTGTATTAAGTTTATTTTTCTATTTGTAATTTTAGTAAACACATATTTATAGTGTTTGCCACTCATAGTTAAACACACGCTTAGTGAAGAAACAGCCCCATATGTTAAGGAAACTTTAATAAATCTACATAACTTAAGTCGGGGGTGGGAAAGATTTTTATTTTTATTTATTTTGCCCAGGAGCTTCAGGAGCCCTAAATACGGGCCTGACTGTGTAGTACACTCGTCTAATTTTGCGCCGTTCTGCCTTACTGCGATCGAAATTCATGCCGCGAAATGCCGTATATTTGTATTCAAGTTGGGCCACAGTACTGAAGTTCATTTCTTTAAAAGAGAGCAATTATTGCTACTAATGAACAGCAATCTACCATTGCTGTAGATTCTTAACCTGTAGTGTTAAATCGTCTACGATCGAAACAATAGTTAAATAGTTAAATTGTTCTGCGGTGTTTTTATACCGTTATCAAAGCGACTGAGATTCGCAGTCTCAATCGAATGTAGACGGTAGATCAGTTGAGACAAAATGGTGAATTCAATAGTCTACAGATAGACTTCGTAATGGTGCAGGCTACATGATTCCAATGGAATCTTCTTGCAAGGCAATTTTCGATGCCCAACATGTAGCATACTTATATGAGCGGAGAAGTCAATTTAATCCTAATTTAATTGGGCATATAGTCGTATTTACCGACTGAAAGTTACAATTGAAAATAGATCAATTAGGTGATAAAGCGAAAGTTAAAGGGGGGGATTGATTATGATGTGCTTCTGAAAGAAGAAAATTACAGAACAGACATTGGCAGGCTCTTAACTCAAGGAACATTTGAATGCGACATTCTTAAGTAAGAATGTATAATAGGTAAATGATCCTGCGATTTTTGTCGTTTTCAAAGCGACTAAGTAAGGAGTACATGATTTAGTGATTTTTATGTGGTATTTTCCTTAACGGCCAGCATTAATCAAATGAAATATTTTATTTCTAAAACGAATATTTGCTAAGAACATGGGCGTCACGAGCACGAGTAACGTACAATACGAATTTATCACTTCGCACAAAATTCATTATGCTAAGAAGAGCAATGCGAAGTATTCCTGGTAGCTTGTAAAAGAGAGGAAAAACGTGATGGAACCAATGTACCGGCCAATACAAACTAGATATTTGGAAACAGTGCTATTTGAATTATTAGGCAGATTCATATGTAGGTATATTTACACAGTTTAATATAACTCAGTAATTAGGAAATATCTGAAAATATGTCCTCCAGTTACCGTAATTAGAAAATAGGCGAACTGTATTCACATTGAACTGCTTGATTTTTATATTATTGTCGATACATGCTGATACCACTATTCTTTATCTGTTTTAAGAACAATGAATCACAAACGAAGAAACGCGAACCTTCATGGACAAAAAACTGTGAACTAAAAACAAAATATTCCTCCAATCTTGCCATAAAGTAGCCAACAGTTTCAGAGCAGTCAAATAATGAATTTCACGAAGAAAGTAAGAAATTAAACGAAAATGGGGGGGGGGGGGGGGTTAATGAAATGAAAATTATAACTTTGCCCCCCTCTGGATAAAAATCCTGCGGCCATGGATTAGGCTATACGGTAATACTCTACTTAAAGCACTAATATGAGTGATGTTTGATTTACGCTATAGTGTAATTAAATCACAGGCACCCAAGTAGAGGTGTTGGGTCGATTCCTGGCTCCGTCAGGGATTTTAGAAACGGACGTGAGGGACGGGGTGCACTCAGCCTCGTGAGGACAATCGAGTATCAGTCGGACTGTTAGACAGCGCCCAAGTCACGAAAACCAAGATTCACGGCCGAGGGGACCCGACGCGCTGACCACGCGTCACCCCAATATCTGCGGACCAAGTGACTGGGTAAGCCTGGGCCCTTCATAGGCTGTAATGCCAGGGAAATACTGTAATGTACCCAGGTTGAGGCTTTACTGTATTAAGAACACATGCATCAAGTGTAGATGTATTAGGCTAGATTGTAATACCGTAATTAAAGCACATGTATCAAGTTATAGTGGTATTAGACTACACAGGACCTGTCTACCTTTGTGTACCTCTCTACAAGCATGTCTACCGAATATGCCCTCTTCTACCTGAACAAAAAACTAGCATTATTACGTGGTATTAGGTTTATTATTATTATTATTATACCTCGCAAATATCCAAAATCCGCTTATGGATCAGGATTAATTGTATCTTTTATTGGTTTTCCATTGAGTAATTTTGAGTAGAGAGACAGCCGTTTGAATTTGTTTACAGAAGAAAATTATGGTTTGAGGACACAATGGACGATCCTTACAAAACACGTTCACATTCTTGTCTCTGCATCATGTGAATTTCTTCCATGCATATTTCCAGAAGATAAAAATTGCTCCCATCAGCAGACTGACAGAGGTTTCATAAATATTTCCAGACAGTGAGAACACTAAACGAGAATAATTAGTGTGCTCCTAATAAGCACAAATGAGAGACATTTATCTCACTTTGCACACCAATCTTATTCAAATTCAAAACTCACAGCTATGCATACGTAGAGCGAAGGATCACGTCTTGTGTATATTGAACACTTACTCATTTAAGCGATTTCCACTTCCAACGCCTTCTCGAAACTGGAGATCTTCCACATCCTAGGGAAAAGATGGAGCAATTTATTTCTGTGCTTATACTTTTACACAAATAACAAACCATGTAATTGTACATCGCTGGTCAGCTGAAGTGAAGATAATATTCGCTGAATGACGTTTGTACTGTCCATCCCGTACCAGTTCCAGAGAGGAACAATATACAGATAAGTGGATACCGGTATAATCTACAATTCTGTAACTTATAATAAACTCTCTCATCTTAAGTGAATTTTAAGCAAAGGAAAATGCTGAGACGGTTACTCCCAAGAGACAATAATCGTCTACTATATTTCAGGGATCATTAACACCTACTATGGGCCGGACAAAAGGGGATACGGCTGCAAGAAGTTCTCTCAGTACGTACTTACAAATAAATGTATTAGCAATTACATTCTCCATAATGTTCTAGAACATTCTTTACATTTAACTCATATCTTCAATTATCTTAATGCCTAAGGTCAACTACATGTTCTTGCAATGCTCCACTCTAATAAGTTAGAAACAACCCACAAATTGCCGGGAGTTCAAGTAAAAACGCACAGAGGACCACTCATGAGAGCTGTCAAACCCAGTTCCTATCTGTAGCAATCATGGGAGGATCTCTGACCAGAATACAGATATCCTAATTCACCTAGACTTGAAATCCATATTGGGCAACTAGAACAATGTGACTGTGCCAAACATATGTTGGCTTCACATAATATACCTTTTTCAAATGGCATTTTACTGCATCCCCAGAAGATCGGTCATCAGAACAACATCGCACAAAACTGGCGGCCCTGGGTGGGAGTATTGCATGGGACAGATAGTTTATTTCGCTATCCTTCCATCAATATTGACTTTACTTGCTGTGCAAAAGACACCTAACAGCGAATCGTTTCGGTTTGTCATCAACACAATTGTGAAAAAGCAACTCTTAAGGGAACCGGGACGTGTGATAGACTCAAACATGTCAATTTTTATTTTTCAGCTAAAGAAATCTCCCATCTTTCCTGAAGAAATTGGTGTATCAATTATTGTGCTGAAGCGATATTTAATGCAATAAAATTTGATTTAAACATAATGTTTTAAGGCTATATTGTAGCTACCTACTAGCCAAATATGTTTTGTGTTTACCATAAGTCATACTTTTGGAAACTTCATGTACCATTTTCTCAGAAACTATGTGCCCAATGTATTTGAAACTTGGTAGTCCCTACGAAACTATATAGATCTACTAGTGGAAGTAAATTTATTCCGTATCTTGATTAGTTCATGGAGCCCAGCTTGAAAAGCAATGCAAATTTTACAGAAAATGTCAGTTTTCAAAAAGAATGTAGACAAAAAAAGATAACCCAGCTCCTGTAAACGATAGGGCAATACGTTTACTTCAGTAGCTCAAAAATGGTTGAAATATTAAGCATGCAAAGTTTAATGGGTCTGGTTTGTGTATTTGCTCAGGAAAAGGGACATGAATTAAGGGAATTTTTAACAATATATTGTTTCAACATTGTTTTTGTGAAGCTCTCTCT
The DNA here is from genome assembly GCA_946902985.2 of Meconema thalassinum. Lineage (NCBI taxonomy): Eukaryota > Metazoa > Arthropoda > Insecta > Orthoptera > Tettigoniidae > Meconema > Meconema thalassinum. Next base: position 124,410,377 of record OX336397.1, read on the forward strand.
CTCGGACACAAAATATTCAATATAGACGCTTCAAATTCTACCCAAATAATGACGAATGTACTCTGAATACACCAAAAGGACATTCAAGGAGATATCTATTGTAGTTTCTGAGATATGTAACTAAACATGGGAAGCTACGTTTTTCTATCGATTCACACGTCTCGGATCCCGAAATGCTATTAAGGAGATGCCTTGTAAAGTGGAATGAAGATACCTACCTCTCTCTGATCTGAAGATGGTGTTTCTGTTTTCTTGCATGGAACAATCTCCGTAATAGAAGATTCCTCGATTTTTATGTCCGTGTGATGATCTGTATCGTTCTGCAAAGAAATTACTTAGTTAACAAATACGTGTGAACTTGCAGATTGAGGTGGACTTGACCAACAAAAGGATCCAGGATGCCAGCAAAGTTAACCTGCATTACCAATAAATAAGCTACTGTTAGCACAGCTTGTAGTGTGGACTTGACCTACAATATGATCCAGGAAGCCAGCAGAGTTAACCTGCATTACCAATAAATATGCTACTGTTAGCACAGCATGTGGTGTGGACTTGACCCACAAAATGATCCAGGATGCCAGCAGAGTTAACCTGCATTACCAATATATAAGCTACTGTTAGCACAGCTTGTAGTGTGGACTTGACCCACAATATGATCCAGGATGTCAGCAGAGTTAACCTGCATTACCAATAAATATGCTACTGTTAGCACAGCATGTGGTGTGGACTTGACCCACAATATGATCCAGGATGACAACAGAGTAAATCTGCATTACCAATAAATATGCTACTGTTAGCACAGCATGTGGTGTGGACTTGACCCACAATATGATCCAGGATGACAACAGAGTTAACCTGCATTACCAATAAATATGCTACTGTTAACACAGCTTGCAGTGTGGACTTGACCTACAATATGATCCAGGATGACAACAGAGTTAACCTGCATTACCAATAAATATGCTACTGTTAGCACAGCATGTGGTGTGGACTTGACCCACAATATGATCCAGGATGACAACAGAGTTAACCTGCATTACCAATAAATATGCTACTGTTAGCACAGCATGTGGTGTGGACTTGACACACAATATGATCCAGGATGACAACAGAGTTAACCTGCATTACCAATAAATATGCTACTGTTAGCACAGCTTGTAGTGTGGACTTGACCTACAATATGATCCAGGATGACAACAGAGTTAACCTGCATTACCAATAAATATGCTACTGTTAGCACAGCTTGTAGTGTGGACTTGACCTACAATATGATCCAGGATGTCAGCAGAGTTAACCTGCATTACCAATAAATATCCTACTGTTAGCACAGCTTGTAGTGTGGACTTGACCCACAAAATGATCCAGGATGACAACAGAGTTAACCTGCATTACCAATAAATATGCTACTGTTAACACAGCATGTGGTGTGGACTTGACCGTCAATATGATCCAGGATGCCAACAGAGTGAACCTGCGTTACCAATAAATAAGCTACTGTTAGCACAGCTTTTAGGGTGGACTTCACCTACAATTGGGTCTATGGTGCCAACAGAGTAAAACTGCATTGCAAATAAATTAGCTACTGTTAGCACAGCATGTAGGGTGGACTTCATCAACATCTGGGTCAAGGGTGCCAACAGAGTAAATTTGCATTGCCAATAAATTAGCTACTGTTAGCTTGCCACGGTGGGTGAGTGGATAGCGTGTTGGTCTACTAACCCCAAGATGGGAGGTTCGCTCCTGGCCGTGGTAGTGATTTTTGAAAGGCGGCAAAAATACAACACGCATGTCATACGATGTTGGCAGGTCAAAGAACCCATTTGAATCCAGTAGGCCGTGTTCATAATGGCAAAATTAATCTCGGGAGTCCCCGCCAACACAAAGTTCCTCATTTCTCTACTAGAAAGCACTATAGTGTTCAAGGAGCTTAGATATCTAACCCCCATGACTTTCATAGTGATTCACGGAACAATGAAATTCGACGTGCAAGCTAACCTCTGGGTGTCAAATTACAAAGCTTGCATCCGGCACCCGAGGCCATACGATATTATGATTATTATTATAGCTACTGTTAACACAGCATGTAGTGTAGACTTCACCTGCAATAGGGTTCAGAGCTGATTATAAGATGGTAACTGGTCAATTGATACCTAGAGAGCATTATAAAGTATGAGCCATCGTTAAATATGCACACAGAATAACTGTACCAAGTCACTCATGTGTTACAATAAAATATTGAACATCCTAGTTAGCCTACTATTCGGTAGCAGGTATTAAGTCCTTAAACCTTGCTTGTCGTGCATCACTAAATTTGTTTGTTATACGATATACGTTAAAAATACAACTTACAGTATTGGGGGATTCATCAGTATCAGACTTCCATTCTGGCTCACTCTTAATGAGTGGTTGTTGCTCCATATTGTTCAGCAAACTAGAACACACAAAGTGCGCATCAGAATTATATGAGGCCGTACTAATACCATTACGCCAAATCATTATCATATATAGCACTTCCTAATGAGGTAATTGCAGAACTCACATTTCAAGTAAGGCTACTGGTAATGAGAATATAACACCCCAGATGCACAGTGAGAAGAAGAGATTAACGGTAAAACTTATTCGACCATGGCGCTAACTTTATTAGATATAAGTTAAGGTATAATATAGAGTAAGATATTAACGTCTGTCTTTGTTCCTAAGTAGCCTAGACACAACCCTGAGTACAATATGCTGGGGCGGGTAGAATATATTACGCTAAAATACTTCACAAACTCAAGTTATACCACAAGTACTAAGATATTGGCAGTAACTGAATACAAAGTGTTTCAGAAAGTGCGAGACAATACTTCCACTGCGTGTTACAAGAAACCCACTTCAAAACAAACACTTCTGATCTCCCTCGTAGATTCAGCATTGAACGGAAGGGACTGGTAGATTTATTTATCCTTACCAACATATAAATACTATCAGCGGGTAACTTGCATAATTGACGTCATATAAAAGTTTCCAAATACTAATTTAAATCTGTGAACCCTCGACAATCAAACAATTATAAAACAATCTGCACAGAGCACGAACATATCAAAGAAGAACTAAGTTCTCAAGTTGTAAGAATTATCTTTATTTATTTATTTATTTATTTATTTACTTAGGTCCCAATGAGCCTGAGCACGTGTTAGGGACAATCAAGTAACATAGTTACAGCATGGCATATATATAATTTTTGTAACATTATTGTTTAGTTTAATAGTAACTTAGATTGCTAGTGACTAACTTTACAGAGATAATACGGTATGATACATTGCATTGCTTAAGGCTATTGTACATTGGCTATTCATTCCTTAATAGGAAGTCTTTTGTTTTCCTCTTAAATGTTTTTATAGAGAAACTTTCCCTTATGCCTAATGGTAGCGAGTTGTATTCTTTTATTATAGAGGACATAATTCCTTTAGTTCCAAATTTAATGGATTGGGAATGGCTGGTGAATATTTGATTTACTCCTCTTGTTGCATAGTGATGAATGTCATTTGCATGGGTAAAATGGATGTGTGTGTGTATCAATTTGTTTTCTAATTAGTATACAAATACTGTTGCTGACATAGCTACTTGTTTTTGCAGTGGCATAATTTTAGTTCCAGAGTACAATTCATTTGAGGGTGTGAGCCAAGGTAATCCAAAGATAGATTTTATAGCACGTTTCTGGAGTATCTCAAGTTCTTTTATCAGCTCCTTCTTACAATATCCCCATATGAAATTCATGTACATTAGATGTGAATGTATCAGAGCAAAGTATATATTTTTCAATTGTTGGATAGTAAGACAGCTATATCTTAATCTGAAAATAATACCAATTAAAGGGCTGATTTTATGTTTTACATTTTCTACATGATTTTCCCAGGTTAGTGTACTATCTAGTGTGATACCTAAGTATGTTGCCGATTTAACCCTTTCTATTTCTTTGTTGGCTATGTTGACTATGTTTGTGGTCTCAATCTTGTATGATGGTTTATGGAAGAACAAATATTTTGTTTTAGTGATATTGATAACCATTTTGTGTGCTCTCAACCAATCCACCAGCTTATTGAGATCATAATTAATATTTAGCATAATTTCCTGTTCAGATGTTCCCAGATAGAGTATAAAAATATCATCTGCAAATAGTTTAAGCTTGCCTTTCAATTCTAATAATACTATATCATTAATATAGGCCAAGAAAAGAATTGGTCCTAAGACAGAACCTTGAGGTACTCCTGTGTCAATTCTCATTTGAGATCCTTTTACATTATCGATTGCAACATATTGTTTTCTGTTAGTGAGGTAGTTCTTGAACCAATCATGTGCCACTCCTCTGATGCCTGCAAATTCTAGTTTATTAAGGAGAATCTTATGGTTAACCAGATCGAAGGCTTTTTGAAGGTCAATTAGTACACCAGCAGCTAGTTTGTTTTCATCTAATGCCTTTCCTACATCAGTTACTACTTCAAATATAGCACTATCAGCTCCTCTATTTGGAATAAACCCATATTGGCAGTTTGCAAAGTAATCATTTTTCAAGAAGAAATTCATAAGTCTTCGTTTAACAACGCTTTCTAGAACCTTGCTGATGGCAGATATAATATTAATGGGTCTGTAATTTGATGGGTGGGTTTTGTCCCCTTTTTTGTAGATCGGGACCACCCTAGAGACTTTACAGGCATCGGGGAATATAGCCTACCAGTCATCAGTGAAAGATTTATTATTTTGACAAGATATGGTGTAAGGCCCTCAAGACACAATTGTAGCATGACATTAGTAGTGTTGTCCTCACTTATATTGTTTTTGTGTTTTAGGGAGTTTATAATTGATTGTATTTCATTTGCATCAGTAGGTAACATAAAGATTGTCTTAGTGCTAGTAGTATTTTTATAGATTGTAATGCCCGAGGTAGAACCGTTTCCTTGATTTTCCCATATACTGTTAGCAATATTGACATAATATTTATTAATTTCATCACATATATTTTCCTTTTTTTCGACATTTGTGCCGTCGGCTATAAGTTTGACAATTTCATTTTTCCCCTTCTTTGGTCTATTTAACATCTCATTAACAACACTCCACACTTCCCTCTGATTATTTGCATTTTGAATTTTTTGGTCAAAGTAGTTTCTTTGTAGGTTTCTCTTAAGTTTTGTAACTTGGTTGCTAATAATTTTATATTCTTCTAAAATTTCTGCAGATGGATTTTTAACTTTGGTTTTTGTATATATCTTATCTTTCCTGTGTATTAGTGCTAAAAGATCTTGTGTGATCCAGGGTTTTATTGGTGGGGCACTTGGCTCCTTATTCGTATATTTCATAGTACAGGCTTCTATTCCTTTATTAATAAAATCACAGAATTTATTGTAGTAGTCATTGATGTTAGTTTCATTGCATACAAATTCTTGAGTTATTAAATATTTATTAAGTTTTCTGTAGTTGATTTTATCCTTTTCTATTGGCCTATCATCACATATTGAGTTCCTGTTTATCTTTTTGTTTCTCATTTCACAGATGAGTAAGTGGTGATCACTCAAATCATTATCAATATTATAGACATTACATATTTTGTCACAGTCGTTCGCCAATACATGATCAATTAGAGTAGAGCTAGTTTGTGTTACACGAGTTGGATATTTTGTATTACATAAGACTAGACCGTATGATTTGACTAGGTTAATATAACTACTAGTATATCTGTCCCCAAATAATAGATCGATATTCATATCACCTAGTATTATAACAGGATTCGTTGAGTAAGAACTAATAATTACTTCGAGATCAGTTAGAAAGTGTGGAATGTTGCTTTTATGAGGGTTATAAGCAGTGATTATATTGTATTCTTGATGGCCTTTTCTCACAGTAATGTGCAGTATGCTGTGGGTGGAATTTATTTCCTTTACAAGGGTACTGCTACATTTGTTTGAAATATACAAAGATACTCCCCCGCCAGTTTGCTTTCTAACTATGTGATATGCAACATATTTCTTAATTCGCGTCTGTAAATATTACCGTACCGTGCTTTATATATCCCTACAATGAACTCAAAATTCTCCGATCATAATATCTTGCTGCGAGTTAGCCGACATGGAAGACACTAATAACTCGGTGACGATATTGCTAGCAGCTTCGTCTCGCTGATAAATAGCCTTACCTAAGCTGCTTGGCACGGTGTAAATGAACTTGGAGACTACGCATGTTTTTTCTAACACAAATCAGATTATTAGTATTATTATCCAGTCTTGTGCCCTGGTGACAAATTACAAAACTTAAATGGAATGAATACATATTCCATCAATAAGCCTACATTTATCACAATAATAAATCTAGCCGTCACACACTCCCTCCTTGCCACTGTCTGAAGATGTTGCTTGAGTGAACTTCGTGACAAGAGGAGACATATTTGGATTGACTTCTACTGTACAGATGCCATGACGACTTGTGAGTGGATGAACTCGAATTATGAACTCCGTCATATGATGACACGAATGGCAGTGCACGGTTTTCACCATAAAGTTTGCACTGAAAAGAAGTATCACCAGCCAAACTTAAACTGCGTGTGTATTTTATGTAAGGGGCAGTGTGAGAGATATCATGTATTACCATGCGGTGAACGTCAGATGTCAATTACAAAATTTTGTACCGAATGAACTTGTATGGTATTCCTACTATTATGGCCATTGGCTGAAATAAAATTATTATTATTATTATTATTATTATTATCGTGTTGGCAGCTAGGATCATGGGCGCCCGCAGCATTTTTCCGGGGTGGGGGGGGAGGGCAAGTAAAAATGTCCGTTTCATTACCTACCTGTCACCAACCCCCCTTCCCAAAAAAAAAAAAAAAAAAGGGTTTCAATTCTTACTTGCTTCGTGAAATTCATTATTTGACTGCTCAGAAACCATTGGCTACTTTTGGCAAGTAAGCCTATGGGTGGAATATTTTGTTTGAGTTTTTGTCCGTTTGTGTTCACTCTTCTTCGTGATTCAACATCGTAATATTCAGTTCTTAAAAGCAGGTAAAAACTAGTATCGACAAAAATAAAAATCAAATACCGTAGCCTAGTTCATTAAAACCGGTATTGTAAATCCAGTTCGCCAACTTTATAAATAACTGGACATATTTTCAGATAATCCCAAATTACTAAGTTAAACTGCGGGAAAGCGGCTTCGGTGGCGTAGTTGGTAGCATGCTGAGCTTCTATGCCCAAGATCGCGGGTTTAAACACGGCCGAAGTCTATAGATTTTTAAGAGCCTTAAAAATCCCTCAGTATGCCTTCCTTCAGAGGGGAAGTAGATTTATGGCATGATAAAAAACTTTCACTAACTACACTTGGTGAAACGAGGAGGAGGAGGTACAGGAACAATTGGACGTGTGGGAAGGAATAATACAAGGATATGGGATGTAATTTAGCATAAATAAGAGTGAGATGGCGATCACAACAAGGAAGACGGAAATAACTACAATAATAACAATTGGTGGTGAACAGCTGAAGAAAGTGGAGAGTTTCAAGTAACTGGGAAGCCTGATACAAGATAATGGAAGAAACGATAGAGAAATAAATGAGTTGGGGAGACAGGCAGAAGCATTCCGGAGGAGTGTAAGAAGCATGTTATGGAGCAAGGATGTCCCTCAGAGCAGCAAGAAGATCATATATTGGACGTACTATGTCTCTATCCTGACGTATGCCTCGACTGAAACAAGTGGAATGGTGAGGAATGGTGATAAGAATTTGAACAAACCACTATATCACGTACTTCTTATTACCAGTATTCGCATTCTCGACTGAAACAAGTGGAATGGTGAGGAATGGTGATAAGAATTTGAACAAACCTCTATATCACGTACTTCTTATTACCAGTATTCGCATTCTCGACTGAAACAAGTGGAATGGTGAGGAATGGTGATACGAATTTAAACTACCTCTGCTTTCAATGTGTAGGTATTTGAGCGTTGTGCTTTGGTGTCGTATTAATGAAAATCATAGACGATAAAAAGAAACTAACAGGTATTTTACAATTCCGTAGAGTTTTCTAAAATTAACTAGTGATATTTTGCCGTATTTTTCTTCCTAAATGTAAGACATACTGTGAGATCGAGTGCGTCTTGTCACTCGACCGGTTTCGAAGAAATACGCAGATCGGCGTTTAGGATGATTACTGTAATATTTCCAGGCAATTGAGTATTCTTTTGTACCTTTGAGGTAAATAATATAGTGTCTAACCAATCTAATAGGCTACACGTACTTTTGAGTTTCTTAAATTTATGTATGTTAAGGCTATCGGTACCCTTAAAGAGGGAAAAATTAACATTCTTATATTCAATAACTGGCATTGTTGTAAATGTTGTTGCTTTATTTGTGAACAGGTTTAAAATTCACCCCTTGTACTTGACTCGCAGTGAAATTCCAATTTATGTAATAACGTGTCATTAGGCGAGTGTGTATAAGTAACTTAATGTTATTTCAGAGTAGGCCTACCGGTACCGTAGTTTTGAGATGAGTACCCCAGAACATGAAACATGATACAAATGTGGTATTTCCCTGAAGGTATTGTTGAAAATATCGTACTAGGGGTGGCTGCTGTCAGCGTCGGCAATCAAATTCCGAATATTCAGGTAACCAGTCCTAATCGTGGAGCTTAAATTGAGGTACCGGTCACTCAACTAAACCCAGATGGGCTTAAAGATCAAATTACTACATTCTGTCTTTTCTTACAATGCATGCCACGTATGGATTTACGTCGAATTGGTGATGTTTTGGCAAAATAGCAGATCTATGGTGTTCATGTCTTCCAGATTCTTTGCTAGGAGCCTGAAAAAGAAAAGCGCTACTCACGCAACCGTTTAACTTAAAACGTACATTTTTATACCGGTACACTTCATTTACGGTATAAATTTCTTTTCTACACTATTTCCCAGAATTATCAAGCTAATCAAGGTACAGATTAGGCATTAATATGCAAGTTATGATTTTTATGGTTACTGATGATCAGATATCTTTTTGAATATGTTGAAGTTCCGTACAGTACCCGTGCCCTCTTTCAAATTACTGGTTGTTACGATTAAGCATCAAGTCGAGCTTAATCTTCATTCTGTGATAATATACTGTCTAACCAATATAATACAAACACTTTTGAGTTTTTTAAAATGTATGTATTTATGTCTCATAAGAGTACATGTTACGCATCCAAAATTGCCTGCCTTGCAAGAGGGTTCCGTTGAAATCATATACAACATTACGACGTCTATTACCATTGAATTCACCATTTTGTCTACATTCGACTGAGAGCGGGAATCTTAGTCGCTTTGATTACGGCACAAACATTGCAGGTCAATTTAACTACTGTATTATAAATTGCTTAGATTGTAGAAAATGTAACACTGCAGGTTATGAATCAACAACTACAATGGTATATTGCTCTTCATTCGTAGCAATTTTTGCTTTGTTCTCAAGAAATGAGCCACTGTACTATTGCACACCTTAAAAATAACAAGTAGTTCCGTGAAGAACTATACATCCTATTTTCATATATCCTTCTCGTGTTAATTGCCTCTATCAACATACAAAATTTCAGTTTGAAGGTTGTGCTAGATTCGTAGTTATTGAGAACTGTCTAAATATTTCAGATGGTCGCCAGGTTGGTTTTAGGTAGATTTCATTAGAAAGATAACTATTGCAATGGGTACCATGTTTCGACTTCCGGAAAATTTCGACATATATTCACGTTTCACATCCCCTAGACACCAAAACCACCGTCAGTTAAAAAGTTTATATGTATATATATGTATATATATGTATATATATACATATATCACTTTCTTGTGGACACGATAACTACCGCAATTTTGCACCAATCAATTTGAATTTTTTACATAATATGTATCCCTATAAAATCTCGGTCGAGTTCGTTAATGGGCACAATCGGTCGACGGGGGTGAACATGGGGTCATTTTTCGAAAAGGTGAAATATCGCTATAACTCTCTTAATATTTGAAATATCGAATCCATTCAAACTTCATACTATGTGTCGAATAAGGCCCAACAATTTATGTTTGAAGAGATTTTTGATAGCACCAACCATTGACCAAAGGGGCGGGAAAAAGTGGGTTTTTTGGGAAACATTAATCATATCTCTCTTAATAGGCACAATATCAAAACCGTACAAAATGGACAATTTTCCCCTAATAATAACCTAAAACTTTTGTCTGAAAGAATTTTTGATATGACCCACCATTACGCCAAGGGATGAGAAAAATGATTTTGGAATTATAAGAAAATGCCAAGAGCTATCAGAGGTTGCCATGACAACACTACTAAGTTGATGAGGGATGAGCCATCAGACGTTGCCATGACAACGCACTTGCACGCTATCACATTCAGTTTTCCTTCTGACTAAGTGAGAAGCGGCCTCGGTGACGTAACTGGTAGTATGCTGAACTTCTATGCCCAAGTTCGTGGGTACAAAGCCGGCCGAAGTCGTCGGATTTTCTAAGAGCGCTAAAAATCCCTCAGTATGCTTTCCTTTGGAGGGGAAGATCCAACGATCGTTGCGAGTTGCTGGTTGCGGTGGCATCTCGTAGTCAAGTTCAGAGCTAGGTGTCGTTGAAGGTAGTATCTGGTAGCAACATTAGGAACTACTGCTTGAAATTGACCGTCCACAGTCCTTACCAGAATTACAGACTAATACAGCCATCACAATTCACACTGTTTATCAGACAGATTCTACACTCACCCAAAGTACACAGGGTTACATGACCGCGTTGTCGCAGTCCCTAAACTGAGGAACCAACCAAAATCTCTGCGGGAGATATAATTTTGCATGAAGACGTAACGGACCGTTACATAGTTACACATCAGTGTCGAAACCTTGCATAAGGACAGTGTGACCACAAGTATAAAAATGTACCCCAAATGACAAGAAGGTTACCGTCCCCATAAGACAATAAAATGTTTAAAATATGCATAAAATGACGAAAAACAAAGTTAATTAAGCTCCAATTATAAACTATTTTCTCGCAATAAATGAGGTCTGATCCTTCTACGAAAACGTGCATATTCTGCCTATTTTCGCCTATCCCCAAGTTTGTCCGATGAAAGCTACCTCCGCCTTCCGGCGTGCCGAGAGGACTTTTTTATTTTTGTACTATTACATTAAGATTATTTTGTGCGTGTGGTATTCAAACTCCAATCGCATGATTAGAACACAGGAAGTAACAAGTAGTTCCGTAAAGAACTATACAGCCTATTTTCATATATCCTGCTCATGTTAATTGTCTCAATCAGCATACAAAATTTCAGTTTAATTGCTGTAACAGATTCGTAGATATTGAGAACCGTCTAAATATTTCATATGGTCGCCAGGATGGATTTTTATTTTTGTACTATTACATTAAGATTATTGTGTACGTGTGGTATTCAAACTTCAATCGCATGATTAGAACAAAAGAAGTAAAAACGAGATTTTAAAAGTACGCACACCAGCCATCATGTGATTATGCAAAAAATTGAAATAAATTACATGCCAGTGGATCAACATTTTTATAAGCATTTAACGTGCAACGTTTCACGGCAATCGGATAGTTAATTCGCGAGATACGTCCATTTAAATATTTATACTTCGCGTCGCCGCCATGTTGGATTTGTGCTCACCAGGTTACTGAAAGTCCTATAGGTGAACATATGTTCATAGTCTCTATGAAGATAAAATAAATCAGTTTGGTTGCTGTAAAAGATTCATAGATATTGAGAACCGTCTAAATAATTCAGAAGCTCGCCATTTAGGATTGTTATATGTATAGGCCATAGAGTTATGTACCATTCAAGGGCAATTATTGCCTAGCTTCATTATTCAAACTTTCACTTCGATCGCATGATTACGACACAAGAATAGAAACTTAATTTTAAAATTTCGCACCGCCGCCATCTTGAGGTTAGGTAAACAATTGAATTAAATTAGACGGTAGTGCATTACAATCCGCAAAATCATTTACTGTACCACATTTCACTGCGCTCAGAGAGTTAAATCACGAGAAAAGTCTATTAAAATATTTCAAATTCGCTTGGGCGCCATGTTCGTTTTGTACTTTACAGGTTTATGAAATATACATAGGTAAACTTGTATCAGTACCCTTTATCACCGTACAAAATTTCATGATGATATCTGTAATAGTTTCGGAGATATAGAATGTCAGTGAAATATTTCGCACAGCCGCAATTTTGAGGTTATGTAAACAATTGAACTAAATTAGACTCCAGTGCATTACAATGTGTATAAACATTTGCTGTACCAAGTTTCATTACGTTTGGATAGTTAAATCGCGAGAAATGTCTATTTAAAAGTCTCAATTTCGCTTGACCGCCATGTTGGCTTTGTAGTCACCAGGTTTTTGAAAGTCTCATAGGTGAACTTCCAGTAGTGCCCTTTATCACCGTACACAATTTCAGGGCGATATCGGTAATAGTTTCGGAGATATTGAATGCTAGTGAAATATTTCGCACAGCCGCCATGTTGGATTGGTGAGACGTAACAAAATTTGAAGGGCACGGTCGAGGTCACCGGGAATAGTGCTATGAACTTACCGAGTTTCATTGAAATCGCTCCAGCCGTTTAGATTTTATTAGGGACACACACACACACACACACGCACCCACACACGGACAAAAGGTGATTTCATCAGCCTATTTTTTCAAAATTGAAAATAAGCTAAAAACGAGATTTTAAAATTTCGCACAGCTGCCATCTTGTGCTTATGCAAACAATTGAAATAAATGACATGCCAGTGGATCAACATTTTTATAAGCTTTAACGTGCAACGTTTCACGGCAATCGGATAGTTAATTCGCGAGATACGTCCATTTAAATATTTATACTTCGCGTCGCCGCCATGTTGGATTTGTGCTCACCAGGTTACTGAAAGTCCTATAGGTGAACATATGTTCATAGTCTCTATGAAGATAAAATAAATCAGTTTGGTTGCTGTAAAAGATTCATAGATATTGAGAACCGTCTAAATAATTCAGAAGCTCGCCATTTAGGATTGTTATATGTATAGGCCATAGAGTTATGTACCATTCAAGGGCAATTATTGCCTAGCTTCATTATTCAAACTTTCACTTCGATCGCATAATTACGACACAAGAATAGAAACTTAATTTTAAAATTTCGCACCGCCGCCATCTTGAGGTTAGGTAAACAATTGAATTAAATTAGACGGCAGTGCATTACAATCCGCAAAATCATTTACTGTACCACATTTCACTGCGCTCAGAGAGTTACATCACGAGAAAAGTCTATTAAAATATTTCAAATTCGCTTGGGCGCCATGTTCGTTTTGTACTTTACAGGTTTATGAAATATACATAGGTAAACTTGTATCAGTACCCTTTATCACCGTACAAAATTTCATGATGATATCTGTAATAGTTTCGGAGATATAGAATGTCAGTGAAATATTTCGCACAGCCGCAATTTTGAGGTTATGTAAACAATTGAACTAAATTAGACTCCAGTGCATTACAATGTGTATAAACATTTGCTGTACCAAGTTTCATTACGTTTGGATAGTTAAATCGCGAGAAATGTCTATTTAAAAGTCTCAATTTCGCTTGACCGCCATGTTGGCTTTGTAGTCACCAGGTTTTTGAAAGTCTCATAGGTGAACTTCCAGTAGTGCCCTTTATCACCGTACACAATTTCAGGGCGATATCGGTAATAGTTTCGGAGATATTGATTGCTAGTGAAATATTTCGCACAGGCGCCATGTTGGATTGGTGAGACGTAACAAAATTTGAAGGGCACGGTCGAGGTCACCGGGAATAGTGCTATGAACTTACCGAGTTTCATTGAAATCGCTCCAGCCGTTTAGATTTTATTAGGGACACACACACACACACACACACACACGCACCCACACACGGACAAAAGGTGATTTCATAAGCCTATTTTTTCAAAATTGAAAATAAGCTTAAAACGAGATTTTAAAATTTCGCACAGCTGCCCTCTTGTGCTTATGCAAACAATTGAAATAAATGACATGCCAGTGGATGAACATTTTTATAAGCATTTAACGTGCAACGTTTCACGGCAATCGGATAGTTAATTCGCGAGATACGTCCATTTAAATATTTATACTTCGCGTCGCCGCCATGTTGGATTTGTGCTCACCAGGTTACTGAAAGTCCTATAGGTGAACATATGTTCATAGTCTCTATGAAGATAAAATAAATCAGTTTGGTTGCTGTAAAAGATTCATAGATATTGAGAACCGTCTAAATAATTCAGAAGCTCGCCATTTAGGATTGTTATATGTATAGGCCATAGAGTTATGTACCATTCAAGGGCAATTATTGCCTAGCTTCATTATTCAAACTTTCACTTCGATCGCATAATTACGACACCAGAATAGAAACTTAATTTTAAAATTTCGCACCGCCGCCATCTTGAGGTTAGGTAAACAATTGAATTAAATTAGACGGCAGTGCATTACAATCCGCAAAATCATTTACTGTACCACATTTCACTGCGCTCAGAGAGTTAAATCACGAGAAAAGTCTATTAAAATATTTCAAATTCGCTTGGGCGCCATGTTCGTTTTGTACTTTACAGGTTTATGAAATATACATAGGTAAACTTGTATCAGTACCCTTTATCACCGTACAAAATTTCATGATGATATCTGTAATAGTTTCGGAGATATAGAATGTCAGTGAAATATTTCGCACAGCCGCAATTTTGAGGTTATGTAAACAATTGAACTAAATTAGACTCCAGTGCATTACAATGTGTATAAACATTTGCTGTACCAAGTTTCATTACGTTTGGATAGTTAAATCGCGAGAAATGTCTATTTAAAAGTCTCAAATTTGCTTGACCGCCATGTTGGCTTTGTAGTCACCAGGTTTTTGAAAGTCTCATATGTGAACTTCCAGTAGTGCCCTTTATCACCGTACACAATTTCAGGGCGATATCGGTAATAGTTTCGGAGATATTGAATGCTAGTGAAATATTTCGCACCGCCGCCATGTTGGATTGGTGAGACGTAACAAAATTTGAAGGGCACGGTCGAGGTCACCGGGAATAGTGCTATGAACTTACCGAGTTTCATTGAAATCGCTCCAGCCGTTTAGATTTTATTAGGGACACACACACACACACACACACACACACACACACGCACCCACACACGGACAAAAGGTGATTTCATAAGCCTATTTTTTCAAAATTGAAAATAGGCTAAAAACGAGATTTTAAAATTTCGCACAGCTGCCATCTTGTGCTTATGCAAACAATTGAAATAAATTAGATGCCAGTGGATTAACATTCGTATAAGGATTTACTGTACCAAGTTTTACTGCACTCGGATAGTTAAATTGCGAGAAACGTACATGTGAACATTTATACTTCGCGTCACCGACATGTTGGATTTGTGATCACCAGGTTATTGAAAGTCCTATAGGTGAACTTATGTTCATAGCCCCTATGAACATAAAAAAATCAGTTTCATTGCTATAATAGATTCGTAGATATTCAGAGCCTTCTAAATATTTCGGATGGTCGCCATGTTGGATTGTTAAATGCATACCGTAGGCCATAGAGTCATGTACCATTCATCGAAAATAATTGCCTAGGTTCATTATTCAAACATTCACTTCGATCGCATGGTTACGACACAAGAAATAAAAACTTAATTTTAAAATTACGCACAGCCGCCATCTTGAGGTTATGTGAGCCATTGAACTAAATTAGATGCCAGTGCATTACAATATGTAAAATCATTTACTGTACCACATTTCACTCAGAGAGTTAAATCACGAGGAAAGTCTATTGAAATATTTCAAATTC
Organism: Meconema thalassinum; assembly: GCA_946902985.2. Taxonomy (NCBI): domain Eukaryota; kingdom Metazoa; phylum Arthropoda; class Insecta; order Orthoptera; family Tettigoniidae; genus Meconema; species Meconema thalassinum. Next base: position 124,426,236 of record OX336397.1, read on the forward strand.
GCTTGGCGGCCATGTTCGTTTTGTACTTTCCAACTTTATGAATGATACATAGATAAACTTGTATTAGTACCCTTTATCACCGTACAAAATTTCATGATGATATCATAAATAGTTTCGGAGATATAGAATGTCAGTGAAATATTTCGCACAGCCGCCATTTTTAGGTTATGTAAACAATTGGACTAAATTAGACTCCAGTGCATTACAATGTGTATAAACATTTGCTGTACCAAGTTTCATTATGTTTGGATAGTTAAATCGCGATAAAAGTCTATTTAAATGTCTCAGTTTCGCTTGGCCGCCATGTTGGTTTTGCAGTCACCAGGTTTCTGAAAGTCTCATAGGTGAATTTCGAGTAGTGCCCGTTATCACCGTACACAATTTCAGGACGATATCGGTAAGAGTTTCGGAGATACTGAATGCTGGTGAAATATTTCGCACAGCCGACATGTTGGATTGGTGAGACACAATAAAATGTGAAGGGCACGGTCGGGGTTGGCCAGAATAGTGCTATGATCTTACCGAGTTTCAATGTAATCGCTCCAGCCGTTTAGAATTTATTAGGGGGACACCCCCACACACCTCACACATACACACACACGCACACACACAAGGACTAAAGGTGATCTCATAAGCCTATTTTTTTTCACAAAATGAAAATAGGCTAAAATCTACCGCATTTCGTGGAACGAATAACAATCACGGAAAGACAAGCCGGCGTAAAAAATGGCGACAATATAATACAGTTAAGCCCATATTTAGGTATCTTGACGCCTCTGGGATATAAAACAATTAGGAGTCCTCGCAGCACGACCTGCTTTGGATGAGAAGGTGCGGCAAGATAGCGGCGAGCAAGAGGGGTAATAATCTCAAACAACAACTTCGTTGGCAGCAAGGTCTTATGCTTTGCATTTCGGGCCTTTGGCCCGATTGTGTGGTAATATAGGAAAATTATAAAATGTTATTCTAGACAATGCTGACACCATCACGTGGTTATGAAAGCCGGACGTCCTCGGAAATGGAAAATATATTACAGCTGTAAATACATTATTAACTTATTGAAAAGGTGAAAACGGGTTATTATAGATAATTTTCCGTAGAATTCAATGAGACGATCAGTTGAATTTTTACAAATTATTATATACATTGGGGCCCATTTTTTTTTCAAAAACCAAAAGCATTTAATAACATTAAAACGGTGAGAGATATCAAAATATGATAAGGGGTAAAAAAAAGTTGCTAATCACTGAGATCTTACTCCTGTACATTTAAGTTGTTTCGATACACCAACCGTTTCCGGGATATATAGATTAAAAAAAAAAGATGATAATCAGGGCCCCAAAAAAAGGCCCGGCCCTGCACCGATTTTAACGCCTGATAATAGGGTTTCTCACAGTCCCTAACTCTTTCACCGTACCAAATTTCAGCTCGATACCTTGAAAATTGCGACCTGTACTTTGCTAAACGCAAAAACGTCACGCACATACGTACATCTTCAGGGCCCCAAAAACCGAAAACGGTGAGAGATATCAAACAAGTAGTTCCGTGAAGAACTATACAGCCTATTTTCATATATCCTACTAACTACCACTATCAACATACAAAATTTCAGTTTGATTGCTGTAATAGATTCGTAGATATTGAGAACCGACTAAATATTTTGGATAGTCGCCATGTTGGATTTTATATATGTAGGTCCTAGAGTTATGTACTGTTACATGAGGATTATTGTGTACGTGTAGCATTCAAACTTCAATCACATGATTAGGACACAAGAAGTAACAACGAGATTTTAAAATTTCGCACAGCTGCCATCTTGTGGTTATGCAAACAATTGAAATAAATTAGATGCCAGTGGATTAACATTCGTATAAGGATTTACTGTACGAAGTTTTACTGCACTCGGATGGTTAAATTGCGAGAAACGTCCATGTGAATATTTATATTTCGCGTCGCCGCCATGTTGGGTTTGTGTTGACCAGGTTATTTAATGTCCTATAGGTGAACTTAAGTTCATTGCCCCAATGAACATTTAAAAAAATCAGTTTGATTGCTATAATAGATTCGTAGATATTCAGAGCCGCCGAAATATTACAGATGGTCGCCATGTTGGTTTGTTGAATGTATAGGCCATAGAGTCATATACCATTAAAGGAAAAATATTGCATAAGTTCATTATTCAAACTTTCACTTCGATCGCATGATTACGACACAAGAAATATAAACTTAATTTTAAAATTCGCACAGCCGTCATCTTGAGGATATGTAAACAATTGAATTAAAATAGACACCAGTGTATTACAATGTGTATAAACATTTCCTGTACCATATTTCATTGCGTTTGGAACATTAAATCGCGAGAAAGTTACATTCAAAATTTTCAAATTCGCTTGGCTGCCATGTTCGTTTTGTAGTTAACCGGTTTTTGAAAGTCTTGTAGATACACTTCCAGTAGTGCCCTTTATCATCGTACAAAATTTCAGGGCGATACCGCTAATAGTTTCAGAGATATAGAAGGCCGGTGAAATATTTCGCACTTCCGCCATCTCGTGGTTATGTAAACAATTGAACGAAGTTAGATGTCGGTGCATTACGATAAAAATATACTGCACCAAGTTACATTGCGTTTGGTTGGTTAAATCGCGAGAAACGTCTATTAAAAAGTCGCAAATTCGCGTGGCCGCCATGTTGGTTTTGTAGTTACCAGTTTTTCAAAAGTCACATAGGTGAACTTCTAGTAGTTCCCTTTATCACCGTAATAAATTCCAGGGTGATATCTGGAATAGTTTCGGAGATATTGAATGCTGGTGAAATATTTCGCACAGCCGCCATGTTGGATTGGTGAGACGTAACAAAATTTGAAGGGCACGGTCGGTGTCGCCCGGAATAGTGCTATAAACTTACTGAGTTTCATTGAAATCGCTCCTGCCGTTTAGAATTTATTAGTCGGACACACACACACACCTCTCTCTCTCACACACACACACGCACACACACACGGACAAAAGGTGATCTCATAAGCCTATTTTTTTCAAAATTGAAAATAGGCTAAAAATTGTCATGAATAAAAACGATGTATACCGCGGAGATCTTAAACCTGTACATTTAACGTTTTTCGATACGACAAACCGTTTCCGAGATATATCGATTCAAAAAAAAAGGATGACATTCATGGCCCCAAAAAAGGTCCGGCCCTTCACCGATATTAACGCCCAACAACAGCGTTCCTCACAGGCCCTAACTCCTTCACCGTACCAAATTTCAGCTTGATATCTTGAAAATTGCGACCTGTACTTTGTTAAACGCAAAAATGTCACGCACAATGGACTTTCTTCACCCCCCCCCCCCAAAAAAAAGTACGGTAAGATATATCAAAAAATCATTTTGAGTAAAAAAGTTGCATAATGCGGATATCTTTCACCCGTATATTTAACGTTTTTCGATACGACCAAACGTTTCCGAGATATATCGATACCAAAAAAAGTTTGAAATTCAGGGCCCACAAAAAAGATCCGGCCTTGCACCGTTGTTAACGCCCGACGACATGTTTCCTCAAAGGGTCCAACTCTTTCACCGCTCCAAATTTCAGCTCGATATCTTGAAAATTGCGACCGGTAGTAGTGGTTTTGTGACAGTTCACGGCCCTCCTAATCCTCACCCTCCTCACAAGATGGCGACGGCACGATATCTCTCGAACCCGTGGTCGGATTTTAACAAATGAAGTGTTGTTGAACTCGGGCTGACACCCCCTTTCCAATGGATAAAATTTTTCCACCCCAAAAATAAAACCTACCCCTACTAGGGGTGAAATTGTATTTTTTTTAGAGAATCTAGCTTTCCAGGTGCAACATGTGAGAGTTTGAATGCCAATATGGAATTAAACGTTGTTCCACATAAAGTGCATGTGTACGGTGTATAGCCACTATGAATTAGCATGCCTGTTTTTTGTTTTTACGCATGCCCACTCTAGGCTTTTGTAAGAGGGTGGGGGGAGGGGCGGATCCCTGTGGATGGGTCCTTGTTGACAGGTCATTGTTGGCGGGTCCATATGGACAAGTTCATGTGGACAAGTCCATGTGGACAAGTCCATGTGGACACGTCCTTGTTGACAGGTTCTTGTGGACGAGTCCTTGTGGACAAGTCCTTGTTGACAGGTCCTTGTGGACGAGTCCTTGTGGACGAGCCCTTGTGGACAAGTCCTTGTTAACAGGTCCTTGTGGACGAGTCCTTGTGGATGAGTCCCTTTGGACTGGTCCCTACGGACTAGCCCATGCATTTATTTAAATTATGTCAAAGGGCCCAACTACATTTGCGTGTAAAGTAGTGTGTTGAACTGACGTTTTTCACCAGTTCTTACTATCACAATCTGATAACAATATTAAAGGAAAATGACGAAATACATGTGAACATACAAGGGATCTAACTTGGGGGATGGATGTGTTCTAAATCGTCATTTGTAGTTGGAAGAGAATAATAGATGTTCTTAAGATATTAAAAACTGTGGAGATGGTACGTGCAGTAAGACGTCTTGTTATTTCCTGTGTCATATTACAGACATGGCAGAGAGCGCACAGATCTGTTGCTATGACTAACGCTGCAGTAATTTGAAACCACAAGTGTTCATTAAGACAATGAGTGATGATCATGCAAAGTTAGCAGTTATTGGATATTAAACAGGTGTTCCTTCCGGTGTCATGTTGCTGACATGAAAGAGAGCGCACACTGCTGTTGCTATGACTGACGCTGCAGTAATTTGAAACCCCAGGTGCTGATCAAGACAATGGGTGATGATCATGCAAAGTCAGCAGTGATTGGATACCACACAGGTGTTCCTAGTGTACTTTGGACTCTCAGCTGTATTGGGAAAGGAATTGCAATGATCTGCAAAAAACTGCTGACACGAGCGATGAGAGTTTATATAAGAGAGGTGTCATATATTTCCCTACTGTCAGTCTTTATTACTCGCTTTGAGTGAACAGTGCTCTATTACTGCTCAAGAGTTGTAAAAAGCCTTTTTGGAAGAAAATCATTAAATTATTTTGCATGGTAAGTACTTATTATTAATGGATTGTAGTATTTTATTACTAATTGATGTTGAAGTTATTGATTGGAATGTATTTATTGATTGATTGATTTGTTTACAGATAATTGGATTACTAATTGATGTTGAAGTTATTGATTGGAATGTATTTATTGATTGATTGATTGAATTGTTTACAGATAATTGGGTACCTGTAGGTTACCAGATTCCTACAATCTGTTAATTCAGTGGCAGCAGTTGATAAATTATAAAAAGGTAAGTGCCCCTCTAATAACATTTAAACAAAGTGATATTTTCAAATGTTCACCACTTCATGTCAGTGAAAATGGTATATTTAGCAGTCAAAAGTTGGAACTACTTTACCATGGTGTGTAAAGCTAATTATATAGGTTATATTTTAATTACCGCTCTATTAAGTCTGAATGTTCATTGCTAGGTGTCAGTGACAGAGGGAATATTTAAAGACTTAACCTCAGTTCACCTAACATAACCTAACTTTACCTAACTTAACCTTGTCACGTGACATGTTTTACAATTTAGACTTGCTTTATGACTGACTATGACGTCACACTTAGCTCAATTAACTGGCGACCGCTGGTTTCTACCACTCTATTAAGTTCCAATGATCACCACTAGGTGTCAGTGACAGTGGTATATAGTAACCCCCAGTTAGAACTACATGAAGTTAGACTTTCTAGGAGTTTACAGATGATCGATTTAAATACCCTGCTATAACCATTGACTGGGATGTAATTAAACTATTTATATATTTTTTGTTTTATCTTTTTATTAACATTTATGATTTCTTTCTTTTATAGGTAATTTCGAAATTGATTATTATGTTCAAGTGTGGTGAATGTAAGAAATAGTTCTCAAGACATGACAGCCTTCAACGACACGCAAATGCTAAACATGACATTAAAATGTTTGTGTGCAGTCATTGTGCTACCACATTCAACAGACAAGATAATCTTGCACGTCATGTAAATTTAATGCATGTTAGTTCATCACCATTTTCGTGTTCAGTTTGTGATCTTGGTTTTTCTGCTGTAAAGCGATATCAATCCCACATGGTTGAAGTGCATGGGGAACAACAGGAATTGAAATCTGTAAAACCATCAACTAGCACGGAACCTTTAAACGAATGTGATGCTCAAAAGCGTAAACGTTCTCAAGATTGTGAAAATAGTTGTGCACAAAAAGAAAGAAGAATGGTGAACCTTCGATAACACATTGTGATGTATGTAATATTGATATACCTTCTTCAATCATTCATGGACATTTACGCAGTATTCATCATAAAAATAACGCTTGCCATGAAAGAAATTCTGGAAATATTCAACAAATTGGTAGTGCGTTTAAAAGTCGAATTGCTGGTTACCGACTTCATAGTGAAGAAAAAACTCAAAGTATTGAATCATTTTTAAGAAATGTTCAAGCTAGTGTGTTTGGCTTGGTGGAAAATGTTTTAGTGGAGCATAAAACACTTAAAATGAATTTTGAACTCTTTGGACTATATGTAAAATCTGGGAGCGAAGGTGAAATTACGGATATCAAATCTTTTATTACAAAAAATTTAATTGTTAGTGAATCAACTAATATCAGTGAAATATATACAAAATTTTTCATGTGCTATCATTGTGAAGAGTGAAGAGTTCCAGGAAAGGGAGTCAGGCTGGGCGTTGGTCGAAGTACTTTATTTAGAAACCAACATGAATAAATATAATCCCCTTCGAGCATCATCATACATTGATTTACCAGCATGGATCAAACGGAAGAAAGCTGTTGAGAACGTTATGAATAGTTACCATGCATGTTTTGCATGGGCTGTAACCTCAGGTCTCCATCCAGCATTGGAGCATCGGTATAGAACATCATCTTATCCTCACTATTCCTCAGTGTTAGATTTAAAAAAATGGAATTTCCTATGGCGATAAAATACATTCAACGTTTTGAAGAGCTTAACAATGTAAGTATTAATGTGTATGGAATTGAAAACAAGAGTATAGTAGGTCCTCTATACTACACTCAGGAAAAAAGGGATATTCATGTTAATTTACTATACATAACTGAAGGTGAGAATGCCCACTATTGCTGAATAAAACATTTAAGTAGACTTGTCAGTAGTCAGGTTCCAAACACGATGGTAAAAAGTGGTTGTGTGATGGCTGTTTGCTACATTTCCAGAAAGAGGACCAACTAATTCAACATTAAAACTGGGGATGTAATCATGTTTGTACGGTATTACCTACTCCTAAAAATTACATTCTAAAATTTAAGGATTATGAGAAACAGCTTCAAGTACCATTTGTTATATATGCTGACTTTGAAGCTTTGCTAAAACCGTTTAATACATGTTCATCGTATCCAGCCCAAACTTACACCAACACTACTCACATTCATGAACCTTTTAGCTTTGCATATTATATTAAATGTAGTTATGATGACCCTTTAAATAAGTTTGAGCTCTATAGAGGACCTGATGCACCTAAAGTTTTTATGGAAAGACTTGAGAAAGATGCCATCCGTATATCCTCTATTTTAAATACCATCATTCCAATGGAGCCATTAACATCATCACAGCAAATGGGTTTTGAAACTGAAACTAATTGTTTTAAATGTGGATGTTTATATACGGATAGGGTTCGCGATCATGATCATTTAACAGGGATATATCGTGGTGCTGCTCACCAAGAATGTAATTTAAATTATAGAGTAAATAAATTCATTCCAGTCATCCTACATAACGGTAGCAAATACGATAACCACTTTAATGTAAAAGAATTTGGAGCTTCAGATGTGAAAATTGATGTGATTGCAAATAATAAGGAACCATACATATCGTTCACAAAATTCATCAAAACTGTCAATAAAAAAACTATAAAACTGCGATTTTTCGATTCATTCCGCTTTATGCCGAGTAGTCTTGATAAGGGCCAACGGCCTAGCCGTGTTGAAACACCGGATCCCATGAGAACTCCGCAGTTAAGCAACATTGGGCGCAGTCGGAACTTGGATGGTATGCCGGTTCTAGGCACTGCGTGCTGTTGGCCAACATAAGGAGGAGAGGAAAGTCCCTGGCCACCCTACCGCAAGTAAACTCCGGCTGGGGGTAGCCTCTTCGGAGGCTCGGACCTGCCTTCGGGCAGAATACCAATTAAATTTTTAAAGTCTTGATAAGCTGGCTAGTAATTTCAAATCAGATCATTTTCGTGAAATTCAACGTGTCTTTCCTAAAGAAGATGATTTTAATTTGATTCGTCAAAAGGGTATATTCCCTTATGAATATATTAACTGTGTGGAACGTCTTGAGGAGTGTTCTTTACCACCGAAAGATGCATTTTACAGTTCCATAAACACAAGTCATATCAGTGATCAGGAATATTTACATGAACAACGTGTATGGACACAGTTCGAAATTCAAACTTTAGGGGAATTTTCAGACACATATTTGAAGACAGATGTGTTATTATTAGCAGATATTTTTGAAAATTTCCGGAATGTTTGTATGAAAATTTATGACCTTCATCCTTGTCAGTATTTCACTGCTCCTGGGTTAAGTTTCAGTTCAATGTTGAATAAAACGAAAGTAAATTTAGAATTGATGACTGATATAGACATGATTCATTTTATAAAATCATCAATTCGAGGTGGATTAAGCCAATGTAGCGGGCGATATTCTAAAGCAAATAATAAATACATGCCTAGCTACAACCTTTGTGAAGAGTCAAAGTATATTGTCTACCTCGAAGCAAATAACCAATATGGTTGGGCTATGAGTCAATATCTACCACTGAAAGATTTTCGCTGGCTGACGCAACCTGAAATTGATGTCTTACATGTTGACACTCTTAATGATAACGATGATAAAGGATATATTTTAGAGGTAAATCTTGAGTACCCTAAAGAGTTACATGATGGTCATAATGATTTACCATTTTGTCCTGTGAATATGAAATCTCCATACATCACATCACGAACAAAAATTTTAATTGCTCATGTAAATGATAAATGTAAATATGTAATACATTATCAAAACTTGAAACAGTGTCTATATCATGGATTGAAATTAACTAAAATTCATCGTGTATTGCAATTTCATCAATCAGCATGGCTCAAACCGTATATTGATCTAAACAATAATTTAAGAACACTATCAACAAATGCTTTTGAAAAAGATTTTTATAAACTCATGAATAATAGTGTTTTTGGAAAGACTATGGAGAATGTTGATAAACGAGTTGATGTAAAGCTGATAACAAAGTGGGAGAATGATGGTAAAAGGTATGGTGCGAGCAACTTAAGCAAGCCTAACTTTCATAGCTGTTGAATTATTCATGAGGATTTAGTTGTAATACAAATGAATCGTCTTACAGTAACTTACAACAAACCCATATATGTGGTTACACCATTCTGGAATTGTCAAAAACACTTATGTATGAATTTCACTATGATTATGTAAAGAAAAACAATTTTGATAATGCTAAATTACTCTACACAGACACAGATTCTTTTATTTATGAGTTTAAAACTTATGATTTTTATTAGGATATCAAAACTGAGCTAAATCGGTTTGATACAAGTGACTATCCCGAGGATAATATTTACCATCTACCTCTAGTAAACAAAAAGGTTCTTGGGAAATTTAAGGATGAATTTGCTGGTGTTATTATAGACACTTTTGTAGGTACAAAATCTAAATCATTCAGCTATATGACAATTGATGATGTAGTAGTAAAAGATTAAAAGGAGTGAAAAAGAATGTTGTTAGTAAAGAGTTAGATATAAGTGATTATAAAAACTGTATAGTTAGTATAAGAAAATGTGTGTATTTAGAAGTAAAAATCATCAGCTACATACCAATTTGCTGAACAAAGTTGCTTTAAGTAATGAAGACAACAAACGATTCATTATACCCAACGCATTTGATACTCTTGCTTGGGGAATCAGTCGCATTGACGACTATTACTTTACTTAAGTCTAATGATCGCTATATTGTAATAATTGTAGTGTGTTTTATATTGTAATATTTTTGGTAAAAACTGTAAGTAGAATGTATAATGTTAGGTTACTGTAGTTTAGTAAAAATAAGATAAGTAATACATTTTAGTGTAAAATGTTTGCTTTTGTATGTTAAGAAAAAGATTTTAAAAAATGTACAGAATGTGTGAACTAAACAAGGGGAACGTAAAAAATGTAAACTGGAAATTGTAAATATCCATGTGTGAAAAAGTGAAATGGCTATCACCATTTTAAAATTAAAAGACAGTGTGATCTGGTAAACCTTGTTTTTATTTCACAACAACAAAAATGTACAGAATGTGTAAACTAAACAAGGGGAATGTAAAAAATGAAAAGTGGAAATTGTAAATATCCATGTGTGAAAAAATGAAATGGCTATCACCATTTTTTAACATTAAAAGATATAGTGATCTGGTGAACCTTACTTTTATTTCACAACAGAAAATGTACAGAATGTGTGAACTAAACAAGGGGAATGTAAAAAATGTAAAGTGGAAATTGTAAATATTCATGTGTGAAAAAATGAAAATGAAGAAATGGCTATCACCATTTTTAGAATTAAAAGATATAGTGATCTAGTGAACCTTATTTTTATTTCACAACAACAAAAAATGTACAGAATGTGTGAACTAAATAAGGGGAATGTAAAAAATATAAAGTGGAAATTGTAAATATCCATGTGTGAAAAAAATAATTAAGAAATGGCTATCACCATTTTTAAAAATAAGAGACATTGTGATCTGGTAAACCTTGGTTTTATTTCACAACAAATAGGGCTTTATAAAATAGAATACAAAGAAATACCAATTCCTCAATCCTTTTCATTGTTCATGTCCACTCATCATTAACTTTCCTTTTATAGCCAACCTCTTTCCCACTGAGGCATTATAGGATGTCAAACGTTGTTTAGCTCTTTTCAACAATACTTTATCCGCCACACGTCTTAAAGCAGAATGACTATGACGATAAGAAAGGTTGTGTTCTTTACATGCTTGATCCAAAGAATTAATAGATATTCACTTAGCATAGGGTCTTGCGACCATGTTTTTGGTACATGTTGCCAGATTTCTGTCACGGTATTGACTGTCACATAATAAATGAACAACTTGGAGAATACTATTAATTCTTCTTTGTTACAAATATCTGCATATCGAGGGCAGATAACCTTCTAGTTCCATCCTTAAAACAACAACACTACCTCTTGCATAGTATGTGATGTTGATGGCTCCTGAGACGTGGAAGATGGATTAAACATAACTATTACAACAAGTTGCTCAATAAACAATGCTCAATCTTGCGTCACAATATTTTTTTTCATAAAACGTGATAGCAAAACACTATTGATTATCATTCAGCATTAGAGTTCTATATGAAATAGATAAGAAAAGGGCCATACTATTATATAGGTAATAAACGGGTCGTACTATACTCTCAACTACCCTAGTTTCAACTACGTTTCAAGGTCACTCTCTTGAACATTGTCGGAGACAATCGATAAACACCTACGTTCACATGGCACACTCTTGCGGCACGCGCGGGCATGAATAATTCAGGATGATGTTAAAGGCTTATGTGGTTGGCTTAGGTTGGTGGCTTATGGCGGTGGTTTATGGTGGCTTTTGTTTATGGCTTACGGTGGTGGTTTATGGTGGCTTTTGTTGGTGGCTTACGGTGGTGGCTTATGGTGTTATTACAGGCTCACCAAGTAGCCCTACCTGTGGCCGGCTGACCATACTATTACCGTGTGTTAAGTGTAAAGACGGCAAACATGACCACGTAAAACCGTGAGTTCATGTTTCGCTGACGTAATCGTATGCTTCCACGCACTTCCTGGTGTTTGCGCGCGTCATAGTTTCTAAATTTGAAACTCTAGACGAGATGTTTTGGCCGGCCACAGGTGGGGCTACTTGGCGAGCCTGTAATACCACCATAAGCCACCACCATAAGCCACCGCCATAAGTCACCACCGTAAGCCACCAACATAAGCCACCAACAAAAGCCACCATAAACCACCGCCATAAGCCACCACCGTAAGCCACCAACAAAAGCCACCATAAACCACCGCCATAAACCATCAACATAAGCCATCCACATAAGCCATTAACATCATCCTGAATTATTAATGCCCGCGCGCACCGCAAGAGTGTGCCATGTGAACATAGGTGTTTAATGATAGTCTCCGACAATGTTCAAGAGAGTGACCTTGAAACTTAGTTGAAACAAGGATAGTTGAGAGTATAGTATGACCCGTTTATTACCTATATAAAAGTATAGTATGGCCCTTTTCTTATCTATTTCATATACAAATCTAATGAAAATGAAAATCCACAGCCTGCTCCCAGTCTCCGACCGGGTCAGGAATGGAATGAATGACGCCCCCATCTAGCGGTGAGGATATGAACCGTGCCGGCTGCCGAGGCCTGACGCACTCCTCTGGGGCAATGATTAAATGAATGACACAGGAAATGAAATGATAATGGAGAGTGTTGCTGGAATGAAATTTTGTCAGGGAAAACCGGAGTACCCGGAGAAAAACCTGTCTGCCTCCGTTTTGTCCAGCACAGATCTCACATGGAGTGACCGGGATTTGAACCACGGACCCAGCGGTGAGAGGCCAGCGTGCTGCCGCCTAAGCCACGGAGGCTTCTCATATACAACTCTAATGCTGAATGATAATCAATAGTGTTTTGCTATGACGTTTTATGAAAAAAAAATACTGTGACTCAAGTTTGAGCATTGTTTATTGAGCAACTTGTTGTAAAAGTTATGTTTAATCCATCTTCCACGTCTCAGGAGCCATCAACATCACATACTATGCAAGAGGTAGCGTTGTTGTTTTAAGGGTGGAAGTACAAGGTTATCTGCCCTCGATATGCAGATAGTTTTACCAAAGAAGAATTATTAGTATTCTGCAAGTTGTTCATTTATTATGTGACAGTGAATACCGTGAAAGAAATCTGGCAACATGTACCAAAATCATGGTCGCAAGACCCTACGCTAAGTGAATATCTATTAATTCTTTGGATCAAGCATGTAAAGAACACGACCTTTCTTATCGTCATAGTCATTCTGCTTTAAGACGTGTGGCGGATAAAGTATTGTTGAAAAGAGCTAAACAACGTGTGTCATCCTATAATGCCTCAGTGGGAAAGAGGTTGGCTATAAAAGGAAAGTTAATGATGAATGGACATGAACAATGAAAAGGATTGAGGAATTGGTATTTCTTTGTATTCTATTTTGTAAAGCCCTATTCGTTGTGAAATAAAAACAAGGTTTACCAGATCACAATGTATTTTATTTTTAAAAATGGTGATAGGCATTTTTTAATTATTTTTTTCACACATGGATATTTACAATTTCCACTTTACATTTTTTACATTCCCCTTGTTTAGTTCACACATTGTGTATAATTTTTGTTGTTGTGAAATAAAAATAAGGTTCACTAGATCACTATATCTTTTAATTCTAAAAATGGTGATAGCCATTTCTTCATTTTCATTTTCTCACACATGAATATTACAATTTCCACTTTACATTTTTACATTCCCCTTGTTTAGTTCACACATTCTGTACATTTTCTGTTGTGAAATAAAAATAAGGTTCACTAGATCACTATATGTTTAAATTCTAAAAATGGTGATAGCCATTTCTTCATTTTCATTTATTCACACATGAATATTTACAATTTCCACATTTCATTTTTTTCATTCCCCTGGTTTAGATTACACATTCTGTACATTTTTGTTGTTGTGAAATAAAAACGAGGTTTACCAGATCACACTGTTTTTTAATTTTAAAATGGTGATAGACATTTCACTTTTTCACACATGGATATTTACAATTTCCAGTTTACATTTTTTACGTTCCCCTTGTTTAGTTCACACATTCTGTACATTTTTTTAAATCTTTTTCCTAATATACAAAAGCAATCATTTTACACTAAAATGTATTACTTATCTCATTTTTACTAAACTACAATAGCCTAACATTGTACATTCTACTTACAGTTTTTACAAAAAAATATTACAATATAAAACACACTACAAATATTAAAATATAGTGATCATTAGACTTAAGTAAAGTAATAGTCGTCAATGCGACTGTTTCCCCAAGCAAGAGTATCAAATGCGTTGGGTATAATGAATCGTTTGTTGTCTTCATTACTTAAAGCAACTTTGTTCATCAAATTGCTATGTAGCTGATGAGTTTTACTTCAAAATACACACATTTTCTTATATAATACAGGTGGGCTACTAACTATACACTTTTTATAATCACTTAAATCCAACTCTTTACTAACAACATTCTTTTCCACTCCTTTTATTTTTTTACTACTACATCATCAATTGTCATATAGCTGTATGATTTAGATTTTCTACCTACAAAGGTGTCTATAATAACACCAGCACATTCATCCTTAAATTTCCCAAGAAACGTTTTGTTTACTAGATGTAGATGGTAAATATTATCCTCGGGATAGTCACTTGTATCAAACCGATTTAGCTCAGTTTTGATATCCTCATAAAAATCATCAGTTTTAAACTCATAAATAAAAGAATCTGTGTCTGTGTAGACTAATTTAGCATTATCAAGATTGTTTTTCTTTACATAATCATAGTGAAATTCATATGTAAGTGTTTTTAACAATTACAGAATGGTGTAACCCACATATATGGGTTTGTTGTAAGTTACTTTAAGACGATTCATTTGTATTACAACTAAATCCTCATGAATAATTCAACTGCTATGAAAGTTAGGCTTGCTTAAGTTGCTCGCACCATACCTTTTACCATCATTCTCCCACTTTGTTATCAGCTTTACATCAACTCGTTTATCAACATTCTCCATAGTCTTTCCAAAAACACTATTATTCATGAGTTTATAAAAATCTTTTCCAAAGCATTTGTTGATAGTGTTCTTAAATTATTGTTTAGATCAATATACGGTTTGAGCCATGCTGATTGATGAAATTGCAATACACGATGAATTTTAGTTAATTTCAATCCATGATGTAGACACTGTTTCAAGTTTTGATAATGTATTACATATTTACATTTATCATTTACATTAGCAATTAAAATTTTTGTTCGTGATGTGATGTATGGAGATTTCATATTCTCAGGACAAAATTGTAAATCATTATGATCATCATGTAACTCTTTAGGGTACTCAAGATTTACCTCTAAAATATATCCTTTATCATCGTTATCATTAAGAGTGAAAACATGTAAGACATCAATTTCAGGTTGCGTCAGCCAGCGAAAATCTTTCAGTGGTAGATATTGACTTATAGCCCAACCATATTGGTTATTTGCTTCGAGGTAGACAATATACTTTGACTCTTCACAAAGGTTGTAGCTAGGCATGTATTTATTATTTGCTTTAGAATATCGCCCGCTACATTGGCTTAATCCACCTCGAATTGATGATTTTATAAAATGAATCATGTCTATATCAGTCATCAATTCTAAATTTACTTTCGTTTTATTCAACATTGAACTGAAACTTAACCCAGGAGCAGTGAAATACTGACAAGGATCAAGGTCATACGTTTTCATACAAATATTCCGGAAATTTCAAAAACATCTGCTAATAATAACACATGTGTCTTCAAGTATATGTCTGAAAATTCTCCTAAAGTTTGAATGTCGAACTGTGTCCATACACGTTGTGCATGTAGATATTACTGATCACTGATATGACTTGTGTTTAAAGAACTGTAAAATGCATCTTTCGGTGGTAAAGAACACTCCTCAAGACGTTCCACACAGTTAATATATTCATAAGGGAATATACCCTTTTGACGAATCAAATTAAAATCATCTTCTTTAGGAAAGACAAGTTGAATTTCACGAAACTGATCTGATTTTAAATTACTAGCCAGCTTATCAAGACTACTCGGCATAAAGTGGAATGAATCTAAAAATCGCAGTTTTATAGTTTGTTATTGACAGGTTTGATGTATTTTGTGAACGATATGTATTGTTCCTTATTATTTGCAATCACATCAATTTTCACATCTGAAGCTCCAAATTCTTTTACAATAAAGTGGTTATCGTATTTGCTACCGTTATGTGGAATGACTGGAATGAATTTACTTACTCTATAATTTAAATTACATTCTTGGTGAGCAGCACCACGATATTTCCCTGTTAAATGATCATGATCGCGAACCCTATCCGTATATAAACATCCACATATAAAACAATTAGTTTCAGTTTCAAAACCCATTTGCTGTGATGATGTTAGTGGCTCCATTGGAATGATGGTATTTAAAATAGAGGATATACGGATGGCATCTTTCTCAAGTCTTTCCATAAAAACTTTAGGTGCATCAGGTCCTCTATAGAGCTCAAACTTATTTAAAGAGTCATCATAACTACATTTAATATAATATGCAAAGCTAAAAGGTTCATGAATGTGAGTAGTGTTGGTGAAAGGTTGGGCTGGATTCGATGAACATGTATTAAATGGTTTTAGCAAAGCTTCAAAGTCAGCATATATAACAAATGGTACTCGAAGCTGTTTCTCATAATCCTTAAATTTAAGAATGTAATTTTTAGGAGTAGGTAATACCGTACAAACATGATTACAACCCCATTTTTGATGTTGAATTAGTTTGTCCTCTTTCTGGAAATGTAGCAAACAGCCATCACACAACCACCTTTTACCATCGTGATTTGAAACCTGACTACTGACAAGTCTACTTAAATGTTTTATTCAGCAATAGTGTGCATTTTCACCTTCAGTTATGTATAGTAAATTAACATGAATATCCCTTTTTTCCTGAGTGTAATATAGAGGACCTACTATACTCTTGTTTTCAATTCCATACACATTAATACTTACATTGTTAAGCTCTTCAAAACGTTGAATGTCTTTTATCGCCATAGGAAATTTCATTTCTTTTAATCTAACACTGAGGAATAGTGAGGATAAGATGATGTTCTATACCGATGCTCCAATGCTGGATGGAGACCTGAGGTTACAGCCCATGCAAAACATGCATGGTAACTATTCATAACGTTCGCAACAGCTTTCTTCCGTTTGATCCATGCTGGTAAATCAATGCATGATGATGCTCGAAGGGGGTTATATTTATTCATGTTGGTTTCTAAATAAAGTACTTCAACCAACGCCCAGCCTGACTCCCTTTCCTGGAACTCTTCACTCTTCACAATGATAGCACATGAAAAATTTTGTATATATTTCACTGATATTAGTTGATTCACTAACAATTACATTTTTTGTATTAAAAGATTTGATATCCGTAATTTCACCTTCGCTCCCAGATTTTACATATAGTCCAAAGAGTTCAAAATTCATTTTAAGTGTTTTATGCTCCACTAAAACATTTTCTACCAAGCCAAACACACTAGGTTGAACATTTCTTAAAAATGACTCAATACTTTGAGTTTTTTTTCACTATGAAGTCGGTAACCAGCAATTCGACTTTTAAACGCACTACCAATTTGTTGAATATTTCCAGAATTTCTTTCATGGCAAGCGTTATTTTTATGATGAATACTGCGTAAATGTCCATGAATGATTGAAGAAGGTATATCAATATTACATACATCACAATGTGTTATCGAAGGTTCACCATTCTTCTTTCTTTTTGTGCACAACTATTTTCACAATCTTGAGAACGTTTACGCTTTTGAGCATCACATTCGTTTAAAGGTTCCGTGCTAGTTGTTGGTTTTACAGATTTCAATTCCTGTTGTTCCCCATGCACTTCAACCATGTGGGATTGATATCGCTTTACAGCAGAAAAACCAAGATCACAAACTGAACACGAAAGTGGTGATGAACTAACATGCATTAAATTTACATGACGTGCAAGATTATCTTGTCTGTTAAATGTGGTAGCACAATGACTGAACACAAACATTTTAATGTCATGTTTAGCATTTGCGTGTCGTTGAAGGCTGTCAGGTCTTGAGAACTATTTCTTACATTCACCACACTTGAACATAATAATCACTTTCGAAATTACCTATAAAAGAAAGAAATCATAAATGTTAATAAAAAGATAAAACAAAAAATATATGAAAATCACGGACCAAGGAGTCTAACATGTGCGCGAGTCATTGGGTTGACACTAAACCTAAAGGCGCAATGAAAGTGAAGGTCCCGCCTTGTGCGGACCGAGGGAAGATGGGGCGCGCTTCTGCGCGGCTCCCGCATTCCCGGGGCGTCTCGTTCTCATTACGAGTTGAGGCGCACCCAGAGCGTACACGTTGGGACCCGAAAGATGGTGAACTATGCCTGGCCTTGGAACTTAATAGAGTGGTAGAAACCAGCGGTCGCCAGTTAATTGAGCTAAGTGTGACGTCATAGTCAATCATAAAGCAAGTCTAAATTGTAAAACATGTCACGTGACAAGGTTAAGTTAGGTTATGTTAGGTGAACTGAGGTTAAGTCTTTAAATATTCCCTCTGTCACTGACACCTAGCAATGAACATTCAGACTTAATAGAGCGGTAATTAAAATATAACCTACATAATTAGCTTTACACACCATGGTAAAGTAGTTCCAACTTTTGACTGCTAAATATACCATTTTCACTGACATGAAGTGGTGAACATTTGAAAATATCACTCTGTTTAAATGTTATTAGAGGGGCACTTACCTTTTTATAATTTATCAACTGCTGCCACTGAATTAACAGATTGTAGGAATCTGGTAACCTACAGGTACCCAATTATCTGTAAACAATTCAATCAATCAATCAATCAATAAATACATTCCAATCAATAACTTCAACATCAATTAGTAATACAATACTACAATCCATTAATAATAAGTACTTACCATGCAAAATAATTTAATGATTTTCTACCAAAAAGGCTTTTTACAACTCTTGAGCAGTAATAGAGCACTGTTCACTCAAAGCAAGTAATAAAGACTGACAGTAGGGAAATATATGACACCTCTCTTATATAAACTCTCATCGCTCGTGTCAGCAGTTTTTTGCAGATCATTGCAATTCCTTTCCCAATACAGCTGAGAGTCCAAAGTATACTAGGAACACCTGTGTGGTATCCAATTACTGCTGACTTTGCATGATCATCACCCATTGTCTTGATCAGCACCTGGGGTTTCAAATTACTGCAGCGTCAGTCATAGCAACAGCAGTGTGCGCTCTCTGTCATGTCAGCAACATGACACCGGAAGGAACACCTGTGTAATATCCAATAACTGCTAACTTTGCATGATCATCACCTATTGTCTTAATGAACACTTGCGGTTTCAAATTACTGCAGCGTTAGTCGTAGCAACAGATCTGTGCGCTCTCTGCCATGTCTGTAATATGACACAGGAAATAACAAGACGTCTTACTGCACGTACCATCTCCACAGTTTTTAACATCTTAAGAACATTTCTTATTCTCTTTCAACTACAAATGACGATTTAGAACTCATCCATCCCCCAAGTTAGATCCCTTGTATGTTCACATGTATTTCGTCACTTTCCTTTCATATCGTTATCGGATTGTAGTAGTAAGAACTGGTGACCAACGTCAGTTCAACACACTGCTTTACACGCAAATGTAGTTAGGCCCTTTGACATAATTTAAATAAAAGCATGGGCTAGTCCGTAGGGACCAGTCCAAAGGGACCCATCCACAAGGACTCGTCCACAAGGACCTGTCAACAAGGACTCGTCCACAAGGACTCGTCCACAAGGACCTGTCCACAAGGACTCGTCCACAAGGACTTGTCCACAAGGACCTGCAACAATGACCTGTCATCAATGACCTGTCAACCATAACCCATCAACAGGGACTCGTCAACAATGACAGGGGCCCTCACCTCAAGGCCTAACATGCCCCTCTTTGATTATTGGTTTGCGGAACAACGTTTAATTCCATACTGGCATTCAAACTCTCACATGTTGCACTTGGAAAGCGAAATTTTCAAAAAGAAATTAATATTTCACCCCTTGGTAATGGTAGGTTTTATTTTAGAGTGAAAATATGTTGTCCATTGGAAAGGGGGTATCAGCCCGAGTTCAATGACACCTCATTCGTTAAAATCCGACCATGCGTTCGAGAGATATCGCGCCGTCGCCATCTTGTGAGGTGGGGAGGTGGATGTGGCGCTAGAACTGTCACAAAACCACTACTACCGGTACTTCGCTAAACCCAAAAATGTCACGCACAATAGACATTTTCAGGGCCCCCAAAAAAGAAAACGGTGAGAGATATCAAAAAATCGTTTTGAGTAGAGAAGTTGCATACCGCGGAGATCATACACCTGTACATTTAACGTTTTTCGATACGACAAACAGTTTCCGAGATATATCGATATAAAAAAGTTTGAAATTCAGGGCCCCCCAAAAAGATCTGGCCCTGCACCTTTTTTAACGTCCGACAACAGGCTTCCTCACAGGGTCTAACTCTTTCACCGCACCAAATCCCAGTTCAATATCTTGAAAATTGCGACCTGTACTTCGCTAAACCCAAATATGTCACGCACAATGGACATCTTCAGGGCCCCAAAAAAAGAAAACGGTGAGAGATATCAAAAAATTGTTAAGAGGAAAAAATTTGCATACCGCGGAGATCTTACTCCTGTTCTTTTAACGTTTTTCGATACGACCAGCCTTTTCCGAGATATATTGATTCCAAAAAAGGGATGAAATTCAGGGCCCAAAAAAAGGTCCGGCCCTGCACCGATTATAACGCCCAACAATAGGGTTCCTCACAGGCCCTAACTCTTTCGCCGTACCAAAATTCAGCTTGATATCTTCAAAATTGCGATCTGTACATTGCTAAACGCAAAAATGTCACGCACAATGGACATATTCATGGCCCCAAAAAAAGAAAACGATGAGAGATATCAAAAAATCGTTTTGAGTAAAAAAGGTGCATACCGCGGAGATCTTACACCTGTACATTTAACGTTTTTCGATAGGACCAACCGTTTCCGAGAAATATCGATTCAAAAAAAAAAGTTTGAAATTCAGGGCCCCCAAAAAAGATCCGGCCCTGCACCGTTTTTAACGACCGACAATAGGCTTCCTCACAGGGTCTAACTCTTTCACCGCACCAAATTCCAGTTTGATATCTTGAAAATTGCGACCTGTACTTCGCTAAACCCAAATATGTCACGCACAATGGACATCTTCAGGGCCCAAAAAAAGAGAACGGTGAGAGATATGAAAAAATCGTTATGAGTAAAAAAGTTGCATGCCGCAGAGATCATACACCTCTTCATTTAACTCTTTTCGATACGACCAACCCTTTCCAAGATATTGTTTTAGATCCCTTATTTGGGGGTGGTAGGATCTAAAACGGAAGAGTTATTGTGTTGATTTAGAAGAAGGTGCCTAAAAGGGGGTAGCTTCCCGTAGTCGGGCAAGCTGACCAGTGTAGAGTGTTGTTTAGTGTTAGGGTGCTCCTATAAATGATGTAGGAGTACTTTGGGGGATGGAACTCAATGCAAGGGTCACTGTGCTGGGCGTCCAGCTGACTGGTTAGATAATCGACTTGTACGTGTCAGCTATATGGCGCGGGCCGCTGCTAGCCGGCAGGTGCGGGAATACGATGTTGCTGGCACTAGCAAGTATCTGGCTACTATAAGTCACGTCTAATAGTGACGGAGAGTTCAGGAAGGGAGTTGGGGCGTGAAGAAGCGTGTAAACAGTAATGCAGGTGTATGTACTGACCAAGTGTTTATTGGTCAGTAATAATGGATATGTGAGTCCCTTTTAAGGGATGTAGTGATGTTACAATGTAAAAGTACAATCTGTGGGTAAAGGTTACAAATAGAGGAGATCTGAACACTTGCTGACTCACTCACCTGATGATACCAGCGTAGCCTCCGGCCGTCACGTTGAAAGACTGATAATCGAGAGATCCCCTGACCTCCTTAGGACCCCTTTTTATATTCTTCGGCGCTATGCTGTCAGCATTGTGATGGCATAGCTGCCCTAGTTAATAATGTGTCGCTGTGTGTAATAATTGTGCAAGGATTGAACCAGCTTTCTAGAATGGCAAGCTGTCCTTGCGGTGTTGATGGATGTTGGTCTGGCTTTACAAGGGTTGCCAGTTAGGAGATTTAGATAGATGATGGGGGGATGGTCTCCAAGGGGTGCATACCCCTGGGGTACTGTACAAGCCTCTTTCCCTATTTAGTTCGCGTCCCCGCGAACGGGAAAGGAACTTGGGGTTGGGATGTTGATGTTATGGATGTAGTCGATGTGGTTGTTTTTGAAGTCCCCTCGTATCTTCTGTAGATGTCTTCCTCGTCGTCGTGATGTCGTATTGATGTGTGTGCGTGAGATCAGTTCGTGTTCAGAGGGGAGGGTTATGGGATATACATATATACATAACATTGCCATTGACATAAAAATATTGTAATAGAAATTGACATTTGCATCTTTGAAGTGTGATGGCGAGAAAAAAAATACATGGTCCTGATGGTACATTGTTGTGCAGGGAGGAAAAAAACCCAGGGCCGAACGGATGATTGCGTCGTCCGCCCTATCTTGGGGAAAAAGTGCTCCCTGCAATAAGAAAGGTAGAAGAAAATAGAAAAAATGGGTGTTCCAGGGTATAATTTAAGGGAAATATTCAAAGTGTATTTATTGGTTTGGGATAAAACGGAACACCCTGACAAATTTGGGCGTTAGTAGAGTAGAAAGGAAAAAACAAAACCGTATATTCAGTGTTGCCATTATGGCAGTGTTAAATGGCGTGACATATTGTAAGTTTACGTGCATAGGCGTACACTTGAGCATTAATATATATTTGTGTACGCTTTGGGTTTACATTTAAGTTACAAGCATGATATAATATAAAATAATAATCTTATTACTAGACCGGTTTGCTCATGAGCCTGGTACCTCGTCTCATTCTCTAGGCCTTCTGTAGCGCTCTCCTCTGTCGACTCATTCTCCCTTCATTTTGCTATTCGCTGAGCTGTAGGTACCTCTTACCTATGGCTGTAGGTTAGTGGTCATGCCGTTAACTTTACCTGTCGCAAATTTTTCCCCGTGGGTGGAAAAATTCACCTTGGCAGCGAGGGTAGGTGCTCACAATCTCTGCACCGCCCCTGGCTACCGTATATTGCTTATTATTGAAGCGTATTCATACGTGTGTTTGCGTCAGCGTCGCTCGGTGCCCCACGTCACCTTACGTCGCTGATCGCGGCGCCGTCACCTTATTGGCGCGACTGAAAAATGATGAGGAGTAGTGTGTTTGTGTGACAGAGATAAGGGTATGTGTAATTTGGTGTGGGAAATATATTTACAATAGACATGCTCATGCTCCTTGCTATATGTAAAAAAAATGTATTAATGGCAACTCTTTTTCTGTTGTGTATATCCATGGACGCGTTGCTCCCTGGGTTTCCTGTGTTTGGGAAAACGGATTAGTTGTTAGCAATACTTGACAATACATTACAATATATTATATATGACATTTACGTGGCAGCGCTTAATTTATAGAATTAAGTGTGGCGCCACTCAAGTCTAATTTACTCCTAGGTTAGCCTATGTTAACCTATCTTAGCCTAGTGTTGTCCTATCTTAATCTATTGTATTATAATGTGTAGTTGGTCTTACCCCGGTAGCGGAATTGTGGTTACCGGGTGCCGATATATTCCACTTTGATTATACCTATTTTACTATATTATAATATTATCCTATATTATAGTGTATTGTCGGACTTATCCTGATGACGGGTTTGTTGGTCATCAGGTGCCGAGCGGCGTTATCTTAACACTACTTATCTTATTTATTAATAAAATTAATTAAATGTAAACTATGCTGTATGTACATGCCGAGTGGACCTTACTCTAAAGCCGAAATGTGCGGTGCTATTATTAGCAACAGCGGTTAGTAAATTTGCTTACATCTAAGTGACCTTAAAATGGCACTATGACTTAAGTACTAAAATTTAGATGGAGGCTGTCCGTTTGATTTCTCTCGCGGTGGTTCCCTTGTAGTACATTGTCGGGACCGGAACCCAACAATGTCTCGTAGTCCCCTCCGTTTTAATCCTATTGTCGACATCTATTCTAGGTCTTACTACTAGTACTAACCTAGTCACAGGCGGCTTACGGTGCCACTAAGCAAACCGTTTCGCCTGCCGTACCATTCTGCTCGTTGCCATTGTTGTCGATATGTTGTCATAGTTGTCGATATGTTGTCATAGTTGGGCCGCCCACGTAACCCTTATGAGGTGCTCGCAATGCCCCTCTCTTAATGCCCATTGGTTGCCCGCTGCGTCGCCATTTATGTGGGCATTGGACATTGTCGTCCAATGGCATAATATCCTCCGGGAAGTGAGCGTCCGGGGAGTACTCTTCGCCTGTATCGGCCGCAATAGTAATTATTCATGTGTCCTCCGGGAAGTGAGCGTCCGGGGATTCCTCTTCGCCTGTGTCGGCCGCAATATTTATATTCATGTGTCCTCCGGGAAGTGAGCGTCCGGGGATTCCTCTTCGCCTGTGTCGGCCGCAATATTTATATTCATGTGTCCTCCGGGAAGGGAGCGTCCGGGGAGTCCTCTTCGCCTGTATGGCCGCAGTGTGTTTTGCTCCAGCGCACAGGAGTCTTGCTTCCCGCTATAGAAGCCCTACCTAACTTAAATTTAACTAGAAGTCTAGTCATAATGGGGTCGTCTCTAGGGTTGTCTCCTGAGTTCGGCGCGGAGTGAGCTATTTCTCCCACCATCCTCAGAAAGTCTTCCCTGCAGGTCTTGGCTTCGATGACCGTGGCACAGAGTGGGTGTAGCATCCCTTCCTCCCAGGGGCAGTTTACGCGCACCTAGGATTCCAGAGCTTGCCCGTCCAGGCCGCGAGTGCCTTAACCTTACGTGGTTCGTCTGTTTGGTCTGGTCGTGGAGTTAAGTAAGGTCACTGAGCTGTTGATCCAACTGGGGTAAGGGTCCACATCACCTTCCCCAGCTCTGCTCCAGTGTGGTGCCTTTGGCCTTTGGCTTACGCCGCTATCACCAATCAGAGTGTATCAGATTCCTTTTTATGGAGAGAAAAAAAATATAGGCGTAACCTGTGTAAATAATGTATTTTTATGTAAGAATGTAAAATTTTCCAAGTGTTGTGGGGTTATAGATCTTCTAAGTACATAGACTACTTCTGGTCTACCATTGCTACGTCAGCTTTCCATCGATAATGCTCTGTTAACCCTTCATGGAGGTGTTAGTAGGGTCTGTGATGTCAGGTACCCTGTTATTAGGATCTGGGGGTAGTTATTTGTAGAGTGGGCTTAAAGTATGGTAGGAAGGGGTTATGCATCTTTGGGCTCAAATAAATGGTGGCCTTGAGCCGGTAATGCTACTAGGATTGCTCCTACAATGAATGGACTGGGGCAGGTAATTCCCGGGATTGCAAAAATATAAAAATCCCATGCAGGTTTGATAGTAATGTCCCTGGTGAATGGATGGGATACTCATGCAGGTATCTGGATATGAGGCATCTGCACTCATGTACGGATAGGTGTAGGTTGAGGCATAATACTAATATATTCCTGTCATGCGGGAGTATTTAATTAACAAAAATGGTTAATATATATAATTGTGGCCTCATCTCTCATTTGGAGATGCGCATTATGCTTATTTAATGTTTGCCGACCCACCCCTAATACTCAGGTGGTAGCATCGTGATCCAAGGCGTAGCAAGCCTTCTCTTTAGACGCATGAAGTCTATCAACCCCTTGTGTGTACTTTGTAATGTAGTGTAGCTGTTTGGGTCGTGTTCATGTGTCTGCGTTGTTTATGTTGGACGTGAGAAGGTTATTGGAAGGGAGTAAGGTGGTACGCTGGTAGCCTGTTCTCCTGTCATCCTCCCTTGGTCCATGTTGGCTTTCTATCCGCGCCTTGGGATAGTAAAGCTTCACGACCTAATCTGTTCTGCCATTTGTAGTGTGAATGTGGCCAGTGGTCGTAGTGCGATTGGCCATGTCCTAATCGCCTGTAATGATTAATTTTAGGAATAGAATCGCGAAAAGAAGTTATTAGAGGGGAGGTCTTGTTTTCTCGGAGCCCCTGTCTGTGTTCGCTCCTAATTGTTGAGCGCGTGTGTGTGTGCCTATGTTCCGCTACACCACGCGGACGGTTGGTCTGTTACAGGCTAAGTCGTAATGTGTATCGCGTGTGTGGGCAGGAGGTGCCCGTGGCCTGTCA
The DNA here is from genome assembly GCA_946902985.2 of Meconema thalassinum. NCBI lineage: Eukaryota > Metazoa > Arthropoda > Insecta > Orthoptera > Tettigoniidae > Meconema > Meconema thalassinum. Next base: position 124,452,455 of record OX336397.1, read on the forward strand.
ACGTCTTTGAGAACGTGCTCCTATGGGCCCAAGATAAGTTCCGATCTGTCACGTCTTGTCCATTGCTAAATGTTTTTGCAGTGTTAAAAAAATGTATGTTATTATGATTGTTTTGCGCTTGTAATGTCATGGTCAATGCCGATAAACAATAGTGTCTTGTCACCAGCGGTATTGCAATGTGCCTAAGTCAGCCAGTCAGCAGTTTGTATGTGTAATGTCAGGCTGGGATGTTACGTATGTCATCCGCCGGCATGTGCCTTCTTGCACGTATGCCATGTTGCTATTGTTCTAAATTCCTGCCGGACTAATGTAGCAATCCGCCCTAATTAGCTAGTGGTGTTGTGTGGCCCTTATTTCATAAGACTTTTGTCTTACGAAATTTCTATACTTGTTTCTGGGAAGTCTATTTTCCCTGTCAGGTGTCACTGAAATTCTATGCGTGGCCTTTGGCCGAAGGAAATGTGGTATTATCTGGTTGTGTGGTTGTATGGGCTAATTTCAGTGTGATTGGAAGCCTGGATAGCTGTTTTCCTGGTGTCCGATTTTCGCTGGGATTTGAACCCGTGATCTATGTAATTCTCTGTGTTATATGTCTGCGTTGTGTTTCAGGAATTGAGGTGTCCTCAGTGTGATTTTTGCTTGTGTCTCTCGTACCAAAAATACCGTTGGATAGTTAGTTTTTGGTACGAGCGTGGTGTGTGATCATGGGTTCGGACCCGGGGTGCTGTAAAGGCTTGTTACGACGGTATTTGTGCCGTCCATATTATGGCACGTTCCCCGTGTATGTGCAATGCGCAAATGAAAGTATGCATACCTGTGCAGAGTTTGTATGTTTTTGATTTCCCCTCGTAGTGTAATTTGAGGATTTGTGGGGTTCTAGACTTGGCTTAAATGATGGCGTGTGTTCTGCACTGAGAGCTGCTAGTGTATTGCTGTCTGTGAGCGTGCAGGTTATTCATGAGACGTGCGTTATCGCTGAGTGTAGCGGTATTGAATTACAATGTCATGCGTGCTCACTTGTTTCGATAATGCTGTGTGTCCGTCATGTGTGTGTCTAATCGGCTTGCTCTCTGTGACTGTGAGTAGTGCTTCACGCACTGTAAAAAAAAGAAGGAAACCTGTAGTTTAACATGACCGTTAATCTGTAGATCATGAGCCACGGGACTTCCGTTTTACGTGGAATCCAAACCACAGGCCATGGCATTTCACTTCGGAAATCTCACATGCCTTGGCCGCACTGTAAAAGAACCTTCTATTAACTACCTTTGTGTTCCCAAGTGTTGTGTTGACTTGTAACGTGGGTCAAGTATGATCCTATCCATTGTTCAAAATGTCGTTATACACGAGTGTCTCCGGGCCGCTAGTCGCGTGTTTGGTGACCATGTGCCGGAGGTGATTTTGTTGTTTTTCATTTATGACCATCTGTTATCGGAACTGTCCCAATCTACTTTAGCTTCCTAGTTTTCTTATCCTAGAACTGGATAGCTACCCGACCTTATATTCCTGGTATTCAGAAGGTTGCGGGTTTTGTGACCGTCTTTTACCCAGAGTAATTGTTTCTGGCACTATTCAGGTTGTGTCTCCGGGACAGTTTGGTAGTGTTAGGATCGTATCCCGGTGCGGTCAGTGAGGTTTGAAGACTATTTCTTGGCCTCCTTTCCACGTCTGCCATCGGGATTACTTCCTTTTTCTTTTAGTAGTATTTTACTGTCATGTGGCAATGTAAATTGATTGTGTGATTTCCAAAAATGTGCAGGGTTTCCCAAAGTCTGGGATTTTCATCCTACGCCGTGTTAGCGTTTTAGCTTGCGTGTTGTTGTGGAAGTGAGAAAAAAGTCATATTACAGGCAGTGTAACGTGTCATGTATGCCTATGTATGCATATATATATATATAGTTCAACTTGGCCAATTTTTCCTTCATCGGGCCTAATGACTGAGGCAGAGAAAGAGAAAAAAAATGAGCTATGCCCCGCTCCGTATTAAGAGAGCACTTTGAAAAGGTATAAAAAATATACTGTATCTCGCCTGCGTCCTGCTTTATGGTGATTAAAGCGGGTTGCCCGACGGCGATAGTCTGTCAAAATTGTGTCGTAAACACTATGAAAAAAAAATGCTTAAAAATGGTAAGTAGGTCCTGATCGTACTATCCACCTAGCAGGTGACGTTAGCACTATAGTAATCTAGTTACGTCTCAGGGAAATCTACCACTTTTGGAAAATAGTTTGAGATTCTTAATTCTTGTTCCAATGAGGGCTCTCGCCCGCCACAAGAGAATCTAACAAACTGTTGGACCGGAACATAGAACACTTAGTCATTTCCATCTAGAAAGACCCGCTTAAGCTCTATGCTGTGATTTGTTGCTTAAGCTGTGTTCGGAATATCTCTTTCCGGTTTTAAGCCGCGTAGCTCACCTGATGGGCTTCTACTTGGCTTTGGATATTAGCATTTTACGTTATCCAAGTTATAATATGGATCAACCATGCTCAATAACCATGGCTGGCCTGTGAGAGAAAAAAAAATGCTAAGGGCCCAAAATAAAAATCAAGAAGGATTTAGAATTATGTACTTTTGGTTTAGCCATGTTGTACTGCATATACGTGGAAAAAAATGTGCCGTTTACGTTAGTGAGTCTGTATGTATGTCCCTGGTGGAAGTCGTTACTCCGGTCCGAGCGTCCTTGCTCGGAAAGGTGAAGGGTTCTGCCCTGCTATGAGATTATAGGCCCCTGAAATCCACTGAGGCGCTTCTTTGCCATTTTTCGGGGGATTTTGTAGCAAAGTAAGCCTGGGCCTACTTCCACCGTAGCGCGTGTCTGTAGGTTTGAGTGTGCCTGTTTGCGAGGGCCTAAATGCGCTCTGCGCTATCCTAGTAGAGTTTACGGGGGTGTGTGTGCTTTTGCCTGAGTGGTTTTGTGGGGTAGGTAATAACACCTTTCCTGTACCCCGTGTATTGTGTGTGAGTGCATGGTCACAATGTGCAGGCGTGTATCGTGCATCCTGAGGGACTGAATGCAACACCCTCTTATGCATTCGCACCTGGGGTACTAATGCCGGTGTTGGCCTTCGTTCTGGCAAACTTGCCCTTTGAACTGGCGGTAAAGGCCGCTTAACTGCCTGTTTCTGCCCTGGCAATGTGGTGGCGTGTAGCCTGACCGCATTCTGGCCCGTGGCCACGGCAGACTCCTGCCATTGTGTTAGCCTATCTGTGTGGGTGTATGTAGGCTTTATGTGTAGTGGGACGGGTTCTATGTCGTCTGCCCATGACGTGGTTACCTCCTGTTGTCTCTGTGTCATGTCATGTGTTTCTGAGAGTCCTGGCTTCAACTCCCTCTCGTTCGTTTGTTCCGAGGGGATTGTTCCAGGCTCTTCCCCACGTTTTGGCAAAATTGCCTTCTGAACCGGAACTAAGGGATGTGTATTGGTGTAAGCTTGTCCCCGCAGTGTATTGGAGTCTAACCTGGCCGTCTTCTGGACTGTAGCCATGGTGACCTCCTTCCCATGTGTGGCAGTACATGGCGAGAGGGACATCCTCGCAAATTGTCGAGTCAGCGTATCCACGCTTATGTCCTCTCTCGGCTGGGCTGGTGGCCCTGCCATGTACTCAAAAATGGCCTTATTGTTCTGGAGCTCACGGTACTCGTCCCAAATTTGGGTGTACTGACCGTTGAGGCTCATGGCCTGCTCAGCGACTTTTGTGCCACTGGTCCCTATGCGTCGGTGTTCCCTGATAAGTGTCTCCCATTGTTGGAACATAAACTCGTGTCGGCAGTGCAATTGCCAGTGTGCTTTAGTGATTTGTGTACGGAGGGTGGGGATTTTCGCTCGAATCTTGCGATTCTTAGCGCTGCGGATTGGCCGGACAAGGGCTCTTATGATCCGCATGTACTGGGCGTGCAGGAGCTGCTGAAACCTTCTGAGGTAGTCCTGCCTAGTTTCAAAAACTCTGTGCCAGGCAATTAATTCCTGGTACTCCCCAATGCTCCTCAGTACAGCTAGGCGGTATAGAGGGGCCATGCAAAATGAAGTATGTGTCTTCTTATTTGAAAAAGAAAAGAAAAAAAACTGTAACTGTTTGTCAGTGTATTCTTATTCTCTCTGATTCCTTCTGGGGCTGGGGGGTTGGTTTGGGAGAAAAAAAATCCCTGTGTAAGTAGTACGGAGCAAAAATGCTGCTCTCGTCTAGGAAAAAAAATCACAAATTTGCTTGGCTTTTTGCGGTACGGAAGGGGTCGTTTTTACTACGAGGGCTCGTTGGTTGAGTCCTGTTCTACTGTGCGTAGTACCCCGCCTCCACCATCTGTTTTAGATCCCTTATTTGGGGGTGGTTGGATCTAAAACGGAAGAGTTATTGTGTTGATTTAGAAGAAGGTGCCTAAAAGGGGGTAGCTTCCCGTAGTCGGGCAAGCTGACCAGTGTAGAGTGTTGTTTAGTGTTAGGGTGCTCCTATAAATGATGTAGGAGTACTTTGGGGGATGGAACTCAATGCAAGGGTCACTGTGCTGGGCGTCCAGCTGACTGGTTAGATAATCGACTTGTACGTGTCAGCTATATGGCGCGGGCCGCTGCTAGCCGGCAGGTGCGGGAATACGATGTTGCTGGCACTAGCAAGTATCTGGCTACTATAAGTCACGTCTAATAGTGACGGAGAGTTCAGGAAGGGAGTTGGGGCGTGAAGAAGCGTGTAAACAGTAATGCAGGTGTATGTACTGACCAAGTGTTTATTGGTCAGTAATAATGGATATGTGAGTCCCTTTTAAGGGATGTAGTGATGTTACAATGTAAAAGTACAATCTGTGGGTAAAGGTTACAAATAGAGGAGATCTGAACACTTGCTGACTCACTCACCTGATGATACCAGCGTAGCCTCCGGCCGTCACGTTGAAAGACTGATAATCGAGAGATCCCCTGACCTCCTTAGGACCCCTTTTTATATTCTTCGGCGCTATGCTGTCAGCATTGTGATGGCATAGCTGCCCTAGTTAATAATGTGTCGCTGTGTGTAATAATTGTGCAAGGATTGAACCAGCTTTCTAGAATGGCAAGCTGTCCTTGCGGTGTTGATGGATGTTGGTCTGGCTTTACAAGGGTTGCCAGTTAGGAGATTTAGATAGATGATGGGGGGATGGTCTCCAAGGGGTGCATACCCCTGGGGTACTGTACAATATATCGATTCCAAAAAAAAGTTTGAAATTCAGGGCCCCCAAAAACGATCCGGCCCTGCACCGTTTTTAACGCCCGACAACAGGTTTCCTTTCAGGGTCCAACTCTTTCACCGCTGCAAATTTCAGCTCGATATCTTGAAAATTGCGACCTTTACTTCGTTACACCGAAAAATGTCACGCACAATGGACATCTTCAGGGCCCCAAAAAAAGCAAACGATGATAGATATCAAACAAGTAGTTCCGTGAAGAACTATACAGCCTATTTTCATATATCCTACTTATGTTAACTGCCACTATCAGCATACAAAATTTCAGTTTGATTGCTGTAATAGATTCGTAGATATTGAGAACCGACTAAATATTTCGCATGGTCGCCATGTTGGATTTTATATATGTAGGTCCTAGAGTTATGTACAATTATATGAAGATTATTGAGTACGTGTAGCATCCAAACTTCAATCGCGTGATTAGGACACAAGAAGTACAAACGAGATTTTAAAATTTCGCACAGCTGCCATCTTGTGGTTATGGAAACAATTGAAATAAATTAGAAGGCAGTGGATTAACATTCGTATAAGGATTTACTGTACCAAGTTTCGCTCCACTCGGATGGTTAAATTGCGAGAAACGGCCACGTGAATATTTATACATCGCGTCGCCGCCATGTTGGATTTGTGATCACCAGGTTATTTAAAGACCTATAGGTGAACTTATGTTCATAGCCCCTAAGAACATAAAATTAATCAGTTTGATTGTTATAATAGATTCTTAGATATTCAGGGCCGTCTAAATATTTCGGATGGTCGCCATGTTGGTTTGTTATATGTATAGGTCATAGAGTAATGTACCATTAAAGGTAAATTATTGTGTAGGTTCATTATTCAAACTTTCACTTCGATCGCATGGTTACGACACAAGAAATAAAAACTTAATTTAAAATTCGCACAGCCGCCATCTTGAGTTTATGTAAACAATTGAACTAAATTAGATACCAGTGCATTACAATGTGTATAAACATTTCCTGTACCAGATTTTATTGCGTTTGGAACATTAAATCGCGAGAAAGGTCTATTTAAAACTTTTAAATTCGCTTGGCCGCCATGTTCGTTTTGTAGTTAACCGGTTTTTGAAAGTCTTATAGATGAACTTACAGTAGTGCCCTTTATCTCCGTACAAAATTTCAGGGTGATACCAATAATAGTTTCAGTGATACAGAATGCCGGTGAAATATTTCACACATCCGCCATTTTGTGGTTATGTAAACAATTGAACAGTGTTAGATGGCGGTGCATTACAATGTGTATAAACATATACTGTACCAAGTTTTATTGCGTTCTGTTCGTTAAATCGCGAGAAACGTCTATTTAAAAGTCGAAAATTTGCGTGGCCGCCATGTTGGTTTTGTAGTTACCGGTTTTTCAAAAGTCACATAGGTGAACTTTTAGTAGTTCCCTTTATCACCGTAATAAATTCCAGGGTGATATCGGTAATAGTTTCGGAGATATTGAATGCTGGTGAAACATTTCACACAGCCGCCATGTTGGATTGGTGAGACGTAACAAAATTTGAAGGGCGCGGTCGGGGTCGCCGGGATTAGTGCTATAAACTTAACGAGTTTCATTGAAATCGCTCCAGCCGTTTAGAATTTATTAGGGACACACATACACACCTCACACACACCACACACACACGCACACACACACGGACAAAAGGTGATCTCATAAGCCTATTTTTTCAAAATTGAAAATAGGCTAAAAATCGTTATGAGTTAAATAGTTGCATACCGCGGAGATCTTACACCTGTATATTTAAGTTTTTCGATACGACCAGCAGTTTCCGAGATATATTGATTCCAAAAAAAAAAAAAGGGATGAAATTCAGGGACCCCAAAAAAGATCCGGCCCTGCACCGATTTTAACGCCCAACAATAGTGTACCTCACAGGCCCTAACTCTTTCACCGTACCAAATTTCAGCTTGATATCTTGAAAATTGCGACATGTACTTTGCTAAACGCAAAAACGCCACATACATACATACAGACTTTTTTTGAAAGAAAATTTTTCGACTCCGATTCGATTGGTAGAGGTTTGAACCCTCGGCGACGCTTAACTTCCGAGATCTCGAAAAATCCTACCACGGCTATTTGAAAGCCGGATCGGCTTTCATAACAAGTAGGAGTCCACGCAGCACGACCTGGTTTGGATGAGAAGGTGCGGCAAGATCAACAACTTCGTTGGCAGCAAGGTCTCATGCCTCGCATTTCGGGCATTCGGCCCGATTGTGTGGTAATGTAGGAAAGTTATAAAATGTTATTCTAGGCAATGCTGACACCATCACGTGGTTATGAAAGCCGGACGTCCTCGGAAATGGAAAATATATTACAGCTGTAAATTCATTATTTAACTTATTGAAAAGGTGAAAACGGGTTATTATAGATAATTTTCCGTAGAATCCAATGAATCGATCAGTTGAATTTTTACAAATTATTATATACATATGGGCCCCATTTTTTCAAAAACCAAAAGCATTTAATAACATTAAAACGGTAAGAGATATCAAAATATGATAAGGGGTAAAAAGTTGTTAATCACGGAGATCTTATACCTGTATATTTAACGTTTTTCGATACGACCAACCGTTTTCGAGATATATCGATTCCAAAAAAAAAGAGGATAAAATTCAGGGCCACAAAAAAAGGGCCGGCCCTGCATAGATTTTAACGCCCATCAATGGTGTTCCTAAAAGGCCCTAGCCCATTCACCGTAGCAATTTCAGTTCGATATCTTGAAACTTGCTACCTGTACTTTGCTAAACGGAAAAACGTCACGCACATACGTACATTTTCAGGGCCCCAAATACCGAAAACGGTGAGAGACATCAAAAAATCGTCATGAATAAAAACGATGTATACCGCGGAGATCTTAAACCTGTACATTTAACGTTTTTCGATACGACCAACCGTTTCCGACATATAGCGATTCAAAAAAAGCGGATGACATTCACGGCCCCCCAAAAAGGACCGGTACTGCACCTATTTTAACGCCCAACAATAGCGTTCCTCACAGGCCACAACTCTTACACCGTACCAAATTTCAGCTTGATATCTTGAAAATTGCGACCTGTACTTTGCTAAACGCAAAAATGTCACGCACAATGGATATTTTCAGGGCCCCAAAAAAAGAAAACGGTGTGAGATATTAAAAAATCGTTTTGAATAAAAAAGTTGAATACCGCGGAGATCTTACACCTGTACATTTAACGTTTTTCGATACGACCAACCGTTTTCGAGATATATAGATTCAAAAAAGAAGTTTGAATTTCAGGGCCCCCAAAAAAGATCCGGACCTGCACAGTTTTTAACGCCCAACAATGGGGTTGGTCACAGGCCCTAACTCTTTCACCGTTCCAAATTCCAGCTTGATATCTTGAAAATTGCGACCTGTACTTTGCTAAACGCAAACATTTCACGCACAATGGACATATACAGGGCCCCAAAAAAGAAAACGGTGAGAGATATCAAAAAATCGTTTTGAGTAAAAAAAAAGTTGCATACTGCGGAGGTCTTTCACCTGTACGTTTAAAGTTTTTCGATAGGACCAACCGTTTCCGAGTTATATCGATTCCAAAAAAGCAGGTTAGGGCCCCAAAAATGGTCGGGCCCTGCACCGATGTCAACGCCCAACAATTTGTTTCCTCACAGGATGCAACCCTTTCGCCATACCAAATTTCAGCTTGATATCGTGAAAATTATGTCCTGTACTTTGCTAAACGCCAAAAAGTCACGCACATACTTACATATTCAGGGCCCCAAAAAAAGAAAACGGTGAGTGATATCAAAAAATCGTTTTGAATAAAAAAAAGTTGCATACCGCGGAGATCTTACACCTGTACATTTAACGTTTTTCGATACGACCAACCGTTTCCGAGATATATTGATTCAAAAAAGGATGAAATTCAGGGCCCCATAAAAGGATCCGGCCCTGCACCAATTTTAAAGCCCAACAACACGGTACCTCACAGGCACTAACTCTTTCACCGTACCAAATTTCAGCTCGATATCTTGAAAATTGCGACCTGTACTTTGCTAAACGCAAAAATGTCACGCACAATGGACATTTTCAGGGCCCCAAAAAAAAGAAAACCGTGAGGTATATCAAAAAATCGTTTTGAATAAAAAAGTTGCATACCGCGGAGATCTTACACCTGTACTTTTAACGTTTTCGATACGACCAACCGTTTCCGAGATATATCGGTTCAAAAAATAGGATGAAATTCAGGGCCCATAAAAAGTGTCCGGCCCTGTACCGATTTTAACGCCCGACAAAAGGCTTCCTCACAGGCCCTAACTCTTTCACCGTACCAAATTTCAGCTTGATATCTTGAAAATTGCGACCTGTACTTTGCTAAACGCAAAAATGTCACGCACAATGGATATTTTAGGGCCCCAAAAAAAGAAGACGGTGAGAGATATCAAAAAATCGTTCTGAGTAAAAAAGTTGCATACGACGGAGATCTTTCACCTGTAAATTTAACTTTTTCGATACGACTAGCCTTTTCTGAGATATATCGATTCAAAAAAATAGGATGAAATTCACGGCCCCAAAGAAAACGTTCGGCCCTGAACCGATTTTAACGCCAACAATGGGGTTCGTCACAGGCCCTAACTTTTTCACCGTTCCAAATACCAGCTTGATATCTTGAAAATTGCGACCTGTACTTTGCTAAACCCAAATATGTCACGCACAATGGACATCTTCAGGGCCCGAAAAAAAGAAAACGGTGAAAGATATCAAAAAATCGTTTTGAGTAAAAAAGTTGCATACCGCGGAGTTCTTACACCTGTACATTTAACTCTTTCAATACGACTAGCCGTTTCCAAGATATATATCGATTCAAAAAAATAGGATGAAATTCAGGGCCCCCAAAAATGATCCGGCCCTGCACCGATTTTAACGCCCAACAATACGGTTCTTCACAGGCCACAACTCTTTCGCCGTACCAAATTTTAGCTCGATATCTTGAAAATTGCGACCTGTACTTTGCTAAACGCAAAAACGTCACGCTCATACGTATGTACATACATACAGACAGACTGTTTTCGAATTATTTTTTTTCAACTCCGATTCGATTGGTATAGGTTTGAACACTGGGCGACGCTTAGTTTCCGAGATCTCGAAAAATCCTACCACGGCTATATGAAAGCCTATAGGATCTAGATCCGGCTTTCATAACAAGTAGGAGTCCACGCAGCACGACCTGCTCCTCGGAAATGGAAAATATATTACAGCTGTGAATATATTACTTAACTTATTGAGAAGGTGAAAACGGTTTATTATAGATAATTTTCCGTAGAATTCAATGAGACGATCAGTTGAATTTTTACAAATTATTATATACATTTGGGCCCCATTTTTTCAAAAACCAAAAGCATTTAATAACATTAAAACGGTGAGAGATATCAAAATATGATAAGGGGTAAAAAAGTTGCTAATCACTGAGATCTTACTCCTGTACATTCAAGTTGTTTCGATACGACCAACCGTTTCCGGGATATATCGATTCAAAAAAAAGATGATAATCAGGGCCCCAAAACAGGTCCGGCCCTGCACCGATTTTAACGCCCAACAATAGCGTTCCTCACAGGCCCTAACTCTTTCACCGTACAAAATTTCAGCTTGATATCTTGTAAATTGCGACCTGTACTTTGCTAAACGCAAAAATGTCACGCACATTTTCACGGCTCCAAAAAAAGAAAACGGTGAGAGATATCAGAAAATCGTTTTGAGTAAAAAAAGTTGCATACCGCGGAGATCTTACACCTGTACATTTAACGTTTTTCGATACGATCAACCGTTTCCGAGATAAATCGATTCCAAAAGAAAGTTTGAAATTCTGGGCCCCCAAAAAAGATGTGGCCCTGCACCGTTTTTAATGCCCGACAACAGGTTTCCTTACAGGGTCTAACTCTTTCACCGCTCCAAATTTCAGCTCGATATATTGAAAATTGCGACCTGTACTTCGCTAAACCCAAAAAATTCATGCACAATGGACATATCCAGGGCCCCAAAAAAAAGAAAACGATGCGTGATATCAAAAAATAGTTTTGAGTAAAAACGTTGGATACCGCGGAGATCTTACACCTGTACTCTTAACGTTTTTCGATACGACCAACCGTTTCTGAGATATATCGATTCCAAAAAAAGTTTGAAATTCAGGGCCCCCAAAAAAGATCCGGCCCTGCACCGTTTTTAACGCCCGACAATTGGTTTCCTCACAGGGTCTAACTCTTTCACTGCACCAAATTTCAGTTTGATATCTTGAAAATTGCGACCTGTTCTTCGCTAAACCCAAATATGTCACGCACAATGGACATCTTCAGGGCCACAAAAAAAAAGTAAACGTTGAGAGATATCAAAAAATTGTTATGAGAAAAAAGTTGCATACTGCGGAGATCTTACACCTGTACATTTAACGTTTTTCGATACGACCATCCGTTTCCTAGATATATTGATTCCAAAAAAAAATATCGCGAGAAAGGTCTATTTGAATGAAAATCCACAGCCTGCTTCCATTCCACCGACCGGGTCAGGGAATGGAATGAATGAAGCCCCCATCTAGCGGCGAGGATATGAACTGTGCCGGCTGCCGAGGCCTGACGCACTCCCCTGGGACAATGATTAAATGAATGACAGATGAAATGAAATGATAGTGGAGAGTGTTGCTGGAATGAAATTGTAACAGGGAAAACCGGAGTATCCGGAGAAAAACCTGTCTGCCTCCGCTTTGTCCAGCACAAATCTCACATGGAGTGACCGGGATTTGAACCACGGACCCAGCGGTGAGAGGCCGGCGTGCTGCCGCCTAAGCCACGGAGGCTCTGAGAAAGGTCTATTTAAAATTTTCAAATTCGCGTGGCAGCCATGTTGGTTTTGTAGTTACCAGTTTTTCAAAAGTCACATAGATGAACTTCTAATAGTTCCCTTTATCACCGTAAAAAATTCCAGGGTGATATCGGGAATAGTTTCGGAGATATTGAATGCTGGTGAAATATTTCGCACAGCCGCCATGTTGGATTGGTGAGACGTAACAAAATTTGAAGGGCACGGTCGGGGTCATCCGGAATAGTGCTATGAACTTACCGAGTTTCATTGAAATCGCTCCATCCGTTAAGATGATATTAGGGACACACACACTCCTCACACACTCCTCACACACACACACACACGGACACATGGTGATCTCATAAGCCTATTTTTTCAAATTTTGAAAATAGGCTAAAAAAACAACTTTGCTGCCCTCGACTTGGAATATGCAGATTTATCAAAGTTTCCATAACATATGAGGCTGTTTGTCACCTGAATGTGTATTTAACAATGAGTGGCATACATTATTGCGTGTACTAAAATTACATATAAAAACTTAATACAAAGAATTTACATTACATTTTAACAGATATCACACACAACCAATGTGCAAAACAATTATTTAAATAGTGGTAACACGTTTAGGATTTCCTCATTGGTACAATTTCAAATTCAAGTCAGATCAACAGCAAGAACACCAAGGTGACTAAGACGATCCATTTATTTATGTCCTTAAATAATACACATTGCCAAAGTATGTTCTCTTGTGGAGGGTTTAAACTTTAATAACGTGACGTTTAATGACCAAGCAGTTTTGTGCAGTTTTCCAGAAATTTTGCCGTCCCTAAAACCTGCCACCCTGGGCAGTTGCCAAGTTTGTCCCCCTGTCAATATTAGGGGTTAAGATCCACTAGCGGAGTTGCAATGTGTGAAAATATCCCCAGAACGTGCTTTCATATCGACATTGCCGAAGTGAGGAACGGTACGGTGGCAAAAGTAGTAGCCACTCAAGATGGTGTTGGGGAAACATACCGTATTTTACACTAGGCATAACCGTATTGAAAATTGGAGCTAACCAAGATGTTAAGCCCCTTAAAACAACAATTATCATCATCATCATCATCCAGTGATGGCCAGTGATGCATCATTAGGTGCTATTTTAAAAAATGTAAATACATATTACGTCAGCAACAGTACAGAATTTTGATGTTGTAACAGTTTTCAGTTGACTATTAGTAACTTCCATTTATGAAATTAACTGGTGTGACAATGAGCAATCTTATTTCAACATTCTTGAAAAACCAGGCCCCACCGCTGCGGGCGCCCATGATATTAACCCATGCATGAGTGCCAAATGGCCGATCAGACTCACTTAAAGCTTGAATATTCTAAGAACAATTCTTAGTGAGCACCCACAAACTGAAATTAATCAACATGCAAAATTTCAGTTTCATAGCCCTTGTGGTTACAAAGATGCGATGATTAACGAGTGCGTACCTCTTTTTTGGATTACCGTATATATAATAAGATTACATTACTTACCCTATGAAATATAAATCAATTCGTAGACGATGCATACGAAATAAATAAATAAATAAATAAATAAATAATAGACTACTATAAGCACACAGACACAGTCTAGGCGGTCGATCATTGTAAACACAATACACACGAATGGAATGTACGCCCATATACATTACAATATTCCTTTGTAATGTTACTCAAATGTCTAATATAAAACAAAAGCACCCCAGCACCATTGTATACTGAGATAATTATGTACGATGATTTTAACCTTCCGGTGGGTGCAACTGATCTGACAGGCATGCGAGCTAATTCTTATCTCATACTAGCAGTAGTGTCCGGCTTCGCCTGGTGGATTTATTTGTTTTATGGTTGATAATGAATACTACTACTGAACTGGAGCGCTCAAGGATAAGGATCGGAAAGCACCAACGCTTATTGCAGCTGATAACCTCAGTATACTGCACCAACACGATCGCCCTTATACAGAGGCATATTATTGTCATGATAATAACTGTTTTAAGGGGCCTAAGAAATCTTTTTGCACTAATTACTCCTCGTAACTGCAATTTATAAGCAGCTCGCTATTCTCCACTAGAGCACTGGTATGGGCGACGTGATGCAGCCCGCATTGCTAAGCAACAAAATACAAGTATTATTGAAGCTGTTCGGGAGCGCTTGTTCTTCCACTTACTGAACAAAAATCAATCTTTAAGGTTACCTGAGAGGTGTAGCCTAATGCTACATAGCATAAACTATTCCCCTTGAATCTGGCTATCATATACAAAAATCATTTTTCGAATCCAACTGGTAGTTCCAGAGATTAGCGCGTTTAAACACACAAACAAACTCTTCAGCTTTATTATATTTGTGTAGATTCGTCATTCGTGGAGGCGAAGGTACTTCCACCTTTCAGTAGTTACCTCTTTCCACATGACATTCAAGTCCATATCGGCCAGTTTGTCAATGACCCTCCAACACATTTGCTGATGTTGCAAAAGTGATCTGCCAGGCAGATTGCGCCTGGTCGAACACCATTACGTAATATGTAGAGAACGAAACCCTATTCTTTGCTTTCCCTCAGGGACAGCGATTTAGAACATGGAATATACCGGTACCTGGATTATTAGATACCCTTACTGGTAAATACACCACTAAACTAGTAAGTAGTATGCCGCCTCGTTGCGTAGTGGCTAGCTTTTTGACATTCACTGCGAAGGCCCGGGTTCGATTTCCTGCTCAGCCACAAGACATTAGGCTACATCGTGGTCTGAGGGATATTGAGGCACAACTTAGCCATCCTGGAAGTGGTTTCCTACTCCTACTCAATGCCAATGCTTGGGTAGTACCTAACCGAAAGCCACGGCCGCTTCCTGCCCTAATCCTACCTCAATTACGAATACAAGCACTAGCTCCGACTTCCAAAGTTGGGAAAACTAGGTTACTCCCAAAATGCATTTCAGATACAAATACCAGTACTCTTAAAAATTAAAAAAAAAAGTATTTTAAAATACAACTCAAAATACGTTCTTACATTCAGACTGTTCAATATAGCAATAATATATTACTATTAGAAATATTACTGTCATTATTGACCAGAATGGATACGTGCGTTAACGTGCAAGGCCAATGGTTCAAATCCCACCGTTAGTCCCCTTGAAATGTTCCTCCTCACCTTGTCTCCGATCCCGTAAAATAGGAAATAATGTGTAGGGGTTATTAGTATTGGCCTACTTTAGAATTTGCAAAACATGAAAGTAGGCTTATGAGATATACACAGACCAAAAGTTGTCAGTCTGTGTGTGTGTGAGTGTGTAGATCTGTCACCCCACTATCAATTCAAACACAACGAAACCGAATTGAACGAAATTTGGTACAAAGGTAGCACTAGCTAAGAGAACCTCTGTGTTATGTTTTATATCGCTGCCATCTTTACCAAAAACTTAATGGCGGCCATCCAAATATTCAAAACTTAAACTTAAATTACGACTACAGTAATCATCGGACCTCTACCAAATTTGGTAATCCCCTACCTTCATATAGGGTGCGTCTTACGCTCAAGCTAAAAGGTCATTAGCCGTCCCATTTTAGGATGGCGGCCTAGTAAATTATGCAATCATTACAATCATCAACTTAGAACCCACCAATTCCGATTATCGAACCAAAGGTGGTTTAAGCTATCTTAAATAACATGACCCGTTGAATATTACAATTTTATATTATAATATGATTCTGTGTGAGTGATTTGGAAGAGTTGAACCGTGTCGGTTCCAAGACAAGATGGCTGCTGATCTCTCTTGCCTGGCTTATATTTCAATAGTTTGAGTTCGCTGCATGCAATATAGCCTACTGATCGTAATAATATAATCTTTGTATAAAATGGTTTACAATGAATATATACATTACTGAAGAAATATTTTAGTCCAAATCATTATAGGCTAAGACGTTATATGTAAGTTGAATGATAACTATAACTTTCAGTATACATTTTTGACTGTGTGGTAAAATGTTATTTTCTTACCCGGTTGGCCGGGGTTCAAAACCTATCAGAGTTGTTTTGCTTTTTAATGTTTAGGCCCTATTGATTTTTAATAACTCAGACGTTATAAAATTAAGCGTTAAATTGTGCATTTTTCAATTGAATATAGTCCAAATATTTATTTAAAATGACGTTTGCCCCCGGATCTACACTGTGCATTGAAATATTGGAGCCATTTTTTTAGTGTTGCCTAAGTAATGTATTATAAAATGCTTTTCAGTCGGTCAACACGCCGGGAAATACAATTAAGTTCCTAGCGCCTGAAATATATTTCATGAAACATCTGTACACTTCTCACACAAAATGGGGGCTGAGTTGGATGACTAGTTTCGTTCGTCAAGAGAATATCATCAGGTCCTGCTCACTCAGTGGATATGTATATTACACTTATGTTCCACAGTATTTACAATTATTAAGCCACAGGGATTTTTAATAAAACTTTGAAATGAGTCGGATTTTTAACCTAACTTATTTTTTATTCCGTTAATCGATTGCACTTCTAAAGTGCTGCGTCTATTGTTAGTACTTCCTATGTGTGTAAGTGTGAAAGAAAAGGAAGGAAGCCTGCAGTTTTATGTTATTGCCATCAGGACCCACGGGACCTTATTCTGTGCGGAATTCGAACTACAGGACGTGATATTTCACATCCATTGACCGTAAATCAAACCCGGCCTACCTTGGTGGGAGGCAAGCAACTTGACCACTGCACCACCACGTCCCCTTCTATATGTATCAAACGGTTTTTAATCGTCAACTTCTGTCGTACTGAGCTACTGAACTGATTGCTTTCTACGACTGTTTTCTTATTAACCGATAAATCCAAATTTCATATTTACTTGGTGAGCTTTATAAATTGGTTACTTAGGTTAATCACTGAAATGTAACTGAGATAACACTGAGATTTTGTTAGCTGATTTAGGGCTGTTCCTATGCTGGTGTCCATTCCTGAGACATAGTCAGATGAATGGAAACAGAGTGTTGTGAAATGCCAAGCATCAAAGGAAGGGCACCCAGAGGGATCGGGTGCATGTGAGATCTTCCCTACTACCTTCTGTAGCCCTGATTGGCTAAACGTGAGTCAAATCATTCAGGATTGCCCTCTGAGATCCTACAGTGCTGATGAAAGTAATCAGGAACCAACGAGCACCACAGTCCAAATTGACTACACATTAAAAAGTAAATTCCTCTTAAAATAAATAAATAAATAAATAAATAAATAAATAGATAAAGGAGGGAAGGAAGGAGATAGGAAGGCAGGAAGGAGGGAAGGAAGGAAGGAAGCAAGAAAGGAAAGAGATAGATAAATAAATAAATGTTGGGCCCAATTATTATTATTATTACTATGATTATCGCTGGGGTCCAGTTTTTTTCCGGTCTTTGAAAGACGTGGGCTCGATGACCACCATATTCCACCCCAAGCAAATGCCAGGACGGTACTTTTTAATAGGTCACGGCCGCTTCCTTCCAATGCCTTGCCTATTTTCATTCTCCTTCACTTATTTGATCTCTCATTAATTCCTATCATATGGTAGGGGTCAGTATGGGCATCCGCCCGTAAAATCACCCTCCACAGGGAAGAAAAAATAATTGAAACCCATCTCCGACCCCATTGAAACGGAAATAATAAGATGTAGACATACATATGATTATTGTTATTAATTTCGTTCCATAACGTAGACAACAATCCCAGAGATTCAAGTTTTAAATTCTGGCACTGACAGCGGCCATCCTCAGTGTGATGTTTGGCGGGCAAATGCCATAATGGTTACATTCTGTACATCTGCTCATTTCTGGACCACAATAACTACAGCCATGCAAAATACTACTGACACCACACAAACACAGGCTATCAGAAAAATTAACACACACAAATACAATATGATAAAGATTTACGAACAAGAACTGCCATACTTATTTTTCGGTGGCTCGTGCCTCAGTGGCTACCAATCATGGCTGTCATTTCTGAGGTTCTGGAATGGCTCTATGATTTTCTGCGGCAGAGTAAGCCTGTGGCGTTTGGTATAATTCAATACATGCCAAACAGGTGGATGTAGAATTTTAAGAGGTTCCTTGAAATCCACTCCAGTTGAATGGCTTTACCACCTCGCAGGAATAGCACCACCTCCTCATTAAAGAGAAATAGCTGCGATCAAGGAATGAAAGACAGTGGAGCAAGAAAGAACCCACCCTCTGTATGGGCATGAACCGCACCAGCAACGACTGAAGTCAGGGACGAGGAACATAGAACCACTGCTGAAATAGCAAGGTTGCAACTTTGGAGGGTTACATCCTACCTCCCCCGGTTGGAAAGAGTCTCTGAAGCCTTTCCTCCTGGCTATGACGAGGAATGGACGAATGATTGTATGTAAAATGTTTGTAGGAAGGGAGGGCTTAATTATTTCGCTGTTTTGGGCTACTAGTTACATGGATGTGTTTGATGACTTTTTGGAGTTTAATATTGTAAATTGGCCACACCAAATGTGGTGGCCATACTGGAATTTAATAACATATTTAAGGTGGTTATGAAGTTATGACTAAACTAAGTCTTCAGTTGTGAGATAAGGAGATGGCAAATAAAACGGAGCATGCGCAGTTCTTTCCGCCAGGACAGGATGTGTCTCCCCTTCTGTTATGGTTAACACATATCCCCTCATTCCCCGCTACATCCGTGTAGTTTAAACTCTGGATACAAATTTACATCTGCTGAACGGAGACCTCTGGGCACTTCCAGAGCCAACACCAGTAGCGAGGCGCAACAAACGCGGTGTATTTAATGTGAAAATGCGGTATACAGGAAATGTGTGGACTTCTTATAAAGCAATAAAATCATATTTTATGTTTAGTAAACCTAAAATTAAAATTGGAACGTTTATAGTGTAAGAAAGGTCATGCAATGGTCTAGGACGAATATCCAGATCGTATATAGTGTAAGAGAGGTCGTGCAATGGTCTAGGACGAATATCCAGATCAATTGTCTGGCAGTGGGCATTGTCCTGGTAGGACGCAGAGATCACTGAAGCTATGGCACTTAAGAGCTATTAATTGAAGTCTGGTTGTGCACCATGTTAGTGCTTGCGTTTTGTGTGTATTTTGGTTTGTTATGGTAATCTTTGTGATATTAATTCAATTCTCCTCTCCTTCATCTTTCCCGTCAACCTCCCTTGGTGAAGGCTTGTTCCCTTCCGACCCCGACGGTATTGGGGGATTCGTGGCTTTCATTTTCCTCGTTCATTATTAGCCTGATACCCTCAGATCTCCCCATATCTGTTTTCACGGTATCTCCTGCCTACTGTAAAGCGTTCTGGATAAAGTTATATCTTTACGGCTAGCAAGATCGGAAGTTGAGGATTCCGAGGATTACGGGTAATTTTTCCCCTGCTCCTCTTCCAAATCACTTTGGGGCAGACTCTCCTCCCTCCTTTTTTCCCCCTACCAGATTTGATTTTTTTTGGGAGAGCCGGGAATCGAATCCGGACCCCTGGCGTGACAGCCAAGAACAACATTTAATTTAGTATTAAATCCGCGTGGTCCTAAAAGAGACCCTTTGACGACGCAGAAGAAGAAATACATAGAAATTGTTAATCATTAGCTTACATGATCTTAAAAACAGGATGTTCGTTTGTTCTTCTTTTATGCGTTCATAAACCATTCATCCGATTGCGATCAAATTTTGGTGAGATGTTGTGCACACTTCCGAAATCATTATAGGCATAAATAATCCAATGTACAATAGATAGCGCGCGAGTAGTCCAAACAAATGTGTGCTGGCCATGCGTTCATATACAATTCATCCGATTGCGATCAAATTTTGGTGAGTTGTTGTGCGCAGTCCCGAAAAAGTTATAGGGGTAGTAAATCCAATTTACAATAGATGGCGGGCGAGTAGCTTCAACAAAATGGCGTGAGTTTGTTTCAAGAAAGTCCCACATGCGTTCATATACCATTCATACCATTGCGATGAAACTTGGGTGAGATGATCTGCACACTTCAGGTATGGTTTCTCGTTCTGTAAATCCACTTAACAATAGGCAGCGCACGAGTAGATTCAACCAATGAGCGACGACGGGCTAAGCGTTTCAACAAAGTCCTGTATGCGTTCACATACCATTCGTCCGATAGCGATGAAACTTGGGTGAGAGGTTGTATAAACTACAGGCAAGGTTTCTAGCTTAGTAAATCCATGTTATAATTGGTAGCGCACGAGTAGATACAACAAATGAGCGACGACGCGCGAAGCGTATCAACAAAGTCCCGTATCCGATCATATACTATTCGTCTGATAGAGATGAAACTTGGGTGAGATGTTGTGTACACTTCAGGAAAGGTTTCTGGCTTAGTAAATCCACTTAACATTAGGTATCGCACAAGTAGATTAAGCAAATGAGTGACGACGCGCGAAGTTTTTCAACATAGTCCCGTATGCGTTCATATACTGCCCCCGTAAGTTGAATTATATTGAGACCACGATGGCTGTATTGGCAAATATGAAGAAAGTTATGGCTGTCATAGTTGTGACGTGTATATTCATGACGTAGGCACGGATGACGCAGACTTCATGCAAGTAGGCTGGATGAGCTGAGATTCTTGGTGACGTCATGATTTTGTTCGAGAAAGATCTGAGATTTACGACGCAGTCGCAGAAAAACGAGGAATTGTGCTGAGGAAGAAGTTACGCTATTGGAGGAGAGACTCGAACCAATGAATGATAGTTTGGAGGGAGACGGAGATTACTGAAACTACCATATTTAATTACTTTTGGAATGCAGAATTGTGGAAATCCATTTTCAGTTATGGCATTGATTTGGAATTTTGAAGAAATTAATTTTGTGTTTTTGAAATGTGAAAATCCGTCAAGTATAGCCAAAGTTAGAACTTCTAGCTATGACGGAGGAACAAGCTATGGAAGGGATGGACACGCCCCTCAAGAAGTTGATAAAAGGTCTTGCACAGCAGAGAGAAGCTCTCATATCGCATATATATTTCTCTTGTCTGATAGTCGTTTTCGAGTGATTCAGTGAAGCAAGTCGTTATTAGCGCGTGGTAAAGCCCACCGCATCGAACGAGCACGGAGCGTGCAGCAGTTCCATTTTACGGTGATTGAAACTAGGCGAAGTTGAAACGCACACATTAACGAGTCTACAAGAATATACATCAAGAGTTAGCTAATGCCTATAAGCTAATTCTATTGTGCATAACAGTATTAAAGTGTGTAGTAAAGTTGAACATTTTCATGATTATAATTTGGAAGATATTGGCATTTTAAGACGGCAGACAAAAGTCATTTTCTCGCCACCTGAGAAGCACTTTTGTAACATCACATTCTACGCTACGGCTGACACGTGTATTGCAACCGTGATACTACATATTGCATTTGGTGATACAACGCTACAGTCTAATATGGAACAGTATAATATGGCAGTTCTTTCAACTATTATAACGGAAATGGAGATGGAAGGCTAAGGACTTTAATGCAATTGGGATATATATAAATGGAGTGAAATAGCAGCATGGAACTTCGTTAATCGCCATTCTACAAAAGCGAGCATGTAGTGAACATCCGACTACACTCATGTATCGTGGTCCAACGCTGAATTATATCAAATGGCAGTGGAAATATTTTCATACTTCACAAATATGAATATTTCTGCGGAGATAACTGCAATAAACTTCATGACGAATTTCTACCAGAACTTCAGGGAACTATCAAGAGAGGCCAGGGTGGACCCGGCTCTCAAAGAAGAGTTTTGCCAGAACTTCAGGGAGCTTTCAAGAGAGGCCAGGGTGGACCCGGCTCACAAAGAAGAGTTTTGCCAGAAGGATGTCTATCGTCTACACGGAGCAGTGCAATTTCCGGGGGAGGAAGCAGTTCGATTCTCCGAGGGCACTGGTTCCAGGTTCGAGGACGGAGCACATCTTTACGCTGGTAAAATGGAACCATCAGCAGTCTTCTTTGGAAATTTTCCTCTGGAACTTCAATCAACAGATAAGGTAGTCGTGAACGTTTCTTGTTTTATTTGAGCCATTTAGCGATATCTGAGCAACCATTTTTCCCATATTTTCTGTCCCATATATTTGCCCCATATTCTTGCTTGATATTTCTGTACTCAGTACACTTTGAAGATTTATGCCTTTTTCTACGATTTATTAAGACATTGTTATGTCATTGGCATAGTAAAATAATTGTGGATCAGTTGAGACTGATATAATATATTCTTTCTGTAATTTGCATATTTTGTAGTCACGATTTGACTGTAAACTTAACGATTTTCTATGGCAGATTTGAATTCAGACAGCGTGTCACTTTATTAAAGTAATTCTATTCAATAAATTACTTTGACCAATTTTCTGTCATCCTCAAGAAAGAAGAATAATTAAAAGATTTTAGAGCGTTAAAATCTATTACTGTATCGACGATCTTGGAAATACTAGTCGTTTTATGAACATGATTGCAACATAGACATTTATCGTCAATTATGAAATACCATTGCATTATGGACAATTTTATGAAGTATGAACTTTGATTACAATTTATTGAATACACTATAGTAATGAACATTTGATAGGAATTTTTCTCAATTCTAGATTGGAACTATAATGTTTGCATTCCACAGTCTAATTGGATTCTATTCGACTAGTTTAGATGAACTTTGATTGAAGATAGTATTTTTATACTGCGTTACTTTGAAGATATTAATCTCAATTTTGATAGACCAGAGAGGCGTGTATAATCGTATTGGCTATTAAATTTATTTGTGATTGGCAAATTTTTACTTCATATCGATTCATGAATGAAACCCACGAAGGTTAAATATAATAACAGTTTGACACAATTAAGGAATATAAGAATTTTTAAGGAGGAACTATGGATGTATAATCGTTAGTTCAGTGGACGTGTAAAAGTCGCTGATGAATAATGCCCTTGAATAAATGAAGGAGGTTCCCACAGTTATAAGGATGAAGTTAATGAATTTATAAGTGGAGGTTTTTTGTATGTGTTGTGGAAGATTTTGATGCCATATATATTGAGATATATGATGAATTCTGGGCCTATTTTGTGCAATTTTGTGCGTTTTGGAGCGAGGTATTTTCCGCTGAGTGGATTGTCCAGGTCCTTTGAAAATTAATCATGTGAAGTGACTGTTAAAATTAACAAGAGTGTTTAAACGATTGAGATAACGATTTTGAATGGAGGTTACCGTCACAAATAATAATAATTATTAAAACTTATTAAACCTGAATCTAACATTTAAATATAACTAACCTTCATTGGTCGATTATATTACCACGATTTAAGTAATTATCAACCGGATAGACGTGTGGTTTAATGTATTTCTAAAATTAATAATATAAATATTGTAAATAAATATGTAAATATCTTTAATAATAATTTGAAACGAAAGGAATTAATAGAGGCGTGTATAAATTTTTCAATTGTCATTTGACAATATTATAAACAATTAATAATGTTATAAATAATTAAGGAGTATTTGTTATAAACATTAATTATTTTGTCATTATACTCTTAACAACGCTAGATAAATATTTGGATTATAGTTAAACAAGTTTTGGGATTATTAGAGTAATCCAGTGATATTTGAATGGAGCATTTAAAAGATTTGCGTGATAATATTTGAGTTGAGTTGAGGACATTTAAAGTGTTTTAAGACGGAGCTAGGCTCTGAGGTAACTAGCAGATGCTAACGTTGGCTGGACAGGTGAGTCCATTTGACGATGTAGGCATGCGACATGATGCAGGGTGGATCGCAGCTGGCCAGACAACTGTATGATAGAGGCCAAGGTCGCCTGCATAGTAGCCTTGCGGCTATAAATAAAAGTGTGATGTTTATTAAAAGGAAAACAATTGCTATATGTCTCGTCCCAACTCCCTTATCCATTCCAAGTGTACTATGATTATTACGTTCTTTTTGAGCTAGTGAAAGCTAAATATTTGTATGTAACGTCTACAAGTCCTACAGGAGGACATGATTATGTTGACAATGGCTTCTGATTGCCACATGTATTTTGTTGAATTTTTTTTAGAATGATTCCCTTTATGTGAAATAAATTATTGTACAGTTTAAAGTTTCTTGTCTTCGTCTTGGTTCATTTTAAATATCATGGTGGAGGTTATTGTGAGGGCATACTTTTAAGTGATCCAGTTGACAACCCAGACCCGAGATTAATTTGAAGAGGTAAGTAAAAGGTAAGTATGAACCCCCGTATATTTTGGTGTGTTCCACAATAATTTCTTGTTAACTGCTGTGCTCTAATCTCGGTAGTATCTGTCAGTGCCATTTTCATTGATGTAGCTGTGCCGGTGCGATTGATTATTGGCAATCCGATTGAGAGGGCGGATATCTGACAGCCTACTATCCGGATTATCGGGGACAGTAGGATTGGCGACCCTAAAACGTGGGGCATGTTCAACAAAACTGGATTACCAGGTTGAACGCCAGTAGGATTGGCGCCGCAATTCGGTGGGGCTCGATTGACAACACTGGATTACCAGGTTGAACGCCAGTAGAATTGGTACAATCGAAGTTCGGAATGCTTGAATAACATTGGATTACCAAGTTATTGCAGTAGAATTGGCACCGCAATTTTGTGGAGTGCTCGAATAACATTGGATTACCAAGTTATCGATGTCAATGGGATTGTGAAGACTCAAATAAAGAGGTTGATTCTTTGTTAGATGTCTTGGCCAATTGTAGAATTTGAGAGTGTGATTATATAGGAATTAAATGTTGTGTTGTATTAGGAAAATTACACTCAGAAAAGATCAGATCTTATACAACTTGAGAGAGGTTAAATAGGCTGGAAACTTAGAAAAATCGCCTATGATCTGGAGTCTTATTTTATTTGACCGGCTTATGACATGTTTAGTCATATTAAAGATAAATTTAAATTATTTGGATTGTAAATGTAAATTATTTGTGTTAGGATATTTTAAAATGAACCAAAGAAATTTGAACATGTGCTTGAGTTTGTTTCAACATGAAGTGTCTACGAAAGTTAATTATAAGGTAATTATAAGTTAGATTTAAGACAGAAAATTGCTCAAACTTATATATGGTGAAAGATGTTGCTCAGATGTTGTTATTTTGCTCTGTTTGATGTATGTCCCTAAAGCAGTCTATTATTGAATATTATCGAAATGGCAGATGAGAGTATGAGGATGATGTTGGAGGAGATGTCTGCTAATTTGAAAGCAAGCATGAAGGAGATGGAAGCTAGGAATACTAGTCGAATGCAGGAGATGCTGGAGGAGAATTCTAGTAATATGTCTGCTAATTTGAAAGCTAGCATGAATAACAGTATGAAGCAGATGCTGGATGAAAGTTTGAAAGTTCTTCAGACCAGTTCTACAAACTTAGAAAATAATGTGTCGCGTTTACAGATCAATACCCAGGGAATCGAGAATGCTGTAACTGACATGCGCACAGACGTGTCCAATGTGCATAAAGATGTTTCAGAGGTTAAGACTGATGTTTCTAAAGTACAGAAAGATCTTACTATGTTGAATCTTGATGTTGCTAATGTCCGGGGTGATATTTCATGTGCTAGAGCTGAAGTAATTGTTGTTAGGAATGATGTTGCTACTGTACAAGATAAGGTCGAAGAAGTTCAGAGAGAGATTAAAAATGTTCGAACCGATGTGTCAAACGTTCAAGTAGACATTAATAATATTCATTCTGATGTAAATGAGATGCAAGGCGATATCACTAAGATACAAGTAGAAGTTAACACTGTTTTTGTAGACATTGCCAAAGTACAAACTGATGTTAACAAAGTAAAAGAAGAAATTGAAATTTCAAAAACACTTTGTACTCGTAACATTAGTGCTTTAACAACTAGGTTGGTTGACGAGTCTGTTAGGACAACAGCTTCTTTAGCAGGTTTAAAGTATGATGTAGAGGTCATGAGAACACAAGTCTTAGATCATAATCGTTTACTTAAGGAAGACATTGAAGTAGATATTGCGGAAATGTTAACTGCAGACGTAACGGTGTGGAAATATGAATGGAACAGGTCAAGTGGGGAACATGTCAATCAAATTCAGGAACGAATTGAAAGAAAACTTGCCAGTACACAAGTAGACATAAATAATGAAGTAGTTCAAATTAGAAAGGATTTGAGTATAAGGATGGATTCGCTATCCGAAAAGCAGGTAGAGGATAGAACGCAAATAGGTCAGGACATGCAAACATTAAAGGAACAAATTCATAAGGTTGTCTCTGATGTTAATGAAACTACGAGCAAACTTCAGAATTTGAAACTAGGAGAAGCTAGCATGATGGAAACCTATAAAGACGAGTTGATTAGGAAAGTCATCACGGAAATCACAGATAAGGATCCATAAGAATTAACGTGCGAAGACAATAGGAATTACGTCAGAAGATGTAACCTCGCTACAGAAGAAAGAGATATTAGTCCTGAGGAACGTATATCCAGATTCCGAGAAGAAGAAGAGGATAGGAATATTGAACCTGAAGGGAAATATCGTGATAGTGGGAAGAATTACATGGATTCATATCCGAGAAATGTGACAGTCATCCGGAACTTTGAGGACAAACCACAAAAATTCAGTAATACTGATAGTCTAACACCGATAGAATATATCAGGAACCTGAAAGACTATTTCATTGAAGCTCACATTCCCAGAGAAAGAGAGATGAGAACAGTAGAAAGATTTCTAGCTGGAGGACCCCTTGAATGGTTCAGAGCATTTCGCTACACTTTCGGTAATTTCGACGAATTTGCAGAGGCACTGATAAAACGATTCAGGTCCATAGAAGCACAGAATTCATTAAGAGCTGAGGTATACTCAAGGAAGTATTCAGGTACTCTTCCAACACGGTACGCTGATTTCTTCACGAGCCAGTTATCACGCTTGAGATTTTTGCAACCCCCATTGTCGACAGAGCAGTTGATAGATGCGATTTCTCGTATGCTGCCTGTGGAAGTAAGAAGACTCATCATATCGTCAAATATCAGAGATTTGACCAGTATGGACGAACTCTTGAGAAGGCTTGACTACACGAGTCCAATGCCAAATGTGGTACAAAAAGGTCAGAGGCACGAATTCAAAGACATTAATACAGTCTATATGGATCAAGTTCAGCAAACTGACAAGCCCAATGAAGAGAAAACTGAAAATGTAGGTCCTCACAGGAATCATCATTTTCGCAACAGATCACAAGGTTACCGTCCATATCAGCAAAGACGAGGCTGGAACAACAATAGAGGGAATTATAATAATGGAAGAGGTAGATACTACAATAACCAGGGTTACAATAGGAACTACAATAGAAATTACCAGAATCGAAATCAGAATTCTCAAGGTCAGGTTATGACACCCGACAAATATCAAGAAAGAGAGAAAGAAAGTCAGCAGTATCTTAAGGAATTACGAGAGAAGGAAGCTGAAAACCAAAAGAAAAGACAGGATGTAATGATCGATCCTGGTCCTTCTACAAGCCAGCAGAATTTGGAAAACAGGAATACAGGACAGAAGAGAAAGTAGAGAGGAGAGAATGCATTAGCCACACACAACCCTGAGAAGAAGAGACTTATGATTAAGGAACATAGAGGAAATATCATACAAGAGTAGAATTATAATTCGATTTCGTGTTCAAGTGAATTTAGATATTTATAACACAGAGTTTAAAAACAATTTGCAACTGTTTTTAAAACGTGGTGAAGGGAGAATATCCCCGTAAATTGAATTATATTGAGACCACGATGGCTGTATTGGCAAATATGAAGAAAGTTATGGCTGTCATAGTTGTGACGTGTATATTCATGACGTAGGCACGGATGACGCAGACTTCATGCAAGTAGGCTGGATGAGCTGAGATTCTTGGTGACGTCATGATTTTGTTCGAGAAAGATCTGAGATTTACGACGCAGTCGCAGAAAAACGAGGAATTGTGCTGAGGAAGAAGTTACGCTATTGGAGGAGAGACTCGAACCAATGAATGATAGTTTGGAGGGAGATGGAGATTACTGAAACTACCATATTTAATTACTTTTGGAATGCAGAATTGTGGAAATCCATTTTCAGTTATGGCATTGATTTGGAATTTTGAAGAAATTAATTTTGTGTTTTTGAAATTTGAAAATCCGTCAAGTATAGCCAAAGTTAGAACTTCTAGCTATGACGGAGGAACAAGCTATGGAAGGGATGGATACGCCCCTCAAGAAGTTGATAAAAGGTCTTGCACAGCAGAGAGAAGCTCTCATATCGCATATATATTTCTCTTGTCTGATAGTCGTTTTCGAGTGATTCAGTGAAGCAAGTCGTTATTAGCGCGTGGTAAAGCCCACCGCATCGAACGAGCACGGAGCGTGCAGCAGTTCCATTTTACGGTGATTGAAACTAGGCGAAGTTGAAACGCACACATTAACGAGTCTACAAGAATATACATCAAGAGTTAGCTAATGCCTATAAGCTAATTCTATTGTGCATAACAGTATTAAAGTGTGTAGTAAAGTTGAACATTTTCATGATTATAATTTGGAAGATATTGGCATTTTAAGACGGCAGACAAAAGTGATTTTCTCGCCACCTGAGAAGCACTTTTGTAACATCACATTCTACGCTACGGCTGACACGTGTATTGCAACCGTGATACTACATATTGCATTTGGTGATACAACGCTACAGTCTAATATGGAACAGTATAATATGGCAGTTCTTTCAACTATTATAACGGAAATGGAGATGGAAGGCTAAGGACTTTAATGCAATTGGGATATATATAAATGGAGTGAAATAGCAGCATGGAACTTCGTTAATCGCCATTCTACAAAAGCGAGCATGTAGTGAACATCCGACTACACTCATGTATCGTGGTCCAACGCTGAATTATATCAAATGGCAGTGGAAATATTTTCATACTTCACAAATATGAATATTTCTGCGGAGATAACTGCAATAAACTTCATGACGAATTTCTACCAGAACTTCAGGGAACTATCAAGAGAGGCCAGGGTGGACCCGGCTCTCAAAGAAGAGTTTTGCCAGAACTTCAGGGAGCTTTCAAGAGAGGCCAGGGTGGACCCGGCTCACAAAGAAGAGTTTTGCCAGAAGGATGTCTATCGTCTACACGGAGCAGTGCAATTTCCGGGGGAGGAAGCAGTTCGATTCTCCGAGGGCACTGGTTCCAGGTTCGAGGACGGAGCACATCTTTACGCTGGTAAAATGGAACCATCAGCAGTCTTCTTTGGAAATTTTCCTCTGGAACTTCAATCAACAGATAAGGTAGTCGTGAACGTTTCTTGTTTTATTTGAGCCATTTAGCGATATCTGAGCAACCATTTTTCCCATATTTTCTGTCCCATATATTTGCCCCATATTCTTGCTTGATATTTCTGTACTCAGTACACTTTGAAGATTTATGCCTTTTTCTACGATTTATTAAGACATTGTTATGTCATTGGCATAGTAAAATAATTGTGGATCAGTTGAGACTGATATAATATATTCTTTCTGTAATTTGCATATTTTGTAGTCACGATTTGACTGTAAACTTAACGATTTTCTATGGCAGATTTGAATTCAGACAGCGTGTCACTTTATTAAAGTAATTCTATTCAATAAATTACTTTGACCAATTTTCTGTCATCCTCAAGAAAGAAGAATAATTAAAAGATTTTAGAGCGTTAAAATCTATTACTGTATCGACGATCTTGGAAATACTAGTCGTTTTATGAACATGATTGCAACATAGACATTTATCGTCAATTATGAAATACCATTGCATTATGGACAATTTTATGAAGTATGAACTTTGATTACAATTTATTGAATACACTATAGTAATGAACATTTGATAGGAATTTTTCTCAATTCTAGATTGGAACTATAATGTTTGCATTCCACAGTCTAATTGGATTCTATTCGACTAGTTTAGATGAACTTTGATTGAAGATAGTATTTTTATACTGCGTTACTTTGAAGATATTAATCTCAATTTTGATAGACCAGAGAGGCGTGTATAATCGTATTGGCTATTAAATTTATTTGTGATTGGCAAATTTTTACTTCATATCGATTCATGAATGAAACCCACGAAGGTTAAATATAATAACAGTTTGACACAATTAAGGAATATAAGAATTTTTAAGGAGGAACTATGGATGTATAATCGTTAGTTCAGTGGACGTGTAAAAGTCGCTGATGAATAATGCCCTTGAATAAATGAAGGAGGTTCCCACAGTTATAAGGATGAAGTTAATGAATTTATAAGTGGAGGTTTTTTGTATGTATTGTGGAAGATTTTGATGCCATATATATTGAGATATATGATGAATTCTGGGCCTATTTTGTGCAATTTTGTGCGTTTTGGAGCGAGGTATTTTCCGCCGAGTGGATTGTCCAGGTCCTTTGAAAATTAATCATGTGAAGTGACTGTTAAAATTAACAAGAGTGTTTAAACGATTTGAGATAACGATTTTGAATGGAGGTTACCGTCACAAATAATAATAATTATTAAAACTTATTAAACCTGAATCTAACATTTAAATATAACTAACCTTCATTGGTCGATTATATTACCACGATTTAAGTAATTATCAACCGGATAGACGTGTGGTTTAATGTATTTCTAAAATTAATAATATAAATATTGTAAATAAATATGTAAATATCTTTAATAATAATTTGAAACGAAAGGAATTAATAGAGGCGTGTATAAATTTTTCAATTGTCATTTGACAATATTATAAACAATTAATAATGTTATAAATAATTAAGGAGTATTTGTTATAAACATTAATTATTTTGTCATTATACTCTCAACAACGCTAGATAAATATTTGGATTATAGTTAAACAAGTTTTGGGATTATTAGAGTAATCCAGTGATATTTGAATGGAGCATTTAAAAGATTTGCGTGATAATATTTGAGTTGAGTTGAGGACATTTAAAGTGTTTTAAGACGGAGCTAGGCTCTGAGGTAACTAGCAGATGCTAACGTTGGCTGGACAGGTGAGTCCATTTGACGATGTAGGCATGCGACATGATGCAGGGTGGATCGCAGCTGGCCAGACAACTGTATGATAGAGGCCAAGGTCGCCTGCATAGTAGCCTTGCGGCTATAAATAAAAGTGTGATGTTTATTAAAAGGAAAACAATTGCTATATGTCTCGTCCCAACTCCCTTATCCATTCCAAGTGTACTATGATTATTACGTTCTTTTTGAGCTAGTGAAAGCTAAATATTTGTATGTAACGTCTACAAGTCCTACAGGAGGACATGATTATGTTGACAATGGCTTCTGATTGCCACATGTATTTTGTTGAATTTTTTTTTAGAATGATTCCCTTTATGTGAAATAAATTATTGTACAGTTTAAAGTTTCTTGTCTTCGTCTTGGTTCATTTTAAATATCATGGTGGAGGTCATTGTGAGGGCATACTTTTAAGTGATCCAGTTGACAACCCAGACCCGAGATTAATTTGAAGAGGTAAGTAAAAGGTAAGTATGAAACCCCGTATATTTTGGTGTGTTCCACAATAATTTCTTGTTAACTGCTGTGCTCTAATCTCGGTAGTATCTGTCAGTGCCATTTTCATTGATGTAGCTGTGCCGGTGCGATTGATTATTGGCAATCCGATTGAGAGGGCGGATATCTGACAGCCTACTATCCGGATTATCGGGGACAGTAGGATTGGCGACCCTAAAACGTGGGGCATGTTCAACAAAACTGGATTACCAGGTTGAACGCCAGTAGGATTGGCGCCGCAATTCGGTGGGGCTCGATTGACAACACTGGATTACCAGGTTGAACGCCAGTAGAATTGGTACAATCGAAGTTCGGAATGCTTGAATAACATTGGATTACCAAGTTATTGCAGTAGAATTGGCACCGCAATTTTGTGGAGTGCTCGAATAACATTGGATTACCAAGTTATCGATGTCAATGGGATTGTGAAGACTCAAATAAAGAGGTTGATTCTTTGTTAGATGTCTTGGCCAATTGTAGAATTTGAGAGTGTGATTATATAGGAATTAAATGTTGTGTTGTATTAGGAAAATTACACTCAGAAAAGATCAGATCTTATACAACTTGAGAGAGGTTAAATAGGCTGGAAACTTAGAAAAATCGCCTATGATCTGGAGTCTTATTTTATTTGACCGGCTTATGACATGTTTAGTCATATTAAAGATAAATTTAAATTATTTGGATTGTAAATGTAAATTATTTGTGTTAGGATATTTTAAAATGAACCAAAGAAATTTGAACATGTGCTTGAGTTTGTTTCAACATGAAGTGTCTACGAAAGTTAATTATAAGGTAATTATAAGTTAGATTTAAGACAGAAAATTGCTCAAACTTATATATGGTGAAAGATGTTGCTCAGATGTTGTTATTTTGCTCTGTTTGATGTATGTCCCTAAAGCAGTCTATTATTGAATATTATCGAAATGGCAGATGAGAGTATGAGGATGATGTTGGAGGAGATGTCTGCTAATTTGAAAGCAAGCATGAAGGAGATGGAAGCTAGGAATACTAGTCGAATGCAGGAGATGCTGGAGGAGAATTCTAGTAATATGTCTGCTAATTTGAAAGCTAGCATGAATAACAGTATGAAGCAGATGCTGGATGAAAGTTTGAAAGTTCTTCAGACCAGTTCTACAAACTTAGAAAATAATGTGTCGCGTTTACAGATCAATACCCAGGGAATCGAGAATGCTGTAACTGACATGCGCACAGACGTGTCCAATGTGCATAAAGATGTTTCAGAGGTTAAGACTGATGTTTCTAAAGTACAGAAAGATCTTACTATGTTGAATCTTGATGTTGCTAATGTCCGGGGTGATATTTCATGTGCTAGAGCTGAAGTAATTGTTGTTAGGAATGATGTTGCTACTGTACAAGATAAGGTCGAAGAAGTTCAGAGAGAGATTAAAAATGTTCGAACCGATGTGTCAAACGTTCAAGTAGACATTAATAATATTCATTCTGATGTAAATGAGATGCAAGGCGATATCACTAAGATACAAGTAGAAGTTAACACTGTTTTTGTAGACATTGCCAAAGTACAAACTGATGTTAACAAAGTAAAAGAAGAAATTGAAATTTCAAAAACACTTTGTACTCGTAACATTAGTGCTTTAACAACTAGGTTGGTTGACGAGTCTGTTAGGACAACAGCTTCTTTAGCAGGTTTAAAGTATGATGTAGAGGTCATGAGAACACAAGTCTTAGATCATAATCGTTTACTTAAGGAAGACATTGAAGTAGATATTGCGGAAATGTTAACTGCAGACGTAACGGTGTGGAAATATGAATGGAACAGGTCAAGTGGGGAACATGTCAATCAAATTCAGGAACGAATTGAAAGAAAACTTGCCAGCACACAAGTAGACATAAATAATGAAGTAGTTCAAATTAGAAAGGATTTGAGTATAAGGATGGATTCGCTATCCGAAAAGCAGGTAGAGGATAGAACGCAAATAGGTCAGGACATGCAAACATTAAAGGAACAAATTCATAAGGTTGTCTCTGATGTTAATGAAACTACGAGCAAACTTCAGAATTTGAAACTAGGAGAAGCTAGCATGATGGAAACCTATAAAGACGAGTTGATTAGGAAAGTCATCACGGAAATCACAGATAAGGATCCAGAAGAATTAACGTGCGAAGACAATAGGAATTACGTCAGAAGATGTAACCTCGCTACAGAAGAAAGAGATATTAGTCCTGAGGAACGTATATCCAGATTCCGAGAAGAAGAAGAGGATAGGAATATTGAACCTGAAGGGAAATATCGTGATAGTGGGAAGAATTACATGGATTCATATCCGAGAAATGTGACAGTCATCCGGAACTTTGAGGACAAACCACAAAAATTCAGTAATACTGATAGTCTAACACCGATAGAATATATCAGGAACCTGAAAGACTATTTCATTGAAGCTCACATTCCCAGAGAAAGAGAGATGAGAACAGTAGAAAGATTTCTAGCTGGAGGACCCCTTGAATGGTTCAGAGCATTTCGCTACACTTTCGG
The DNA here is from genome assembly GCA_946902985.2 of Meconema thalassinum. NCBI lineage: Eukaryota > Metazoa > Arthropoda > Insecta > Orthoptera > Tettigoniidae > Meconema > Meconema thalassinum. The sequence goes on from OX336397.1 coordinate 124,486,566, forward strand.
TAATTTCGACGAATTTGCAGAGGCACTGATAAAACGATTCAGGTCCATAGAAGCACAGAATTCATTAAGAGCTGAGGTATACTCAAGGAAGTATTCAGGTACTCTTCCAACACGGTACGCTGATTTCTTCACGAGCCAGTTATCACGCTTGAGATTTTTGCAACCCCCATTGTCGACAGAGCAGTTGATAGATGCGATTTCTCGTATGCTGCCTGTGGAAGTAAGAAGACTCATCATATCGTCAAATATCAGAGATTTGACCAGTATGGACGAACTCTTGAGAAGGCTTGACTACACGAGTCCAATGCCAAATGTGGTACAAAAAGGTCAGAGGCACGAATTCAAAGACATTAATACAGTCTATATGGATCAAGTTCAGCAAACTGACAAGCCCAATGAAGAGAAAACTGAAAATGTAGGTCCTCACAGGAATCATCATTTTCGCAACAGATCACAAGGTTACCGTCCATATCAGCAAAGACGAGGCTGGAACAACAATAGAGGGAATTATAATAATGGAAGAGGTAGATACTACAATAACCAGGGTTACAATAGGAACTACAATAGAAATTACCAGAATCGAAATCAGAATTCTCAAGGTCAGGTTATGACACCCGACAAATATCAAGAAAGAGAGAAAGAAAGTCAGCAGTATCTTAAGGAATTACGAGAGAAGGAAGCTGAAAACCAAAAGAAAAGACAGGATGTAATGATCGATCCTGGTCCTTCTACAAGCCAGCAGAATTTGGAAAACAGGAATACAGGACAGAAGAGAAAGTAGAGAGGAGAGAATGCATTAGCCACACACAACCCTGAGAAGAAGAGACTTATGATTAAGGAACATAGAGGAAATATCATACAAGAGTAGAATTATAATTCAATTTCGTGTTCAAGTGAATTTAGATATTTATAACACAGAGTTTAAAAACAATTTGCAACTGTTTTTAAAACGTGGTGAAGGGAGAATATCCCCGTAAATTGAATTATATTGAGACCACGATGGCTGTATTGGCAAATATGAAGAAAGTTATGGCTGTCATAGTTGTGACGTGTATATTCATGACGTAGGCACGGATGACGCAGACTTCATGCAAGTAGGCTGGATGAGCTGAGATTCTTGGTGACGTCATGATTTTGTTCGAGAAAGATCTGAGATTTACGACGCAGTCGCAGAAAAACGAGGAATTGTGCTGAGGAAGAAGTTACGCTATTGGAGGAGAGACTCGAACCAATGAATGATAGTTTGGAGGGAGACGGAGATTACTGAAACTACCATATTTAATTACTTTTGGAATGCAGAATTGTGGAAATCCATTTTCAGTTATGGCATTGATTTGGAATTTTGAAGAAATTAATTTTGTGTTTTTGAAATTTGAAAATCCGTCAAGTATAGCCAAAGTTAGAACTTCTAGCTATGACGGAGGAACAAGCTATGGAAGGGATGGATACGCCCCTCAAGAAGTTGATAAAAGGTCTTGCACAGCAGAGAGAAGCTCTCATATCGCATATATATTTCTCTTGTCTGATAGTCGTTTTCGAGTGATTCAGTGAAGCAAGTCGTTATTAGCGCGTGGTAAAGCCCACCGCATCGAACGAGCACGGAGCGTGCAGCAGTTCCATTTTACGGTGATTGAAACTAGGCGAAGTTGAAACGCACACATTAACGAGTCTACAAGAATATACATCAAGAGTTAGCTAATGCCTATAAGCTAATTCTATTGTGCATAACAGTATTAAAGTGTGTAGTAAAGTTGAACATTTTCATGATTATAATTTGGAAGATATTGGCATTTTAAGACGGCAGACAAAAGTGATTTTCTCGCCACCTGAGAAGCACTTTTGTAACATCACATTCTACGCTACGGCTGACACGTGTATTGCAACCGTGATACTACATATTGCATTTGGTGATACAACGCTACAGTCTAATATGGAACAGTATAATATGGCAGTTCTTTCAACTATTATAACGGAAATGGAGATGGAAGGCTAAGGACTTTAATGCAATTGGGACATATATCAATGGAGTGAAATAGCAGCATGGAACTTCGTTAATCGCCATTCTACAAAAGCGAGCATGTAGTGAACATCTGACTACACTCATGCATCGTGGTCCAACGCTGAATTATATCAAATGGCAGTGGAAATATTTTCATCTTCACAAATATGAATATTTCTGCGGGGATAACTGCAATAAACTTCATGACGAATTTCTACCAGAAAATTCAGGGAACTATCAAGAGAGGCCAGGGTGGACCCGGCTCACAAAGAAGAGTTTAGCCAGAACTTCAGGGAACTTTCAAGAGAGGCCAGGGTGGACCCGGCTCACAAAGAAGAGTTTTGCCAGAAGGATGTCTATCGTCTACACGGAGCAGTGCAATTTCCGGAGGAGGAAGCAGTTCGATTCTCCGAGGGCACTGGTTCCAGGTTCGAGGACGGAGCACATCTTTACGCTGGTAAAATGGAACCATCAGCAGTCTTCATTGGAAATTTTCCTCTGGAACTTCAATCAACAGATAAGGTAGTCGTGAACGTTTCTTGTTTTATTTGAGCCATTTAGCGATATCTGAGCAACCATTTTTCCCATATTTTCTGTCCCATATATTTGCCCCATATTCTTGCTTGATATTTCTGTACTCAGTACACTTTGAAGATTTATGCCTTTTTCTACGATTTATTAAGACATTGTTATGTCATTGGCATAGTTAAATAATTTTGGATCAGTTGAGACTGATATAATACACACATCAAAAAAAGTTTTGCATCACCTCGGTTCCCAGATCTCCGGCATATAGACGTTGACTGTGTATATTGTATCAAAGATACAGTCCTTTTGACTGTTCATAGATGTCACTAAAACTGCTCAAAGATGTAAACAACCATGCATGAGCAGGGCCTATTAGACGGAGGGGGTACGACAGCCGATCAGTTCCAGTCATTCCACCAGGACGAAGGTACGCTGCTCATGTTGTCTGTAGTTCTACCATGCCTAGAAGGTCAATACCGCAGTTCGATCGCGTCCGCATTGTTACTTTGTGTCAAGAAGGGCTCTCAACAAGGGAAGTTTCCAGGCGTCTCAGAGTGAACCAAAGCGATGTTGTTCGGACATGGAGGAGGTACAGAGATACAGGAACTGTCGATGACAGGCCTCGCTCAGGCCGCCCAAGGGCTACTACTGTAGTGGATGACCGCTACTTACGGATTGCCGCTCGGAGGAACCCTGACAGCAATGCCACCATGTTGAATAATGCGTTTCGTTCAGCCACAGGACGTCGTGTTTCAACTCAAACTGTGCGCAATAGGCTGCATGATGCGCAACTTCACTCCCGACGTCCATGGCGAGGTCCAGCTTTGCAACCCCGACACCATGCAGCGCGGTACAGATGGGCCCAACAACATGCTGAATGGACCCCACAGAATTGGCATCACGTTCTCTTCACCGATGAGTGTCGCATATGCCTTCAACCAGACAATCGTCGGAGACGTGTTTGGAGGCACCCTGGTCAGGCTGAACGTCTTAGACACACTGTCCAGCGAGTGCAGCAAGGTGGTGGTTCCCTGATGTTTTGGGGTGGCATTATGTGGGGCCGACGTACGCCACTGGTGGTCATGGAAGGCTCCGAAACGGCTTTACGATACCTGAATGACATCCTCCGACCCATAGTGCAACCATATCGGCAGAATATTGGAGAGGCATTTGTCTTCATGGACGACAATTCTCGACCTCATCGTGCACATCTTGTGAATGCGTTCCTTCAAGATAACGACATCGCTCGACTACAGTGGCCAGCATGTTCGCCAGACATGAACCCTATCGAACATGCCTGGGATATGTTGAAAAGGGCTGTTTATGGACGTCTTGACCCACCAACCACTCTGAGAGATTTACGCCGAATTGTCGTTGAGGAGTGGGACAATTTGGACCAACAGTGTCTTGATGAACTTGTGGATAGTATGCCACGACGAATACAGGCATGCATCAATGCAAGAGGACGTGCTACTGGGTATTAGAGGTAGTGGTGTGTACTGCAATCTGGACCACAAATGCTGCAAGTCTAGCTGTATGCTGGTACAACATGCAATGTGTGGGTCTCATGAGCAATAAAACGAGCTGAAATGTTGTTTGTGTTGATCTCTATTCCCTTTGTATTTAAAGGTTCCGGAACTCTTGGAACCGAGGTGATGCAAAACTTTTTTTGATGTGTGTATATTCTTTCTATAATTTGCATATTTTGTAGTCACGATTTGACTGTAAACTTAACGATTTTCTATGGCAGATTTGAATTCAGACAGCGTGTCACTTTATTAAAGTAATTCTATTCAATAAATTACTTTGACCAATTTTCTGTCATCCTCAAGAAAGAAGAATAATTAAAAGATTTTAGAGCGTTAAAATCTATTACTGTATCGACGATCTTGGAAATACTAGTCGTTTTATGAACATGATTGCAACATAGACATTTATCGTCAATTATGAAATACCATTGCATTATGGACAATTTTATGAAGTATGAACTTTGATTACAATTTATTGAATACACTATAGTAATGAACATTTGATAGGAATTTTTCTCAATTCTAGATTGGAACAATAATGTTTGCATTCCACAGTCTAATTGGATTCTATTCGACTATTATGCAGTTTAGATGAACTTTGATTGAAGATAGTATTTTTATACTGCGTTACTTTGAAGATATTAATTTCAATTTTGATAGACCAGAGAGGCGTGTATAATCGTATTGGCTACTAAATTTATTTGTGATTGGCAAATTTTTACTTCATATCGATTCATGAATGAAACCCACGAAGGTTAAATATAATAACAGTTTGACACAATTAAGGAATATAAGAATTTTTAAGGAGGAACTATGGATGTATAATTGTTAGTTCAGTGGACGTGTAAAAGTCGCTGATGAATAATGCCCTTGAATAAATGAAGGAGGTTCCCACAGTAATAAGGATGAAGTTAATGAATTTATAAGTGGAGGCTTTTTGTATGTATTGTGGAAGATTTTGATGCCATATATATTGAGATATATGATGAATTCTGGGCCTATTTTGTGCAATTTTGTGCGTTTTGGAGCGAGGTATTTTTCCGCTGAGTGGATTGTCCAGGTCCTTTGAAAATTAATCATGTGAAGTGACTGTTAAAATTAACAAGAGTGTTTAAACGATTTGAGATAACGATTTTGAATGGAGGTTACCGTCACAAATAATAATAATTATTAAAACTTATTAAACCTGAATCTAACATTTAAATATAACTAACCTTCATTGGTCGATTATATTACCACGATTTAAGTAATTATCAACCGGATAGACGTGTGGTTTAATGTATTTCTAAAATTAATAATATAAATATTGTAAATAAATATGTAAATATCTTTAATAATAATTTGAAACGAAAGGAATTAATAGAGGCATGTATAAATTTTTCTATTGTCATTTGACAATATTATAAACAATTAATAATGTTATAATAGTGTCAGCGTAACAATGGCGGACACTACAAGACATCGTCTAGAAAGTGCTCTAAAAATCATTGAAAAAGTGATACAAGAAGGAGGTTATAGGAAAAAGGAAGTGAAGAACGACATACAAGAAGCGGTAAGGGAGATTAGAGAGTGTTTTGATTCACTTGCAAGGGAAAGTAAGACAGTTGTTAGTAAAAGTAAGACTCCTCTAGAAGAGGTTACGAATAGCCAAGGAGATGTGATGAGTGAGGAGGTAGACGGCCACCCTGTAGGACAACCAGCGACATCTATTGATAATACGCATGAAGGAGCAGGTCGTGATCAGCGACAATCTGAAACGATATATACCAGGTCAAAGAAATTCGTTGAAGCAACAGGCCGTGGACAGAGACAAATGGTAGAGACATCTACCGAACAAAAGAAAAACGCTTACGATACACGCCGTGACCAGAGACAAACAGAAACGACACCTACCAGATCAAAGAACATCATTGAAGTTACAGGCCAGGAGCAGAGACAAGCGGTGAAGACCTCTGCCGGACAGGCGAAGAACGTGAACGGCGTAGTGAGGTTGCAGGGAATAGACATGTGCCCTAAACGACAAGTGGAGCTATCTCTTGGCAGAACACAGGACGATGTAGCGAATGAAGACGGGGACAGTCACTATGAAGAACAAACAGAGTCATCTATCGGTTCAACTATGACTCAGTTGGCAGACAGACGGTCAGCACAGGATGTAGATATGGAGGGCCATGTTACGCTCTCTATAATTCGCACTCAGGAAACAGAGGCCAATACACCAAACAAATGTGTCGATCAAATGGCGGTGCCTAACGAACAGAAACAGAACCTTTCTGAAGTTGCAGTACTTTCAAAGAAAGTTGATAACATTATGGATTTCTTATCCTGCACCTTAGAGGGATTAATAGACTCCCAGATTAAAAGAATAATGCATAAAGATGGAGAAAGAGAAGACAGGAAAGAACCGGACCACAAGGAAGAAAGAGGTAATAATCGTACAGGCGGTAGCGGGAACAGCATCGATACCGAGACAGAAATCCCAGTACGCTATGCAACCGTAGTAGATTTAGGAGGTCCTAGTTCACGGCAACAACCACTACACCATAGCGAGCGCCCCTCTGCTATAACACGGCCAGTAGACGGAGGGCCGGGAGATCAAGACCGAGATCATCTCAGACCCCGCGCACAAAAAAGAATACAGAAGGGTACATCAACGGCGTTCACCGGAAAACTACGTGCTGCAAACAAGACTGCATGGTTATACATAGGACGCGTGAATCCGGATGTAACCTCAAGCGATGTCATGGACCACTTAAAAGACAAGGGAATCAAAGACGGCATAAAATGCGAGGAACTCACCACCAGAGGTGAAAATAAAGCTTTTAAAGTCGGGATCCCCTTCGAGAGAAAGGATGATGCTTATGACCCAAACTTCTGGCCAGCTGATGTGATTTTCCGACCTTTTCGTTTTCGTTTTTGATCAGGAACTCTCGCGAGGTGCAAACAACCAGGAAGTGAAGTTACTTTTATGGAATATTGAAGGCCTGTTAAACGCTACGAACTCAACGCCAGAAAATTTATTTGATCCCTATGACGTCGTAATACTGGTTGAAACATTCTTAACATCAGATTGGAATGCGAGAAATCACTATACAGTGAACAATTTGGCAGAGCAAGGCCTGGTGGGAAGACCGAAAGGAGGAATCACCTGCCTTTTAAAGGTTCAGTTCACACCATTCCAGGTCATGTATAAAAACAACAATGTTCTAGTAGTGAAGACTAAATTGTGTGTGTTAATATGTGTGTATTTTCAGCCAGGATTCACATCTTACCAGATTATAGATGAAATAGGCACCGCTCTGAGTATAACGGAACGGGAGGATAGCATCATTATAGCAGGAGACCTAAATTGTCGAACTGATGTTCCATCACAGAAGACAAGAGAAGTCCTAGACTATTTAGAGGAGGAAGGGATATCACTTGTAAACAACAAAGAACGGAAGACGTATGTTTGTTACAACGGCACCAGCACGATAGATCTAGTCTTCTCGAATCAAGGTAACATAAAGCCAATAAAGCAAGATATAATTCCGATTCCCTACAGGAAACACCAGCTAGTAGAAACAACATTCCAACTCGGTCATGATAGCGGACAGGTGAAGCCCAAAACATTGAAATTTTCAAGGAAGACTCTACACCAGTTCATATATGAGGCCGACAACCAGGCAATCATGGAGAAGGCCCTGAAAGGAGATCTCGACGAAGCAGCAAATATGCTCGAACACCTTTTACAGGGTGAAGTCATACCGGAGGCAGTCATAACGAGAAAATCAAAATCATGGTTTGACGAAACCTGCTACAGAGTCCGTAGGACCACATTGGATGCCCTACACACAGCTCTCGAAGATCCCACCGACGATCATCTAAGGGAATATTCCAATCATAGGAAGACGTACAAGACCCTCATAAAAGAAACAAAGGAACGGTATCAAGATCAAGAGGAACAAAGTCTGATAGCGGCAGCTGATCAGTACCCCTACAAAGCATTGAGTCCAAGGCAACCGAGATACTGCAGAAGCATCCCTATGGAGACATGGGTGACTCACCTTAGCAATGTACTGCAATATAAGGACACTCGTCCAACTGATACCCCCGAGATTGAGGAGGACATTGATACAGAGATATTTACAACTGAGGAAGTAGAGGCTGCTATTATCAGCTCGAAGAATAATAAAGCTTGTGGACCAGACAATATATGTAACGAGCACCTTAAAATTGCTCTCCCAGTGCTAAAAGAAGCAATAACATCTCTCCTGAATGAATGCCTCAGGCAAGGAAATATCCCGCATAGCTGGAGAAGGTCCACAGTAAAACTGCTGTATAAAGGAAAGGGATGCACCGAGGACCCAAACTCCTACCGAGGTATTGCACTGGAATGTGCGTTATTCAAAATTCTAACAAAACTTTTATGCCAACGCCTTATTAGAGAAATCGATCCTAAGCTCCCGGAGGAACAATTTGGTTTCAGAAAAGGAAGATCTACAACACAGGCTATCCAATGCCTTCTAAATGATATTGAGACAGCTCTGACAGTCCCAAAAGGAAAGCTATATGCCATATTTATAGACTTCTCCAAAGCTTTCGACATGGTCAATAGGAAGATCATCATAGAGAAGCTAGGAAATCAAATGAGAAGTAACAGCTATACAAAACGGCTTATCACAAGCATCCTGGCCTCAAATTACATAGAGATAAGCGACGGAATCACAACATCAAACCCAATAGATCAAACAACCGGTGTATTGCAAGGGGACCCTCTAAGCCCATTACTGTTCATAATCGCGACGGCGGATATCGCACAGGTAGTCTCGGAGAGAGTAATTCTCTATATGTACGCTGACGATATTGTGCTGGCCTCGAGATCGCAAGAGGATCTACAATCTGCATTTGATCTGCTGTTGGAATGGGCGGAAGAGAATGAACTCAGCCTAAACGAAAACAAGACTATATCAATGACTTTCCGCAAAGGGGGAAAACCAGCAGTTTTTCACACACATAGAAAACCCCTGGAGAGCGTTTCTAACTTTAAATATCTAGGCGTGACACTTCAGACAACGGGCAACGTCTTTACGCTTCACGTTAACGATAGGATCTGTGCGGCTACGAGGGCCATAAATGATATCAGACAGTTGAGAAAACTCTCCGTCAAAACAGCCTTGAAACTCTTCCAGCTCAAGGTTACACCCGTTGTAACATATGGATTAGAGAATATCTGGACACATCTCAAATTGAAACACCTGGAAAAGTTGGAGAAACTAAAAGCGACTTTCTTAAAGAAGGTTCTGTGTGTTTCAAAATACACGCCTTCAAGACTAGTCTATGAATTAACACGTGAATTATATTATGTGGAAGAGCTCCGCCTCCAACTGTCGCTACCGTCTACACCAGCATACGTGCAACTCATGGAGAACCTGAAATCGAAGAAGAGAGACATATGGTGGGATTTCTACATCACTGACGCAATGACCTGCAATGATTGGAAACGGGGAGGCTACGAACTAAGACATACTGTTACACGCTTTGCCATACATGGCTTTCACCATAAGCTGTGCAAGTTAAAGAAGTTTCACCAGCCAGACGCAGACTGTGTATGTGAACGTTGCGGCAAATGTTGCGAAAGATATCATGCGATGTACTGTACATATAGACTTGAATCTCTGACGTCCTTCTGTTGTAATGAATAGTTTATTCCTATGTATGTTTCATTTTGTCTGTATCATTCCTTTGGCTATTAGCTGCAATAAATATTTTATTTATTTAATAATGTTATAAATAATTAAGGAGTATTTGTTATAAACATTAATTATTTTGTCATTATACTCTTAACAACGCTAGATAAACATTTGGATTATAGTTAAACAAGTTTTGGGATTATTAGAGTAATCCAGTGATATTTGAATGGAGCATTTAAAAGATTTGCGTGATAATATTTGAGTTGAGTTGAGGACATTTAAAGTGTTTTAAGACGGAGCTAGGCTCTGAGGTAACTAGCAGATGCTAACGTTGGCTGGACAGGTGAGTCCATTTGACGATGTAGGCATGCGACATGATGCAGGGTGGATCGCAGCTGGCCAGACAACTGTATGATAGAGGCCAAGGTCGCCTGCATAGTAGCCTTGCGGCTATAAATAAAAGTGTGATGTTTATTAAAAGGAAAACAATTGCTATATGTCTCGTCCCAACTCCCTTATCCATTCCAAGTGTACTATGATTATTACGTTCTTTTTGAGCTAGTGAAAGCTAAATATTTGTATGTAACGTCTACAAGTCCTACAGGAGGACATGATTATGTTGACAATGGCTTCTGATTGCCACATGTATTTTGTTGAATTTTTTTTAGAATGATTCCCTTTATGTGAAATAAATTATTGTACAGTTTAAAGTTTCTTGTCTTCGTCTTGGTTCATTTTAAATATCATGGTGGAGGTTATTGTGAGGGCATACTTTTAAGTGATCCAGTTGACAACCCAGACCCGAGATTAATTTGAAGAGGTAAGTAAAAGGTAAGTATGAACCCCCGTATATTTTGGTGTGTTCCACAATAATTTCTTGTTAACTGCTGTGCTCTAATCTCGGTAGTATCTGTCAGTGCCATTTTCATTGATGTAGCTGTGCCGGTGCGATTGATTATTGGCAATCCGATTGAGGGGGCGGATATCTGACAGCCTACTATCCGGATTATCGGGGACAATACCATTCGTTCGATAGTGACTAAACTTGGGTGAGTTGTTGTGTACACTCCAGAGAAAATTTCAGGCTTAGTAAATCCATTTTACAATAGGTAGCGCACAAGTAGATTCAACAAGTGAGCGAAGACGCGCGAAGCGTTTCAACAAGTCCCGTATGCGTTCATACACCATGCGTCCGATTGCGATGAAACTTGGGTGAGGTGTTGTGTACACTTCATGGAAGGTTTCTGGCTTAGTAAATCCACTTTACAATAGGTATCGCACAATAAGATTCAACAAATGAGCGACGTCACATGAATCGTTTAAACAAAGTCCCGTATGCGTTCATATACCATTCATGCGATTGCTATGAAACTTTGGTGATTTGTTGTGCACACCCCAGGAAAGGTCTCGGACTTAGTAAATCATTTTTACAATATGTAGCGCACGAGTAGATTCAACAAGTGAGTAACGGCGCGCGTATCGTTTAAAAAAGTCCGTAGGCGTTCATATACCATTCATGCGATTGCAATGAAATTTGGTGAAATGTTGTTTCCACTCCTGCGAAGATTTTTGATTTAGTAAATCCATTTTACAATTGGTAGCGCACGAGTAGATTCATCTAAAGAGCGACAGCGCTTGAATCGTTTCAACCAAGTCCCGTATGCGTTCATATACCATTTATCCGATAGTGATAAAACTTTGGTGAGTTGAGTACAGTCCTGAGAAGGTGTATGAATTAGTAAATCCGTTTTTGAATGGGTGGCGCACAAGTAGATTCAACAAATGAATGACGACGCGCGAATCGTTTAAACAAAATCCCGTGTGCGTTCATATGCCATTCATCCGATTGCGATGAAACTTTGATGAGTTGTTGTGTACAAGCCAGGGAAGGTTTTCGAATTAGTAAATCCATTTTACAATAGGTAGCGTACGAGTATATTCAACAAACATGTGACGGCGGTCGAATCGTTTCAACAAAGTCCCGTATGCGTTCAAATGCCATTCATTTCATTACAATGAAACTTTGCTGAGTTGTTGAGCACCTTCCCACGATGTTGTTTGAGAAGGTAACTCAATTTTACAATAGTTAGAGGTGGTTAGCGGAAAAAAAAAGAAAAAATTGGGAATCTAAAAGCACTTCAACAAAGTTACAACGCCAACACTTTCTTTGATTGGCATTGCAACGCATGCCGGTTACAGCTAGTATCCTATAAAAATGAAATAAAATACACTAACAGACTTATAAATTATAATCAACTTTGTTAGTCTACTTTCGATTTTTGGAAAAAATGAAAGTAGACTTATGAAATCTACGCAGGGCCAAACATTGTGTGTCTGTGTGTGTGTGTGTGTGTGTGAGTGTGTGTACTCTGAATGACTGCCCCCCCCCTATCAATTCGAACACGGTGAAACCGAATTGAACGAAATTTGGTATAGAGGTAGCACTAGCAAAGGGCATCGCAGTGCCATGTTTTATATCGTCGCCATCTTGACGGAAACGTAATTGTGGCCACCCAAATCTTCAAAGCTTAAATCAAATTACGACTAACCATATCATCCGATCTCTACCAAATTTTGCAACAACAAATATTTATATGGAGACCGTCGTTTAACTAAACTACAAGGTCATCTGCCCAATAGTTTGCAGATGTCAGCCATGTATGTGTGCAAAATGATTCCCTAGTACTAGCAAAGGGCACCTCAATGTTATGTTTTATATCGCCGCCATCTTGACGAAAACGTAATGGTGGCCACCCGAATGTAAAATGCTTAAATCAAATTACGACCAACCTAATCATCTGATATCTACCAAATTTTGCAATAATACACCTCTATGTATGAAGAATCTGCTGACCAATCTACAAGGTCATAAGCCCAATAATTTGTGGATGGCGGCCATGTATGTGTGAAAATCGATTCCCCCTATCTATTCAAACAAGGTGAAACCTAATTGAACGAAATTTGGTACAGAGGTAGCACTAGCAAAGGCACCTCAGTGTCTTGTTTTATATCGCCACCATCTTGACGGAAACGTAATGGCGGCACCGAAATATTAAAAGCTTAAATCAAATTACGACCAACCTAATCAACTGATCTCTATTAAATTTTTCAACAACATTCCTTTATGTAGTAAGCATATTTTGACTAAAGTACAACGTCATCAGCCCAATAGTTTGCAGATAGCGGCCATGTATAGGTGCAAATCGATTCCCCCTATCATTTCAAACACAGTTAAACCTAATTGAACATCATTTGGTATAGAGGTAGCACTAGCAAGGGGCAATTCAGTCTCATGTTTTATATCGTCGCCGTCTTGACGGAAACGTAATGGTGGCCACCCAAATGTTAAAACCTTAAGTCAAATTATGACCAACCTAATTATCTGATCTCGATTAAATTTTTCAACAACATACCTTTATGTGGGAAACGTATTTCGACCAAACTACACGATCATCAGCCCAATATTTTTTTTAGATGGCGGCCATGCATGTGTGCGAATCGATTCCCCCTATCAATTCAAACACGGTGAAACCGAATTGAACGAAATTTGGTACAGTGGTAGCACTAGCAAAGGGCACCTCAGTGTCATGTTTTATATTGCCACCATCTTGAAGGAAACGTAATGGTAGCCATCCAAATGTTCAGAGCTTAAATCAAATTACGACTAACCTAATCATCTGATCTCTTTCAAATTTGCAACAACACACCTTTACGTGAGAAGCGATTTTCAACTGAACTACAAGGTCATCAGCCCAATAGTTTGTAGATAGCGGCCATGTATGTTTGCAAATCGATTCACCATATCAATTCAAACACGGTGAAACCGAATTGAATGAAATTTTGTACAGAGGTAGCACTAGCAAAGGGTACCTCATATTCATGGTTAATATCCGTAAAGCACGTTATATTTCAACAAGCTACTACAACCAATATTCAATTATACTCCTTGAAAAGGGCAAAGAGTTATAACAATACCCATGCATTTAGGATAAAGTAGGCTATATGTTCTTTACTGAACATCTTGTTTGAATATTCATACAAATTTAAGGATTACGGTTATCTTTATCAACATTACTATAGGATAATATATTGTAAATAAGTTATATATTATAAACCCTACGAAAAGCGTATCAAAAGATGGTTGCTTCCAAAATATAATAAAGGTCGAATTTACAAATGCAAATGGAAAACTGGCTCATAATAGTAATAATAATTATAAGATGCTGATATTTTAGCTAAATACTTCAAGGATTTGCTTCATAGTGAAGAACAAACTCAATACCAACAGTATGACCTTCATACCAAAAATAAAACACCTTTAGAAAATGTTATACCACCAAATTACAATGAAGTAATAACAGCATTTGATTCGCTTGAAATTACAAGGCAGCAGGAGAGAATCAACTAGTTGCGGAAATATGGAAGAATGCAAAATGAACAAACCATTTGGAATTGACATAAATACCTCATAGATATTTGGAATACTGAAACAATGCCCGAGATTGGAACATGGCGATAATACACCCATTACATAAAAATAGTGATAAGATCAGATCCCAACAATTAATATCGGGGGATATTTCTGCTGGATATCACTTACAAGAGATCCTCTAAGATTACATATACTGCGAACTCGGACAATATCAAGGAGCATTTCGTCCAGGAAGGAGCTGTCCAGATCAAATTATCAGTTTAAAGTGGATTCTGAAACATTATAGAGTTAGAAACAAATATTTAGTAATCACTTTTGTTGATTTTAAAAACGCTTGTGATAGTTTCCAACGTGAGTCATTATTGAATATCCGTAAGGAATTTGGTTTACATCATAAACTTATTAAAGTTATTGGATTCACCCTTAAAATACTAAATCTCAAATTAGATTCAGAAATGAATTCTCTGAATCATTTGAAATTAAAACAGGACTTCGACACAGAGATGGACCCACCACTATTGTTTAATTGTGTGTTGGAATAAAATGTGCAAGAATGGACTAAGATATGTTAACCACACATCAAGATTGGCAGGGATAAAAAACTATATTGCTTAGCATTCGCAGATGATCTTGCACTACTTGCAAATGATATAAAAGAAGCTAAGTTTCAACTTGAAATAGCAAAAAAGTTGGATTACAAATTTCATATGAGATAACAGAAATAATGTCAACCTTCAGAGTTCCAGCACCAGCTATTAAACAATAACAAACTAAAATTGTAATTAAATTTAAATATCGTGGTGAAATTCTTACTTGGAACTCCAATGAAAAACCACCAATAGAGTGTTGAACATTAAAAATCAATAAATCACAACAAATTACTTCGCCAACATACAAGAAGAAATCTCTTTCGATAAATGATAAAATTCATCATTACTCTCCCCACGTTTAACCTGAAGTGACTTTACGCTTGTGAAACACTATTTAAATAAAACACAAAATCATCGACAAACGCAGCGGGTTGACAGAAGAATTATCAGAACAATCATTAATAAAAATACTAAGCAGGCGGGTGCACAATGGAGATTGTTGCCTAATGGAGTTGTCTATAGGGATATTGATTCAATTTGGTGGGCAGATGACCTCGTATTTCCGCCCCTTATAACAAAAATAACTAAGTAAAGTGATTAATTAATAAACACAATGAGAATTTTTCTCGAGATTGCATGACAATAGACTATTTAAAGAACTATTTACCTACTTTTGGAAAAATAAAACAAAACATAATTGGTTCAAAGGAGTTCAAAATGATTTAGATGAGTTGAATACTACAATGCAACAAATCGAAAATAGAGAAGAAAGATTGATTCTGAAAACAAACATATAAGCCTTACACTAAAAATGAATCAACGATAGCAATATGTCATAACTGATAAGGAAAGGTCGGAAGGTTTTTAGGAGAGGAGGATGATAACTGCTAAATTCCCGGTCAAATCGTAGAGGATTTCATAGTACGGTATTTGGTTTGAACTAAGTGCTCCAATGTGAGCATAAACTATGTAAATAAATAAAGGTTGTATTTTCATAATTATTCAGTTGACTGCGATATCAGTTGACGAAAAATTAGACAGCAAAAATATCCGTGTTTGCTTATGTATTTATTTATATTTGTAATTTATAAATAAATTTATTTTCACAAGTTCAAAATACACGTCTCAACTACATCATCGTAGTCATTTTTGCAAGGATATTCGTGTAGGCCTACTATACATATTCTTGAATATTCAACTATCTTTATTAGTCTTTAAGGTTTTCTTATTTTCTTAGAGTTACGAACTGTTACATGAAGATAATTGTGTACGTGTAGTATTCAAACTTCTATCGCATGATTAGGACACAAGAAGTAAAAACGAGATTTTAAAATTTCGCATAGCTGCCTCTTGTGGTTATGGAAACAATTGAAATAAATTAGATGCCAGTGGATTAACATTTGTATAAGGATTTACTGTACCAAGTAACACTGCACTCGGATGGTTAAATTGCAAGAAACGTCCATGTGAACATTTATACTTCGCGTCACCCCCAGGTTGGATTTGTGATCACCAGGTTATTGGAAAGTACTATAGATGAACTAATGTTCATAGCCCCTATGGACATAAAATCAGTTTGATTGCTGTAATAGATTCGTAGATATTGAGAACCATCTAAATATTTCACTTAGTCGCCATGTTAGATTGTTATATGTATAGGCCATAGAGTCATGTACCATTAAAGGAACATTATTGCGTAGGTTCATTATTCAAACTTTCACTTCGATCGCATGATTACGATACAAGAAATAAAAACTTAATTTTAAAATTCGCACAGCCGCCATCTTGAGGTTATGTAAACAATTGTACTAAATTAGATACCAGTGCATTACAATGTGTATAAACATTTGGTTACCAAGTTTCATTGCGTTTGGTTCATTAAATCGCGAGAAAAATCTATTTAAAACTTTCAACTTCGCTTAGCCACCATGTTCGTTTTGTAGTTAACCGGTTTTTGAAAGTCTCATAGATGAACTTCCAGTAGTTTATTTCCGTACAACATTTCAGCGTGATACCGCTAATAGTCTCGGAGATATAGAATGCCGGTGAAATATTTCGCACAGTCGCCATCCTGAGTTATATAAACAATTGAACGAAGTTAGATGTCGGTGCATTACAATAAAAATATACTGTTCCAAGTTTCATTGCTTTGGTTGGTTAAATCGCGAAAAACGTCTATTTAAAAGTTGCATTTTCGCTTGGCCGTCATGTAGGTTTTGTAGTTACCAGGTTTTCAAAAGTCACATAGGAATGATCGAGGAAGCAGGCTGGTAGAATTCTGCACCGAGCATGAATTGGTCGTAGCTAACACCTTATTCAATAACCACAATAGAAGAATATACACATGGATGAGACCAGGAGATACAGGGCGTTACCAAATCGACTTCATTATGGTCAAGCAGAGGTTTCGAAACCAGATTTTGGATTGTAAAACATATCCTGGTGCTGACATAAACTCTGATCACAATCTGGTTGTAATGAAATGTAGATTAAAGTTGAAGAAACTGAAGAAATGTCAAAAGCCAAAAAGGTGGGCAATAGACAGACTGAAAGATAAGGATGTAAACGAAAGATTCAAGAAGAGTATAAAGGAAGGACCAATGAAAAACCCTAAACAAACTTCAATTGCAGACGAATGGGCACTTTTGAAGAATGAAATAACAAAATCCGCAGAAGAAAACATTGGTAGGAAAGAAAGAATAGGTAGAAAACCGTGGATCACTCAGGATATACTAGAATTGATGGATGAAAGGCGGAAACACAAGAATCTAAGAGATGAAAAGGGGAAAGCAGAATACAGACGTCTGAGAAATGAGGTTAACAAGAAGTGCAAGGAAGCGAAAGAAGAATGGTTGAAAGAGAAATGTGCAGGTATAGAAAATTGTCTGAAATTAGGAAAAGTAGACACAGCTTATCGAAGGATTAAGAATACTTTTGGGGAAAAGAAGACTAAGTGCTGTAATATTAAGGACACAAATGGAAAGCCTCTAACAGATAGGGAAGAAAAGGTTGAGAGATGGAAAGCCTACATAGAGAGTTTGTATAAGGGAAAGGAGATTGAGAATCATGTAATGGATAGGGAGGAGGAAATTGATGAGGATGCGAAAGGAGATTTAATATTGAGATCAGAATTTGATAGAGCTTTGGAAGACTTAAGCAGGAACAAAGCACCAGGCATAGATGATATACCGATTGAGTTGCTACGCTGCATAGGAGAGGAAGGTCTGATCAGGTTATTTCACTTGGTGTGTAGGATTTATGAGACAGGTGAGGTACCCCCTGATTTCAAGAAGAATGTAATCATCCCTATACCAAAGAAAGTGGGAGCTGACAGATGTGAAGATTACCGTACAATCAGCTTGATTACTCATGCTTCAAAGATCCTGTCTAGAATAATTTACAAGAGGATTGAAAGCCAGATAGAAACGGAGTTGGGTGAAGACCAGTTTGGTTTCAGGAGAAATGTAGGAACAAGGGAAGCTGTACTAAGTCTTAGGCTGATTTTAGAGGGTAGAATAAGGAAAGATAAGAGAACGTTCATGGCTTTTGTAGACTTAGAAAAGGCTTTTGATAACGTTGATTGGACTAAATTGTTTGACATTTTGAAATCAATTGGAATAAAGTACAGGGATAGGAGGGTGATATACAATCTGTACAGAAACCAGACAGCAGTCATTCGAGTTGAAGGACATGAGAGAGAAGCTGGTATTCAGAAAGGTGTAAGGCAAGGCTGCAACTTATCACCCATACTTTTCAATCTTTACATTGAACAAGCAATGAAGGATATTAGAGAAAAATTTAAAGTGGGAGTGAAGATTCAAGGAGAAATAATTTCAACTCTGAGATTTGCTGATGACATCGTCATCTTGGCCGACAAGCCTGAGGATTTGAATGAGTTTTTGAATGGTATGGACTCCGTCTTACGGAAAGAATTCATGATGAAAATAAATAAATGTAAAACAAAAATACTGGAATGCAGCCGAAATAAATCAGAAACCTCTATGGAGATCAAATTGGCAGGTGAAAAGCTGAAGGAAGTAGGAGACTTCTGTTACTTAGGAAGCTGAATAACCAGTGATGGACGAAGCAAAGAGGATATTAAAAGTAGGTTGGCTCAGGCAAAGAAAGCATTTCTACAAAAAGGGAATCTGCTGACATCGAATATAGAATTTGGTATTAGGAAGTCATTTTTGAAAGCCTTTGTCTGGAGCGTGGCGCTCTATGGAAGTGAAACTTGGACTATTGGTGCAGCAGAAAAGAGGAGAATTGAAGCATTTGAAATGTGGTGTTACAGGAGAATGATGAAGATCAGATGGGTAGATAGGGTTACAAACAAAGAGGTATTAAGACGAGTGGGAGAGGAGAGATGTTTCTGGCGACTGCTAATGAAGAGAAGAGATAGGTTGGTTGGACACATACTAAGACACCCAGGAATAGCAAGCTTAGTTATGGAAGGAAGGGTCGAGGACAAAAACTGTAGGGGTAGACCAAGGTTAGAATATGTTAAACAGATTGCCTCCGATGTAGGGTGTCGGAGCTATGTAGAGATGAAACGATTAGCTCAGGACAGGGAGGCATGGAGAGCTGCATCAAACCAGTCAAAAGACTGAAGACTCAAACAACAACATAGGTGAACTTCTAGTGGTTCCCTTTATCACCGTGCAAAATTCCAGGGCGATATCGGTAATAGTTTCGGATATATTGAATGCAGGTGAAATATTTCGCACAGCCTCCATGTTGGATTGGTGAGACATAACAAAATTTGAAAGGCACGGTCGGGGTCGTCCGGAAGAGTGCTATGAGCTTACCGAGTTTAATTGAAATCGCTCCAGCCGTTTAGATTTCATTAGGGGGGGGGGGCTCTCACACACGAATCACACACATGCGCACACACACATAGACAGACTCACGGACAAAAGGTGATTTCATAAGCCTTTTATTTTTTCATAAATGAAAATAGGCTAAAGAAAGGTGGGCAATAGACAGACTGAAAGAGAAGGATGTAAACGAAATATTCAAGAAAAGTATATTTGAAGGACAAATGAAAAACCAAAAACAAACTTCAATTGCAGACGAATGGGCACTTTTGAAGAATGAACTAACAAAATCCGCGTAAGAAACTATTGGTGGGAAAGAAACAATAGGTAGAATACCGTGGATCACTCAGGATATAATAGAATTAATGGAGAAAGAAGACTAAGTGCTGTAATACTAAGGACACAGATGGAAAGCCTCTAACATATAGGGAAGAAAAAGTTGACAGATGGAAAGCATACATAGAGGGTTTCTATAGTGGTAAGGAGATTCAGAAGCATGCAATTGAAAGGTAAGAGGAAATATATGAGGATGCGAAAGGAGATTTAATATTGAGATCAGAATTTGACAGAGCATTGGAAGACTTAACCTTCCAGCGGGCGCGTGGGCGGCAATTTGGCCGCCTTTTGAAGAAAGTCACGAGATTGTGCTCTTTATTGACGAATTACCAGGCGGGACCTCCGGGTATTCGTTAATTACTCATCTCGACGTGAGACAGCGCTTCCGTAATTTTTCGAGTCGGCGCCAATCGGCCATTGTTCAGTTGCTAAGTGGTGCGTGCCATTGTCGTTCGAGTCAGGCGGCCAGTTTACCGCCACGCGCCCGATTGTGTTCCATTCTCTCACACTTGAATGAGACATGTAAGTAAATATATTTCTTTTGTTTGTGTGTGTGTAGGCGCGTGTCTGTGTGTATGTGTGTGTGTGTGAGAGAGAGAGAGAAACGTTTTCTCTTATACAGTACATACAATGTTCAAACACATTTAGATTGAAGTTTGGTTAGTTTTCTGTTAGATTCATTCCTTTCTCCTGTTCTTCATATTCGTCATATTGACGCAGTTGTGTCTTATTACTCGCGTTTCAGGGCACGATACAATGATCCTGATTCTATTCTACGAATACTTGATGAATTAGAAGATGATGAAACGAATGAAGGAGAAGATATTTGGGACGATCATAATGATATTGATTTCGAACCCGAAATTATCGAAATGGACGGTCACAGTAGTGACTCTGAAGTTGAAATGGACAGAACTGATGATGTAAGTGATGACGACCGTGATGACAGCACCCTACGATTCTTCATTGGGAAAGATAGTGAGACATTATGGGGAAATAAACCCATGGGTAAGAGTTCAAAAACAAAGGCAAAGAACTTGATAAAAACTTTTCCTGGTCCTAAAGGACTAGCTCGCCAGTGTAAAACTGAACTAGAATGTTTTCTCACCATAATAAATTCAAATATGGTTGGTGAAATTGTTAGACACACAAATACGTTTATTGACAGGGTAAAATTGCAACATCCAGAAGGCCGGGAAAGAGATTTTAGAGAAACAACAAGATCGGAAATTTTAGCTCTTTTTGGTGCCTTGTTCTTGATGGCCGTGAAACGAGTACACCGCACAAATTTATCGGAATTGTTTACTACC
This sequence comes from Meconema thalassinum, assembly GCA_946902985.2. Taxonomy (NCBI): domain Eukaryota; kingdom Metazoa; phylum Arthropoda; class Insecta; order Orthoptera; family Tettigoniidae; genus Meconema; species Meconema thalassinum. The sequence continues at coordinate 124,507,779 of OX336397.1, forward strand.
AACGGGACCGGAATGGTAATACTGCGGGCTAACTTCAGTGAACGTCGCTTTCGATTACTTTTGAGAAGTCTTCGATTTGACGATGTGAATACTAGAACTGAACGTGCGGAAAATGACAAACTAGCCGCTATTCGCAAATTTCTCAGTACCTTCGTTGCAAACTGTCAGAGTTCATATTCTCTTGGTGAGTTTGTAACTATAGATGAAATGTTAGTTGCATTTCGTGGGCGCTGTAGTTTTATACAGTATATGGCCAAAAAGCCCGCCAAGTATGGCCTCAAAATTTATGCTATGTGTGATTCCCGAACTTTCTATACTTACAATTTGGAGGTATACTGTGGGACGCAGAAACCGGGGCGTTATGCAGTTTCAAATAAGCCCTTTGATGTGGTAACGAGATTGAGTGAGCCAATAAAAAACACCAACCGAAATGTGACTACTGATAATTATTTCAGTAGTTACCCTTTGGCCGAATACCTACTGGAACAAGGACTGACCTTTGTAGGCACCCTGAAGAAGAACAAACGAGAGGTTCCACCCGAGTTTGTGGCTGAAAATAGGCATTTAGTTCCCGGAACATACCAGTTTGGATGCCAATATGATAAAAGCCTTGTATCAGTGGCTACTAAAAGGAAGAAAGTTGTGTTGGTACTATCCACGATGCATGATGATAATGAAATTGATCAGGAATCTGGAAAAACATTCCACATCATGGATTACAATGCCACCAAAGGGGGGGTCGATACGGTGGACTTGATGACTTCACGGTGCTCGACTTCGAGACAAACACAAAGGTGGCCAATGGTACTGTTTCATCGCTTCCTCGATATTGCTGGAATAAATTCTTGCATAATATATAAAGCAAACAACGCAGACAGCAAAACTTCTAGGAGAGAATACACTTTCAAATTGGCTATGGCACTCATGGAGGAAAACTTGAAACACCGTGCAACGATTTGGTCTCTTCCAAAGGATTTGCATGTTTTCTTGGAAGAGTACAGGAATAGTGCACCGAATGGAAGTACAGCAAGTGTTTCAAGAACGCGATGTATCTGTTATCGTTGCGGGTCCAAAAAGAACAACCGTACTCGTCTACAGTGCCACAAATGTGAAAGATTTGTCTGCAAAAAGCATTCACAGCAAGACGTTTCCTGTGATGCTTGCCTAAAGAGTTTGGAAGAAGAAGATATGGTGTAGTTGAGTTCATGCCAAGTAACTATATATAGGCTATATTATAATGTATTATTCATTATTCATGCCACTGTCTTTTTATGGGGATATTGTCAACTATTGTTTATTAAAGTTTATTGTGTGCTTTGTGGAAATGTATATGAAGTCATTCATTTTAGTTGCCGATGGTTAATTGTATGAAAATCGAGAGCTGTCCATGTTAAATCAAAGGGCGGCCATTTAGCCGCCGCGCGCCCGCCTGCGAGAACCAGGTATGCGCGCCCGCTGGAAGGTTAAGCAGGATCAAAGCACCAGCCATAGATGATATAACGATTGAGTTGCAACGCTGCATAGGTGATGATGGTCTGATCGGGTTATTTCGCTTGGTGTGTAGGATTTATGAGACAGAAGAGATACCTTCTGATTTGAAGAAGAGCGTTATCAGCCCTATTTCGAAGAAAGTAGAAGCGAACAGATGTGAATATTACCGTACAATCAGCTTGATTACTCATGCTTCAAAGATCCTGTCTAGAATGGAAAGCCACAAAGAAACGGAGTTGGGTGAAGACCCATTTGGTTTCAGGAGAAATGTAGGAACAAGGGAAGCTGTATTAGGCTGATTTAGGAAGGTAGAATAAGGGAGGATATGAGAACGTTCATGGCATTTGTAGACTTAGAATAGGCTTTTGATAACGTTGATTGGGCTAAATTGTTCGACATTTTGAAAACTATTGGAATAAAGTACACGGTTAGGAGGGAGATCTACAACCGATACAGAAACCACAGAGCAGTCATTCGAACTGACGGACATGAGAGAGAAGCTGGTACTCATAAAGGTGTAAGGCAAGGCTGCGCCTTATCCTCTTATACTTTTCAATCTTTACATTGAACAAGCAATGAAGGAAATTGGGGACAAATTTAAAGTGGACGTGAAGATTCAAACAGAAATAATTTCAACTCTGAGAATGGCTGATGACATCGCCATTTTGGCCGACATGTCTGAGGATTTGAAAGAGTTTTTGAATGGTATGGACTCCGTTTTGAGGAAAGAATTCATGATGAAAATTAATAATTAGAAAACAAAAATATTGGAATGCAGCCGAAATTAATCAGAAACCTCTATGATCATCAAATTGGCAGGTGAAAGGCTAAAGGAAGTAGGAATCTTCTGTTACTTAGGAAGAAAAATAACCAGTGATGGACGAAGCAAATAGGATATAAAAAGGCAAGGAAAGCATTTCTACAAAGAAGGAATCTGTTGACATCGAATATACTGTAGATTTAGATATTAGGAAGTCATTTTTGAAAGCCTTTGTCTAGAGTGTGGCACTCTATGGATGCGAAACTTGGACCATTGGTGTAGCAGAAAATAGGAGAATTGAAGCGTTTGAAATATGATGAATATCAGATGTGTAGAGAGGGTTACAAACGAAGAGGTATTAAGCCGAGTGGGAGAGAATAGACGATTCTGGTGAATGGTAATGAAGAGAAGATTTAGGTTAGTAGGGCACTTACTAAGACACCCAGGAATTGCAAGCTTAGTTATGGAAGGAAGGGTCGAGGACAAGAACTGTAGAGATAGACCAAGGTTAGAATATGTTAAACAGATTGCCTCGGATGTAGGGTGTGGTAGCTATGTAGAGATGAAACGATTAGCTCAGGACAGGGAGGCATGGATAACTCTATCAAACCAGTCAAAAGAATGAAGACTCAAACAACAACAATAATACTTTTCAAGTCAAATCGGCCCCTATAGTACAAAGTATAAGGAATGTATTTTCATAATTAATGTATTTTGCTCAGATGGCTGGTTTCATTGTGTAGCCTCCGTATTTGCCCTTATTGCTACAGACGATTTGGTTTATTGCTGCACATGGGAAAACTGACTGATTGTGAATCAAGGATTGTATTGGACTGTAGTATTCTCTATGCTATCGCATGCACAGTTAATCAGCATATTAGCGAAATGTAATGTAATGCTATCCTGACAGAGAACACATTCCTACATTCTCTTATCACCATTTTGCAGTTTTCACGAGTAGACAGTTGTTATTCCATTTGTGGGGCTTGAACATCGTGGTCATGTTGCCCCGTGTACATGGGTATGTGTATGTTTGTACAATTTCTGTGATAAGCTGTGTTATTGTGATTGCTGCACTAAGATGTGTAAATTTGGGATAGGATTGGGAATGTGGCAGACATGTCCTTCAGTTAGGAACCATCGTGGTATTTGACTGGAGTAGAAGTGGTAAACCATGGAAAACCACCTCCAGGAAAGCTGAGGCAGGAATGAGAACCCAGCCCTTCTCAGTTTTGCCCTACGAGGCCGAGTGTACCACGTTCCAGTTTTCAATTAAATTTCTTGGTAGAGCAGGGAATTTCTGTATTACGAATCCCAGCACATTACGATGAATATTATGCAGTGAATACCCCCGCCAGGGTGACTTCCTTCTGGATGTCTTTGAAATCGCGAAATGCACTACTGCACTCTTTTGTTTTCCACAATTCATTCGTTGCTTATGAAACATACAAGACATGTCCAAAATGTAGTTTCATGAACTTCAACTAATGTACCTCTGCGTGTTATACGACAATAATATACGTTGAAATCCTGATATTACAAATACTGGACGACTTTCCCAGTTTACTTCGTAAATAAGTCATTTATCGGTGTTGCCTAAGTAATCGAAATTTAAAGTTCTTCAGTCAGTCAACACGATTGTACCGTATTGTAATTGAAAAACATTATTTCATGAGATTAATAAATACACTTGGATGATCGACATTTGATCTCATAAGTCAACTTCATCATTTTTCCAAAAGCAACGCTAACGTAACAACTGTCTGTTCAGGTCACTAGCGTGAAGACATGCGAACAGCAAATGTCATAATATGGAAAGAATTGCCATAGGATTGTTGAAATGAATGCTGCGTAGCAGCATGGGTCTCTTCTATTAATTTGAACACCTCTATATGTTACCCAAGAGTTAAATCCCTAAATTCAAACCAAAGAGACCCATATCTTTCTTTAAATTTATACCATTGGCATCATAAGTAGACAGAACACCCAATTGTACCGCCGTAGCCTTAAATTATGTGGATATCTCTATATACTTAGCATAAAACGAAGTCCCCGATTCTTGGATGTAACGGGTAATCTCGAGAACAACATGATGGATTTTGATGGGGTTTTCGCCTTACTGTAAAGGATTTCTCGAGGAAGGATTCGGAAGAAAACATTTATTTATGACCAAAAGAAGCCGAGCAGTAACGACTTGAGTGAATCGAGTCGGAAGAAAAACCTTCCGTCCACGTGTTTTTTTTTAGCTTACGCTGGGTAAAACGTTATAAAATATCTATATACTCTGACAATTGATCAGCATGAAAAGTTCTGCAAAACGTCCTCGACAGCTCCCAGCCCACTATAAGTGTTTTACGTCTTCATTTCTTCCAGCAATCTTCATTCAGTGGAAATTTGAATTACTAGCCTCGGAGCGAGTTAACAAGCTTGCGAACTACCCTATCACCCCAGCTTCGGCCCGCATCAAACTGTCGAGTCGTGTCGAGTTAATACTTCAGAGTATAGCCTATGTGTTTGGAGTTTCGCTGTTCACCTCGGCTTTTCAGAATTGTGTCTCGGATCTGCCGTCCGTGTGCCTTTTAAGCTTACGCTGGGTAAACCGTTAAAGATACGGACATGCGAACAGCAAATGTCATATGGAAAGAAGTACTGCAGGATTGTTGCAATGAATGCTGCGGAGCAGCACGGGACTTCTAGTATTGTCAAAATAATATATAGACAGTTTTGTCCGATGGGATTAGTGTAATTGTTTGTTTTATTATATCCTCAACTACAGAATATACACAATACCTTCCGATGGAGAACCACTAGTTGTAACAAAAATTCAGAACTCTTAGGTACCCTCACAAACTGTATGCAGATTGTTCCTCTAAAGGGCACTGAGACATTCAGAACGTCACTAAGCAAATATAATTCAGTTTAAAACTCCTAGGTTTACGCCCAGACTGAGAGTAGATGGTTTTTAACGATACTGATACAGCTGGAGTGTCCTTAAGCTAATATCATTCAGTTTAGGGCTCCTACTTACCCACCCAGACAGTGAGCAGATGATTACTCATAGAGGTTTTGGCACAATTGAGTGTCTTAAAGCTTCAGTTTAGAAATCCAAGGCACCCACCCAGACTGAGAGTATATGGTTCATAGGAATACTGACACACAGGAGTGTCGTTAAGCTAATATCATTCAGTTTCGGGGTCCTACGTACCCATCTAGACTGTGAGAAGATGGTTACTCATAGAGATTATTAACACATGGAGTATCTTTAAGCCAATATTATTCTGAATAAAGTTCCTAGGTACCCATCCTGACAGTCAGTATCTGTTCACCTTAACGGTGTTGACACGCCTGCTGCATCATCACGCTAAAATCTTGCAGTGAAGAACACCTAGGTACCAAGTCACGCTGTGAGCGGATCGTTCTTCTTAGAGGTACACCTGGCTAACATCCTTCAGTATAGAGCTCCTAGACATCCAATCAAACTGTGATTAGATGGTTCCTCTTAGAGGTAATTCCACATTGTGTTCCCCTTGGCGCGTAAGTAAGCTAACATGAGACTGTTAAGAGGTCATAGATATCCAAGCAGACGGTGAGCGGATGGTTCTTCGTAGAGGTTTTGACACACTTTATCTAATATCATTCAGGTTAGTGCTCCAACAGACCCAGGTGGTTAGTAGATTGTACTTTTTAGAGGTATTGACACAATAGTGTGTCTTTTAGCTAATATTATTCAGTTTGGAGCTCCTATGTACCCATACAGACTGTAAAGAGGATGGCCCCCTCTTGGAATGACATCAAGCTATCATCACTCAGTCTATAGCTCTTTCACATTTCAGATATCCCCTCCATTCACTGAAACCTTCCACACCGCTACCTGCGATAGCATTCTTGATATAATATCTTCCAACTGCAATGATCTTGTTATAGAATATGGACAGGAGCCTGCTCCTGGATTCTCAGCTCATGACCTCTTGTACTCTGTATTTTCCTTATCTGCTCCTAAAGCAAAACCCAAGACATACCTAGTGCGTGATTTTAGTAAATTTAGTTCAAGTGATTTTAGTGCGGATGCAGAATTACTCCCTTGGGAGCAGTATTATAAAACAAACAACGTAGACGAAAAGCTCAGTCTCCTTAACCAAAACATCTACTTTCTGTATGACAAACATGCCCCTCAAAAGATAGTAAACGTTAAACACCATTCAACTCCATGGTTTAACAGAACAATTAAAGACTTGATAAAGACTCGCGACAGAGCCCGCAAGGAATTTTTAAAGACAAAACGTCCGGATGACTATGAAAAATTCAGAATTCTACGGAATAACACAAAACAAGCGATAAGAAATGCTAAAGTTAAGTACACATATAACCTCTTCAGACACTGTAAGAATTCTGCAGCATCCTGGAGGGCTGCAAAATCCCTTGGAATAGGTGCCAGCCCCCCACCTGATATCCAAATGCCAGTTTCCCCCTCTGAACTGAGCGATCATTACTTAAACGTAGTTCCCAACAGTAACACAACAAGAATATCCCAGACCGCAGAGCATTATAGGCTTCTTCCGCCGCCAAACCATGAAAAATTCTACTTCAAATACGTATACCCAGAACAAATAGTGAAAGCGATTAGGTCTATTCGTACTAAAGCCAAAGGTCCGGATAACATTACAATCTCCCTTCTCTCAAATTGTCTCGATATATTCCTGCCGGCCATTTTACACTTGTTCAACTTCTGTTTACAAAACGGAGTATACCCGACGCTCTGGAAGTGTGCGAATATACGCCCCGTGCCTAAGAAGAGAATACCTGCGTCTTGCAGTGATTTCAGGCCCATCAGCATACTTTGTGCTCTAAGCAAAGTTCTAGAAAGAATAGTTCATGAACAAATGTGTGAATATTTGACCGAGTTCCACATCCTAAATCCTCATCAATCCGGATTTAAGAAAGGTCATAGCACAACTACCACGCTCTTAAAAATAACGGACGACATACGCTCAGCAATTGACCAAAGACAGCTTACAATTCTATGTCCCTTTGATCTCAGTAAGGCCTTCGATTGCGTAAGCCATGAGTTGCTCCTTGCGAAGCTACACTCCATTGGCTTACCGCGGAATGCATTGTCTTGGTTTGAATCGTACCTAGCAGGTCGGCAACAGAGGGTGGTCTTCTTTGATGGCTCCTCATCGAATTGGCAATCAGTAAAAAGTGGTGTACCCCAAGGGTCAGTTCTTGGGACACTGTGCTTCTCGCTTTATATAAATGATATGTCCAGTGTATTCAAAAACAGTCTCTGTCATATGTACGCTGATGACGTACAGGCCTACTTCCATTTCAGTCCATCTGATGCGCCTCACCATATAGAACTTTTCAACGAAGATATCGCTCACCTCCATCAGTGGACCCTAAACCATAACCTCCAGTTAAACATTTCTAAGACTCAACTTATATGCATTGGCTATACTAAACTTCTTAACTCTGTTGATCTTAACTCACTACCACCAATAAAATTACTAGACAATGATATCCCCTACAGCAACTCTGTGAACAACCTAGGAGTAATTTTTGATAGAACCTTATCTTCGGGAGAGCATACCGCATCTGTAATAAAGAAAGCTATATCATCAATGCATATCTTGAAGCGGAATATCCCTTACACGCCGTCAAAAATGCGCAAGCTTCTAATCCAAACGTTGATACTTCCTATCATCGAATATGGATCAGTAGTGTATAACGACTTATCAGAAACACTTAACATAAAATTACAGAGAGTTCAAAATGCATGCGTTCGTTACATTTTAGACGTCAGGCGTGATGTACACATTACACCTTATTATGTGAAAATGCAGTGGTTGAAACTTCGTGAACGTAGGCAGCTGTCAATTGCGATCCTAACCCAGAAAATATTGTGTACAAAAACTCCTGGTTATCTCTATAATGTGTTTAAACCAATGAACTCCGTCCACCACAGAGAAAATAGATTTACTGATTCCACTCTACAGATTCCTGTCCACCGTACCACTAAATACAATAAATCATTCCTTTGCGAAGCTTCACGGCTCCTTAATACATTCCACCTTCACTCGTTTACAAACTCTGTTAACACTACACAACTCAAGAAATACCTAATATCAAGATTCCTGAAGGAATACGAATCAAAAATATAAATATTCCATACAATTTTTTGTTGTTGTTGAAATATATCCGTGCCATACAGCTTTCTATAATATTTTTAGTATCCAAGATACAACTCCCGTGGAATTGATAGTAGTTCTAGTAATCATGTCACTCATGTAATTGTTTTAATAATAGATCATATTATACTTACATAAAAATTGAACCCTTTGTTACTGTACTATAATTTGTTTTCTTTTAATAGATATAATACATTATTAGGTAGGTTCTTTATTTAATTATTCTATATTCAAATTTGTATAATTCGTTTTGTATGAAGTGTCTGGTAATTGGCTCGTTTAGTTATAAGTATATTTTATATTTTGTTTTTCTTAGTTGTTAATTTAGGTTAATTTTTTATTTTTATTCTTTTTATTACACAACTTCAAGCCAGAACATTGTATACGCTACATAAAGGGGCTCATTAGCCTCAGTGGCAGTTATCTATGAATACAATTCAATTCAATTCCATTTATTGATTAGCGGGAGAGATTAAAACATTAAGATGGAGAGATATTAATATACATTAGTGTAGATTTAAGGACTTGTTTCTCAGGAAATAATCATATTAAATTATTTTCAAAGATGTTTTGGTCTACTGAATGTAAACTGTTCACAATAAATAAAGACATGTCCCTTTATTGAATTTCCAAGTGTCTCTTCTGTTATTACATCCCTTATCATTTCTTATCCCGCTCTTTGTCATTCAACATGAAAAATCAATTTTTAAATTCTCTGTCAATAAACGTAATTTTTTTCATTTCCAGCCGTAGGGAAAATATATGTCATTATTCCTTTACCATAGTCTAACCCTTGTTATTCGTGCAACTTTAAACGTTCGATCTACGTTAACCTCAAGCTCAAGTAGTGGGATTTCTAAAGCAGTAAACGCCGTTGCATGTCGTCTTGATGTCCTTCCGCCACACCTATTCTGTAGTGTTACGCAGAGCAGGGGATTGGACGACGGGTTGGTGGCATAAGGTGGTAGTTGTTCTCACTTTGCATGACATGCAGGTGGTAAAACTTAATTCTTGTTACTTACAAATAAAATATTTTTGAAGATCATTCCTCAGTTAAGTTTACTGCGCATGGAAAACATGTGGGTGGCTGCTAGCCACAATGGACCATCCTGTGTGTCTTTAGTCATTCTTTCGTAGTAAAGTTCTCCCCGCATGTGTTTTTCAAACAATTCCTTTTTAAAACACACAACAAAAAACGTTTTGCATATTGCCATGGAGTAAAATGAAGATATAGTATTTATTTATAAAGCAGTGTGCACGCCTGCTCTACACAATTAAGATCGGGAGCATAGGAAGGCCAATCCATTCTGTGGATACCATTCTCCAGAAGAAAGGCACTAACAATGCCAACTCCGTACAGCCGAACGATATCGTCAACGAAAATACCCTTTCACGACCGGTTCGAGGATAGTATTTCTGTCATACGCCTACCGGTGTACACAAGAGGGGTTCGACGACAATACGTTGCACCACCTCCTCCGGGTTGGTATCGGTCTCAGATGTCTTGGTTTTGATAACGTTCACCGGATCGTATCCACATTCATACAGATCTATCCACATTGACACAGGCAAGTTTTCACAGCCGATATACATGCACACAGGAACGAACAATTGGTTAGAGACCTCTACGACACTTGACCAGCAATATGCGAAACTTTTCTTGATGTATGTAGATTCTGCGTGTTCTATATGAATGTGGATAGATGGCTTTTGACTACTAAGCATTACGAGGTCTCTCTTAAAAGAAACATTCACAGAGAAAGTTGCTCCACCCCAAGACAACCTTTATGAGCTATGTATCACATGAATGTGGCATGAGCCCACTATGGATTAGCATGTGACGTTTCAAATCACTTTTCCGAGTGAACTTGGCACTGCATATATTACATGAATGTGGCTTAAGACCGCTATGGATCCGGATGTGTGCGCTTAAATCGCCGTTCTGAATGAAGTTTGCTCCGCATGTACCACAGGAATGGGGCATGAGACCACTATGGATCACCTTTTCAAACTGCCTTTTCTTGTAAACATTTTTCCGCAAGAAGCACATGAATAGGGTCTTAGGCCACTATGGATCGACATGTGGTTCTTCAATGTCATTTTATGAGTAAATTTCATTCCACATGTACCACAGCAATGAGACTAAATACCACTATGAGTCAACATATGCGTTTTCAAACTGCCTTTCCATGTAAACATTGCTCCGCATGATGCACACGAATAGGGTTTTAAGTAACTATGGATCGACATGTGGTTCTTTAAAGAACTAATATTAACGACGAATCAGGGGCTCCCCTGTTCCAAATAAACCAGTCAGCAATTGTAAAGCTAATACAAAAACTACGTTTCAATGTATCAAAGGGTCCTGATAATATTGTTAGTGAAGTACTTAAACTAGGAGGTAGGGCCGTGGCACGATAAAAAGGAAGAAGCTTGTAGTTTAACGTGACCGTCAATCTGTAGATCATAAGCCACGGGACCTCCTTTTTACGTGGAATCCGAACCACAGGACATGGCATTTCACTTCGAAAATCTCACATGCATTGACCGGGAATCGAACCCGGACCGCCTTGGTGAGAGGCATACAGCTAGACCGCTGAGCCACCACGCCGCCGTGGAACGATACTTGGAGGTGATGTTTAATGTGTCCATTAACAATGCACAAATCCCAGATGACTGGAAAAGAGCTACGGTAGTCCCAATATTTAAGGGAGGGAGCAGACTTGAATTGGGCAACTACAGGCCGGTTAGCCTTACGTCCATCGTTTGTAAACAGATGGAGCATCTCATTTGCGACTACTTGAGGGAACAGTGGGAAACATTATCATGGTTTAATGATGGGCAACATGGATTTCAGAAAGGTAACTCATGCGAGAGTCAGATGCTATCACTTTTTCAAGACATTAGCGAATCGTTAGACCATGGAGTTTCAGTCGACGCCGTGGTTATAGATTTTGCGAAGGCATTTGATGTCGTGCCGCATGACATGCTACTCCATAAATTAGCTTCGACGAAGATTGATAGAAGAGTAATTTTATGGATCCAAGAATTTTTGACGGGTCGTTCACAGAAAGTGAAAGTCGAAGGCATATTCTCGGATGAAATTACCGTAACGTCAGGTATCCTCAGGGCAGCGTAACCGGAACATTTTTATTTTTGGCGTTTATGAATGACTTACCAAATGGGATTCGCAGTGACTGTCGATTGATTGCGGATGATTGTGCAATATATCGGAAGATACATGACTCACAAGACAATGCTGTGCTTCAAGAGGACCTGAACCTGGTCTATAAGTGGGCGATTGAAAATAAAATGAAAATAAACACAAGATAATGTAGTCTCTTAAAAATAGGGAAAGTGCGAAGGCAGGATTTTCAATATAACAATGGCTCGGAAATACTTGTAGAAGAAGATTCTTGCAAATATTTGGGCGTTCACGTAAGGAATGATATGAAATGGAGTAGTCATGTAGGATGTGTAGTTTCAAAAGCTTACAAATCCCTGCACTTTGTAATGAGGGTATTAAAAGGAAGTAGTACCTCTGCTAAAGAATTAGGCTATTCGTCACTTGTAAGACCTATTCTGGAATATGCCTCGGAGGTTTGGGATCCATATCAAGTAGGGCTCATCAATGAGTTGGAAATGGTACAAAGAAAGGCCGCTAGATTTGTGCTCAGTGACTTTAATCCCAGGAGCAGTGTGAGCCGTATGTTAAAGAAACTTGGGTGGGAATCACTGTAGGCTAGGAGGATGAAATCTAGACTCTGCGCTATGTACAGCACGTATACAAATCAACCAGCATGGGGTGAGCTTAGCAAACGATTGGAAAAGCCCACTTACATGGGTAGGAGCGATCATCCTTTCAAAGTTAAGGGCCGACCACAGCGAACATATTATGGTAAATATTCTTTTGTAAACCGTGTCATTGATAACTGGAACTCTCTACCTGCCGCAGTCTTAGAGCCTTTTTCCAAACATATAGGTGTGTTTAAGAAAAGACTGACTATTTGTGTAAATACTCCAGTTTAATTGTTGTATAATTGTTATTGAATTGTTATGTATAATTATTTATTTGTTATGTATATCCAATTTGCCACCGGGGGACCCCCACCCCCATTGCAAATAAATGAATGAATGAATTAGTAAATTCCTTTCCGCATGTACGACAGCAATAAGGCATTATACCAGTATGGGTCAACATGTGCCTTTTCAAACTACCTTTCTGAGTATAGTTTGCTCCACATAAGCTACATGAATATGTCTTTAGGCAACTATGGATCAACATGTGTTTCATCATAATACATTCTTGTTTAAAGTTACCACCGCATGTTTTGCATATATATGGTATTTCTATCTTCATGATACAATCTTGATTGGGTGAGTCTCCGACTGAATCTCTTGTGAGTGTTTTCTCCGATCTGTGGAAGATTGGTTGATTCTGTGGTGGATTTCTAATGCTACCACTACGTAAATAACCACTATCAGTATAATATCAAAAATTACAAAGCACTATCAATATTGGATTATAGAATAACCTTCCGTATCTAAGATATTCTGTAAATGAAAATGAAAATCCACAGCCTGCTTCCAGTCTCCGACCAGGTCAGGAATGGAATGAATGAAGCCCCCATCTAGAGGCGAAGCCTGTCGCACTCCTCTAGGGCAATGATTAAATGAATGACAGATGAAATGAAATGATCGTGGTGAGTGTTGTTGGAATGACATTTTGAGACGGAAAACCGGAGTACCCGGAGAAAAACAAGTCACTCTATAAATATACTATGTAATTTTATAACACACTTATTGTGGGGTTTGAAGCCATTTTTTAGTGTTGCTTTTGTATAACACACCTATTCGTAGACATAGATTTAAAAGCTTAAATGTAATGCATCTTATGATGATCGAAACTAGTTACCCACGATAATTTTTTACCGCATGTAATTTGCGTCTGTCTTAGGGAATATCACTTCAAGTTGGGAAAAATGTGTTGACCGACTGAAAAAAATCACTATATGAGATGATCATGAGAAAATAAGTAATACCTTTGCGTTCAGGATGTCTAACTAGTGAAAAGTCAACTAGTGGATTCTTATCACCTGCATTACTATACAAGTTTTTCTCAAATAAGAGGAACTGAGCTCGTTTCTACTTTTAATGATGTGATTTTTGTGCAGTCAATATAATATTGTACAGACAAATAAATCCTGCTTTATATCCTAAATACGAGCATTCAAGATTTATTTCTCTCACTTATTGCATTGGAAAGTTGTCATTCACATGCTTATACTGTAACGAGTTTCAAAGACGGATTACTTTTGAAAAGAAAGGACTGTTTGGAAACATCACAACTAATTAATTGAAATGGGCCACTGAACACCAAGTAACTAGCGAAGGGTTTGTTCATTTATAGCAAGGACCAATGAATTACTGTATCTATGGTAGCTGCATTTAACGTCGGGCGATTGGATGCAACATTTTGTGGTCATCAGTGAGCGCGAAGTATGTATTCTTGCCACTCCTGCAGATAACTTCAATATTCCTCCCATAATACAACAGTTGGTTACTCCAGCGAGTGAATGAGTTTAGTTAAAACTGTTCGTATCTATTTGAATGAGGGATTCTGAATCTCTACAAACTAGCTCCACATTCTAATTGTGATGGGGAAACGCATTTGTCACCTCCATCTGTTTTCCTTACTGAAAGATAATTTCAGTAGCTTAATATTACTACTTATATTCTTACTGCCCCAAGTAGCTTATGCAACATGTAGACTATTAATGCTTCTGTTTGGAAACGGAGTGTTAGCTTACATTGGTGTTTCTCTGAATCAGGGATGCCTAAAGCTACCGACCGAGACATTTCATCCGCTTTATGAACAGCATACCCTTGAAGTCAAATCTACCCAGTGTATATCATCCCTAGAAATCCGGAGTATTTTAAGTAAACAATTTGGTGGCAATTCATATTAACGTTACCAGACACCATTATTCTTGGAGGTAAAATGTTGCAGGATTAATTGGCAAGCGATTACTATTCGTGTTAATTGTTAACAGAATATCGTGTAATCAATTTGTTGAGCATGATACTCTCTACTTTCTGGCTATCAGAATTCAATACAATCATTGTGGACATGGCTTGGATCATACCAAGCGGACAGATTGTGTCACAGGCAACTCGGGAGTTGGCATGTTTCAGTGATCTATTTCTGTACACCAGTGACTTGTATCCCTAAACAAATAAGTAGAGATGTTATGTCGAAGATATTCGCAAGTCGTGCGATAGGTCCACCACGGCTGCGCTAGCAATTGTTAAATGTTTCTTCTAAACACTCCGCACTACCATATAAGAGCCCAGTGTGTTGGATGTTCAGTAGTCTAGCTTGTAATTATGGAAGTACAAACTCCTGCGACATATACAACACATTGTGCATGCTGTCCCATTGTGGTCATTATGTTTATCGTGAATGCTAACACTGCCAATTAGTTGAAGTATGGAAACTTATATCCATCCCACTCAAGTTGCAACAAGATGCTGAGAGCGCATCAAATTTGAAAGAAAATGAATACTCTGAAAACTGCAGAGAATTATATACTTTGGCATTGTGGGCCTAATGGTTTACTTCTGACATGATACACTCCATACCAACTTGTGGATGCGCCGCTAATGGACAGAGATTAGGCGACTGTTATTCAATATTAGGGAAATATACTTTTGTGAACATTTATTCCGACTACTGATTTTATTCTCGATTGAATCGCCTTGTACCTAGGTATAACTAGTCTCATCTAAAGCCTGGTACATCCGTAGATGCCATGATTATCATTAGAAGTGCTTGCAATATGGTGTAACTTCTTTATGCTTGGCTTGTGCGTTCCCTATTCTCTTCATCTTGGTGTTTACAGTATTAGGTTATAGAAGGGAGAGACCAGGGGATACATAAGAAAAAACTTCCCCTGTATCCTGTACTCAGTAGAACCACTGCCATACTGTTCCACATATAATCATGTTGAATCCGCACAGGCATTTTACCTTGCGAATGCATAATTTAACTTGTTATATTAGTGTATGTAACTGATTGTTATGCATAATTTTGAATTGCTTTTAATCACCTAATTTGGCAAATCTCTGTATTTATATTGGCAGGTGAGGAGTGCAATATAGAATTTATCTAGGAAGCATATAATAAGCCCCATTATATTCTCAACTCCTTGACAACATACGTTCTCTGCCCTCCATCCAGTCACCCTGTCGATATCACCTGCCTCCAGGACAGGATCTACACCAAGACTGAAGAAATGGGAGATCTCCCTTTCAGAATTGACGCAATATACATAAAAATAAATCAAAAATGTGTAATATGAAAAGTCAAAGGGTGTACCTTAGAGAAATAAAATGTAATTTCAAAATCATATCTGTACAGTTTACATTAATCTAATGTGTTTCAACCTTTTATTCCTGAAAGTATTTATAAACTGTACAGATTGCAACATTATAGACTTAACTGCATGTGGTACGTCACAATTTTGCATAATAGGCCTGCCTGTTTATATACAACAGGATGTGGAAGATATTGCTCCAGTGTTGCTGCCTGATTTAAGCGTGTGGCGCAGCGGTAACGTTTTTACCTGCTGTACACAAAGTTGCAGCATCGAATCCTGACTCAGTTAGTTGGTATTTGAGGGCGTATAAATGAGAGGAAGTCGTATCACAGATTTACTGGCATGATAAAGATACCCTTTTGGGTGGATATTCTGGCACTCTGGCGACTCTAAAAACTGCAGTAGTTAAAAGGGACGTAAAACCAATAACATTATTATTATTTGAATAAGGATGTGTCAAGAATGAAATATAACTGTCCCGCTATACTACTGTAGAGCTCATCTTTATTAAACAAAACACTAGAATAGTTTTCAGTGCTGAAGAGTGGAGGTATCTATTGTTAGAAGCTACCTAATGATGGATGTAAGTTACTCTATATTTTTTGAAAAAATACTTTTTCCAAACCCGGATTACATTGTTTTTCTAGGGCAACGGCGATAACAGAAAAGCACTCCTGTGTCTGTACGAGTCAGTGTCTCAATGCATCTCTCATCCTAAGTGCTGTATTTCATATGCACTGATTTGTCATCCTTGGTGCTGGGAACTAGTCAAAATGCAGTTAATCTGAACTGAGGAAAAATAAGCAAATATGCTAGAAGAGGATGCATGCCGATCGATTTGAAATTGGATCTCAAACCTGTTTTTATAGGGTGAATTTACAGCTAGCTTGGCACTTGGACAACACACCAGAGTTGTGACTTAGCTGACTTTGTAAGTATATGTTTTTCATGACTAATAATTAAGCTATTTACTAGATATGAATATAATCTCTATATAAAGCAGGCTCAACGAAGGCACAGAGTTCACTGGTTCACTGAATCTCTTAGAAAAATAGCAGAAAGAGGCAAAATATACAATAAAAGTACTAATTTTATATGTTATTTATGACGAGCTGGTCCTTTTATTTTTTGCCATTACTTGTGTGCACAACGGAATTCATAGATTCTGTAGTAGACTACTACACTTCACGCAGTCAACAAGATGCATGCGTTACATCACACATCCTATTTACCTTGTATCGACGACCTGGGAAACAATTTTATCGCAAGCTAGGATACAGGATCTTGCAACTATGAAGTGTGAGGAATTGCCCGCAAGTTGTTATCGCTGGTTTCTTAAATTGATTATTAAACTAAGAGGAACACATACGATATGCTGTTGGTTTTGTAAGCTGCACCAGAAAATAGCAGTAAGTAATATTTTTTAAGCTAGTAGTTTTTTCGTGGCCTTAAACGTTGTGATTGATCAGGTATGTAGTGCAGCCTATAGGGCCCCATGTCTACTACATGCAAGTTGCGAGATTTGATCCAGCCATGCAGGAGACCTGTGTCTGTATATTTACTGACATTTTGCAGAACCACACCAGGGGATAATTCTGGCACCCTAGGATCTCAAACCATTGCAATTATAGAAGACGTTAAGCCAATGCTATCAAATTTCACATTTTTTAAGCCACAGGATCTCCTTTTTAAGTCGACCATGCATTAATAGTTCTTAATACGAATTGTACACCCGGGTCTAGAATATCAATATGGAACCACCATGAGTCATTTAAATAATGTGACCATGCATTAATCAGGAATTAAAGCTGGTTTGTCTTGGGAAGTAACAAGCAGCTAGAACACTAGCCAATCATACAGCTCCCCTCCCACTAAAATTAGACATCTTATCGATTATAATAAAATATGTAACAGATTCTAGGCAGGTGGCTAAAATATTTTATTACAGCTAGTTTTCAGTGTGCATTAAAGCGCTTCAAGGGATTTGCTTTATAAAACCAGAGGTAATTTCATTCCTCTAGTACTTTTGATGACCTGTTGTCTTTGGTGCCGTTTCAGAAGATTACAAATTTCTGTAACATTATCCTTCCTTACTTTCAAAAGTGAAAGCAAGAATTCTCTCGAAAGCTTAGGTGTATCATTTTATCGTAAAGAGCAAAGGATGTCAGGTTGCAGAATGTTGATATTAAAGTCAAGGTTACCTATGACTAAGTTATTTATGTACTGGTCAGTGTCGTGGTGAGGTGTGCCATAGCAATTGATACGCCCAATGGGGCACTACGGTGAAACACTGGCAGCTTAATGAGAAGTCACAGTATTTCTTGGGGGTTATTTTAAGTATTATTGATCACACCCAGATGCAGGGAAGGTTACACTAGACCATCTGTTGTGTAGGCGTAAGCTATTGCAAGATGCCTTACATCAAACGGGAAGTAGCCTATGTTTCCAACTAACAAGCTATTGAGCAGCGAGAGCTAAAAGAATTAAGACGCATGGGAAATACGAGCTCCATACATTTTGTGCGCAAATCCTTTGTTGAATTACAGGACTACACCCCAGTATTACTTTGTATACCCTGTTTTTGGTTTAGGAAGCCTAGAAAATAGTGAATTATTTACGTGTGTAGAAACTGGCCATTGGTCACTAAACAATGCAAGATGATACAGTAGTAGCTGTCAATTGGAATGTCATTGTCCTGTGCATTAATATATCGAATGCCTTACACAATCGGATGTTCTTGCAGCGCTGTTAGATAATGAAAATAATCACAAAACTTTAAATAACACCAAACGTTGGGAATATTTTCAGCTTTGAATGCATATAACACAGCTGAAAGATTAATTAAAGCTTGTCCTGCGATAACATTTGCAAATCATCTTCTATGATCGGTTATGTAGAACTGGTGGGCAAGTTTTAAATAACCTTTATGCTGCCTGCGTAGCGGAAGAGCACACGTATGTCTACCAATCTAGCAAAGCTCCTACCAATACAATATACGGAATTTTTAGGTGGGCAGTCTCAGGAGATGCAAAAGGGACCATTCTCCGAGACAGAAAAGAAAACGGTCTTATTAATCAAATATAACATTTTACGCCACTCTCAATCTCATTGGACTAAATGCCAGTAAAATGATAAAGAAAAAATGTAGGATTTATTCTTAAACAATACACTGCAATAGCAGGTATCAGGGTAGAAATGTTACAAATTATATTATCCTTCATCAGACATGGAAGCCTTTGCATCCCACGGCTACTCATGAGCCTTCTTTTCTCCCATACTTAAGTTGCCAGAGCCAAATACACGATGCACCCCTACTTACTGGCGATAATCAGATCGCAACTAATGTAAACATGAGACGGCCAGCTGTTCGCGCCGCCACTAATCATACTTTGCGCACCGCACCCTGAAGAGCGAGTGCAGATTCGTTCCAAAACAGCGAGTGTACGAGACCGAGTGTGGGTAGAGTGATCAAGTGTAAGTGTAAATGCGAGTGTGGAGTGCCAGTGCAGAGTGTTCATCATATGGCAAACAGCCCTAGTCGTGCGAGGGGGAAAATCGAAACACAGTCTTAATGAGAGAGCAAATTTCTAATATACAGTATATCATACTTTAAATATTTTATTGCTCTCTTGACCGTAGAAACTTCATAGTATATTATTTGCTTCAAAAATAAAATGCCATGGCCGAGACAAATATTAGTTGACCATTCAATTCGTGCCTATATTGTGTGTGTCTTAATTATACCGACAAAAACAATCAGAGACACTCTATGTGTTATCTAAAAGTCGATGTCGCAATCGAATTGGCGGAGAAAAGTTTTCTCTTCGAGAAAATGAGGTTAATTTGTACTTCCGGGAGCGCGAATCAAATACGAACTCGTCGTATTTGCTGAGCCAGAGCGCAAACCGCTGGCCACAGCTGTGCTTCAGGCAAGGAAAGGGAGTGTGATAGAAGGAGACAGAGATATGCTGGCGGGAATGCGTAAGTTTCCTCGTTCGCCTCGCACAGAATTCTCCTTGTCCCTTTCCGGCAATATTCACATTTGTTTCCTATGCCCCCCAGGGACTCACATCTAGTGGAACGTGGGTTAGCGACCACGGGACTCCAGCTGAGTCCGGCATTACTTCCACTTACTTGAGCCAGGCTACTCTCTGTTATCATTTCCTTCAGCCTCCATTGGTCAACTCTTGTTCTCTTCCGAACCCGACGGTATTAGGGTATCCGAGGGCTAGGGAGTCTCTCCCTTTCCCGGATACATCATGCTTCGAGAGTTCCGCCATCTTTTCCTTTTACATTTTGTACGTCTCTTCACTTACAATTACATTTTGTACGTCTTTTCAAACGGAATTTCATTTTGTGACTTTTTCAATCTAAATTACATTTTGTAAGCATTTCGATTTTCACTAGCATTTCGTGAGTATTTTGAATTTCAATTGCATATTGTAAGTATTTTCAATCCCAATTTCATTTTGCAGGCATTTTTAATCTAAATTGCATTTTTGCTAGTATTTTGAATCTAAATTGCACTTCTTGGGTATTTTGAATTTCAATTGCATTATGTAAGTATGTTCAACCTAAATTGCATTTTGTAAGTACTTCGAATCTAAATTGCATTTTGTGAGTATTTTGAATCTAACTAGCCTTTATGTGAGTATTTTGAATCTAAATTCCATATTTTGCGTATTTTTACTCTAAATTCCATGTTGTAAGTCTTTTTAGCCTATTTTCAATTTTGAAAAAATAGGCTTATGTGATCACCTTTTGTCCGTGTGTGTGTGTGTGTGTGTGTGTGTCCCTAATAAAATCTAAACGACTAGAGCGATTTCAATGAAATTCGGTAAGTTCATAGGAATATTCCGGGCGACCCCGACGTGCCCTTCAAATTTTGTTACGTCTCACCAATTCAACATGGCGGCTGTGCGAAATATTTCACCAGCATTCAATATCTCTGAAACTATTACCGATATCACCCTGGAATTTTGTATGGTGACAGAGGGAACTACTAGAAGTTCACTTATTTGACCTTTGAAAACCTGGTAACTACAAAACCAACATGGCGGCCAAGCGAATTTGCGACTTTTAAATAGACGTTTCTCGCGAGTTAACCAACCAAACGCAATGAAACTTGGTACAGTATATTTTTATATACATTGTAATGCACCGACATCTAACTTCGTTCAATTGTTTACATAACCTCAATATGGCGGCTGTGCGAAATATTTCACCGGCATTCTATATCTCTGAAACTATTACCGGTATCACCCTGAAATTTTACACGGAGATAAAGGGCACTACTAGAAGTTCATCTATGAGACTTTCAAAAACCGGTTAACTAAAAAGCGAACATGGCGGCCAAGCGAATTTGAAAGTTTTAAATAGACTTTTCTCGTGATTTAATGATCCAAACGCAATGAAACTTGGTACAGCAAATGTTTATATACATTGTAATGCACTGGTATGTAATTTAGTTCAATTATTTACATAACCTCGAGATGGCGGCTGTGCGAATTTTTAAATTAAGTTCTTGTTTCTTGTGTCGTATTCTTGCGATCGAAATGAAAGTTTGAATAATGATCCTACGCAATAATTTTTCTTTAAAGGTACATGACTCTAAGGCGTGTACATATAACAATCCAACATGGTGACCATCCGAAATATTTAGACGGTTCTCAATATCTACGAATCTATTACAGCAATCAAACTGAATTCTTTAATGTTCATAGGGGCTATGGACATAAGTTCAACTATAGGACTTTCAATAACCTGGTGATCACAAATCCAACATGGCGGCGGAGCGAAGTATAAAAATTCACATGGTCGTTTCTCGCAATTTAACCATTGAATGCAGTGACACTTGGTACAGTAAATCCTTATACAAATGTTAATCCACTGGCATCTAATGTTTTACAATTGTTTCCATAACCACAAGATGGCAGCTCTGCGAAATTTTAAAATCTCGCTTTTACTTCTTGTGTACTAATCATGCGATTGAAGTTTGAATACTACACGTACACAATAATCTTCATGTAACAGTACATAACTCTAAGCCCTACATATATAAAAGTCCAACATGGCGACCACCCGAAATATTTAGACGGTTCTCAATATCTACGAATCTATTACAGCAATCAAACTGAAATTTAGTATGTTGATAGAGGCAATTAACATTAGTAGGATATATGAAAATAGGCTGTATAGTTCTTCACGGAACTACTTGTTTCATCTAAATTTACCTGTGAGTATTTTCAATCTAAATTGCATATTGTAAGCATTTTCGATCTCCATTGTAATTTGTAAGTATTTTGCCTCGCGGGCACCGACATTTAGTGAGTGTTTTGAATTTCAATTGTATTTTGTAAGTATGGTCAATCAGCATTGTATTTTGTAAGTCTTTTGTTTCAGCATTGCATTTTGTAGATATTTCGTATCTAATTTGCATTTTGTAAGTATTTTGAATCTAAATTCCATTTTGTGCGTCTTTTCCTTCCAAATTCCACTTTGTCAGTCTTTTTTCTTTAACTTGCCTTTTGCGAGTACTTTCAGTCTAAGTTACATTTCGTACGTGTTTTCAGTCTACCTTGGTTTCCGTTATGGTTTCCAGTTCATTGTCATTTTCGCTATCACCCAGACCATTAGGGGCCGATAACTTCGATGTTAGGCCTCTTAAAACAAAAATTATCATCATCATCATCTGTTTACTAAGCAGCCGTAATCGCACACACTGTACAAGGACACACATTAATAAAGACATACTTGTCAGTCATGGAATGTACCAGATAGTTTCTCTTCTCGTCTGTTCGTCTCAATAACTTTCCTTATTATTTGAGAAAGATGACGTTGTAGGATCGTGCATTAATTTATTCACAACATTGTAAATGGAATGACATACTGAACGAAAGAAATAATACACCCAATGGTTTGATTACAGTTAATGTTCAATATGCCCCCGTCCAACATCGATACACAGTTCACAGCGGTGTATTAGTAATATTTGGACTCTGTTCAGGATGTGTGGTGTGTTAAAAATTACCTGAAAAATGCCTGGATTCTTGTTATAAGTTCATCTTGTCTTTCTACGGGGTGCGCATACACTAAAGGCCTCACGTAACGTCACAAGAAGAAGTCCATGGGAGTTAAATCGGCTGAGCGCCGACGCTATTTAACTGGCCCACCACGGCCTACCCATCTTCCTGGATAATGAGCATTTAAGTGTTGTGTGACACGGTGAGTAAAATGCGGTTGACCACCATCACGACACAGCCACACTCGCTGCTAAATACCCAGGGAAACATCTTGCAATAAATCAGACAGTGATTCTACCAAGAAACAGTAGTATTCCTAACCATCCAGGCGAGAGGAAGGACATACGGCCAAATTAAATAGTCGTCAACAATGCGGCCCAAATATTAACACTAAACCTATTCTGGAATGAGCAAACCACTGTCCCATGAGGCTTTTCATCCTCCCAAACATGCCGATTTCTGGAGTTTGCCACGCCTTCTCTCGTAAATTAAGCTTCACCCGAGAAAAGGAGCGATGACAAGAAGTGTGGAGTATATCCATGGCTGTTTAATACCCACCTTGCAAGTTTTAGGCGTTGTGGGTAATCCAGAGGTGTTAGTTCTTGCACCGATTGATAGCGATAAGGGTACAATTGCTGGTCCTTCCAAACCCTCCACACCGCCGTATAAGAAGCACCAACATTCCTCGCGACAGATCTGGTAATGGTTAATGGATTATCATTTATTTCTTCTAATGCAGCCTCTTCAAACTCTGGGGTCCGTACCGACGACGTCCTGTCAGCGTCGTGCATCTGAGGCACGAAGCTCCCTCCTTCACTCTGCGCCCGTCAATAGGGATGTAGACGAAGAAAGTTCGCGCCAGATAGCGCCGTGTAGTACTGGGTAAGCGCAGGGCGATCGTCGTATGTTTTCCCCAGTCAGCCACGAGGAATGTATAGATTGCGACCGAGTTTTCTAAGCTAAAGGAAATTATATCTTCTCTAATTTTACTAAAATTTTATATTAATTAATTCTATAGATATATCCTCTAATATACAGTATTATGGACGATTTTCAGCGTTAAAGCGTTAAACAGCTTCAAAATGAGCTACGGACCAGAGCTGCTAAAACTACTGGGAGGAAGGAAGAATTAATAGGCTACAGCGATAATAACTAAATTCTAACACGCTTTAATATTTATTTATTTATTTATTTATTTACATAGGTCCCAATGAGCCTGAGCTCGTGTTAGGGACAATCAAGTAACATAGTTACAGCATGGCATATATATAATTTTTGTAACATTATTGTTTAGTTTAATTGTAACTAATATTAGATTGCTAGTGACTAACGTTACAGAGATAATTCGGTATGATACATTGCATTGCTTAAGGCTATTGTACATGGGCTATTCATTCCTTAATAGGAAGTCTTTCGTTTTCCTCTTAAATGTTTTTATAGAGAAACTTTCCCTTATGCCTAATGGTAGCGAGTTGTATTCTTTTATTATAGAGGACATAATTCCTTTAGTTCCAAATTTAATGGATTGGGAATGACTGGTGAATATTTGATTTACTCCTCTTGTTGCATAATGATGAATGTCATTTGCATGGGTAAAATGGATGTGTGTGTGTATCAATTTGTTTTCTAATTTGTATACAAATACTGTTGCTGACATAGCTATTTTTTTTTTGCAGTGGCATAATTTTAGTTCTTGAGTACAATTCATTTGAGGGTGTGAGCCATGGTAATCCAAAGATAGATTTTAAAGCACGTTTCTGGAGTATCTCAAGTTCTTTTATCAGCTCCTTCTTACAATATCCCCATTTGAAATTCATGTACATTAGATGTGAATGTATCAGAGCGAAGTATATATTTTTCAATTGTTGGCTAGTAAGACAGCTATATCTTAATCTGAAAATAATACCAATTAAAGGGCTGATTTTATGTTTTACATTTTCTACATGATTTTCCCAGGTTAGTGTACTATCTAGTGTGATACCTAAGTATGTTGCCGATTTAACCCTTTCTATTTTTTGTTGGCTATGTTGACTATGTTTGTGGTCTCAATCTTGTATGATGGTTTATGGAAGAATAAATATTTTGTTTTAGTGATATTGATAACCATTTTGTGTGCTCTCAACCAATCCACCAGCTTATTGAGATCATAATTAATATTTAGCATAATTTCCTGTTCAGATGTTCCCAGATAGAGTATAAAAATATCATCTGCAAATAGTTTAAGCTTGACTTTCAATTCTAATAATACTATATCATTAATATAGGCCAAGAAAAGAATTGGTCCTAAGACAGAATCTTGAGGTACTCCTGTGTCAATTCTCATTTGAGATCCTTTTACATTATCGATTGCAACATATTGTTTTCTGTTAGTGAGGTAGTTCTTGAACCAATCATGTGCCACTCCTCTGATGCCTGCAAATTCTAGTTTATTAAGGAGAATCTTATGGTTAACCAGATCGAAGGTTTTTTGAAGGTCAATTAGTACACCAGCAGCTAGTTTGTTTTCATCTAATGCCTTTTCTACATCAGTTACTACTTCAAATATTGCATTATCAGCTCCTCTATTTGGAATAAACCCATATTGGCAGCTTGCAAAGTAATCATTTTTCATGAAGAAATTCATAAGTCTTCGTTTAACAACGCTTTCTAGAACCTTGCTGATGGCAGATATAATATTAATGGGTCTGTAATTTGATGGGTGGGTTTTGTCCCCTTTTTTGTAGATCGGGACCACCCTAGAAACTTTACAGGCATCGGGGAATATAGCCTACCAGTCATCAGTGAAAGATTTATTATTTTGACAAGATATGGTGTAAGGCCCTCAAGACACAATTGTAGCATGACATTAGTAGTGTTGTCCTCACTTATATTGTTTTTGTGTTTTAGGGAGTTTATAATTGATTGTATTTCATTTGCATCAGTAGGTAACATAAAGATTGTCTTAGTGCTAGTAGTATTTTTATAGCTTGTAATGTCCGAGGTAGAACCGTTTCCTTGATTTTCCCATATACTGTTAGCAATATTGACATAATATTTATTAATTTCATCACATATATTTTCCTTTTTTTTCGACATTTGTGCCGTCGACTATAAGTTTGACAATTTCATTTTTCCCCTTCTTTGGTCTATTTAACATCTCATTAACAACACTCCACACTTCCCTCTGATTATTTGCATTTTGAATATTTTGGTCAAAGTAATTTCTTTGTAGGTTTCTCTTAAGTTTTGTAACTTGGTTGCTAATAATTTTATATTCTTCTAAAATTTCTGCAGATGGATTTTTAACTTTGGTTTTTGTATATATCTTATCATTCCTGTGTATTAGTGCTAAAAGATCTTGTGTGATCCAGGGTTTTATTGGTGGGGCACTTGGCTCCTTATTCGTATATTTCATAGTACAGGCTTCTATTCCTTTATTAATAAAACCACAGAATTTATTGTAGTAGTCATTGATGTTAGTTTCATTGCATACAAATTCTTGAGTTATTAAATATTTATTAAGTTTTTTGTAGTTTATTTTATCCTTTTCTATTGGCCTATCATCACATATTGAGTTCCTGTTTATCTTTTTGTTTCTCATTTCACAGATAAGTAAATGGTGATCACTCAAATCATTATCAATATTATAGACATTACATATTTTGTTACAGTCGTTCACCAATACATGATCAATTAGAGTAGAGCTAGTTTGTGTTACACGAGTTGGATATTTTGTATTACATAAGACTAGACCGTATGATTTGACTAGGTTAATATAACTACTAGTATATCTATCCCCAAATAATAGATCGATATTCACATCACCTAGTATTATAACAGGATTCGTTGAGTAAGAACTAATAATTACTTCGAGATCAGTTAGAAAGTGAGGAATGTTGCTTTTATGAGGGTTATAAGCAGTGATTATATTGTATTCTTGATGGCCTTTTCTCACAGTAATGTGCAGTATGCTGTGGGTGGAATTTATTTCCTTTACAAGGGTACTGCTACATTTGTTTGAAATATACAAAGATACTCCCCCTCCAGTTTGCTTTCAAACTATGTGATATGCAACATATTTCTTAATATTGAAAAACATTTTTGTTTGTTCTGTTAACCAATTTTCTGTTAACATCTACACCTTTGATTCTGTCTAACATTATTTGGATATCATCGAACTTGTTTTTTATGCTATGTGCATTTATGTGTACGCATTTTAGTGTACTGGTATCGGTTATTATCTGTTTACTGTCCTTAATCTTATAATAATCGCTAAGTGTATTACAGTTACACTCGGTTAATTCTAGTGTATTATTATTTGCATTACCTAAAAATTTTAATTTCTGTAATTCTAGTTCCATATGGGATAATACTTAGTAGATATCTTACTATTACATAGATTTTAGTTTGAGAGGGCGAGTTCATGCAGTATTTCAGCACTTGATATAAGCTTTGGGGGTCCATTTTGATTTTTCCGAATGTATATTTTGCAGTCTCTGACCCAAGTTGCAAAGATTTTTCCCTGTTGTCTCAATTCACGGCACTTTTTGGCGATGGTTTCATTTCTTGGGGTCAGGTGTTCATTGATATATATATTACCACCATCACTGTAACCAATTTCGTTCGTCTTCAGGGTCTTCTTTTGTCTTCTGCTACTGAGAATCTCTTCCTTCTTCCACATATTATTTAATTTCACAATTATCGGTTGAGGCCCAGGCTTTGTTGACGGGAGGCGGTGAGCTGCGTCTATGTTTGCCCTGGTGATTTCAACTCCTAACGTCTTGCCAATGTCCGAGATTTTGTGAAATACATTCTCCTCTCTTTCAGTGGGTATTCCATACACTATCAAGTTGTTCTTGCACTGGTACTGTTTTAGTTCCTCCAATTCGTTGATAGCTCTAGATGCTGCCATTTCTGCGTCCTTGACGGTTTTTCTCTCTTTCTTCAGAGTTTCAATTTCCCGGTGGAGTTCATCATACTTTTCTGATAAGAAAGTTGCTAGTTTTCTTACCTCGTGGTTTTCTTCTCTCATCGCCGAAAGGGATTCCTCAAGTTTCTGGGAGAAAGATGCCATAACCTCTTTGAGGTTAGGTTGCGGGAGGCAGTCTTCACGATTGCCTGACCATTTGAAAGTATCATCTTTCCGGAATTGTTGGTACGTGTCTTTACTCATTTTCATGCATGTTACATGAAACCAGCGTCCACACTCACCATCACATCCTACAGCCTGCTGATTGTTCTTGATCTTTTTGCCGCATGGAGCACAGTTGACCGTCATGATATTAAATGTTATATGACTTCTCTTTTAGCAAGTTATGTATTGTATTTCTCTTACGTATTTTACCTACACTGTTCACACAATATTTAACACTTTAGTCACTCGCGTAATCCTCGGTAAACCTGCGTAATTTCTTAATTTTGCTTACGTTTAGAATATAAACCTTTTACATATCCGCCATTTTGTGCCATCCGCCATTCAAATAATGAATGAGTCAGCATGCTTTCTCCTAAAGATTACATTACTTGACTTGAGTAGTGTAGGCCTATATTGATAAATATATCTCAATAAGACTTAAATCATAAATAGAGATTTATATATTCACTTGTTCCCCTTGCTTATCGACTTCGATTCATGTCTTTTTTATGTTGATAACTTACATGAAACTGTCATGTTTTAAGGATAAGATAATCAAAACAAGTAGTTCCGAGAAGAACTAAAGCCTATGTTTATATAACCAACTTATGTTAATTGCCAGTATAAACAAACAGAATTGTAGTTTGATGGCTGTAATAGATTCGTAGATATTGAGAACCGACTAAATATTGCGGATCGACGCCATGTTGGATTTTTCTATATGTAGGTCTTTGAGTTATGTACTGTTACATGAAGATTATTGTGTACGTGTAGTATTCAAACTTCAATCGCATGATTAGGACACAAGAAGTAAAAAAAAAGATTTTAAAATTTCGAACAGCTGCCATCTTGTGATTAAGGAAACAATTGAAATAAATTAGATGCTAGTGGATTAAAAAGTGTATCAGGATTTACTGTACCAAGTGACACTGCACTCGGATGGTTAAATTGCGAGAAACATCCATGTGAATATTTATATTTCGCGTCGCCGTCATGTTGGATTTGTGATCACCAGGTTATTGAAACTCCTATAGGTGAACTTATGTTCATAGCCCCTATGAACATTAAAAAATTCAGTTTGAGTGCTGTAATAGATTCGTAGATATTGAGATCCGTCCAAACATTTCGGATGGTCGTCATGTTGGATTGTTATATGTATAGGCCATAGAGTCATGTACCTTTAAAGGAAAATTATTGCGTAGGATCATTATTCAAACTTTCATTTCGATCGCATGTTTACGACACAGGAAATAAAAATTTAACTTTAAAATTCGCACAGCCGCCATCTTGAGGTTATATAAACAATTGAACAAAATTAAATACCAGTGCACTAAAATGTGTATAAACATTTGCTGTACCAAATTTCATTGTGTTTGAATTATGGAATTGCGAGAAAAGTCAATTTAAAACTTTTAAATTCGCTTGGCCGCCATGTTTGTTTTGTAGTTAACCGGTTTTTAAAAGTCTCACAGATGAACTCTCAGCAGTACCCTTTATCTCGGTACAAAATTTCAGGGTGATACCGGTAATAGTTTCAGAGATATAGAATGACGGTGAAATATTTATCACAGCCGCCATCTTGAGGTTATGTAAACAATTGAACGAAGTTAGATGTCGGTGCATTACAATGTGTATAAACATATACTGTACCAAGTTTCATTGCGTTTGGTTGGTTAAATCGCGAGAAACGTCTATTTAAAAGTCGCAACTTCGCTTGGCCACCATGTTGGATTTTTGTTACCAGGTTTTCAAAAGTCACCAAGGTCAACTTCTAGTTGTTCAGTTTATCACCGTAAAAAATTCCAGGGTGATATCGGTAATAATATCGGAGATATTGAATGCTGGTGAAATATTGGATTGGTGAGACGTCGTCCGGAATAGGGCTATGAACTTACCGAGTTTCATTGAAATCGCTCTAGCCGTTTAGAAGTTATTAGAGACACACACAACACACGAATCACACACACACGCCCACACAGCCAGACACACGGGCAAAAGGTGATCTCATAAGCCTATTTTTAGCCTACTTTCGATTTTTGCAAAAATTGAAAGAAGACTTAAGAGATCTACACAGGGCGAAAAAATGTGTGTCTGTCTGTGTGTGAGTCTGTGTGTGTGTGTGTGAGTGTGTGTACACGGAAAGTCTGTCCCCCCCCCTATCAATTCGAACACGATGAAACCAATGTGAACGAAATTTGGTACAGAGGTAGAACTAGCAAAGGGCAACTCAGTGTCATGTTTTACATCGCCGCCATTTTGACAGAAACGTAATGGCGGCCACCCAAATGTCAAAAGCGTAAATCAAATTACGACCAACCTAATCATCTGATCTCTACCATTTTTTGCAACGTTATGCCTTTATGTTTGAATAATCTTTTGACCAACCCACACGGTCATCAACCCGATACTTTGCGGATGGCGGCCATGTATGTGTGCAAATCGATTCCCTCTATCTTTTCAAACACGGTGAAACCGAATTGAACGAAATTTGGTACAGAGGTAGCACTAGCAAAGGGCACCTCATTGTCATGTTTTACATCGCCGCCATCTTGACGGAAACGGAATGACGGCCACCCAAATGATAAAAGCTTAAATCAAATTACGACCAACCTAATCATTTGATCTCTACCAAGTTTTGCAACAACATACCTTTCTGTAAGAAGCTTTCTTTGACCAAGCTACAAGGTCATCAGTCCAATATTTTGCATATGGCGGCCATGTATGTGTGCAAATCGTTTCCCGCTATCTTTTCAAACATGGTGAAACCGAATTGAACGAAATTTGGTACAGAGGTAGCTCCAGCAAAGGGCACCTCATTGTCATGTTTTACATCAACGCCATCTTGACGGAAACGGAATGGCGGCCACCCAAATGATAAAAGCTTAAATCAAATTACGACCAAACTAATCATTTGATCTCTATCAAATTTTGCAACAAAACACCTTTTTGTGGGAAGCATATTTTGACTGAACTACAAAGTCATCAGCACAATAGTTTGCATATAGCGGCCAAATATGTGTGCAAATCGATTCACCATATCAATTCAAACACGGTGAAATCAAATTGAATGAAATTTTTGACAGGGGTAGCACTAGCAAAGGGCACCTCATATTCATGTTTAATATCCATATAGCACGTTGTATTTCAACAAGCTACTACAACCAACATTCAATTATACTCCTTGAAAAGGACAAAGAGTTATAACAATACCCATGCAATTAGGAGAAAGTAGGCTATATGTTCTATTCTGAACATCTTGTTTCATAATTGAAAATAGGCTAAAAATGGTTTATTGGCTTTCGCGGCCAGTTAATTAAAACTCAGCAATTACTGAGTTTTAATTCACAGGCCGTGAAAGCCAATATAGCGTACCAACTTTTTGGAAGCCTTCATAGGGAGGTTGTTGCTGCTTGAGCTTTTAGTTCTCGCAGGTAAGAGGTGCAGTTCACTGTATATAAAGGGAGGTAGCGCGCGCACATAGAGTTCTAGCCTTGGGTAGAGCGCAGTTCGCTACTCGTGTGGGGGTCCGGGCGGGGTCACCTAGAGCCCCCTGATAAGCCAGCTTGGTGTCCTAGGCGATACTCCACACAAGACACGGCACGGACCTATAACAATTGCTGAGTTTAAATCCAAAAAAAAAATGCTTGGGAAACGACTTAGGGGTACAATTTTTTTAAGTTTGAAAATGCCTGCTATAGGGCCACGAACAGTTTCCATTCATCTATGTCTCAAGAATGTAGAAGTCAGTCGCCACCACATTCTCCGTCGTGCAGATGGAAGTTGCCGTTCAATTCTGATATCAAGAAACCAACCATACTATGTTAGTAGTAGAATTCGCTAGACTTTGAATATTGCATCATCATGACCAGAAATTGCGTAATCCTGATGACGTCATTCCTGATGACGTCATGGGTCCTTAGAGCGAGCACGTGGTCCAGGAGCGAGCATGTGCACTGCACGTGTTAGCGTGGGAAGGGGTTGACCTTTTGGCTTGTTTGTGCGATGGTGATAAAAAGTTAATGGCTGTTGACGTCATGGGGGTTGTTTATTGGGATTCTGTCATCTGACACCCAGGCGACTGTGAGCATGTGTGCCAGTGCGAGCAAACCGCACATGTGGCGCGCAGCTGTTATGTTTTTTGCTCGCGCCGGTTGGGCTGAGCGGAGAGGTGGCTCCTATCCACACATGTGGTGTGCAGCTGTTATTGTTTTTTGCTTAGGATGCTAACCGTCATTTGACACCCGTGCGAGTGTGAGCATTTGCACCAGTGCGAGCGATCACGTGATATGTCTGCAGTGTTCGCGTGAGACGTAGTTGACCTTTATTAAGTAGTGTTAACTTGGGGGTTCTGTCCACTAACTTATTGAATCCTCGTCGTATCGGCCCCGAACCTGATATCTCGTACTCGTAGTAATGCCCCCCCCCCCCCTCCTTTCTTATAGCCTCATTATTTAAATAAAATACCAAAACAAAAGGTCATTCGCGGGTAGTGGGGTAGTGTATGTTCTCTTGCAAGTCGCGTGTGTGCTTGAATACGTATGGCTATGTTGGGAAAATGTTTGGTGGTGGGCGAGGACTAGGGTTGAGTGAGGGCTCGTTTAAATGCTATTTTTCCCGCTCTATTTGAAGGAGAGGTAATTTTTTAAAATGGGTGGAATTTGGAAACGCAATTTGAGGTAAACGTGCGTTTTTGACATTTTGGCGAATTTAATGAGCTTGTAAGGCTAGAACGATGTGTTATTTAGGAATGGTGTGACGTCCACTTTGCTATGAATGTGTGTCGGTATATATATATATTTTTTTTTTAAATTGTTGTTTTTTGAAATTGGTGCTATTTTGGAAACGGTGAAGATGAGAGAAAAGTTTGTTTGACGTCAATGAAAGGTCCCTATGCCCTCTAGGCTGACAGCAAGTTTGAAGTGTGTAGGACAAAACAAAATGATAGCCTACTTTCTGGCGAACATTGGCGATGATTCGCGATCGCATGGTCGGGTTTGAGCATATAGGGTGTCGTAGGACTTGTGGTGAACCACCCCTTGCTATGGACGAGAGTATATCCACCCCAAAATAAATCTACCCTCACCCGGAGGTTAAGTAGTGGTTATTTTTGTATGCATGCGCACTTGAGGGCTTTTGTAAGAGAGCGGAATTTTTAAATGATTCTTTATAGATGAGGTTTTTTAAAATATTTATTAAAAAAACAAAAAACTAATAGGTCATTCGCTTTTTAGTATCTCGCTAACCAATAATGCGATTTAAACATATGGGGTGTCGTAGGACTTGTAGTGAATTCTCCTTTTGTATGAATGAGGTATGACAACCCCCAAAATAAAAACTGCCCTTAGCTGGGGTGAAAGAGAAATTTTTGTATGTATGCACACCGGTGGCTTTTGTCAAAAGGGCCTAACTACACATTTGTTAATATTTTCTGAACCCCTGATGGGATTTTGCCATAGGCAGTATCCTAGCACTTGGGGTGACGCCTCGTTTTTGAAAGTATGATTCATTTTTTGTCAAAAGGGCCTAACTACACTTTTGTTAATATCTCGTGAACCAATCATGCTAGGGACTTGTATGAGGGGTCCTAGCACTTGGGGCGACGTCCCCCTTTGTGGGGGTGAAACAACTCCCCAAAATTGAAAACTCAATATCTTGGAAACTAAGAACCCTAAAATTAGGCGTGATAGCTTTAAAAATAGGTGATGACATAGGCTTTTACCTGGATTGGTCATTTCACCCCTAAACAGTAAATAGTCATGTTATGGGGAAAAAACGTGTTAAACACCTAAAAATGATAAATGAAACTAAGATCTTTTGTTTTTGATGAAAAATAGCAGGGGTGAAAACTACCCCCAAATTGAAAAATCGATAGCTTGGAAACTGAGAACCGTAAAATTATGTGTAATAGCTTAAAAAATTGGTTGTGACATAGGCTTTTACCTGGATAGATGATGTCACCCCTAAAACAGTAAATAGTGATTTTACATTGGGGAAAAAGGTCTTAAACGGGTAAAATTGATAATTGAACCTAAGATCTTTTGTTTTTCATGAAAAATAGTAGGGGGGTGAAAACTACCCTCAAATTGAAAAAATCTATATCTTGCAAACTAAGAACCCTAAAATTAGGTTTGATAGTTGAAAAATAGGTGATGACATACGCTTTTACCTCGATAGATTATTTCACTCATAAAACAGGGAATAGTAATGTTACAGGAGAAAAAGGTATTAAACACTTAAAAGCATAAGAGTTTTTTGAAACCATGCTTTAATGAATGTGTGTTTGGAGGATGACAGCTTGCAAATTATTATTATTATTATTATTATTATTATTATTATTATTATTATTATTATTTGTATTATTATTATTAGGTAATTATGGATTAATGTGTTTATAGCTAATGAATAAGGCTACAGAGTTGTATCAGGTGTTGTACAAATCAGGATGGCCAAACCGTTGCCATTCCCCATGAATATACCCAAAAGAGCCAAAACGTTAAGGTTATCGACCTGAGATTTTATAAAACTAATTATCGGAGAGGGTGAAGTAAGATGTTGTTTTGGACTGACAGTGGCTAACCCTTTCCCATGATTTATGAATTGACCCAAAATGTTTTACCTGACAAGACTGAGTGTACCTGTTGCAGCCTTTAGAAAATCGAACCCGGACCTGTGTGGTGACAGTCGAGTTATATTAATGATGCTTTTTGAACAAACACACTCTTGCATACTATCGCTGGGTTGAATCTGCACAGAGACACTGGCTTTGTTTGTGTAATGAGTCTTGGTGATAAGAACACGG
This sequence comes from Meconema thalassinum, assembly GCA_946902985.2. Lineage (NCBI taxonomy): Eukaryota > Metazoa > Arthropoda > Insecta > Orthoptera > Tettigoniidae > Meconema > Meconema thalassinum. The sequence goes on from OX336397.1 coordinate 124,542,528, forward strand.
TGCTCTTGCCAGCAAGTTTCATATTACTCGTCTGCTTGATAGCGGACGTGATTCGCACCGTGTTAACGTACATGACTTGATAGTTGTTAGGTAAGGGTTGACAAGGCTCAATGAACCTTATTGCAACCTTAAGATGAATATGAATTTATTGGTATAGTCGGGGTTGCAAGCCAAGGCCTTAGGGTAGACAACCAACTATGTTAAACACTACACTGTGAGATGGTCAAATGATAATGTAACAGAACATATAGAAAAGTTTTATGTAGTTTAACGAATTGACTAAGAGCCATACCATGAGAGGTATAGGTAATTGAAATTGAATCCTTAGCTGTTGACCCTACTACATGTAAGCTATAGCAATGCCCGCCTATAAGCTATCATGTTAGAAAAAGAAATGTATGGGTTGTTTTAAACGGAGAATGATTGTGTTTACTGTGAATCACAAATCTGAATTTAAAAATAGTTTATGTCCTACATGATGTTTGAACTCTCTTTTTATTTATACTTTAGACAAACGCTAACATAGTTGTAATTCAGAAACCATGGCTGCCTCCTTTCCAATCCTACACCGTACACTGAAGTTAAAGTTAATAATGATCACGTTACAGGCAGCCAGTTTCAAAGCCATGAGAAATAAGTGAACAAAGTATAAAATACTTGACCCAGTCGGGAAATCAACATGGTGTTGTTTCAAACAAAAGACAAGCGTTCTATAAACTTGACCACCAAGCTGTCCTATCGACCCCTAATTGTTTGGCTGATGGTGAAAATAAAATTAAATGTAAACTATAACTAAAACTAACTACACACTTATAACTAGAAAAATGAAATGTAAGAAAAAAGGATAACAGGACAAATAAAGGACAGAAGGAATAAATAATGCCCCTCAACCCTCAATGTGGATTGATGAACTTGAAAGGAAGGAGAGCCATAAAAGGTAGATATGAAAGTAAAAGAGGAGAGGGTCCCGCTCCAGAGGTAATCGATAAAAAGGAGGAAAACTGGGCCCAGCTCAGGAATCCCTTGTGGTCGCAAACTTCCAAACTCATCAGCCGTAAGCCCCTGAGGGTGTAGGCATATCCAGGGTGCACCACAAGTGGTGGGGCTACATACACCCTACCTTTAGTGTGGCTTGTGCAATAGGCAGGAAATAACATAAAAATAAAAAGAAGGCTGCCTCCTCACACAAGGAGGGTATCAGAAAAAATAAACAAGGGTCAATTAAGTCGGAAAATAAAGAGACTCCCTAAGCCTTGGATAGCCTAATAATGTCGGAGTCGGTAGAGAACAAGAGTTGACCAAGTGTGGTCGACAGGAAAGAAGACAGACAGGAGCCTAGCACAAGTCAGTGGGAACAATGACGGATTCAGCTGGGGCTCCATGGTCGTCAACCTACATTTCACTAGATGAAAGCCCTTGTTTGGGGGTGGTGGAAAATAAACACCTCTTTTGTTTTAAATCACTGGCTTTAAGGACGGTAACAAATGGCATGCCATTATAATGCGATACTGGTCCTAGGGATATGCAAAATTGTATTAGATACTCAGCTAATAATAGTGTACATGACCCCTTATTATTTTCCCTAATTACAGTACATGCGAATGATGACCATGATTTCCAAGCCCCTAAGTAAGACAAAAACATATTATTTCCATTCCCAAACAGTTGGGGTGAGGTGAGGTGAGTTTTCTAAACGTCAAACACATGTGGTTTTCCACTTTTACTCCAGGTAAATGCCATGTTTGCCCACAGACAAGTGCAAAGAAAATCGAAACATGTTATGTTTGGACCAATTCCTTATCTACATGACAACATGTACTTGAAATAACAAGTAATGAGCATTCTATGTTAACAATAGTGAGATGCTTGCAAACTGCCAATGCTTAGAGCTCATTAGCGGCTTCTAAGGGAGGCAAGGAGTACACTTACTTGAAAAACTAACAAGAGGAGTGTTCGATTTTCCCACAACACCCAATCTGAAAGTAAATATAAATGACTATGCACTTAAGTCCATAACCACCTCCTTACCATTCCTACCCTTCATAATTTAAGGCACACATTAATACAGCCATCACAGTGACAGAGATTATTTGTAAAATATCTAAATATCTGAGATTTATCTTGAAATTGACCAGAATTTTGTAAAATCCACAAAATTTACCGCAAATTTAGCAAATTCCACCAAATTTCAGCAAAATCCAACAAATCACAACCAGATTTATTGAAATGCCATTGAATTATTAAAGAATGGTTTGAACTAGCTCAAATTTATATAAAATTACCCGAATATTGATGAAAATTCACCAAATTCTACCAAATTTAGCCAAGAGGTCTACAAACCATGAAATTTAACCATTTTTTACATTCACAACATATACTCGAAAATTCCATAATATTCCCTTTACGTGTATATTTTTTTAGTTGTTTCGTTTCCCACACTCCCTGCAGACAAATAACTGAACATTACTTTCTCCTAGACTAGGAGCTCCACATTCGACATGATAGCTGAGTTTCATCTCCCATAAACTCGTCTCTGAGGTGAGTGCCAGAAAAGGCATCCAGCTGTAAAAACCACACACTCACATAGACTTTCATAACTTCTTACGTTGAGGTTCATAACACTACGTTGATTGATTTATCGGTTTCCTTTTCACAATTCCTGTCTATACATTCCTCTTGAAGGTTGCAAGATGCTTGCAAGGTTCCTATAATGCAATTCAATTTAATAAATACCTTAAGATGGTTTGATTTGTTTAATGATATGGTGTTAATACTATTTTTAGGTTTTGACTGGCTTTGCAATAAGAATTGACTAACCAAACATGAGTTACCTATCAGGGAAACATTTTGGCCACTATGTTGGCTATTGACCAGTGAGTTTAGCTGTTTATCATTTTTTTAAATCATAAACAACAGAGGCTTAAACGTATAGATAAACCGTGTGACCATGTTTGTTAAACAAGACATTATACCAGAGACAATTAGGATACTTATGTAGAGTTTACCAAAAATAATGTTGTATAACAGTAAATGCTAGTCAACAGTTATACACTTCTAAAAAAAATCATCATACAATACCTGAGAGCTCTTCTAAAATTATTGATGTGTAACATGTTTCCACTAACTTGCTATGTATTTTTTGGCTTGGGGGTGATTTTCAAGAAATGCAAATGGAACTGAAATGCAATACAAACAATGAGCGCGCCTGGTGGCTGAGATTGATACCACGACGTACTGTCGGTTATGTAGCTATGTGGAATGTATATCAAATATGGTTTACTTCAAGGTCTGGAGATCCCTACAATTCCTACAATAAATGATCTTGAAATGGTCATCCTATGGTGTGAAAATATTTATTAGGTATATATATTTACTGAAAACAATTATGATTTATTAAATGTTTATATGTTTACAGTATTGTTATTTAATGTAAGCACTTGAGGCACTACCGACCAAAATACAGCACTATCTGCAATATGTATTGCATACTTGAAGGTTTGGTGGTCCCATTAAAGGTATTCCTACAATAAATGATTTTCGCTTTTCTATATTTTCTTTGCACTTTCAACTATCTTGAATTGTGTATATACTTTACTTTCAACTATCTTGAATTGTGTATATACTTTTGCCGGCATATTTGTTGACATATTTGTTAGCATATTTGCTCCCACTTTTTATATTTGCTTTGCTCCCACATTTCATCCCATATATGCTCCCACTTTTTGCTACCCAATTTTTGCTCACAGTTTTTGCTCCCACATTTGCTCCCACTTTCACTGACACTTTTTACCCCCACTTTTTCTCCCTCTTTTTGCATCTATATATGCTCCCACATTAATCTATTGTTGTTATTTCCAAGTTGTCTTTACTAGAAATTAGTTTATGCTTGACAGTTGATATGGAAGTATCAGTGACTAGGTATGGTAAGCCTTATGCATACTATAAAGAATATTCATATATTGTGAAACGAAGCAATAAAAATGGAACTGTTATTTGGCGCTGTTCAAAGCAACGATCGAAACAGTGTCGAGGAATGCTTAAGACAAGAGAATTGGACATGCTTTCTTCAAACAGTCATGATTGTAAACTTAATAATCATGCTAGTGTAAATGTAAGGAAAACGCAAACCGAAGCAAAAAACCAAGTCCAAGAAAAAAATAGTGCTGCTCAAGATAATATTAACCTCGGGTTTAATACACTACAACGCACTCATGCTGTTAGCGAGTTGTTTAATGAGAAACCTTTAAGACCTCCAGTAAAACCCATGATCAGACACACACACACACACATCTCAAAAGCCCTCAACTCTATCAGAGACAACATACCCCATCTAGAAGTTGGTTGGGGAAGATGAAAAGGATGATGATGGTGATAATAATAACATAATGTTAAAGCACTCTAGTACATCTAAAAAGAAGCTTTCAACACTATCAAAGGGAACTCAAACCATTGAACAGACTGTGGACACAGGTGGAAATTATGATGGTAAAGATGACGAGGATGATGATCATTATGAAGATGATTATAATGATGAGGATGATAATGATGTTGATGGTGAAAATGATGGACTGCTTCCCGAGTATTTGAAACCATTCATAAAAAATAGCAAATGGAACGATCCTAATATATTAGTCGAACGTCTACAGCTCTTGCATGCCTGTAAACAGGCTGGTCATATTGGTTATGAGGAAGAGCTGTTAAAAATAGAAGATGAACTTCGTAAAGCTGGTATTATTGTGTAATTGGTCAACGTAGCAACACCCCCACCCCTAAAATAATGTTCAGCAAGTGTTATATTCAAAAACTGTAGCAGGCAAACATGAACAAAAAAAGAGCTGTATTCTTTATGTGTGTGTGTGTGTGTGTGTGTGTGTGTATACCTATTGTAAAAATATATATATTTGAATTAAATTAATTAACACAATTTGTATATATTTCTTGTTTTTTTGCATGTTGACTGTATATTTGCTCAACCACTTTTTGGTTTTCCAATGCACATTTTTGATTTGTTATGATTTTTCCGTAGCATTACAGTTATCAGTCTTGTAAACTGGGTGATTAATATAGGTATAAAGGCATCTTTAAAAAATCACAAGCCTTACAGTTGTGACATATCACGTATATTATGTTACATGTTATCCTACATTCCACATAGGGCTCTCCGTTATTAACAGTGAACTCTGTTGTCATTAAAATAACTACATGTAAAATAATTCCAGTGGCATATTCTGTTAGCAAATATCATATATTAAATATTTTCACGTCATAGAATGACAACTTGAAAATCATTTATTGTAGGAATACCTTTAATGGGACCACCAAACCTTCAAGTATGCAATACATATTGCAGATAGTGCTGTATTTTGGTCGGTAGTGCCTCAAGTGCTTACATTAAATAACAATACTGTAAACATATAAACATTTAATAAATCATAATTGTTTTCAGTAAATATATATACCTAATAAATATTTTCACACCATAGGATGACCATTTCAAGATCATTTATTGTAGGAATTGTAGGGATCTCCAGACCTTGAAGTAAACCATATTTGATATACATTCCACATAGCTACATAACCGACAGTACGTCGTGGTATCAATCTCAGTCACCAGGCGCGCTCATTGTTTGTATTTCATTTCAGTTCCATTTGCATTTCTTGAAAATCACCCCCAAGCCAAATATACATAGCAAGTTAGTGGAAACATGTTACACATCAATAATTTTAGAAGAGCTCTCAGGTATTGTATGATGATTTTTTTAGAAGTGTATAACTGTTGACTAGCATTTACTGTGACACAACATTATTTTTGGTAAACTCTACATAAGTATCCTAATTGTCTCTGGTATAATGTCTTGTTTAACAAACATGGTCACACGGTTTATCTATACGTTTAAGCCTCTGTTGTTTATGATTTTAAAAAATGATAAACAGCTAAACTCACTGGTCAATAGCCAACATAGTGGCCAAAATGTTTCCCTGATAGGTAACTCATGTTTGGTTAGTCAATTCTTATTGCAAAGCCAGTCAAAACCTAAAAATAGTATTAACACCATATCATTAAACAAATCAAACCATTTTGCATATTAAGGCTTTCACGGCCCGGATTATTACATAAATAATTCATGCTTTTGGGCTAATGCCGTGTGTATTTTTAATTTAAACCATACGTTTCGGAGAAACCTTGCCTCCTTTTTCAATGGAAATAAGTAAGACAAAAACATATTATTTCCATTCCCAAACAGTTGGGGTGAGGTGAGGTGAGTTTTCTAAACGTCAAACACATGTGGTTTTCCACTTTTACTCCAGGTAAATGCCATGTTTGCCCACAGACAAGTGCAAAGAAAATCGAAACATGTTATGTTTGGATCAATTCCTTACCTACATGACAACATGTACTTGAAATAACAAGTAATGAGCATTCTATGTTAACAATAGTGAGATGCTTGCAAACTGCCAATGCTTAGAGCTCATTAGCGGCTTCTAAGGGAGGCAAGGAGTACACTTACTTGAAAAACTAACAAGAGGAGTGTTCGATTTTCCCACAACACCCAATCTGAAAGTAAATATAAATGACTATGCACTTAAGTCCATAACCACCTCCTTACCATTCCTACCGTTCATAGTCAAAGGCACACATTAATACAGCCATCACAGTGACAGAGGTTATTTGTAAAATATCTAAATATCTGAGATTTATTTTGAAATTGACCAGAATTTTGTAAAATCCACAAAATTTACCGCAAATTTAGCAAATTCCACCAAATTTCAGCAAAATCCAACAAATCACAACCAGATTTATTGAAATGCCATTTAATTATTAAAGAATGGTTTGAACTAGCTCAAATTTATATAAAATTACCCGAATATTGATGAAAATTCACCAAATTCTACCAAATTTAGCCAAGAGGTCTACAAACCATGAAATTTAACCATTTTTTTAAATTCGCAACATATACTCGAAAATTCCATAATATTCCCTTTGCGTGTATATTTTTTTAGTTGTTGTTTCGTTTCCCACACTCCCTGCAGACAAATACCTGAACATTACTTTCTCCTAGACTAGGAGCTCCACATTCGACATGATAGCAGAGTTTCATCTCCCATAAACTCGTCTCTGAGGTGGGTGCAAGAAAAGGCATCCAGCTGTAAAAACCACACCCTCACATAGACTTTCATAACTTCTTACGTTGAGGTTCATAACACTACGTTGATTGATTTATCGGTTTCCTTTACATAATTCCTGTCTATACATTCCTCTTGAAGGTTGCAAGATGCTTACAAGGTTCCTAAAATGCAATTCAATTTAATAAATACCTTAAGATGGTTTGATTTATTACATAAATAATTCATGCTTTTGGGCTAATGCCATGTGTATTGTTAATTTAAACCATACGTTTCGGAGAAACCTTGCCTCCTTTTTCATGGTCATCATTCCCATGTACTGTAATTAGGGAAAATAATAAGGGGTCATGTACACTATTATTAGCTGAGTATCTAATACAATTTTGCATATCCCTAGGACCAGTATCGCATTATAATGGCATGCCATTTGTTACCGTCCTTAAAGCCAGTGATTTAAAACAAAAGAGGTGTTTATTTTCCACCACCCCCAAACAAGGGCTTTCATCTAGTGGAATGTAGGTTGACGACCATGGAGCCCCAGCTGAATCCGTCATTGTTCCCACTGACTTGTGCTAGGCTCCTGTCTGTCTTCTTTCCTGTCGACCACACTTGGTCAACTCTTGTTCTCTACCGACTCCGACATTATTAGGCTATCCAAGGCTTAGGGAGTCTCTTTATTTTCCGACTTAATTGACCCTTGTTTATTTTTTCTGATACCCTCCTTGTGTGAGGAGGCAGCCTTCTTTTTATTTTTATGTTATTTCCTGCCTATTGCACAAGCCACACTAAAGGTAGGGTGTATGTAGCCCCACCACTTGTGGTGCACCCTGGATATGCCTACACCCTCAGGGGCTTACGGCTGATGAGTTTGGAAGTTTGCGACCACAAGGGATTCCTGAGCTGGGCCCAGTTTTCCTCCTTTTTATCGATTACCTCTGGAGCGGGACCCTCTCCTCTTTTACTTTCATATCTACCTTTTATGGCTCTCCTTCCTTTCAAGTTCATCAATCCACATTCTTGAGGGTTGAGGGGCATTATTTATTCCTTCTGTCCTTTATTTGTCCTGTTATCCTTTTTTCTTACATTTCATTTTTCTAGTTATAAGTGTGTAGTTAGTTTTAGTTATAGTTTACATTTAATTTTATTTTCACCATCAGCCAAACAATTAGGGGTCGATAGGACAGCTTGGTGGTCAAGTTTATAGAACGCTTGTCTTTTGTTTGAAACAACACCATGTTGATTTCCCGACTGGGTCAAGTATTTTATACTTTGTTCACTTATTTCTCATGGCTTTGAAACTGGCTGCCTGTAACGTGATCATTATTAACTTTAACTTCAGTGTACGGTGTAGGATTGGAAAGGAGGCAGCCATGGTTTCTGAATTACAACTATGTTAGCGTTTGTCTAAAGTATAAATAAAAAGAGAGTTCAAACATCATGTAGGACATAAACTATTTTTAAATTCAGATTTGTGTTTCACAGTAAACACAATCATTCTCCGTTTAAAACAACCCACACATTTCTTTTTCTAACATGATAGCTTATAGGCGGGCATTGCTATAGCTTACATGTAGTAGGGTCAACAGCTAAGGATTCAATTTCAATTACCTATACCTCTCATGGTATGGCTCTTAGTCAATTCGTTAAACTACATAAAACTTTTCTATATGTTCTGTTATATTAGCATTTGACCATCTCACAGTGTAGTGTTTAACATAGTTGGTTGTCTACCCTAAGGCCTTGGCTTGCAACCCCGACTATACCAAGAAATTCATATTCATCTTAAGGTTGCAATAAGGTTCATTGAGCCTTGTCAACCCTTACCTAACAACTATCAAGTCATGTACGTTAACACGGTGCGAATCACGTCCGCTATCAAGCAGACGAGTAATATGAAACTTGCTGGCAAGAGCACCATGTTCTTATCACCAAGACTCATTACACAAACAAAGCCAGTGTCTCTATGCAGATTCAACCCAGCGATAGTATGCAAGAGTGTGTTTGTTCAAAAAGCATCATTAATATAACTCGACTGTCACCACACAGGTCCGGGTTCGATTTTCTAAAGGCTGCAACAGGTACACTCAGTCTTGTCAGGTAAAACATTTTGGGTCAATTCATAAATCATGGGAAAGGGTTAGCCACTGTCAGTCCAAAACAACATCTTACTTCACCCTCTCCGATAATTAGTTTTATAAAATCTCAGGTCGATAATCTTAACGTTTTGGCTCTTTTGGGTATATTCATGGGGAATGGCAACGGTTTGGCCATCCTGATTAGTACAACACCTGATACAACTCTGTAGCCTTATTCATTAGCTATAAACACATTAATCCATAATTACCTAATAATAATAATACAAATAATAATAATAATAATAATATTAATTTGCAAGCTGTCATCCTCCAAACACACATTCATTAAAGCATGGTTTCAAAAAACTCTTATGCTTTTAAGTGTTTAATACCTTTTTCTCCTGTAACATTACTATTCCCTGTTTTATGAGTGAAATAATCTATCGAGGTAAAAGCGTATGTCATCACCTATTTTTCAACTATCAAACCTAATTTTAGGGTTCTTAGTTTGCAAGATATAGATTTTTTCAATTTGAGGGTAGTTTTCACCCCCCTACTATTTTTCATGAAAAACAAAAGATCTTAGGTTCAATTATCAATTTTACCCGTTTAAGACCTTTTTCCCCAATGTAAAATCACTATTTACTGTTTTAGGGGTGACATCATCTATCCAGGTAAATGCCTATGTCACAACCAATTTTTTAAGCTATTACACATAATTTTACGGTTCTCAGTTTCCAAGCTATCGATTTTTCAATTTGGGGGTAGTTTTCACCCCCCTGCTATTTTTCATCAAAAACAAAAGATCTTAGTTTCATTTATCATTTTTAGGTGTTTAACACGTTTTTTTTCATAACATGACTATTTACTGTTTTAGGGGTGAAATGACCAATCCAGGTAAAAGCCTATGTAATCACCTATTTTTAAAGCTATCACGCCTAATTTTAGGGTTCTTAGTTTCCAAGATATTGAGTTTTCAATTTTGGGGAGTTGTTTCACCCCACAAAGGGGGACGTCGCCCCAAGTGCTAGGACCCCTCATACAAGTCCCTAGCATGATTGGTTCACGAGATATTAACAAAAGTGTAGTTAGGCCCTTTTGACAAAAAATGAATCATACTTTCAAAAACGAGGCGTCACCCCAAGTGCTAGGATACTGCCTATGGCAAAATCCCATCAGGGGTTCAGAAAATATTAACAAATGTGTAGTTAGGCCCTTTTGACAAAAGCCACCGGTGTGCATACATACAAAAATTGCTCTTTCACCCCAGGTAAGGGTAGTTTTTATTTTGGGGGTTGTCATACCTCATTCATACAAAAGGAGAATTCACTACAAGTCCTACGACACCCCTTTTGTTTAAATCGCATTATTGGTTAGCGAGATACTAAAAAGCGAATGACCTATTAGTTTTTTGTTTTTTTAATAAATATTTTAAAAAACCTCATCTATAAAGAATCATTTAAAAATTCCGCTCTCTTACAAAAGCCCTCAAGTGCGCATGCATACAAAAATAACCACTACTTAACCTCCGGGTAAGGGTAGATTTATTTTGGGGTGGATATACTCCCGTCCATAGCAAGGGGTGGTTCACCACAAGTCCTACGACACCCTATATGCTCAAACCCGACCATGCGATCGCGAATCATCGCCAATGTTCGCCAGAAAGTAGGCTATCATTTTGTTTTGTCCTACACACTTCAAACTTGCTGTCAGCCTAGAGGGCATAGGGACCCTTCATTGACGTCAAACAAACTTTTCTCTCATCTTCACCGTTTCCAAAATAGCACCAATTTCAAAAAACAACAATTAAAAAGAAATATATATATACACACATCAAAAAAAGTTTTGCATCACCTCGGTTCCCAGATCTCCGGCATATAAACGTTGACTGTGTATATTGTATCAAAGATACAGTCCCTTTGACTGTTCATAGATGTCACTAAAACTGCTCAAAGATGTAAACAACCATGCATGAGCAGGGCCTATTAGACGGAGGGGGTACGACAGCCGATCAGTTCCAGTCATTCCACCAGGACGAAGGTACGCTGCTCATGTTGTCTGTAGTTCTACCATGCCTAGAAGGTCAATACCGCAGTTCGATCGCGTCCGCATTGTTACTTTGTGTCAAGAAGGGCTCTCAACAAGGGAAGTTTCCAGACGTCTCAGAGTGAACCAAAGCGATGTTGTTCGGACATGGAGGAGGTACAGAGATACAGGAACTGTCGATGACAGGCCTCGCTCAGGCCGCCCAAGGGCTACTACTGTAGTGGATGACCGCTACTTACGGATTGCCGCTCGGAGGAACCCTGACAGCAATGCCACCATGTTGAATAATGCGTTTCGTTCAGCCACAGGACGTCGTGTTTCAACTCAAACTGTGCGCAATAGGCTGCATGATGCGCAACTTCACTCCCGACGTCCATGGCGAGGTCCAGCTTTGCAACCCCGACACCATGCAGCGCGGTACAAATGGGCCCAACAACATGCTGAATGGACCCCACAGAATTGGCACCACGTTCTCTTCACCGATGAGTGTCGCATATGCCTTCAACCAGACAATCGTCGGAGACGTGTTTGGAGGCACCCTGGTCAGGCTGAACGTCTTAGACACACTGTCCAGCGAGTGCAGCAAGGTGGTGGTTCCCTGATGTTTTGGGGTGGCATTATGTGGGGCCGACGTACGCCACTGGTGGTCATGGAAGGCTCCGAAACGGCTTTACGATACCTGAATGACATCCTCCGACCCATAGTGCACCCATATCGGCAGAATATTGGAGAGGCATTTGTCTTCATGGACGACAATTCTCGACCTCATCGTGCACATCTTGTGAATGCGTTCCTTCAAGATAACGACATCGCTCGACTACAGTGGCCAGCATGTTCGCCAGACATGAACCCTATCGAACATGCCTGGGATATGTTGAAAAGGGCTGTTTATGGACGTCTTGACCCACCAACCACTCTGAGAGATTTACGCCGAATTGTCGTTGAGGAGTGGGACAATTTGGACCAACAGTGTCTTGATGAACTTGTGGATAGTATGCCACGACGAATACAGGCATGCATCAATGCAAGAGGACGTGCTACTGGGTATTAGAGGTAGTGGTGTGTACTGCAATCTGGACCACAAATGCTGAAAGTCTAGCTGTATGATGGTACAACATGCAATGTGTGGGTCTCATGAGCAATAAAACGAGCTGAAATGTTGTTTGTGTTGATCTCTATTCCCTTTGTATTTAAAGGTTCCGGAACTCTTGGAACCGAGGTGATGCAAAACTTTTTTTGATGTGTGTATATACCGACACACATTCATAGCAAAGAGGACGTCACACCATTCCTAAATAACACATCGTTCTAGCCTTACAAGCTCATTAAATTCGCCAAAATGTCAAAAACGCACGTTTGCCTCAAATTGCGTTTCCAAATTCCACCCATTTTAAAAAATTACCTCACCATCAAATAGAGCGGGAAAAATAGCATTTAAACGAGCCGTCACTCAACCCTAGTCCTCGCCCACCACCAAACATTTTTCCAACATAGCCATACGTATTCAAGCACACACGCGACTTGCAAGAGAACATACACTACCCCACTACCCGCGAATGACCTTTTGTTTTGGTATTTTATTTAAATAATGAGGCTATAGGAAAAGAGGGGGGGGGGGGCATTACTACGAGTGCGAGATATCAGGTTCGGGGCCGATACGACGAGGGTTCAATAAGTTAGTGGACAGAACCCCCAAGTTAACACTACTTGTTAAAGGTCAACTACGTCTCACGCGAACACTGCAGACATATCACGTGATCGCTCGCACTGGTGCACATGCTCACACTCGCACGGGTGTCAAATGACGGTTAGCATCCTAAGCAAAAAACAATAACAGCTGCACACCACATGTGTGGATAGGAGCCGCCTCTCCGCTCAGCCCAACCGGCGCGAGCAAAAAAAACATAACAGCTGCGCGCCACATGTGCGGATTGCTCGCACTGGCACACATGCTCACAGTCGCATGGGTGTCAGATGACAGAATCCCAATAAACAACCCCCATGACGTCAACAGCCATTAACTTTTTATCACCATCGCACAAACAAGCCAAAAGGTCAACCCCTTCCCACGCTAACACGTGCAGTGCACATGCTCGCTCCTGGACCACGTGCTCGCTCAGGACCCATGACGTCATCAGGAATGACGTCATCAGGATTACGCAATTTCTGGTCATGATGATGCAATATTCAAAGTCTAGCGAATTCTACTACTTATGTTTGTGGCGACATTTATTCTTGAAGTATTTGTCCGAGTACTGCAATAGCTTGGCATAGTCATGACAATAACAATTTAAACAACATAAATTCGTGGAGATTAGCGGCATGAGAACACAGGAGACAAATGAAGAGCGCCTTGCGCTTACCCAGTACAACAGCAGTGCGCTCTATCGGTGCTAGTTCTATACATCCCTATTGACACGAAGGTTGAATGATGAGGTTGGCGGCAATTAGGGTACCGGACTCTATAAATCCGTGCGGCTTCTCACCCGTTGCCACTTGCTGCGCCATAAGCTAGGTGCATATCAGCCTTTTATTCATTAGTGTGCAGAAACGGAGCCATTTTCACCAATTTATGCCGCAAAAGTAGCAGCCAATGTATGTAGAGCGAACTGTACAGTGCCCACTGGGGCCAAGTAGCGAATGCGTCAGTCGCACCAGATTATCTCTGTCTAATCCCTTCCTTTGCCTGAAGTACAGCAGTGGCCAGAAGCTTGCACTCTGGCTCAGCAAATACGGCGAGCTTGTCAATTTGAATCACGCCCGGAAGTAACAAAGTGACCTCATTTTCTCGAAGGGAAACGTTTTCTCAACCAATCCGATTGCTGCATCGTCTTTTACATAACACGCAGAGGGTCCCTAATTTTTTGCCGGAATAATTAAGATACACCCTGTATATTCGCGACTGTCAGGAAGATAAATGGTTGACCTGTAATGTATTACTGGAAACTGTAATGATAGTCACATGAATACAAAGGAAGGAAGATTGTAGTTTTACGTGACCGTGAATCGTGTGATTATGAGCCACGGGGCCTCCTTTTACGTGGAATCCAAACCACAGGACATGGCATCCAGTTCCAAAATCTCACAAGCATTGACCGGGAATCGAACCCAGTCCACCTTGGTGAGAGGCCAACAGCATGACCACTTCGCGACCACGCCCCTCACGTTTATCCAGTCAAATATGTAAATGTATAGAAGTTTTGCATATTTTGTGAGCGTTTCTTCAAATAAATTAATGTTTTAATAAATAGTAAATCCCTTATTATGATTATCTCGCGTTGAACAATTCATGTGAATCGATAGAAGTTGTACATTATCAATTTGAGGAGCTATCAAAGTGAACATAACCTTCGCAGGTGGATTTGACAAATTGTGAAGGTTAAGAAAAGGGCTCTGTGCCAGGCGTAAATTTTACAATATTTTTCCTGTCACACACTGACATATTGTCAGATAGAAGTGTCGCAACATGTTGATAATATTATGTCAAATTGTCACAATTGTCGGACCTGTCGAGATTTATGAAACAGAGCCCGGGTATACAAGTTTCATGTGGACGTGATCGACTGGAGTTGTTCACATCGCGATGCTTGGGTTTTATCCTAATGTAATCTTTTATTTATAGGGTTATGTTTTGAAATTGATTCCCCGCGGTGGTGATGGATATTTCCGTTCACTAACCACTTACTGAATTAGCAAAATGGTAAACAGTTAAGTTAGCCACAGAAGAGTCAACCACACGGCTGAGTTATATTCCTCTCTTATCTATATATATATATATATAAATCAATGTTACGTGATAGTTTGTCTGTCTGTGGGTACGTCTCCTATGCGTTCATATACCATTCATCCGATAGCGATGAAACATAGATGAGATTTTGAGTACACTCCAGGGAAGGTTTCTGGCTTAGTAAATCCATTTTGCAATAGGTAGCACATGAGTAGATTTAACAAATGAGTGACGACGCGCGAAGCATTTCGACAAAGTCCCGTATTCGTTCGTACACCATTCGTCCGATTGCGATGAAACTTGCGTGAGATGTGTGGAAACTCCAGGGAAAGTTTCAGGCCTAGTAAATCCATATTACAATATGTAGCACACGAGTGGATTCAACAAATGAGCGACGACACGTGAAGTGTTTCAACAAAGTCCCGTATGCATTCATATACCATTCGTCCGATAGCTAATGGAACTTCGGTGAGATGTTGTGTACACATAAGGGAAGTTCTTTGGATTAGTAAATCCATTATACAATAGGCAGCACACGAGTAGATTCAACAAATGAGCAACGACGCGTGAAGCGTTTCAACAAAGCTCCGTATAAGGTCATATACCATTCGTCCGATAGCAATGAAACTTGGGTGAGATGTTGTGGATATTAACGTGAAGGTTTCTAACTAAGTAATTACATTTCACAGTAGTTAGCGCACGAGTAGTTTCAACAAATGAGCGACGACACGCGAAGCGTTTCAACAAAGTCCCGTATGCAATCATATACCATTCGTCCGATAGCAATGAAACTTGGGTGAGATGTTGCGAACACTTCAGGGAAGGTACTTTCTTAGTAAATCTACTTTACAATAGGCAGCGCACAAGTAGATTCAACAAATGAGGGACGACGTGCGAAGCGTTTCAACAGAGTCCCATATGCGTTCATATACCATTCATTTGATAGCGATGAAACTTGGGTCAGATGTTGTGTGCACTTCAGGGAAGGTTTCTGGCTTAGTAAATCAATTTTACAATAGGTAGCGCACGAGTGGATACAACAAATGAGGGACAACACGCGAAGTGTTTCAACATAGTCCCGTATACATTCATATACCATTCGTCCGATAGCTATGGAACTGGGTGAGATGTTGTTGCTTAGAAAATCCATTATACAATAGGCAGCGCACGAGTAGATTCAACAAATGAGCAAGACTGTTGAAAAAAGGAAATTTTTTTGTTAAATAAAAAGTTATGTCCTGCCTCCCACCGCCATTCATCTGTGACGTCATAGCCAGTCTCAAAGCAAGTCTAAACTTGTAGAACATGGCATGTGTTTTTTTGGTCCCGCTTTTTGCACACACTTTTGCTCCCATATTTGCTCCCATATTAGCCCCCCCCCCTTTTTTGCTCCCCATATTTGCTTACATATTTGCTCCCCCCTTTGCACTCATAATTGCTCCCACTTCATGTTCCCACCTTTTGCTCCTATATATGCTCCCATATTAGCTCCCTCCATTTTGCTCCTACATTTGCTTCCTCTTTTTGCTCCCACCTTTTTGCTCCCACTTTTTGCTCCCACTTTTTTGCTCCCACATTTTTGCTCCCACATTTTTGCTCCCACTTTTTGCTCCCTCTTTTTGCTCCCATATTTCCTCCTTCTTTTTGCTCCCCACTTTTGCTCCCACATTTGCTTCCACTTTTGTGTTCATATTTGCTCCCACTTTTGTATTCATATTTGCTTCCACTTTTGTGTTCATATTTGCTCCCAATTTTGCTTTCTATTTGCTCCCACTTTACCGCCACTTAGAGAACATAAAATGTATTCGTAGTTGTGGTAACAGCCCACTCTCGTTTATTGTCCATTGAGGCAACTGCGTGATATTGTTTTGTTTCTATGGTTAGAGAAATAGCTTTCTGTAAATAGTAGTTTCCATAATTTTGATTTCATTGTCATTAATTGCAAATATGTTTTTGTTGTTTGTGTTTTCGATGATGAACATGGTAATTGCAAATGCTAATTTATAAATATGATGTTTTGTTTTCCTGAATGACGTGAATGGTAATTTGCAAATGCCAATTTGTAAATATGAGATTTTGGTATTTTGTTTTTGTAATGACGAGAATGATAATTTTCAAATGATGATTTATAAATATGGAGTATTGATATTCGTTTTTGCGACAACGTGAATGGTAATTTGCAAATGCTAATTTGAAACTATAGGATTTTGATATTTTGTTTTTGCGATGACACAAATGATAATTTGTAAATGATAATTGGTAAATAAGGGATTTTGTTTTGCGATGATGTGGATGGTAATTTACAAATGTTAGTTTGTAAATATGGGATTTTGATAATTTGTTTTTGAATAACAAGAATGGAAACTATGAGAAATGCACAATGCCCTTTGCTCTTTAAAGCTCTGTACAACTTTATATATTCTTTATTTTCATCGTGCCTGAAATTGAAAAAGGTGAATGGAAAGTTTTCTTTTCCACCGTGCATAAAATAGTCATTTGTAAATGGACTGTGTAACTAAATGTTTCTTTGGGGTTGCATGCATGTAAATATATGCCCTTTGGCAATGAATATAATAGTTGTGTTTGTTTCCCAAGAAAGTGTAAAAGAGAGATCGAGAGAACGCATGAGTACGTAACATTTGTTGTTTGACCATAGCAAACTCAGTAGAGAAAATAAGTTAAAGCTTATAGCAAATTTTAAATAGTAGGATTTCCTAAATGTGTTTTTATATGTAAGTCATAGACATGTAGTGGTAGATAGGCACTATTTGTAAGACTGTCTTACCTGTAGTGTGCGTCATGTGCCACTACGCGTTTGCAAACAACAAGAAAAAAGACTACGCCACTGCAATAGTTAATCACTGGCATTAAAATATTTTTCCAAGTTAAAATGAAATCTTTAAATATGTAAAGTGGAAATGGGAATTTTGAATATGCAATGTGGGAAATGCCTGTCTACATTCTTTTAACAATGAATAAAGTGAAATAGTACTCGGGTAATACGTTTTTCTTTTGATTTTACAGCAAGTAGGGCATTGCACTAGTATACAAATAGTTTTATTAAATATCCATATCCATTCATCATTAACTTTCCTTTTATAGCACTAATCACAATCAGGACTGCTAACCTTCCCCCACCAAGGCATCACAGGCTGTCAAACGTTGTTTAGCTTTAGCAATAATACTTTATTAGCCACACGCTATGGTTCACTATGGTAATAAGAAATGTATTGTTCTTTGCATGCTTGGTCCAAAAGATTTATAGATACATCACCACGCAGCAAACATTGATAAGCTGCTGCACATGAGGTCTTAATTCGTTTCCCAGCTCTATCAGCTAAAACAGAGAACTTTACTAAAAATTAGTTTATGCTTCACAGTTAATATGAAAGTATCAATGGCAAAAAGTGTTTGTAACCAATCAAATATAACTGACAAGTTTGGTTACACACTACCAATTGTAGTGGTAGGTTCTTTTACATGTCATAAATGTATAACATGAGGCTCAATAGCTTCATGGTAATCTATTGTGCCAAGGTTTAGAGACATCTCAATTAATAGCCCCCGTGTATTTGAGTGTACATAAATCATATTATAGGGTTTGCAATATCAAAGTCGTTATAACCGTCATGATATTTAGATATCATAGCTATTACCCTCATGTACTTATGTGTGTTACATCGTCATGTTTAGTACACCACAGTAATGTTACTCCTGTAGTCAACTGGGTTTTGGGGGCAATCTCTAATTAGTATAAAACAGAGTCCCCCCATTCTTGAATGTTACAAGTAATCTGGAGAACTACTGGATGGATTTTAATGCTGTTTACTCCATTCTGAAAAGGATATCTCAAGCAAGGTTTCTGTAGAAAATTATTTATTCATCATCAAAGAAAGCCAAGCAGTAACAATTTCAGTTAAAAAAAGTAAAAAAAGCCGGGCGTCCGTGCGCTTTTTAAGCTTACGCTGGGCAAAAAGTTAAAAATATCTATATACTATGAGTGTAAGAATTGTCCAGCATGAAAAGTTCTACAAAAAGTCCGCTAGAGCTCATCTCTATCTTTAATACTTCGCCCACTGTAAGTGTTTTACATTTTCATTTCTTCCAACAATCTCCATTCAATTACTACAATAACTGTTCCTAGGCAAACGCTGAGACGGATTGCTAGTATGTAATATGTTGTATGGTTCATATGACCGGATGCTCTTCCATACACCAAAAACACAAAAAAAAAGTTTTTGTTATGTAACCTTCTAAGAGGCTGAGTGCAAGTCTTTCTCGTCAACGCCTGTGGGGAGGGGGGGCTATCTATGTATGGATAAATAATAAATAAGCCTAGGCAAAAATGTAAAAGAAAACAGTCATTGTCTTAAGGTAGATACCATCTCAGCATTGTCTTGACGTAAAAGTAGAAAATTATACAATACCTCTTCTAAAATGGTAGAGGTAAGAATCAAATCAAACATCTTCCCGGTTTTGCCTTTAAACTAAATGTATCCTGTTTCAGTCCTCAAGCCAGAATTACATTTCTTAGCAGAGTCGGGGATCGAACCATGGTCTTCGCAATGAAAGTAAAACTGCTTAACCACTACGCCATCAAGCTCTACATTTCTATGCAGTGCTGCGTTTCAGTCCTCATAGTTGGGAATCAAGCCCACACTTTTGCAAAAATACATCAAACGATAATAAAATTAATAAGTTACAACATTTAAAGAAATTTAAATATTCATACTCTGTAGCTAGATCTCTATAAAACGAGTATTTCAGATGTGTACGTGCTTCGCGTTATCATACAGGATAACATTTCAACTGACACAGCAATCTCTGTTAGCTCTCTCAGACTGGCTGGTCACTGGACGTACAGTAGTTGTTAGCGAACATTGCAATATTATTAACCAGTGTGTATTTTTAGATCATTTTCGGTCATCAGCCCCGTGTGCTTGAGTGCGTGAGTTGTAAATTTTATACGTCTTAAGAGGATTTTTATAAATTAATTATATTTTGGCTAAGTTACAAGGACTGTGTGTGTGTAAAAGAGTGATATTCCCAAGCGGTTTGACCAGTGAGTGACTGTTGGAGATAATAAAAGGTAAGCTAATGTATTTATTACTGACTTTGCTATTTTTTGTTGTGTTTTTAGTTTTTCTTTTTTTGTCTGCTTTGAAACAATTGTTTATCCATCGCTGTTCTGAGCTAATCGTTCCATTTCTATATAGCTACCACAACCTACAGTACATTCAAGGCAATCTGTTTAAAATATTCTTACATTGGTCTACTTCTACAGTTCTTGTCTTTAACCCTTTATTTCATAACTAAGCTTGCTAATCCTGGGCGTCTTAGTATGTGTCCTACCAGCCTATCTCTTCTATTCATTAGCAGTCGCCAGAAACATCTCTCCTCTCCCACTCTGTTTAATACCTCTTCACTTGTTACTCTATCTAACCATCTGATTTTCATCATTTCCCCTGTTACACCACATTTCAAATGCTCATATTCTCCCCTTTTCTGCTACACCATTAGTCCAAGTTTCAGTTCGATAGAGTGCCACGCTCCAGAAAAAGGCTTTCAGTACTGACTTCCTAATTCCTTAATCTATATTGAATGTCAACAGATTCCTTTTCTGTAGAAATGCTTTCCTTGCCTGAGCCAAACTAATTTTTATATCCTCTTTGCTTCGTCCATCACTGGTCATTTTGCTTCCTAAGTAACAGAAGTCTCCTACTTCCTGTAGCTTTTCATCTGCCAATTTGATCACCATAGAGGTTTCTGATTTATTTCGGCTGCATTCCAATATTTTTGTTTTACATTTATTACTTTTCATCATGAATTCGTTCCTCAAGATGGAGTCCATACCATTCAAAAATGCATTCAAATCCTCTGGCGTATCGACAAGTTGACAATGTCATCAGCAGGAATGGCCCTCCATCCCCGATCAATGGAGAAAATCAATTGTCAAGATATTATATAAAGGGAAAGGAGACCCCCAATGACTGAAACCAATATAGAGGCATTGCACGGGAAAACTGTCCCTTCAAATTCTTCGCCAAAATAATGACAGAAAGATTTGAGGAAATAGACGATCACCTGCCAGAAAATCAATTCGGGTTCAGGAAGGGAAGATCAACCCTGCAGGCAATCGAAACACATTTGGGAAGCCCTAGAGAAAAAACAAAAGTTTTATACCGTCATCATAGATTTCACGAAAGCCTTCGACCTACTAAGCAGGCAACTAGTGATAGAAAAACTCAAGGAAACACTAGGGGAAAACGACACATGGTCGAACCTCATTAACACACTGCTGAGCTGGGAAGAAATATGCGTCCCAGATAACCTTGCCATGTCAGAACCGATCATCCAAACAAAAGGAGTACTACAGGGCGACCAACTTAGCCTTCTGATGTTCATACTAGCAACCGAAGAAATGCTTGGAATTGCCCACAAAGCGGGAAACTTCTCGTGCGCATACGCAGATGACATCGTAATTCGCTCCAAAGACATAACAAAACTCCAGGAAAAAATAAGTGAAGTGGATGAATGGTGCTCCAAGAATAACTTGGTCATTAACATATCTATGACGATCACAATTATCTTTATAAACGGAGGAAGAGATCCCGCATCAGCTGAGATACACATAAGGGAAAGAAAACTGAAAAAAGTATCAGAAATCAATTATTTAGGAACCACTCTACAAACGACTGCAAAATGCTTCACAAAACACATAACAGAAAAGGCAACTAAAGCAATAATGACAATGCACGAAATAAGAAACATTCGATCCCTCAGCCCAGAGACGGCGATGCTGTTATTCCGAGTATTCTTTCTACCAATTCTGACATATAGCATAGAAATCATCTGGTCACACCTAACAATGAAGAATCTATCCACGCTGGAAAGAATGAAAGCAAGGTACATAATGAAAGCGTTAGGAGTGTCAAAAATGACGCACTCAAGATACACATATCTGCTGGCGAAGGAAACTTTCCTCATCGAGGATCTCAGGACAAGCATACTCCAACCTAACACCTGCGCCTCACAAAACCTGCTAGCAACACTGAATAGGAAAAGAGAATAAATGAATCCGGCATTCTACAGCACAGGAGCCATGGTAGACCATGCGTGGACAAAGGAAAACGTCGAAATCAGACACGTCATCACTAGGTTGGCAGTCCATGGATTCCACCACCTGATATGCAAGAACACAAACTTACACGAACCAAATATAGACTGTGAATGTAGGCTGTGAGAAACGGCATCGAACTATGCACAAAAAGGACAAAGTCAATATGTGATTATGCAAATATGTAAAATTTCAATTTCAATCTTGGCTATAAATAAGGAAGAACTCTTACATGACATATGCGATAAACACAATTGTGACTTATTGTGCATACAAGAAACGCACAGAGACAATAACCAACTCCGACCTAAAAATCCAGGCATGAAGCTGGCCGTGGAACGTCCTCATGGCCAATATGGTAGTGCTATTTTCACGAAACCAGACATCAAGATCCAGGCGACATCCATTTCAGAAGAAAATTATATAGAAATTATTTCCATAGAACTTAGCAATTTGATCTTTTTTTTTTTTTTTTTTTTTCAATATACAAACCTCCTAAGTCACAGTTTTCATTCAAAGTTCCTGACAATTTAAGTTCGCAAAAAAGTGTCTGTTATCAATGGTGATTTTAATAGCTATAGTAGAGTGGGGGATATTCGCACGAAGATGAAAATGGGGAAGCTGTTTTAAAATGGTCTGAATTACTTCAGCTGTCCCTCATACACGACAGTAAACTCCCTTCATCATTTAACAGTGGAAGATGGAAGCGTGGCTACAACCCAGATCTCATATTTGTAAGTGAGAGTGTCACCAGCCAATGTGTGAAATCGGTTTGTCCGCCCATCCCAAATACTCAACATCGTCCCATAACGTGCCAGCTATTTCCAGCTGTCAGACCACAGACTGTCCCTTTTCGAAGAAGATACAACTTCAAGAAGGCTAACTGGACACAGTTCATCTCATTACTTGATGAGAAGATCACCACAGTCAGTCCTATTCCAGAATTCTATGAGCAATTCATTGATGTGATTAAAGTATGTTCCAATGCAGCCATCCCGAGAGGATGTAGAACAAATTGCATACAAGGTCTTACTCCTCAGACAACGACTCTTTTGTCAAATTACTGTATATCAATTGAATAAGATCCTTTCAGCGAGGAAACTATTGCTAGCGGACAACGTGTTCCCTCTTCTATTTCAGACCCAAAACCACAACAGTGGTTAAAGCTTATGGAAGATTTGGATATGGGAAGGAGCAGCCAGAAAGCTTGGAGGTTTCTTAGACGCCTTAACAATGATCACAATGGAACCTCTTCATATTCTAATGTATCTGCCAACCAAATTGTTAGTCAACTTATTCGAAATGGTAATTCTGGAAAGACAATCCAGAAACCTAAATTGAAGTTAGTAAGGGAACAGGAAGGCAACATGTTCCTTAAACCCTTTGTACTTTCAGAACTGAATATGGCTATTAATTACTGTAAGAATGGAAAGGCGCCTGGTCTGGACGGAATTTGTGTTGATCAAATCAAACATTTTGGACCTGAGGCTAAATAATGGCTGCTAGAATTGTTTAATAACTGCATTAATACCTGTAAAATACCCAAAATATGGAGGAAGAGCAGAGTAATAGCGATTCTCAAATCGAGTAAAGATGCACATGATCCTAGGAATTATAGGCCTCTTTCATTGCTCTCCCAACTTTTCAAGTTACTGGAGCGAATGATTCTAAGTAGGCTCACAAAGGTAATTGAACCTTTACCAATCCCTGAACAAGCTGGCTTCAGGGGCAGTCTTCATTGACTTAACAGCTGCTTGTGACACAGTCAATCATCACTTATTGCTGAGTAAACTCTACTTGATGACAAAGGACTATGCATTAACTGAAATAGTCAGTTGTCTCCTTCAGAATAGTGGACTCTTTGTAGACTTTCAACGGCAGCACAGCCGTTGGAGGAATCAAAGAAATGAACTGCCTCAAGGTAGTGTTCTGGCTCCTATCCTCTTTAACATATATACAAATGACCAGCTAATACCAGTAGGTACTCGAAGCTTTATTTATGCGGATGATCGTGCCATTACCGTCCATGCCGATCAGTTTGAAGTTGTGGAAAGACGTCTATCCAAAGCTCTAGAGGAACTATGGGAATATTATAGAGGAAACCTATTGAAGCCAAACCCTTCGAAAACACAAGTTTGCGATTTCCATCTATAGAACAGACAGGAATAGAGGAAACTGCATGTAACGTGGGAAGGCATGCTGTTGAATCACTGTGCGAATCTCAAATATTTAGGGATTACATTGGATCGTGCACTCACGTATGAAAGACATTGTCTAAACAGCAAAAATAAGGAATCCGCAAGAAACTGCCTCCTTCGCAAATTATCTGGTACCAGTTGGGGGATCAAGCTCATACAATAAGAACCACTGCTTTAGCACTCTGTTACTCTGCAGAAGAATATGCATGTCCTGTGTGGTATATGTCGTGTCATAACAAGCAGGTTGATACTGCATTAAATGAAACGTATAGACTCATCACTGGCTGCCTGAGACCCACGCCATGTGATAAACTGTATTGTTTAGCAGGCATTGCACCACCAGATATCAGAAGAGAAGTTGCAGCTAAATGTGTGAGATCTAGGGTTGATGTGTCTCAGGCGCATCCTTTGTATAGCTTTCAACCAGCCCACTCTCGACTTAAGTCCAGAAAAAGCTTCCTTCACACAACTGAGTGTCTAACTGACAAACCTCAGGTTTTGAGGATTACATCTTGGTTGACCAGAAGCCCCCACATTACTCAGTGGATAGCTCCATCTGAAAGGCTCTCAGCTGGACATACAGAGGATTGGACAACTTGGAAGTCTCTTAAGAGATTGCGATCTGGGGTTGGCAGATCCAAGTCCAAAATTCATAAATGGGGTTTATGCTGCGACTCGGTCCTTTGTGAATGCGGTGAAGAATAGAGTATGGGTCATCTGATTCAGTGCAGTCTGTGTCCTATACTGGGCACCATGGAGGATCTGGTGAAGGCTACACCAAATGGACGTGACATGGCAAAATATTGGTCATGCATTATTTAGAGCCTTAAATGTTCAAATTTTGTCATTTTTGTTGCCCATTTTGTACATAATTTCTTTTGTAATATTTTTGTTCCTGACACGAGTAAATAAATAAATAAATTATTTTCCAAGAATCCTGTAAGGTTTGATCAAATCTAAGAGAAACTTCATTTCATAGGCTTAAAACTAGAAAATCGGATAAAAGACTCTAGAATCCATGAACGGAATTCTACTGACAGCACTTGGTTGGGACAAAAATATGGGGCGGTAACACTACTCGACCCTTCCTTTCACTATAAGCAAACATATGCTCAACAACATATTCATCTTTCAACCACATTATACTTGGGACACTATTTCCCAGTGGACGACTCCTTGTCTTCACACAAATCACAAATTTGTAACCATAAGTTTATGCCAACATTCGTGCTGCATAATATTCAAGGATTATAATCAACAATTATATCTTATTTTTATATATTTTTACATTATTGCAATATTTCCGTCATACAGATAGCCATGTATATGTAATCCAAGCACCACTTAGTTCTTGTGTAAACAAATTTCTTCTAATAGTTGTTCGATTTACACCTGGTCAAAATCCTGCCCATGCCTATATCTAACAATAATCCACCCTAGTTTGTACATTTATGTTATTCAATAATCTTCAGTTCCTCTGTTCCTTTCTTATCGCTTTAGAGTGCATTTCAGAAATGTGCCATATTCGAATACGTCGATGTTTTACTCTCATTAGATTTTATTGCCAACAAATACAAAAAATTATTTAATCAATAAGTATAATCTATTATTATTACTATTACTGAAGAATATTTAAATGTTGCAATACAGAACTAGAAATAATTAAACATACAACTCAAAAATTATTTATAATATTTAAAAAATGTTTATTATTATTATTTTTATCTCGTAACGAGATTTTAAATGTAAATGAAATTATTTAAATTACTTGAAAATTCCATGATTTTTCATAACTGTCAAAGCAATCATATTGAAAGAACATATCCTAATGAAAATGACGTCAGCGTGTCACTCAGACAAGCTGTCGCAGATCGAAGCATATCTAAACCAAATAGTATTGGAAATCACTGGTAGGTTGATTATCGTAACACAACAAAATTGAACGAAAGAATCGTCTCTTCAAAGCGTAGAAAGTGTGAATATTTTATACGATAGTTGAATTCTCAATTACATACAACTAGCAACTAAAACATGTTCAGAGTTCAGCTCACATATTCCTCCAATGTTTCATGGCGATGCGTGTCCTCAGTTGACGTCATGGATCAATGGGTTCCCCAAAATTCCATAGGCATGGCAACCTTCCCCTAGGTCGTCTGCGTCACCTTCTGTTTCGTCTTCGGTATCCACCATTGTCTTATCCACTCGTGATTTAGTGATACATATTCGCGTTCAGAATCATGCAGGTATAAAGTTCTCGACAACTTTCACGAACGTCTGGCATTAAAACTCGTATTATACAAAACATTTCCGTGGTTTCACACGACTTCTCCGCTTTTTCAAAGTTCATAATAAAGTTCAATTGTAAATTCCCGTCTTCAACTAATTATGCCAGTTTTGACAATAGCAACTTGTTTTCACCGGACATACTATTACAATCATGAAGTGTCGAAATTTTCGTAGATGCCTGGTCAAGATTAATTCTATTACGAACACAGGTTACGCTCCCATGCAACACGCATTGCAATGTTGGTCTCGTTTCGTAGTCTAGCCTGCGTTCGGGTAATGAAGAATACTTGAACCGTATCCACATCAGCAGATAAGCCTCCTACAACTAGGAAAGGATATTGTCCGACTCAATCTGTACCAGACAGAGGGCCCCAGGATTCGTAGACTAATCCTGACCGGTATTCCGTGAATTTCATAAGTGCATTTCGTAGTATGGTTGTCAAGTGCCAAATAGTCCCCACAGACTAAGTTATATCGCAGACCGAAGTAAAGACTGACAGCATAATGGACTGTCAGAGTAACTGGACGGAGACGGACAGTATAACTGTAACTCGGCTGTAACTGAAGTAATTGACTGACTGCAGTAGCGTAGCCAGGATCGACCAATGGGAGGGGTTATGGGTACTCAAGCCAAATTCAACAAACATTTCGTCCCGCGGCGTAGCTGCGCTCGTCAAACGTGCACTAAGGTCGCGAGGGCAGCTGTGGAAAGTACGGATATCGTAGGTTCGAATCTCGGTGCTGACAACGGTTATCCTTGGTGTATTTTTCCCGGGTTTTGCCAAAGTCCCTACAGGAATTTGCCGAGATAGTGCCTTGCCCAAGTCCCGGAGCGTCTACTCCATCCCTGTCCCAGATACATTTACACATACAACTATAATCATCACAGCAATAAACGTTGCCAGACAGCTTCAACACCCTCCCAACTACACGGGGCTGATGACCAAGGTGTCTCAAGCACCTCAAATGAATTAACAACAACTCTACGAGTATTTCCATTTCTCTATGAGATATTATTACACAAGAAGAGTTTCATGTATTTTTATCTCGAATTTTTCGAGTAATACAATATGCTCAATTGACCAAAAAAAACAGTTCTTTAAAAGATTAAGTTAATTTTTGACTAAAATGTCTCACTTCAATGGTAAATCTAGAACATTCCTGTTCCCCTGACAGGAAGAAAATAAACTCAAATACTGTATATCTATGCTTCCAACATGAAGACTGCGTATCTCTCAAGAAGAAAAATGTATGATATTGATTTATGAGTAATTCAATACCGGTACTAATTTTTATCTTTATTCAGTTTTTCCAACACGATCCTGTGCTTTATATTGCAATTCGCGCGGAATGCCTAAAGTATCATTTTCGAAGATTTTGTCACCTACCAAGGTCCTTCTTACCTTAGAAATGCGGCATGCAGCCGGAAAAAGTTTTAATTGCTTACACTACTCAGGCGACAAATTTCACTCATGCGTAACTGGGAGATAACCGTAATTCGGGGAATTGCTGGGCATATATTTACGTAATATGAAGCAACTCGGCTGACGGTTATCTCATGTTCAAGATGTTAATAATGATCCCAAAATTAGTGTTAATGTACCCATAGAATTTTCTACGTCTTTATTGAAGCGCGTTATTTTTAATAAAAACTAGATTAATTTACATATAACTTCTCTCCCACCAAGAAAAAAAAAGCTAATTTTGTCCCGCTGTGTGGGATTCAAAATTATTTGGCGCTAGCCTCAGTTTGAAATAAGCTATAAGTTATTTCGTGGGGGAAAAGTTAGATTGGCAACCATGGGAGGACGGAGTTGTATTACCACAGTCTAAAATACACAGTCGCGAAGCTCGCTGCACTACGAAATTGCATCCTCTTTGTAGGTGAAGTGACACTAGCGCTCGCGGCGGCCAGCAAGCTGGCAACTGCCTTGAGCACGATATTCGCGGGACAGATGATTTAACTTTTGCAAGGGTTATTTGAATTTTAACTCACCTGAGTGATTATTTCCATTGTGAACATAAGTCACGTTAAATCACCAACTACTACAGAAAAAAGCCACAATGTTGATATACTGAACACTTTTAATTCATAGAAACATAAAAAGAATGCTCTGTTTTATTAGTTCAGTCCTCTATAAGTATCCGTAGGTACAGTTGTATGACGTATTTAATGAGTCTTACAAAGAATTCATAGTCCATACTAGTTATAAATTCATGTATTTGTTTTAATGATAGTCGCTGGCATCTCTACATAAAACTAAGTCCACGATTCCTGGATGTAACGGGTAATCTCTAAATCCACTGAATGGATTTTGATGCGATTTTCACCATTCAGTAAAGAATTTCTCGAGGATGGTTTCTGTAGGAAAACATTCATTTATGACCAAAGGAAGCCGAGCAGTAACGATTTCAGTGAATCGTGTCGAAGGAAAATCTGCCGTCCTTGCGCCTTTTAAGCTTACAAAGCATTAAGCTACAAAGAAGTCCCCGACAGCATATCTTTATCTTTGATACATCGCCAACTATAAGTGATTTTACGTTTTAATTTCTTCCCACAATCTCCATTGAGTGGAAATTTAAATTACTAGCTTCGGAGCGAGTTAACGAGCGATCCCATCACCCCAGCTTCGGCCAGCATTAACTGTCGAGTCGTGTCGAGTTAAGACTTCAGAGAAGAGTAGACTATAAGTATTTGGAGTTTCGCTGTTCCCCTCGGCTTTTCTGAATTGCGTCTGAGACCTACCGTCCGTGCACCTTTTAAGCTTAAGCTGAGTAACCCCTTTAAGATACCAGGCGAAGCCGGGGCGGGTTGATAGTATGGCTATAATATAATATCAAATACTTAACCGTATCAAAAGCTAGTTATTCCGTAAAATTGAGTAACATTATAATTAATTAGTAAAAATACCAGTGTGATTTGTGAAACAAAAAGTATATAAAGATCTTAAGGTCTTTAATGGCTAAATTGTAGGTACTTCGTATTTTTTCTGTGGGTTTGATACCTTTCATTCCTGAATTTGACAAAATAATACAATGCCAATTTTACAAAATATCGGCAATAACAATTGTGTTCCGTACCTTCACAGCAGCCATGTGGGAAACCAGGTATTTCATAAGAGAATTAACAAACAGTGTACCGCATCTAAGTTTGTGAGCATTATCCTGACGACATAAATTGGCTTGCTTCCAAAGGATTCGAGAATAAGTTTATATTATTGTACAATATCTTTATTCATTAAATCAGCTCTCTGACTATTAAAAAGCCATTTTCTACATTAAAAAATTAAAATGTCGGCACGCGTTTGAGATGACATATTTTACGTTTACTTAGCCTACCGTATGTTTTAATTTTCAAAATGCATATTTATTTATATTTGATTTGCATCCAATGGCCATAGCAGGGCATTTCACATGAGCGCCCGTAGGTTCCCCAATTTCAATGTCAAGTAGTTCCAACTTAAGCTACCAGACGCCACTGTCACTGAAACCCAACGGCGTACGTTTGATCCTGATAGAGCGTGTCTAACTCAATAGCCTACAAATTTTGGCTACACACTTCCAATTGTAGTTGTAAGTTCTTATACGTGCGATAAATCTATGACATGAGCCAGACGACTTCGACCGGGTTTGAACCCGCGAACTTGGGCATAGCAGTTCAGCATGCTACCGACTACGCCACCAAAGCCATGCATAGATATCCTACCGAGACATGCTTCTGATTTATAAACAACTGGCTCCGTGGCTCAGCGGTAACGTTCTCGCCTGCTGTTTCCAAGGATGCAGGATCGAATCCTGGCGCAGTCAGCTGACATTTAAAGGAGCATAGATTCGAGGAACCGTGTCTGTATATCTACTGTCACGTTTAAGATCCCCTTCAGGACAAAATTCCGGCACCCCGGTGTCTCTAAAAGCCACCGTAGTTAAAAGGGATCTAAAACCAATAACATTATTATTGATTTATAACCAGTTAAAGACCTAGTTCCGTTGTTTGATTCAAAAGCTTTATAATACTACCTACTCCGTATTCCAATTAATTGGGGTCGCCGGAGCCAATAAGGCTCATTTTGGTTTTGGCCGGGGATTTAATGCCGGATGCCCTTCCTGACGCCACGAAATTTTTCAGGTGAAAATTCCACCCCACTGTCACTGGGATTGGAACTCCGGCCGTCCGTGTGATTGACGAGCAGCTAAAACACTGCACCATCACGCTCCCCTTGAAAAGCTTTATAATACTAGCCTAAAATCCATAGATCAAATCTTACCTTTTAGGGTCCTTAGGAAACTCGGGTGTCGTCTTGCTATTTGAACATTCTGACTTCCCAGTCGGTCAACACGAATACACCCAATTAGATTGGGCGAGGAGTAACAATTAATTTCCCTGTGTAATTCATAATACAATAATTATTTATACATTTAATAAAACGCTTCTCATACAACCCCCCCCCCCCTTTATGTGAGAAGTGTTTTATTAAGTGTATAAACTATTCATGTATTTTTATTTCAGGCATTAGGAGATAAATTGTCACTGCCCACCTAATCTAATTGGGCACCGTACACTCGTGTTGACCGACTGAAAAGCGATCATATAGGCTATTTAGCAACACTGAAATATTGCTTCTAATATTAGATCTGTTTATTGAACTGCATATCTCCTCTTGTAAAGCACATGTTAAATAACAGACATAACCTTTACACAATTCTCACATACAGTAAATCCAGCAACAATAACATACACCAACATAGCGCAGTCGGCACATTCTTGCTGGCCGCATGAGAGCATTATTGTCTGGCGGTAGAAAAATATGAGCCAAGCTTCGCGATCTGTAGGTAGACTGTGGTTATACGTGGTCATGAAGACGTGTGTAGCCACAAATGGGGACCCGGGCTGAAAGGCGACAACAGTACATCACCACAGACACAAATCACAATCTGCCGATTTTCCAAGGGGGGGGGGGTTTAACCACCCCCCCCTAACCCCCCATTGGCTACGCCACTGACTGACTGAGTGCTCAGGACTGCTTCTGTATATATCATTCAGGATCGACGTGCCGGGTTGCTGGCTTTGCAATCACGCATGCCTGCCTCACTCTTCCTTCGGTTGGGCTTACCCCCCTCAATGGCTCCCCTACTAAGTGTGGTTTTCTAAAAATGCTCATATCTTTCGTGCTTCTTGTCCGATTTGCTTGAAACGTCTTTTGGCGACAATAAAAATCCATAGCCAGTAATGCTTAATCGGTTTCAACCTTCAAATGTTCAAAATTCATATTTACATCCATACGTTTCATTGAGTCTGCCGTCGGCGCCACGGGTATCTTCCCTAGTGAGATCTCTTATCTCCACAGCGAACTAGCTTACTCAGCGCGCTCTTCAAACTTCAAATATGCGTCCCGCTGTTGTTATACAAAAATGATATTACGTAGACATCCGTAATTCGGGTACAATGCATTAGTGTAGATTTAAGAACTTGTTTCTCTGGAAATAATCATATTAAGTTCTTTTCAAAGATGATTTTGTCTACTGAATGTACACTGTTTGCAATTCATAATGCCATGTTCCTTTATTGAATTTCCAAGTCTCACTTCTGTTATCACATCCCTTATCATTTTTTATCCCGCTCTTTGTAATTTATCTTGAAAAATCAATTGTTAATTCCTCTGTCAATAAACGTAATTATTTTCATATTTCAGCCCTAAGGAAAACATATGTCAATATTCTTTTATCATAGAACATTATCGACCGCTTGTTAATCGTGCTAATCTAAACAGTTCTCGACGTTAACCTCAAGCTCTAGTGGTGGGATTTCTATAGCAGAAAACGCCGTTGCATGCCGTCTTGATGGCCTTCGGTGATTGGACGACGGGTTGGTGGCATACGGCGGTAGTTGTTCTCACTTTGCATGACATGCAGGTGGTAAAAGCTTCATTCTGCGTTGCTTACAAATAAAATAGAAAATGTTTAAAGATAACTGCGCATGAAAAACATGTGTGCGGCTTCTAGGCACGATGGATCACCCTGTGTCTTTAATATTCCTTTCGTAGTAACGTTCTCCCCGCATGTGTTAATCAAACAATTCCTTTTTAAAATAAACATATCAAAAATTTTGCATATTGCCATGGAGTATATGAGGACGGACTATTTTATAAACAGTGTGCACGCTTGCTCTATACAATTAAGATCGGGAGCAAAGGCAGGCCAATCCATTCTGTGGATACCATTATCCTGAAGAGAGGTGCCAACAGTGCCAACTCTGTGCAGCCAAGCGATATCGTCCACGAAAAAGAATTTTAGGCCGAAAATCTCAACATACCATTTCACTACAGACTCGAGGATAGTATTCCTGTCATAGGTCCATGGGCATACAAAAGAGGGTTTCAACGACCGTACATTGCACCACTTTCTCCCGGTTGGTATCGGTCTCAGATGTATTGGTTTTGCATACGTTCACCAGGTCGTATCTACATTCACACAGATCCATCCACATTGACACAGGCAAGTATTCACAGCCGATATACACGCACGCAGGAACGAACAAGTGGTTTGAGACCTCTACGACACTTGACCAGCAATATGCGAAACATTTCTTCATGTATGTAGATTCCGTATTGTCCCCGTTAACCCGCAGTGAATTGGATGACCCGGTGAAATCATCGCAATTCATGCAGATAACACAAGACATATATCACATAAAGAACAAAGATGATTGAGGTCTGGGTTTGAATATATAAAAAAATGCCGGTTGATACGAGAACTCAAGCAGTCTCAGGGGTGGTTAACAGGATACAGGTGTAACAGGTTAAATCAACCCACCCCCAAATCTAAATCAAAGCAATACCACAAAAGAAATCAGAAGATAAGCACAATTAATAAGATAAAATAAGTATCCATTTATTGGGCAAATCATCGACCAACAGATAAAACACATAAATATAGAAATCCCAAAAGCCTATCTTGCCCCGGAGATTCGGCCTAAATTAATGCTTGATGTGGATCGATGTAAAAGAAAAATATTTATAGTCCAAATAAAAAATAAGGTTTAAATGGTCAACGAATCTCCTCGGTCCTATCCTTTGATATAAATAAAATTAGGAGATACTCGAAGAAAATGAAATAAATTAAGAACAGGTCAGATTCGGACATATTTGACTATATAATCCATTAAACACCCTGAATGTCCATCAGGTGGTGTTTTCAGTATATCACAAATACACTCACTTGTGATTATAATGAAAGAAACATCTATAGAAAAGATGTATCTTGCCCTGGAATAATAGAGTAGATCTTCATTCTAACTAGTGTAACCAATGAGGAAAAGATCCAATATTTAACTATATCATTCACCAATTATTAACAGCAATAATTGCCGTAGCAATATTGGTCTAGATTGACCACTAAATCAAGATTAAATTCACTATTTACAATTATTATACAAAGTTTTATCTACATTCCTCCAAATAGGATAATAAATGTCATTAGTAGAATATCCATGCTTTCCAAATCTATCAGACACTCATCTCAGGCCTGTGTCTCAAATATTATGATTTCCAAATTATTTTACAAGTTATTTCAGAGTTTCATTACTCTTATTACTCATAATGTTGCAACAAATGTGCACCCCTCATTCTCTTTTGTACAAAATTCAAATTTAATGTTTCAATAAAATATGACATTTAAGAGATTCTATTTCTTCCCATTCGATGGTTTGTTTGAAATATAGTCCACTTGACTGAATGCCAAGTGATTAGACTATCATTTATTTGCTAATATTAATGCTTAATTTACAATAATTTGCCTATACTTTACGTAGTCATGCTGTTATGAATGACCTCACGCCAATAATCATTATTATAAGTAATTATATATATATTTTTATATTCAGCAAGTGTTTCATTATTATACTCTTTTTTTTAATTAAACACCATGAGTAATCCTCAAACCATTTCCTTGAATTGTTCACAGCTTATGTGAATTATCACCTTAAATTATTCTCTTTTATTTTTTTAAATCTCCTTTTTTATTTTTTTTAATCTCGTTTCTAACAACTACACCAACTTCACCGTTTAAGTGCAGAAACATGTATAATTATTACCCTATAATCATTATGGCTTCCCTTCGATCACATAATTGGCATGTATAAATTATGATATAATGTAAGCATAACTTTTAGCAATGTCAAATGTATAAACGCTCAAGCAAAAATGGCAAAACGTGCTTGAAATAATTCAAATTCCCAAAGCAAAGAGTACGGGTGAAGAAAATATGAAAGTATTAAACTGATAATCAAACTTAGCATATCATAATAATATCCGCCAATATCTGAAGTTAAGATCCAATAATTTAAAACTGAATTTCACAATAGCTCTCAATATAAAATTAGTTACAGGCATCTATTCCATCGAGAATTCAGTCGAATAGACTATAATTTATTTGACCAAAAATATAGGCATGCTCCTATTAAGTTATAATGTCCCAAAGTAGCAAAATCCTATCATAAGAAGTTGAGATGGATTTATAGAACATCCGCAAAATATTATTACTGGATCGTAGAATAAGGCAATGTGGGTTATGTCTTTCCACATACTATAGCCCTTCAATGAAAAATATTACATCACATATTTCCTTCGTAGACGTAGAATAATAATAATAATCATCAATCAATCAATTTACCAGTAATTTGCTTAATCCAATTCCTTCACCATCATATCTAAGTTCAATTCTACTTCTAATTCAACTTTGGTTCAATATTAGTTCGACATAAGCTCGATTCCATGATATGGAGTAATACTGAGTAGCCAGACCACTCAACTACAAAATGAAGAAATATTCTGGCTCACCAACTCGAAGAAATAGGAAGAATGGTACAAGCTTAGTAGGCCTATGTTCCTGGTGTGAAAAATCTCCGGATCCAATGAAGAAATCCCCATCTACTTCCAGTATCATATTCTCCCTTATCCAAAGCTGCAGGAATCCATCTCCTTCAGTCTTGTTCCAAATTTCTTACAGGAACCGAATCCAAGACCTCCCCGTCTCATGGTGGCTGTCTTCTTCAACTCCCCCGACGTGGTCATTATGGTGGTCTCGAGGCTTAATCCTGGCGTGGAAATCACTCCATCTCGTTTCCCTATGCATCGGCTTAGTGCTTAATATTTTCAGTAAATATCTCCATCTCCAAATTTTTCACGGACATTCCTATAGTACAAGTTGGAAAATGCCCTAATTCCATTCTGGAAATTACAAGTCTCTGCGCCACGCACAGTTCATGTTGGAACACGACTCTATCAACTAATCTTCACAAGCCTTATATTGGCCGAAAGTTTAAAGCATCCACAGCTGTTCATGAAGTTCATTTGCATCCTCAAATCACAAATTGCATTAGCAAGTCCTCCTACGATGGCTAGTGGTCGCTTGTTCTCAAACGTTCCGTTCATACAAGATGTCGTAATGTAGCCCGCATGTAAAGTTAGTTCTTTCGTTTTCAAGCCAAAAGCATTTTCACAATTATGCACACAAACTCGGCCGTCTAATGTTTCCATCACGCACGGTAACTTCGGCGATACGTAAATAAGGGTCTTTCATAGACTAAAACACAACTCACTCCCGATACACGGCGATATTTGGACATTCACGGTCCTTCGTAATCACGAACGGATCTAACGGATGTTCATCACGACGGAGTACTAAACTTTCACATGCGCGCACTCAAAAGCAAGTGTGTGTCTCTTCGATATGACAAGTTGCAGAAAACTTGGGCTGAACACGTGGTCGGTGGCAGCGCGCATTTGCGGCGAAAACATAAGAGTTACTCATTTCATAAATCATCAATCCTCATGGTGACGTCCTATCAACTCACAAGTAAATGGGGTTACAGTTCAACTCCTGACTTTTCTATCACCTCAAAGATCCATAGTAACAGAGAACAATGTGTAGCATTTTAACATTCAGGTACGCGTGACGTCACTCAACCTTGCCGTCTCGCACACAGCATTAACAAGCGGTGCCTTGCGCTAGGATTCTCGCGGGGTCGCCACTCCGTGCTAATACTAGGGTAATATGTTGGGCACAGTATGTACTGTGTGAATGTGGGTACATAGCTTTTGACTACTATGAATTACGAGGTGTCTCTTCAAAGAAACATTCACAGAGAAAGTTGCTCCGCCCTAAGACCACTATGGATCAAAATGTGACGCTTCAAACTACCTTTATCAGCAAAGTTGGCTCCGCACACATTGCAATTAAGTGAGGTTAGACCACTATGGACCGACATGTGCGTGTTCAAATAACGTTCCAAAGTAAAATTTGCACCGCATTTATCACATGAATGTGGCTTGTGACCACTATGGATCAACATGTGTCTTTTCAAAACAACTTTCTGAGTGAAGTTGACACCGCATGTACTACATAAATGTGTCCTTACACCACTATGGATCAACGTGTGTAGCTTCAAACTGCCTTTCCTAGTAAAGTTTGCTCCGCATGTACCACAGGAATAGGGCTTGAGGCCACCATGGATTAGCATACGAGTCTTCAAATGTGCCTTCTGAATGAAGTCAGCACCGCATTCATTACATGAATGTGGCCTTTGACCACTATGGATCGACATGTGCAAGTTCACTCTGCTTTTAGATGCAAATATTGCTCCGCATGACGCACATGAATAGGGTTTTAGGCCAGTATGGATCGATATGTGTTCCTTTAAGCCTTTCTTGTAAGTGAATTTCCTTCCGCATGTATCACAGCAATAAGCTCTTATACCACTATGGATCAACATGTGCTTTTTCAAAAGAACTTTAGAAGTAAAATTTCCTCCGCATATGCTACATGAGTACAGCTTAAGACTACTATGAATCGACATGTGTTTCCTCAAAATACTTTCTTGGATAAAGTTACCTCCGCATATTTTGCATATATATGGTATTTCTATCTTCTCGATGCAATCTTCATTGAGTGGGGCTTCGACTGAATTTCTTGTGAGTGTTTTCTCCGATCTGTGGAAGATAGGTTGATTCTGTGGTGGACCTCTAACGCTACCACTAGGTAAAAAAAAACACAATCAGTATAATATCATAAATCACGAAGCACTATCATTTTAGGATTATAGAATAACCTTCGGTATCTGAAGTATTCTAAAAATGTATAATTTTATTACACACTTATTCGTAGACATACATTTAAAAGCCTAAATATAATGCGTCTTATGATGATCGAAACTAGTTATCCATGAGAATATTTAACCACAAGTAATTTGCTTCAGTCTTAGGGAATATCATTACAGTTTCGGAACAATCGTTTGACCGAATGAAAAGCATTTAATTTCATTATATGAGATGATCCAGAGAAAATAAATAATACCTTTGCGTTCAGGATATCTAACTAGTGAAAAGTTAACTAGTGGATTTTTAGCACTTGCATTACTATACAAGTTTTTCTCAAATAAGAGGAACTGACGTCGTTTCTACAGTTCAATGATGTGGTGTTTTTGCCGTCAATATAATATTGTAGAGGCAAATAAGTCGAGCGTTTTATCTTAGGTACGAGCATTCAACTTTCATTTCTCTCACTTATTGCAATGGAATATTGTCATTCACATGCTTTTACTGTAACAAGTTGCAATGACGGATTAGGTTTGAAAAGGAAGGACAACTAATTATTTGAAATGGGCCCCTGAACACCAAGTAACTAGCGATGGGCTTGTCCAATCATGTGCAAAAACTTAATTGTATATCGTTTGTTATATAACAGCCATATTGCCTAGTTGCAATATAGAGACAACATAATTTTGTAAGCATAGGGGTTATCGTACTTAACTATTGAAAACCACACGGATCAAAGGATAGCATTAATTGGGGCTACACCGATTGTGTAGAGATGATGGTGCATTTACCTTGACTTTATAGAAAGAATCACATGGTACATAAAGACTGGCCTGTTATAATATACAAAACCTGCTAACCCTTTAAGAACCACACTACACAGCACACACTTATCCAACTTCGGAATCCAACTGCATGCCTCCAGTCTAGCATTTCACATCTTAACTGGCAAGATTTATTATGAACTTTCACTTTCCTCACCAAAATGGCTTATTTCTCCTCCCCCGAAGTAGTATTTAAAATTCAGGACCTGTACTTACAATTAAATCAGTTTACACCATGTATACACTGCTTCCAAAATAATTACTGGTGCCAAGAAAACGCAAATACCAATTTTGGGCCTCTATTGACAATTATTGTGTATGAATGCACGTTGCGTGTGTCACGATACGTCACTAAATATGTTCTTGAAATTACGTAGTATCTACATTAATACTTAGTCAGTTCTACTTTTTAACCTTGTGCTGTGGAGTGAAGTGATTGCCTACTTGTGATTTTGTGACTAAGTGGATGACAATGGTTGATTTATGGACCTGGGCCCTATTTCATAATACTCGACAAGTCGGCATATGTCAGCCCTCATAAAATGACCGAAAATTCGATAGTTCGACAAGTTTACGTTTCTCAAAGCATGACAATTCGACAAATATGTCACGACAATTTCGTAAATTGCCGTCACATACTGTCAGAAATCTGTTTCATAAAGTAGTAATGCCGACAGGTAGAAATCTGACAAATATGTCACATATGTCACCAGTTTTTCTTCATGAACTAATGAATATGTCAGTCGGTGTTGTACAATTGTCAAGTTGTCTTCGAAAACACGACAGGCGCCGTGTTATATGACCATTATTACCATAACCTACAGTATATTTTCGTACTGCGGCGCATTTGTAAGTTTCCCGTTACATTAATAACCTACAGTGTTGTTAGAATCGTTGGAAGGGGGCGATCAAAACACGCAATAATAGAGAGTAATAAAGATCAGTGACGTACGCAGGATGTCTTTCTGGGGGGCTTCGTTCACACAGTAAGGTAGTTGTACATTATCAAAATTATATTTCAATTATTATTCGTAAAAATGAATAATTCAATAAGGACTTTCTTTGCATGAAAACACTTTTAACTATATTTTTAGTACAATCAAGATATTGAAAAGAATCTTTTATATAAAAAACTAATAATGACAAAACTGAAATGATGAAGTGGCATCATCATGTCCATACGCGACCGCTTATAACAAGGTATTATGTGAGAAAAACAATGTTTTGCTCTTCATGTTGTCACTGCCGTCAGGCTACTGTTGACTCTCAAAATATGCTTATTTTGATGGCTTTATCTGCATCATTCATAGGAATAAAATGCAGAAACTCCCCATGTACCGAATTATATTTAACAAAACGGACACACATTGACACAGATATCCACATTACAAGCAGCCCAAAGTAACGTGAAAAAAAAATACCGATTGCACACTCAAACAGGAACAGTGATCCATAACTAGCTACAATGCTGGTGTGGTCGCAATGCGAGTCAAGTTTGGAGCATTTACCCAAGTAAAGAACGTGATTACATTTCAAATATATACATGCCTGTGTAATACAGGTAATGGATAGATGGGACAATATAAGGATTCTAGCAAACAAATGTCTCTGTCTGGGGGGATATAACACCTGAAACCCACCCCGTTGTTCAGCCACGGATTACGAAACAGTGCAAATGAGGTCACCAAGGGTTTTTGGAGGGATAAGTAATCTGAATGAATTTTACTGACTACGTTTTCAAGGAGAAATTCCGCATCAGTCAAGTTACTGTAGAATATTTGCTGTAAAGAATTGGAAACTATCTCCTGCATCCGACAAGAAGGAATTAAGCCCTTGAACCTTTTGAGCAACTTGTGTTCGAGAACTACGCAAATAAAATATCTTAGTCCTCTCTAATCCATGTTAAAATTCTCAATGCGTAAGTGACCTAGCTGTTTGCCAAATCGCCAAAGTGCACACTCTTACACAGTCTCACTCGGGAATGACGTCAGTGAGTGGTGTTCCAAATATGATCGGGTGCAAGTGTACGAGCAGAGTGCGACATTTTCCAAGGTGGATACTCAGTTCGTTCACTCGGTGTAGGCTCTGTGATGTCGCCACTTTAACAGGTATTCGTTTTTTTCACTTATTTCGACATGATCAATTGTGTATTTCAGACAGTACAAGGAGGGATGCTTATGTTTATTGTAAGTATTTATCTTTAACAATAGCGGTGATTGGTTTTTAACATACTTGCAATGTTGAATAAAATGTATTTGTTTGTTAGTAGTGTTCTTTAACCTGCGAAGTTAACCAAAATTTCCGTGGCCTTTCAAACATTTACTCATAATGTATTCCTTTTTTACATTCGAGGGTCGATGACGGAGTGCTACATGAAAAGAAAAACGGAAACTTCTTTTCTAAACGGATTTTGATTCTCACGGATGTGATGTGATTTCTTAAATTTGAACAGTAAGCAACCATATAAAATTGCAAGATAGGTAAGAATAGCCTATATGATTTCGGAATAATAAAAATATATAAACTGGGTTAGGCAATTAGGTTGGTTTTTATAGCAAGGACCAATGAATTACTGTATCTATGCTAGCTGCATTTAACGTCGGGCGATTTGATGCAACATTTTGTGGTCATCAGTGTGCGCGAAGTATGTGTATTATTCTTGCCATTCCTGCGGATAACTTCGATATTCCTCCCCATAATATAACAGGTGGTTAATCCTGCGAGTGAATGAGTTTTGTTATAAGTGTTCGTATCTAGTTGAATGAGGAATTCCTAATCTCTTCAAACTAGCTCCACATTCTACTTGTGATGGAGAAACGCATTTGTCACCCCCATCTGTTTACCTAACTGTAAGATCATTTCAGTAGCTTAATATTACTACTTATTTTCTTACAGCCCCAAGTAACTTATGCATCATGTAGTCTATTAATGCTTCTGTTTTGAAATTGAGTATTAGCTTACATTGGTGTTTCTCTAAATCAGGGATACCTACAGCCCCCAAACGTGACACTTCATCCGGTTTATGAACAGCATACATTTCAAGTTAAATCTTCCCAGTGTATATCATCCCTAGAGATCCGGAATATTATAATTTAAAAATTTGTTGACAATTCGTATTAACGTTACCAGACACCATTATTCTTGGAGGTAAAATGTTGTAGGCCTAATTGGCAATCGTTTACCATTCGTGCTAATTGTTAACAGAACATCGTTTAATTAATTTGTTGCTCACGATAATCCTTACTTTCTGGCTACCG
Organism: Meconema thalassinum; assembly: GCA_946902985.2. Taxonomy (NCBI): domain Eukaryota; kingdom Metazoa; phylum Arthropoda; class Insecta; order Orthoptera; family Tettigoniidae; genus Meconema; species Meconema thalassinum. The sequence continues at coordinate 124,584,273 of OX336397.1, forward strand.
GATTTCAATACATTCATTGCGGACATGGCATAGATCAGACCAAGCGAACAGATTGTGTCACAAGGCAACTGGAGTTGCCATGTTTCATTCTGTGATCTATGTCTGTATACCAGTGACTTGTATCCCTAAACAAATAAGTAGAGATGTTAAGTCGAAGATATTCTCAAGTCGTGCGATAGGTCCACTACGGTTGCACTAGCAATTGTTGAATGTCTCTTCTAAACAATCCGCACTACTGTATAAGAACCCAGTGTGTTGGATGTACAGTAGTCCAGCTTGTAATTATGGAAGTAGAAACTCCTGAGACACATACAACACATTGTGCATGCTGTCCCATTGTGGCCATTATGTTTATCGTAAATGCTATCACTGCCAATTAGCTGAAGTATGGAAACTTATATCCATCCCGCTCATGTTGCAACAAAATGCTGAGAGCGCATCAAATTTGAAAGAAAATTAATACTCTAAAAACTACAGCGAATTATATACCTTGGCATCGTGGGCCTAATGGTTTACTTCTGACAGGATGCACCCCCTGTCACCTAGTGGATGAGCCGCTAATGGACAGAGATTAGGTGACTGTTATTCAATATTAGGGAAATATACTTTTGAGAACATTTATTCTGACTATTGCTTTCATTCTTGATTGCCTCACCTTGTACCTAGGTATAACTAGTCTCATCTGAAGCCTGGTACATCCGTAGATGTCATGGTTATCATTAGAAGTACTTGCACTATGGTGTAACTGCTTTATGATTGGCTTGTGCGTTCCCTATTCTCTTCATCTTGCATACCGTATAAGTTTATAGAAGGGAGAGACCGGGGGATACATAAGAAAAAACTTCCCCTGTGTCCTGCACTCCGTAGAACCACTGCCATACTGTTGCACATATAATCATTTTGAATCCGCACAGGCCTTTTACCGTGTGGATGCATAAATTAACTCGTTACAGTAGAGTATGTAAGTTGGTATTCCTGTTTGTTATCCAACTACACACCGCACTAAAAATTTCAATTGTATAGATTTGACTATATTGACTGCATATAACAACTCAGTGAGGTACGTGCTGTTATAAAGCGTAGTTTGGAGATATTCCGTACTGGTTCCCTATTGTCCTAGGCTCCAACAATATGATATACCTCGTGGTGTAGCGGCTAGCACTCTTAGCTGTCGCCTCAGAACTATGGATTCGATTCCCTGCTATGCCAAGAAATATAATTCTGGTCTGAGGCTGGAACAGGGTACACTTGGCCCCATAAGTCGAAACTGAGAAGAGGTGGGTTCGATTCCCACCTCATACATCATGGAAGTGGTTTTCCGTTATGTCCCCAATTCGACCCCATGCGAATGCTGGGATGGTTCCTACAGTAAGGACCCAGCCACCTCCTTCCCAATCCTCATCTGAATTACAAATGCACGCACTAATACAGCCATCAGACTTGTTTAATATATACACAAAAAAGTACACGGGGCAAAATGAGCACAATGTCCAAGCTCCTCCAATTAAACAACAATACGGTATGACCATGCTCGATGCCAGTGTTCCAAACATTTGTTGAGGAGCATATATAACAATTCTTCCTTATGTTATGACTGCATAATTTTGAATTGCTTTTAATCACCTAATTTGGCTAATCTCTGTCTTTACATTGGCAAGTGAGGAGTGCAATATGAAATTTGTCAAGGAATCTTATAATAAGCCCCATTATATTCTAAACTCCTTGACAACATACGTTCTCTGCCCTCCATCCAGAAACCCTGACAATGTCATCTGCCTCTATGACAGGATCTACACCAAGACTGAAGAAATGGGAGATCTCCCTTTCAGAATTGCCGCATTATTAACACAAAAAGAAACAAGAAGGTGTAATATGAAGAGTCAAAGGGTGAAGGTTACAGAAACAAAATATAAATTCAAAATCATATCTGTACAGTTTATATTAATTTAATGTGTTTCAACCTTGTATTCCTGAATGCATTTATAAACTGTTCAGATTGCAACATAATAGACTTAATTACATATAGTACATTACAATCTTGCATAATAGGAATGCCCGCTTTTATACAACAGGATGTGGAAGATATTATTCCAGTGCTGCTGTCTGATTTAAGCGTGTGGCGCAGCGGAAACGTTTTTGCCTGCTGTACCCAAGTTTGCAAGATCGAATCCTGGCTCAGTTATTTGGTATTTGAGGGTGCATAAATGAGAGGGAGTCGTATCAAGGATCTACTGGCATGTTAAAGATACCCTATTGGGTGGAAAACTGGAGTAGTAAAAACGGACGTAAACCAATAACATTGTTATGTGATTTAGGATGTTCCAAGAATGAAACATAACTGTCCCGCTATACTACTGTAGAGCTCATTTTCTTTAAACAAAACACTAGAATAGTTTTCAGTGCTGAGCGAGAGGAGGTATCTATTGTTAGAACCTACCTAATGATGAATGTAAGTTACTCTTTGCCTTTTGATAAAATACTTTTTCTAAACCTGTTTGGATTACATTGTTCTTCTAGTAACTGACTTTCTAATTTAATTTGGAAAAGGTGTGATACGAACTGAAAAATCAACTACACAACGGAAGTACATATTTTGGGTGTTTTCAGCTCAAGATTCAAATCTCTCGACACCTTTCTAATATTATGACATCTTTTTCACTACACCTTGTGCAATGAACTCCATTTCTAAGGACAGCACACGACTGCCTCATTCTGACGGTGGTATTGGCACGAATCTCTTCAAAGTTCCTCAGCGACGGAGGTAGAGTGGTTAGGGAACTCTGAGGCGAGGAGGTACTGCGGAAATTACTCATTCAGTTTGCCCCGCTCGCTATTTTCTCTCGGGTTTCTACCCCTGTGTTCTCGAGTTCGGGGAAGTTTCTCTCAGTACAGGGCTGATTGCTGGCAATCCATGCAAATACGAAGTTTAAAAAAAACATTGAGCTTATCAGATGTTCCATTCGATGTTACTGGGAGGTAAGATCCGTTGCGACTGAACTTGATGAGTTCAGACTGACTTTAAACCCGCGATACACCGCAAACTCCGTTAAAAACACGCTAGTTCAAGTCGCGAATTGAATCTCAGCATTTGGAAGGAGCATCGAGTTATACCTCACCAGAATGCTAGCAAAGTATTTGGAAATGGGCCCGTACTCGAAGGTATAAAAGGAGGTGAGGACCAACCGTCTATAAGGAGGATTTAAGCCGGAGTACTACAGGGCGATGTTATCTTCCCCTCGTCATTCAATTCCTACTTCTCTGACGTTCTAAAAAAAATTATGACATGAAACTCCACCAATATACGAGGATACCAAGATCTCCACCACTTCCTGAAGAAGGCATAGGGTTGAAGAAAACCTACAAGACGCATTCAATAACGTCGAACCCTGTTTCGAAGAATGTCGTAGCTACTCTTATTACTAGGGAACGTAAAATCACGAGAGTGGAGGACCTCACAATTCTCGGTAAAGTAATCAGATGGCAGTCAGCGAATATGTACCTGGGAGCCACGCTAATACAGGAGTTGATTTTACCAAAGAAGTGACCCGACACGCCAAACAAGTGAAAGCGTATCTCGCAAAGCTCTAGCCTCTACTGAGGACTTGGAGCTACCTCGAGTTCTTCACCAAACTCCTCGCTTACCGCACCATTGTGCGGCCTGTCATGGAATATGCCTGCCCTGTGTGGGGAACAAATTGCAGGTTGTTGGGAACCAAGCGCTACGCGCAATTGTAGGCTCACAATGGTGCGCAAGAAACGTTCAATTATGTACTGATCATCATCTCCGCACTATTATATATGGAATCAAGTAACAGGTTGGAAACCTATATACCAAAAGGTCTATGAACACCAACCCCTTCATTAAAGGGTTGGGTGATTATAGTGCCACAGGTTGTCCATGCAAACGACCCCGAATACTTATAGAACCACGCACTTTCACATAATAGTCATCTATACTTTTCCAAACACGCTTCTCTTAAGAAGTTTACATTTCACTTTTCACCTTCTGTTATTCTTCAGGGACATGAGGACCGGGCCACATTCTAGCCAACTATGTAATTCAAGGTAATCGCCCAAAACCCTAAACTCATTGCTGTCAGGACCGAACCGCTTCAAAAATATAGCGCTTAATGCCTTCGGGCTGGCAGGCTGTAATAGTTTCGCACGCAAATAGAGCTCACTGCACGGGGTAGATTATTCCTGCTCCCTATATGGCCACTACCACCTCAGTCTCGCGACTCAGACGTAGTATGGAGTTGTTAAAAGTTAAGAGCTTGCTATGATAATATTTTTCTTCCAACACTCTTCAAATATGCCAGTATGAGAACGTTATTAAGAAATATGAATCTCAGTTGTTATACAGAGCCATTCTCGTTTCCAAACACTCTTTACCCTGATTTGTTTGCAGAAGTCTGGGTTGGTATTTCAATCTCTGAATAATGCGTTTGAACGGCTTGGTCAATAGAGCGGCGCACATACTTGACCCCTCTTTTACTTCTGGCATAGGGGATCATGTTAACGAGATCAGCCTGCCAACGATCCTAGACTCCACGCGAAATGACCTTGCGTCGCTTATAGTTACGCCGTGTATGACTGTGCAGTTCGATGGCAATACTCATTTTGATCGAGAGGGCTAAGATAATGATGCCGGAAAAGCTATGCTCCACGTCTATTTCTGAAATCTAGCGTCCATGGCCTGTATGGGCTGCTTTCTGGGACATTTTAAATGTAACAGACATTAATCAGTTATTTGGGGTTATTCCAGCAAAACATATCGACAAGAGACATTCATGATTTAAACGGCTTAAAATTTACTTCAAAGGATGAAGCCATGAGCACAGGCCTTGGGAATAATTTGGATATAATTGTTCTTGATTTATCGCTCTCGTTTGCGTTGACGTCCCCAAGCGGCTATGAATTATACGATAAGCGTTACTGATTCAGTAGCACCAAATTTTAAGTAAAGTGTCCCATGAAACCCTTTCCAACCAGAAAAACTCGGCTTGATTTGGACCGTGGAGAAGGATACGCCATTACTCATGAATTTGACAATCTATATATATATATATATATATATATATATATATATATATAAAGCACAAAGTTTGTCTGTCTTTTTGTCTGTCTGTCTGTCTGTTTTGTATACAAATCTACACCGTTCCACCGATCTGAACAAAAATTTGTATACTTACCCTTTGGAACCCTGTGGGTAACCCTGTCAACTTTAAATTTCGGACAGACCACTCCGTTCCTTGCATTTGGACATTTGGCACAAATCTACACCGTTTAACCGATCTGAACCAACATTTGTATACTTACCGTTTGGAATCCAGCGAGTAACACTGTCCACTTGTAATTTCGGACAGACCACTCCATTCCCTGCATTTAGGCCCTTTGGCACAAATCTACACCGTTTCAGCGATCTGAACCAAAATTTGTATAGTTATCCTTTGGAACCCTGCGGGTAACACTGTCCACTTTAAATTTCAGATAGACCACTCCTTTCCCTGGATTTAGGCCCTTTGGTACAAATCTACACCGTCTCACCGATCAGAACCAAAATGTGTATAGTTACCCTTTGGAGCCCTGCAGGTAACACTGTCCACTTTAAATTTCAGACAGACCACTCCTTTCCCTGCAATTAGGCCCTTTGGCACAAATCTACACAGTTTCACCGGTCTGAACCAAAACTTGTATACCTACCGTTTGGAACCCTGCGATTAACACTTTTCACTTATAATTTCGGACAGGCCACTCCATTCCCTACATTTAGGCCCTTTGGCACAAATCTACGCAATTTCACCGATCTGAACCAAAATTTGTATGCATACCCTTTGGAACCCTGCGGGTAACACTGTTCACTTGAAATTTTGGCCACACCACTCCATTCCCTGCATTTAGGCCCTTTGGCACAAATCTACATCGTTTTACCGATCTGAACCAAAATGTGTACAGTTCCCTTTGGAACCATGAGGGTAACACTGTCCACTATAAATTGCAGAGAGACCACTCCATTCCCAGCATATAGCCCCGTTGGCACAAATCTACACCGTTTCACCGATCAGAACCAAAGTTTGTATACTTACCCTTTGGAACCCTGCGGGTAAGACTGTCCACTTTAAATTTCCCCGCATTTAGGTCCTTTGGCACAAATCTACACCGATTCACCGATCTGAACCGAATTTTACATACGTATCCTCTGGAACCCGACGAGTAACACCGTCCACTTTAATTTTCGGACAGACCACTCCATTCCCTGCCTGTAGGCCCTTTGGAACAAATCTACACCGTTTCACCGATCTGAACCAAATTCTACGTACTTACCCTTTGGAACCCGACGAGTAACACTGTCTACATGCAATTTCAGACAGGCCACTCCATTCCCTGCATTTAGGCCCTTTGGAACAAATCTACACCGTTTCACCGAACTGAACCAAATTTTACATACTTACCCTTTGGATCCCGACGACTAACACTGTCTACATGCAATTTCGGACAGGCCACTCCATTCCCTGCATTTAAGCCCTTAGGGACAAATCTACATCGTTTCACCGATCTGAACCGAACTGTATGTACTTACACTTAGTAACTCAACGAGTAACACTGTCTACTTGAAATTTCGGACAGACCACTCCATTCTCGGCATTTAGGCCCTTTGGCACAAATCTACACCGTTTCACTGATCTGAACCAAATGTTACATACTTAGGCCTACCCTTTGGAACCCAGTGGGTAACACTGCCCACTTTAAATATCCGACAGACCACTCTATTTCCTGCACTTAGGCGTTTTAGTTCAAATCTGCACCGTTTCACCTAATTGCACCAAATTTAACATACCCTTTGAAACCCTGCTGATATATTGGAGAATCTTCTCCATTCCCTACATTTAGAATAACAGACAAGAGGAACTTGAAAACCACGTTTTAAGGCCCTAGAACCTTTCATGTCCGTAGTAGTGTAAGTGTGAGAAAAATGTAATAAGTCCATTGATGGCAATGTGGGCTGCATCACGCCACCCTACCCGTGTTTTGGTGCAGAATGGCAAAAATAGTTACATCTTGGGCTGCTTATAAATTGCAGTCACGGGGAGAAATTAGTGCAAAAAGATTTCTTAGGCCCCTTAAAACAGTTACCATAATGAAAATATTATGCCTCTGTATAAGTGCGATGGTGTTGGTGCAGTACGTTGAGGTTATCAAATGCAGTAAGCGTTGGTGCTATCAAATTTACTCTCATTTATTCCGATCATCCTGGAACGCTAGGTAGCGATAAATAACACTATTGCTACCTCAGGAGCTAGGGACAGCCGAAGTTTTCCAAAATGCTCTGATTATTTTTCTATGGCGCTCTGCGGCAAATGACAACACTTTTGGTCCCCACAATTCTAACATCCAATAAGACATAGGCCCTAGGAAGTGTCTTTTATTTCACTTACTCCTCTTTCTAATCATATTTTTCAATTCGCTTTTAAATTAGATGTGTCAGTTCAGTAGTTAGTAAATAGCCGATTCCCTGTTCATTATTATCATTACGGGAAAAAGACCTGGATATTACGTCCATTACACTGTACTACTTATCACTCGCACTACCACCACCACCACAAAACGTTATATTATAGTGTATATATTTTTTCTGCCGGCCCCGTGGTGTTGGGGTAGCGAGCCTGCCTCTAACCCGGAGGCCCCGGGTTCGATCCCCGGCTCTGTCAGGGATTTTAAAACTGACGTGAGGGTTAGAACGGGGTGCACTCAGCTTCCTGAGGACAATTGAGTAGCTGTCTGACAGTGAGACAGCGCCCCGATCACGAAAACCAAGATTAACGGCCGAGGGGCCACGACGCGCTGATCACGTGTCACCCCAATATCTGCAGGCCGAATGGCTGGACAGCGGTCGCTTGGTCGCTTGGGCTGTATAGTGCCAGGGGTTGTTTTGTTGTATATATTTTTTCTGTTAGTTTAAGTATCATGTGCCAGTTCAGTAGTAGTATTCATTATCCATAAAACAAACAAATCCACCGGGCGAAGCCGGGCACTACTGCTAGTATATTATAAACAGGGAATATTACGGGGCCGCTCAAAATGGCCTGGCGATCCGCATCCGGCCCGCTGGCCGCTAGTTGGCCACCACTGGCATAGACCACTAAAAACATGAATTTTATCAGTGAAACAAATTCATTTTCCAAGGTAAAACCAATTTCATTCATGAATATGGGGATGAGTGGCATACGCCCCTAGCAACAATGCCCTCTTTATCAATCACAAACGTCCAAATTCTAAAATGTTTGGCCTCGTATTTTATTTTTCATAAGGAGCGCGTAGTTACGTTTCCCTAGGAAACACTGGATTTGAATCAATTGATGAAGGAATTTGAATTCGTCTTCCAGCTCAGCTGTTCTCAATGTGAATATCAGATGCTGAAAGATGAATTCAAATTACTACACCTATTAATTTTAGGATGACATTTACACAAGACAACCTATACTATTAAATATTTACTAATTGAAAATTATATGGAAGTCAATTTCAGAGTTAAAGTTATATTAAGTTATGATGTAAATCTGTTCATCAAACACCTAATGTAGAGGTAAGCTAAGTAACCAAGCAGACGGAGACCACACTGGAAGGCCGAAAATATATTTCAACATTAGAACAGAAAACAATTTAAGTATTAACAGGTGTTCCAGGAAATTTAATTAGTTATCGAAGTTAATACATAGAATCAACGCTTTTGTAACAGGGTTAATGTTTTTGCCTCTTATAATGTTCACTTCTCTACAAGTCCTGTCTACCCAATGTGTACTTCTCTACAAGACCTTTCTACCCAATGTGTACTCCTCTACAAGCCCTGCCTACCCAATGTGTACTTCTCTACAAGACCTTTCTACCCAATGTGTACTCCTCTACAAGACCTGTCTACCCAATGTTCTCTTCTCTACAAGACTTGTCTACCCAATGTGTACTTCTCTACAAGACCTTTCTACCCAATGTGTACTTCTCTACAAGACCTTTCTACCCATTGTGTACTTCTCTACAAGACCTGTCTACCCATTGTGTACTTCTCTACAAGACCTTTCTATCCATTGTGTACTTCTCTACAAGACCTGTCTACCCAATGTTCTCTTCTCTACAAGACTTGTCTACCCGATGTGTACTTCTCTACAAGACCTGTCTACCCATTGTGTACTTCTCTACAAGACTTGTCTACCCAATGTGTATTTCTCTACAAGCCATGAGTACCCAATGTGTACTTCTTTACAAGACCTGTCTACCCGTTGTGTACTTCTCTACCAGACCTGTCTACCCAATGTTCTCTTCTCTACAAGACTTGTCTACCCGATGTGTACTTCTCTACCAGACCTGTCTACCCAATGTTCTCTTCTCTACAAGACTTGTCTACCCGATGTGTACTTCTTTACAAGACCTGTCTACCCAATGTTCTCTTCTCTACAAGACTTGTCTACCCGATGTGTACTTCTCTACAAGACCTGTCTACCCAATGTGATCTTCTCTACAAGACCTGTCTACCCAATGTGTACTTCTCTACAAGACCTTTCTACCCAATGTGTACTTCTCTACAAGATCTGTCTACCCAATGTGTACTTCTCTACAGGTCCTGTCTATCCAATGTGTACTTCTCTACAAGACCTGTCTACCCAATGTGTACTTCTCTACAAGTCCTGTCTACCCAATGTGTACTTCTCTACAAGTCCTGTCTACCCGATGTGTACTTCTCTACAAGACCTGTCTACCCATTGTGTACTTCTCTACAAGACCTGTCTACCCAATGTTCTCTTCTCTACAAGACTTGTCTACCCGATGTGTACTTCTCTACAAGACCTGTCTACCCAATGTTCTCTTCTCTACAAGACTTGTCTACCCGATGTGTACTTCTCTACAAGACCTGTCTACCCAACGTTCTCTTCTCTACAAGACCTGTCTACCCAATGTGTACTTCTCTACAAGACCTGTCTACCCATTGTGTACTTCTCTACAAGACCTGTCTACCCAATATTCTCTTCTCTACAAGACTTGTCTACCCGATGTGTACTTCTCTACAAGACCTGTCTACCCAATGTTCTCTTCTCTACAAGACCTTTCTACCCAATGTGTACTTCTCTACAAGACCTGTCTACACAATGTGTATTTCTCTACAAGTCCTGTCTACCCAATGTGTACTTCTCTACAAGACCTGTCTACTCAATGTTCTCTTCTCTATAAGACCTGTCTACCCAACGTGTACTTCTCTACAAGACCTTTCTACCCAATGTTCTCTTCTCTACAAGACCTGTCTACCCAATGTTTTCTTCTCTACAAGACTTGTCTACCCGATGTGTACTTCTCTACAAGACCTGTCTACCCAATGTGAACTTCTCTACAAGACCTGTCTACCCAATGTGTACTTCTCTACAAGACCTTTCAACCCAATGTGTACTTCTCTACAAGATCTGTCTACCCAATGTGTACTTCTCTACAAGTCCTGTCTACCCAATGTGTACTTCTCTACAAGATCTGTCTACCCAATGTGTACTTCTCTACAAGTCCTGTCTACCCAATGTGTACTTCTCTACAAGACCTGTCTACCCAATGTTCTCTTCTCTACAAGACTGGTCTACCCAATGTGTACTTCTCTACAAGACCTGTCTACCCAATGTTCTCTTCTCTACAAGACCTCTCTACCCGATGTGTACTTCTCTACAAGACCTGTCTACCCATTGTGTACTTCTCTACAAGACTTGTCTACCCGATGTGTACTTCTCTACAAGACCTGTCTACCCAATGTTCTCTTCTCTACAAGACCTTTCTACCCAATGTGTACTTCTCTACAAGACTTGTCTACCCGATGTGTACTTCTCTACAAGACCTGTCTACCCAATGTGTACTTCTCTACAAGTCCTGTCTACCCAATGTGTACTTCTCTACAAGACCTTTCTACCCAATGTTCTCTTCTCAACAAGACCTGTCTACCCAATGTGTATTTCTCTACAAGTCCTGTCTACCCAATGTGTACTTCTCTACAAGACCTGTCTACCCAACGTGTACTTCTCTACAAGACCTGTCTACTCAATGTTCTCTTCTCTACAAGACCTGTCTACCCAACGTGTACTTCTCTACAAGACCTTTCTACCCAATGTTCTCTTCTCTACAAGACCTTTCTACCCAATGTGTACTTCTCTACAAGACCTGTCTACCCAATGTGTATTTCTCTACAAGACTTGTCCACCCGATGTGTACTTCTCTACAAGACCTGTCTACCCAATGTTCTCTTCTCTACAAGACCTGTCTACTCAATGTGTACTTCTCTACAAGACCTGCCTACTCAATGTGTACTTCTCTGCAAGTCATGTCTACACATTGTGTACTTCTCTACAAGACCTGCCTACACAATGTGTGCTTTTTTATAAGTCGTGTCCACCCAATGTATACTTCACCAAGAACTTATCTACCCAATGTGTAATTGTCTACAAGTTCTGTCTACCCAATATGTACTTCTCAACATGACCTGCCTAACCAATTTTTAGCCTACTTTTCAAATTTTGCAAAAATGAGGAAAAAGTAGACTTATGAGATCGGGCAAATGTGTGTCTGTCTGGCCTTCTGTCTGTCTGACTGTGTGTGTGTCCCCCCCCCCTATCAACTCCTAAACGGCTGCAGCAATCGAAACAAAATTTGGTAGGAGTAAACATCTATACCTGAATATCTCACGGCCATATTTGAAAATGATGTCAGTGCTACCAACTGCTGAAAAATCGCAATTGAAATATGAGCTCCACGTTGGATACCATGGAAGGTATGAATGGGAGCTATTTCAAAATTGGCACACGTATAGATAATAATAATGCAGTTTAATTTCCAGGAGGCCATACATGGCAGTGTTGCCAAAATTATTATAAGCCTGCTGATAGGTTCAAATTTTAAATGCCTATAGCTTCTACACTATCAATTGGACTTCAACCAAATTTCGTATGTGCTATGTGTACATAAACATATATGACTGAGCGAATTCTTAAGAGCCACCAGGGCTGCCAACCGTTAATAAATGCTCTCAATTTTGTTATCCAAGTACCCATATATCAGAAAGTATGCAAGCCCACAGCTTTAAACTATGCACACGTATAGTACCTGATATTCTATATTAATTTGGAGTAACTTATATACGTCAGTGCTACCAACATGATTCTAAGCCTGCTGCGAGGTCCAACTTTAAAAACATGTAACGTCTATACTATAAATTGGATTTCAACCAAATTTCGTGTGTGCTATGTGTACCATAACAGATATGGCTATGCCGATTCTTAAGAATAACCAGGGCTGCCAACTGTTAATAAATACTGTCTATATTTTTTTTACCCTAATATCAATATATCAGAAAGTATGCAAGCCAATAGCTCTAAACTTTGCACACGTGTAGTAACTGGCATTCTAGATTAATTTGGAGTAACTAATATAGGCCTACGCCAGTGCTGCCAACATGATTCTAAGCCTGCTGATAGGTCCAATTTTAAAATGCATGTAACTTCTACACTAACTAATGGATTTCATTCAAAATTGACACAACAATAGATGATATCATTTCAGATTATTTCTGACCAATAGATGTATGTCATTGTTGCCAACATGATTTTATGCGCGCTGTTAGATCCAATGTTTAACTGCATGTAACGTCCATGCTATCCATTGGTCTTAACCAAATTTTGTATTCTGTACCTTAAGAGATGGAACTAAGATGTATTCAGTCACCAGGGCTGCCAACTGTAGTTCTCTATTAGGCTACATTATGCCAGGTATACAGTATTTCGAACTAATTAGAAATTTCGATATTACCAACTTAATTTCGTCATTATTCTAGATAGATCCATATAGATTAATCATTGGCATGAATCTTAATTTTAAGAAAAGTAGGCTCTTTAGTTCGTCACGGAACTTCTTGTTACTTCCCTACAAGTCCTGCCTACGCAATGTATACTTCTCCACAAGAGCTGTCTACCCAAGTTCTGTTTACCAAATATGTACTTCTCAACACGACCTGTCCACCCAATTTTCACTTCCGAACAAGACCTGTCTACCCTATGTGTACTTCTCTCTACCCTATGTATACGTCTCTACAAGAACAAAATACCCAAGTTACGAAATTCAATTGTGAAAACAGTATTGAATCCTGTCACATTTTACGTGTTCAAGAGGTATAAACATTTAACCTCAGAAAACACCATTATTATTGAGCCCATGCTCAGTGATATTTTCTTTGGAGCACATTTGTACATGTTATGCATTATCATAGAACGCACCCGGAGACCAGCACATGGCTCCATATGATAAAGGAAAAGATCTTGACTTCGAAGAAATCTCCCAATTATTTATCTGAGTACTTATTAATATGTTTCTACACATCACAAGGCTCAGATCTTATCAGAATGTAATTCCGTATATTTTAAACATTCTGGTGAATGTACTTTCTTTTTAGGTATATTGCTCAACGACTCAAGTATGCAGTGGAACCCAGCAGGCAAGAGCAAGTCACACACACCCGAGTTTGGATCCGTCCACACTGGACGCGTTTTGATAGTCCGTCTTAAAGACTAGGTAATAGTCCACCCATGAGGCTAAAAAATATAGTATCGGTGTGCATCGTAATTAATTAAAGCACCCTGTTGTGTGCAATCATCGTATAATACACGCAAGTGATAGCGTGGTGAACATTTTGTGTGAAAATTGTGAATTTGAGGTGTTATTTCGCCATATTTTTCGACGTCGTGGAACACCACATTTCTAACCACGAGGCCGACATATTCTATATATGTCCATAGGGGACGTGAAAGTATTCAACATTTGTGAACTGGAAAGATTTAATGTGGTTGATTTCAACGCCACCATTGCAGAAAATATTATCGCCAGCAGCGAAAGCATTCTCCGATAACGGATCGACAAGATTATTTGTGACTGGAAAAGTATTAAATTCAGAGAGACTACGCCATGTGGACGAATTAGAATCTGTGACAAGCAGACAGTGAATGGCCAATTTGTTATAAAGTCTGCGCCACTGGGTAACATCAGTGAGTTATTTAATATCTACAATTTGTGTAAAACTAGAGGCTGTGAACTACTACGTGTATAAATCCTCAAACATGTATTTTTCAACCGACCACTTGAGTGCAATTGTTCAACACTTATCTACCATGGGTGTTATGGAATAAACCCCATAATGTGAAGGAGCCGTTCTGAGGGAAGAGTTTTCAACATGACGGATGAGCCAGCCGACCTCGAGGAGATGATGAACGTGTTCGAGCTTGTATAAGAGCCGCTACTATGGAGAAGAAGGCATCTTTAAGTCGACCACGAAGACGCATCAAATACCTGGTCATGGATAAGGCTTGGAATGGAAGCCTAGCTTGGAAAACCCATATCTTAAACCCAGAGGATATTTTACCCCTCAATTCCAGAGCGAATGAGTGGGAGATGCCATAGTCTATAAGTCTGTTCCTTCTCTCATGTACGGGACTTGTTGTGGTAGAGTAGTTAGTTAAACCAACCGAACTCATCTTGACAGCCAGATAGGTAGGGATTCTGTAGTTTTGCACTCATGCTTTGTAATTAATTTCAGTGATAGTCACCTTTTGATTGGGCATGGTTCAATCGGTTCATTCTTTTGAACGTCGTGAGACGTCAGGTCTAGTGCTACCTAAACGTGACTGTAGCTGTTGAGCTACTTTAGTCAACCCTGGTATGGGATTTTATATTTTTTCTTTGAGATGATGGACAGCCGTCATTTTTGTGTGACGCCTCATTTTTGGTTATTTCCACGTCACGCCACTGACTTGCTTAGGCAGGTTGATGGCCGGCAGAAGCCAACAGTTATGTAATTGTACTGTAATTTTCATTATAGTGAGTTTTGACGCCACTTATATTCTTGGTGAAGAACGAAGTCAGGGATTATCTAGTATGCTACTAGAGCATCGAACCCTGGACTGACGACGTATCATTAGCAAACCCAGCAGATGTGAGGTTTTGCCTGTTTATTGTATAATTTGTGTCCAGTGAGATTCGACACAGGAATTTTTGTTATGTGAGAAAATGTAAATATTATTTGAAGTGACATATCTGTCTATGCAGAGCACTCCAAGCGAGTGACATTTCTAGCTTTTATTACTGTTTGGTATTGAAGAAATGAGGTCTTATCGTACTGCATATTTCTACGTAGTAACTGTGATGTTATATAATGTTATATTGGGACAAAGCATAGGCCAGTTCATATAAGGACTTTCATTTGAGAGAACTGCTGCCTAGAATGAAATGTTTGTTATAAATTGCCAGACGCAATGAGTGTAGTTTGCGCGAAGTGAACTCAGTTACAAAACAGGTGTAAGCTTTACCCACAATCCGCCAGCGCATGGATTTGAGACAGACTAATGTAGACCCTTCGACTGATGCTTTAGCATCGTGTAACTGTTATGATTTGTTTTCATTATTTGGGTCAAATCTGGAAGCCATTTCGTGAGATCAGATGTTTATGCTCTTGTAATGGATGACTACCAGAGTCACATGTTTCGATCGCTCTGCATAGCGACGATGTTTAACACTGTTTTGAAAGTGCTGTAAATGTATATAAGGTTTATTTTCTGTTATTGACTAGTGTATGACACCCTGTTTGGACGCTATATTTATGGTATTTCGTGCCAGTAGAGCACTGACGTTAAAGCTTAGTTCTGAGACCTTGTTGTTGCCGAGGGGTAACTGAAGTGTTTCCCAGGCCTACCCGAAGGTTGCTTAGATGTGCCGAGCGCCACTAGCAACGTGTGTTATTGTATTGTCCGATCGTTAGGAGCTCGTGGAAGGTATTCCGACTTTTATGTCGATGTTATTGCAAGTGAATGATCTCGCAGGGGACGTTACTGCTTAGTCCAGGTGTCTAGGATCGTCAGCACTATCGTCATAAACCTACAATAAAGCTTAAACCTACGTTCTAATAATCACAAGAGTAATTATTCTAAATGAATCTGATAATTAATTAATCATTTTGCTATAATCTTGGAATCTACATTTTGAGCTTGCTGGCCGACGCTTTTTGATGTGAAACATTTCCTGGGAGGGAATGACATAGGACAGAACACACAATCTTGAGACGACGAAGTGCGCTTAACCAATAGTTCGTACTCGGTGGAGCACGACACTCAAGTAATGCAAGTCGTAGTTGTAACTGCGCTATTACCAACCTAACAAACATTCATGTAGATGACTTTAGGTAAAAACAGTATTCCAAATCGTGTAGGCAGGGTTTAATAATATGGAACTGTTGCCTAGTGCTTTATTTATTTATCATGTGTGCAATCCCTCATGTACTTTTCTCTGTGTTGATGAACACACAGTTATAAGAGTGTTGTTAATGTCTTTTTTTTTTTCTTGGCTGTCATATAGATTTGATTGTAATGTTTTTGCTTACGGACATCATCGCAGTAGATTTTGTATTCATTGTTAGGACTTAGCTAATTGATTAACGTTAAATCTAAATAAGGAAATGGTACCATCATAACCTAGTTTTGCTTTGCTTCTCTGTTAAATATAAATTCTGTTATTCTCTTGATCTGTTTGTAATTTGAGTAGGGTTTCTTTACGTGCCATTTTCCTAGCTTTGTTGTTGTTGCTTAACTTTTGTATTTAGATCTTTCAAGTGGGTTAAACTTAGTTTACAGTTAGGGCCTGGGTCTTTTTTTATTTTTTATTAGCTTGCGGATTAGCCGATACAAACCCTCCGAAGTAGGATAGGGGTTTGACAATTTTAATAAAAGTGTTCACGAGTTTTACTTAAGACTGGATGTTCTCAATTATCAGTGTTGTTGTTTTGGGATGTACTTCTTGAGCAGTCTATGACTATTGCCACCATGTGTGACCCAGATCCCCTGGATCAAGTTTCTCGTGTTGCTCTAGCCTATAAGGAGTACATCCGATCCTATTGGCACATTTGTTTGGCAGGCGAGGTGTCTGGGAAGTCACTTCGGTTGTTGGCAACCCTGACAGCTCCTCTGACGGGCTCATTATGTGGTATTATGTTCATACCCAAAAAATAACTAAATTCCTGCCAGTGTGTTATGATTAGTTGTAGTAGACCTTTATCTGCAAGTGTGGGTGAGGAGGAAGCTATTAAGTCGTTTAGTTTGGGTTACAAATGAAACATATGGGGCTAAGGATACAGCGGGGAGGTTTGAAAACTCCATTACAAAACTCATTCACATTCTTATCACTGCGGCATATGTACTTCCTCCAAGCATAATTTCACAAGACGGAAATAGTTCCCATCAACAGGCTGAAGAACGTTTCTTAAATAGTTCCTGACAGTGAGAACCCTGAATGTGGGCAGCTAAATACAAAGTTAGTATCAATTCCTACTTCAATCATGAGACACGTCTTAAGTTGCAAACAAAACTGATTCAAATCCAAAACTTAGAGTTATGCACACGTTAAGCGAGAGACCGTGTAATTTGTATGTTTAACACTTACTCATTTAGATGACTTCCACTTTCATCTGTTTCTTCATTCTGATTTTCTTCCTTTATATGCTGGGAATAAGATGGAATACATTATTTCTGTGCCATCACCTTATACTCTTACACAAATGACAAACCAGTTAATTTTTCAACACTGCTCATCTGATGTGAAGATAAATTTGCTGAATGACTTTCATATTGTCCATGACATCCTAGTGCTAGAGAGGAAAATGATAGAGATAAGTGGTTACAATCCCCAGTCCTGAAACTTATAATACACTTTTAAATGCACCCGCTCATTTGATCGGAAGATGAGTGGGTTTCATCCCCACCATCCTTGAATGTTTTCTCATACTTCACTACATCTGCAGGTAAATACTGGAAAGGTACCTCCTAAGAGGCCAGGGTCACAGATTTCCAACTCCTCATTAGCACCTCCTATAGGCTGGACAGAAGGGTATACGGCTGTAAAAACCACATACACACGCATTTCACCTCTCACCTCTAAAATGGTAATCATCACCATCATCTTCATTTCCACTTTTCCAGCTGACACTGGGTGGGGGCAAATATGGTTCCTCTCCACTTTGTTCTGTCGTTCCACCATTCCTCTTCCGACACGGTGTTCCAATCCAGGTTCCGTTTACTAATGAGATTCTTCACCGAATCCATCCAACGCATTCTTGGTCTTCCTCGTCCTCTCTTCCCTGTCATCCGTCGTTCCAGTGCTCGTCGTTGTAGGCTTACTTCATTCATCCGTTTGACATGTCCAAACCATCTCAATCTGTTTTGCTCCAGTTTGTAATTTCGTCTCTGTACTCCCAGTTCTTTCCGTATATCTTCATTTCTCACTCTGTCTCTCCTCGTTTTCTGGACCATACTTCTCAGGAATCTCATCTCACCTGCCTGTACTCTGCTCTCATCCTTCTTAGTCATTGTGCAAGTTTCTGCTGCATATGTCTTTATAGGAAAATAATATGCTTTGTACAAAAGTTTGGTGCTTTTCAGTCGGTCAGCACGAATGTACCCAAATAGAGCTGGGTTATGCCCTAATCCTGAAATAAATTACATGCTGAAAAGCACCAAACTTTTGTTTACTTAAGCAATACTGAAAAATGGCTTCAAACCTCACAATGTGCTTTGTACATAACTTATTTAGCCTTCGAGGATGAGATGGAGGTACAAGAACAGTTAGACGTTATAAATGAAAAGATTGAGCAATGGGGATTGAAGATAAATGTGGAGAAGAGTAAAACAGTGGTGGTGAGTAGAGGTAAGAAAGAAGGAATAGGAGTAATCAGAGTAGGAGATAAGGAATTGGAAGTGGTGAAACACTTCAAATACTTGGGAAGGGAACTGACTGCAGATGGAAGACTAGATTTGGTAATTAGCAGAATAATATACTCGGGAGTGCCTTCTACCAACAGGTACGGGGTCTAAAATGGTAATACTGAGGGGAAAAGAATACAACTTAAAAATATAAGAGATAAAAAATACGGTAGGAAGGAAAGTTTCTTTAATACGAACTTACAAGTAAAATAATTGGATTTACTTTCTTCGTGAGGTTCGAGAACATTATTTTATTTTAACTGTTATCTTCAAGTATTTATTACTCGTACGTTCAAGCTTTAGGCCAAGTACATGTTCTAGCGATGTTTAGGATTGGGAAGGAGGTGCTCACTGTCATAAGTTAGAATCATCTCAGCCACTGCCTGAAGTTCGAGTTAAAAAGCACAGACAACCACCTCTCTGTAGCATACAAATCACTACACTTCAAGTCCACAGTGGGCAACTAATACAACATAATTATGCCAATCATATGCTAGCTTCACATAATATACCTTCTGCCAATGGGAATTACGATGCATCCCCCCAGTAGATCAGTGATCAGAACATCGTCACACAAAGCCGGCGGTTGCGGGTGGAAGTATCGTATGGGACAGATAATTCAATTCACCATCCTTCCAACAAAATGGATTGTGCTCGCTGTACAAAACACAACCTAACAGCCAAACGCTTCCGCTTGTCCTCAACACCATTGTGAGTCTTCTTCTTTCAGTAAAGCTGTCCGCAGTGAGGTTTCAACTGGACGTCCTCCATTTCTCTCTGTCCTGAGCATCTTCTTTCATTTGCTTGTAACTTATACCCCTCTTTACATCCGTTAACATTTCAAACCTTCTTCTTCCTCTCTCTCTATTTTACCTTCTACTTTTCCTTCCACGATTTCTTGTAGTAGACAATTCCTACGTAGTATTTCACCCATCCAAGATGTTTTCCTCTTCTGTATCATCCTCACGAAACCCCTCTCGTCTCCTACCCTTCTGAGCACCTGCCCATTTCTCATTCAATTGGTCCATTTCACTTCCTCCATTCATCTCCATAACCACATTTCTAAAACTTCTAAATATTTTTGTCCTTTCTGTCTGACTGTTCGTGTTTCCGAACCATAAGACACCACACTACACACGAAACATTTTGCAAACCTCTTATTAATTGTAAGTATACAACTCTTAATCGCAAAAAATAAGGAGATGTCATGAAGAGAGGCCTGAAGATACTTACCTCTTTCGGTTCTGAAGATGATATATCTGTTTTGATAACTGGAACGATCTCCGGAAAAGAAGATTCCTCAATTTTAATATTCCTGTGATGATCTCTATCATCCTGAAAAGAAATTACTTGTTTCACATATATATGTTCCTTTGCATAGTAGACTTATATCTTAAAGATGACTTGTAAACCTGCACTGGAGGAATCAAGAACAAAATATCATACTAAAGGGAATTCAGCCTCCCGTTCATAGTTTTCTTTCATCCATAGCTAATTGCCAAAACATCTAGCAGTTATTGTGCTGTTAATATAAAAAGCATTTTAGTTAGTATACACTTGCAAAACATAGGCCTAGCATATTGTCACTAGCATTGAGTATGTGTGTTGCGACTTTCCAGCTTAGATGCAGTTACCTGGAGTTATCATATAACCACAAAAAGAGCAAGCAACGTAGATAAATTTTGTGTTATAAATCACGTACCAACCATTGACTATTTAAAACAATTTTTAATCTCAAGGATACCTATAGTAGGGGGTAACTTAACGGCAACGATAAACAAGTAGGGGATTATTTGTAAAAAAAAAGTGGAAGCTACTAGAATTCTCGTTTCGTATACATTCACTTGTAATACATAATACATGAGCCATTATCATTATCAAATGAATTACGGTACGCAATGTGTTAATAAATAGAGAACTGATTAATAATATTTTTGTAGACAACAGCTCAAGAGCTCGTATGAACGAAACTGCCAACTATGGTCCATTAAAAGGCTGAGTCAAACCGCTATAGACCATCTCTAGAGTGTTTTCGACGGTTATTTCATGCCAGTCAAAAAAACAATACACATCGCTCTTTCTCCGTTCAACGTTCCTAGAAAAACCAAGAACCCCACACCTTCAAATATATGCACAACATTGGAGGCTATCATGAAGATGAAGGGTAAATCAACACCTTACTGACAGTCACAGCCAGAAGTGGAGTCTGTCTTCAAGGGTGGACCATCAATATATTGACAGGCATGGCTACCTGCGGAGGGAGGCATCAAGATGGAAGGAGGACCAACATAATATTGACCGTCACAGCTAGCAGTGAATGCTGTCGTCAAGGGAGTATCAATATATTGACAGCCATGACTACCTGCGGAGGTAGGTACCAAGGAGGAAGGAGGACCAACATCATATTCACAGACTGGGATAGCAATGCAGGTCGCCCCAAGCCTCAAGAGATGGTTCGGACACTTGTGATCGTATAATGTGGATTTACAATTGAAATCCGACACACTATAGAACACATATGTCTCACGAGCTAGTCTAGGTTTCAGCACGGCGTATCATGTTCATACCAAAGGATCTCCTTGACTCTCTACCTCAACGTACAGAAATGTCTGTTTCGTCCTAAACTCTTCAGACATTTTACGAGGTATTCTGAAAAAAAAAATCTTCTAGCTTTTGCTCATTTGGGTTTTATAAAAAAATACACCTTAGATGTGAAACAGTTAAACATTCATTTCAACTGCTTGAAGTTAAAAATGTTGGAGTTTTGATGTAAAAAGTTATCACTAAAGCAGTGTTTCATCCTCCGACAAATAAGCCAGCAGATTGAACCACCATTACCAATAAATTAGCAACTGTTAACACAGCATGTGGTGTAGACTTCAACTACATTAGGGCCCAGAGTGCCAATACAGTGAACTTGCATTACTAATAAATTAGCTACTGTTAGCACAGCATGTGGTGTAGAATTCATCTACAATAGGGCTCAGAATGTCAGTACAATGAACCTGCATTACAAATAAAAGAACTACTGTTAGCACAGCACGTGATGTTGACTTCACCAACAATGGGGCCCAGAGTATCAGTACACTGAACCTCTATTACAGATAAAAGAGCTACTGTTAGCACAGCACGTGGTGTAGACTTCACCTACAATATAACCCAGCATATCAGCACAGTGAACCTGCATTACTTATAAATTAGCTACTGTTAGCACAGCATGTGGTGTAGACTTCACATAGAATAGGGCCAAGAGTGCCAGTACAGTGAATCTGCATTTCAATTAGCTATTGTTTGCACAGGTGTAGACTTTACCTACAATAGGGCCCAAGGTGCCAACAGAGCGAATCTGCATTACCAATTGTTTGCTCAGGTGTAGACTTGACCTACAATAGAGCCCAGGGTGCCAACAGAGCGAACCTGCATTATCAATAAATTAGCTACTGTTGGCACGGGTGTAGACTTCACATAGAATAAGACCAATAATTCCAGTACAGTGACTCAGCATTATCATTAGGTACTGTTTGCACAGGTGTAGACTTCACCTACAATAGGACACTGGTAGCCAACAGAGTGAACCTGCATTAGGAATAAATTCGCTACTCTTTGGACAGGTGCAGACTTCACACAGAATACGGCCCAGGTTGCCAACAACGTGAACCTGCATTACCAATAAATTAGCAACGGTTGACACAGATGTAGACTATACGTCGAATAGGGCCAAGAATTCGAATACAGTGAATCTGCATTACCATTAGGTACTGTTTGCACAGGGTGTGGAGTAGATTTCACCTACAATAGGGCCCAGAATGTCAGTACAATGAACCTGCATCACCAATAAATTGGCTTCTCTTCGCACAGCATGTGGCGTAGATTTCACCTACAGGGCAGTGAAACCGCATTATGCATATAATAACGTCAGCAAACACTTGCTGTTAAAATGTGAAATATTTATAAGAGAGGATATATAGAACCTATGATCACCTGTAGTTGATGTTCCAATTTGACCCTCCAGCTCTTATCTTCATACATATCAGAAGACTCGTCCAGCAGATTATAAGAGGGTAACAGTTCAATTGATTCCTAGAAAATATTATACAAGTATGAGCACACGTAAAACATAAAGACAGAACAACTGTACTAAGTTACATGTAGAAATGTTTGGTGTTTTTCCTTCGGGCAACACGATTGTACCCAAATGGGATGGGTTATTCCCTAATCCTGAAAAAAAATACATTAGATTAATAAATACTCTTGAATGATCAGTTTCGATCGTCAAGCGATCATCATCAGATCCATTACACTTCGGCTATAAAAACTATGTCTGAAAATATGGGTGAAAAAATATACACTTATCTACACTTATATAGTTGCAGTATTAGTAAAGCAACTCATCAGTATTTGTTGGTTGTACACTTGCACCAGGAGCACATAGCATTTAGGAATGCGGGCAGGGGGAACAGTCCAGCGAGATAACAGACCCTCACACACAGGAACTTCCAGTCAGACGAGTGCAATAAGTGGCCCAGTGAACTGCTCTCAACAGGACAGCGCAAGACGCCAACCAGATAAGTAGCGTGTACAATACAGTACAATCAGAATTGATCATTTAAACAACCACATATTCACTCCATACAGGCAAATTCCGGAGGTCAATCACCACTTCCAGTATCTCACCAAAACATCACATAGACTACAACTAAATACTGACGAGTTGCATTACTAATACTGCAAGTAAACAAGTGTACATATTGTTAGGTATAGTTTCACCCTTATTCACTTGACGATCGAAACTGGTCTTCCAAGTGTATTATTATTAATCTCATGTAATATTTTTACAGGATTAGGGATTAACCCAGCTCATTTGGGTACAATCGTGCTGGCCGTCTGAAAAACACCAAACTCTTGTTTAGCCTACTTACGCAAGACTGAAAAATGGCTTCAAATCCCATAATGTAAGTTTCATGTAACAATAGAATATTAAATATCCTGGTTAGCCTTCTATTTGGTAGCAGGTATTAACTTAAGTCACTATACCTTGCTTGCCATGCACATCACTATGATTGCTATGTTACACGATATACATACTGTAATTAATAAAACTTACAATATTAGGCAATTCAGCTGGTTCACTCTTAATGAATAGTTGTTGATCCATAATGTTCAGCAAACTAGAAGACAAGCAATGAGCTTAAGAATTATAGGAGGCCGTACTTATAACAGTACACCAAATTATTGACATTTATAACACATGAGGTGATTTCAGCACTCGGACTTTATAAGATATACGTTAGGGTAAACTACAGATGTCTATCATCGTGATAGAATGTGGAATTACTCGTGCAACACCGAAATGAATTGTCCTACAATTGGTTTCACACAAATCTAAGCACAATATGACGGGGCAGGCGGAATGTATTCCGCTAAATTTCACTACAAACCTATCAACGAGAAAGTAAACTCAAGTCACACCACGAGTACCAAGAAATTAGCAGTTACAGGATACAATGAGTTTCAGAAAATACAGGACAATACTTTCGCTTCGTGTTACAAGAAACCCACTTCAAACCCAACTCAAAATAACTCCCTCAGAACCAAATTGAATGGAAGGGACTCGAAGATGTCTTTACCGACTTATAAATAGTATCACAGGGTAACTTTCATAATTGTCGTCATAAAGAAGTTTATAGTTAGTTAGTTACACTTTTAAACCTGTGTATCCTCTGCAATCAAATATTTTAAATTAATGTGCACAGGACACGAACATGTACAAACAGGACTCAGGCTGAAGAATCACCTTCATTGTTAAATTAAGTCACGTCTGTTAAGACTACGGTATTTAAATTTTCCCTACGTGTTAGTTGTTTGAGTCTTCAGTCTTTCGACTGGTTTGATGCAGCTTTCCAAGCTTCCCTGTCTTGAGCTAATCGTTTCATCGGGTTATTGAACTCAGTGTGTAGGATTAATGAGACAGGTGAGGTACCGTAGCCTACCCTTTGACTTCAAGAAGAACTTTATCGTCCCTATACCGTACCGAAGAAAACAGGAGCTGAAAGATTTGAAGATTGCCGGTACTGTAGAATCAGCTTGATCACTCATGCTTCAAAGATCCTGATTAGAATAATTTAGAAGAGGATGGAAGGACTTATAGAAATAGATTGGTGAAGGTCAGTTTGGCTTGCGGAGAAACGTAGGAACAAGCGAAGCAGTACCAATTCTTAGGCTCACTTTGGAAGCTAGAATAAGGGAAGGATAAAAGAACGTGCATGGGTTTTGATAACAGTGCTTGGAGTAAGTTGTACCGTATGACATTTTGAAAACGATTGAAATAACTGTACAGTGATAGGAGCAGAGGCGGTTCTAGCCCTGGGCCGGGGGGGGCCCGCCCCCCCCCCCCCTCCCCCCCCCCTCCAGTTTTAGTGAAATATTTATTTTAAAATTCCTTGGTTACTAAATAAATTGATAATTTACAGATATATTTTTTCTGATATAAAACAAACTAATGCATTTAATTAAGTTAATTTTTCTTTCAATGACAAGATTTATTTATTTATTTTATTGTATGTAATTTAAACACACAATTGAAATCGTGTATAAATATAATATTTTTAAAATGCGTAGTGCATACACCAGGAGTATTAAACTCTTTTCCCAACTTTATGACATGCAAGTTCAGAAGTTTTCAATGTAGACAAACCTCCACGCGATACAAATGCATCGATATCTCCCAAACTCTGTGACAAAAATGTGAGTGCAACTGTTTCTAATATAGACGAACCAGTACCATTTTATATCAGTGCATCGATCTATGATGGTCCATGCCAACCCCGTAAATCAGTTTATAAACAAACGTTACTATACAATAAGAAAAGAAGTTTTAACAGTAAATGGTTTGATAGGTATACATTTATTGAATACTCGGAGGACAAAGATGCTGTTTTCTGTGTCGTCATTTCGTTCAATCTGATTCAAGCAATGCTGAACATGTTTTCACTAAATCTGGATTTTGCAATTGGAAAAGAATATGGGAAAAACGTGCAAAGCATGCTGATAGTGAATGTTATCAATCTTCAATAGTAAAGTTAAACAGTTTTCTGGAAAGTGAACGTAGCGGCACAGTGATTTCGAAGCTAAGCGTGAAACCTCTTGTTATATTGCGTAACCGCTCAGCTGTGGCAACAATGGCCTGATTCGCATTACTTTGTGTTCGGCAAGACATTGGGCTTAGAGGCCGTCGCCAAACAGTTTCGGATGATGACAGTGTTAATAATAAAGGGAATTTTGATGAAATTTTAAATGTAATTAAACTAGAAAGTGAAAGCACAAGGGAGAATGTAAACAGTCTAAAAAAGAATGCAACATACTCATCTTAATATTCTCAAAATGAATTTCTTGATATCTCAGCTAATATAATAGTTGAACATATTGGAGGAGAGACGAAAAAATATAACAATGGTTATGTTTCCTTAATCCTGGACGAAGCTTAAGTTGTTAGTAAAGTGGAACAGATGTCCGTATGTGTCAGATATGTGGGACAAAATTCTATAGAGGAGCGTTTCATTGGTTTTATACATTTGTCTCAACTGAATGCAGAAAATATAGCTAATTCAGCTTTAGAGTACCTTGTTTCAGGGGATTTCGATCCATGTTAGTGCATTGGACAAGCATATGATGGAGCCGCGGTTATGTCAGGAAAGATAAACGGTGTGCAACGTTTATTGCGACAAAAGGTCAATAACCCGTGTGTTTATGTGCATTGTTATGCACATCGCTTAAATTTAATTTTGGTGGACGTTTCAAAGCCAGTTTGTAGACGTGGTAGGGGACACTTTTGTTTTACTGGAAGCAATTTATGCTTTTCAGTCTATATCTACTGTAAGACACCAAAAGTTTGTTGAGATACAGAGTGATCTTCATCCAGGAGAACGTGTTTTAGAGATACCTCTTCAAAGTGACACGCGATGGGTATGTAAATATAGAGGAGTAATGTATTTTCAGAAACGTTTTGCTTCAGTTAAAGCAGCTCTAGAGTATTTTTCAAAGTCAGGTAACAAGAAAGAGGCAGCAGA
This sequence comes from Meconema thalassinum, assembly GCA_946902985.2. Lineage (NCBI taxonomy): Eukaryota > Metazoa > Arthropoda > Insecta > Orthoptera > Tettigoniidae > Meconema > Meconema thalassinum. The sequence continues at coordinate 124,611,145 of OX336397.1, forward strand.
AGCAAAAGGATTGTTGAAACAGCTTTGTAAAGTGAAGGTGATGTTTGTGTTACAAATCTTTTCTGATATTCTAGAGCTTGCCAATGGAGCCTCTATGTTCTTACAACAAAAACATGTGGACTTCGGAGGGGCACATACATTGATCTATGGTCTTGTAAAATCGTTGCAAGAAAAACGAAATGATGTTTATTTTAAGGAACTATGGGCGGTTACATGTGACTCTGTTCAGTCGTTAGGCGTGAAAGTTTATAAACAATCTAGAGTCTCAAGTATTCCAAAGAACTTTTCAGACTACGTTTTATTAATGCCAGTCTCTGCGGAGAAAGAAGAGTAAAATGTCACAATATCAGTGACATGTAAAAGAAATCTTTTTGAAATTTTAGACAACATGGTAGAAGAGTTACTGCGTAGATTTACTGAAAATGATTGTGTGTGCAATGCAATGGATGCCTGTAACCCAAGAAGTGAAAACTTTTGAAATTTTGAATATATAGGCTATATTCTCACGTTCTGTAAAAAGTAAAATCTAATCTTCACTGACCGTAAGGTGCTACAGACTGAAATCAGTTTAGCTAAGAATGTATTTAGAGGCAAATATCAAAACACTTCCTCATTCTTTTTTTCTGAACTTCAGAAAATGGAAGTTGCTTTTCCACAGCTACTATTATTTTTCAAGTTGATGCTGACTCTTCCTGTGTCATCTGCTTCTGCTGAGCGCAGTTTCTCTGTCGTGAAACGAATAAAACCCTATTTAAGAGCAACAGTGGCAACAAAGAGGCTTTCCATTCTCGCAATTCTTTCAATTGAAAGAGAATTAAGTGGAAAATTACTTCACGACCCTTCTGATATAGTGAACCAGTTTGCCCAGAGTGGAAACAGAAGAATACATTTATGTGACAGTGAAATATGCCATTTTTTACCAATGATAGTTTTTAGCCTACTTTTCTCATTTTGCAAAAATGAGTAAAAGGTAAACTAATGAGATCGATCAGGGAAAATGTCTGCCCCCCCCCCCCCCCCCCCAGATTTAAGCTTCTAGAACCGCCACTGGATACGAGGGTGCTCGACAATGTATACAGAAAGCAGACAGCAGTTATTCGAGTGGAAGGATATGACAGAGAAGCTGGCTTTCAGAAAAGTGTAAGGCAAGGCTGCAAATTATCACCCATAGGATACTTTTCTATGTACACATTGAACAAGCAATGAAGGAAATTGGAGACAAATTCTAACTAGGAGTAAAGATTGAAGGAGAAATATTACAACTCAAAGATTTGCTGATGAAATCGTCATCATAGCCGACACACCAGAGGATTTTCATGCGTTTCTAAATAATATGGACTCTGTCTCGAGGAAAGAATTCATGATGAAAATTAATAAATGTAAAACAGAAATATTGGAATACAGTCGAAACTAACCAGAAACCCCTTATCGATGTCAAATTGGCAGGTGAAAAGGTAAAGGAAGTAGATGACTTCATTTAGGCTACGTAGGAAGCTAAATATGCAGTGATGGACAAAGCATAGAAGATATACAGTAAAATGTAGGTTAGCACAGGCAAGGAAATCATTTCCACAGAAAAGGAATTTGTTGATATCGAATATAGATTTAAGTACCGGTATGAGGAAGTCATTTTTAAGGCCTTTGTATGGAGCGTGGTGCTTTATGGAAGTGAAACTTGGACTGTTGGAGCAGCAGGAAAGAGGGGAATTGAAGCGTTTGAAATGCGGTGTTACTGGAGAATGATGAATATTAGTTGGGTAGATAGGGTTACGAATGAAGAGGCATTAAGACGAGTGGGAGAGGAGAGATGATTCTGGTGACTGCTAATGAAGAGAAGAGATAGGTTGGTTAAACACGTTGAGTGCCACTGCGGTTGCGGCACTTACCGTACCTACCGCGAATCGCAACTTCTAAAATGCAACTGAAGGAGACCTACTCCTGAGGAAAAGAGTCTTAAACTACTGTGCAATCTGTAAAATGAAAAAAGTACAAAGTTTTGGCCCTCATGCTAAAATCACTCACTAAACCAGGAATCGAACCTGGGACCTCTGAGCCTAGCGGCTTAGTTGCAATCTGCAGTATAAACTGCTAGCTTGCCCCTAAAAATGTACAAGACACCACTTTCCAACCCTCACGCTAACAGAACCCCGGACCTTGCACACTAGCACATTAGCCAAAATACTTATTAGCAATAAATGTTACGCTCATGGTGTACAAGGACCCTGTAAGATAGCCACACTAAACTACATTTTATAGCTTTTTGCACTGCACAGTAGCAACCCGCCAAACATACATTTTGTTACTGCTCCAGTAAGAAGTAACCGCAACAGAACCCCGGACCTTGCACACTAGCACATTAGCCAAAATACTTATTAGCAAAAAATATTACGCTCATGGTGTACAAGGACCCTGTAAGATAGCCACACTAAACTACATTTTATCGCTTTTTGCACTGCACAGTAGCAACCCGCCAAACATACATTTTGTTACTGCTCCAGTAAGAAGTAGCCGCTGATTCTGACTATATGATGATTTAGATGCAAGCAGTGCTTCTTTTCTAAAACAAATTTAAGGGGTACTCTCAGTTGTAGTCGACAAAACATCGCTATCTCGCAATTTTCGGTAACATTTGCAAAGTCCGGTTATTGTTTGTGTTCAAATCATTAACTTTCAGCTTTTTCGATGCCCGGCTGGATCAGGTCATCCTTCAAAACTAGCCACACGCACAAAATAACAACCTACCACGCCTCCAAACTATAGCCTGCGTGTTTATAAGAACGGAGTGCCGAGTTGCCGACCGAAAGAAACTGATTCGATAGATCGATTTAAATCGAGGATTACTCGAAATCTCCTCCAGCTGTTATGAACAGTGCGTTGACGCCAGCTGATAGATGAACTTCTAAGTCGGAAGTTACATTTGCCAAACTAGATACAAATGTGCCAATAATTTTTCTTAAAGGGTTTTCAAATGATTAAGAGGTACGCTTACACCCGAACTGGATACAAATAATCGCCGGAAATAATAGGAATATGGAAGCTGTATCGATTTATTAACTTTATGAATTTACAAGCAGAAGTACCCGTTCTTCGAACGGTCTTCGGTGTTAACACCACACAGTATCAATTGAGCTACTGTTGCAATGGTTAGCGGTTTGTCATTCCTTCATAAGTATATCAGAACGAAGTTAGATTTCAGGGAATATCACACACACTGTTAATTTAAGGACCTTAAAATGTGGTTTTCGGAGACACTTTATAGATTCCCGAATTTGTGTCTCACATTGAAAAGCGCAACATATGCTTTGGTCGGCCTTCTAGGATAATTTTTATATTTCGCCTATTTTAGCATGTATTTGGGAAGTTTTTCCCTATATCCACCCTTCTAGTGTATGAAAAGTATGGTGATGAGTTTTATAAATGATTGATGGATACCATTCCTATTTTTACGATGCACCAAGAATCCGAACACGAGTTATAGGCGTACATAAAGATTCACAGGAAGACAGACAGACAGACAATTCTATTGCCTACAACATATCACCCAGATATCCAAATATGGGTATATCTACCACACAGTATCAAACAAAATCATACTTACGATGAGCCCGTATGTCGACAAAATAAAAAAATAAAAAGGATTAGTTAAAATGTGCTCTCAAACTAAATTCACCGAACGTGTACTTCCTGACGTGAAATAAAATTCAAAGCCCTGTACACGAAACGCAATATACGTCACATAAAAACTGACCCTCTACGTTGTGTTAGGTCCCCATACATAGGAAGAACCCTTTCATAAATTATAAAGGCTTGTGGTGCATGAAAATTCAGTTTATTTAGCTTCAAATGGCAGAATTCCTAAAAGCCGCAATAAATGCTGATTCAATTCAGGAATTTTTGAAAATAATGTTGCTGTTTGGAGATATAATAGACCTTCTGTACTATATGTCGCACGTGAAAATTGTGTGAAAAAAATCGAGGTTACCCCTTGAACCCCTTAATTGCATTGATGAATTATACAATCTAAGTTGGTTCCGTGATAACTTTATAGCCATTTGCAAACTTTCAAACAAATGTAATAAATGTAGTGACATTGCTTCTTACAGAAATAGATAGAAAGTTGGATGTCGACCCCGGAGATACTGTTGTCATGGTTACCGACTTGCATTCCTTCATTAGTTTGTTAAATGAAATTAAATTAGTTTTCTGGGAATATCTCAGAAACTGTTGGTTTTAGAGCCTTATAATGTAGTTTTCGAGAACCCCTTTAGGGCCCCCCGAGTTTTGTTTCTGGCACCGAAGGACTTTGTCTGGTCGTTGTACGCCATAATATAATACTACTATTAATAATAATACTAATACAATATAGGGATAGGAATATAATAGACCTGCCCTACCACACCCGCAGGTGTAAATCGCGTGGAAAAATTCTTGAGTATCCTTTGACCCCCTTAAGCACATTATACGTATTGATGAATTTTACAGCTTAATTTGGTTCCGTGATAACCGTCTATCCGTTTGCAAACTTTCACACTAATGTAATTAATGGAATTGCATTGCGTCTTACAGCAATAGAGACCTCTGAGAATCTGTTGCAATGGTTACCGGCTTGCATTCGTTCATTAGTTCATTAAATGAAATTAGTTTTCTGGGAATATCTCAAAAACGGTTGGTTTTAGGGCCTTAAAATGTGCTTTTCCGGGACTCTTTAGGGCCCCCGAGTTCTGTCTCTCACATTGAGGGGCTGAAAATGAGCTTTGTCTGGTCCTTCTACGCCTATTTCAGCATTTATATTATGGGGGTAGGCCCCCTTTTTTGAGAGGTATGGAGAAGAGTTACAACAAAGATTAGTATCGTGCCTCTGATGGATATCTGTACTAAATTTTACATTGATACACCCAGCAGTTCTCGAGTTATAAGGGCACAAAATTGTCCACAGACAAAGAAACAAACAATCAAACGGACAGACAGGCAAAAAAATATTTTCGCGTGCATCCATCATAAAACAGTGTGAAATGCGTAAATAACTCAAATTTCCGTAGAAATTCAGAGAAAACAGGCAAACTTTCATTTATATATAGAGAGAGATATACTGCACCGCTCGGCGTTGACCGTGTTTTATAGCACAAATTTAGGTTTTACTCGCTAACCGTTGGAGATAAACGAAAAGTGGTAGAAAATTAAAATTTAAAGCTCGTGTATGCCATCAAAAGTTTGCTCTTTCTTAGCGTTCTTTTTGTAATTTGAAATGGAAATATGAAATTTCGAAACCAAAGGGCGTAGTGACGTCACTAAAATGGTCGCCATTTTTAAATAGTGCAAAATATATTAATCAAAAATAGCCTATATGTAAACCTGGTAAATCAGCTACATCCATGCCAAAATTTCGTGTAAATCTGACCAGTGGCTCTTGCGTGATTGCGTAATCGACAGACAGACAAATAGACAGACAGACGGACACACACCATCTCATTTTTATATTAGTATGATGATTACACCAATTGTGACGAAAAACCATGAGATGTACGGCCATGGAGATCATTATTGTGCCATGTATAAACCTAATATGATGAAAAATATAGTAATGTATCCGAAAACTAGTGGTGGAATTTAGAAAAATTATAGAACAGAGAAATGAAGTTTTTTGACTTAATCGAAAGTCATAGATATGTATACAAGTCCACAATTGTAAATATATATGTGATGTGGATGACAGTGATATTTGACTATTTTTAGCCTACTTTTCACATTTTGCAAAAATGAGGAAAAAGTAGTCTTATGAGATCGATCCGGGAAAATGTGTGTCTGTCTGTCTGTCTGTCTGTCCTTCTGTCTGTCTGGCTGTGTGTGTGTCCCCCCCCCCTATCAACTCCTAAACGGCTGCAGCAATCAAAACCAAATTTAGTATGAGTAAAGATGTGCACCGGAATATCTCACGTCCATATTTGAAAATGATGTCAGTGCTACCAACTGCTGGAAAAACGCACTAGAAAATTGAGCTCCATGTTGGATATCTCGCAAGGTATGCATGGGAGCTATTCCAAAATTGGTACACATGCAGATAATACTATTTCAATTTAATTTTCAGGAGGCCAACAATGACAGTGTTGCCAAAATAATTGTAAGCCTTCTGATAGGTCCAATGTTTAAATGCATATAACTTCTACACTATCAATTGGATTTCAACCATATTTTGTATGTAATATCTGTACATAGACAGATATGATTGAGCGTATTCTTAAGTGCCACCAGGGCTGCCAACTGTTAATAATTGCTCTCTCTATTTTTTTTTATCCAAATACCAATATATCAGAAAGTATGCAAGCCAACAGCTTTAAACTATGCACACGTATATTCTGACATTTTAGATTAATTTGGAGTAACTTATATACGTCAGTTCTACCAACATGATTATAAGCCTGCTGATAGTACCAATTTTTAAATACATGGAACTTCTATACTATCAGTTCGATTTCAACCAAATTTCGTATGTGCTATGTGTACCATAACAGACATGACTGTAAGTATTGTTAAGAGCAATCAGGGCTGCTAACTGTTAATAAATGCTGTCTATATTTGTTTACCCTAATATCAATATATCAGAAAGTATGCAAGCCAACAGCTCTATTCTTTGCACACGTATAGCACCTGACATTGTAGATTAATTTGGAGTAATTAATACAAGGCAGTGCTGCCAACATGATTCTATGCCTGCAGATATGTCCAATTTTAATATGCATGTAACTTCTATACTAACAAATGGATTTCATCCAAAATTGCCACAACAAGATATAATATTTCAGATTATTTATGACCAGCACACGCATGGTATTGTTGGCAACATGCTTTTACGCGTGCTGATAGATCCAGTGTCTAACTGCATGTAACGTCCATTGGACTTCAACCAAATTTTGTATTCTGTACCTTAAGAGATGGAACTAAGAATATATTCAGTCACCAGGGCTGCCAACTATAGTGCTCTATCAGGCTACATTATACCAGGTATATTTTGAACTAATTTGATATTTCGATATTACCAACTTAATTTTTCATTATTCTAGATAGGTTCATATACTGTAGAATAATCATTGGCATGAAAAGTAGGCTGTATAGTGTGCCCTTGCAGCAAGAAATATGCAAATCACAGTATGCCAGCATTGCTCAATTCGGGATTTTTCGGGGCTGCAGTAAGTTCTCCCACTCTGTGACTTACATATTTTGGATTAAATAGAAATAACAACAAAATCAACTCCTATTTTAACACATTTAATTAATCAAAAATTATGGCGCTACAAACAAATAAACACATAAATTACTGACCAATATCATTCTACTTGTCCAAAGTGAACAAGGAATAGCATAAAAATAAAAACAAATATTAGATTCAAACACATGGTTTTCTTTAAAACCAACAATTCACGATTATTTTCACTTCCATAAAGTACTTATCTTAAAAGTTCCAAATAACTACGAGCTTCTTTGGCTCGATACTTTCCCATAATAATGGTGTCATATTTTTGTACACCTCAAGAATTATTTTTATCTTTTCTTATCATCAAAACAAATATATAATTACATTTAAAATTACATGTTAATTATTCACTTCAATATTTGGGCATATCACATGTTCTCCATATTTACTATCTCTCTCAAGTTTTACAAACTCACTACGGTGATCGGGAAAACTATTTGTGTACTCCAGAGTTATAAAGATTACTTGACAAAGTCAAAAACTATGATCACTCCCGAAACCTAGTTATCTTCACAAAACTCGTGGATTCCTTCCTTTTCATACAATATTACAATAGGGATTTTATTTAATTCATTTGTCTTATAAGACCATTATCACATAAGAAAACTACGATCTGAATTGGCAAGCGATAATATCAATTTACAAGGACCTCGGTTCAACGCCCGGGTCATTAACAACTTTAAACACTCACGGTGTATTTAACACATCTTACAAGACGGTTTTTACCCACCCTCGCTCTATGAGGGTCCGGCCATTTCACTCGGGCGAGATTTATGACAAGGAAAGCGACTCTCTGCCTAACCTACTGTGGCAGCTCTCTTCAATGCTTTAAAACAAACCTTCACATTATTCTCAGTTCTGTGGAGAGACCTGGCTTTTACTCGCTTATTTTCATTCAACAATATTCTTTGGCTCATAAACCACTTTCGTAACCTTGGCATTTATTAATTATGAGAGGGTCCTCATTGATTGGGAAGATTAATACACATTCTACGACGAATAATTAGGGGCTTTAACAACAAAAGGATTCTAGGTTCGAATCTCTTAACATGCCTCGGGAACATTTCCACATTTGGAGGACTTATACAAGACGCGATTTAAAGTCGGCCGTGGCCTACATGACATACGCTCAATAATACCATACATTAGCTCCCTTTTAAATAATACACACATGGCCTCGTGATCTACGTCACAATTTAGAGGACTTACAACATATCTCAATTCACTGCAATCAACTACCCTCCATAAGTAATTTACCAAGTACTTAAACTTTTACGCGTTCCTAGCGTGACTTTTTATTTAATTGCGTTCCATTACGCTACACATTTACTTTACGGCCGAATGTCTTCCAAAGAACTGATAAATTTCATAGTAACAATTGATACATATCTTAATTTATATATTAATCTTTTCCGTTGACAATAAATCGCTCCCTTTTTAAGAACATGCAGTCACATCATGTCTTATACATTTGTTAAGGCTTCAACGCTCTATATTTTTATATCATTCAATTTAATCTTTATTTAGATTTCTTTACCTTGTTATTCACATCATGTTTTCATTCCTTACAAAAGCTCAAAAGCTATTTCTTTCATATAATTCAAATTTACCTCTATGTAAATATCTTTGTTATAATTATTTTTATCGCGCTTGCTTTTATAACATTCATTAAATACTGACATTTTATTCCATGCATTTCCTCTACAGGATTTATTATTTCACATACTCATTTATTATTTCTTAAAACTTTATTTTCGTTCAGATCGCGTTCTTATTTAGTTATTATTCATTTGAAAACATCCCTTCTACTCAAAACTCCGGTGGATTTGTACACAAAATTTTTCCCGACACCAAAACATAATGAAAATCTCTACTTACTGAACCCATGTGCCATAGGGTCCAAGGAGGTCGAATCCATGTATTTGGGGAAGAAATGAAAGAAACGTACAGTTTCTACTGTAACATAGAGAAAGATCAAGCCAGGATTCTAGCCTAACATTGTGCAAACAGCGCGAGCCAGGTGTTCGAGAGATGAGATCACCCCTCTTGACATTCTGAAGGAGCTGGTCATGAGTATTAATAACCGAGTGGAAAATTTTCGCTGTTAGACAAGGAGGCCTGACTCGGAAATCGAGCTGAGCTGGCTTGAAAACGACAACACCGCCTATGCGCCAGAAGAAGAATAATTAATTTTAACCCGTTTACGAGTATAAAAATAAGTAAACAATTACAGTACGGTGAATCATTTCGAATGAGAGATTTTTGTGTAAAGAAAAACTCTTTAATAATTGCACAGGAGAAAACTGCAAACGCAAGTAGACGTCATAGGGGATTTACCAAGGCCTGTGGAGAGGGGAGAATGCAAATGAACAGCAACACCCACACAGTTGAGGACGAGAAATTAATTAATACCTCCGAATTGCACGATCGATCCTTATGCGCAATGAGATTATTTGACATTGAGAAGACGAGCTTTTTGAAGGTATAAATTTTATAATGGTGCAACCATTATTTTAAAAGTTGGGCACGGAAAGGGCTAGAGTCTTATCTTTTTGTAGCGAAAGAGTATAAAGCTCCTGGTATCACCAAGCCAAACATGCAGTTATTCTGACAACCCGTGAGGGGGTGTTACTACGCATCAGTACATGCAGTTCCGAACAGCCCGAGGGGGCGTAAGGCTACATCAATGCAGTATTAGTCCGTCCAGGGGGGCGTGACGTTGGAGCATCATCAACGCCAAGTATTATTCAGTACAGGGGACGTGAAGTTATATCATCAATGCAGTTATTCTGACAACCCGTGAGGGGGTGTTACTACGCATCAGTACAAGCAGTTACAAACAGCCCGAGGGGGCGTTGCTACGCATCAGTATTCAGACAGCCGTGTGGAGCGTTACTCTGCTTCACACCGAAGACAGTTTACCAGTACTCCTTGAGGGGAGAAACGCTGTATTACACCGCAGAATTAATATCCGATAGCCATAGGCGTCGCAGTATTAACAACTTGCGTGCCTCCATAAGGAGTTGTAAAGGAGAAATATTAAAGTATCGCCGTGTTGAAACATTAGGAAAATCCTAGTTACAGGATTTAGGTCCGACAGTACACAAGTTTACAGTGAAAAGTTCGTAAAATATAGTCAGAGCAGGCTGCGAACGTTGGACTTAAGGCGATAGGTCTTTAAATAGACGAACGAAAATATCATAACGTACGGAAGTACCGTAATAGAAAGATAAACAGTTATCTAATTTAAAGAACCCAAACCGGGAAAAACAGAGTAAGGTTCGCAACGTATTTCAAAAGGTAGGAGTGCGAGAACCGAAGAAACAAAGAAGAATGGAGACTATAGACATTATCTCCAGAAAGTAGACGAACTATTCTAAAGCACTAGACTCGAGAAGTACTAGCTGCTATAAAATAAATCCATCGATCATCGATAGGTTATCGAGGGGACCTCGATCAGAACAGACTTTCATTAGGATCGATAAACTAGATCTAAAGGAGAAGCCGTTCAAGCTAGAGAAATAACCGGTCATCCAGAATAGGATTCGAAGAATTAGGATTCCAGGGAAAAGTAGATGATTCGAGACTTTCGTATTCTGCAGGATAGGAAGCCGACATTGAATAAATTTCACCCTTGGAGACGGGAGATTAAGAGGTCGCGTGTGATAGGCTAGAAAAATACGGCCTAGTGATCAAAAGTTGCGAAGTGTAAATTTATCAAGATTGTGTGTTAAAATAATATTTTTTAGTGTTTATTGTGTGTTCTAAATGGATACACCAGTGTATTAAAAATGTTGTCAATGTTAAGTGTATTGAATATGTGTCAAGAAGTGTTTGTACATGAGATGAATTTCTACAATATGGAATAAGTTTAAAAGTGGGCCAAAATGAAACACCGCACAAGGATAAAGGTCATGAGACGACCTTAAAAACATGTGAGTAATGAATTTAATTATATTTTGGTGTCAGGGAATGATTGTGTACAAATCCACCGGAGTTTTTGAGTAAAAGGGATGTGTTTAAATAAATAAATACTGAATAAACAAAAACTCGGTCTGAACAATAATAAAAATTTGAGAAACTATAAATAATTATGTAAAAGAATAAATCCAGTAGAGGAAATATATGAATAAAATGTCAGTGTATTTGATGAATGTCATAAGAGCAAGCGAAATAGTAATAATTATCATGAAAGATATTTAAATAAAAGTAAATTTGAGTTATATGAAAGAAATAGCTCTTGAGTTTGTGTAAAGAATGAAGATATGAAATAATAATAATAATAACCAAGTAAGGAAATATTAAATAAAGATCAAATTAATTGATGTAAACATAAGAGCGTTAGAGCCTTAATAAAAAGTATAGACATGATATTCAAATGCATGTTCTTAAAAAGAGAGAAAGTTATTGTCAAAGGAAAAGAATAATATAAAAATTGAGATGTGTATCAATTGTTAATATGATATTATCAGTTCTTTGGATGACGCTAGGCTTAAAAATGAAGTATAGCGCAAAAGAGCGCAATTAAAATAAAATGTCACGCTAGGAACGCGTAAAAGTTAATGTAGTTGGTAAATTACTTATGAGAGGTAGTTGATTGTAGCGAATTGAGAATTGGTATAAGTCCTCTATTTGTGACGTAGTTTCACGAGGCCATAGTGTATTTTGTATTGAAAGGGAGCAAATGTATGGTATTGAGCGTAGGTCTTAAGCTATAGGCTGACCCTAAATCGCATTTTGTATAGTCCTCTATAAGGGAATGGTTCCCGAGGCATGTGAAGAGATTCAAACTCAGAATCTTCTTATTGTGAAAGCCCCTTTATTATTCGTCGTAGAATGTGTAATTACTCTTTCCCAATCAATGAGGACCTTTCATAATTAATAAATGCCAAGATTATGAATGTGGTTTATGAGCCCAATAATATTGTTGATCTTAAACGAGGAGTAGAATGCCAGGTCTCCCCCAAAGAATTGAGAATGAACGAAAAGCTGTTTGTAAAAGCATTAAAGAGAGCTCTAGCTTAGGCTAGACGGGAGGGTTCCCGCATAGTCATAAATAACTCTCAAGTAGCACGGTCAGACCCCTGGTGTAGGAGGGTGTCTGGAGGCCGTCTTGTAAGGAGTAATGAATACACCAGGAGTGTTTAAAGTTGTTAACGACCCGGGCGTGGAACCGAGGTCCTTGTAGATTGATATTTCCGCTTGCCTGTTCAGATCGTAGTTTTTTATGTAATAATGGTCTTATAAGACGTATGAAATAAATAACAATCCCTATTGTAATGTTGTATGGAAGTAGGATTCCATGAGTTAATTGAAGGCAACTAGGTTTCGGGAGTGACCATATTTTTTTGACTGTGTCAAGTATCTTCATACTCTGGAGTACACAAGTAATTTCCTGATTACCTTAATGTATTTGTATAACTAGAGAGAGATGATAACAGCTGAAAACATGTGAAAATTCCCAAATATTGAGTTAGATAATTAACATGTAATTTCTAAATGTAATTATACATTTGTTTTGATGGTTATGAAAATATAAAAGGTAGTATTTGAGGTGTACAAAGAATGACACCATTATTATAGAAAGCATTGAGCCAAAAGAGCTCGGAGTTATATGAAACTCACAGTTGATGCTTTATGGAAGTAAAAATAATTAGGAATTGTTGGTTTATATGGAAACCATATGTTTTAATACAATATTTGTTTTATTCTTATGTTATTCCTTGTTCATTTGGAACAAGTAGATGATTATGGGTCAGTAATTTAATTGTTTAATTGTCTGTAGCGCCATAATTTTGATTAATTAAATGTGTTAAAAATAGGAGTTGATTTTGTTGTTATTTTTGCAAGTGTATCCTCTAATTAATCCAAAATATGTGAGTCACAGAGTGGGTGAACTTACCGCTGCCCCGAAAATCCCGAATTGAGCTACGCTGGTATACTGTGATTGGCATATTTCTTGCTAAAAGGGCACATGGGGGGCATAGAAGTAATGTGCTGGATTAATAACTAGAGGAACACTTAAGACAGTCATAACATGTAAATTAAAGTAATGATAGGAATAGCTACAACGTAAAATATTAACTGACCGCATGGGTCCCTGGAAACTCATACCGAGCAGCCCTGAATTATATCATTAACCCCCCTAGCAAATCTTTCATGGCGCCCAACGTGGGGATTGTATGATTTTATCATACACCTGACCTAACCGTATTTCATGGCGCCCAGTACGCAGGGCTGAGTTTTCCTAGGGAAAACCCGAGTTTTTCTCGAAAAATCAAAATTTTCATTTTTTTAAATGGTTTTTCGAAATTTTGAATTTTAAATACTTCCATAAAGGTTTATGAAATTGAATAAAAGTATCAAAAGGGTACGTTGTAGTAAATACCCGTACCAAAGTAAATTTTTAAAGAAATTGGGACACAATGGTTCAGAGTATCATCTCTCAAGCATGTACTAGTGTGGTGGCATGAGTAGCCCACTATATTCTAATAAGATGGCATTGAGTGAAGAGATGCAACGGCTTTTGGAGGCTATAAAAGCCGATAGCAATGAGAAGTTGGAGGCTATAAAAGCCGATAGCAAAGAAAAGTGGGAGACCATGAACAATAAATTGGGAACAATAGACAATACATTGAGTCTCCAAAAGGATGAAAATAAAAAAGAGTTTGAATCCATAAATCAAAAGTTAGGATCTATCCAAGCCGATTGTATTAACATGAATAGTACATTGAAGGCTGAGATAGAAAGTAAGTTGGATAATATAAGGACAGAGAATACCGATCATTTTTCAGCGCAATCCAAGGATTGGGAGGATAAACTAGGAGTAATGGAAGGGAAACTTGAAAATAAATTATATTCGTTTCAGGAGAAGATGATAGCCGATAATGTTAGGAAAAGTCAAGCCATGAACACTAAATTAGAGGCCATGGAGACTAAAATACAAAGTAATATAAATGAGAAATTAGAAGAAACAATGAATAACAAATTTCAAGCTTTTGACACTGATTTTGGGAATAAGTTAAACGAATTAAAAGGGGGAATAAAACAGGGGTCAGATGAACTCCGAGAAAGTATAGAAGGAAATATAGAGTCCAAATTTCAAATATTGGATAAAACATTTGGGGACAAGTTAAAGGCATTGCAAACTGAGAGTAACACTTTTAATGCATGATTGAGAACCCGGATAAGTACTATAGAAAAAAATAGTATAGAATCCAAAAAGGAGTGCCAAGATAATTTTAAAATTATAGAGGATAAAATTGGTTCTATGGAAACAGCATGTAAAGAGAATGTAGACGGATGTAAAAATGAACTTGTAACCCAGATCCAAGAGGTGCAGAAAAATTTAGAAGCTCAGATAGAATCGAACAAGAGTATTTGTGAAAAATCTTGGGATGAGATAAAAACAAGTGTCAGTGAGCTAGGAAACCGATTTGAAAGAGTTGAGGAGAAAGTAGGAAATCTTGAGGGAAAGGTTGATAAAATTCAGGATAAAGTGGATAATTTGGAAACTCAGAATCACAAAGATGTACAGGGTATGAAAGATCAGATTAATCAATTTACCGGGCAGGTAGATGAAAAATTGAGGAAGCACGAGGAAACAATAAGTAAGAGACTAGGGACTTACGAAGAGCATCTCCAGGGAGAAAGGAAGAAACGAGATGAAGAAAATAAGGGATATACCCATAAGATAGATGAAATAAGTCAGGGTATTAATGAGGTTCAAGAAACCATCGGAACATTAAAGGTTCACGTAGGAAAAACCAGTACTGAAGTAAACCAGGTCCACGACCACTTGAGGAGATTGTATAAGAGTCAAGGGAAAACTTGAAGGAATTAAGGGAGAGATGGAGAAAAAGATAAAGGAAATGCGAGAAGACCTAGATACTAAAGGTGACGTGAAGCCAGAAATTATAACAGAACAGGTCATGGTCATCAAGAAAGAGGTAGAAGACCAACTAAATGAATTCAGGGATAGCTTCAGGAACGACAAAAACCAAATCAAACAAGAACTGGAAACCAGTAAGAAAAATCAGGAAAGAATTCAAAATGAATTAGGATCCCGATTGGAGAGGACTGAACATAAGAATAGTCAAATGGAAATCCAACTCATGGCTAATGAAGAAAGTGCCCGAAGGGAAAGGAAGTTAGAATTTGAGATTCAGGAGGAGTTTCAAAAGACAGGATGGGTGGATTCCCGTGAACAAGGCACAGATACGGAGAGGGACTTAGGAGGGGAGAGCCCTTATAAGAACCCAGGATATCCGATGGCGATGTCAACCCCGTACATGAATCAGACAAATGGTCAGATAATAAACATTATTAAATCGAATGAGGACAGACCAGTAAAGTTTACGGGTAATAACATGTCTATTACTCCAAAAAACTTGCTAAAGGAAGTTGCAGAGTATTTAAACGAAATGAAAGTTCCTCAGGATCGGAGACTGAGAGCTATTGAAAAGCTGTTGGCAGGTGATTGTCTCACCTGGTTCAGAAGCTTCAGGTACACCTTTGATACGGTGGAAGGCTTTAGGGAAGCATTTTTAAAACGATATTGGGCAGCAGACGTCCAAGAGAATTTAAGGCTAGATCTGTACTCTAGGAAGTACAGCACAAATGCACCAACTAAGTACTCGGAATTTTTCACCGCTCAGCTGTGTAAATTCCGCGAACTCGACATTGCTCCGGCAGAGAACGACCTGTGTGCCGCCATTGCAAGACAACTTCCGTATGAGATTCAGAGGCTGTTAATTTCATCCAAAGCCAGAAGTGCTGTGGAAGTGGAGAGTGTATTACGTCAATTAGATATGACGACTTCGCACGTAACTCCTCGGCATCAAAGTAAGACTGAGCAAGTACATATGGCCAGCAGTCAGGAAACCAGAGAAAAACCAGCGACCAGGAATCAGTCCACTAGCACTGATACTCAGGGACTGGGTCGAGAGTATGGGCACCAGGAGCCTAGAGGAATACAGCCATATTACAGAGGAGGATATCGAGGAAGAAATCCTAGGAATACAGGTTATAGGCAACAAGAGAGCCGACCCTATAACAATAACCATCAAAGGCAAGAAAACAGAAAGAAATGGGAGAATTATCCCAGAAGGAACGTAAGGCCAGAGGATAGGGATGATGAATATCGGGCCGAAATAGAAGAAAGATATCAGGAAAGTCTTCGTTATATGAACGAACGACCAGATGAACTTGATAGGCAAATGTCCGTTGGAGTGAGGCAATTAAGAACCGGAAATCACCCGACCGACTAGACGGAGCTCAAAGCTTGGAACTACAAGCTCAATTAAAGAATGAGGGGAAAGGAAGCCCTCGGGATAAAAAAAAAACTCCAAATTTAAATTGTCAAAAGTGGAAACATACCAGGAGCTGGGAGGAGGTAGAAATTGTGAATTGGATAACAAGACCAGATGAGCTAATTAATGAGGATGTGGAAGGAATCCCACCTGTTAAAAGAGAACTACCTATAGTTATGCTAAGGATAGAAGGATTACTGGTCAGAGCATTAATTGATACCGGATCCACAATAAGTCTAATTACACAAACCCTTCTAAATGAACTGGAAATAAGGGGCCGAGTATTAAAGATTCCCACATCAAGTGTAAAGATTAAGGGGATTATCCCTGAAAAAATCTTTAACATGTAAATGTCAGGTATATATCGATCTGATCATGGGTAACGCTGAAATTTCGCAGTGCTTTTTGCTGGTAAATCAATTACCGTATAATGTCATATTAGGTATTGATTTTATCCGTGAGAACAAGGTCATTATAGACCTAGCGCAAAACTGCATTAGAATCCAAAGAGAGGATGTGGATGAACAAAACATTAACCTACAGGAACAGGATGCGAAAATAGGAGAACAGGTATGGCATATGGAAGAAGTAACGGAGGAAGGTTATGAGGATATAGAAAAGATATTTGAAGTCCTCAACATAGAACTCGAAGATGATTTGGAAACTGAGTTCGAAACCAACCTGTCAGGAAAAGTAGAGGAAGCTAAAGTTAACCTCGAAAATAAGGAACAGTTAAAGAAATTATTATTGAATTTTAGGGACGTATTTGATTCCAAGCCAGGGAAGATTGAAAATTTTAAATACGCGTTCCAAGTCAATGATTGGGCACCGTTCAGACTAAAACCATACCCGGTTGCCGAAAAACATTACCCACAAACTAAGAAAACACTGCAGGAGATGATGAATGCAGGTGTTATAGAAAAGATGGCGACACCATATGTTAGTCCATTAGTGATTGTGAGTAAACCGGATGGCTCAGTAAGGGTGTGTCTAGATGCCAGAAATTTAAATGCAAAAATCATACCAGAAAATGATTCGGCACCACCCATAAAAGAAATACTGAGGAAGTTCAAGGGCAAGAAGATTTTTACAAATATTGACATGACTTCTTCGTATCATCATCTCGAACTGGAAGAGAAAACCAGCTTGTTGACTGGATTTCAGTTCGACCAACAAACCTATTGTTTTAAAAGATGTCCGTTTGGATTGAAGACCGCAGGATCTGCATTAATAAGAGCGCTTGATCGAAACCTGTCAGAGGAAGTGAAAGATTGCACTATCCGTTATGTGGATGATATTTTGCTTACCTCGGAGAATATTGAGGAACATTTAGAAAAGCTGAAGAAACTCTTGGAAGATTTAAGAAAGGCTAATTTTAAAATAAATTTAAAGAAGTCAAATTTTTGTCAAAGACAAGTAACATTTTTAGGGCATGTGATTGACAAGGATGGTGTTAAACCAAATCCATGCAAATTGGAATCGATAAGGGATTTTCCAAGGCCTTTGAAGGTGAAGAACGTTCGCCAGTTTTTGGGATTGATTGGTTTCTTCTCAGGACATTGTCCATCATACACAAAAACTGTTGCACCACTACAGGACCTTCTGAAGAAGGGGGGCAAGTGGAAATGGACGGAGGAAACAGAAAAAGCATTCGTGGAGGCCAAGGAAATGCTCTTAAATTACGTGAAGCTAGGATATCCTGATTTTAATCAGAAATTTATCATTCAAACAGACGCATCCCAGATTGGAATAGGGGCAATGCTATATCAGGAAATCCCGGAAAACCCTGATAAGAAAAATTATCTAGCTTTCACAAGTCGGAGACTGAAACCACACGAGAAAAATTATGCGATCAGCGAAATCGAGCTGTTAGCGATATTGCACGCGCTGCAATATTGGCGGAAGATCGTATAAGGGTTTCAGGTCATTTTAAGAACGGATCATAAAGCCTTAACCTTTTTGATGAAGACTGATTTATCCAGTCAAAGGTTGATGCGTTGGGCTTTATACATTCAACAGTTTGATGTCAAGATAGAATACTGTCCAGGAAAAGAAAATATAGTTCCAGACTACTTAAGTAGACAGCCAGAGTCCATAGAAGAGGAAGTAATGGCTATTGATTTGGAAGACAGGGATCAGCGTACTCTTAATGAGTTAAGGAGCATTAGTCAAAGGCAACGTGAGGATCCATGGATGAACATGCTCATATTTTTCCTTGAGGGAAGCTTGATAAGGGGAACACCAGCGTACACGGAAGCTAATAAGATAGCTCAAGACTACACGTTTTATAATAGATTATTATATAAGTTTGTGGACTCTGACCATACAAAATTAAGGATTGTTGTACCTGCAATTTTGCAGAGGAAAATAGTATGGTTAGCCCATAGATCGTTCGGACATATGGGAGTCGACAAAACAGTCTCGATGCTGAAAGAAGCATTTGTATGGCCGAGACTGAGAGAAACTGTAAGGGACACGTTAAAGACATGTGATTTATGTCAAAGGATCAAACCTAATGCATTTCTGATGAGACAGAAGCCTATACCATTGTTGCCCGAAAGGCCAGGTCAAATCATTTCTATTGATAATTTTGGACCTTTGCCCAAGGCAAGAAGAGGAAATCGACACATAATGGTGGCTATGGATGTCTTCACTAAAATGGTTGTCCTTGCTCCCATACAGAAGACTAGTACCAAACAGGTGTTAAAACGACTAAAAGAAAAAGTGATACCGATTCTGGGAAAACGTGAGAATTTGTTGTCGGATCACGGCAGTTGTTTCACCAGTGTAGAGTTCAGACGAGAATTAGAAAGACTTGGAATACGTCAGATTTTGTCAAGTATTCGCCATCCTGAGGCATATCCTGTAGAAAGAGTAATGAGGGAGACGGCCAAGTACTGTAGAATATACTGTGCCGAAGAAAATTGGAAGTGGATAGATATCTTGGATATTATCGAATTTTGTATAAATAATACAATCCATGAATCCACGGGAGAGATACCCATAACGTTACATCGGAATGAGCAACCAGAGAGACCTTGTAGTCTGGTAATTCCTAGGCCAGCAGACGCTCAGCCTGGAAGAGATGTACGTATTAGAAGAGCCTTTGAGCATCTAAAAGCTCAAGCCGACAGGAGGCAAAGAAGAAATAGGCATAAGAGGTATCATCGACCATAATTAGCAGGAGAAATGGTGCTAGTAAACAGACCAGCCATTTCGGATCCAGGGAACCGTGTGTATAAGAAGTTCCAGAAAATGTACCCCGGACCGTATCAAATAATCAGAGATTTGAGGAATAACGCATATAGAATTCGGCACTGTGAAACGGATCACGAAGTGACCATGAATTCAGCAAATTTGAAATTATATTACCCTCCCGAAGATTTCGATGAAGCAAATGAACAAGCCCTGGTTATGGAAACATTTAGAGATGAATCCGCTTTTGACATAAACAAGAATAAGGAGATAGAAAAAGAAAATAGAGCTCAAGCATTCGAGTGCGAATGCGAATTGGAGAAATTGTATTGGGAAATCAAAGAAATAATTGAGTTTATTGAAGAAGAAAATTTCAATTTAAGAAAGGAGAATGATGAAATAAGGAAACGGGTAGGGATAGACCAAACCCGTAAGGAAGAATGAGGTTCTGGGGACTTAAATCCCAGACGAATAAAGGAAAAAAAGAAAGAAAGGGTAGGGACAGAGCATACCCGACCGACACAATTACCGGATACGACTTTAAAGAAATAAAAACAACGGAAGGTACGGACAACGTTATGATGGCTTCGACGAATAAAGAAAGATAAGATAAATTGAAATAAATTTCCTCAAAATTTTTCGAAAATGTATTTACCTAAGGAGGGGAGAGATGAACCCATGTGCCATAGGGTCCAAGGAGGTCGAATCCATGTATTTGGGGAAGAAATGATAGAAACGTACAGTTTCTACTGTAACATAGAGAAAGATCAAGCCAGGATTCTAGCCTAACATTGTGCAAGCAGCGCGAGCCAGGTGTTCGAGAGATGAGATCACCCCTCTTGACATTCTGAAGGAGCTGGTCATGAGTATTAATAACCGAGTGGAAAATTTTCGCTGTTAGACAAGGAGGCCTGACTCGGAAACCGAGCTGAGCTGGCTTGAAAACGACAACACCGCCTATGCGCCAGAAGAAGAATAATTAAATTTAACCCGTTTACGAGTATAAAAATAAGTAAACAATTACAGTACGGTGAATCATTTCGAATGAGAGATTTTTGTGTAAAGAAAAACTCTTTAATAATTGCACAGGAGAAAACTGCAAACGCAAGTAGACGTCATAGGGGATTTACCAAGGCCTGTGGAGAGGGGAGAATGCAAATGAACAGCAACACCCACACAGTTGAGGACGAGAAATTAATTAATATCTCCGAATTGCACGATCGATCCTTATGCGCAATGAGATTATTTGACATTGAGAAGACGAGCTTTTTGAAGGTATAAATTTTATAATGGTGCAACCATTATTTTAAAAGTTGGGCACGGAAAGGGCTAGAGTCTTATCTTTTTGTAGCGAAAGAGTATAAAGCTCCTGGCATCACCAAGCCAAACATGCAGTTATTCTGACAACCCGTGAGGGGGTGTTACTACGCATCAGTACATGCAGTTCCGAACAGCCCGAGGGGGCGTAAGGCTACATCAATGCAGTATTAGTCCATCCAGGGGGGCGTGACGTTGGAGCATCATCAACGCCAAGTATTATTCAGTCCAGGGGACGTGAAGTTATATCATCAATGCAGTTATTCTGACAACCCGTGAGGGGGTGTTACTACGCATCAGTACAAGCAGTTACAAACAGCCCGAGGGGGCGTTGCTACGCATCAGTATTCAGACAGCCGTGTGGAGCGTTACTCTGCTTCACACCGAAGACAGTTTACCAGTACTCCTTGAGGGGAGAAACGCTGTATTACACCGCAGAATTAATATCCGATAGCCATAGGCGTCGCAGTATTAACAACTTGCGTGCCTCCATAAGGAGTTGTAAAGGAGAAATATTAAAGTATCGCCGTGTTGAAACATTAGGAAAATCCTAGTTACAGGATTTAGGTCCGACAGTACACAAGTTTACCGTGAAAAGTTCGTAAAATATAGTCAGAGCAGGCTGCGAACGTTGGACTTAAGGCGATAGGTCTTTAAATAGACGAACGAAAATATCTTAACGTACGGAAGTACCGTAATAGAAAGATAAACAGTTATCTAATTTAAAGAACCCAAACCGGGAAAAACAGAGTAAGGTTCGCAACGTATTTCTAAAGGTAGGAGTGCGAGAACCGAAGAAACAAAGAAGAATGGAGAATATAGACATTATCTCCAGAAAGTAGACGAACTATTCTAAAGCACTAGACTCGAGAAGTACTAGCTGCTATAAAATAAATCCATCGATCATCGATAGGTTATCGAGGGGACCTCGATCAGAACAGACTTTCATTAGGATCGATAAACTAGATCTAAAGGAGAAGCCGTTCAAGCTAGAGAAATAACCGGTCATCCAGAATAGGATTCGAAGAATTAGGATTCCAGGGAAAAGTAGATGATTCGAGACTTTCGTATTCTGCAGGATAGGAAGCCGACATTGAATAAATTTCACCCTTGGAGACGGGAGATTAAGAGGTCGCGTGTGATAGGCTAGGAAAATACGGCCTAGTGATCAAAAGTTGTGAAGTGTAAATTTATCAAGATTGTGTGTTAAAATAATATTTTTTAGTGTTTATTGTGAGTTCTAAATGGATACACCAGTGTATTAAAAATGTTGTCAATGTTAAGTGTATTGAATATGTGTCAAGAAGTGTTTGTACATGAGATGAATTTCTACAATATGGAATAAGTTTAAAAGTGGGCCAAAATGAAACACCGCACAAGGATAAAGGTCATGAGACGACCTTAAAAACATGTGAGTAATGAATTTCATTATATTTTGGTGTCAGGGAATGATTGTGTACAAATCCACCGGAGTTTTTGAGTAAAAGGGATGTGTTTAATTAAATAAATACTGAATAAACAAAAACGCGGTCTGAACAATAATAAAAATTTGAGAAACTATAAATAATTATGTAAAAGAATAAATCCAGTAGAGGAAATATATGAATAAAATGTCAGTGTATTTGATGAATGTCATAAGAGCAAGCGAAATAGTAATAATTATCATGAAAGATATTTAAATAAAAGTAAATTTGAGTTATATGAAAGAAATAGCTCTTGAGTTTGTGTAAAGAATGAAGATATGAAATAATAATAATAATAACCAAGTAAGGAAATATTAAATAAAGATCAAATTAATTGATGTAAACATAAGAGCGTTAGAGCCTTAATAAAAAGTATAGACATGATATTCAAATGCATGTTCTTAAAAAGAGAGAAAGTTATTGTCAAAGGAAAAGAATAATATAAAAATTGAGATGTGTATCAATTGTTAATATGATATTATCAGTTCTTTGGATGACGCTAGGCTTAAAAATGAAGTATAGCGCAAAAGAGCGCAATTAAAATAAAATGTCACGCTAGGAACGCGTAAAAGTTAATGTAGTTGGTAAATTACTTATGAGAGGTAGTTGATTGTAGCGAATTGAGAATTGGTATAAGTCCTCTATTTGTGACGTAGTTTCACGAGGCCATAGTGTATTTTGTATTGAAAGGGAGCAAATGTATGGTATTGAGCGTAGGTCTTAAGCTATAGGCTGACCCTAAATCGCATTTTGTATAGTCCTCTATAAGGGAATGGTTCCCGAGGCATGTGAAGAGATTCAAACTCAGAATCTTCTTATTGTGAAAGCCCCTTTATTATTCGTCGTAGAATGTGTAATTACTCTTTCCCAATCAATGAGAACCTTTCATAATTAATAAATGCCAAGATTATGAATGTGGTTTATGAGCCCAATAATATTGTTGATCTTAAACGAGGAGTAGAATGCCAGGTCTCCCCCAAAGAATTGAGAATGAACGAAAAGCTGTTTGTAAAAGCATTAAAGAGAGCTCTAGCTTAGGCTAGACGGGAGGGTTCCCGCATAGTCATAAATAACTCTCAAGTAGCACGGTCAGACCCCTGGTGTAGGAGGGTGTCTGGAGGCCGTCTTGTAAGGAGTAATGAATACACCAGGAGTGTTTAAAGTTGTTAACGACCCGGGCGTGGAACCGAGGTCCTTGTAGATTGATATTTCCGCTTGCCTGTTCAGATCGTAGTTTTTTATGTAATAATGGTCTTATAAGACGTATGAAATAAATAACAATCCCTATTGTAATGTTGTATGGAAGTAGGATTCCATGAGTTAATTGAAGGCAACTAGGTTTCGGGAGTGACCATATTTTTTTGACTGTGTCAAGTATCTTCATACTCTGGAGTACACAAGTAATTTCCTGATTACCTTAATGTATTTGTATAACTAGAGAGAGATGATAACAGCTGAAAACATGTGAAAATGCCCAAATATTGAGTTAGAGAATTAACATGTAATTTCTAAATGTAATTATACATTTGTTTTGATGGTTATGAAAATATAAAAAGGTAGTATTTGAGGTGTACAAAGAATGACACCATTATTATAGAAAGCATTGAGCCAAAAGAGCTCGGAGTTATATGAAACTCACAGTTGATGCTTTATGGAAGTAAAAATAATTAGGAATTGTTGGTTTATATGGAAACCATATGTTTTAATACAATATTTGTTTTATTCTTATGTTATTCCTTGTTCATTTGGAACACGTAGATGATTATGGGTCAGTAATTTAATTGTTTAATTGTTTGTAGCGCCATAATTTTGATTAATTAAATGTGTTAAAAATAGGAGTTGATTTTGTTGTTATTTTTGCAAGTGTATCCTCTAATTAATCCAAAATATGTGAGTCACAGAGTGGGTGAACTTACCGCTGCCCCGAAAATCCCGAATTGAGCTACGCTGGTATACTGTGATTGGCATATTTCTTGCTAAAAGGGCACATTACATGATTAAGGTCGCTTTTTGACCTTTATTCTCGTTTGATGTGACATTTTGGCCCACCTTCTTGACCTACTCCATATTGTACAATCTCATCTTATGTACAGAAATTTCTTGACACATATTCACTATATTTAACACGGACAACATTTTTTTTTAATACACTGATGTATCCGTTTTGAACACACACTAAAACACTAAAAAATATTACTCTGGTACATATTATAACACATATCACTGTGCATAAAACGCTTTCACTTTACCTAAAACACTTAAACTGATACTCTTATTTCTTTTCTTACAATATTTACACTTCACTCCTATCACACGGGCGTATCTCAACGATTTTTACAATTTCTGTCGGCGGTTGATGATCCCTGATGTGAATCCTATCGACCAGCATTGGACGTGTGATTTTACTCGTTCAAAGTTGCTCTCTCCTACAAAGGAAACTACTGGTTTCAGTCTCTCAAAACTGCTTCTATTGTCAATTACTCGGCTTTACTTTATCTGCTTTAACTAGGCGATAAATGTCTTTTCTTTGCTGTCACCTCTATTTATATATGGTGGTCTATCGCACCCTATAGTTTCTATATCTTGGCCTCCCTTCGAGGACCGTATACTGTCTATCGTACCGTTTAGTTTCTATATCTTGGCCTCCCTTCGAGGACCGTATACTGTCTATCGTATATTTTTGACGTTTTCTCACTAGAGTACGTTTCCCTCTGGTTTCGAAACTAAGGTTCCTAAGTTCCTTTCGCTTGAACTTCTATCTTTCGCGATCGTAATTACTGTAAAGTTCCTTTACAGGACGTAATGTCATTAACAATGTCCTTACTAAACGTAACGCCGTTTATTTGTTGGAGTTCTTATAACTTCGTAACTGTATTGAACTAGTGTTCTTCAGGAACTCGAAGTTCCCTACTGATCGCTGTGTCTTACTTTGGCGATATTGCTTTAAAGTCCGTATATTTAATGTTCTTTATAATTTAGGACTCTTCAAAGTCTCGAACTGCTAACCCTCAGCGTAGCGTACTTATATCGTAACTGATCTACACTCGGTGAACTTGTAGCATAGCCCCCCCACAGGCTCTGGATCGATGTCTAATACAGCTTAACGTCCCCCTCACGGGCTCTTGAATACTGCGTATACTATGTGGTGCAGCAGTTCCCCTCACGGGCTCTCGTAGACTGCATGATTGGCTTGGTGAGGCCAGGAGTTTTATACCTTTCAGTCACAAAAAGATAAAATCCTAGTCCTTTTCGTGACCAACTTTTTAACTAATTGTCGCACAATTATAAAAATTATATATCCAGAAAGCTCGTCTTCCAAACGTAAAATAATCTTCCTGTGCATGGAAATCGATCGTGCATTTCCGAGATATTAATTAATTTCTCGTCCTCAACTATGTGGGTGGTACTGTACTTTTCTATTCTCCCACTCTTTGGGTCTCGGTGAACCCCCAATGACGTCTACTTGCGTTTGCAGTTTTCTCCTGTGCAATTTTTACACGGTTTTTCTTTACACAAAAATCTCTAATCCAAATTGATTCACCGTACTGTATCTGTTTACTTATTTTTATACTCGTGAACGGGTTAAATTTAATTATTCCTTTTCTGACTCAGCAGCGAGGTTGCCATAATCCTGCAACGTAAGCGCAATTTCCGAGTCCAGCTTCTTCGTCTTACAGTTAAAACTTTCCACTCGTTCTAATAATATCCATGACTGGCTCCTTATAAATGTCAAGAGGCATGAGCTCATCTAAGGAACACCTGGCCCTAACGCTTGCACAATGTTAAGCTATATTCCTGGCTTGAAATCTCTCTCCGTTCCCTTAGAAACTGTATGATTCTTTCATTCCTTTCTCAAAGTACATGGATTCGACTCTCTTTGAGGCCATGGTACATGGGTTCATCTCTCCCCTCCTTAGGTAAATAAATTTTCGAAAAATTTTAAGGAATTTTATTTTAATTATTTATAAACATCTTATTTTTCCTTTAATAGTCGAAGCCATTATAACGTTATCCGTACCTTCTGATTTTTCTTTATTCCTAAAAATCCCACGATAATTTGATTTCTTTCATCTTTTTAAGTCATATCCGGTAGTTGTGTCGGTTGGGTACGCTCTGTCCCTACCCTTTCTTTCTCCTTTTTATTTGTCTGGATATCAGGTTTCCAGAACCTCATTCTTCTTTACGGGTGTGGTCTATCCCTACCCGCTCCCTTATTTCATCATTCTCCTTTCTTAAATTGAAATTTTCTTCTTCAATAAAATCAATTATTTCTTTTATTTCCCAATATAATTTCTCCAATTCGCATTCGCACTCGAATGTTTGAGCTCTGTTTCCTTTTTCTATCTCATTCTTGTTTCTATCAAAATTGGATTCTTCATCTCTAAATGTTTCCATAACCAGGGGTTGTTCATTGGCTTCATCGAAGTCTTCGGGAGGGTAATACACTTTTAAATTTGCTGAATTCATGGTCACTTCATGATTCGTTTCACAGTGCCGAATTCTATAGGCATTATTTCTCAAATCCCTTATTATTTGATACGGTCCGTGGTACATTTTCTGGAACTTTTTGTACCCGCGGTTCCCTGGATCTGAAATGGCGGGTCTTTTTACTAACATCATTTCCCCTGCTAATAATGGCCGATGATACCTCTTGTGCCTATTTCTTCTTTGTCTCCTGTCGGCTTGAGCTTTTAGATGCTCAAAGGCTCTTCTTATACGTACATCTCTTCCTGGCTGAGCGTCTGCTGGCCAAGGAATTACCAGACTCCAAGGTCTCTCTGGTTGCTCATTCCGATGTAACGTTATTGGTATCTCTCCCGTAGATTCATGGATTGTGTTGTTTATACAAAATTCGATAATATCCAAGATATCTATCCACTTCCAATTTTCTTCGGCACAGTATATCCTACAATACTTGGCCGTCACCCTCATCACTCTTTCTACAGGATTTGCCTCAGGATGGCGAATACTTGACAAAATCTGACGTATTCCAAGTCTTTCTAATTCTTGTCTGAACTCTACACTGGTGAAACAACTACCGTGATCCGACAACAAATTCTCAGGTTTTCCCAGAATCGGTATCACTTTTTCTTTGAGTCGTTTTAACACCTGTTTGGTACTAGTCTTCTGTATGGGAGCAAGGACAACCATTATTGTGAAGACATCCATAGCCACCATTATGTGTCGATTTCCTCTTCTTGCCTTTGGCAAAGGTCCGAAGTTATCAATAGATATGATTTGACCTGGCCTTTCGGGCAACAATGGTATAGGCTTTTGTCTCATCAGAAATGCATTTGGATTGATCCTTTGACATAAACCACATGTCTTTAGCGTGTCCCTTACAGTTTCTCTCAGTCTCGGCCATACAAATGCTTCTTTCAGCATCGAGACTGTTTTGTCGACTCCCATATGTCCGAACGATCTATGGGCTAGCCATACTATTTTCCTCTGCAAAATTGCAGGTACAACAATCCTTAATCGTGTATGGTCAGAGTCCACAAACTTATATAATAATCCATTATAAAATGTGTAATCTTGAGCTATCTTATTAGCTTCTGTGTACGCTGGTGTTCCCCTTATCAAGCTTCCCTCAAGGAAGGATATGAGCATGTTCATCCATGGATCCTCACGTTGCCGTTGACTAATGCTCCTTAACTCATTTAGAGTACGCTGATCCCTGTCTTCCAAATCAATAGCCTTTACTTCCTCTTCTGTGGACTCTGGCTCTCTACTTAAATAGTCTGGAACTATATTTTCTTTTCCTGGGCAGTATTCTATCTTTACATCAAACTGTTGAATATATAAAGCCCAACGCATCAACCTTTGACTGGATAGATCAGTCTTCATCAAAAAGGTTAAGGCTTTATGATCCGTTCTTAAAATGACCTGAAACCCATATACGATCTTTCGCCAATATTGCAGCGCGTGCAATATCGCTAACAGCTCGATTTCGCTGATCGTATAATTTTTCTCGTGTGGTTTCAGTCTCCGACTTGTGAAAGCTAGATAATTTTTCTTATCAGGGTTATCCGGGTTTTCCTGATATAGCATTGCCCCTATTCCAATCTGGGATGCATCTGTTTGAATGATAAATTTCTGATTAAAATCAGGATATCCTAGCTTCACATAGTTTAAGAGCATTTCCTTGGCCTCCACGAATGCTTTTTCTGTTTTCTCCGTCCATTTCCACTTGCCCCCCTTCTTCAGAAGGTCCTGTAGTGGTGCAACAGTTTTTGTGTATGATGGACAATGTCCTGAGAAGAAACCAATCAATCCCAAAAACTGGCGAACGTTCTTCACCTTCAAAGGCCTTGGAAAATCCCTTATCGATTCCAATTTGCATGGATTTGGTTTAACACCATCCTTATCAATCACATGCCCTAAAAATGTTACTTGTCTTTGACAAAAATTTGACTTCTTTAAATTGATTTTAAAATTTGCCCTTCTTAAGTCTTCCAATAATTTCTTCAATTTTTCTAAATGTTCCTCAATATTCTCCGAGGTAAGCAAAATATCATCCACATAACGGATAGTGCACTCTTTCACTTCCTCTGACAGGTTTCGATCAAGCGCTCTTATTAAGGCAGATCCCGCGGTCTTCAATCCAAACGGACATCTTCTAAAACAATAGGTTTGTTGGTCGAACTGAAATCCAGTCAACAAGCTGGTTTTCTCTTCCAGTTCGAGATGATGATACGAAGAAGTCATGTCAATATTTGTGAAAATCGTCTTGCCTTTGAACTTCCTCAGTATTTCTTTTATGGGTGGTGCCGAATCATTTTCTGGTATGATTTTTGCATTTAAATTTCTGGCATCTAGACACACCCTTACTGAGCCATCTGGTTTACTCACAATCACTAATGGACTAACATATGGTGTCGCCATCTTTTCTATAACACCTGCATTCATCATCTCCTGCAGTGTTTTCTTAGTTTGTGGGTAATGTTTTTCCGCAACCGGGTATGGTTTTTGTCTGAACGGTGCCCAATCATTGACTTGGAACGCGTATTTAAAATTTTCAATCTTCCCTGGCTTGGAATCAAATACGTCCCTAAAATTCAATAATAATTTCTTTAATTGTTCCTCATTTTCGAGGTTCACTTTGGCTTCCTCTACTTTTCCTGACAGGTTGGTCTCGAACTCAGTTTCCAAATCATCTTCGAGTTCTATGTTGAGGACCTCAAATATCCTTTCTATGTCCTTACAACCTTCTTCCGTTACTTCTTCCACATGCCATACCTGTTCTCCTATTTTCACATCCTGTTCCTGTAGGTTAATGTTTTGTTCATCCACATCCTCTCTTTGGATTCTAATGCAGTTTTGCGCTAGGTCTATGATGACCTTGTTCTCACGGATAAAATCAATACCTAATATGACATTATACGGTAATTGATTTACCAGCAAAAAGCATTGCGATATTTCAGCGTTACCCATGATCAGATCAATGTATACCTGAAATTTGCATGTTAAAGATTTTTCAGGGATAATTCCCTTAATCTTTACACTTGATGTGGGGATTTTTAATACGCGGCCTCTTGTTTCCAATTCATTCAGAAGGGTTTGCGTAATTAAACTTATTGTTGATCCTGTATCAATCAATGCCCTGACCAGTAATCCTTCTATTCTTAGCATAATTATGGGTAATTCTCTTTTGATAGGTGGGATTCCTTCCACATCCTCATTAATTAGCTCATCTGGTCTTGCTATCCAATTCACAATTTCTACCTCCTCCCAGCTCCTGGTATGTTTCCACTTTTGACGATTTAAATTTGGAGTTTTTTTTTATCCTGAGGGCTCCCTTTTCCCTCATTCTTTAACTGAGCTTGTAGTTCCAAGCTTTGAGCTCCATCTAGTCGGTCGGGTGATTTCCGGTTCTTGATTGCCTCACTCCAACGGACTTTTTGCCTTTCAGGTTCATCTGGTCGTTCGTTCATGTAACGAAGACTTTCCTGATATCTTTCCTCTATTTCGGCCCGATATTCATCATCCCTATCCTCTGGCCTTACGTTCCTTCGGGGATAATTCTCCCATTTCTTTCTGTTTTCTTGCCTTTGATGGTTATTGTTATAGGGTCGGCTCTCTTGTTGCCTATAACCCGTATTCCTAGGATTTCTTCCTCCATATCCTCCTCTGTGGTATGGCTGTATTCCTCTAGGCTCTTGGTGCCCATACTCTCGACCTAGTCCTTGAGTATCAGTGCTGGTGGACTGATTCCTAGTCGATGGTTTTTCGCGGGTTTCCTGACTGCTGGCCATGTGTACCTGTTCAGTCTGTCTTTGGTACCTAGGAGTTACGTGTGACGTCGTCATGTCTAACTGACGGAAT
The DNA here is from genome assembly GCA_946902985.2 of Meconema thalassinum. Lineage (NCBI taxonomy): Eukaryota > Metazoa > Arthropoda > Insecta > Orthoptera > Tettigoniidae > Meconema > Meconema thalassinum. Next base: position 124,642,005 of record OX336397.1, read on the forward strand.
ACACTCTCCACTTCCACAGCACTTCTGGCTTTGGATGAGATTAACAGCCTCTGAATCTCATATGGAAGTTGTCTTGCAATGGCGGCACACAGGTCATTCTCAGCTGGAGCAATGTCAAGTTCGCGGAATTTACACAGCTGAGCGGTAAAAAATTCCAAGTACTTAGTTGGTGCATTTGTGCTGTACTTCCTAGAGTACAGATCTAGCCTCAAATTCTCCTGGACGTCTGCTGCCCAATATCGTTTTAAAAAGGCTTCTCTAAAGCCTTCCACCGTATAAAAGGTGTACCTGAAGCTTCTGAACCAGGTGAGACAATCACCTGCCAACAACTTCTCAATAGCTCTCAGTCTCCGATCCTGAGGAACCTTCATTTCGTTTAAGTTTTCTGCGACTTCCTTTAGCCAGTATTTTGGAGTAATTGACATGTTATTACCCGTAAATTTTACCGGTCTGTCCTCATTCGATTTGATAATGTTTATTATCTGACCATTTGTCTGGTTCATGTATGGGGTTGACATCGCCATCGGATATCCTGGGTTCTTGTAAGGGCTCTCCCCTCCTAAGTCCCTATCGGTATCTGTGCCTTGTTCACGGGAATCTACCCATCCTGTCTTTGGAAACTCCTCCTGATTCTCAAATTCTAATTTCCTTTCCCTTCGGGCACTGTCTTCATTAGCCATGAGTTGGATTTCCATTTGACTGTTCTTATGTTCAGTCCTCTCCAACCGGGATCCTAATTCATTTTGAATTCTTTCCTGATTTTTCTTACTGGTTTCCAGTTCTTGTTTGAGTTGGTTTTTGTCGTTCCTGAAGCTATTCCTGATTTCATTTAAGTGTTCTTCTACCTCTTTCTTGATGACCATGACCTGTTCTGTTATAATTTCTGGTTTAACGTCACCTCTGGTATCTAGGTCTTCTCGTATTTCCTTTATCTTTTTCTCCATCTCTTTTTGTCCTTTGTAGACTTTATCCTGGATCTTGTTCATATCCTCTCGAGCCCTTCCTTGCTCCTCGAATATAATTGTTATGTCGGTCATAACCTTATCTATGTCTCCCTTTGTGTCTTCCATTTGTTTTGTTATTCCACTTACTGTTTCCTGAATTCCCGTAACCCCTTTATCTATCTTCTCTATTTTTACGAGTTGTTCCTCACTATCCATTCTCCGTTGCGTGCTTTCATCTTTAAGCTTCCCTTCGTATTTACTTAAATTTTCATTTATTTTCGCTTCGTACGTCCTCCAGTTATCATCTACCTGCCCGGTAAACAGCTCAAATTGACTTTTCATATCCCGCGCATCCTTTTGATTTTGATTTTTCATCTCAGTTACTTCGGTCTGAACTACACCAATTTTGTTCTCGAGGGTCCCTACTTTCTCCTCAACCTTTCCAAATCGGGTTCCTAGCTCATTCACACTTTGTTTTATTTCATCCCGGGATGTTTTACAGATATCGCTGTTAGATTTTATCTGAGCTTCTAATTTTTTCTGCACACCTTGGATCTGGGTTACAAGTTTCTTTTCACATTCCTCTACATTTTGTTTACAGGTTTGTTCCATGCTATTTAATTTAATTTTTATAGCCCCAAAATTACCTTCTAAATTTACAAAATTTTCTTGACACTTAGTTTGGGATTTTACCATATTTTCATTTAAGGTATGTATTTGGATTTGCAATCCTGAATGAAAGGCATCGTTTTCCTTTTTGATTTCACTTGTGATTTCCCCTTTAAACTCTTTTAACTTACTCCCAAAATCAGTGTCAAAATCTCGAAATTTATTATTCATTGTCTCTTCTAATTTCTCATTTATATTACTTTGTATTTTAGTCTCCATGGCCTCTAGTTTAGTATTCATGGCTTGACTTTTCATAACATTATCGGCTATCATCTTCTCCTGAAACGAATGTAATTTATTTTCAAGTTTCACTTCCATTACTCCTAGTTTATCCTCCAAAACCTTGGATTGTGCTGAAAAATGGTTTGAATTTTCTGTTTTTATACTATCGAATTTGCTTTCTATCTCAGCCTTCAGTTCCTTATTCATTTTTATACCGTCGGCCTCGATAGCTTCTAATTTAGTTCCCATGTTATCACTATTAGTTTCGATGGCTTCTAATTTAGTTCCCATATTATCACTATTAGTTTCGATGGCTTCTAATTTAGTTCCCATATTATCACTATTAGTTTTTAGTGACTCTAAACTTTGATTCATGGATCCTAACTTTTGGTTATTTTCTTCCTGTTGGCTGTCCAACTTATTCAAACTCTCATTTATGGATTCTAAATCCCTTTTATTTTCACTCTGTTGGCTATCCAATTGATTCAAACTCTTATTTATGGATTCGAATTCTTTTTTATTTTCATCCTTTTGGAGGCCCAATGTATTGTCTATTGTTCCCAATTTATTGTTTATGGCCTCCAAGAGCCGTTGCATCTCTTCACTCAATGCCATCTTATTAGAATATAGTGGGCTACCCATGCCACATCGCTAGAACATGCTTGAGAGATAGTAATCTGAACCATTGTGTCCCAATTTCTTTAAAAATTTTACTTTGGTACGGGTTTTTACTACACCGTACCCTTTTGATATTCTTATTCAAACTCAAAGACCTTTATGGAAGTGTTTAAAATTCAAAATTTCGAAAAACCATTAAAAAAATGAAAATTTTGATTTTTCGAGAAAACTCGGGTTTTCCCTAGGAAAACTCAGCCCTGCGTACTGGGCGCCATGAAATGTATAGGGGGTTGTTTAAATCCAGGGCTGCTCGGTGTGAGTTTCTAGGGACCCATGCGGTCAGTTAACATTAGACGTTGTAGCTACTCCTATCATTACTTTACTTTTACATGAATCGACCGTCTTTAGTGTTCCTCTAATTATTAATCCAAGCACAGTACTTCTATTCACCCCCCTGTGCCCTTGCAGCAAGAAATATGCAAATCACAGTATGCCAGCATTGCTCAATTCGGGATTTTTCGGGGCTGCAGTAAGTTCTCCCACTCTGTGACTTACATATTTTGGATTAAATAGAGGATACACTTGCAAAAATAACAACAAAATCAACTCCTATTTTAACACATTTAATTAATCAAAAATTATGGCGCTACAAACAAATAAACACATAAACTACTGACCAATATCATTCTACTTGTCCAAAGTGAACAAGGAATAGCATAAAAATAAAAACAAATATTAGATTCAAACACATGGTTTTCTTTAAAACCAACAATTCACGATTATTTTCACTTCCATAAAGTACTTATCTTAAAAGTTCCAAATAACTACGAGTTTCTTTGGCTCGATACTTTACCATAATAATGGTGTCATATTTTTGTACACCTCAAGAATTATTTTTATCTTTTCTTATCATCAAAACAAATATATAATTACACTTAAAATTACATGTTAATTATTCACTTCAATATTTGGGTATATCACATGTTCTCCATATTTACTATCTCTCTCAAGTTTTACAAACTCACTACGGTGATCGGGAAAACTATTTGTGTACTCCAGAGTTATAAAGATTACTTGACAAAGTCAAAAACTATGATCACTCCCGAAACCTAGTTATCTTCACAAAACTCGTGGATTCCTTCCTTTTCATACAATATTACAATAGGGATTTTATTTAATTCATTTGTCTTATAAGACCATTATCACATAAGAAAACTACGATCTGAATTGGCAAGCGATAATATCAATTTACAAGGACCTCGGTTCAACGCCCGGGTCATTAACAACTTTAAACACTCACGGTGTATTTAACACATCTTACAAGACGGTTTTTACCCACCCTCGCTCTATGAGGGTCCGGCCATTTCACTCGGGCGTGATTTATGACAAGGAAAGCGACTCTCTGCCTAACCTACTGTGGCAGCTCTCTTCAATGCTTTAAAACAAACCTTTACATTATTCTCAGTTCTGTGGAGAGACCTGGTTTTTACTCGCTTATTTTCATTCAACAATATTCTTTGGCTCATAAACCACTTTCGTAACCTTGGCATTTATTAATTATGAGAGGGTCCTCATTGATTGGGAAGATTAATACACATTCTACGACGAATAATTAGGGGCTTTAACAACAAAAGGATTCTAGGTTCGAATCTCTTAACATGCCTCGGGAACATTTCCACATTTGGAGGACTTATACAAGACGCGATTTAAAGTCGGCCGTGGCCTACATGACATACGCTCAATAATACCATACATTAGCTCCCTTTTAAATAATACACACATGGCCTCGTGATCTACGTCACAATTTAGAGGACTTACAACATATCTCAATTCACTGCAATCAACTACCCTCCATAAGTAATTTACCAAGTACTTTAACTTTTACGCGTTCCTAGCGTGACTTTTTATTTAATTGCGTTCCATTACGCTACACATTTACTTTACGGCCGAATGTCTTCCAAAGAACTGATAAATTTCATAGTAACAATTGATACATATCTTAATTTTTATATTAATCTTTTCCGTTGACAATAAAACGCTCCCTTTTTAAGAACATGCCGTCACATCATGTCTTATACATTTGTTAAGGCTTCAACGCTCTATATTTATATATCATTCAATTTAATCTTTATTTAGATTTCTTTACCTTGTTATTCACATCATGTTTTCATTCCTTACAAAAGCTCAAAAGCTATTTCTTTCATGTAATTCAAATTTACCTCTATGTAAATATCTTTGTTATAATTATTTTTATCGCGCTTGCTTTTATAACATTCATTAAATACTGACATTTTATTCCATGCATTTCCTCTACAGGATTTATTATTTCACATACTTATTTATTATTTCTTAAAACTTTATTTTCGTTCAGATCGCGTTCTTATTTAGATATTATTCATTTAAAAACATCCCTTCTACTCAAAACTCCGGTGGAATTGTACACAAAATTTTTCCCGACACCAAAACATAATGAAAATCTCTACTTACATGATTAAGGTCGCTTTTTGACCTTTATTCTCGTTTGATGTGACATTTTGGCCCACCTTCTTGACCTACTCCATATTGTACAATCTCATCTTATGTACAGAAATTTCTTGACACATATTCACTATATTTAACACTGACAAAAAAAATTTTTAATACACTGGTGTATCCGTTTTGAACACACACTAAAACACTAAAAAATATTACTCTGGTACATATTATAACACATATCACTGTGCATAAAACGCTTTCACTTTACCTAAAACACTTAAACTGATACTCTTATTTCTTTTCTTACAATATTTACACTTCACTCCTATCACACGGGCGTATCTCAACGATTTTTACAATTTCTGTCGGCGGTTGATGATCCCTGATGTGAATCCTATCGACCTGCATTGGACGTGTGATTTTACTCGTTCAAAGTTGCTCTCTCCTACAAAGGAAACTACTGGTTTCAGTCTCTCAAAACCGCTTCTATTGTCTATTACTCGGCTTTACTTTATCTGCTTTAACTAGGCGATAAATGTCTTTTCTTTGCTGTCACCTCTATTTATATATGGTGGTCTATCGCACCCTATAGTTTCTATATCTTGGCCTCCCTTCGAGGACCGTATACTGTCTATCGTACCGTTTAGTTTCTATATCTTGGCCTCCCTTCGAGGACCGTATAATGTCTATCGTATATTTTTGACGTTTTCTCACTAGAGTACGTTTCCCTCTGGTTTCGAAACTAAGGTTCCTAAGTTCCTTTCGCTTGAACTTCTATCTTTCGCGATCGTAATTACTGTAAAGTTCCTTTACAGGACGTAATGTCATTAACAATGTCTTTACTAAACGTAACGCCGTTTATTTGTTGGAGTTCTTATAACTTCGTAACTGTATTGAACTAGTGTTCTTCAGGAACTCGAAGTTCCCTACTGATCGCTGTGTCTTACTTTGGCGATATTGCTTTAAAGTCCGTATATTTAATGTTCTTTATAATTTAGGACTCTTCAAAGTCTCGAACTGCTAACCCTCAGCGTAGCGTACTTATATCGTAACTGATCTACACTCGGTGAACTTGTAGCATAGCCCCCCCCCCACAGGCTCTGGATCGATGTCTAATACAGCTTAACGTCCCCCTCACGGGCTCTTGAATACTGCGTATACTATGTGGTGCAGCAGTTCCCCTCACGGGCTCTCGTAGACTGCATGATTGGCTTGGTGAGGCCAGGAGTTTTATACCTTTCAGTCACAAAAAGATAAAATCCTAGTCCTTTTCGTGACCAACTTTTTAACTAATTGTCGCACAATTATAAAAATTATATATCCAGAAAGCTCGTCTTCCAAACGTAAAATAATCTTCCTGTGCATGGAAATCGATCGTGCATTTCCGAGATATTAATTAATTTCTCGTCCTCAACTATGTGGGTGGTACTGTACTTTTTTATTCTCCCACTCTTTGGGTCTCGGTGAACCCCCAATGACGTCTACTTGCGTTTGCAGTTTTCTCCTGTGCAATTTTTACACGTTTTTTTTTACACAAAAATCTCTAATCCAAATTGATTCACCGTACTGTATCTGTTTACTTATTTTTATACTCGTAAACGGGTTAAATTTAATTATTCCTGTTCTGACTCAGCAGCGAGGTTGCCATAATCCTGCAACGTAAGCGCAATTTCCGAGTCCAGCTTCTTCGTCTTACAGTTAAAACTTTCCACTCGTTCTAATAATATCCATGACTGGCTCCTTATAAATGTCAAGAGGCATGAGCTCATCTAAGGAACACCTGGCCCTAACGCTTGCACAATGTTAAGCTATATTCCTGGCTTGAAATCTCTCTCCGTTCCCTTAGAAACTGTATGATTCTTTCATTCCTTTCTCAAAGTACATGGATTCGACTCTCTTTGAGGCCATGGTACATGGGTTCAATAGTTCATCACGGAACTTCTTGTTTAAATATGGATTTGAATGCTCGATAAGCATGTTAAGTCAAGAGGAGTTTTCTTATGTATAGAGTTAAAATTTACAAATGTATTTAATGAGGAACTTGAATGAAGTTAATAGACCGATATTTTAATGGCTTGAGAATTTTAAGAATGTAGGGATTTGATTTTGTAAAACTCCGATAAAATCGAGGAGACTTCAAGTATAAATGCGAGAGGCTTTATATAGATTGACTATTTATTTTATAGAGGATGAAGAGATTTTATTTTGAAGTTTGATGATTTTGTTTTATTTTCATTTCTTCTTCTTCTGCGCGAATGGGTCTCCTAGGACCACGCGGAATCAACACTTCTTGGCCTTGATATTTGCCCAATAGTTCTTCATGCGCAACGATTGAGCTAGTCTTCGTTGCTGCGACCAGACGTGTCTGGTAGGTCTTCTCTCTTCTGCCACAAAACCCCGTGTATTAGTAATTTTCCTAATTTCCTCTCGATCCTTGAGATTCCGAAAACCTAATCCAGCCAAGTACATTTCCGCCTGTTTGTACCAATTGGACCTTGTTGCCTTTTTCTGTTTTTATGAATAAATTAGCCAATACGTAGTTACGACTGTTCGTTATGTTTTATAGGAAGTTTAGTTGTGATTTACATTAGTTAGGGAGATGTTGAATTATGGAGGTAATTATAGTTCCCCATCACCTTTATCTCCTACCCATTACTCCCAATAAGTACTAGTTTCTCTCCGTCCAAAGTAGTTAGTACTCAAATCCAAGTAGTATAGTCCCAAATTAAAATAGTAGTTCTAGTACCTTATTATGTTTTTTGTCAGCAATTTGCAGCAGTATTCTCTAGCTGGGGACCGTGAATCTTCTACGATCCAGCCCATCTTTGGATATGACAAATACGTAGCACATAATTGGAGGGTACAACGTGTACTCGTGTTTGATGTGAAAATCTCGAGGTCGAATGCATCAACGCTTGAGATTAATAAGGTCACTCATCGGGTCCGAATGAATTGCTTATACTGCAGTGAATACTGTAACAATTGATTAATAACGCTTAGTGCGTGAAATATTGAATTTTCGTGATATTCAAAGCGACTTTATGTAAAACGTGTACACTCATTGTATTGTGAAAGCGCGAGGACTAACTTTGAGAAATTCATATTACCTGCTTGTGTACTAATTTACGTGAGTAATTTTTTCACGAGAACTATTTAATTTTTTTGTACGGAGGAGTACACCAATTAATAAACCACAATATTCACGTGTGATATCTTTCGAGTGCATGGTCACGCATAAGCTTTGCTGAATAGTACAGAGCGGTCTTAAATTCTGTGGGCAGAAACCCTATGGTAATTTTCTTGATATATTATCTGCCAATGTGTAAAATCTGTGAGTAATGTACCGTAAGAAAAATGTTTCATAAATTCTGTGCGCATTGATATGATTGAATCGAAACCAGCATTCGAATCTCACCACATGGTCGATCAACACATCGTTTGAATGGCATCCGAAGTCAGAATGATGTTAGGGAGTTATTATTGTTTAAAGGGGAAAAACTACGAGGTCATCTGCCCCTAGTCAGAATGATTGCTGAAACTAATCGCTGTGAGGGGCAATGAGTAGAAGAAGACGCAGGTACGTGACTTGCATCACAATGGCGGTTTTTGGATGAGCGACGGGGTCATTCTTGAACCCCAGACTCCAGTCAGATAATATGTGAGATATTTCCATCGGCAATCCCTAGTAAACATGTATTGTAGCCTAAAACTCAGCAATTCTTCTAGGTTTGTGCCGTGTCTTGTGTGGGGTTTCGCCTAGGACACCAAGCTGGCTCATCGGCGGGCTCTTGGTGTCCCCGCCCGGACCCCCACTGGAGTAACGGACTGCGCGCTACCTCCCTTTATATTAGGTGCAACTGCACCACTTTGCTGCGAGAAATAAAAGCTCAAGCAGCCTTAACCTCCCTATGAAGGCTTCCAAAAAGATGGTATATTGGCTTTCACGGCCAGTGAATTAAAACTCAGCAATTCTTCTAAGTTTGCGCCGTGTCTTGTGTGGGGTTTCGCCTAGGACACCAAGCTGGCTCATCGGCGGGCTCTTGGTGGCCCCGCCCGGACCCCCACTGGAGTAACGAACTGCGCGCTACCTCCCTTCTATCATTTCACTGAACTCTAAACTTGCTAAACGGTCACGGGAGGTCATAGCTGCACTGAAAAAAGAACATGAATTATAAATTAGTTTGAAAAGTATAATTAATTAATCAATTAAATTTAAAACAATCCATGGCGCGGGGCCCCTTGGACCGCGGGGCCCTGGGCGGTCGCCCTCCTCGCCCTACCCTAGATCCGATCCTGGGTACAAGACACCCTTTGCAATACTACTTCCGGAGTAAAGTTTCGAAGGCAGCTCTCGGAGAGTTTCCCAATCAAAACAGGGGTGAGGCAAGCAGATGGTATATCTTGCACAGCCTATTACGTAACTGTGTTCTGGAAAAAATTGTCAGGGAATGGACCAGAAACCTACCAGCCGACACCGGATTTAGGATGGGTACCAAAGCAGATAACCTTAGGATCCCTTGCCTAGCCTTCGCTGACGACTTGACCTTGCTGGCAAACGACATGTAAGAGGCCACCACTCAACTCCAAACACTGTACTCAATAGCCGCAAAAACGGGTCTGTTGATCAACATCGGAAATACAGAGTTCATTACCAATATTCAAGAAGCCCGTAAAACCACGAGAGTCAGTGATACTAACCATATCAAGAGAGTGAAAGCACTAAAAATCCTTGGAGAATGGAACTCAGGAGATCTCAGTGAAATAATGGCTCTTGAACAAAGGAGGATCAAACTAGACAGGGCATGCTATGCTTGCAGGAAACTGTACGCCTCGAAACATCAGTCGCTGAATGTCAAACTAAGACACTATAATGCAGTAGTCAGACCATCAATCCTCTACGCAGCTGAGTGCCTGTTTCTAACTATGAAGACCCTCTAAGGGACCTCGAGGTACAGGAAAGGAAATTCTTGCGGAAAATGTGGGACCAAGGAGCTTGCCAGATGGAAGACGATGGTACAAACCAAATTGCGAACTCTACAAACACCAGGTAAACCTCACCGATGCCATCAGAAGGAGACGCCTGGCTGTCTACGGCCACCTGTACAGAATGGACCACCACAGACTGTCTTATAAGATCTTCAAGGTAGCCAAGAAGGGTGAAACCACTGGGTCCTTGTAGATCAAACAAGTTGAGAAGGAACTTGCTGAACTTAATATTCAGCAAAACACAATAAATGACAGGAGTCGCTACCGTCTGACAGTTGAATCTAGGCCTTTCCTCACATCCATTACAGAGGTTCACCACAACCATCGCCGTCTTTGATATTCTCAAGCCGTGTCATAAGGTCATCTGGGAGATCTAGCGCAAGCACATGGTAATTGCTAACATAACGAAAATACAAAAGAAGATAACGTCCGCTGAATCTACACACAAATATAACAAATATAGGATACACATGTACTGTCAATTCCCGATAAGGTAATAATAAAAGACTGTACTATACCTCAATGTCCCAATGTCTGAAGATTTCTTTTCTTGCTTCTATGCTTACTGCCGTCGTTGACGCGCTAAAAATATATTTTTAAGTCTATTCTTACTAACTTACTACTTGATAATGAATCCTTCACTTTTTGTCCACATATACACTCATCATAGTCACAATAGGCCTCCCAATTAATTTTGACAGTCTAACAATAATGTTCCACTGGTCACTTAATCTAAAAATAGGTAGCATTCTATTGAAATCTACCTAAAAATTTGTTTGACATAAATGAATGGCCCTGACCCCCTCTACCCGAAAAATACATTCCAAGCCTCTAGGACTAAAACTGTGCAGTAGTGCTAGGTTGTAGGTTCTGCTTATCCCCCTACTTTCATATAAACTTTGGCGATATCTCGCGAACGCGCGGTCGGATTTTAACGAACGAGGTATTGTTGGCGTTGGGATGACGTTCTCTTGGCTAAGAATGTATGTCGGTATTTAAAAAAAAAATGAATATGTTAGTTTTTTGGATTGGCGCTATTTTGGAAACGGGGAATTGGAAGAAAGTTTGTTTGACATTAATGAAAGGTGGGTATGCCCTCTAGGTGGGCAGCAAGCTTCAAGGATGTAGGAGGGAAAAAAATGATAGCCTACTTTCTCGCGAACATTGGCGATAATTGGCGAACGGATGGTCAGATTTTAACAAATGAGGTGTCGTTGGACTCGAGCTGACGTCCTCTTCCCTATAGACAACTCGTTATATTTCTCAAAAAAAAAAAACGAAAAAAATTTTCTTTCGAAAGTAGGCGATAGTTTGAAAACCAAATATGATAGAACGTTGTTCAATAGTTGAAACGAATGGTCTCTATGACCTTTATTTTTTATAATAAAACTTTTTATTTTTTGAATTTTTTTTTAAAACACAGAAATTATGATTTTTTCACTATTTTGCAAACTAACACGTTTACAAATAAGTTTGTTTGACATAAATGAAAGATCCCTATCCTCTCTACCATGAAAATAAATGTCAAGTCTCTAGGATAAGAACTATGCATTTATTTATTTTTTTAATAAAAGAGTGTTTGTAGACAGAGAGAGCCGCTAGCGCTGGGCGTGTGTTCCAACGAGGCTATGACTGAGCATGGTGAATACTGGAAATGGCTATTTTGACGGGGCGATGTAAGGCAAAACGAGGGGTCGCTTTTCGATATTTTTTCCTATGACGAATGAATGAAGGCGAATATTTTGAAATGTGACAAGCATGCTAAGATTTTTTACCCCTGAAGGGGATCTTTAACGTTTTAGTTAACGGTGATGAGCGAGATCGCTCTCTGACACAACAGACGGTTGTAGGATATCACCAAGTAATTCTTAGACGTTGGCGATCTCGGTGACCGTGCCCGGAAGACATGAATTGCTATTTTGGTGGGATGGCGGGGCAGCTTATGACGGTTGGTTTTGTGATATTTCCTAGGACGGATAGAGGCGAATATTTGAAAATGTGTTAAGTGTGCTAGGAATTTTTTACCCCTGAAGGGGATCTTTAACATGCTAGTAAACGGTAATAAGCGAGACTGCTGTCTGGCACAGTAAATGGTTTTAGAATATGGAAACCTATAACATTTGCTCGACCAAGTCATGTGCATGTAAGCAAAGAGCCCAAACGGTAAGGTCATTGGCCTGAAATGTTATAAACTAAATATTGAACTGGGTAAAGTCATGTGTTTTAGGGTGAAATTATGTGGTTAACATGATCATGTATTGAGGATGGCCGCTTGCTAGTAATTATTATTACAGTAAAATGTTGAATAATAATAATAATAATAAGACACACACGTTTTGAAAGCTACTGAACTGTGTTGCTTGCTTGCACTCAATCCACGACCTGGCCAGGCCTTGTCAAAGCGACTGCTGATAACACAAGAATGTCTACGAGGGCAGGAAGTAAAGGGTCATGTTATTGGCTGGTAGAAGCTAGCAGGTCTGTCGTTTAAACAGACCTGGTAGAAGCTAGAAGGTCTGGCGTTTAAACAGAGAGACCGCCATTTAGGTTCCTAGACAGCCGTACTACCGATGTATAAGAGGCAGCCATTTTGGTTCCTTCTTAAAAACATGAAACCAGTATAAGGTACACGAATCTTATTCAGATTGAGGAATGTGAAGAGACGTGGGAACACGTGTGAGAGAGACAAGGTCAAAACGCTGAGAAAATGCAACTCTCTCTGTTGCTAGGCTAACTGATAACGATTGCGTTAGTGATGCACTTGCCATTTTAGCACACGGACGTATGCAGTAGAGCTCTGAACTGAACTTTGTAAGAACAATCCTTTTATTTTTTTGGTAAGTACCTATGAATGATTATATTAATAATGTCATGCTAATGAACCTTAAATTAGTAGTTATTGATTAGGTAATTAATGATTTTTATATATTTATTTATTTGTTTGCAGATAACCGGTATACCTTACATATCAGAGATACAAGAAACCATTGCGCATTTGGGTCCACTAGAAGGAAACAGTAACAAGCCAGTGCATGTGAAGGTGAGATTATTTTTTAAACTAACTTTTTTCATTTTTTTTTGTTTGATATTATTTTATTTTATGAAATGCATGTATTAACTTGAATTTAGGTATTTATAGCGGTTTACTTTATTTATTTTTAGAAACTTGGAAAGAAAGGCCTTACCACCATAGCAGTTGCTGAAAACCCAAGACGCAGTAGAGTGAAACCATTGTTTCCAGGCAGTGAACTATTGAAAATTCAGGTAATTCTAACTAAAAATGATATTCCATTTTACCACTAATGGAAAACCATAGACAAAAAAAATATTCATTACCTGTACATGACTGGTACAATGATTGCTTTCTTGAATAATGGCCATGTATTGACAAACGGTACAAGACTATATTGGTTGTTGACTGAGAAAAGTACAAGCCATATTGGATTTTCTAAAAACAAAAACAAAACAAAATAATTTATGGGTGGTTCCCTAAGGACTCAACAAATATCCACAGGTTTGAACAAGATAATCTGAACAAACTGACATGACATTCATTTTTGTTTATTTGGTTAAAGGGGGATGTAAATGACTAAAGCTTTATAAAAAGAAAATAAGTGCATGGGTTACTGTTAGTGCCAACATACAGAAATTGAAAAGTATACTGCGATATTGGAAGCGTACAGTACAGTGAGAAGAAGGGCGAGAACAGCAGGCCTTGACCACGCGGAGAAGCATCTTCACCGGCCAGGCGAGTTTAAAGGCCCGACGAAGTAGCGTGTTTCGGTAAAGTGTAAGGAACTAGCTTGAAGCTGAGCACATTAGTAGGGGGACAGTGATGGTTCTAAGGAGTAGCCTACTTACCTGGAAGCTGTGCCCAAAAAAACAAGATGGCGGCGAAGCTGTGCCCAAAAAATCAAGATGGCGGCCAAGATGGCGGCAAAGCTGTGTCCAAAAACAAAGATGGTGGCCAATATGGCAGGGAAGCTGTGTCCAAAAACAAAGATGGCGACCAAGGTCGTGGCTGTGCCCAAAAAAAAGATGGCGGCCAAGATCGTGGCTGTGCCCAAAAAACATAGATGGCGGCCAAGATCCAGGCTGTGCCCAAAAATAAAGATACGGCCATGACGTCACAAAAATATGGCTGCCACTAGTGACGTTCAACGAGGGGTGTTCAAAAAGTTCCAAAATGTTAACACATAGCCTACTTTCCTGGTGACGTCACAATGAGGGGTGATCAAAAATTTTCTAAAATGTTAACCCATAGCCTACTTTCCTGGTGACATCACCTACGAGGTGTGATCAAAAAGTTAATGCATAGCCTACTTTCCTGGTGACGTCACAACGAGGGGTGATCCAAAATTCCAAAATGTTGATCCATAGCCTACTTTCCACTAACCAAATTGGCGGCTAACTAAAATGGCGTCTAACCAAAATGGCGGTTGACCAAAATGGCGGCCATGGCTTAACTAACCTAGCCTCATCTAACCTCACCTACCAGGTGCGATCGAAAAGTTTCAAAATGTTTATCCATAGCCTACTTTGCTGGTGACATTGCAACGAGGTGTAATCAAAAATTCCAAACGAACGCATGGTCGGATTTTGACAAATGAGGTGTCGAGGCTGACACCCCCTTTTTCCAAAATTCCAAAAATGTTGACCGATAGCCTACTTTCCTGGTGACGTCACCCATTAACCTGGCAAAGCCGATATCTCCCGAATGCATAGTAGGAGTTTGACAAATGAGGTGTCGAGGCTGACACCCCTTTTTTTTTCCAAAATTCCAAAAATGTTGTTCCATAGCCTACTTTCCAAGTGACGTCATATACTAACCTGGCAAAGTCGATATCCTCCGAATGCATGGTCGGAGTTTGACAAATGAGGTGTCGAGGCTGACACCCCCTTTTTCCAAAATTGCAAAAATGTTGACGCATAGCCTACTTTCCTGGTGACGTCACCTACTAACCTGGCAAAGCCGATATCCCCCGAATGCTTGGTAGGAGTTTGACAAATGAAGTGTCGTTGAACTCGGGCTTACACCTCCTTTTTCCAAAATTCCAAAAATGTTGACCCATAGCCTATTTTCCTGCTGACGTCACCTACTAACCTGACAAAGCCGATATCTCCAGAATGCATGGTAGGAGTCTGACAAATGAGGTGTCGTTGAACTCGGGCTGACACCCCCTTTTTCCAAAATTCCAAAAATGTTGACCCATAACCTACTTTCCTGGTGACGTCACATACTAACCCGCCATACATTCAGGGTCAAAGCCGATATCTCCCGAACGCATGCTCGGATTTTGATGAATGCATGTGTAAAACAACATGTAAGCTAACAAGTCTCATCATGCTTTTGATTCATACGTGACAAAATGCAAGTAGATGTGTCACATGACCTCGCGCAGGTGTTGGCCTTGAACGTTAGCTATACACGTGCACGATGATAGAATCCTCAAGAGTGTAAATCGCCGAGTCTGCAAAAGTATCATACATCATGGATTGCAGAGGCTGATTCGGTGACCATGCTTACCCGTGCATTCATCGCTGTTTGATAAATCATGGATTGTTGGGTACAAAAGTGCGTACAAAAAGTGAGTTCAAAAGCCAATATATAAGCCAGCAAAAAAGCCAATACATAAGCTAATACAAAAGCCAATACAAAAGCTAACACAAAAGCCAATACATAAGCCAATACAAAAGCCAACACAGGGGGTTAGGTTAGGTTAGGTTATGATATGTTACATTAGGTTAGGCGAACTAAGTGTAACGTTATAGCCTGTCTTAAAACAAGTCTAAACGTATAAGCCAATATATAAGCCAGCACAAAAGCCAATACATAAGCCAATACAAAAGCCAATACAAAAGCCAATACATAAGCCAATACAGAAGCCAATACATGGGGTTAGGTTAGGTTCACGTGACATGTTCTAAAAGTTTCGACTTGCTTTAAGACTGGCTATGACATTACCCATAGCTCACCTAACCAAATGTAACATAACCTAACCTAACACCATGTGTTGGCTTTTGTATTGGCTTATGTATTGGCTTTTGTATTAGCTTTTTTATTGGCTTTTGTATTGGCTTATGTATTGGCATTTGTGCTGGCTTATATATTGACTTTTGTGTTGGCTTGTAAGTTTAGACTTGTTTTAAGACAGGCTATACGTTACACTTAGTTCGCCTAGGCTATGGTAATGGCTTATGGTGATGGCTTATGGTGGATTATGTGAATAGCTATGTAGATGGCTATGTGAATGGCTTATGGTAATGGCTTATGTGGATGGCTATGGTAATGGCTATGTGGATGGCTTATGATGATGACCTATGTGGATGGCTATGGTGATGGTTTATTGCGATGGCTAATGGTGATGGCTTATGGTAATGGCTTATGGTGATTGCTTATGGTCATGGCTTATGATGATGACTTATGGTGGTGGCATTTGGTGATGGCTTATGGTGATAGCTTTTAGTGGCTTATGTGGATGGCTATGGTGATGGCTTGTGGTGATGGCTAATGGTGATGGCTTATGGTGATGGCTTATGGTAATGGCTTATTATGATGGCTTATGGTGGTGGCATTTGGTGATGGCTTATGGTGATAGCTTATAGTGGCTTATGTGGATGGCTTATGGTGATGGCTTATTGTGGCTTACGGTGATGGCTATGGTAATGGCTATGTGAATGGCTTATGATGATGGCTTATGTGGATGACTATGGTAATGGTTAATGGTGATGGCGTATGGTGGCTTATGTGGATGGCTATGGTAATGACTATGTGGATGGCTTATGATGATGCCTTATGTGGATGGCTATGGTGATGGCTTAAGGTGGCTTATGTGGATGACTATGTCGATAGCTTATGGTGATGGCTTATTATGGCTTATGGTGATGGCTCATGGTGGTAACATGATAGAAAAGAAACAAATGCGAGAATGACAGCCGAGTTACAGTAAACATATAAGCCAACATCAAAGCCAATAGATAACACAACACAAAATCCAATACAAAAGCCAATATATAAGCCAGCACAAAAGCCAATACATAAGCCAATACAAAAGCCAACACAAAAGCTAATACAAAAGCCAATACATAAGCCAATACAAAAGCTAACACATGGGGTTAATCTTAGAACATGATTAAAGTTGTATTTCATTTACACAGTGCTAACCAATGTCTACAGTATACTAGCTATGGAATTATTCATAAAGTTATTGAATATAAACACTTGAAAAAAAAATATACCTACCGTGATACTCCTTTTGTGATCCCAGCAATCAGCTTGATGATTGTTTGAGAGGTAGGAGAGACATGCAGGTGGGAAATAATGCTATAGCTTATCATAACAGTGATGCATTATTAAGACGTGTTGTTAATTATTAGTGGAATGAATGGTCAATGGCGTTTATCTACCTATAAACTTTAGGATTAAAACAACAATAAAAAATGTATATCATCACTGCTATGATTTCGAAAATAGAAAACAAGCATTTATATTGTTAATGTTTATTCAAAACGTACCATACATCGATGATTGTTTTTACCTCCATAAATCAAATATACTGGTTGACTACTTGTATTGATATCTTCAAAAACATCATCAGACACGTCATCGAAACGTGAAGGAAGAAAAGTTTCATACTCTTCACAAATGAAAAGAGCGCGGATTCCAAATTTACTGTTTATTTTTCTTTATTCTATGAATGCGAAAAGGTGTATGAATAGGCAAGTCGCTCATCTTCTTGAGTTCAAGACCACAGGCTTGACCGATTGCATTCAAACCTTCCGTGATAATCTATGAACAAAACCATAACTATGACACTCTAGTCTCAGCATTGCTACAACAACAACAACAATCACCAAGTTGTTTTAACACGGATTTGTAAACTAGCATTGTCAGTGGCATCTAGTTGTCAACATTGACACTGGATAGAACTTCTAATCAAATCACGAATGGTCAAGTTGTTTTAAATGACGACAGGGGGAAACTGACATTGCCGGAGAAAGGAAAAAACTATTAGCGTAGCGGTTAGCATGATTAGCTGGCGCTCCCCTAATGTTCTGGGTTTGATTCCCGGCTCGGATAAGAAATTTTAAAAGTTGTATGAGAATTGGAACGAGGTCTACTCAGCTTTAGCCTAGACCCAAATGAGTCAATTCACACTTTAGCTATTCTTGAAGTGGTTTTCAGTGATTTCTCACATTGTCTTTGAGCAAAATGCTGTAATGATACCTATCATAAGGCCATGGCAGTCTCGAGTTAGATCCATGGGGAACGATATGTCTGTTAAATTTAAATTTTGCATCAAGGAATCAAATGTCTGTTTATACTTTCCAGGAAAGCATCCATCGCGTTGCACTGGTTGCAAAAATGCACAAATACTCCAAATGATACAATAGTCATCTACATTCTTAATGTTCACCAAAGCTATTCGGGTAGCAATCGCTGTGGGTGTAGCAATATGACGTGACCCAGCATTCAAAGGGTTGAATTTACAGAGATTCATTTGCAAATAATGTATTTTTTCCAGAGCAAGGCCACTGAGTCCTTCTTGAAATTTATCAAATTTTGTTAGCAAGGTTTCCACAACATGGGTTTCGTACCAGTTTTCTAAATTATGGGCTACGAAAAGCTATCGCATTTTTGTACATAAATGAAATTTATCCCTGATTTCCATATCATTTCCTATGTAAACAAAATTGCACACTAACTCCATATTTACTTTCAAAGCCTTGTATAACTCCAAAGCTCTATACATTTCACTCCTAACTACATTAAAACAAGACAGTGAAAATTCCTTGGGGATAATACTTTCATTGCTATTAGCTATTCTGCCTGAACAAACACGAGATTTAAAGCATGAAGCAAGAGGGTTCCATGCTAAATTGTTTATAGTCATAGAACATGCCATTTTTGTTAAAAATTAGTCTTACCGGTGTTTTAAAATACAGCAATGTAGATTAATATGTTCAAACGACTCTGCAAACTGCACATGTTGATACTATTTGAAATAGGAAGTCTCTGAAAACTGCTCGTGTTGACACTATTTGGAATAGGAAGTTCTGCTGTTTATTTCTGTAAATAATAATAAAAATCAATTAATTAATGCATTTCAATGAATGACTTGTACATTTATTCATATTACAAATGTTATGCTATGAAATAAATACCTCTCAAATAATCATGCAAGTCACGCTACTGCTTATCAGCAATCCACTTGTGATTGACTTGTTGCTGTTCTGCGTTGGTAATGATTATTCGAAGTCCTTTTACGCCTCTCAGCAATTATCTGTAAATCAAATAATTAATCAATACATTTATAGAGCGTTTAAACAAATCACAAATGGTCAAGTCCTTTTAACATGGATTCGCAAAATAGTATAAGAACGCTAACCGCTACACCACGAGGTGTAGATTACAAATGATCAAGTTGTTTCAACATGGATTCACAAAATAGTATTACCATCATAGGCTTAACTTAGGAGCCATCCCTGCATTTGCCTGGAGTATAGTTGAAATGAGAAGCCAGAATGATTGAGTGGGAATCGAACCCTCCTCTTCTCAGTTTCACATCACAAGTCTGAGTGTACCTCGTTCCGGCCCTCACATCAGAATTTTATTTTGCACATCGGGAATCGAACCCACACCTCTAGGGTGATAACGAAGAAGGCTAGCCGCTAAACCACGAGGTGTAGATTACAAATGGTCAAGTTGTTTCAACACGGATTCACAAAATAGTATTGCCACCGTAGCCTTAAGTTAGGAACCATCCCTGCATTTGTCTGGAGTACAGTAGAAATGATAAAGCTAGAATGACTGAGTGGGAATCGAACCCTTCTCTTCTCAGTTTTACCTCACGAGTCTGAGTGTACCTCGTTCCAGCCCTCACATTTCAATTTTATTTTGCACATCGGGAATTGAACCCACACCTCTAGGGTGATAACCAAGAACGCTAGCCGCTACACCTCGAGGTGTAGATTACAAATGGTCAAGTTGTTTCAAAACGGATTCACAAAATAGTATTGCCATCGTAGCCTTAAGTTAGGAACCATCCCTGCATCTGCCTGGAGTACAGTAGAAATGAAAACCAGAATGATTGAGTGGGAATCGAACCCTCCTCTTCTCAGTTTTACCTCACGAGTCTGAGTGTACTTCGTTCCTGCCCTCACATCAGAATTTCATTTTTCACATCGGGAATCGAACCCACACCTCTAGGGTGATAACCAAGAACGCTCACCGCTACACCACGAGGTGAAGATTACAAATGGTCAAGTTGTTTCAACACGGATTCACAAAATAGTATTGCCACCATAGCCTTAAGTTAGGAACCATCCCTGCATTTGCCTGGAGTACAGTAGAAATGAGAAAGTCAGAATGACTGAGTGGGAATCGAACCCTCCTCTTTTCAGTTTTACCTCACGAGTCTGAGTGTACCTCGTTCCTGCCCTCTTGTCAGAATTTTATTTTGCACATCGGGAATCGAACCCACACCTCTAGGGTGATAACCAAGAACGCTCACCGCTACACCACGAGGTGTAGATTACAAATGGTCAAGTTGTTTCAACACGGATTCACAAAATAGTATTGCCACCATAGCCTTAAGTTAGGAACCATCCCTGCATTTGCCTGAAGTACAGTAGAAATGAGAAAGGCTGAATGACTGAGTGGAGAATCAAACCCTCCTCTTTTCAGTTTTACCTCATGAGTCTGAGCGTACCTCGTTCCAGCCCTCACATCAGAATTTTATTTTGCACATCGGGAATCAAACCCACACCTCTAGGGTGATAACCAAGAACGCTGGCCGCTACACCACGAGGTGAAGATAACAAATGGTCAAGTTGTTTCAACTCAGATTCACAAAATAGTATTGCCACCGTAGCCTTAAGTTAGGAACCATCCCTGCATTTGCCTGGAGTACAGTAGAAATGAGAAAGCTAGAATGACTGAGTGGGAATCGAACCCTCCTCTTCTCAGTTTTACCTCACGAGTCTGAGTGTACCTCGTTCCAACCCTCGCATCAGAATATTATTTTGCACATCGGGAATTGAACCCACACCTCTAGGGTGATAACCAAGAAATATAGCCGCTACACCACGAGGTGTAGAGTGGAGGAAACTAACTAGTCTAATGTTAATCCTATTAAAGAAGCTTTTCAGTCGGTATAATAAAGGGCTGGCATGCAACGAATATTTAAAGTATACGAGTAGCATGCCTGCAAGTAATCTATGAATTTTCAAACTTTTATTGTCAATGGCATCTAGTCATGTACATGAACGCTGGATAAAATGGTCAAGTCGTTTTAACACGGATTTTCAAACTTGTATTTTCAGTGACATCAAATTAATCACCTTTAATAATAACTGTTGTTGCCAACTGGATAAGTTATAACCAATTATCTATAAATAAAAAAAGCAATCAATCAATCCATGACATACACGTTGATTTATATTTAAACTGTTTAAAAAGTTTAATCTGTTAAATACATACCTCACAAATAGTTTTCATTTTGCTCCAAGTAACGCCACTGCTTTCTTAAGTTGTCTATACTAAATGATAAGACTGCAGCATTAATCGCCTGTAATGAGAGACTAATGAGTGTCGATGATAGCTATGACCTTGCATTTATAGTGTTCAATATTGCAAGCTTGCAAAAAACAATTTACAGGACATGGCATGTCAAACGGATATTACATTCATAATAAGTTTTCCGTTTTCAATTATCTGCAATATCAGCTTTTTTCAAACACAATAGCTTGTATTGCAACATCACATCCTGTTTCAAGATCTCAGCTATTAGTTAACTGTTGCTAAGTGATGAAATAAAGAAACTGTATTAACTAGTTCATCCTTTACAAAATGTGAGGGCTCACATCTAGTGGGATGTAGGATTGGCAATCACAAGGTTCTAGCTATATCTAGCATTGCTTTCACATGCTTGTATCAAAACGCCTCTTCATTTTCTATCCTGTTAACCTGGGATTGAAAAAGTGAAATGAATTGGCGAGGAAGTGTAAAGGAGACGGCCGTGGCCTTACAGTAGGTATCATCTAAGCATTTTATTCAAATACAAAGTGGAAAACCATTGAAAACCACTTCAAGAATGGTGGAATTCATGTGGCTCAGAGACTTGGTGTAGGTCACTCACATTTTAAAGCCTCTATGGCTTAGGCAAAAGCATGCTAGCCTCTCACTACTGAGTCCATAGTTCAAATCCGAGTCACTTCATGCGAGATTTGTGCTCAACAAAGCAATGAGATACAGTTTTTTTCTTTTCTCCGCCAATGACAGTTTCCCCTGTCGTCATTTCATTCTAGCAAGGAGACTGCAGTGGCCTTATGATAGGTATCATTACAGTATTTTGCTCAAAGGCAATGTGATAAATCACTGAAAACCACTTCAAGAATAGCTAAAGTGAGAATCGATTTCTCTCTACTCATTTGGGTCTAGGCTAAAGCTGAGTAGACCTCGTTCCAATTCTCATACAACTTTTTAAATTTCTTGACAGAGCCGGGAATCAAACCCAGAACCTCTGGGGAGCGCCAGCTAAGCATGCTAATTTGTGCCGAACAAAGCGATGAGATATAGTTTTTTCTTTTCTCCGGCAATGACAGTTTCCCCTGTCGTCATTTCATTCTAGCAAGGAGACTGCCGTGGCCTTAAGGTATCATCACAGCATTTTGCTCAAAGACAATGTGAGAAATCACTGAAAACCACTTCAAGAATAGCTAAAGTGTGAATCGAATTCTCTCTACTCATTTGGGTCTAGGCTAAAGCTGAGTACTCGTTCCAATTCTCATACAACTTTTAATTTTTTTGACAGAGCTGGGAATCAAACCCAGAATCTCTGGGGAGCGGCAGTTAATCATGCTGACCACTACGCTACAAAAGTGATTCAGGAGTGACTTCTCATAAAACGTGTTTTCATGATTTTTCCATTTTCACCACCAGGCGAATGCCAAGACAATTCCTTTTCAATAGATTCACAGTTGATTTCATTTTAATATCCAATAATTCACATAGCAGTACATACATGCGATCTAACATGTAGCATGTTTACAGAATGTACAATTTAACACTGTCATCATGATAGAGTAGCAGTTTTCATTATCTCAAGGTGCGCTACATACATGCGAGCGGGCAGTTGGGTTTCATGTTTCTCGCCAAGAACTCACATCTAGTTGAATGTGCGTAAGCAATCAAAGGGCCTCAGTTGTGTTCGGAATTGCTTTCACTTACTTGTGCCGGGCTCCTCTCAATCTTCTTTTCTGTCGACCTCACTTGGTTAACTCTCGTCCTCTTTCAATCTCGATGTCACCCGAAAAGTAGGCTATGGGTCAACAGATTTTGGAATTTTTGAAAGAAAAAAAAGAGGGGTATGTGTGACGTCACCAGGAAAGTAGGCTATGGATCAACATTCTTGGAATTTTGGTAAAAGGGGGTATCAGCCTCGACACCTCATTTGTCAAACTCCTACCATGCATTCGGGAGATATCGGCTTTGCCAGGTTAGTAGGTGACGTCACCAGGAAAGTAGGCTATGGGTCAACATTTTTGGAATTTTGGAATAAGGGGGTGTCAGCCTCGACACCTCATTCGTCAAAATCCGACCATGAGTTTGGTTTGGAATTTTTGATTACACCTCGTTGCAAAGTCGCCAGGAAAGTAGGCTATGGGTCAACATTTTTTTGGAATTTTGGAAAAAGGGAGTGTCAGCCTCGACACCTCATTTGTCAAAATCCGACCATGAGTTCGGTTTGGAATTTTTGATTACACCTCTTTTCAATGTCACCAGGAATGTAGGCTATGGATTAACATTTTGAAACTTTTCGATCGCACCTAGTAGGTGAGATTAGGTGAGGCTAGGTTAGTTAAGCCATGGCTGGCATTTTGGTCAACCGCCATTTTGGTTAGACGCCATTTTGGTTAGTGGAAAGTAGGCTATGGATCAACAATTTGGAATTTTGGATTACCCCCTCGTTGTGACATCACCAGGAAAGTTGGCTATGAATTAACTTTTTGATCACAACTCGTAGGTGATGTCACCAGGAAAGTAGGCTATGGGTTAACATTTAAGAAAATTTTTGATCACCCCTCATTGTGACGTCACCAGGAAAGTAGGCTATGAGTTAACATTATGGAACTTTATGAACACCCCTCGTTGAACGTCACTAGTGGCAGCCATCTTGTTGTGACGTCATGGCCGCATCTTTGTTTTTGGGCACAGCCAGGATCTTGGCCGCCATCTATGATTTTTGGGCACAGCCACGATCTTGGCCGCCATCTCTGTTTTTTTGGGCACAGCCACGATCTTGTCCGCCATATTTGTTTTTTGGTCACAGCTTCGCCGCCATATTGGCCACCATCTTTGTTTTTGGGCACAGCTTCACCGCCATCTTGGTTTTTTTGGCACAGCCTTCCCGCCATCTTGTTTTTTGGGCATAGCTTCCAGGAAAGTAGGCTACTCGTTAGAACCATCCCTGGCCCTCTACTCACATTAGCAAGCACGTTCCACGACAGAACACTTCGTGATTACAACGCGGCTTACAACCACAAGCATAAGGCAGATATACTAATAATTTACTGCTACAATTCATAGTCATACTTCGCATCTACGGAACAATATACAACATACAACTATATTTTTCATTAACAGTATTCAAGATGCAATTATCAGATAGTCGGAGGGGAAGAAGCCCTCGTACTACTGTTAGACAAGTCGTAGATATATTCTAAATTTCTCCATGAAGGGAAGTTAATCTGCATCGCTGAAGAGTGAGAAATCAAGAATGACTTCATATTATGGATACCGTGGCAAATCATGTCCGCGACACACTGGATTCTCGGAATAAGCTACGCTACAATGAGATTCCACGTACATCTAGGAATACTCATAGAACACTAACCGTGGAAGAAGAATTTACTGAGGAACAAGAGATCCTGTCGTGTGTCAGTGCCATGTCTGAAGATCGGAGCAACATGCGGGAGTCGGGAAGCCGTATTACGAGCGGGACGGGACGCGGGCGACGGGGTGAATGTCCTGGCCGTGACCTCAATCCACTCGTTACGTCACAGCCGTGCTGGCCAGCACTTGTGGTCCGCCCGAACGGCTGGGGACTTGGAATTCAAGCAATCCCAAATGCTTGGTCTCAGCAGACTAAGCAGAATCTTCTCAACAGTTTAAGGTAGAGAGTGTTTTTAATTATCATGTAGTAGAGTAGTTCTGTTCAGTGTATAATTCAGTGTTGACCAACATATTTTTCTTTAGCTGTAATTATTTTTGTGTAGATTTTTCATTATTAAATTCAGGCTTTTGTAATTCCATTTCCTTGTAAATTTTAGTCAGATTGACATTTTCGTCAGCGAGTCATCGTATTTGACATTTAGTAAAATTAAATTGTAGATTCATTATATTTAAAACTTGCGAAGCGAAATTAAATCCGTTTTTATGGGAGATGTGGAATGCGTTGATAGTCGAAGTACAGTAAGTTTACAAAGTTTGTAACTTTGCGAAAGTACAGTAAGTTTCGAAAGGTTAGAATGTTACAACAGGCTTCGAAAGTATTACAGATTACTTCGTGTAATAAATGCTGTATTACACTACGCCAAATATACAGTGTAATAGTAATTCTTTATAATTAATATGACAAGATAAATAATATAACGTCATTACTACTTTGTTGAAACAGATACTAGTTGAGAACTATACTGATATTTGAGTATGGGAATAAAATAACCAGTTGCTATAATGTTATAAGAATATTAATAAATGTAAAGATAAATCATTAGAGCGCTAATAAAATCCAAATAAATTTTGTAATAAAATCATTCATGAAGAGAAGTTGGAAATTTCATTGTTAAGAAACATGTATAGAAATATCGAAAGAAATGACAGGGTGACATTGTAAGTCAACCTAATGTCGGAAATAAGTCAGGAAGGACTTATATAAATTATATTCATAATTTGAATTCAAGGAAGGGAGGAAATGTTTATATTTGTATTTAAATATGAATTCGTGCACACTATACTCAGGAAGTTACGGTAATACTACAATGAAATTTAATATTTGAAATATATGAGAAACAAACAGGATGTTCACGAATGTCGTACAGAATTATTTAAAGTTTTTCAATTTGAATGCGAAGCACGAGGAAATAAATGTATAAGAAATAGTTGAAGAATTGTTGTAGTGTGACTAGAAAAATATTCACAGTTGAGGTGAATATAAAATACGGTTACCGATTTTCCTTGCATTAGTGTAGAAAAGAAAATCCACAGCCTGCTTCCAGTCTCCGACCGGGTCAGGAATGGAATGAATGAAGCCCCTATCTACCGGCGAGGATATGAACTGTGCCGGCAGCCGAGGCCTGACGCACTCCTCTGGGGCAATGATTAAATGAATGACCGATGAAATGAAATGATAGTGGAGAGTGTTGCTGGAATGAAATTTTGACAGGGAAAACCGGAGTACCCGGAGAAAAAACTGTCTGCCTCCGTTTTGTCCAGCACAGATCTCACAAGGAGTGACCGGGATTTGAACCACGGACCCAGCGGTGAGAGGCCGGCGTGCTGCCGCCTAAGCCACGGAGGCTTGCATTAGTGTAGAATGCATTGAAATGGTTTTAGTATTTGAGATTCCGTGCGAATGTTGGCGTAAATTAAGTTACGCATTGCTAATAAAGGACGCGTTTGGAGATGTTTCCTAGATTTGTTCACAGGGAGTGTGAAGTTGTTTATTGCAATGAGGCAAGTTTCTGTCAAGGTGTTCGATAAGTAAAGTAATCATTTGTGGAAGTTTGAGAACTGAGGTGTGAAATGAAGTGATATGCCACGCACCTAAATTAATATCAATGTTAATAAATTTGTAACTGAGAGTCTTGCAACGAAATTCACCACTATCGGAGTTATTCAAAGATTGGTGTGAAAATTTTACAACAGTGCTTAACTTTATCGTCCGTCACAATTGTTCATTTTGATGTGACAAGTATGGTAATACTTCCAATTATAACAGGTATGCGTGATATTAATAAAAGTGAGATGTTCACAGAAACAGCGAAGATAATAAATTATTTTGAGTATTTATTGTTAGGAGAAGTAAAGTTTGTGCTGACCACAACTTCGTATATTTTTGTATATAACGAACATTTAAATATTTTCATTATTAAATTTAGATTTGGAACTACGGTTCACGTTAATGAAACGCATTGTATAGATTATGGAAATGTCTGAAACCACCGTCGTTTCATATTTCACGAAATTTTAGTGATAGTTCAGAGGAACTACACTTTGTTAGAATATTATTAAAAATTAAGTTTATGTTTGACATGCAAGATTTATGCATCATTCTACATGCAGAGGATGAGGGCTCAGTTGGAGTACCGAATTCTCCCAAGATTATTTCCAGACAACGTGAAGTTTGTCGAAATTGTTTTATTTTTATTTGAGGTGTCGAATAGGACACATTTTTTATTTATATGAGTGAGGGACATAATTGTATTGTTCTTAGTGAATAAACTTAACAAGCACTTTTTATTATGCTTGTAACCATTTGATCTTAACTGACCGCTTACTCATTTGATAATCGACATAAATGGTACTACAAGTTAGATACAGGCGCCCACTATAGTTTTGACCTTATCACCCCTCGAGATCGGAGTTTCTCGATTTGCTGTTAACGCAAATAATAGTAGAAGTATGTAACCGGTCTGGTAGTACTATTTTATACCCTGTATGAACCACGAATATCCCAATTCTACACCTAGCAGGCAACGGTAAGTTATTTTGAGCTGGGCATCTATGTTCCTGCAATCCTTTGCATCGCAGCGGATATAGGTGCTGATTGGGGAATTCGGACACAGCACGTGAATAATAAGACTGCTGAATGCCATTCAATTTTGGTTTCCTTTGATCAGACTGTCATGGTGACTAGCCTACTTCTACTTTTATAATGTTTCCCAGTCAATATTCTTTCTGCTCAGTCCTAAGACATACAAACTCGACACTTCCAAGGAACTTCAATAATGGGACACCAAAAGTTTTTGTTCTCTCGCAACCTAATCTATGGAATTTCTTCTGTCACACAATACATCTCTCTGATTCAAAAATAGTATTTTCTTCTTCAATAGGTAGTATATACATAAATTTATAGGAATTAAGATACCTTACCTCAATCTCAAGCATCAATCAACTTATAAATTCAAACCCTAAGACCGAGTTTAATTTTCATGTGTCTTGTAATGCTTGGTGCCGCCACATGTCATTCTTTACAATGAATAAAGGCTGTTGAAGAGAGAATTTTTTTCTTCAATGACAGGTTAGGCCTAATCAATAATTATGTAATATTAGGCATAAAACTTTCATGAAAATGCTTGTTAGTACCAATTTCTAAATGCATTGTATAGACTGTTATTGAGTATAGGACCCATTTGATCTAAAATTGGAGAGGAAGATGACTGTCCAAAGTAGGAAGGTCCAATACCAGGCTGCAATTAATAACAACCTTCAATTATATCATTGTAAATTACATCAATCTCACATTACATGTTACTTCATCGCATAAAATCTTCAAGTACAAAAATGTAAGATAGTCTCGTATTTTCTGCAAGGTACTTTGTAAAAGCGTGATGGGATCAAAGCTGCTCCCACAAAGTTGGAGCCTTTGTTATGCAGCAAATGTTAGACAGTGTGGAGAGTTAAATAAATGCCCCAGTCACTAGGTTAAGGTGAGTTACATAATAGAGCAGAAACATTCATTGAATTATTAATTTATTTATTTTTCGAAAAGGCCATTAAAGTGGGAAAATAATATGGAAAAATCCCACTTTTACCCCTGAATTAGGGCATGGTACAAATTGGGATTTTGGAACAGTCAACTCACTGCATCCTGTTCCCTTCCTGAACCTGCGATAAAGTGACCTGTTACAACTCCAATTAAACTGACTCGCTCAATACGAATATCTCCTAATGGATTCCGAGAGCCACATTACGATTGAGCGCCCTATGTTACGCCCTCTGTAACGATGGATCACCACTTACAATACCTCGGAAACTTGTATTTATTGTTAAGCAAAAATAATAGACAATTTTATATCTTGGGATTGGTGTAAATGGCAGTCTTAGTATATCCTTAACTATAGAATGTACATAATAATTAATTTAAAAAATAGTGTTTTTTCCGAAGGTCAACCACCAAATGATACAAAAAACAGCTCCTGGGCACCCATCGAAACCGTAAAGAGATGATTTTTCTTAGGGGTACTGCCACATTCTTGTCGGTAAGCAATTATCATTCAGTTTAGAACACCTAGGTATGCAACCAGACTGAGAGCAGATACTCGTAGTTGCTCAGGATATTGTTGTACCCCTAGGGTACGCTACCCCCCATTCCCTAAACAAAATCTCCAAAACACCAAAATTACAAACTTTTAATCTAAAAACCTATAAACTACAACCTATAAATTACATTACTGATAATTAGCACATACATGAACTCAAGTAGCCTCGTAGCCCAGGCAATGGCCCGGGAAAGGTGCACGACTCGGTAGGAATGTAAGGATTCCGCCGACCGAGCACACAAAAGGTATAAGAACCCCAGAGGTCAGGCACCCAGGATCAATCAGTCATCATTCGATCACTTGATCACTCAGTCTGTATTAGTGCATCGACGTGACGAACCTCTGCTGTCGGCTGGACGAGTAAGTGTCTTAAGCGATCACCACACTCACCACCACACTACACACTCACCTCCCCCTGTGCTTGGACTGTTATTATTTTTATTAATTATTATTTGAACTGCTAGCTCTGTCAGTGTACCTCCAGATCGAGGTACACATTAAATTCAGAAACACTAGAAGCCACTGGTCTTATTCTTTTATTTATTTAGCTAGTAAGATCCTACCCTATTAGATTCCTCTTTATGTAGGACTTAGAATTAGCCTTACTGTGTACTTGTTTAATTGCTTCTTGTAGTCAGCTGAGCGCTTTTTCTCCGCGCTGACACTAGCGAATTCCCCGTTTACTCGCTTGCATACGACTCCCTGTAGACCGCGTGGCGCATCTGTTGCGCTTTGAGTAATAACTTAATAGCTCTTCTTAACTACCCCTTCACTTAGAATTACCCCGTCAGGCAGTACATTGGGGAGTTCTCCTTGCTGATCGCACTGTCGATCTCCATTCCTAAAACACTCCATACCTCTTACCGCATTTGCCAAGCTCGCCCCCTATTTTAGACTAATTTCATCCCTTAGATTAATTATTTGTACAGGCATCCCTCACAGGAACCTTACAAATTGGTAGAGGCGCCGAGTACCGCGACGTTGTATTAAAACAACGTCTGAGGGGGTTCAGACAACGCACCTCCGCGGAAAAGATCCCTAAAACCTCGTACTAGCCAAGCAAACGCCACCCAAAATTGGGGGGAAAAAATTTTGAGATAAGGGTCCAGTCAAATTTATATACCCACCCAGACAAGCCCTAATAGAGACACTTTCATTAACGCCACCCTTATAAAATAATCAGCCACTTGAGACCCCACATTTGCTACGCCCACACTATATAGTTCATATAGGGTCACATTAGTTAATTGCCCACCCAGTTCGATCCCCAGTACCTTAGATAGTACTATACTGATAATATTTCATTTCCTACCCCATCTTTTACACCATGGCACCTCATGCCGAAACGCCTACTTTACAATGGGGGGGGGGGGTGCACCATAGCAATAGACAGAGAAGTTACGATCTATTCTTTTTTCTTGTACGAAGCTGGCAAAGCCGAATGCTCAAGGTGCAATTCCTCATCCAAGCGATGCAGGCAAGGGTAAGTGCGCACAAATTAGGTACATCCGCGCCCCCACACATAGGCGTAAAACACTCCTCACCCGGGCACATTGGAGTCTACACACGATCCACAGGGTGCTACAGGAGAAACACACGAAAACACTGAAGATACATGCCAAAAATGGACAGGGTCTATGGGCACCTCAATTATACAGAACACCTTCAACACATTAAGGCGCAAAATGCGAGGCTGGATAACCACTTCGCACGGCTCATTGCCGAATATCGGCGGCTGAGCGCCCAGTTGATACGGATATACCGCATTACTTCCTAATAGGAAATATAGCGGGCATCATTAGTAAAAAAAAAATTGCCACACACAGTAACATGTCCAGTAAAAACCAATAGCGGTATACATTTCGACCCCTGTGGACACATAATTAAATTCACGCAGCTATACTGCCCCTTCTCACACCTCAAGGTGAATACTGCCACCACGACAGTAATGGAACATGCCAGGGCATTCACCCGGCAATACGCCGAGATCTGACAACGTTTCCGTCAAAATTCAGGCGTACTATATTACATTTGAGCTGCTAACACACCCACCTACCCCAATGGAAGCGATCAATACAGATAATGCACCAAAAATAATTAACACATCAGTAGTAGGGCTAAGCCGGTCCTGGATAGATTTCAAGGTCATCCATGGTTTCTCGTGGTCACGTGCCCCCCCCAGGCGTTCCCTGGGGGGCTTGGGGAGGGGGGGGGGGAGGGGGGGAGGGGAGGGGAAAGGGTGGAAGGTCTGGCTTGGAAGCAGACCCAGTTGTTAGCCGACCTGTGTTGGCCAGCCAACTGACTGAGCTGGCTGGTGTGCATTGCCTATATAGCTTGTGGATGGAAGTGGGGGAGGGGACCGGTTCGGGCGACTGTCGAAGGTAGCCGAATGTGACCGAGTGTAACTTAGAGTAGTAGAACAATGCGATGGCCGGGGCTGTAGGTATCAATCAATAAAGACCTAATAATAATAAATATCTCAATGGTTGTGAGCCCTGGGGCGAGCGGCTATTTTTGGGTGCTGTTTGTGGGTCCCTGTGCGAACGGAATACTTTTGAACACTGTTTGGGAGACCCTGATATAAAAACGTGCGAGCAGCTACCCATTCTCAATGGTTGTGAGCCCTGGGGCGAGCGGCTATTTTTTGGTGCTGTTTGTGGGTCCCTGTGCGAACGGAATACTTTTGAACACTGTTTGGGAGACCCTGATTTAAAAACGTGCGAGCAGCTACCCATTCTCAATGGTTGTGAGCCCTGGGGCGAGCGGCTATTTTTGGGTGCTGTTTGTGGGTCCCTGTGCGAACGGAATACTTTTGAACACTGTTTGGGAGACCCTGATATAATAACGTGCGAGCAGCTACCCATTCTCAATGGTTGTGAGCCCTGGGGCGAGCGGCTATTTTTCGGTGCTGTTTGTGGGTCCCTGTGCGAACGGAATACTTTTGAACACTGTTTGGGAGACCCTGATATAAAAACGTGCGAGCAGCTACCCATTCTCAATGGTTGTGAGCCCTGGGGCGAGCGGCTATTTTTGGGTGCTGTTTGTGGGTCCCTGTGCGAACGGAATACTTTTGAACACTGTTTGGGAGACCCTGATATAATAACGTGCGAGCAGCTACCCATTCTCAATGGTTGAGAGCCCTGGGGCGAGCGGCTATTTTTCGGTGCTGTTTGTGGGTCCCTGTGCGAACGGAATACTTTTGAACACTGTTTGGGAGACCCTGATATAATAACGTGCGAGCAGCTACCCATTCTCAATGGTTGTGAGCCCTGGGGCGAGCGGCTATTTTTCGGTGCTGTTTGTGGGTCCCTGTGCGAACGGAGTACTTGTGAAACCCCTGGAGCGAGCGGTTACTCGTTGTAGCTGGATGTGAACTCCTGTGACATCTCAGTGCGACAATAATTCATCATCTTTTAGTAACTAGAGCCTCGTTACTAAATATGGTCACCACGCCCTACGCATTAGCCTCTATATATGTAACAAGTGAATCCACTTGGAGCTGTTCAGTTGCTAGTGTGGTGTACTGCTATGCGTTTGGTGAGTACTATAGTTAACCAATCTATAACTTTTAGACATCACTTTTCTAACCCAAGTCATTGGATATATATATGCAACAAAACACAGTCATCGCAGTCAAATATATAACAAAACATGTAATGAATGAGGCATTTTGATCATCAACCCCGTATACTGGAGATGTGTTGTATTATTATCATAGGGAGTGTGATACAACGCGGTTATTAGTTCCATGTATTTTAACGCGGTTAATCATCTGTGTTCGGTTATACTATGGATAACTTGGTCATCAACCCCGTATACTGGAGATGTGTTGTATTATTATCATAGGGAGTGTGATACAACGCGGTTATTAGTTCCATGTATGTTAACGCGGTTAATCATCTGTGTTCGGTTATACTATGGATAACTTGGTCATCAACCCCGTATACTGGAGATGTGTGTTGTATAATCATCAATTACACGGCCGAACTCCCCCTGGGTTCTTTGATATGTGAACATTGAATGACATGCGTGTTGTAATTTTTGCCGCCTTTTAAAAATCACTTACCACGGCTAAGAGCTAACCTGCAAGCTTGGGGTTGATAGTCCGACACAATAACCACTCACGCACCGTGGCAAGCTATCAATCAATAATTATCTCATTATAATAAATATTCCATTTAGCAACTACACGACCGAACCCCCCCCCTGTGACATCATCCACGGTCTCAGGACGTGGCGGTCATCTTGCACATTAGCCACTGCTCCAGCTCTGACTGTCCCTCCATAAGAATAACAGAGAGTGGTTGCGCGAGGCGTCCATCTTGCACATTAGCTCTTGCGCCAGCTTCGGTCTATTATACCTACCATCTAAACATCTAGTAAGGAAATAGCAAGGTTTGATGATTATATAGGACTTGAAAATAAATAAAACAAAAGGACAATACATACTAGTTCTTTATTTACAATATTTGACATACACATAGACATGTTTTGATTCACAGATAATAGCGAACACATGAACAACAAAACTGTATTGGTTTACTCATTAAGGGCGTAATGGCCCCATGGCAAGCTTGTGAGGTGATCATTTACCCATGAACGTTTATCATCAAACAAAAGCAACGAGCGTCGCATTTGCTCGACAAGAAACACTTCATGGGTACGGGACGTTAGACGTGCCTGTTTCGCATACTGTTCAGTGGGATTATATAATGCCTCACGATAACGAGCCATGCATAACGTTCGGATGACACTGGAGCGAACCCCCTTGGCTCGACTGACATGTCTTGAACTGTCGCAAGTATAGCAGTACATTTTTGATGCTAGGCCTAAAAATTCTGTCATCACATCGACGCCACATTCATCCTTCATGAGCCCCATAACTTTATTGTTTTGTGGTAACAAGCCAAAGATGTTGCCATCAGGAAAAGAGGACGTATCGAAATGCTCAGGATGGTCACGCATCACCTGATAAACGTCTGTTGCTTTAACCTGATATATGTAACTATCGGTGTCCATATAAACAAGATGAACACCCTTAAAATAACGACGAGCAAACCCATAATGAAAGTCATACATGGGTAATTTTGAAAACTCCAAAATAGTCATCCCTAAATAAATAGGTTTATTGTAAAGAATTTCAACCTTTCCTAATTCGACGGTAGCCAATGTATCAGTAATAATTTTAATGGTTTTAAAATGGGGCTTGGCAACATATTTCCGAGCTCCATACCTACCTTCCCACGAATTAACTAAATGGATGGACCGGTGTTTGCGTACATTTTCAAACGTTTTTCCGTATGCTGCATTATTCATCAATTTAAAAAAGATAATTTCAAAAGGTTGGGTAGCACGCTGCCGATGGTGAGTATTCAGGTCCATGTAAGGCTTCAACCACGCCTTTTGTGTAAACGATACAATACGATGGATCTTACTCAACACGAGTCCATACGTTAAGCATTGTAAAAGCACTTGGATGTGAATCACATACCTTGTTTTAGGAAGAAGCGTTCCCAGTAACTTTGGATGTTTTGAGCTCGAATTTGGAGGAATCCTACGCTCGACACAGAACGGTAAATCAGCGTGATTGTCATGCACTTGTGCAGGGTATTGTATGTCCACTTCCAGGACAAAGCCAATTTCTTTTTGACGAGCAGCGGTGAACACGTCAAAGCGTTCGATTTCCTCGTTACTGAGCCATACAAAATCTTTATACGGGAAGGGTTGACTCATAGCATAGCCGTATAAATTATTTATATCGTAGTGTGTTAAATAGGAAATGGGCTGCTGAGCATTATACGTTGACATGTAAGGATGATTGGCATGGACATGTCTCTGAACAAGGGAAACAAATCCTCCACGAATACCCTTTTCAAAAAATAATAACATGTCAATATCTACAAGTAAATCCAACTCGATACCTGTGTACAACAACATGGCATCCCATGATAAACCCGGTGC
This sequence comes from Meconema thalassinum, assembly GCA_946902985.2. NCBI lineage: Eukaryota > Metazoa > Arthropoda > Insecta > Orthoptera > Tettigoniidae > Meconema > Meconema thalassinum. The sequence goes on from OX336397.1 coordinate 124,677,206, forward strand.
TGTATAACAGTGACACGGGTCCAGCTTGTAAATCTGTATACACATGCGACGGAATTTCTCAAAAATATCCGTTAATAGCAAGGTATCCACAGTGAGATACAGATCAGCATATTCACCTAGGGTGGTACAACCAAAGGTATCCCACACGTTGCAGGCGTGGATATAATCGGTATCAGTAATGGTAGTATTATGCAACGTGCTAAAAAATGCATCCTGTGGAGGTAAATGCGTTTCGTCCAAGGAAGACCAACTGTTGGTATATTCATAAGGATAAACGCCCTTCCGGATGCAAAGTTTGAATTTAGCATCATCCGAAAAATGGTTTCGTGTAAAGTGCAATTCATCGGGTGAAATGCCCTTGACCAAGGCTTCTAACGAAGAGGCTATAAATCGATAGGAATCGAGAAACCGAAGTGATATACCCTGGTAATGTATAGAAAAGGAAATAAACCGCTCATGATTTTGCGGAATAATGGAAAAATGTTCCTTGTCTAATGTGGCAAACTCACGAATAATAAAGTGGGAGTCAAAATTGGTGAGACCGTGAAAAAAGACGGGTATATACTTTGCTGCACGAAACGTTAAATTACACGTGTTGTGTGCAGCTCCTCGATAGACGCCCGTGTAATGACAATGGTCGCGCACTTTAATGTCGTCAGGTAAAATAGGCTTCTGACAAATATGACACGTTGTTGCCGTATCATGATGTATCATTTCGTCTAGCGTCATCTGTATGGGCTTGGGAATTTGAAGAAGCTGATGGACATGCTCAGCTAACTGTTTCAGTTCCTGTAACAACCACTGAATACAGGTAGGTCCTCGAAACAATTTGAAATAGGATTGACTTGGATCATAGGAACAAACAACTTGAAAGGCCACAGAAAACGGAGTATGTCTTTGAATAGCATCTGTGTATGAGGAAGACGGATTCGGTGGACACCGCTGAATGGGGGTAGTTAGAGTTTCAATGTCTGCATACACAGTATAGGCCACTGGATCCATGCGATGGAAGTTTTTGAATTTCATTTTAGCCTCTTTCGGTTTTGGAAATGTAATTTTAACTGATGGCTGAGTAGAACAATCCACTGTGTGGCTATCCAGCTTGATCTGCGTTGAAAAGTACTGCAAACACCGTTCACAAATAAATGTTTTATGGTGTCTAGATGAAAGTTGACCTCCAACAAGCTTGGAGAGGTTTTTAATTAAACAATAGTGACTTGTTTGCTCGTTAGAAATGTATAATAAATTTATATGGTGTACCTTCTGCTGCTGCGTACAATAAAGCGGTCCAATAACCGTATTCTTATCAAGACCATAAATCATAAAGGAAAAATGAGGATTAAGACTTTCAAATTTAGCCATAGAGGTAAGTTCCATAGGAAATGAAATAGTTGCAAAGTTGAGCGTGGAGAGTAACCTGTTAAACATGACCGTGTATGAGGATGTTAAACTAACATTACGTTGAACAGGGGCTAGAAATGCAGCCATGCACCACAAAAAGCAATAGTCGTCCTCATTTTGAATGTTGAGAACGGCTTTTCTACGCTGAACAGGAAGAGGAAGTGGAAAATATAGAGAACCTGAATTTAAGGGATCAAAGCAACATACATTGACTTGTAGAAACGGGATGACCTCGAGCGATTTTCCACTTTCACCTTCAAGAAAGGCGTCAAACTTAGACACCAAAGCGTCAACGACATGTTCGTTATACCAAGCTTCCCTGTCATCCGTCCGATAACATGGTCTCATTTTTGTTGTCAAATAAATGGTTTCCCGTTTTTCATCTCCACTGACTTTAAAAAATACAAAGGTACACGCTAATTCTGTGTTCACCTTTAATGCTGTGAAGCGCATAAAAAGAGTGATAAATTGTAATAAAAAAAACGGGTAAACATGCTTGTAAAAACAATTTTGGATGTAAAATTTTGTTGACATTGTATATTCGTCCACTGCACAGTCGTGTTTGAAAGCAGTCACGAACATTTTCCCAAACAAGTGGCACCATGAGGTTATTTTCTAATAAACACTTACAATAATAGTCAACTGCTATTTCTCTGGTATTAAATGGTTTTGTTAGAGGTGGAACAGCGAGGCCATCTGCTCATACACGATGTGACAAAGAGTTAAATGTTATCCGCTTCAAAGAGGACTAGGCATGCATTATTGTGCATGCCTAAATACTTCAATACCAAGGGGCGTGAATTTAACGTTGCCAGCGTCTCGTTGGATATGCTGGCAAATCGACTTGGTAGAAACACCATAAACTCTTGGCAGTGACAAAGAAGTCTGGTGCCGAATCGTGTCTCAATTCTCTGCAGACTCTCTACAGGGAACGGCTGGTTAACTGGGAGATCCCTTAGTCTTCTTGTTTCCAACCCAGCCTGGGCCCCTATTTTGTTTAACTGTTGGAGAGCATCCATGTTAACTATAAAAAAGATAGCCCCCATATAGTCTATAATCATCTACTAACTGTTGAATAATGATAAGAAAACACAAAACGTTAACTCACCTTGTACAGAGCAGAACGATGTTCACGCCAAAAGAGACTTGATGCAAGTGAGATTGGGTGCGACCCTTACACCTGTATATATAACAGATTCGTGGGTGTGCTCACCAGTGTGGAAGGGGGTATAATTATAACAAAGTTATTTACTGCAACCCGACCGCTACTATGTATGGGCACCGTGCTCTACAGTGTGGAAGGGGGATATCATTTTAACAAAGTTATTTACTGCAACCCGAACGCTACTATGTATGGGCACCGTGCTCTACAGTGCAGAAGGGGATATAATTATAACAAAGTTATTTACTACAACCCGACCGCTACTATGTATGGGGCACTGTGCTCTACGTGCAGCATGGCGACCGAAGGTTACATTACCGTCTTTGGTGACCATGAGATATTGATAGGGCGGAAGTAATTCATCATCTTCACTTAGTAACTGGAGCGGTAAGCGTCCGAAGGACCGCTACTATGTATGGACACCGTGCTCTACGCGCAAGTCCCTATATGAATGGAGTGAAGCCGGTTTGAGCTGATTATTCGCTAGTGTGGTGTGCTAGGAAACAACCAAGAAAGATTTTGCTGCTAATTATATATATTTCTTGTGTGAGTGTTGTGGAATAACTAATTCGTTTTTATCTTTTACTGGTACGCATTCAAGCAACAACGTTTGGTGAGTACTATGGCTAACCAATCTGAAACTTTTAGACAACACTTTTCTGACCCAAGTCACTGGATATATGCAACAAAACATGGTCATCGAAGTCAAATATATAACAAAACATATAATGAATTTCGTACTACATCTACATACACTAACTACTTGAACAGTACCTTCAAAGAATGGCCATTACACTATATTTTATCACATTACACAACTCGATTTGACTACCAACTTCATTATTCTATGGTGCAAGACACCATCATTTTCCCACGACAATTCAATGAGTTACAGTGTGTGACGTACATTAACGACTACCACATTCCTGACACAAATGACACGTACGAAAATAGTGACGGTGAAATTGACTACATTAATTGTCACAAGTTGTGTTTAAAATGTTTTGTTTTATGCTATGGATTAGACCTTGCTATGGAAGATGATGAAGATCCAGATAGTAACAACACTGACGACACGCTTCCCCTCCCTAATAATATTCACAGTCAAAGTTATTTTGTAAAACATAAAAATTGGAAGTATCTCTTAGACGACTTGAATGAGGAGGACATATATTGGTGCCATAAATGTACAAAACCCAAATTTGTTACAAGATGTGTATTCCCAGATGGAAGTAAAACGGATATAATATATCCAAACACCAATGATTACTTATATTCTTCATACATTTACTCAGTTGGTCAAGTTACTTTACATCCTACAAACCAACTAACATCTCTCAGAAGTAGATATCATCCCTACTAAAAGGTAAGTTATATTTATTGTATGCCAGATTTACCACAAACCTTCCAAACTCAAATTGCAATAGCTTTTTCTCTAGAATGGAATTTCGTTCCAGTGTAAACAACAACCTCGCGGGAGATGATATAGAAGAAGAGGCAGTAACAACGCCTACGCTTGCCACTAGTTTTACTTCAGTGAGGAGTCCAGCTCATCAAGATACCATCCCAATCGCAACACCATACACATCACAACACCATTCACATCGCAACAACGTAAAAACTTATATATAGCTTTTTGATTACTATGAGTTTTTTTAATAAACAAAAAAAGTTTGACTTTTGAGTTTTTGATTTAACTATTGGTTACATGCATGCTACCCCAAGTATGAGTTAGAAAAAACAAACATATATTTTAGTTCATTTCTTTATTGGCATCGTTTGCACATCAACATGTTACCACTTGTTTAACACAAGGTAAGAATAGTGTAGAGTTTATTTTTGCTTTGTTCTTGATCCTTTCATATGTTTTGTTTGTAAACGTCCACCACTCAACACGAGCTTCCCCTTCATAGCAGCTGCTACCACAAGGGCCGCCATTTTTTCTGCAACAGATGCAGAAGGTGACGTCACACGTTCCATAGCCTTTCTCAAAAGTATCTGGTCGGCGACACGTCTTAGTTCAGAGATGTTGTTCTCACGCTTTGATGTTCTGTACGCTAGATCATGCTGCTTGCAAGCTGCGTCTAAAGAATTAATTCCAGGATCACCACGTGCCAGTCGAACGGCTAACTTTGTACCAGGGCCACAGTATTGATAACCAGGTAAGTGCAGCTCAAAGGGTAAAAATCTATGACTTTGTCAATGAGACCATGACCAGTAGAGATCCGGCAATTTTTTTCCAGTCGGTGACGCACATGTTGATTCTTTTTCCGCTGCTGCGGAGGTTGCTTCTTTCTTACCATCACATCCGTGGAATGAAGACGCATAGTCGTTGCATGAGGTTTTATGTCCATGATACAGTTTAATTAACTGACACGTTCTACAATTTTGAACTGATGGCATTTTGGAAATGTACACTTGTTGATGATGTTCATAATCAGTGCACGGTTGAAGTTCACACAACACAGGATCCCGTGTCCAATCACTCGGCACACTATCCCAAATCTCCTCTACAGCATTTGACGCAATATAAAACAAAAACGCTTTGGGTAAAGCATTTAGTTCTTCTAGGGTAAAATTGTTCAGTTTTTTCTTACAAGCGAAATACTTAACAATAGCCCGTTCAATGGGGTTAGATTTTAAGCCTTCAATGGTAGCCATTATACACACAGACACGTCTGTATTAGACATACGTCTCTGTCTCACTGTTCTGGTCTGCATTCATGCACAAGGTTTTACACTCATTTTCCAGGTACCGACATGCATTGCGACTTAGCCAATCAAAGAGTTTCGATACGTGTAGGAGTGTCTTTTTTTGTACACGTTCACCAGGCTCATATAAGGTGTGCAGTGCAGGACATCCCATTTCGTGTAGATCGATGAGTTTACAAGTTGGAGAAACATACTGACGTAACCATTCCTTTTTTTCACCTCCTTTTACAAAAATAGTGTTGGCACCGAACAAATAGGCTTTTAATACAAACAGTAGATAGTTATAAGGAATGTTTCCTTGATTCCAGTTCAATCCTAAATGACGTTGCAGCCACTCGGTTTGTCTTCTATCCTCGTCCGACTGCATGTATAAGGGAAACGGTGGTTCAAAAGTGAAAGCACTTACTGTGGGCGTCCACATGGTTGTGCAATCTATAATTGCAACGTCCTTGAAAACAAACTTATTTTCATTGACTTTGAAGCCTTGCATATCGACAATCAATGTTCTAGACATGGTTACTGCTCGCGGATACACACTCCTTTCTTCACCAGTGCTTTCCGCCAACTAATCCATCTCTACCTATAGTCCTACTAGTTAAGGGGTTGGAAAAGGAACTGGGTTTGCTAAAGGGATAAAAACAACATAAAATGGCTTATACTACTTTATTTGCAAAAAGATCAGAACATTGTTTTTCAATCTTTTATCATAGGATTTAGTCCAGGGCACTGCAGCCAAACTTCTATTTATACTCTGGTCACCATATTGGACAGCGGCTGATAATACACTTGCGTCTCGTGAACAATCAGGCAATAGGCTGTTGTTTTTTCTGGAATAACTACAGACGTTTCAAATTCTAACCGGATATCGATAGTTGTTTCCTTCATCGACTCCTCCAAATACGAACAGTCCATCACCACCAGAGGTGCTTTGGTTTTAAAGTCTTGCGGGGATAATAGCGGACATACTTCTTTCTGATAATAGGAGGACTGAAAGTTTGTAAACATTCATTCATTCATTCATTCATTCATTTATTTGCAATGGGGGGTGTGTCCCCCGGTGGCAATTTGGATATACATAACAAATACATAATTATACATAACAATACATAATTATACATAACAATTCAATAACAATTATACAACAATTAAACTGGAGTATTTACACAAATAGTCAGTCTTTTCTTAAACACACCTATATGTTTGGGAAAAGGCTCTAAGACTGCGGCAGGTAGAGAGTTCCAGTTATCAATGGCACGGTTTACAAAAGAATATTTACCATAATTTGTTCGCTGTGGTCGGCCCTTAACTTTGAAAGGATGATCGCTCCTACCCATGTAAGTGGGCTTTCCCAATCGTTTGCTAAGCTCACCCCATGCTGGTTGATTTGTATACGTGTTGTACATAGCGCAGAGTCTAGATTTCATCCTCCTAGCCTCCAGTGATTCCCACCCAAGTTTCTTTAACATACGGCTCACACTGCTCCTGGGATTAAAGTCACTGAGCACAAATCTAGCGGCCTTTCTTTGTACCATTTCCAACTCATTGATGAGCCCTACTTGATATGGATCCCAAACCGCCGAGGCATATTCCAGAATAGGTCTTACAAGTGACAAATAGCCTAATTCTTTAGCAGAGGTACTACTTCCTTTTAATACCCTCATTACAAAGTGCAGGGATTTGTAAGCTTTTGAAACTACACATCCTACATGACTACTCCATTTCATATCATTCCTTACGTGAACGCCCAAATATTTGCAAGAATCTTCTTCTACAAGTATTTCCGAGCCAATGTTATATTGAAAATCCTGCCTTCGCACTTTCCCTATTTTTAAGAGACTACATTTTCTTGTGTTTATTTTCATTTTATTTACAATCGCCCACTTATAGACCAGGTTCAGGTCCTCTTTCAGCACTGCATTGTCTTGTGAGTCATGTATCTTTCGATATATTACACAATCATCCGCAAACAATCGACAGTCACTGCGAATTCCATTTGGTAAGTCATTTATAAACGCCAAAAACAACAAAGTTCCGATTACGCTGCCCTGAGGGATACCCGACGTTACGGTAATTTCATCCGAGAATATGCCTTCGACTTTCACTTTCTGGGAACGACCCGTCAAAAATTCTTGGATCCATAAAATTACTCTTCTATCAATCTTCGTCGAAGCTAATTTATGGAGTAGCATGTCATGCGGCACGACATCAAATGTCTTCGCAAAATCTATAACCACGGCGTCGACTGAAACTCCATGGTCTAACGATTCGCTAATGTCTTGAAAAAGGGATAGCATCTGACTCTCGCATGAGTAACCTTTCCGAAATCCATGCTGCCTATCATTAAACCATGATAATGTTTCCCACTGTTCCCTCAAGTAGTCGCAAATGAGATGCTCCATCTGCTTACAAACGATGGACGTAAGGCTAACCGGCCTGTAGTTGCCCAATTCAAGTCTGCTCCCTCCCTTAAATATTGGGACTACCGTAGCTCTTTTCCAGTCATCTGGGATTTGCGCATTGTTTATGGACACAATAAATATCACCTCCAAGTATCGTGCCACGGCCCTACCTCCTAATTTAAGTACTTCACTAACAATATTATCAGGACCCTTTGATACATTGAAACGCAATTTTTGTATTAGCTTTACAATTGCTGACTGGTTTATTTGGAACAGGGGAGCCCCTGATTCGTCGTTAAGGTCAAACACACAGCTATTGGATTTGTTGAACACACTACCGTAAAAGACATTTAATTCATTAGCAATGGCCTGTTTCTCAGTAATTAATTTACCGTCACCGGACATTATCATCGACAAATTATTTGAATTTCCCTTTCTTCTCCTAACATAACTGTAAATTTTTTTCCACCCACCCCCTCCCGAACCAAGTAAACCTTGCATATAACTGTCATGAGCAGCCCTCTTTTTTAAGACGAGCTCTCTTGATAAGGACTTAAATTTCAACATATACTTGTCACTATCATGTCTTTTATTGTATAATTTCCTAATTTTCCGTTTTAGTCTCCTAATTTCTCGTGTGTAATACTCAGGGTCTGGGTTTTGATTCAGCAATTTAAATGGGACAAATTTATCAACAGCGCTATTTAAAATTTTCAAAAAGTTAGTCCACAGGATATTAATGTGATTTCCTTCCGATGCCCATCCTACAAATAGCTCATTCAAATACCCCTGAAACTTGCCCTGATCCGCTCTGCGATACTGGAATATGATCTTTTTTGCTACATCAGAGTCTAATTTTGTAACGCCACCATATCTAATATTTAATTCAACCCCAGAATGGTCACTAATTCCTGGTACTTTCAGACAGTTAATATACAGCTCTACAGGCCTTACGAGATAAACATCTAAGGTATTATTGTCTCTAGTTGGGAAGTCAACTACTTGGGAAAATCCCCCCTCCCTTAAGAATTTATTTGCAGCGCTCTGAGCTTGACCACAGCTAGTTGACTCACCAGACCAGTCTACTTTGGGGAGGTTTAAATCTCCAGCAATTATTATGCTCTTTTTCATAGCATTACCCGTACAAGTTTTATCATACAGTGTTTCGAGGAGAGAAAAGTTATCTTTCGGTGCTCTATACGCCCCTATCACCTGAAGAGGGAATTTATTTCCTTTATCCGAAATTTGTACACATAACATTTCATGATCCATATCAGCCCACTTTAAGAAACTAGCTATATTTTTGCGCACACAAATAAATAGCCCACCACCTCGCTTCCCCCGATCCCTTCTGTACATTTCGTAGGTCCCTTGAATTATTTCGCTACTATTTATGTCCTCATATAACCAAGATTCAGTTGCAATGACAATGTCCGGAGAATACGTCTCTACAAGATTCCAAAATTCAATTAATTTATTTCCTAAACTCTGACAATTAACCTGCAGTAATCTTAGAGTCTTACCTCCGCAGCAAATATCTTGAAGTAGCTCCTTCTGTTCCCATCGGCTGGCAACCTCTGGACCTGCTCCTCCTCACAAAAGCCGGCACGAACCGATGACCCTGTCATGTAGGCTCCCTAGGTTGTAAGCGCCCCGTCGATTTAGATGCAGCCCGTCTCGGGCGAAGTCACGGCCACCAATCCAGCAGTCAGCTTCTACGTACACTAATCCCAGTTGTGCACATACCCAGTCCATGCGGTCATTTACAGTCTTAACTCGCCTTAACGGAACATCTCCCCGCCGAACAATGCCACTCATTATAATTTTTGCATTTCTAAACTTGCTTTTAGCTTTTCTGCCTAGTTCGTAGAGCTCCCCCATGATGTAATCAGCTGTAGCCCTCTTCTTCAAATCGTTCGTCCCACCATGGAGCAACAACACTTTAACTTTTTCACAGTCCTCTATATTTGCTTCTTCCACTTGTCGGGCAAGCTGGTCAATTTTAATCCCCGGATAACACCGCACTTTTGCACCTGATTTCCTCGAGATATTCGCACTCCATCGTATCATAGAATCACCCATTATGATAACGTCATCCTCAGTTTGCTCCTGCACGCCCTCTTCCACACTGATCCCAGTAGAAAGCCGTTCAGTCACATCCTTCACCGTTTCTTCTGATTCACGAAGCTTAGCTCTAAGTTCCTGTATTATTTGATCCCTTGCTTTGATTTGCACCCTCAAACAGTCCGGCGTATCACATACTTTACAAAACCAATTTCCGACATCACAATCCTCCTTCTTGACCTTAATACAGCCGAAGTGAAACCATTTCTCACATAGTCCACACTCAACACCATTCTTCAATGTTTTACTGCACGTCGAACACTTTAAAACTGTCACTGGATAATTTGCCTGATTCACATTTGGAGTAACAGGCCCTGGATTCACTTCCACTCCACCAATAACTAGCAATGCAGCATGTCGTAGAGCTTACCATATTTGTTCTTGGTAAAGTTTAAATCCATTCCTTCATAGGGGAAGGTAACTCCGTTCAGGAAGAGTCGTATATTTCGCAATTGGATGTGATCAAATTGTGATGCATCTTTATTCTGTTGATATTTGCGATCTGTTTGAAATCCAACCATGACGTAGAGAGGTCGCTCTGTGTACCGTGAGGTTTTTATAGACCAAGTATGTGTATCAGTGAGTGGTAATACCGGGTACTCATGCAGCTCCCAGCTTCTAAATTGTATGGGTAAAGCTGTATCCTTCTCCACAATCTTGAGCAGACTCAATTTTTTCTGGTCAGAGAGAGTCACGTGCGGTACTTTCCATAGAATTCGTTGCAATAAAATTTTTGAATCTATTGCAGCTCCATCAGCACCCTTCAGCGCATTATAATCGCTCCTATCTCGAACAAGAATCAGATCCTGTCTTGCGTTCACAACGACGCGCTTATGGTCCTCTGCAAAGCCTAATATTAATTTTAGGGGTAAATGACCGGTAAATGTACCATCACCATTAACCATCCAGTCGTTTGTCGAGTCAGGACACCAACCGGCCATACGAAACGCTTTACTCTCCTCGCTTCCGTACGAGGGATAAAGTTTCATAGCGCTTGTTATACCAACATTTCGAGTCGTATCCACTTCGATTCCGTTGATGATGTAGCGAACCTCGGAAAACAAAAAGGCCAGCGCATGGTTAGCCAACGTTGACGTTGTCGGAATGGTACCATCTGATTTGGTGAGTTGACCTTCAATCTGGATGTAACTTTCATGGGGTAGGGTGTAGATATCTTGTTGATTAATGGTAATACGAATTTCGTCATTGTTATTTAGACCCTGAGTGTACGGTTGATAGGAATGGTGTTCAATTCTTACAATACCCTCCTGTACTTCGACCGGGTTGATCACGTCGAGGATCGAATTCATGACGTACGGTGTAACCCAATTGTTGTAAGATCTGCTTGTTGACACGTGTTAACCTGTACACGCGTTGAGAACAACTAACACCCACCCTCAATGGTGTTGTTGCTTTATACACTTGTTTCATGCTGGCTTCAGATACAATTTGTAGGTCACAGGTGTATGAGGGTCTAATTCGATGAGACGTTGGTTTCTATTCACTAGTCTCAAGGTAATATTCCTGATGTGGGTCACACTCACAGGGTGATAGAGCACCACCGATGGGTTTTCGCGGATGATATAACCACCAGGTGAAGTAACAATAACATCATAAAGCGAATGCGAGGGATCTTGATTGGTGTAGACGTCTGTAATAATATTACACGTGACAGATATGTGATGATCTTCAATTATTTTCACCGGTTGGTCAGACTTGTGTATCACGTTTGGTACTAACACTTGTGGTGAATAGCCTAGCAATGGACCAATTGAGTCTGGTTGTGCTTTAAAATCAATCCTAAAGGAAGAAAGAATACTGCAGCGATGTGTCACGTTGTTGGCTATGAGTTCAAACTTGCGTGTCCCGTCCAGAAATGCTTTTAGACTAAATTCCTTGGTGAGAGTTGTGTAGATGTGATCGTGAATATCATCTACGGTGTAGCTGCCAGACGGTAGAGTTAACACATAGTCATCGTAGTAGAACTTATCATTGACGTCTTCAATTATGTTGCAGATTCTATTATAGCCTTCAAACGAAACAAGTCCCAGCACGTAGGGTCGTTGTCCCAATTCAATTGGAGGATAAAAGTCAACAGTTACTTTGGCTCCTTGTCCGTGCACTGTAAACGCTCTACTTTCTGCCATTATACTGCTCACGTTACCACCTGCGCTGATTCTTATATAGAAAGGTCAGACATAGGCGACCACAGTGTTGAGTGTTAAAAGTTTGTACTCGTTTCACATTATAGTTTATTGTTGCACTGCTTCCGAAATAGCGAACAAGCTCTGTCGGCGGAGGAAGGTTTCCAAAACTGTCAAAGTACCACACGGTACAACCATGCTTGACGTAGGCCACGTAATGTGTTCCCGATCCATGACTGTCATCCAAATTAATAACTGCACTCTCACGCTTCCAAGGTTGAGGAGGTAATTGGTTGCGCATAAATACACCTCTAAAGTGTGCAATTTTCAACTGTTTTGCATATTTTATGACTTCTCCGTGTGTCATGGCTCGCCGGGGCAGTGCATCGATTAAGCGTTTTTTGGCGACATGTAAATGCCAAGTCCTTTTTTATAGGGTGCTAGCTTCATGTTCACACCCTTGCCACGCAGTGCTATAGCTTCCATCGTTTTATTGTGCCTCTCACTTTCCTTCAACTGTTGCTTCGCTTCCTCGACAGCTTTCACCGTTCGCGCTACCGCACTTGCTCCACCAAGAAGTGAACCCAGGGCTGCCAGTCCAGCGAATAGTGCGGGTAAAAATCCGCCACGTTTTGGTACAGGAATAACTCGAGCACGTTTTTTAAAACTTAGTTTACTTTTGGAATTCGCATGCAATCGTGCTGCTCGGAGAGCTTTTTTAATGGCCAACTCGCTATTGGTTTCTCCACGCGAAGCCTGACGTGCCGCATGGAGAATAGCTTTAAAGCCTCCCTTTCTTGACAACGTCTTCCTCTTCTTCACCACATATCTCTGTTTCACCATCGCGATCAAGGAAGAAGACAACCTCACAGTATAAAGGATAGACAACAACTAACGCTCCTCAGGAAGAGAGCCTGCAATTATTTAATCGATGGTGGCGGTATATTCGAGTTCTATATACAGCGGAAAATCATTCATTGATTTTCCCGCCTCTTTTTCTTCAGACGACAGTTTCAGTTGAAAGGATAATTTGTCCTCGGCTTTCACCGCAAGTTCGATGAGTGATGATATAACACTACCGTTTAATAGTAGCTCTAAATGTTTGAAATCCGGTGTATACTCGATAACACGAATGGCACCATCATACGGTAAACGGTAATTGCTATGCCCCGAACGTAGTATATAGGTGAGGTTACTGGGGTCTTCAACCGGTTGTCGGTTTACAATGTGAACCAAAAATAAGTTTGGCATTGTTTTAATGAAAAGCGATAATCGTTGTTCCAAAAATCGTTTAGTCGTCACGTCATGAGGATCTACAGGATCGGCAACATCGGCTATTCGTTTTCGCTTCATCTGTAGAGCGTTCTCTCTGATTTCCCACACCTTCTCTATTTCAGAGAACAAATACCGTTTTGTACAAGCATCTTGATCATCCTCCGGATCGGCCACGTGTACAAGGCGTGTATTATTCGCTGTATAACCATTTACTGTTAGGAATGGTACAAAACGGCGTAATTCTTTCACCTTGTTATCTACATAGTCCTTTCTAGCAGCGTCCGTGTCGTTGGTTGGAAGAGCTAGCTGAGTGATTCGACGTTGGTGTACATCATAGTCTTTCTCTTTTGTTAACACCACAGCATTGGTTAACATATAGGCTTTGGTGCACACATCTTGATTGTTTACGGGGTCTGCAACGCCCATGATACGTTTATTCTGTGCTTCATAGTCTCCCTTGATACGCCGCAAGCGATAATAATCTACATACTTTTTTGAACATGCGTCCGAAGCTAATTGTGGTTCTGTTATATTGGTTAATCGCTTTCCATTAAAGTCGTAATGACCATCCGTTGTGCGTGGCAGTGCATTGGCATCGACATATCGTTTATTAGCCGGATCTGTATCATGTTTTGGATCGTTTATCGAAGCAGATGGCTCATTTCCTTTCTTTGTTTTATGTGTTCTCCCAAAGGCATCCATGGTTACACTAGATCTGAAACAGCCACATGCTTCATGTATATAGAGACCACCTCTTCCCGTTTCACGTTCAGTCGATATGCAGATTATTAAGCAACAACATTCACTTCCGGTGGGGGATTTGGTTTCTCGCCTCTTCTCGACAACGTCCGAACGCCGCCACGGTTCACTCTTCCCGTCTTCCATTCGCTGTCTCATCGCCGGACCATCGGGATGTGGAAAAACCAATCTTCTGCTTACCTTAATCACCTCCTTAAACGGAGTACGATTTCAAAATATCTACATTTTTGCCAAGTCGCTCTATCAGCCTCTTTATGTGTTCTTGCAACAAGTCATGTCGGGTCTTCGCAATAACATGGGTTACTTCACATTCCCCGCGCACGAAAATGTCGTCTCACCGGATCATGTTCGCCCGAATTCGCTCATGATTTTTGATGATGTGTCCACAGAACGACAGGCTATCATTCAAACCTATTTTACCATGGGACGTCATAAATATATTTATTGTTTTTATCTCGCTCAAACCTATTCCCGAATACCCAAACAGCTCATTCGCGACAATGCCAACGTGATTGTTCTCTTCCGGCAGGATGAACGCAACATGCGTCACGTTTACGATGATCACGTGAACCCAGACATGACCTTCCCAGCCTTTACACAGTTGTGTGCCACATGTTGAAATGCTCATCACCACGGTTGCCTCGTTATCGATAAGCAGAGTGATATCAACAACGGACGCTACCGCATGGGGTTTGATCATTTTATACGTATTTAAGGCACTGCATGACTTTTTCAAACGTCATTTATTCAGCTAGCATGGCAACAGCAGGAAGTCAATTAAAGAAACACATTATCCGTGCGCAAAATAATATTCGACGCAAGTTCCGTGAACTGAAACGCACGCATGCTGATAGTGAGCTGTTGATCGCGAAACATTTGAAATCACCTCTGGAAGCCGTTTTAAAGGGAACATCACAGACCAATAAGCCAAATACAGTATCAAAAGGAACACAAACAATCGAGGAGGAAGAACAAGAAGAAGGCGATGAAGAAGCTGAGGATGTTTTTACTTCTGGAACAGAATCACCGCTTCCAGAGTTTCTAAAAACAACAGTCATTGCTCAAACGCCCTCTAGCTCTAGAGAAAAAAAACCTACCCTGTCAGAAATCTTGGCTACACCTGAAAAGTATATGCAGCTGAAAGGTATTCTGGTAGAACATTTTGGACCGTTGGTAACGCCCTACCTTGGAGACCTTTTTACTAGAAAAACTGATACGACCTACGGTGTTCGCTATGAAAATAAACGTTTTCGAATTGGTGACTCAGAGATCAAAATAAAAGATAATGTCGTGATTGTTAAAACAGTTCGATATCAATTGACGCCAGGTCTTTTAGAACTTTTATTTGCACGTGTACCTTCCAAGGATGGCTATGACGAAGACGATCTTCAAAAGTATAAGGACATCTTGATGGCTACAAATGGTTTTAGACGTAATTATAAACGTTCTGAATCAATAAATGCAAATAAGGGTTTCAAATATAAGGCCATTATATCCAAATTGTTTCCCACCTATGCAAGTGTCCGCCATGAAAGCTCAGCGTCCGGCGTCCCGTTTAAAACGTTAAAACCTTTCGTTGATTTCGCCTATTGGAACGATCCTAATAAGTTGGTTAAACGTCTACAGCTCCTGCACGCTTCCCAACAGGCTGGCCATACAGGTCATGAAGGTGAAATTGTAGAAATAGAAGAGGAGCTTCGTCATGCTGGCATTATTTTATGTTGGGTCCACGTGACATTACCCCTTCGCCTATTAAAACAGTGATTGCTCACGAGTTGCATAAACCAGCTCGCCGTATCTATCCACGTCATCATGTTGTCTCGCGAGGAATTGATGAACTTTGGCAAGCTGATCTCGTGGAAATGATTCCCTATGCTACTAAAAACAATGGCATCAAGTATTTGCTGACTGTCATCGAAGTCTATTCCAAAATGGCATTTGTAGAGCCTGTGCGAAATAAAACAGGTACTCTAGTTACTGCAGCCTTTAAACGCATTATTCAAAAAGCTAAACGGCAACCTCGCCTCCTCCAGACAGATCAAGGTAAGGAGTTTTTCAACAAGGAGTTTTCCACCTATCTGCAAAAACTCGGTGTTCATCACTATACCACTTACAGCAATTTGAAAGCGAGTGTGGTAGAACGTTTCAACCGAACGTTAAAAACACATATGTGGCGAGAATTTACAGCCAGAGGGTCCTATCGCTGGCTTCATCTACTGCAGACTCTAGTGTCACGTTACAACGATACCAAACATAGAACTATTGGGTTAAAACCACGTTTGGTCATAAAAAATAGTCCACGGTTGAATCGCCTTCATCATGGCATCAAAACAGCTGACCCACAACGCCATCGTTTTCAGGTGGGTGATTATGTACGCATCAGTAAACATAAATCCCTCTTCTCAAAAGGATACACGCCCAACTGGAGCACAGAAATATTCAGCATTCGCCAAGTAAAACGTACCCACCCCGTCACTTATCTACTCCAGGACCATAACCACCAGCCCATCGAAGGAGGATTCTACATCGAAGAACTTCAAAAATCGCAGTATCCCAAGCATTATCTTGTTGAAAAAGTGATTAAAAGACAGGGTAATAAACTCTATGTCAAATGGTTAGGTTTCAATTCCTCTTTTAATTCTTGGATTAATAAATCTGATCTTGTATAATGAGCCTTGTTTTTATTTCATCCTCTTAACCTTTCCTTGTCGGGTTGGCCGAGCGGTCTAAGGCGTTCGACTTAAGTTCGAATTTCCTCAACAGGAAGCGAGGGTTCGAATCCCTCACACGACAGCTCGTCATGGGTTAACAACAGTCCATATACCTCTACATTTTTACCATACATAGATCTCTAGGGGACATTTAGTATTTCGTATTATTCATATTCGTAACCATGCTTAATGGAATATTTATTATTATTAGGTCTTTATTGATTGATACCTACAGCCCCGGCCATCGCATTGTTCTACTACTCTAAGTTACACTCGGTCACATTCGGCTACCTTCGACAGTCGCCCGAACCGGTCCCCTCCCCCTCTTCCATCCACAAGCTATATAGGCAATGCACACCAGCCAGCTCAGTCAGTTGGCTGGCCAACACAGGTCGGCTAACAACTGGGTCTGCTTCCAAGCCAGACCTTCCACCCTTTCCCCTCCCCTTCCCCCCCTCCCCAAGCCCCCCAGGGAACGCCTGGGGGTGCACGTGACCACGAGAAACCATGGATGACCTTGAAATCTATCCAGGACCGGCTTAGCCCTACTACTCACATCCATTCCCATAATGCCCACACCTATTAGGAAGGAGACGGCCGTGGCCATGCCACATCCAAAGCTTGATTTGGGGAATGAGACACATGCTGACATAGTCACTGTACCGCGTAATAACATTTCAATCCCAACGCTTCCATAAGGCCCTAGGACCTTAGCGCCTATGCCGGCTAGCAACAGTCCTAAGGTACGCCGAAAAGCCATACTAGTTCACCGCACAGTTCCGATCACAGTCCACAAAATAGAGGGTAGGATAAATAAACCTAAGATTACCCTTCTCCAAACGCCACGCACGGAGAATGCATCCCTTGAGTGGATACCAGGTGCGAAAGCCGCTTTGGCAATCCGAGGGAGACGATGCTATTATTTGAGATAGCTAAAAATGGAAATTCCCAATTCAGAGCACATTATTTCTACGTAATTAAAAGTACATTTCACTATCATAACAGTTAAACAGTCCACGTAATAGCCTTAGGCGTAATATAACTCGCTTTTATGGCCCATTTTTCTTTCCCACACACCATTTAGGTACAGGTAGAAGATAAGAAATGTCGAGGTACGTTCCGCTCGCAGCAGTCCCACATAGGCTAGATCCACATTTCCCCAGTCCCCAGAGCCATAGGAAACGAGAGCATTTAATCACCATGATTAGGGGAAAAAAGATATATTTTCCCACACATAGTTCGAACCCAGGAACATATAAATTAAAACAAGCGCCCTACGCGCTATGGCATTTAGTAGCCGTGCTCACAACTGGCAGTTACCGGCAACTCCCAACACTGCATGATACGAGTATTAATTATAAGTTGCATGTTTATTTATAAGAGGTATAATAAGGTATACCCGGTTATATTTCTTGTGTACTATGTTTTGCTAAAATAATGAATTTTGTTAACATACACTAGCTGCAGGTAGAACACGGCTAGATATATATTTAATACTACATATGCCCTACACTTCCCATAGGTCCCCATAGACAAAATACGCCAAATAAACCTTGGCAATAGCGCCAAGTATAATGTGGCATCTAGTCACCACAATCAGAAATATTGGTCACCACCAATCCCGATTTGGCCCCACAACATAATTAGTCTTTAATTATAAAATTCCACATAGGACATACCGACGTAATATTCTTGATAATAATTATACATTTATAATATGTAAAGTGCATAAATGTTTCTGCAGACAATACATTGTAGACAGAGTCTTGAACATGTCATATACAGTGCTCAGCAAACGAGGTCGAGCCTCTGTCGTAACATGCGGAAGTAACAAGAAACGGAATGAGCAGTCAGCGATACACGGTCCCTGCCTAGCAACAGCAATTTCCGCTAAGTCACGTAGAATACCACACTCATACATGGCCGTGCGATACAAAGGGTCAATTACCCACATGAAGGCCACATGATAAACCACAGAAGGATTCCTTCATCATAGGAAGATGTCTACACATTTCACATTAATACAAATTCATAAATGGCGCACATTTTTACCTAATTATTCGCATTTAGATTTTTACACACATGATCACAAACATTAGGCGACCGATTAAAGATCACATCACCTATCATAAGGGACTATACAGTGACGGGCCCGTTCCCCACACATGTATATAATGACAGAACACAGTTCAGGTACCCTAATATATAACTTAATTGTTTATATATATATACACACATCAAAAAAAGTTTTGCATCACCTCGGTTCCCAGATCTCCGGCATATAGACGTTGACTGTGTATATTGTATCCAAGATACAGTCCCTTTGACTGTTCATAGATGTCACTAAAACTGCTCAAAATGTAAACAACCATGCATGAGCAGGGCCTATTAGACGGAGGGGGTACGACAGCCGATCAGTTCCAGTCATTCCACCAGGACGAAGGTACGCTGCTCATGTTGTCTGTAGTTCTACCATGCCTAGGAGGTCAATACCGTAGTTCGATCGCGTCCGCATTGTTACTTTGTGTCAAGAAGGGCTCTCAACAAGGGAAGTTTCCAGGCGTCTCAGAGTGAACCAAAGCGATGTTGTTCGGACATGGAGGAGGTACAGAGATACAGGAACTGTCGATGACAGGCCTCGCTCAGGCCGCCCAAGGGCTACTACTGTAGTGGATGACCGCTACTTACGGATTGCCGCTCGGAGGAACCCTGACAGCAATGCCACCATGTTGAATAATGCGTTTCGTTCAGCCACAGGACGTCGTGTTTCAACTCAAACTGTGCGCAATAGGCTGCATGATGCGCAACTTCACTCCCGACGTCCATGGCGAGGTCCAGCTTTGCAACCCCGACACCATGCAGCGCGGTACAGATGGGCCCAACAACATGCTGAATGGACCCCACGGAATTGGCATCACGTTCTCTTCACCGATGAGTGTCGCATATGCCTTCAACCAGACAATCGTCGGAGACGTGTTTGGAGGCACCCTGGTCAGGCTGAACGTCTTAGACACACTGTCCAGCGAGTGCAGCAAGGTGGTGGTTCCCTGATGTTTTGGGGTGGCATTATGTGGGGCCGACGTACGCCACTGGTGGTCATGGAAGGCTCCGAAACGGCTTTACGATACCTGAATGACATCCTCCGACCCAAAAATAGTGCAACCATATCGGCAGAATATTGGAGAGGCATTTGTCTTCATGGACGACAATTCTCGACCTCATCGTGCACATCTTGTGAATGCGTTCCTTCAAGATAACGACATCGCTCGACTACAGTGGCCAGCATGTTCGCCAGACATGAACCCTATCGAACATGCCTGGGATATGTTGAAAAGGGCTGTTTATGGACGTCTTGACCCACCAACCACTCTGAGAGATTTACGCCGAATTGTCGTTGAGGAGTGGGACAATTTGGACCAACAGTGTCTTGATGAACTTGTGGATAGTATGCCACGGCGAATACAGGCATGCATCAATGCAAGAGGACGTGCTACTGGGTATTAGAGGTAGTGGTGTGTACTGCAATCTGGACCACAAATGCTGAAAGTCTAGCTGTATGATGGTACAACATGCAATGTGTGGGTCTCATGAGCAATAAAACGAGCTGAAATGTTGTTTGTGTTGATCTCTATTCCCTTTGTATTTAACGGTTCCGGAACTCTTGGAACCGAGGTGATGCAAAACTTTTTTTGATGTGTGTATATACCTTCGGCACCGACCGATAACCAATCCCGATAGATGTGATAAATGTTAGCCGATTCCATATATTTCCCATAACACTATAGGAAATAACATTCCCCTGGATAATGACCATTTCTAGGAGATTAATACATAATATACTACTTGGACAATTTTAGAAAGTGCACGGATTCCAACAGTCACCCCATATTAAGGCGAAATGACAGGCAGTTACACTACATTGTCACAGAGTAGGCCAATTAAGTAGTACATGGGGCCTAACATACTACACTACGGTACATATAGTACGATTCCTCTAACGAACGCCATTATTCCAGTGATAACGAAAGCACAGACAACACAATAACACAGGTTAGCCGCAGTTCATACACACGATGAACACAGGTTAGCAGCATTTCTAGAATGAAACGCAATACTTCTACACTCATGCAAGTGAACGACATTTCGCACAGGCATAACAGTAGACACACAATAACACAGGTTAGCGAATTTCACTGCCAATGCAGATCAATACTCATAACAGAATATAGCGACACTTAGTATCATTCCGCACACAATTGCGATAGCACACTGGTGGATTATTACCACCACAGCCAATAGGAAGTGACACAATAACACAGGTTATTATACCGTCACAGCAAACACCATATATAGGTCGGCTGAACACACAGTTAGGTAACACTGGGAAAGAAGTTGACGTATACTTACGCGTAATACATACTATCCAATACACTGTAATCCACAAGATGTTTTTAATCATAAATATCAATTCACTTCACACAGGCTACTTAGTAAGGCAGCCTCCACACAGACACTCAGTCGTGTTCTGCAGGCAAGGCGGATGCTTGCATAAACAGATCACCGACACCCGAGACTACAGTACTCCACAACTCACGTGTTATACGCAGCGCTTATGACGTTAACACATACTCTGTGCCACATCTTTTTACCCTCATAGGGGATCTTTTAAATATTTATTTTTTCTAAATCAAGATGGAATTGACCACTAAGTACCGTCATAAAGACAGACAAGATGAACAGTTTTCATACGAAGCAAAAAATAACATCATTAGTCGACGGAGTAGGGAAATCATTTGAATTACAATTATAATAATAATCATCACATCATATTAGCCTACGACCGACTGGACGGCTAGGCAATTCTAGACGCTTGGGGCTATTCCTCTCACAGTCAACGTATGAACCCATTTATCATCCATATGCTAAGTACAAGCTGTTCGTAATTGTCTACTTGATGACCAAATGATAGTCATAATTTTATAAAATACTTTAATATTTTCATAAATGCCACAAGGCTCCAAGAGGACCACAAACCTTGCACAGATCCCCTCTAGTTTACATCTACACAATAGATAAACAATTAACATTACGATCATCAATTGGCCATAGTAAATTTGCATATTTTCGTTTTGAGGCAACGTGATACAACATGGCACATTCATATAATTATGTCCATTAGTAACACAATAACGCCATGGCCCATAAATATCCTACAGTAGACCTAAGGCGTGAGGAAGTCTAAAGCAGGTGTTTGCCTACT
The DNA here is from genome assembly GCA_946902985.2 of Meconema thalassinum. NCBI lineage: Eukaryota > Metazoa > Arthropoda > Insecta > Orthoptera > Tettigoniidae > Meconema > Meconema thalassinum. The sequence goes on from OX336397.1 coordinate 124,699,153, forward strand.
TTCCTGGATCAAAACACTATAGGATAAATATCACCCGTGAGCGTATAGATGTAACATATTCGGCAATAAATACGTTAAATGGTCCATAGCTATTCTACGTTTTCCTAAGGCGTAAAAAGTCAAGAGCAGGTGTTAGCCTACCCTCCTGGGATCACGATAAGGAATGAGTATCGACCATAGACATAATCATGCCGAATTTTATAGATAATGATTAGTAAAGGCCCGATGATTTTATTTAGTATAAAACGAATAAATATACACTTGATTTCACGAACAGAATATACGAAATAGGAATACATCATCTTTACACAAAAACATTCGGTCAAGAGAATACACTGTATAATTCTCACTGCCATACAGCAGAATGCCCGATGAAGGTAGCCCATTATGCTCCTCCACGGACAATCCAACATGCGGAATGCAATATTAACTGTGAATACACATATTGCTACGCCCCGCCTTATTTTTCATTTTCCCGGAGTAGACAGGGGTAAACCAAGGAAACACTTTTACTACAGGGTAACACCCAATATTGCTACACTCACAGGGAATCGCTACACGCGTAAACACATTCCCAGTACACATTAGTACAATTTCTGAATTAAATACAGGACAAATAAATATATTTTATAGACGCCATTTTCCACTTTCCCACAAGAATGAAAAATAAAACACAAAAACATTCATATATAGATGGGCACCCAGCATATTGCTACACCCCGCATTATTTTTCATTCTCCCGGAGTAGACAAGTGCAAACCACTGAAACACTTTTCTACATAGTATTACCCAGAATTTTTACAGCCACAGGATTGCGACATATGCTTCCGGACATGTAAAACACACTCCAGCATACTACATATATACTATACAAGAAACACATTAGTTATATACATATCGCTTGCCACACTTAGGTACGATATAATGACAGCGTAATCCCATTAGGATTCCTCAATAGAAGGACATGCCTAGCTTCCCAATATACAGACGAACAGCTAATGCCCTCCACCCAGATTATATAATACACCAGCTGTATAGCTTAAAACGATGATAAACATTACATTACATACATAACACGTGCTTTTGACAGTACATTTACGGAACAATAACAAAGCCCTCGTGATTGCAACCCACGCTTGCAGCTCAGGTCCAATCAGAGTAGAGCCACGATAAACAAGACCTACTACAGCCTGCCAGCCAATCAAAGTTACAGGTCACGCCTCACAGTGGCGATAGTTGATATCTCACATATACACACGTTACCACCAGACACGCCTCCCACGTGACGGGTAACTAGCGAGCAGCCATAATGGATTCAGGCCTCATCTCGCGCGCCAGATTCAAACGGCACTAGAAGAGAAACATCTAATTGTCGGAATACACTACACAAAGTAGGGTAACCAAATACTTTTATTTTAGTTCACCCCTATCATCCCTCAATACTTAACACCGGGATAGCATATTTTACGGCCAAAAGCCAGTATTCTCGGTGATATTCACACAGCGCCGCGTCACACAAAATACACCATATTTTATCTCTTAGCGGGCTTTAATGCACGTTTGCCCTCGGATACACCCTTATATAGACACGCCATCCTATATAGGACAACACGAGCATGTCTCCGTGACCACATAGATATATAAATCCACTTCCCAATTAGGAGGTTTGAATTTATTTTTTGAGGTACAGCGATATTATACAAAATATTATCTTTCAGATTTAGACGAGCAGAGTTGTTTCAAGTGATAGCACGTTAATATACCCCCCCCCCCCCCCCCGTGCATCTCACCCCTTTTGTAATCCATAATTAAAACTCCACACTTAGTGGTATTTATGGCCTTGTTTAACATATAGATGGCATTTATATATACCATCCTCCCAGGTAATAAAATGGCAATACACACTTAGAAATCCCCCACATTTCCATAGGGTGGAGAGTATTTTTTTTTTTGCAGCGATCAGCCTCCATATAGGAAGGAACTACGACACACATATAGTGCGCTGCAATATAACCTGGTTTAGAATACCTATACATAGTATCCCTAAACAATATATATAGACAATATATCTAGACAGTATCTCTAGTCAATAGCTCTAGACAATATCTGTAGACAGTAGATCTAGACAGAATGTATAGACAGTATCTCTAGGCAATAGCTCTAGACAATATCTCTAGACAGTATCTCTAGACAGTATCTCTAGACAATACCTCTAGTTAAGGGATTATACTATATCATAATAATGGATGACCAGTTTTTCAAGCTAGACTTTATAGCTCATAAGTCTAGTACCTATATTACGAGCATGAACAGCAGTCGCATATTATTATTATGGCTACAGGTGCCATATATTACGACTAGTGTATCCAAGCTGCAAAGCACATCTCCCTCCAAAGATACATATTAAACACTATACATATAACACTTGTACACTTCTCCACTATTCATGCGAGGCACTTGGTAATCATGCAATTTCCAGGGTGTACACCATGCCTTATCGCTCGTGGTTATATGTTAATCAACATTCGGAACCTTAGAGCTAACAGCTAGCGTTCCAGGCTTAACCGCTAACACCAGTGCATGCAATAATACATTTTTACCACCAATGTTTTCACCCTGCATGTTAATTAAAATCATAAATGCTAACCTACATCCTTCAGCACGGTACCTAACAACCACGCTGAACACCCAGATCCTAAATAATAAAATCCTCACCCACACCGGTCGAGAATTCCTACCACTTAACGTTTCCATACATCCCCATAGGACCACGATTCCTTGAACCTCTCTTACCATCCCGATACCAATAAATATTTTTTTTAAACATACCTACAACTGCCCAATAACACGGGAATACCATTCACAATCCTTCTCTTACCTACTAACATGTGAGAAGGAATAATACGCAGCTGATATTAGCTGGAAATCCGACAAACCAGGCGCAATGATAGAGCACCGTGCCACCTCAATTATTCCCCCCCGTATAACTACAACACCATAAACAACATAATACCGCTTGACACTTATTCTTCATGGTTTGCGCACGGACATGCATGGATGTGAAAATATTTTCCAGGTGAAAATAGATGTTGATGAATTGATAAATTTTACCCAGGACATGACATAATAAGACTTCGACGTTGACGACCGACGAGAGGTCATAGTGGTGACACGTTAGGGTAGGCAAGCGCCTGTGTTGGGGGGAAGTACCTAGCCTGTCTCCCCTAAATACAGGGTCCGTTATACCATTTTTATGCCCTAACGTCGTCTAAACTATACCTACGGACGGAGGTCTAATGGTTCGATGAGAGAATAAGTTACCCCCACATCGGACAGGATACTTCCTCCTTCCCAAGACGACCCCTAGGACTTAACGTTAGTTAGCATGTAAGATTAAGTAGATGCTCTACAGCGGGAGCAAAGTCCTGCAGCGGCAGGTAAATATGAATAATATGAATAATGAGGAAATGGAATAATAAATTAAGGGTATAAGGAAATAAGGAAATAAGGAGATAGTGTCAGAATATGATAATGAAAGGACACAAGGAAATAAGGAGATAGTGACAGAATATGATAATGAAAGGATACAAGGAAATAAGAGAATAGTAACAGAATATAAGAAATGAAATGATACAATAATGAAATGAAATACTGAAATAATGAAATAATGAACGATTCTCTACCTGGCCGAGGTTACAGTTAAGATACTACTGTGCCCCAGGGAGAGGAATATACTGATATATATGAAACTATGAAATAATGAAACTACAATGGAATGATGAAATGATGAAATAATGAACGATTCTTTCCCTGGCCGAGGTTACAGACATTATTGTGCCCCAGGGAAAGGAATATATTGATATTGCATAAGTGGCAATATATGAGGCGTCGAGACCGGACACAGCGCAGATAGGGGTGCAATTTGCACATGTAGCATAGACCAAGAATGGCAATGCGCGTGGGAGGTCACTCGATACGGAGGTAACTCCTAGCGCAGGCTATGTAAGAGTAAACCAAACCACTATACGTATGGGTCAACTGGTTACGCCGTTTTGAACAGAAACCGTAGTTTTTCCATACCACAATCTGCATTCGTAGTCACTCGGATTACCGATTCTACATTGCAAATTGGACGGTGACTAGGATTACTATACGTACTTAATGCCCCATACTATGTTACGTATTTAGCCGGTCCACTGGTAAAGGAAGTCCTTCTAGGCTCTCTTAGTTCCGATACCACCCTGCGTATTGGACACCCCTTGGTTAAATTACACCATCATACGAATCCGTATAATCTTGCATAAGCCAGATAGGAAGAAAGTACAGTGAAGTTATAGGACATAATGAGTAAGAAAGAATAAAGAAAGACAAAGGTGAATACAATAATGAATAAAGAAAATGGTAGAGCAATGATATCGGACAGAAATAAATAGGAAGAAAGTACAGTGAAGTTATAGGACATAATGAGTAAGAAAGAATAAAGAAGGACAAAGGTGAATACAATAATGAATAAAGAAAATGGTAGAGCAATGATATAGGACAGAAATAAATAGGAATAAAGTACAGTGAAGTTATAGGACATAATGAGTTAGAAAGAATAAAGAAAGACAATGGTGAATACAATAATGAATAAAGAAAATGGCAGAGCAATGATATAGGACAGAAATAAATAGGAATAAAGTACAGTAAAGTTATAGGAAATAATGAGTAAGAAAGAATAAAGAGATACCAAGGTGAATACAACAATGAATGAAAAATGAAGTAGCACAATGATATAGAACAAAAATGAATAGGAATAAAGTAAGGTGAAGTTATAAGAGATAAGGAATAAAGAAATACGAATATACCCAGTAAGGAATAAAGGTTGAAGTAATACAAGGTTTTAGGAGAAAGATGAATGAGAATAAGGAAATACAAAGGTACAAAGAAAGTAAATAACAAATGGCCAATAGTAATTAGAAAGCTGTGATTTATAATCATAAATATGTATTTACTTTTCAGCGCAGGTTGAAAACCTGAGGCGCTGACACCAGACACAGCACACATGGTGGTGCACACTTTGAGCGCATGCATCGGGAGTAGCTCCATTTTGGGCGCTCACCGAAACTAATAATAACAATGATAAAATGTAATTTAATGAATAAGTGTACTGTTTCTCTATATGCCTCCACAGGTTCACCCCACAGAGGACGAGGGTAAATACCCTCTAAAATAATAATTTTACATGTGTATTATGGATCCCCAAAAATTGCTACAAATTATATGCACTAACAATATGTTTTTTTTCTTGCATTACACAAATTTCCCGCCCCCAATACACAGTCCTCCCACATAATACCCATTTTCAGGCGCACATCCGAACCACAGTGGAGATATACCTGTGGGATATCCTCCACTGGAGGTCGGATCAACAAATAAATTGACACCTAACATGAGAGGGGCATTACGGCCACACAACTCGCGCCTATCTCTGTAAAGGACGAGTTGTGCAGACAAGATGACTTCGCTCGCCCACAGGGAGCTAGCCATACGATAGAATATATTATAGACGAATAGCATATAACCTTCAGGTAATAGATAATAGGTTATGATTAAATATTAAGTTAGAGTGCACTCGCCATAATATTAACGGGTATATAATACAATATTAATAATGGTATAGTTGCGCAACGACGGTAGTAACAGAATATTGATATATAATTAAGAGAAGTTGGTTTTGTTGTTATAGAATGTTAACATAATTAAGAGAATTTGGTTTTGTTGTTATAGAATGTTAATATAATTAAAAGAATTTGGTTTTGTTTTTATAGAATATTGATCTAATTAATAGAGTTTTGTTTTATTTTTTAATGGTTCTAATGCTTATATATAGTATGATGACATGAAAATTTTTCTGGAAAATATTTAAAAAATTTTGTTATTATTTAGATTAAAATTGAAAAGAAATGAGAACATATGTATGGTTTTATGGTACACACTGTTTTTCCCTTTCTATTCTTCTAAACTCCACATTGTAAAAATGTCGCATTTCTCCCAAACAATAAAACACTTTTAAATTTAACCCTTTAATTACACCCTGTGACATTTATTTCATTCTTTCTCTTTACTCTATCCCTTCTACACACGTGCAGGGCACGCGAGGGCAGTTTTTCATCCACACCGGAGGTACGTTAATTATATATGTATATATAGCCTCCCCACACCCTCGGATGTTTTTTCCTCTCGTGTGTTCCTGCACCCCTTAAATTACATTGTTGAAATTGAAATATTTATATTATGTACTGTTTTGCTTAACAATTTGCTATGTCTTTATATTACACATACAATAGGGATCAATGTTATATCGCGTCAAGTAAAAGATATCCTATGGAAAAAAGTAAGCTTCACACCCCATTGTTGAATTTAAAAAAAAAGATATGTAAAGAAATATTGTTCCCCTCACCACAAACACTTTCACTTGATCGCTAAGCACACCCGGACTCCCAATCATTAGAAGGCACACATATTCAGCCTTCAAATTTCGACATTTACCAATATCTCACTAAATTCATATCTACCCCTGACTCACCCCTATCTTCCATGAGGCTACCAACGCACCCCCTACGACGCCAACCATACAAATACGAGCTAAATTGAAAGAAGAAAAGAAGAGAAGAACAGAAGACAGAAGAATATCAAGAGAGAAGAAGATGTCCTATTTTTTCAAAAACCACCCCCACGTCTTCGTCCAGTTATCGAGGACGATAACTAACCCTACAAAGGGGGTTGTTGTACCCCTAGGGTACGCTACCCCCATCCCCTAAACAAAATCTCCAAATTACCAAAATTACAAACTTTTCATCTAAAAACCTATAAATTACAGGACTGATAATTAGCACATACATGAACTCAAGTAGCCTCGTAGCCCAGGCAATGACCCGGGAAAGGTGCACGACTCGGTAGGAATGTAAGGATTCCGCCGACCGAGCACACAAAAGGTATAAGAACCCCAGAGGTCAGGCACCCAGGATCAATCAGTCATAATTCGATCACTTGATCACTCAGTCTGTATTAGTGCATCAACGTGACGAACCTCTGCTGTCGGCTGGACGGGTAAGTGTCTTAAGCGATCACCACACTCACCACCACACTACACACTCACCTCCCCCTGTGTTTGGACTGTTATTATTTTTATTAATTCTTATTTGAACTGCTAGCTCTGTCAGTGTACCTCCAGATCGAGGTACACATTAAATTCAGAAACACTAGAAGCCACTGGTCTTATTCTTTTATTTATTTAGCTAGTAAGATCCTACCCTATTAGATTCCTCTTTAGGTAGGACTTAGAATTAGCCTTACTGTGTACTTGTTTACTTGCTTCTTGTAGTCAGCTGAGCGCTTTTGCTCCGCGCTGACTCTAGCGAATTCCCCGTTTACTCGCTTGCATACGACTCCCTGTAGACCGAGTGGCGCATCTGTTGCGCTTTGAGTAATAACTTAATAGCTCTTCTAAACTACCCCATCACTTAGAACTACCCCGTCAGGCAGTACATTGGAGAGTTCTCCTTGCTGATCGCACTGTCGATCTCCATTCCTAAAACACTCCATACCAGTTACCGCATCCCTCACAGGAACCTTACAATATTGGCACACCAGGAGTGTCGTTAAGCTGATATCATTCAGTCTATGGCTTCTACGTACCCACCCAGACTGTGAGCAAATGGCTACTGATTTAGGTACTGACATACTGGATTGTTGTTAAATTATTTAGCCTAGAGTACCTAGATAGAAACCAGACTGTGACCAGATGGTTCCGCTTAGAGGTATTGACACCCATAAAGCGTCATTAAACTACTGTCAGTCAGTATACAGCACCTAAGTCACCACCAAGACGAATAGCAGATGGTTGCTTCTGGCACGTTATTAATATAATATCAGTCAGTTGGAGATATATTAATATGCTGTACATTAGTGCAGAATTAAAGATATGTTTCTCAGAAATAACCATATTAATTAACTGTCGAACCTGCAGATCTTACAATAATTCCGACAAATGAGGCATGTCCCTTAATAGAAAAGTCCCTTCTTTTATTTCAACCGTTATCATCTTTAACCACCTCTTTGTCATTTCTTTTGTAAGATTGTTATTTTTTCTACCGATACATAATTTTTTCTTTCAGCCGTAAAGAAAAGAAATGTCGTTAATCCTTAATCTTAAACTTTATCGAGTCTAACTCTTGTTAATCGTGCTGTCCAAAACATTCGATCAACGTTAACCTCAGGTCTAGTGCTGGTATTTTTTATCGCAGAAAACGCCGTTGCATGCCGTCTTGATGTCCCTCAGCAACACCTATCCTGTTATGTTCTGCAGAGTCGGCGACTAGACGACAAATTGGTGGCATAAGTTGATACTTGCTGTTACTTTGCAAGAGATGCAGGTGGTGAAACCTTTATTCTTTGTTGTTTACAAATAAATTAAAATGCGTGTAAAGGTTATTTCTCAGTCAAGTTTATTGCGCATGGATAACAGGCTTGCGGCTTCTAGCCACGATGGATCATCCTAGTCTCATTAATTTTTCTTTCGTTGTAATGTTCTCCCCGTAATAGTTCATTGAAACATTAAAAAAAACGCATGTACCACATGAATCTGGGTTCAGGACTGTAGGCCACTATGGATCGCTATGTGTTTCGTCAAACTGCCTTTCATTGTAAAGGTTGCTCCGCATGTATTACATGAATATGGTTTCCGACCAGTATGGATCAACACGTGTCTCTTCAAAGCCTCCTTATGAGTGAACTTTGCTCCGCATAATATACATGAATGTGGCTTTTGACCACTATGGATTAATATGTGTCTCTTCAAATGACTTTTCGTTGCAAATCCTGCCTCACATGAATCACAAGAATAGGGCTTGTGTGAAAGGCCGCAATGGATCAATGTGTGTCTTTTCAAATTACTTTTCATAGTGAAGTTTGCACCGCATATACTACATGAATGTGGCTTTAAATGGCTATGGATCAACATGTGTGTCTTCAAATAACTTTTGTCGGTAAAGTTTCCTCCGCATAGACTACACGAATATGGCTTAAGACCACTATGGGTAGACATGTGTCTCCTTAAACTACCTTTTACAGAGAAGTTCACTCCGCATAAATCACATGAAAGTGGCTTAAGACCGCCATGGATTAACACATGTGTATCTAAAGATGATTTTACTTGGAAATTGATTCCGCATATACTACATAAATGTGGCCTTTGACCAGTATGGAGCAAATTGTGATTCTTCAAACTCCCTTTTGCCGTGAATCTCGCACTGCATGTACAGCATGAGTAAGGCATTAAACCGCTGTGCGTCAATATGTGTTCCTTCAAATGTCCTTTAAAAGTAAATCTTGATTCGCATTTGCTACATGAATGTGGTTTTACACCTTTATGGATTAATATGTGCATGTTTAAATTACCCTTGGTTCTGAAGGTTGCTCCGCATGTACTACATGAATGTGGCTTTATACCACTATGGATAGACATGTGATTCTTCAAATCACTTTTTCGTTTAATGTTAGCTCCGCAAGTATCGCATACGTATGACATCATATCACTTTGAGTACAAATTTTTTGTATCTTTACGTTACCGTTTTGACTGAGTGAGGCTCCAAATGATTCTCTTGTTAGTGTAGTCTCCAATCTGTGGAAGATAGGTTAAATCTGTGAGGAATTTCTAATGCTTGCAGTATAGCCACTTTCTTTATAATATCAAATATCAAACAGCACTATCAACTCCAAATAAGTCAATAATAATCTTCTGTATCTTAAAATCTATAATATGTATGAAAATGAACGTTTGTACGTTAGTCTTCCATGCGTTCATATACCATTCATCCGATAGCGATCAAATTTTGGTGAGTTGTTGTACACACTCCCAGCATGATTATAGGCATAGTAAATCAAAATTACTATAGATAGCGCGCGAGTAGTTTCACAAAAGCGAGTTGGCGTGCGATTCGTTTCATCTAAGTCCTACATGTGTGCATATGCCAAACATCCCATTTCGATAACATTTGCGTGAATTTTTGTTCTCTCCCCGGCGGAGGTTTCTGACTTAGTAAAACAATTGTACAATAGATAGCACACGAGTAGATTCAACAAATGGGTGACAGCGCACGAATCGTTTAAATAAAATCCCGTATGCGTTAATATACAATTCATTCGATAGCGATGAAAGTTTGGCGAGTTGTTGTGTATACTCCTGCGAAGATTTCTAACTTAGTACATCTATTTTGCAATAGGTAGTGCTCGAATAGATTCAACAAATCAGTGACGGCACCTGATCGTTTCTACAAACTCCCGTATGCGGACATATGCTATTCATACGATTGGGACAAAACTAGGGCGAGTAGTTGTGTACACTCCTGCGAAATTTTCTGACTTAGTAAGGCCATTTTACAATAGGTAGTGCACGAGTAGGTTCAACAAAATAAATGACGGCGCGCAAATCGTTTCAAAAACTCCCGTATTCGTTCATATACCGTTCATCCGATTGCGATGAAACTTTGGTGAGTTGTCGTGTATACTCCTGTTAAGGTTTCTGATTTAATAAATCCAATTTACAAATGGTAGCTCACGAGTATATTCAACAAATGAAAGAGAGCGCGCGAATAATTTCGACAAAGTCTCGTTTCCGTTCGTATATTCATCAGATTGCGATGAAACTTTAGGAAGGTGGGTGCACCCCTTCGAAGTTTATGAATTAATGAATCCATTTTGCATTAGGTGACACCCGAGCAGATTCAACAAAATAGTTACGGCGTGTGAATCGTTGCAAGCAATTCCCGTATGCGTTCATATACCATTTGTCCGATTGCGATGAAACCTTAATGAGTTTTTGTGTATACTCCCGTGAAGGTTATAGAATAAGTAAATTTATCTTACAGTTGGTAGCACAGGAGTAGATTCAACAAATGAATGATCACACGCGAGTCGTTTCAATGTGTTCATAAACCACTCATCCGATAGCGATGATACTTTGGTGAGTTGTTGCGTACACTCCTACGAAGGTTTCTGACTTAGTAAATCCAAATTTTAAAACGTAGCGCATGAGTAGATTTAACAATTGGGTGATGGCGCGCGAATCGTTTCAAGAAAGACCCGTATGCGTTCATATACCATTCAACAAATTGCGATTAAACTTTGGTGAGTTGTAGTGTACGCTTTCACGAATGTTTCTGAATTAGAAAACGGGCGTTACTTTACCAGTAAATACATACATAATATGTTTCTAACTAAGACAGAAAAGCATTACAACATTTAACTAACACGACAGTGTACCCTAACGGTTTATCACATCCATAGATTTCTCAAATTTTATTGATTTCTCGCAAAAGTTATCAATTGTTTTCACTTACCTTAGACAGGTCTTTTTCTTGTCGATATTCTTTATTTTCTAATGAAACCTACAGTATTAGGATATCCAGGGCCTGCTGTATTATTACTACACTGCTCAAAAAATTAGAGGGACAACATTTGGAACACCTGCATTATTTTGCCACGGATCGGTGGAGTGAAACAGTCATGTCATCTGGGAAATGAAACCTTTATTTAACGGAAATGTTCATATCGTGTGCATGTCGTAGCACACATGTTGGTGCTATGACCAGAAACGGAACACAATGTCGTCAACCAAAGTAGAGAGTCCTTCCATGAATGAACAGAGTGCACAAAAAGAAACAGTTCAATATCTGCTAGAACCTCCATGTGCCCGTATAACTTCCTCACATCTTCGTGACATGTTCCTGACAAGTCTGCAAACAGTTTCTTGTAGAATTTTGTTCCACTCATCCATTAGGGCCTCTGCAAGTTGTTCTAGAGTCTGAGGCTCTACAGACGGGCCCGAAGTTGCCTGTCCAGCATATCCCATAAATGATCGATAGGATTGAGGTCAGAACTCAACGCAGGCCGATCAAATGTTTGAATCGCGATCTCCTGTACAGTTTCCATGGGGGCTGCTGCTGAATGAGTTCTAGCATTGTCGAGTTGCAGGATAAACTGGGGACCCATTACAACTGCAATGGGCATAACATGACCTAGTACAATCTCGTTGATGTACCTCTGAGCATTAAGTCAGCCTCTGGTTATCAGAAGGTCCGAGGGGCCGTCAATTGTGATGCAACCCCAGACCATGACAGAGCCGCTGCCAAACCTGTCCCTTTCTTGGACTGCTGCTCCATAATAATGTTCACCACGACGACGATAGGCAGGTATACGCCCGTCCCACCGTGTAAGACATAAGCGGGACTCGTCCGTAAACAATATATTGCGCCAGTAAAGCAGCTGCCAGTCCCTTTGGTCCTCAGCAAATCACAGTCGCTCTATCTTGTGGCGAGCAGTTAATCGAGGGACCTGATTAGGTCACCTTGGTCTTAAACCTGCCTGGGAGTCTGTTGCGCATTGTTTGGTCACTGACACTGCTACCAGTTGCTGCTCTTAGATCTATTTGCAGGTCGCGGAGGGTCGCCGAACGCCAGAGGAACAATTCACGACATATCGTTCGTCTCTGGCCGATGTATTTTGTTTTCTCCCTTGCCCTGGCTTTCGTGCGTATGAAGCAGTTTCACAAAATTGGTTCCAAACCCTCCCAACAACAGATGAAGCCACATTAAGCTCTGTAGACACTCCACAAATAGTCCAACCTTACTGCAGTATTGTCACTGCCCGAACACAGTCTCATTCAGATGCCTCATTTCGACTAATGCAACATACACCAAGTGGATAATAACGTATTCTTCACTTACACGCACTCGAGGACAGAGTGGGACAATGCTCGTCCATTTCACTCTGCGGCATAGCACGATACATGTGTCTCCTGTCACAAAGCCATGGCATTCCAGTGGCATGTGGAGGTGTCCTCGCATTCTCAAAACATGTCGGAAGAATACGGGCAACAATATATATCGTAATCACGGACTACGTACATGGTACACGTGATCAAATTCCTGCCCCTCGAATTGTTTTGAGCAGTGTATAATGCCATCCGGGGATATCAGACCCACTATGGTGTAACGGCTGATGCTAGTTATCTGGCGATGACTAAATATTCTACACACGTTACACGGCGTTTGCAGTTTCACAAAATCATTAAAATTTCTAAAATGCTATAAGATGCTTACAAATGTTATGGAGTCAACTACACGAGGCCGATAGACACAATATCCAACACTCAAACACACGGGGTTAATAAGCTATATAACACTATGTGTTAGCTACACAGGAGAAATGAGCTATACATCCCTGTTTTAACCACACAGGACTCTTGACCAAATTATCCAACCCGATAATATGAATTGCGCACTCGCAAGTGTACGGAGCTGTTAACTACGATAACCAAGTTTATTACCAAACGAAACTAAACAGAGATTAAGGATATATTTCAATCTCACAACACACAAAAGTGCACGGAGCTGAGGACCAAGGTGTCCACAGTTTTCTCTACACATTTAAATATATGCTCTTAAATAATTGTAATGTCTCTTAGCCAAGCCTGCAACGAACCAAACTAGATTGAACTCTCTCACAGCCAGCGCTGTGGAGCGAGACAGCAGCATCAGCTTAAATCCAGTCCTTGCTTGCTGTGATATGCTCGCAATAACATGTCAGATGACGGCCACTGTAGAGACCCGGTTCAATTCCTGTCTCTTTCTAAATTTATTTGCCCAAATGGACATGTTTTTTTTAGTTTTTTACTTTCACTTAACATGAACGCTAAGATAGTTTTAATCCTAAGACCACGGCAACTTTTTCTCTTTACTCTAGCCTTAATTGTTAAAGATGCCCGTTATTCAAGACCACACAATTATACAGGTTAGCATAAACGAACCCGAATTTAACAGAATTAATCCCACAAACTTGTACCGGGCTCTTCTTCTGTCATACTGTATTTACCGTTGACCTAACTTGGTCAACACTTGTTTTCTCCCGACCCCGACGACATTAAAATACCGGGTGCCTTGAAGGTCCTTTTAATTCTTAGGTCTACTAACACACTAGTCAATTACCAAGTTATACTACATTACTCTCAATCCCACTTTAAACTTTTATTTTACTCTATTATTACAGCCACTTAATAACACCGGTTATCAGACAAAATTCTATAAAAGTATCTATATGTACACAAATCCCTAAAGATTGGGTCCAATTAAGTCTGTATAACTTTGTTTTCGAACAAGTCACCTCTACGATCCCTATTAACAGAGAGCACTGCAGCTTTCCTGGATTTTAAACCTTTCATTTTGATATCGTTGAACACTGAATCTAACCAATCCCTTTTTTGGTCTACCTCGATGTTCCTACCCTTTACAATCAAACTCGTTAACCTCTTAGGTAATACCCCATTTCATTTGCAGCACAGGACCCCATTATGAAAGTCGGTCCACACGTACTTAGTGTGTTTGTTTCTAACTTAGTCTTAACTTCCTTTTTATGTATACCCTCTTGTCATTGTTCCCATTTATTTGTCACAACCATTATTTGTAGTTCTCTCTTACGTTAGCTTAGAGTATGAGCCATCCTAAATCTATCCACCTCTAACTACCATACTTCAAGGCAGTTTAAATACTGAGGGATGTAGGCAAGGTCTTGTGACTATACCATCTGTTTTATTTCTTGTAGAATATCGTATATTGCAAGTGAGAGAATCCATAGTTCAACAAGGCTTACTTCAAATGTTTAAAATACCTGGCACTATATTTTCTAGTGTTTTTCCGCTAGACCTCTCTGATGATGTAAAGGAACCCTTAATTAGCCTATTTTTATTTTATGAAAAAGAAAAAAAAAACGGCTTATGAGATCACCTTTTGTCCGTGTGTGTGCGTATGTGTCTGTGTGATGTGAGTTCCCTCCTAATAACTTCTAAATGGCTGGAGCGATTTCAATTAAACTCGGTATAGTCATAGCACCATTTTGGCCGACCCCGACCTTCAAATTGTTTTACGCCTCACCAATCCAATATGGCAGCTGTGCGAAATATTTCACCAGCATGCAATATCTCCGAAACTATTACCGATATCACCCTGAAATTTTAGTGCGGTGATAAAGGAAACTACTAGAAGTTCACCTCTGAGACTTCTGAAAACATGATAACTACAAAACGAACACGGCGGCCCAGCAAAGTTGCGACTTTTAAATAGACGTTTTTCGCGATTTAACCAACCTAACGCAATGAAACTTGGTACAGTATATGTTTATACACATTGTAATGCACCGAGATCTAATATCGTTCAATGGTTAACATAACCGCAAGATGACGGCTGTACGAAATATTTCACCGGTATTCTATAACTCTGAAACTATTACTGATATCACCCCGAAATTTTGTACGGAGATAAAAGGCACTACTGGAGGCTAATCTATGAGACTTTCAAAAACCTGTTAACTACAAAACGAACATGGCGGCCAAGCGATGTTGAATGTTTTAGATATACGTTTCTTGCGATCTAATGATCCAAACGCAATGAAACTTGGTACAGTAAATGTTTATACACATTGTAATGCACTGGTATCTAATTTAGTTCATATGTTTACATAACCTCAAGATGGCGGCTGTGCGAATTTTAAAATTATGTTCTTATTTCATGTGTCGTAATCATGCGATTGAAGTGAAAGTTTGAATAATATACCTACGCAATAATTTTCGTTTAATGGTACATGACTCTATGGCCTACATATATAACAATCCAACATGGAGACCATCCGAAATATTAAGATGGTTCACAATATCTACGAATCTATTACAGAAATCAAACTGATTTTTTATGTTCATAGAGACTATAAACATAAGTTCACCTATAGGACTTCCAATAATCTGGTGATCACAAATCCATCATGGCGGCGACGCGAAGTATAAATGTTTAATTGGACATTTCTCGCAATTTAACCATCCGAGTGTAGTGAAACTTGGTACAGTAAATGCTTATACAAATGTTAATCCACCGGCATCTAACTTACTTCAACTGTTTCCATAACCACAAGATGGGAGCTGTGCGAAATTTTAAAATCCCTGTTATTACTTCTTGTGTCTTAATCATGCGATTCAAGTTTGAATACTACATGTACACAATAGTCTTCATGTAACAGTACATAACTCTATGACCTACATATATAAAATCCCACATGGCGACCATCCGAAATATTTAGTCGGTTCTCATTATCTACGAATCTATTACAGCAATCGAACTGAAATTTTGTATATTGATAGTGGCAAATAACGTAAGTAGGATATATGAAAATAGGCTTTAGTTCTTCACGGAACTGCTTGTTTTATTAATTACATACATTATTCAAAAGATTTTCTCTATATTTACTTAAATACCGTTAATTGAACCAAGAATCTTCAAACTACAGTACTTCCAAATTTTTACAAATCCTCAAAAATTAGCTATATTTATCTTATTCTATCAAATTGCCCCTAAATTGTTCTAAACATATATAATATCTCACAAATCAACTCAAATTCAGCAATTCATTACAAATTTAGGCAGATTCCATAATATGGCCCTTACTTGTAGACTATTGTTCAACACCCTCGGGGTTCCCTTGGTGGATTACTCGCTTGGTGTGAAAGGCCTCTCGTCCATTAGGAGCGGATAGCTGCGAACTGCGAAGCAACGAATTCGGGCGAGCACCGTTCGTACGAAATCGTGCGAATGCCTATGGTCCATTGTCTCAGTATTCATCCGGATTCATTGACGAGATAGCTCTCCGGAACCGTTTTCCAGATGATTCTGATGAAGAGTTTTTTGCATTGGAATTATCACCTTTGATTCGACGTATCACGCAAAGGCGATATCAACGAAGACGGGAAATGAGGGTGCATCAAATTTACGCAAAATTAAGGATTTCGGTAAATTTTCTCACTTGTGGCATGATCTTCAAGCAGACGAAGAGCATCACTTTTCTTATTTCCTTTCCTGAACAAGCAAAATTAACATTTCACAATCCATTTCTCACTGCGCTCTTCGTATTCGTTCGCAACTAAAACCCAACAGAACGGGATCGGTTCGCACTTCGCAGCTGTTCGGACAAAAACTGACGAACGATACGGGGTCTGTGGACGCAGTCCCCCACCAAGTCACGTCTTTGGATCGTTCGTGCGTTTTCGTGCGACTTTGGACCAATTCAATTTCACACCTTTTCGGAGCTTTCCGCTCCCAATGGACGAGAGGCCTGAGGGACCGAGGGATGCGAAACGGGGTGTGAGAAGGTGTTCGGGGAAGCAGTTAGTGAGCTAGCGGGCGGCGAGCATCGTCCTTGCCCGTGGGTGTAGCTCGGCACGATGCGGTTGTGACAGGGAGTAAGAAGACTGCTGCGTAAGGGAAGTAAGTAGCTGAGCAAGGGACAATGTAGATTTATAAATGGTGAACAACAGATTTGCTGGAGTGTGTCGAGGGTAGAGGGAGCAAAGTAGGGGAGTGACAGGGGTTCTATTACCCTCCAATACTTCTCCCTCTGACGTCACATATTAACCCGCAGTACATTCAGGGGCAAAGCCGATATCTCCCGAAGCCATGGTCCGAATTTGGCATGCGACATATCGTTGGACTCTAGCTGACGGGGGCTTTGCTCTGGACCACGTATTTTTTTAATTTATTTTGAAAATTTTTGTTTTCGAAAGTAGGTGATAGTTTGAAATCCAAACATGGTACAACGTTGTGCCATTGTTCAAACGAATGGTTTTATGTCCTTTATATTTTATAATATAACTTTTTTATTTTTGAGTTTTTTTTTTGAAAACACTGAAATTTTTAATTATCTTATATTTTGGAAACTAACAAGTTTACAAAAAAACTTGTCTGACGTAAATGAATGTTCCCTACCCCCTCTACCCCCAAAATAAATTTCAATTCTCTAGGATAAAAACTTGACAGTAGTGTCAATTGGAGAGTTCTACCTATAATCGCGTGTGTGCTTGAAATACATATGTCTATGTTGAAAAAAGGTTAGGTGGTGGGGGAGGACTAGGGTCGAGTGAGGTGTCGTTCAGATGGTATTTTTTCCGCTCTATTTGATGGTGAGGTTATTTTTTTAAATGGGTAGAATTTGGAAACGCAATTTGAGGTAAACCTACGTTTTTGACATTTTGGTGATATTTAATGAGCTTGTTAGGCAAGAACGATGTGTTGTTTAGGAACGGGGTGACGTCCTCTTTGCTAAGAATGTGTGTTGGTATTTTTATTTTTATTTTCTTTTGAAAATTTTGGAAACGGTGAATTTTGGAAAAAGTTTGTTTTACGTAAATGAAAGCTGGCTATGCCTTTTAGGTGGACAGCAAGTTTCAAGTGAGTAGGAGCAAAAACAAAAAATGATAGCCTAATTTCTGGTGAACATTGGCGATAATTGGCGAACGGATGGTCGGATTTTAACAAATGAGGTGTCGTTGGATTCGAGCAGACGGGCGCTTTGCACTGGACCATGTATTATATTTTAAAAAAATTTTTAGAAAATTTTTGTTTTTGAAAGTAGGTGATAGTTTTAAAACCAAACTTGATTAAAGGTAGTCCAATAGTTGAAACGAATGGTCTCTAAGACCTTTATTTCTTTTATAATTTATTTAATTTGTTATGTCTTTTTTTTTGAAATCAGTACAATTTTGAATTTTTATATTTTGGAAACTAGGAATTGTAGAAAAGAGTTTGTTTGACATTAATGAAAGGTCCCTACACCCTCTACCAAGAAAATAAATGTCAAGTCTCTAGGGCAAAAACTATGCATTTTGAAACTTTTAAATTATTATTTTTTTAAATAAAGAGTGTTTGTAGACAGAGAGCCGGTAGCGCTTGACGTATGTTACAATGAGGCTATGACTGGCCATGGTGAATACAGGAAATGGCTATTTGGAGGGGGCGACAAAGCGAGGGAGCGCTTTCTAATATTTTGTTATGACGAAGGAATGAAGGTAAAGATTTCAAAAATCCCTCATGGCGATCTTTAAAACGTGTTAGTAAACACTGACCAGTAACCTGACAAATTCATAATGGTATCAGACGAATAAAAAAGCAAGGCTTTTATAGTCGACAACAACAGAACTTGCTTTGTGTATGTATGTCTGACTGGCAGCCAGAAAGGAAAACAGAATACCTGCTTGGAGCCTGGCAAGGCGGCTAAGAGAATGGAATGTGGGTGAGAGTTGACAACATTGGTGTCAGGTGATAACAGGTTGCAACAATATGACAAATCTGTAACAGATATGATATTTCACATGCTGTCAGCCAGGCCCCGAGCAGCAGCAGCAGCAGGCAGGGCCCCACAGAGAGGGTGAGGGGAAAGGCTGAACACAAAGAGAGAACAGGAAATCACATGACCACTGCAGAGCG
Source organism: Meconema thalassinum (assembly GCA_946902985.2). Lineage (NCBI taxonomy): Eukaryota > Metazoa > Arthropoda > Insecta > Orthoptera > Tettigoniidae > Meconema > Meconema thalassinum. Next base: position 124,718,494 of record OX336397.1, read on the forward strand.
GTGAGGGACGAGGGGGTGGGGGGCCAGAGGGCCGTGGAGAGGTGAGGGGAGGAGCGGAGAACCCATGACAGCCAATAGCTGTATGCCAACATGGAGTGAAGGAGTGAGGCTCAGGTGTGGAGAGAGAAAGATAAACATGTATGGACATGCACGAAGCGTGGAGCGCCGTACATAGAGCTCTCGTACAGAATGATTGAATAAAATAAATAAATAAATAAATAAAAAAGTGCACAGGTTTTCACAACATGCAATTTATTGATCCAAGAATTAAACGTAGAGTTAAATTCTAACAATTTGACATATAGTTTATTTCCTTTTTGTTTCAACACTTTTTCCACAAGATAATGTTTAGGAAACGCTATTTTCTGAAGTTCATGGAGATAAAATCTACCTTTTATAGGTTGATGGTTGAGGTCCTCGAGTAAATAGGTTACTGGGCTGTCCAGGTTGACTTGACGAATTCGAAATAGTTCAGTCCCCCACTGAGGCATGTAGCCCTTATTGAAGGCAGACTTACATTTGCTCACGCGAACAAAATCCCCAATTTTCAGTCGGTGACGTTTAGGATCTGCTGTTTTATGGGGTTAAACAGTTTATCCATTCGCTGAATATTTTTGATCACGAGCCGTGGCTTGGTCCCAATCGTTCTATGTTTGGATTCATTGTAACGTGACATTAGCTCTGGTAACATGTCCAACCAGCGATAAGTGCCCTGAGCTGTAAATGCTTACCACATGCGTTTTCAATGTTCGGTTGAACCGCTCAACCACGCTGGCTTTGAGATTACTGAACGTGGTGTAATGGTGAATATCCAAAGATTTGGGAAAACTGGAGAAATCCTTGTTGAAAAATTCTTTCCCCTGGTCGGTTTGTAGCAACTGAGGTTGACGTTTGGAGTGTTGAATATATGTTGAAAGGCCTTGGTGACTAGTGGACCAGAAATGCGACGCACAGGTTCAACAGAGGCCATTTTGGAACACACATCAATGACGGTCAACATATAGCGTACACCGTTGTTGACGCTAGCATAGGGTATCATGACAAACAAGTCAGCTTGCCAACGTTCATCCACACCTCGTGAAATTACCTTGAGTCGCAGATAGTGACGCCTAGCTGGGCGATGCACTCGTGGGCAATACCCTTTTTAATGGGTGAGGGCTTAAACAATAATTTTGACATTTCGAAGTTCTTGTTCAATTTCTTGAATTTCCCAATCGTGACCGGTATGGCCGGCTTGACTTGAAGCATGCAACAACCGTACCCGATGGACAAGCTTATTGGGATTGTGCCAGTCGGTAACATCCACAATAGGTTTTAATTGTTTAAATGTCACTCCCGAAACGGACGCTTTACGACGACCACTTTGAGTGGAAACATTTTTGCAATGATGGTTTTATATTTTTGAGATATATTGGCATTCACTTGTTGAGTGGGATCATACTGTCTTTTGTGGGCATGGGTATACAATAAAATGGATTTATATTTGCCAAGATCCTCTGGTGTATAATCATGGGAAGAGGGTGTTCGAGAGAAGAGCAGCTTTAACAGTCCTGGCGTTAAATTATAATTGATGTTCTTAATGACAGCTTTAGTACGAGCAAATTTAATCGATGAATCACCAATTTTAAAACTATCATCCTCATAGCGAACACCATACGTGGTATCTGTGTTTCCAATAAATAGATCGGTGAAATAGGGTTCCAGTGTTGATCCATAATATTTTATTAAAATGTTTTTGAGTTGAGATTTATGTTGAAAGGTGGCCTTGAGTTGTGAAAACGGAGACGATCTGGAAGGGGAAGGTGTTTCGACCATGACCAAGGATTTCTTTTTCCTTAAAAACTCAGCAAGGGGTGCGGCCTTTTCTTGAGGCGTAAACACTTGTTCCTCGTCATCCTCAACTTCACTATCACTAGTCAAATCTTCCTGTTCCTCTTCCTCGGGGTCCTCGTGCAGCGTCTGAGTGGCTTGTGAAACGGTGTGTAGCGTTTCAGATGGCTTGAAAGAGGGTTTCAACATGGCTTTTAGCGGAGGTGCTAAATGTTGTTGAATAAACAAAGCATGATCTACACGTGATCGTTTCAATTGAAGAAACTTTTGGCAAATAGTATTTTTTGCTCTAATAATATGATTTTTCAATTGACTCCCTGCTAACGCCATGGTGTCTTGACAAATGACTTGAGAGGGAATGAGACAGTGCCTTAAATAGCAAGAAAATGATCAAACCCTAAGCGATACCGTCCTTGGTTGAGTTCACTTTGTTTGTCAATCACTAAACAGGCATGACGTTGAGTGTTCCAGCACTCGGCACACAATTCAGTAAACATTTGAAAGGCCATATCCGGATTCACATGTTCATTATAAATGTGACGACTGTTCCTATCGTCCTGGCGAAATAAAACAATGACATTGGCATTGTCACGAATCAACTGTTTGGACATTTTAGAATACGTTTGTCGAAGATAGAAGCAATCGATATGTTTGTGACGAACCATGCTGAAATAGCTTTGAATGATGCCTTGTTGTTCAGTGGCTACATCATCGAAAATCATGAGTGAATCAGGCTTTACCTCATCCGGTGAAATAACATTTTCTTGCATGAAAAATGTAAAATAACCCACATCCTCATTTAGTAATCCAGACATGACTTGATCCAGAAACACGTAGAGGGGTTGGTAGAGAGATTTTGCAAAAATAAAAATATTTTGAAAACGCAGACCATTGGGCGCTGTGATGAGCGTTAGCAAAAGATTGGTCTTTCCACAGCCGGAAGGCCCCACAATGATGCAGCGAATGGAAGATGGAAACAGTGAACCATGGCGTTGTTCACTTGATGTGGGACAGAGATGGGAAGCCATGTCCCCCACCCCCCACGGGGAATGACTCTTGCTGCTTAATAATCTTCATTTCAACTAAGGCTTAGAGAGGTTAGCAGGCTGTCTATATACAGGACACCGAGCCTTGTCATAGAAACAGTAGACTCGTACTACAGGTTGACGATGGATGTCTTTGGACATGCGTTAATGGCCAAAGCTAAGTCTGTTCCCATACATGATCCTAAACAAGAAACAGATCCTGCTAATAAACACTATGTGGATAGGTCTATTGTGCCACGCACGAAACAAGGAGATTATGACTTTAAGGGAAAGCGGTTAACCCATGTAAAACATCCTCAAGTGTCTACAGACGTTACAACAAAAAAGTATGTGGATAACAAAGTGTATGAGTTTTATGACAAAGTGCCCCAGCTTACGGTGAATGGCTATAGCGCTAATCACCATCGTATTATTCACGTGGAAGACCCACAAGACGAAGACGATGTCTGTATCAAGCGTTACGTGACTATGAATTGAACAGGCTTTATAAATTTATTCCATCTGTATTTTTAGTGTATCTGACAAATGAAAAACCTGTGAATGACAGAAACCAGTTACCGCTAGTCCGTGACCAGCACCTGACCTATGCGCTTGCTTCGGGTTTAAGCCACTATCGATTACACTATGATGGAACCATTCACATTAAATATCCCATGCCTGATGAGAACCATTTACAAATAGAGATAAATTGTCATAGGATGTTGGTCCATAACAATGAAATGGTCAATGTAGGTGACGAATTATCCTTTCAACTCATGTTGACATGATATGAAAAGCAACCGGGAAAAACCATATACGATTTCCCACTTTATGTGTAAATGGAATATACAGCCATGAAATAACAATCTGACGTTAGTTGTGGCCTAAACTTTCTTGTGAATAGTTGTTGATCATCATCATCATGGTGAAACAAAGGTATGTGGGGAGAAAGACTAAAAATACTAAAAATAAGACCCTGTCCTTGGCAAAGCATGGGCTTAAGACATTCGTGAACATGCCCTTGCGAAAGAAAAAAAAATGTGCTGACCATACGAAAATCCCTTCGAGCAGCACAGAGACATGTTATTCCAAAACGTCGGCGACAGGGTTTAAAACAAGGGCGAGTGATTCCCGTCCCCCAAACGAGCTGAGTTTTTACCTGCATTATTTGCCTGTCTGGCTGCTCTGGGTTCACTTTTGGGCGGTGTCAGTGCGGTGGCGAAAACCATCAAAGCCACACAACAGGGCAAGCAACAACTAAAAGAAAGTCAGCGACACAATGAAACGTTGGAAGCCATTGCTATGGGGGCTAGAAATGCCAATTTGAAGCCAGTCTTTTATCAACAAGGATTTGGGATTTCACCACTTCGAAATATAAAAATAAAAAATATAACCTCAATCATAGCAAGACATGGCCTGACGCATGGACAAGTGGAAAGCTATGCTAAACAACTAAAGCTTTCTCATTTTCGAGGTGTGTTTATGCGAAACCAATTACCCCCACAACCCTGGAAATAGGAATGTGATGTCAATTTGGATGATCACCGAGGACCAGGAACGCATTATGTAGCTTATGTCAAAGAGGGATTCACTGTATGGTACTTTGACAGTTTCAGGAATTTGCCCCCGCCCATGGAACTCGTGACCTATTTTGGAAACTACATACCTGCCAACTTTTGAAAAGGGCTATCAGTAAAACTCACGCGCGACAAAAAAAATAACGATTTTCGACATACCCCGGCTTGACGAAAATAATAATACTTCTGGGCTACAAAATACAATAATTCATGCTTTAAACAAGATACTTCAATGAAATCATATCTACTTACATGATTTGTAGATGAACATAACAATCAAGAAGAAATCCAAGCTAATCAGCAGCAGGCGTGGTGAATATTGGTTTGGAGCAGACATAACAGGACTTCCTTGATAGATTAAGCTGATATACGATAATTGAAAAAGGCTTTAAACAATAAAACTTGTTTAACGTAACACAGGCAAGAAATAATATAATACACACTGCAAATCACATGCTAGTTCGACTTTTAAGTCATGGTTGTGGCCTTTTTAGCTTCCTGCAAACAGTCTTGAGAAAATGTTTTGTCATAACAGGGACCAGAACTCCTGGTCTTCAAAATAGAAATAGACTCCAGAGATTCATTGGACATGGATGACCTGAACTGTGTTCTATTTTTCTTCACAAAGCTAAAAAAAAAAAACGTTCACATTCTGCATTGCTATGGGGTATGGTGAGAATAGAGAGCAATACTCTAGAAATTCGGTTATACTTAAGAAGTCCATCGGCTCCACGAATTCTTGATATTTGTGCCCAACTGGAATCACTTTCAGCATCTTGATGTGCAGCGAAAGTGTCATCTACCTGAAGAGCTGTGCACTGCCTCTGAAGCTCATTCACCACCTCATCTGTAGTTTCATTCTCTTCCTTGCATAACATGATAGGAAACTTTTCCAAGAAAAAACGAATGGAAGATAACTGTGCATCTTCAATTTTGTCTAACCTAGCAACTTGAGCATTCTTTAACACGTCATCCTTGAGTGGAAACTTGTTGATGATGTAGTCACAGGCAGTATAAAAGTAGTTTCTCACTGATGAAAAGAAAAGGGATTTATCTGTATCCGGTCCGTTCTGAAGGCCTTAACAACTTCAGATGATGCATCTTTTGCCATTTTATTTACAATACATGTCGTTTTCGTGCGACCACAACTATATTTCTTTGCAACTTCTGATGTGGGAAACATCTTCTTAAATAAAGCACCAGCATGATCAGCCGCACTTAAGGGCACATTGTGTTCCACCAAAAAGGAAGTAAACAGACACTCGGCCCTAATTACGTCACTGTCAACGTTTCCAGACTTAGCAAAAAAGGTGTTGATTTTCTTGCTATCTTCCTTCGATTTAACATAACTAATGTGTTTACCGCACTTCACATGATTACTTAAATCGTTTTTTCCACCATGTGCAATATTAATATCACACCCACATACCGTGCAAAAGGCAAATTTTTCTCCCTTTCTTGATTTTAGTATGCACGGAAAATCAACCGAGTATGATTCTTTAAATGTCTGGAAGTACTGTTTCTTGTTGGATTTGTTCATTCTCGATATCTACTAAAATATCGAAAGGAACCTGGATCACTGAACGTCACATAAAATTATAACATAAAACACTTAAGACAGCCAACTCTTCATTAAAACATGTCAAGACACACAAAGCCATTAAATGAAAACGACGCCAACCTCGTGAAGAAAGAATATGCACATGGTAGAAAAACACACACACACACACGTCGAACGAATTTAATTAGTCCAAGGAATACAGGAAACTACGAAGCACGAAGTTATAGCACAAAAACTCGAACGCTTCATTAAAATATGCCATAACCTTAAAAGACGAAAACATTCAAGGAACGCCAACTTCGCGAACAATGAACAACTAACGTGGTCAAAGAATATGGTTTAAATCGCAACGAGCGAACGGAGCGGAACAAAGAATATGCGAAGCAGAGCCTGTCGACACATGGAAGAACGGTTATCCCGGCTTCAAATTCAATTACAAATGACGACACAACCATCACACGGTTAAAAGTACGAATCATATCAAAGAACGAGCTATCGACTATCGTGGACTTGCCTTCGACCCACGCAAACAATCGATTGTACGGAAGTGGGCGGTATTATCGAATGTAAATTATCGTTTCAAATTTTTGTCCGCAAAATCGTAAAATGACATCGTTCATCCGTAAAACCGTAAAATGCTGCAATTTCCGTAAATTTTACCGATAAACCGAATAGTTGGCAGGTATGGAAACAGGATCAAGATATATTATAATGTGAAACGTGAGCAAACGTTTAACCGCCAACAGTATGGACGTTTGTATTTAATTATTTTATATAAGACACAGCATGAGCAAAAACATTTACAGTATGTCGGCAGAAAGTAAAACGTTTACACTGCATGGACGTGGACCCGATGACAGCTTAGACTTTTACCCGCCTATCGTATTGAGTGCAAGACCTTATGGTTTGGGACTTGTTTCTCTTGAAACGTACAATCGAATATACAACATACGTGAAAATGTGAACAACAAGTTTTACTATGATGATTCTGTGCTCACCCTGAGCTCTGGTGGATACACGATCGATGATATTTATAAACACATTTATGTGGTGTTGATAAATCAATATGGTTTACAGTCATATCTCGATGGAACGCGGAAGTTTGAGCTTGTAGGAAATACCAACCCTCATCGCTGCAATATTTTCTCCACTTTCAAAATTGACTTTAAAACACGCCCCGATTCCATTGACCCACTACTAGGATTTAAACGACGCGTGTTAGAGCCCAACAAAAAACATGAATCATACCATGAAGTGAAATTCATTGAGGACCATCATGTGTCGGTGACATGTAATATTATTAGCCAAGTGTACACCAATCAAGAACCATCGCATTCGCTTTATGACTTTATTGTGACATCGCCCAATGGGTATATTATTCGTGAAATCCCTCCAGTGGTGCTTTTTCATTCTGTGGCTGTCGATGGTATTAGTAATATAATATTAAGACTGATCAATAGAAAACAACAACTCATTGATCTAGATTCTACCACACCAGTGACTTACAAGTTGGTGCTAAAGCCACTATGAAGGTTGTGTATAAAGCAACAACACCGTCTAGGAATGGTGTTAGTTGTTTGCCAGTGAATACACGTTAACATCTCAAGACAAGCAGATTTTACAGCATTTAGGTTACCACGTCAACCCCCATGATGAATTCTATCCCAGAGGTAGCGAACCGCATCGAAGAGCAACCAGGAGTGGTAAGAACTGATCTCCATTCCTATCAAGCTCAAACACCTGGACTCAATAACAATGACGAGATTCAATTTCTTATCAACAACCAAGATATTTACACCCTACCGCATGAAAGTGTTATTCAGATTGAAGGTCGGCTCAACAAAGCCGATGGCTCTACACTTACCACATCCTTGTTGGCCAACCATGCTTTTGCCTTTCTGTTTTCTGAGGTGCGGTATGTCATTAACGATATCGTGGTGGATAGCACTCGAAATGTGGGTATTTCCAGTGTCATGAAACTATATCCCTCTTATAGTGAGGAAGAAGCTAAAAGGCTTTGCATGGCGGGTTGGTACCCTGACTCGACCAATGACTGGATGGTACACACCTATGGGACCTTTACTGGATATTTACCTCTTAAACTGATTTTAGGCTTTGCCGAAGATCACCAGCGCATTGTGGTCAACGCAAGGCAGGTGCATTATCTGGTGAGAGACAGGAGTGATAATAATACACTCAAGGGAGCCGACAATGCCCCCATAGATTCAAAAATTCAGCTACAACGCTTGCTATGGAAAGTGCCCCATGTGACCCTTGACGATAGCAAAAAAACGGACATACTCAAGATGGTAAGGAGAGATATGCCTCTACCCATGGAATTTAGAAGCTGGGCACTCCAAGACTACCCGCTATTGCCCACCACCAACACACACAGATGGTCTGTAAAAACAGCCCGCTATACAGAGAGACCTCTCTACATGATCGTGGGTTTTCAAACAAATCGCAAGTATCAACAAACCAAATATGCCACGCAATTTGATCACCTGCAATTGAGAAATGCACGTCTTTTCCTCAACGGAGCTGTGTTTCCCTATGAAGGACTGGATTTGGATTTTGCAAAAATAAGTTTGGCCCCCTGTACGACTTGATTTGTAAATTTCGATGGTCGTATTATCAAAAAGAGAACGTCCACATGCTGCTACCCCAAGCGTTTAAGGCAAGGGCGCCACAGATTGTCTTTGACTGTTCTTACCTGGAAGAGTCAGTCAAGCCATCCAATATTGACATTCGACTAGATTTTGAAACGCATGACAATGTACCAGCCAATACGACGGCCTACTGTTTCATTATTCATCACAAACAAGTCAACTATTATCCACTGTCCAACCAAGTGACGAGTGTATAAATAACAGGTCAACCCACGTCAAGCCGCTCAGTCATGCCTTTCTTTAAAGCCTCAAGAGAAGTCACATCCATGAATTTAAACTCCGAGGAACAACGTTTCAAGACTTTTGCAACATGGCCAGTGCCTTTCATAAACCCTCAAGCCTTGGCGGCCGCTGGATTCTACTATTTAAAAACAAGAGATGAAGAGAAATGTGCCTTTTGTCCCATCATCGTAGACCAATGGCAAAAGAGCGATGAACCCACGCAGGAACATCAGCGCTGGTCACCTGCCTGCCCCTACCTGTGCAGAATGGAGGTGGGAAATATACCCTGCCATTCAAGCTACCCCTCACTCCTGCCTCTGGGAGATGAAAAATCAAGTTACGATACGTGTGGACTGTATGGTGTCAGCGGTGCTTCGGTGAGCAGCTCACCATAAAAAACGCCTAGTTTAGAGACATTGAAACATCATCGGTGTTATGGAGGCTACAAACACAAGATACTATATTGCTGTATCAGTTGGTATCGTCCCTATCCCAAAATGACTAAAGCCTGTAAGACGTGTTATGATAATAAAATGATGTATTTTTTAAATTCTTATTTTTTCATGTCCCCCTGTCCTACCCTAACCTCAATTTTTTTTTCAAACTAGCATGGCAGGTAAGTCCATGTCATGACCACACCTTAGTCATTGATTGTCAGTCAGTCGTCAGTTGAACTTGGTCCAGGCAAGCGGCAACATGTTGCGTACACTCATTGCGGATTGCCAAGGGTTTAAAATTGGTGACAACAAATTTATATTTAAACAAGTGGCCATTATCGATTGTACCACGTTTTGGATATCGCAAGCTACGCATTTGCTATTTAAACCGCCCCATGCTTTTGATTTGCTGTGTGAAAAAGATCGTAAGCAAACCCAGTGGATTGAAAATCATAGGCAACTAGACTGGAATCAAGGAACCATTTCCTATAAATATTTGGACGTGGTCATGAAAGCACACTTGTCCTCGGCCAATGTGGTATTTGTGAAAGGTAATGAAAAACGTGAATGGTTGCAACCATTTTTGGCGTCTTACTGTCAATGTATCGACCTCATGGACTTGGGCTGCCCCTCCCTGCAAACGCTGACGGATATTTGTTCCTGTGGCAACATTACCCATACAGCCTTAGCGCATGCGTGGCAATTGTTTCATTGGTTAACCACCCATGCCTGCTGGGAGTTGTTAAATAAAATTATAAATCAAGATTTACCTGTGAGTGACGCCAGTGAGATTTCTACAAGCGACATGTAAACATCTACAACACGTGATACCATGGAGAAAGGCAATGCTACGGACAAAGCCATCGGAAAGTTCTTTGTGTGCAAAAAGGAACTAGACAGTTTTACCAAAGAGGAAATCTAAGCGCTGCCCAAGTCGTTCATTTATTATGTGGCCGTCAACGCGGTGAAAGATATCTGGCAACATGTACCAAAATCATGGACTCAAGACCCTGTGTTGAGTGAATTGCAGCCCTGTACGGATTACGATCACCATAAGCAAGTGGCCATGGCAAAAATACCCTCTATGCGTCAATGCACGACTTGTCAGCTAGCGAAACTGTATCACGGTCATAAAAGTCCGTGTAAAGACTTTGTTGAATCATTCCACGGGTGTCATGGCGAGAAAAAGCAACAACAAGAACAAACACAAACATCGTCCACAGAGGAGGAGGAATACCAAATCTTTTCACCATCGATGGAAAAGGATATGCCAGACCTGTACTGACAATGGCGTCATGGACAAAGTGATTGAATACTTACCTTTCGAAATCCATCTTCCAGGTAATCGTTTTTGTGGCCCTGGAACTCGTCTCGAAAAACGTTTGCAACATGGTGATGTACCCATTAATCTTTTGAATCAAGCATGCAAAGAAAATTACCTTTCTTATCGTCATAGTCATCCTGGTTTAAGACATGTGGCAGATAAATTGTTATTGAAAAAAGCTAAATAACGTTTCACATCCTTTGATGCCTCAGTGGGTGAGGGGATGGCAGCTCTGATCGTCATGAGTGCTTTGAAAGGAAAGTTGATAATGCATGGGCATAAACATTGAGGAATTGAGGAGTGAGGAATTGGGATTTGTTTTTATTCTATTTTCGTTTGTCAATCCCTATGGTTATGAAATAAAAACAAAGGTTTACCAGTGCACGATGTTGTTTAATTTTTAAAAATCATGATGTTGATGGGCTGATTTTTCATTTTCACATTTTCACACATTGCCATTTGCAATGTACAGTTTCTAAAAATGTTCGTTTCAAGTTTTGTGTTTTTAATGATATGGATTTTTCATTTTGTTGATAACACTTTTTAAACAATGTCCCTTTGAAGTTTTTGAACTTTCATATTTCACAAATGGCCATTTCCAGTTTTTAAAAATGTCCGTTTTAAGTTTTGCGTTTTTGGTGATATCGAAGCATGGATTTTCCATTTTGCTGTTTTTCCATTTTTCCATTTGGTGTATGTTGAAAGTTGAGATTTTTCAATGCTGTTGATGCAAGTCCTTGACCATGATGATACTGTAATGTGTTTATTGGTGTTTGGAGAAACTTCGAGGTCTACGACTACTGCAGGTAAGACTGTTTTTACAAAAATAATGTCCATTCACCGCTACATTTCAAAGAAGAAAAAAACTATCGACAAAACGAAATGAGTATATAAGTGAAAATGTCCCCCTCCCACCCACACTCCCTCACCCTGTTTGCTCTGGTCATACATACACACAAGTTTTCTCTCTACTCATACGTTCACACCTGTGTTTGGGATCAAACACAACCACTTCATTTATTCCCAAAGGCACATTCTCGACATGCACACTTATCCCATAAGAACGTTTTTAGTTTACCATGTATAATTTACATTACAACAAATAATTAAATACTAGTCATTAAAGTTACTAAAATATTTCTTATTTCATATTTACAAAAAAAACTAAAACTTTATACAGCTTTAAAAGATCAAACTATTTACCAATCAATTTTTTTAAATAAGGTTGCATAGCACTTTTTAAAGAGCAGAGGCCTAAGTAGGTTTCCACTATTTACAAAAAATACTATTTACTATGACAAAAACCATTACTTACAAAATACTAAATCTACGAGTTACAAAATAAAGCCATGTCCCTAAGCAAAAAAACAGAAAAATCACACCTCCTCCTCCATACGGTCATAACATCAGGGCACGCTCATGAGCAGTTCATCAGCCCACACATGTTTCTTATCCATGGAGGCGAGGGTGCATTTTCTCTGTTCCACAAGATACAAATGATGGTTGCTGGATTGTATCCTGCACTGTATATGGGACATAGCTTTGCCAGTGCGCAAAACTGCCAGGTAGTCATCTACACGTAGCGATTATACCACTGCCCTACCTACACCTATTGCTCTCTTCGTTTCCTTACAGTCTAGTGTGCGATAAGCATACATTTTCGAGGCCAAACCTATGAATTCCGTCATAATGGAATCACCGCATTCATCTTTTAAAACACCCATTTCCTTGTTGTTTTTATGGGTAGCTGAAACATGTTGTCAGCGCTATAGCAAGATGTGTCGAACCAGTCACTATGCTGTCTCATGATGTCATAGGGGTTGCAGTGGCGAATGTGGTAAATGAATGAGTCCGTATCCATATACAAAAGAGAGACGTCCTCAAAATGGCGTTTGGCAAACTCATAATGGAATCGATACATGACCGATTTAGAAAAGTCTAAAATGACTTGGCCCAAGTAAATGGTCTTATCCATGGTCACGCTGGTCCTACTCATTTCAATAGTGGCCAAATCCTCATCGATAATTTTGATCGATTTGAAATTTGGCTTGGCAATGTACCGCCGGGCACCCCACTGCCCCTCCCAGACATTCACCAATTTAATGTCGCGGTATTTGCGGACATTCTCCATGGACTTGCCATAGATACAGTTGTTCAATAAATTTAAAAAATTAATTTCAAACTGCTGTGTTGCCATTTGTCGGTGCTCTGTGTTGAGTTCCATGTATGGCTTGAGCCATGGTTTTTGGGCAAAGGAAATACCCCTATGGATTTTCTTCAACACCAAGCCTTGAGCTAGACATTGCACCAACATTTGGATATGCAGCACATACCTATTTTTGTTGTAAATGGTCTTATCCATGGTCACGCTGGTCCTACTCATTTCAATAGTGGCCAAATCCTCATCGATAATTTTGATCGATTTGAAATTTGGCTTGGCAATGTACTGCCGGGTACAAGAATGAGGGATATTCAATATCCACTAATAGCACATATCCACGGCCTGTTTCTTGGCTAGCCATGTTCATATCAAATTCAGACACTTGTTTCTCTGTCAGCCAAGCAAACTCCCCATAGGGCAAAGGCTGACTCATGGCGTAGCCATACAAATTATGCACGTCATAGTAAATCAAGAACGATTCTGGTTGTCTGGTGAATAATCAGGCATGTAGACATTTTTCGCTTCGGCATGGCGCTGGTTAAGCGACACAAAGCCGCCACGAATGCCTTTTACAAAAAATAGAACCATGTCTACATCAGTGAGTAAATCCAATTCCACCTGAGTGTATTTCAAAGCGGCATCAAACGAGAGCCCTGGACTCGTATAATAGTGAGCCGGGTCAAGACCGTAAACGTGTTGACACAATTCATGGAATTTTTCAAACACATCGGTGAGCAGCAATACATCCAGTTTAAGGTAATGCATAGCATATTCACTTAGTGTCTTAATGTCAAACTCTCGCCAAACTTGACATGCATGTGCATAGTCTTCATCGGAAACGGTACTGGGTGTTAGTTTTGAGTAAAATTTGTCTTGTGGTGGGAGTTTTGTTTGCTTTAACACGTCCCAGTTGTTGCAGAAATCATACGGGAATATACCTCTCCGAATGCACAATTGAAATTGCTTAGGATCATTAAAATGCATTCTGGTATTTTTCAATTCCTCTTCATCCAAGCCATTCACAAGACTGTCTAGCGAGGATGCCATAAACCTAAAGGAATCCAAAAATCGAATGCTAAAGTTGCTCAACCGCCATGTCAGGGCTGTGAAACGCTCATAGTTTCGGGCGATAATGGTAAACGAGCCCTTGTTGACATGACCCAATTTATGAATCAAAAACTGAATGTCATAATTTGCCAGATTGTGGAAAAAGACACTGATGAAACGAGGAGCTGAAAAATTCAAATTGCATTTACTATGCGCAGCTCCACGAAACTGTCCCGTAAAGTGCGAGTGATCACGAACGGTGTCTTCAGCACTGATCAGTGGCTTTTCGCAAATATGGCATGTCGTGGCATGCTCATGCCGCTGCTGCTGTTCTGGAGATAGGCTCATGGGTACTGGGTGGTTCAGTAATTCCTGTACATCATGAGCCAACTTTACAAGTTCATCCAAAAACCATCTAGCACCATCTGGCCCCTCACGGTATTTGTAAACGGATTAGGTGGGGTCATAGGCACACACCACATTAAATCCTATGGCAAAGGGTTCATGTTTTTGAATGGGTGTGGTTGAGCTAATGGTGGGATCCGATTCACATCCCGCCATGGGTGTAGTGAGTGCTTCGAAATCCTCATACACCACATAGGGAACAGTGTCACGCATATGAATAACCTTAAACTTGAACACAGCCTTGTCCCCTTGTGGCAATATCAATCTTACCGCTTCCTGAGGAACACAATCTACCCTATGGCGTTCCAAACGGGTAGGGTTTCCAAAATATTGGAGGCAACGGTCAGAAATATGTTTTTTACATTTATATTTAGACATTTGGCTTCTTAGCTATCTACTTAAGCTTTTAATCAGGCAATAGTGATTCACCTCTCCGTAAGAAAGATATAAAAGATGAATGTGATGTTGTTTCGGTTCTTTTGTGGCATAAAGAGGACCCACATTCACATTACCATCAAGGCCATACACCATGAACGAAAAGTCCAGGTTGTCTTGTTCAAACCTATGGATCTCGGTTAAGTCCATAGGGAACGACACTCGAGTTAAATTTAAAGTTTGTTTTAATTCTTCAAACTTGGCCTTGTACATTCCTGGTCTGTGACATGCACGTTGTGCTGGCTGCAAATAGGCAGCCACAGACCACAGGAAGCAATCATTGTCAAAATTTTCAATATTCACCACAGCCTTTTTCGAAGCTATTGCTGGTGGTTTTTTAATATAGCTAGACCCAGCATTCAACGGGTTGAAATGACAAATGTTGATTTGCAGATGATGAATTGTGTCTAATGCTAGACCACTGGGTCCTCGTTGTAGTTTATCAAATTTTGATAGCAAGGCATTCACCACATGGCATTGATACCAATCTTTTAGATTATCAGCTATCAAAAGCTGTTGCATTTTACTCCCAATATAAAATGGTTTCTTATTTTCACCGTCTTTGTTTTTATATATGAAATCGCACAAGAGTTGTGTATTGACCTTTAAAGCCGTATGCAACCTTTGCGCTGCACAAATTTGTTCTTTAAAAGTTTCAAAACATGATTCGATAAAGTCTTTTGGAATTAAACTCTCACTAACATTCACCACACGGCCAGAGCAGACACGTGACTTGAAACAGGACTCAAGAGGCTCCCAAGTTGAGCTATCTCTAGCAGTGGTGAAATACATGTTTTTTATATAAAAAACAATCTCACCCTAGTTTTCAGCCGTAGACTTTCCAACAATGGTCTCAAACACACACGTTCCTGGTTTTCAGCAGCGGTTGTAGCGGACAAGCGTTTTCCAGCACACACTAAAAAAGAAATAAAATAAACCACCATGAGTATATCTATTTCAAATAGCATGTTTCATAAACAAAAATAAATAAAATAAAAATAAAACAGGTTATATACGAGGCACGTCCAGAAAGTAAGTTCCGTTTCTTCATAGACGTTTGCCGCCGGTGTCTTCAACCAGTTGGAAACATCTTCTTTCAGCTCGTCGTCATTGTTGAAGTGTTGACCGCCAAGGAAAGACTTGAGATGTGTGAAAAGATGAAAGTCGCTAGGAGCGAGGTCAGGGCTGTACGGAGGGTGGTCAAACACGTCCTAGCCAAATCCCTGTAGGAGGTTCTTCGTCACATTTGCAGTGTGTGGTCGTGCGTTGTCGTGAAGAAAAACAACACCTTTTGACAGCAACCCTCGCCGCTTATTCTGTATTGAGCGGCGCAATTTCCTAAGTGTCTCGCTGTAAGCATCAGCGTTGATTGTTTGACCACGCGGTAATAAATCAATGAGTAAGATGCATTTCCTGTCCCAGAACACTGTGCACATCATTTTCCGAGGTGTCAAGATTTGTTTCGGCTTAACCTTTGCTGGGGATGAAGTGTGTCTCCATTCCATTGATTGCCGCTTACTTTCAGGGGTGTCGTAAGAAACCCAACTTTCATCTCCTGTGACTATCTGTGTCAGAAATTCTTCGCCGCCTTCATTGTAACGGGTCAAAAACTGAAGTGCACTACCCATCCGTTTTGTTTTGTGTTGCTCCGTATGAATCTTTGGTACCCAACGTCGGCAAAGTTTACGAAAGTTCAGTTTTTCGGTAACAATTTCATGAATTAGTGATCGTGAGATTTGGGGAAATTCCATAGCGAGAGCACTAATTGTAAACCTGCGGTTTTCCCGGATCTTGTCATCAATCGCGTGAACCAGTTCATCTGTAACCAAAGATGGACGCCCACTTCGTTTTTCATCGTGCACTTCACTACGTCCTTCATTGAACTGTCGGACCCATCTTCTCATCATTGAATCACTCATCACATTTTGTCCATTCACTTTGCAAATTTGCCGATAAATTTCAATTGGTTTCACTTTCCTAGCATTCAGAAAACGAATCACAGATCTGATTTCACAAGCGGCGGGGTTTTCAATCAACACCGACATTGTACGAGTAAACATGCACAACAACGCGTACGTGGCTGACAGCGCTCTCCAAATGGCGCACGTTTCTTCTCCTTGATACAGAGCATCTACCGCGCATATGTGGAACTGCGCTGCAGCGGAACGTACAACTAGTTGAAGACACAGGCGGCACAAGTCTATGAAGAAGGCATACAAAAACTCGTGCCACGCTACGACAAATGCCTGCAACATTTCGGCAGTTATGTGGAAAAGTAGTTTAAGGGTTGTAGAATTTTGTGCAACAAATACTTTTTCTGTATCTGTACACAATTTAATGTTATTACCAAACGAAACTTACTTTCTGGACGTACTTCGTATATAATTTAAAAAATCTTACCTTGCTCGTTATAAAAGCCTTGCGTTTGCCTTCTCTCGTAGGCTTTAATAAAATGGTTTTCGAGGCTTTTTTGTCTCCTACAACGGGTATGCAGATTATCTAAAACAAACAAAATAGAAACACTTCATCAATGAAATGGTAAACCAATAATAATTTAAACATTCATTAGCATTAACATAAACTAAACAATGTGAATGTAACACTTACCTGTAAATATATAATGTATCCAATATATTAACCAACTGGGGTTAAGCACACGAATGCAATTATTTCATGCAGAAAAGACACAGCCTATGTTAACATAATAACGTTTACCATAGCAATGACTGACTGTGTGTCATAACATGATCAACACTCTATTACCCCTGCCCTCTTGCCCCAGCCCCTCGCCCTGTGTCCCTCTTACCACAGCTGTTAACATTGCTCTTGCCCTGCAATTGGCTATGGCAATGGTAGGGGGAGGAGTTATACTCGCTTACTGCATTATTTCTCTGACGTAGTTGTGATATTATTCGACCTTCAAGTCACCTCTACGTCACTGTAATTTTCCATTGGTCTCTTGTCAGCTCTGGCACACAATCCTGAATCGCGATAACATGTCACATCCAGTCACCCAGCCAGCCAGGCTCCAAGCAGATATTCTGTGTTCCGTTCTGGCAGCCAGTCAGACATACATACACAAAGCAAGTTCTGTTGTTGTCGAATATAAAAGCCTTGCTTTTTTTTATTCGTCTGATACCATTATGAATTTGTCGGGTTACTGGTCAGTGTTTACTAACATGATTTAAAGATCGCCATGCGGGATTTTTGAAATATTTACCTTCATTCGTTCGTCATAACAAAATATTAGAAAGCGCTCCCTCGCTTTGTCGCCCCCTCCAAATAGCCATTTCCTGTATTCACCATGGCCAGTCATAGCCTCATTGTAACATACGTCAAGCGCTACCGGCTCTCTGTCTACAAACACACTTAATTTATTTTTTAATTAAAAATTTCAAAATGCATAGTTTTTGCCCTAGAGGCTTGACAATTATTTTCTTGGTAGAGGGGGTAGGGACCTTGCATTTATGTCAAACAAACTCTTTTGTACAATTCCTAGTTTCCAAAATATAAAAATTCAAAACTGTACAGTTTTCAAAAAACATAACAAATAAAAAAAGTTTTATAAAAAATAAAGGTCATAGAGACCATTCGTTTCAACTATTGGACAACGTTCTATCAAGTTTGGTTTTAAATTTATCACCTACTTTCAAAAACAAAAATTTTCTAAATTAAAAAAAAAATATAATACATGGTCCAGTGCAAAGCGCCCGTTAGCTCGAGTCCAACGACACCTCATTAGTTAATATCCGACCATCCGTTCGCCAATTATCACCATGTTCACCAGAAAGTAGGCTATCATTATTTTTTTTGCTCCTACACACTTGAAACTTGCTGTCCACCTAAACGGCATAGCCACCTTTCATTAACGTCAAACATACATTTTCCAAAATTCACCGTTTCCAAAACAGCGTCAATCCAAAGAAACAAAAATTTTCAAAAAAAAAAAAAAAACCACCAACACACATTCTTAGCAAAGAGGACGTCACCCCGTTCCTAAACAACACATCGTTCTAGCCTTACAAGCTCACTAAATATCACCAAAATGTCAAAAACGTACGTTTATCTCAAATTGCGTTTCCAAATTCCACCCATTTTAAAAAATAGCCTCATCATCAAATAGAGCGGAAAATTACATCTTAACGACACCTCACTCGACCCTAGTCCTTCCACACCACCTAACCTTTTTCCAACATAGCCATACGTATTCAAGCACACACGCGATTATAGATAGAACTCTCCAATTGACACTACTGTCAAGTCTTTATCCTAGAGACTTGAAATTTATTTTGGAGGTAGAGGGGATAGAGAACATTCATTTACGTCACACAAACTTGTTTGTAAACTTGTTAGTTTCCAAAATATAAAAAATCAAAATTTCAGTGTTTTCAAACAAATCTCTAAAATAAAAAAGTTTTATTATAAAATATAAAGGACATAAAGACCATTCGTTTGAACCATGGCACAACGTTCTACCATGTTTGGTTTTCAAACTACAGTATCACCTACTTTCGAAAACAAAAATTTTCAAAATTAAAAATATATATATATATACTGTATATAATACGTGGTCCATAGCAAAGCTCCCGTCAGCTTGAGTCCAACGATATGTCGCATGCCAAAATCGGACCATGGCCTCGGGAGATATCGGCTTTGCCCCTGAATGTACTGCGGGTTAGTTAGTATGTGACGTCAGAGGAAGAAGTGGTGGGGGGTAATAGAACCCCTGTCACTCCCCTACTGAGCAACTATACCAGGCCCAAAACAACTGTGAACATGAGGGAGGAGCCAGATTCACGCGCTCACCCGCGCCAGCCAATTGCATAGCGCGGCGTTGCCTAGTTAACTGCGCAATCTGGGCTCGCTGTGCCGTACAAAATCCCTATTTCTCTCCGCGCACGAAAATCATAAATTATCCAATTATTTAGATGAACCTATGTTACAGAGCTAACCATTCTGAAGCTGACTGTGTAAACCCCATGACGATACGACCAGCCGTTCGGGAGATATCATCTGCTCTTGAACTGAAGGGATAATTAGAGCGAAGAATGGTTAGGTGTTGAAATATTTAGTTTCGCTGGGGAAGATAACTAAGCGTGACAGCATTGGAGTATCAATTCAGTAGTGGAGCTTATAGAAGTCAGTGCTGTGAGCTGAAGTTTTGAACTCATAACAATGTTCCGTAGCAAGCCGAGTGGCAGTCGAACAGCGAGGCAAGAAAAATAATTTTCAGGGTATACGGCCTTTTAAAGAATCCTTCGAATACAGAAGTACGTGAAAACACAAAATCTGATAACCTGTGTTGTTGCGTTGTCGGCAATTGTTTTCTTTTTTAAAATTGAGTCGAACAAAATTCACTTCTTCAGTCTTACCTCACGAGGCATAGAGTACCCGGTTCTAACCCTGAGACCAGAACTAAATGTCTTGATTGAGCCGTGAATCGAATCTGGACATCATGGGTGACAGCAAGAGTTGTTGTTGTTGTTGTTGATGATTGTTGTAGAGGCTTTGTGACATCGTGGTCATATAGCCCCGTGTATTTGGGTGTGTGTGGAATTTATCTGATAACCTGTGACACTGTGATGTCTCTAATAGTGTGTATATTTGTAATTGAGGAAGGATTTGCGTAGGAAGCGGCCGTGGCCTTACGTTAAGTACCATCCCGGCATTTTCCTGGTGTAGAAGTGCGAATCCACAGAAGAACCACTTCCATGATGGCTGAGGTAGGAATCCAAACCACATATTCCCAGGTTTGCATCACGAGGCTGAGTGTACCCTGTTCCAGCCCTCAGACCAGAATTACATTTGTTGGGAATCGTACCCGGGACTCCGCGGTGACAGCCAAGAATGGACAGCAATATGCTAGCCAGTACACCACAAGGTGGTCTCCAATAAACAAAAACTGATCCCAATAAATTGTTTTCTGTATTTCTATTACCTAATAAAGGGCTAACAAGCAATGTTACTCAGAATGGCTTGGGGTGTAGATTACGTCATGTGATATAATAACGTTGTAATTGTTGTTTCATTTGAGGGGCTTGGACATATTGGTACTTTAGCCCCGTGTACTTGTCTGAAAATCTGGGTTACTGTGGTGTCTGTATTAGAGTGCGTATATTATTATTTTTCTGGTGAGGATTGAGAAGGAGGCAGCCGTGGCCTTAAGTTAGGAACCATCCCGGCATTTGCTTGGAGTAGAAATGAGAAACCACTTTCAGGATGACTGAGGTAGGAATCTAACCCACATCTTCCCAGCTTTGCCTCACGAGATTGAGCGAACCCTGTTTCAGCCCTCAGACTAAAATTAAATAGCTTGGCAGAGCTGGGAATCGAACCCGGACCTCTTGGGCGACAGCCAAGAATTCTGGCCGCTATACCAGTAGGTGCTCACTTGCACGAATAACGCTTGTGTGACATCTTATATATGCCTCATATCACATTGTGTGCAACGTTGTGAGGATAGATATTCGTAGGATTAGGCCCCCCAGCTCGTACATGCACTTACATTCGGAGCGCCTTGTGTTCAGGGGAAAGGTCGTGTATATACTGCGAGCGTAGAGCTGTGTCAACTCCGCAAGTCGCACTGTGGCAACAGTGCTCCGCTGAACGCACGCTAATGGGCCAGCCCATGTTCACAGTTGTTTTGGGTCTGGTATAGTGCGCACTTACCCAGGTCTGGTGTGGATGTCGTGTAGAATCTTCGATTGGAGATGCAGGTGACGAGAGACAGCGAGACAACAAGCAACTGAACATAATGTTCTGTTCTCTCCGCTTTTTGTTCGTTTGTTCGTGTTATGCCGGCGAGTCAGCGGTGGTGTTGATCTTCCTGTATTATGCTGGCACACATCGTGTGCTATGACGATTGCTTCACGCGTGTAGCCATAGCGTTGTGCAGT
The DNA here is from genome assembly GCA_946902985.2 of Meconema thalassinum. Lineage (NCBI taxonomy): Eukaryota > Metazoa > Arthropoda > Insecta > Orthoptera > Tettigoniidae > Meconema > Meconema thalassinum. The sequence goes on from OX336397.1 coordinate 124,740,083, forward strand.
TCCTGTATTACTTACGGGATATGGGGAGTTTTCGTAGTTACGGTTAGGCTACAACACTAACTTACGAGATGATTTTTACTGTTTACCACACTCTCTACAGTCAAATACCACAACATTACATTTTAATAGACCAGGACTTACACCACTTGAGTTTTATTTTCCATTATTTTCTTAGATGAGGTTACTTACAAATAGGATGTTCAACCGTAAAAACCACTCTCTCTCATAAACTTTGAATGCATTAGACCCACAACCTATTGCTTTAAGATCAATAACTCTGATTCTTTACATAACCACTTAGACGTTTTCTATCTTTTTAACCTCTACAACTAAATTTTACACATACAAAGATTTTTGTTATTGACATTGCCATTGAGTTCTAAAGCCACAGGGGTTTTAAACCATCTTACTCTAGAGGATCCAACTGGTCGTCTGTAAATAGCTCCCAGTACAAACCCGCTCGTGGAATATAATGCCCACTGAGCAATGTGTGTAAATCATGCCCTGTCTAGAAATTGTCCTTGTAAATACAGATCACTACAGCGGTTTCAGTAGCGTAGTTGGTAGCAAGCTGAACTGCTGTTCCCAAGATAACGGGTTTAAACCCGGCCGAAGTCGTCGAATTTTTTAAGAGCATTAAAAACCCTTCAGTATTCCTTCCTTAGGAGGGGAAGTAAAGCCGGCAGTCCCATGTCATAGATTTATGGCATGTAAAAGACCCTTTCACAGACTTGTGAAAAGCTAAATTGTTAGGTTAGATATCGTCGGAACGCTCTATCAAAGTTCCAACGTTCACCACTAGGTATCATTGATATCTGGTAGCGAAAGTTGGAACTCTTTGAAATTGAACGGAACTTGTAGCTCACCCTAATAAGGGTGTCCACTGGAAGCAGCTACAGACTCAGGCTAGCCGAACATGTCCTCGGACACTCCCGGCGCTAAAGGCCATACGATAAATAAATACTACAGTGCTTTTGAAATTCGTCCTTTTGAAAATACGAACCCACTCCTGATTTCCTTCTATCATTCTTATTACTGAGATAAATTTACTAGAGTTCGGTTTGTGTGCATCCGTTGATATCGAAGTCTCAAGAACCAGTCTTTGTAGGATATGTGTCTACTATAAGCGGAGTAGTCAAGATCGTTAAGGGAAAAAAGAGCAGTTGTATGATGTTGTGTAACGTGTTTGTAATCGAGATGAGGATTGTAAATAATGCTATCGTTATCATAAGTTAGGGGCCGTTTGTGGTAGCCTGTGTTATTGGGATTCGCCTCAAAGTATTTCCTACCTTTCATTATGAATTCGGTTACCATAAATCCCCATGTACCAAGTCTTAAGGTAACATTACTAGAAACTAAAAATGCCATGTGGCTGATATACAAGTATCGATCTTAGTCAGGTCCAGATTAAGTTCTCATTCTTAGAGAAGTGTTTCTAGAAAACATATATATAATGCAATCATTGAGGAAAGCAAACTAATGCTTTAGCAATATGAGATTACTATTTCTAGGGGTGTAGTAACATCCGTATTTAACAATTAATAATAAGATTGGAAAAGAGTCAGCTGTGGCCTTAAGTTAGGGACCATTTGTGGTAACCTATGTTATTTTGAAATTGTCTCTTCCACTTAGGTTTGATTGGGCAAAAGTATTCCAACATTTTTAAAATCTTAGTGTTGTTGTTGCTCACTTATGGAATTAACAGTAAGGTTAGTAATGTTGTCAAGATAGCTGCTAGACTCCTCTAAAACATGCGAGGTATATGGGGTTTCTAAAAAATACACCCACCCAAGCCATTAAGAATAAGATACAAAATAAGCGACCATCGAGAACAAAAGCGACCATCCGGATCATAAAGCGACCAAAAGCAACCATCCAGAACAAAATCGATCAAAGGCGACCCTACGGTACAAATGCGACCATAAGCAGACATCCAGAATAAAAGAGACCAAAACCGACCATCCAGAAGAAAAGCGATCATCCAGATCATAAAGCGAAAAAACGTGATCATTCACAACGAAAGCGACCATCCAAATCGAAAAGCAACCAAAAGCTACGACCCAAATCAGAAAGCGACAAAAAGCGACCATCCAAATCGAAAGGCAATCAAACAATTGAAACAAATTAGATGGCAGTGGATTAAAATTTGTATAAGCATTTACCGTACCACGTTTCACTGCACTGGGTTGGCTTAATCGGCAGAAACTTCCATTAAAATATATATATTTTGAATCACCGCCATGTTGGATTTGGGCTCACAGGACTATTAAAAGTCCCATAGGTGAACTTATATTCATAGCTTCTATGAACATTAAAAAATTCTGTTTGATTGCTGTAATAGATTCGTAGATATTGAGAACCGACTAAATATATCGGACGGTCGCCATGATGGATTGTTATATGTATAGGCTATAGAGTTATGTACCATTAAATGAAAATTAGTGCGTAGGTTCATTATTCAAACTTTCACTTCGTTCGCATGATTACGACACAAGAAATAAAAACTTAATTTTAAAATTTCGCACAGCCGCTATCTTGAGGTTATGTAAACAATTGAACTTAATTATATGCCAGTGAATTACAATGTCAATAAACATTTACTGTACCATATTTCACTGCGCTCAGATGGATAAATCGCGAGAAAAGTCTATTCAACTGTTTCAACTTCGCTTGGCCGCAACGTTAGTTTCGTACTTTACAGGTTCTTGAAGGTTTCACTGATGAACTTGTAGTTGTGCCTTTATCACCATACAAAATTTCAGGATGATATCAGCAATTGTTTCGGAGATATAGAATGCCGCGGATTCATTCGCACAGCCGCCATCTTGAGGTTATGTAAACAATTGAACTATATCAGATACCTGCGCATTGCAATATATACAAACATTTGCTGTGTCAAGTTGCATTGCGTTTGGATGGTTAAATCGCGAGAGTCTATTTATATGTTTCAACTTCGCTTGGCCGCCATATTCGTTTTGTAGTTAACAGGTTTTCGAAAGTCTCATTGGTGAACTTCTAGTAGTACCATTTATCACCATATAAAATTTCAGGGTGATATCTGAATTAGTTTCGGAGATAGAATGGCGGTGAAATATTTCAAACAGCCGCCATCTTGAGGTTATGTAAGCCATTGAACTAAATTAGATGTCAGTGCATTATAATGAGTATAAACATTTACCGTACTATATTTCACTGCGCTCAAATGGTTAAATCGCGAGAAACGTCTATTAAAATATTTCAAATTCGCTTGGCTGCGATGCTCGTTCTGTACTTCACAAGTTTTTGAAAGATAAAGAGATGAACTTGTAGTAGTGTCCTTTATCACCGTACAAATTTTCAGGGCGATATCAGTAATTTTTTTGGAGACAGAGAATGCCGGTGAAATATTTCGCACAGCCGCCATGTTGGATGGGTGAGACGTAATAAAATTTGAAGGGCACGATCGAGATCGGCCGAAATGGTGCTATGACCATACCAAGTTTCATTGAAATCTCTACAGCCTTTTAGAAGTTATAAGACACACACATACAGTACACACACGGACAAAATGTGATCTCATAAGCCAGTTTTTATTTTCATAAATAGAAATAGGCTAAAAATAGCATTATAGAGACAAGCATGACGCTGTCTTACAGCAAGTAAAACATTACATTAATTAATTTCCCCTCTGTATGGTAGTATGGGGAAAGAGAAAGTTTCTAAGTGTAAAAATGCTAATACGATCAGTATGTCCACCGTATCAGTGTATGTAGGTAGTGGGTAAGTAAGCATGAAAGAATAAACGACAGTAGGGGAGTAGTGAAAGTTCTGCCCCCCACCACCACTACTCCCAATGCGAGCCGATAACTCCCGAACCCGTGGTCGGAGATTCACGAATGAGGTGTCGTTGGACTCGAGCTGACGGGGGCTTTGCTCTGGACCACTCGTTATTTTTTTTTAATTGAAAATTTTTGTTTTTGAAAATAGACGATAGTTAAAAAACCAAACATGATAGAACGTTGTGCAATAGCTTAAACGAACGATCTTTATGTCCTTTATTTTTTATAATAAAACTTTTTAATTTTTTATGTTTTTTTAGTGTAATTTTGAAATTATTATATTTTAGAAACTAAAGAGTTTACAAAAAAAATTGTTTGACATAAATGAATGGCCCTGACCCCCTCTACCCGAAAAATAAATTTCAAGCATCTAGGACTAAAACTGTGCAGTAGTGCTAGAATGGGGTTCTACTTACTCTCCTACTTTCATATAAACTTTGCCGATATCTCCCGAACGCGGGGTCGGATTTTAACGAACGAGGTATTGTTGGCGTTGGGATGACGTTCTCTTGGATAAGCATGCGTGTTGGTATTTAAAAAAAAATGTTTTTTGGGTTGGCGCTATTTTGGAAACTGTGAATTTTGGGAAAAAGTTTGTTTGACGTTAATGAAAGGTGGGTATGCCCTCTAGGTGAGTAGCAAGTTTCAAGGGTATAGGAGGGAAAGAAATGATAGGCTACTTTCTCGCGAACATTGGTGATCATTGGCGAACGGATGGTCGGATTTTAATAAATGATGTGTCGTTGGACTCGAGCTAACGTCCTCTTTCCTATAGACAACTCGTTATTTTTTTTAAATTCTTTTGAAAATTTGTGTTTTTAAAAGAAGGCGATAGTTTGAAAACCAAACATGATACAATGTTGTTCAATAGTTCAAACCAATGGTCTCTAAGATCTTATCAGAGCTTCATGAAGAAGGCGATGTTGCTGTTGACGGTTGATTCTAAAACTCGAACATGGCGTCGAATTTAAAAGTTTGCCTCTTGAGTAGAGGAGGCGAGCTTTAGTTAAGCTCCAACTGACTGGTTTGACTTCCGACGTACAAGTCAGACCCGCTCAACGGAGCGCGAAGAGACCAGGGAAGGGAAAAAGAGTGGGGCTAGGAGACAAAAGAAATACATATAAGAATAGCCAACATTGAAATATTAATTTCTCTTGATGAAATGGTCTTCAAAGAGTTGATAGTAGGCGTCACTAGCGCAGCCTGGAGGGTGAAAAAGTAGACGACGTTCTCTTGATCACGGAGATGATAGCTGGCGATAGCGACGAGATCTGGTGGCTAGATTAATAAGGAAGTCCTCTTGTACAGGGAAGAATTGAGGAACTTCAGAGATTCGCTGCTAAATGACGCTAGGTGGGTCATGGAAGATATATATCTAGAACAGACTTACAGGTAGTGTGAGAGACATATACCAACAAAGAGAAATCAGGAGATCACTGTTGGTGTTTGAGAAAAAAGGAAGGGATGAACTAAAGCAAAGAGAAGCAAAAGCTTACTCTATCTTACCGTGTATTCCAAAGAATACACCAGAATCCCCATTCTAGCACTAATGCACAGTTTTAGTCATAGAGGTTTGAAATTTATTTTGCGGGTAGAGGAGGTCAGGGCCATTCATTTATGTCAAACAAATTTTTTGTAAACTCTTTAGTTTCCAAAATATAAGAATTTCAAAATTATACTTTTTTCAAAAATACATAAAAAATTAAAAAGTTTTATTATAAAAATAAAGGACATAAAGATCGTTCGTTTAAACTATTGCACAACGTTCTATCATGTTTGGTTTCTTAACTATCGTCTATTTTCAAAAACAAAAATTTTCAATTTCTTTTTTTTTAATGTAACGAGTGATCTATAGCAAAGCCCCCGTCAGCTCGAGTCCAACGACACCTCATTCGTGAATCTCCGACCAAGGGTTCGGGAGTTATCGGCTCGCATTGGGAGTAGTGGTGGGGGGGGGGGCAGAACTCTCACTACTCCCCTACTAACGACTACCAAGAACGCTGGTGTTAAAAGAGAACAAGAGTTAACCAAAAGATGTCGATAGGAAAATACAATACATTTAGAAACATTTCTTTCATAAGAGTTCCGGGTAAAGTCTACTCAGGTATTTTATAATGGATGGAGTTGAATCATTTGGTCTAGAGTAAGATAGTTTAAAACCCCTGTGGCTTTATACATCAATGGCAATGTCAATAACAAAAATCTTGGTATGTGTAAAATTTAGTTGTAGAGGTTAGAAACATAGAAGAGGTCTAAGAGGTTATGTAAAGAATCAGAGTTATTGACCTTAAAGCAACAGGTTGTGGGTCAAATGCAATTAAGGAGTATGTGAGAGATTTGTTTTTACGGTTGAACATCCTGTTTATAAGCAACCGCATCTAAGAAAATAGTGAAAAATAAAACTCAACTAGGAGTTCTAAGATGTAAGTCCTGGTCTAATAAAATGTTATGATCTGGTATTTGACAGTAGAGAGTGTGATAAACCGCAAAAAACATCCAAGATAGTCTACAATAAGAGCCACATTATGGAATCGGAATAAATTTGTAAATATTTGCTAGATTTGGGTTGATTTGTGGGATCGTATATAAGTTTAGAACAATTTTGGGGGGTAATTTGAGAGAATTGGATAAATATAGCTAACTTTTGGAAATTTTTAAAAATTTGGATACATTGTAGTTTAGGAGATTCTTCTCCTCAAGACCTGCCTACCCAATGTGTACTTTTCTACAAGACCTGTCTAACCAATGTGTACTTTTCTACAAGACCTGTGTGCCCAATGAGTACTTCTCTACAAGACCTGTGTACCCAATGTGTATTTCTCTACAAGACCTGTGAACCCAAGGAGTACTTCTCTACAAGACCTGTGTACCCAATGTGTACTTTTCTACAAGACCTGTGTGCCCAATGTGTACTTCTCTACAAGACCTGTGTACCCAATGTGTACTTCTCTACAAGACCTGTGTACCCAATGTGTACTTCTCTACAAGAGCTGTCTACATAATGTGTACTTCTCTACAAGACCTGTGTACCCAATGTGTATTTCTCTACAAGTCCTGTGTGCCCAATGTGTATTTCTCTACAAGTCCTGTCTACCCAATGTGTACAACTCTACAAGTCCTGTGTGCCCAATGTGTACTTTCCTAGAAGACCTGTGTACCCAATGTGTACTTCTCTATAAGTCCTGTGTGCCCAATGAGTACTTCTCTACAAGACCTGTGTACCCAATGTGTACTTCTCTACAACACCTGTCTACCCAATGTGTACAACTCTACAAGACCTGTGTACCCAATGTGTACTTCTCTACAAGACCTATCTACCCAATGTGTACTATTCTACTAGACCTGTGTACCCAATATGTATTTCTCTACAAGACCTGTGTAGTCAATGAGTACTTCTCTACAAGACCTGTGTGCCCAATGAGTACTTCCCTACAAGACCTGTTTACCCAATGTGTATTTCTCTACAAGTCCTGTCTACCCAATGTGTACTTCTCTACAAGACCTGTCTACCCAATGTGTACTTCTCTACAAGACCTGTGTACCCAATGTGTAATTCTCTACAAGACCTATGTACTGCACCCGTTCGTCCTGGGGATGCGATGACTCATCTGCTATTACATCGCATTCCTGGATTTCCAGGGCAGAGCGGAGTTAAATGAACACCTAGTCAAATAAGGAATGTGTCGGAAATTCAGTTGAAATATCACAAAAGCAGAGGGTAACACGAGACAAAGTATCTCTAGGGTCGTTACGGGCTTAAATTTAATTTTAAAAAATGCAAATATAAATGGGCGCCATCAACTGAACTCCTAGCAAACCACATCCTTTCCGGTTAAGCCTTAATTAAGACAAGGAAAGAAAAAGGAAAATCACACCATCATCAGATCACAACTAAGATAAAAACAAATTTATTTCACTTTGATAGTCAGACAGACATTTTAAATATTCATCCTACCTGAGAGCATGGTCGAATGCCAACGTTAAATTGTCATTGTCCAAAAATCGAACCATCTCTTTTCTAATCAAAAGTATTTAATCCACATAGAACAGGAAAAGTTTCTAAAGTTCTCTTGGGTTCTCAGGATCACTGTAGCACTATGTCTTTCGTCACTGACATTTGTGATACCTGAGACCTAATTTCTCTTTAAATTAACATCATGAATGTGGATTTTAAAAAAATTATTAATCTGCCTAAACACACATATTATAATCACTTATTTTAAATATCACATAATTTATGGCTTGCATGGCATAATTCAAATGTTGAATATGTTAGAAAATGCTCCTAAACATCAAATAATTAATTTACACTATTTACATAGTCATTAATAATTGCTTGTTTGTGAACTACAGAAAATCAACTGCTCATTGGTCATACTCATCATCATCATCAAAGTTAAATATTTCTCACATTAAATCTTATCTCAAAATTCAACATATTCCTGTCAGAATCATTAACTCATCACCATTAAATCATTTAAATTAAAATTATTATCATCACTTCATTATACTTTCTAATTATTCACACCCTCTTATTTTATCATCTCCTTCAGATTAAATCATCTTAAATCATCAATATAAATCGTTTAATTCCTCAACTCAAGTTGCAATTCCTACAAGTCACATCTCAATTAAATTTATTTTAATCCATATAAATTCATTAATCATCAGCTTCTTTAATTAATTATCACCTTCTAATTCAGTTATTCATCATCTTTCCAATCATCTATTAATTTATTTAAATCAGCTTATTTATCCAATCTTTAATTCATCCATTTATTTAATTCATTGATTTATTCCAAAATTTAATTCATCAATTTATTTAAATTTTATTCTTCTGGTTATTTAGATTTTTATTATTTCATCTAGTCATTCTGATTTTTATTTCATTGGGTCAGATCATTAATATGCTTAAATTTCAGATTATTATTTCATTAATTATTATTATCAGAAAATCTTGTATTATCAACATTATTTATTTGTTTAATTTCCTAACCAATTGTTTAATATGGGTTATAGAACGTTGTCTTACAGTTTTATTACTTCCAAGTTATATCTCGTATTTAATTATCATGCCAAAAAATATTATTGCCTTCGCGACATCACGTTGGATCTGACTATCCACAACGACATTATATATCCTCACTTCTTCAAATATCACATTTGAATACCACAATTATTCCACAAAACTCCATAAATATTCAGCATACAGCCTGAATCTCAAAAATTACGCTAGACTGGGTTCGACGACCTCATGTCTGCCTCAAAATACATTAGCAACATTGCAACTATCACTTGGCAACTTCTACAAAATGCCTATCACAAACTTCACTTAACCATGTTGCATGATCTACAAAAAATATATAACTGGCTTCAAATAATCAACGCACACAATCTCCAATAACTGTAATTACTCTGATCACATCTAGACAACTTCTTAAACAATTAGAAAAAATATTACCTTAGTAATTCAAGATCTGCTTTCAAATAGCATAAATTCTCTTACAATTCTCATAATTCACATCACAGAAAAACACCAATGTGCTATAATCTCTCATATCAAAATATGCAATACTGATCTGCCTTAAAATAAATCTGACCATTAATGATTCATCTTACAAGATTCAATTACTTTAAATCCTTCTCAAAGGTATCAAACACAATTATAAAAATCATCAAAAGCATCAGCTGTACCAGCTGTTAAACTGAAAGTACTCTCAAAAGAGTATAGCAACAAAATATTGGATTGGCAAACAAGAATTACAAATGTAACCCTGCTGACATTTATCTTTAATTTATTTAACAAAATATCGACTGATATGTGACTAGTAGTTCCTTGTTTGATTCTCTTACAATCTCAAGTACACTCGGATGATAAAAATGAGTCCCTCAATGGCAAGTAAGATGAGTAACCACCGTACAATCGTATAAATACGAAAGACCTCGCCTCGTCGACTAACATGATAGTGCCCTGAACGATGGGTAAGATGAGTAACCACCATACAATCGTATAAATACGAAAGACCCCACCTCGAAGACTAAATGAGTGAATGTACCAGATAGGAATCAACAAGTCTCTAGTTGTCATATAGAAGCGATATTCATTCACTAAAGTGAATAACATCTTAATATCTCCCAAACAATCCAATGGAAAAAAATCCCTACTGATGAATAATACACACTCGCTAGTATGCAATGAACTGACGAAGTAATTTAGATAATCAATTGTAGATCACGAGTTCGAAATACTCGTCACACAAAAAAAAACTATTCATGAAAACTATCCTTGCTGGAAAAATGTCTAAAAGACCAAACATCTGCTTAATAAAGCCAACCAATGGTGAGAATTTCGTATAATGATGCCTGCCATGTCATATGGTCACGTCATATTCTAGCATAATTTGAAGCATATAAAGTCAAAGCCATGTCTAACTAATCGTATCACTCCTATTAGAAAAATATACATGTGTGCCCAGTATTCATGAAAATAATCGCATCAGGAAGTTATAACTCTTACAGTACCTTCTCATAATCAGCTGTTATTACATTTCAAAGATCGTCGATTATCCTGATGTAATGAATTTCTCGAAAGATCGGCGTGAATATCATTCCACCCACGCAATGACTATTGCCTTCAAATCCCAAGTGAATCAGCTGGTGGACCTCCTCCTCTTCAGGAATCGAATCCATCGCTCTGTGGTGCCATCGCATCTCTGTCTGCATTTACTCCGACATGATAAACTGCTGGTTATCCATAGCGGATACTGTCCAAATCCTCACGACAAAGTTCATAGAAACAGCGGACCCCATATTCCTCTTCTACGTTACGCCACTGTTCCATACAATGTTCGGTTTGAGCGTTGAAAGTTCAATCTCCACAGCGGTTTAGTCTCACTTGCAGAAAATAAAATTTATTTATGAGAGTGTATAAGTTTATGAAACACCCTGTAGCTGTGTTCGTACTCGGTAATTTATAACACTTCATAAGAAAGAATTGCATTAATGCACGAGCCAATGTTCATAAGTGCATATGCCTGTAACATTTCGTTTGCCTAAAATTGTTAATGTTACTTGGACCCCATGGTCGCTCTGCGTGTTCCGTTATGGAATGCTTAGTCGTAATGTCATTGAATAACTATGTTCATCTGAAGTTCACAGTTGCAGTATCTCGTAACTATCTGCCTGTATAATTTGATTACTGAACATGTGTCCCAACTCAATGTTATAATGAACTTCAGCTTCTATCATATTACTTGCGTATAAAATTGGAAATAACCCGCTCGTCTCCACTGCAATGCTCTAGAGTAATCTCCGCCCAAAGCTGGCCTCGCCATGCCGCTCTGCTATGCTGTTCTGCTTTGCTCGAAATAAAGTTCTCCAACTACTATTACAGTCTTGTTCTAAACCCCGGCCTTCTCATGCTTGCTTGGCCCGTACAGCTGGTTCTGTAACCGGTCTTCACGCTGCCTACTGCGGGTGTCTGCTTGGCTCACTGACCTACTTTCAGTTCGCTGCTTGGTGAAGTAAAACCTGTCGCTTTCACTTTCCGTGACAAATGCTGCTCGCTGCGCGACTTCTACCATACGCTCGGCATGTCCTACTCAGCTCGCTGTCTGACCTCGACTGCCTTGCTCGCTGTACTCCACTCTCTTGCTAACTGTACTTGACTTCTCTGCTTACAGAGCTCGACTGACTGTCTCTAGACTGCATTGACCTGCACCTCCCTGGCGCAGTCACGTGACGTTCTACCCACCTCTGTGGTCTTGCGTCACAAATATAATCTCGAACCCCGATCATCTCGGCTATTAAGTTATACAATAACTTAAGGGTTATCTGACTTCCTACAAATTATTACCTTATATAATGCTTGTTATATCTTCTCTTCTGAGATGTTTAAATACCATGTTCCCTATAGATCTTAATAAAGCTTCATATTTCCATCCATAATTCCATCTGCTTGACGGCTGTCAGTGCCTTCTTAATCCTAGACTTTCTACGTCATCTTGACATTCCTCTTGACTCGATTTGAGCGCTATCTTTTCATAACTCTTCCCATAATCTCAACTACGGCTTAATGTCTGCTGGCGTAGCCGATAGCCTCCACTAGGTATCGGGTACATCTCTCCCGTACATCTCCTTTTTTTTATCAGGATTGAGAAAAAAATACACTCTCAGGCATTCTATACATAACATATGTACACGATAGCTCTACAATCTTCTTATTCAGCATGATGGTACTTTCTGACTCTCAACAATGATGATTGACTTCCGATGATTAGCATCTTGATTCTGTATTACTTTGACGTCTACTTCTTCCTTCACTACTCGTGCTTGCTCGATTGACATCTCTGACTGTCTCCTCGGGTGGTGCACTAGGCTGTCTACATTCTTGCCTCGATCTCTTATATTCACGATTATCTCGTCTTTCATTCGGATCGTTTCTTCTGCCATCCTGCCTGTCGTTCCGATTATACTGTTGACCTTAGCTCCAGTTGTTTCTACCACGATATCTATTGTTGTATCTATTCCTATCTTGGTATCTGGAATTCTGATTATAGTTTCTGTATCGGCTGTCTCTTGCGTCCTGATCGTATGGCCTCTCATATGGTCCTCTATATCGATCATTTCCACGAACGTTATGGATGTTTCCTCGATTTCCTTCGTTCCTTCTGTTTCCCCAGGAATCTCTTCTATCCGTCTGAGCTGCGTTATCAACGACCACCGCATTCACCTCTTGCGTGTTTCGATTGTCGTTTCTTGCATTTCTAGGTGTAACTTGAGCGCTTGTATAGTCTAATCGCCGTAAAATGTCGTCATAGTGCTCAAGTGTGTTCGCTCCCGACGCTATGAGTGATCGCTGTACCTCAATCGGTAACTGTCTCGCTATAGCTTGCAAAAGCTCTTCTTCTGGCAATGGAGGAATCAAAAACTGTAATTTAGCCAGTTGTGAAGTAAAATAATTGGCATAATGCGTCGGATGTGATGTAGAATAACCCTTCGAATACATTTCTGCTCTTACGTTCAGCTGATCCTCTGCACTCCAAAATCTCCTTAAGAATGCTATTGCAAATTGCTCCATATTCGCAAAATTGCTCCTGAATGCCCTAAACCAAGTTAACGCAGGCCCGTCTAAGGCGCGTTCGACTATCCTTAGTTCTCTTTCTTTGGCTACTCTATGTTCCGCCATGTAGTCGCGAATATCTCGCAGAAATTCGACTGGTGTAACTCCCGTGTTTCCCGAAAACTTCCTTGGCTTGTCATCCAGATTTCTGATGATGGTAACTGGACCTGAGTATCGTTCACTTGTACCCAACGTACTCCTATTCGAATTCGGATTATCCTGAGGGGTTGAACTTGCCCTTTCGAATGTCACATTCTGTTGCGTTTGACGGTCTTCTCCCATGCTAACCTCTTGATTACTCATACTGCGGTCTATCGGTGTCTGATTTATCGATATTTCCCCTGATGTAATGTTTTGACTTGAGAAACTATTAATCATAGATTCTAATTTAGTTATCCTATCTTCTGCCAATTTCTCTACGGTCTTGACCCGAGTCTTCAACTCATCTAACGACGTAACATTCTGCGTTTTGTTACTCTCTTCTAAATCGTTTTTCAACTTGTCAATCTTGTCTTCGCATGTATTCTTTACTGACGCGACTTGTTCCTTTAATAAATCAACGTATGTCCTAAATAGAGTTGAATCTATCTTCATCGCTTCCTTGTTCTCCGTAAACCTCGCTTCTAAGTTCGCCATACCTGCGATTAATTTCTCATCTAATCCTGCACGTTTTTCTTTTGCTTCGGCATCGACCTCACTATACCTTTCTTCCACGATTGCACCGACTCTATTTTTGAATAAAGCTAAGTTTTCATTAACCTTTTGCTCTATATCATCATCCATTTTCCTAATATCTTTCTGCAATTGATTCTCTAATGATTTTAAATTAGAATTAACCTCTCCTAAGACTTCCTCTTTAATGGTCCCAATTACTGACTTTAAACCTTTGATCTCATTACCTAGATTCATCTCTAGACCTTTGATTTTAGTTTCGAAAGATACTTCGGTAGACCACTCTTGAATTTTGCCTACATCTACCACTAAACCATCAATGTCGGATCTCAACTTCGATACGTCCGATTTAATGTCTTTATGTATGGACATAACGTCTGTTCTTAAAGTAAGAATGTTTTCTTCTCCTCTACTTTCTAATTCAATAATATTCTTTCTTAATATTTGAACATTTTCCTCTCCTTTCATATTTACAGCAATTATATATAATTGTAAAGTCTTAAGCATTTCATTATTCTTTAAAGTTAATCTATTCTCTAACCTAGTTAACTTGTTTTCCAACTCTGTGTTAGTTTCTTCACTACGAGTTTGTAATTTCTCTTCCAATGATTTAAAACTATCCTTCAAGTTAGCTTCACTAGCTTTCAAATGACTTTCAGTACTAGTCTGTAATCTAGTCTCCAATAACATCAACTCATCTTTACTATTTGACTGTAATCTTTCTTCTAATGATTTAAAATTTTCTTCACTATTTGACTGTAACCTAGTCACTAATGACTTTAAATTTTCTTCACTAGTTGACTGTAATAATTTTAAATTTTCTTCATTATTTGACTGTAATCTGGTCTCTAATGACTTTAAATTATCTTCACTACTAGTCTGTAATGCTTGCACATTTTCTTTACATCTAGCTTCTAACCTAGCTTCTGAACTATTTATCTGTTCTTTGACTTCTGTTTCCATTTTAGAAATAGTTTCTGCAATACCAGACATGCCACTCTGTAACTCTCCTAACACCTTAGCTAAATCTTCCGGCAACATAATTATATTTTCAACAGACGTTTTATTCAGAGACGTTAGACAAAAACACATCACAATGTCTCAATTCCCGCATTCACTTGGGTATAGAAAAAATGACTTATAACTAACATGATCTAATATTGATACGATTAACATGAACACTGGAATGGGCACACAAGTATATTGTCTGACTAAGTTTAATAAATTTTGTAACACAATTAAATGAACTTTGAGATCAATCTCTCAGTAATCTAAATCTGATGTGATTCCATAGAATAAACAAAATCGAAGCCCCACAGGTGGGTAAGGCCAATTCTCCCTCTCTCTCTCTGCACCCGTTCGTCCTGGGGATGCGATGACCCATCTGCTATTACATCGCATTCCTGAATTTCCAGGGCAGAGCGGAGTTAAATGAACACCTAGTCAAATAAGGATTGTGTCGGAAATTCAGTTGAAATATCACAAAAGCAGAGGGTAACACGAGACAAAGTATCTCTAGGGTCGTTACGGGCTTAAATTTAATTTAAAAAATGCAAATATAAATGGGCGCCATCAACTGAACTCCTAGCAAACCACATCCTTTCCGGTTAAGCCTTAATTAAGACAAGGAAAGAAAAAGGAAAATCACACCATCATCAGATCACAACTAAGATAAAAACAAATTTATTTCACTATGATAGTCAGACAGACATTTTAAATATTCATCCTACCTGAGAGCATGGTCGAATGCCAACGTTAAATTGTCATTGTCCAAAAATCGAACCATCTCTTTTCTAATCAAAAGTATTTAATCCACATAGAACAGGAAACATTTCTAAAGTTCTCTTGGGTTCTCAGGATCACTGTAGCACTATGTCTTTCGTCACTGACATTTGTGATACCTGAGACCTAATTTCTCTTTAAATTAACATCATGAATGTGGATTTAAAAAAAATTATTAATCTGCCTAAACACACATATTATAATCACATATTTTAAATATCACATAATTTATGGCTTGCATGGCATAATTCAAATGTTGAATATGTTAGAAAATGCTCCTAAACATCGAATAATTAATTTACACTATTTACATTGTCATTAATAATTGCTTGTTTGTGAATTACAGAAAATCCACTGCTCATTGGTCATACTCATCATCATCATCAAAGTTAAATATTTCTCACATTAAATCTTATCTCAAAATTCAACATATTCCTGTCAGAATCATTAACTCATCACCATTAAATCATTTAAATTAAAATTATTATCATCACTTCATTATACTTTCTAATTATTCACACCCTCTTATTTTATCATCTCCTTCAGATTAAATCATCTTAAATCATCAATATAAATCGTTTAATTCCTCAACTCAAGTTGCAATTCCTACAAGTCACATCTCAATTAAATTTATTTTAATCCATATAAATTCATTAATCATCAGCTTCTTTAATTAATTATCACCTTCTAATTCAGTTATTCATCATCTTTCCAATCATCTATTAATTTATTTAAATCAGCTTATTTATCCAATCTTTAATTCATCCATTTATTTAATTCATTGATTTATTCCAAAATTTAATTCATCAATTTATTTAAATTTTATTCTCCTGGTTATTTAGATTTTTATTATTTCATCTAGTCATTCTGATTTTTATTTCATTGGGTCAGATCATTAATATGCTTAAATTTCAGATTATTATTTCATTAATTATTATTATCAGAAAATCTTGTATTATCAACATTATTTATTTGTTTAATTTCCTAACCAATTGTTTAATATGGGTTATAGAACGTTGTCTTACAGTTTTATTACTTCCAAGTTATATCTCGTATTTAATTATCATGCCAAAAAATATTATTGCCTTCGCGACATCACGTTGGATTTGACTATCCACAACGACATTATATATCCTCACTTCTTCAAATATCACATTTGAATACCACAATTATTCCACAAAACTCCATAAATATTCAGCATACAGCCTGAATCTCAAAAATTACGCTAGACTGGGTTCGACGACCTCATGTCTGCCTCAAAATACATTAGCAACATTGCAACTATCACTTGGCAACTTCTACAAAATGCCTATCACAAACTTCACTTAACCATGTTGCATGATCTACAAAAAATATATAACTGGCTTCAAATAATCAACGCACACAATCTCCAATAACTGTAATTACTCTGATCACATCTAGACAACTTCTTAAACAATTAGAAAAAATATTACCTTAGTAATTCAAGATCTGCTTTCAAATAGCATAAATTCTCTTACAATTCTCATAAATCACATCACAGAAAAACACCATTGTGCTATAATCTCTCATATCAAAATATGAAACACTGATCTGCCTTAAAATAAATCTGACCATTAATGATTCATCTTACAAGATTCAATTACTTTAAATCCTTCTCAAAGGTATCAAACACAATTATAAAAATCATCAAAAGCATCAGCTGTACCAGCTGTTAAACTGAAAGTACTCTCAAAAGAGTATAGCAACAAAATATTGGATTGGCAAACAAGAATTACAAATGTAACCCTGCTGACATTTATCTTTAATTTATTTAACAAAATATCGACTGATATGTGACTAGTAGTTCCTTGTTTGATTCTCTTACAATCTCAAGTACACTCGGATGATAAAAATGAGTCCCTCAATGGCAAGTAAGATGAGTAACCACCGTACAATCGTATAAATACGAAAGACCTCGCCTCGTCGACTAACATGATAGTGCCCTGAGCGATGGGTAAGATGAGTAACCACCATACAATCGTATAAATACGAAAGACCCCATCTCGAAGACTAAATGAGTGAATGTACCAGATAGGAATCAACAAGTCTCTAGTTGTCATATAAAAGCGATATTCATTCACTAAAGTGAATAACATCTTAATATCTCCCAAACAATCCAATGGAAAAAAATCCCTACTGATGAATAATACACACTCGCTAGTATGCAATGAACTGACGAAGTAATTTAGATAATCAATTGTAGATCACGAGTTCGAAATACTCGTCACACTAAAAAAAACTATTCATGAAAACTATCCTTGCTGGAAAAATGTCTAAAAGACCAAACATCTGCTTAATAAAGCCAACCAATGGTGAGAATTTCGTATAATGATGCCTGCCATGTCATATGGTCACGTCATATTCTAGCAAAATTTGAAGCATATAAAGTCAAAGCCATGTCAAACTAATCGTATCACTCCTATTAGAAAAATATACATGTGTGCCCAGTATTCATGAAAATAATCGCATCAGGAAGTTACAACTCTTACAGTACCTTCTCATAATCAGCTGTTATTAAATTTCATAGATCGTCGATTATCCTGATGTAATGAATTTCTCGAAAGATCGGCGTGAATATCATTCCACCCACGCAATGACGATTGCCTTCAAATCCCAAGTGAATCAGCTGGTGGACCTCCCCTTCAGGAATCGAATCCATCGCTCTGTGGTGCCATCGCGTCTCTGTCTGCGTTTACTCCGACATGATAAACTGCTGGTTATCCATAGCGGATACTGTCCAAATCCTCACGACAAAGTTCATAGAAACAACGGACCCCATATTCCTCTTCTACGTTACGCCACTGTTCCATACAATGTTCGGTTTGAGCGTTGAAAGTTCAATCTCCACAGCGGTTTAGTCTCACTTGAAGAAAATAAAATCTATTTATGAGAGTGTATAAGTTTATGAAACACCCTGTAGCTGTGTTCGTACTCGGTAATTTATAACACTTCATAAGAAAGAATTGCATTAATGCACGAGCCAATGTTCATAAGTGCATATGCCTGTAACATTTCGTTTGCCTAAAATTGTTAATGTTACTTGGACCCCATGGTCGCTCTGCGTGTTCCGTTATGGAATGCTTAGTCGTAATGTCATTGAATAACTATGTTCATCTGAAGTTCACAGTTGCAGTATCTCGTAACTATCTGCCTGTACAATTTGATTACTGAACATGCGTCCCAACTCAATGTTATAATGAAGTTCAGCTTCTATCATATTACTTGCGTATAAAATTGGAAATAACCCGCTCGTCTCCACTGCAATGCTCTAGAGTAATCTCCGCCCAAAGCTGGCCTCGCCATGCCCCTCTGCTATGCTGTTCTGCCTTGCTCGAAATAAAGTTCTCCAACTACTATTACAGTCTTGTTCTAAACCCCGGCCATCTCATGCTTGCTTGGCCCGTACAGCTGGTTCTGTAACCGGTCTTCACGCTGTCTACTGCGGGTGTCTGCTTGGCTCACTGACCTACTTTCAGTTCGCTGCTTGGTGAAGTAAAACCTGTCGCTTTCACTTTCCGTGACAAATGCTGCTCGCTGCGCGACTTCTACCATACGCTCGGCATGTCCTACTCAGCTCGCTGTCTGACCTCGACTGCCTTGCTCGCTGAACTCCTCTCTTGCTAACTGTACTTGACTTTTCTGCTTACAGAGCTCGACTGACTGTCTCTAGACTGCGTTGACCTGCACCTCCCTGGCGCAGTCACGTGACGTTCTCCCCACCTCTGTGGTCTTGCGTCACAAATATAATCTCGAACCCCGATCATCTCGGCTATTAAGTTATACAATAACTTAAGGGTTATCTGACTTCCTACAAATTATTACCATATATAATGCTTGTTATATCTTCTCTTCTGAGATGTTTAAATACCATGTTCCCTATAGATCTTAATAAAGCTTCATATTTCCATCCATAATTCCATCTGCTTGACGGCTGTCAGTGCCTTCTTAATCCTAGACCTTCTACGTCATCTTGACATTCCTCTTGACTCGATTTGAGCGCTATCTTTTCATAACTCTTCCCATAATCTCAACTACGGCTTAATGTCTGCTGGCGTAGCCGATAGCCTCCACTATGTATCGGGTACAGTACCCAATGTGTACTTCTCTACAAGACCTGTCTACCCAATGTGTACTTCTCTACAAGACCTTTGTGCCCAATGTGTACATTTCTACAATACCTGTGTACCCAATGTGTAATTATCTACAAGACCTGTGTACCCAATGTGTACTTCTCTACAAGACCTATGTACCCAATGTGTAATTCTCTACAAGACCTGTGTACCCAATGTGTAATTCTCTACAAGACCTGTGTACCCAATGTGTACTTCTCTACAAGACCTGTCTACCCAATGTGTACTTCTCTACAAGACCTGTGTACCCAATGTGTAATTCTCTACAAGACCTGTGTACCCAATGTGTAATTCTCTACAAGACCTGTGTACCCAATGTGTACTTTTCTACAAGACCTGTCTACCCAATGTGTAATTCTCTACAAGACCTGTGTACCCAATGTGTACTTCTCTACAAGACCTATGTACCCAAGGTGTAATTCTCTACAAGACCTGTTTACCCAATGTGTACTTTTCTACAAGACCTGTCTACCCAATGTGTACTTCTCTACAAGACCTTTGTGCCCAATGTGTATTTCTCTACAATTCCTGTGTACCCAATGTGTACTTCTCTACAAGACCTATGTACCCAATGTGTAATTCTCTACAAGACCTGTGTACCCAATGTGTAATTCTCTACAAGACCTGTGTACCCATTGTGTACTTTTCTACAAGACCTGTCTACCCAATGTGTACTTCTCTACAAGACCTTTGTGCCCAATGTGTACTTCTCTACAAGTCCTGTGTACCCAATGTGTACTTCTCTACAAGTCCTGTGTGCCCGATGTGTACTTCTCTACAAGACCTGTGTGCCCAATGTGTACTTCTCTACAAGTCCTGTGTGCCCAATGTGTAATTCTCTACAAGTCCTGTGTGCCCAATATGTATTTCTCTACAAGTCCTGTCTACCCAATGTGTACAACTCTACAAGACCTGTGTACCCAATGTGTACTTCTCTACAAGACCAGTGTGCCCAATGTGTATTTCTCTACAAGTCCTGTGTGCCCAATGTGTATTTCTCTACAAGTCCTGTGTGCCCAATGTGTATTTCTCTACAAGCCCTGTTTGCCCAATGTGTATTTCTCTACAAGACCTGTCTACCCAATGTGTACTTCTCTACAAGACCTGTGTACCCAATGTGTACTTTTCTACAAGACCTGTCTACCCAATGTGTAATTCTCTACAAGACCTGTGTACCCAATGTGTACTTCTCTACAGGACCTATGTACCCAAGGTGTAATTCTCTACAAGACCTGTTTACCCAATGTGTACTTTTCTACAAGACCCGTCTACCCAATGTGTACTTCTCTACAAGACCTTTGTGCCCAATGTGTATTTCTCTACAATTCCTGTGTACCCAATGTGTACTTCTCTACAAGACCTATGTACCCAATGTGTAATTCTCTACAAGACCTGTGTACCCAATGTGTAATTCTCTACAAGACCTGTGTACCCATTGTGTACTTTTCTACAAGACCTGTCTACCCAATGTGTACTTCTCTACAAGACCTTTCTTGCCCAATGTGTACTTCTCTACAAGTCCTGTGTACCCAATGTGTACTTCTCTACAAGACCTGTGTGCCCAATGTGTACTTCTCTACAAGTCCTGTGTGCCCAATGTGTAATTCTCTACAAGTCCTGTGTGCCCAATATGTATATCTCTACAAGTCCTGTCTACCCAATGTGTACAACTCTACAAGACCTGTGTACCCAATGTGTACTTCTCTACAAGACCAGTGTGCCCAATGTGTATTACTCTACAAGTCCTTTGTGCCCAATGTGTATTTCTCTACAAGTCCTGTGTGCCCAATGTGTATTTCTCTACAAGTCCTGTCTACCCAATGTGTACAACTCTACAAGTCCTGTGTGCCCAATGTGTACTTCTCTACAAGTTCTGTGTGCCCAATGTGTATTACTCTACAAGTCCTGTCTACCCAATGTGTACAACTCTACAAGACCTGTGTACCCAATGTGTACTTCTCTACAAGTCCTGTGTGCCCAATGTGTATTTCTCTACAAGTCCTGTCTACCCAATGTGTACAACTCTACTAGTCCTGTGTGCCCAAAGTGTATTTCTCTACAAGTCCTGTGTGCCCAATGTGTATTTCTCTACAAGTCCTGTCTACCCAATGTGTACTTCTCTACAAGACCTGTGTGCCCAATGTGTACTTCTCTACAAGTCCTGTGTGCCCAATGTGTATTTCTCTACAAGTCCTGTGTGCCCAGTGTGTATTTCTCTACAAGTCCTGTCTACCCAATGTGTACAACTCTACAAGTCCTGTGTGCCCAATGTGTATTTCTCTACAAGTCCTGACTACCCAATGTGTACTTCTCTACAAGACCTGTGTACCCAATGTGTAATTCTCTACAAGTCCTGTGTGCCCAATGTGTACTTCTCAACAAGTCCTGTGTGCCCAATGTGTACTTCTCAACAAGTCCTGTGTGCCCAATGTGTATTTCTCTACAAGTCCTGTGTGCCCAATGTGTATTTCTCTACAAGTCCTGTCTACCCAGTGTGTACAACTCTACAAGACCTGTGTACCCAATGTGTACTTCTCTACAAGACCTGTGTGCCCAATGTGTACTTCTCTACAAGTCCTGTGTGCCTAATGTGTATTTCTCTACAAGTCCTGTCTACCCAATGTGTACAACTCTACAAGTCCTGTGTGCCCAATGTGTATTTCTCTACAAGTCCTGTGTGCCCAATGTGTATTTCTCTACAAGTCCTGTGTGCCCAATATGTATATCTCTACAAGTCCTGTCTACCCAATGTGTACAACTCTACAAGACCTGTGTACCCAATGTGTACTTCTCTACAAGACCAGTGTGCCCAATGTGTATTACTCTACAAGTCCTTTGTGCCCAATGTGTATTTCTCTACAAGTCCTGTGTGCCCAATGTGTATTTCTCTACAAGTCCTGTCTACCCAATGTGTACAACTCTACAAGTCCTGTGTGCCCAATGTGTACTTCTCTACAAGTTCTGTGTGCCCAATGTGTATTACTCTACAAGTCCTGTCTACCCAATGTGTACAACTCTACAAGACCTGTGTACCCAATGTGTACTTCTCTACAAGTCCTGTGTGCCCAATGTGTATTTCTCTACAAGTCCTGTCTACCCAATGTGTACAACTCTACTAGTCCTGTGTGCCCAAAGTGTATTTCTCTACAAGTCCTGTGTGCCCAATGTGTATTTCTCTACAAGTCCTGTCTACCCAATGTGTACTTCTCTACAAGACCTGTGTGCCCAATGTGTACTTCTCTACAAGTCCTGTGTGCCCAATGTGTATTTCTCTACAAGTCCTGTGTGCCCAGTGTGTATTTCTCTACAAGTCCTGTCTACCAAATGTGTACAACTCTACAAGTCCTGTGTGCCCAATGTGTATTTCTCTACAAGTCCTGACTACCCAATGTGTACTTCTCTACAAGACCTGTGTACCCAATGTGTAATTCTCTACAAGTCCTGTGTGCCCAATGTGTACTTCTCAACAAGTCCTGTGTGCCCAATGTGTACTTCTCAACAAGTCCTGTGTGCCCAATGTGTATTTCTCTACAAGTCCTGTGTGCCCAATGTGTATTTCTCTACAAGTCCTGTCTACCCAGTGTGTACAACTCTACAAGACCTGTGTACCCAATGTGTACTTCTCTACAAGACCTGTGTGCCCAATGTGTACTTCTCTACAAGTCCTGTGTGCCCAATGTGTATTTCTCTACAAGTCCTGTCTACCCAATGTGTACAACTCTACAAGTCCTGTGTGCCCAATGTGTATTTCTCTACAAGTCCTGTGTGCCCAATGTGTATTTCTCTACAAGACCTGTCTACCCAATGTGTACTTCTCTACAAGTCCTGTGTGCCCAATGTGTACTTCTCTACAAGACCTGTGTGCCCAATGTGTACTTCTCTACAAGTCCTGTGTGCCCAATGTGTATTTCTCTACAAGTCCTGTGTGCCCAATGTGTATTTCTCTACAAGTCCTGTCTACCCAATGTGTTCAACTCTACAATTCCTGTGTGCCCAATGTGTATTTCTCTACAAGTCCTGTGTGCCCAATGTGTATTTCTATACAAGTCCTGTCTACCCAATGTGTACTTCTCTACAAGACCTGTCTACCCAATGTGTACTTCTCTACAAGACCTATGTACCCGATGTGTACCTTTCTACAAGACCTGTGTGCCCAATGTGTACTTCTCTACAAGTCCTGTGTGCCCAATGTGTAATTCTCTACAAGACCTGAATACCCAATGTGTACTTTTCAACAAGTCCTGTGTGCCCAATGTGTACTTCTCTTCAAGTCCTGTGTGCCCAATGTGTATTTCTCTACAAGTCCTATGTGCCCAATATGTATTTCTCTACAAGCCCTGTGTGCCGAATGTGTACTTCTCTACAAGACCTATGTACCCGATGTGTACCTTTCTACAAGTCCTGTGTGCCCAATGTGTATTTCTCTACAAGTCCTGTGTGCCCAATGTGTACATCTCTACAAGACCTATGTACCCGATGTGTACCTTTCTACAAGACCTGTGTGCCCAATGTGTACTTCACTACAAGACCTGTGTGCCGAATGTGTACTTTTCTACAAGACCTGTATACCCAATGTGTACTTCTCTTCAAGTCCTGTGTGCCCAATGTGTACTTCTCTACAAGACCCGTGTGCCGAATGTGTACTTTTCTACAAGACCTGTGTGCCGAATGTGTACTTTTCTACAAGACCTGTATACCCAATGTGTACTTCTCTTCAAGTCCTGTGTGCCCAATGTGTACTTCTCTACAAGACCCGTGTGCCGAATGTGTACTTTTCTACAAGACCTGTGTGCCTAATGTGTACATTTCTACAAGACCTGTATACCCAATGTGTACTTCTCATCAAATCCTGTGTGCCCAATGTGTACTTCTCTACAAGACCTGTGTGCCGAATGTGTACTTTTCTACAAGACCTGTATACCCAATGTGTACTTCTCTACAAGACCCGTGTGCCCAATGTGTACTTCTCTACAAGTCCTGTGTGCCCAATGTGTATTTCTCTACAAGTCCTGTCTACCCAAAGTGTACAACTCTACAAGTCCTGTGTGCCCAATCTGTATTTCTCTACAAGTCCTGTGTGCCCAATGTGTATTTCTCTACAAGACCTGTCTACCCAATGTGTACTTCTCAACAAGTCCTGTGTGCCCAATGTGTACTTCTCTACAAGACCTGTGTGCCCAATGTGTACTTCTCTACAAGTCCTGTGTACCCAATGTGTACTTCTCTACAAGTCCTGTGTGCCGAATGTGTACTTCTCTACAAGACCTGTGTGCCCAATGTGTACTTCTCTACAAGTCCTGTGTGCCCAATGTATAATTCTCTACAAGTCCTGTGTGCCCAATATGTATTTCTCTACAAGTCCTGTATACCCAATGTGTACAACTCTACAAGACCTGTGTACCCAATGTGTACTTCTCTACAAGACCAGTGTGCCCAATGTGAATTTCTCTACAAGTCCTGTGTGCCCAATGTGTATTTCTCTACAAGTCCTGTCTACCCAATGTGTTCAACTCTACAATTCCTGTGTGCCCAATGTGTATTTCTCTACAAGTCCTGTGTGCCCAATGTGTATTTCTATACAAGTCCTGTCTACCCAATGTGTACTTCTCTACAAGACCTGTCTACCCAATGTGTACTTCTCTACAAGACCTGTCTACCCAATGTGTACTTTTCTACAAGACCTGTGTGCCCAATGTGTACTTCTCTAAAAGACCTTTGCGCCCAATGTGTACTTCTCTACAAGTCCTGTGTGCCCAATGTGTATTTCTCTACAAGACCTTTGTGCCCAATGTGTACTTCTCTACAAGTCCTGTGTGCCCAATGTTTACTTCTCTACAAGACCTTTGTGCCCAATGTGCACTTCTCTACAAGTCCTGTGTGCCCAATGTGTACTTTTCTACAAGACCTGTCTACCCAATGTGTACTTCTCTACAAGACCTATGTACCCGATGTGTACCTTTCTACAAGACCTGTGTGCCCAATGTGTACTTCTCTACAAGTCCTGTGTGCCCAATGTGTAATTCTCTACAAGACCTGTATACCCAATGTGTACTTTTCAACAATTCCTGTGTGCCCAATGTGTATTTCTCTACAAGTCCTGTGTGCCCAATGTGTATTTCTCTACAAGTCCTGTCTACCCAATGTGTAATTCTCTACAAGACCTGTATACCCAATGTGTACTTTTCTACAAGTCCTGTGTGCCCAATGTGTACTTCTCTTCAAGTCCTGTGTGCCCAATGTGTATTTCTCTACAAGTCCTGTGTGCCCAATATGTATTTCTCTACAAGACCTGTGTGCCGAATGTGTACTTCTCTACAAGACCTATGTACCCGATGTGTACTTTTCTACAAGTCCTGTGTGCCCAATGTGTATTTCTCTACAAGTCCTGTCTACCCAATGTGTACTTCTCTACAAGTCCTGTGTGCCCAATGTGTACTTCTCTACAAGACCTGTGTGCCGAATGTGTACTTTTCTACAAGACCTGTGTGCCCAATGTGTATTTCTCTACAAGACCTGTCTACCCAATGTGTACTTCTCTTCAAGTCCTGTGTGCCCAATGTGTACTTCTCTACAAGACCCGTGTGTCCAATGTGTACTTCTCTAGAAGTCCTGTGTGCCCAATGTGTATTTCTCTACAAGTCCTGTGTGCCCAATATGTATTTCTCTACAAGTCCTGTCTACCCAATGTGTACAACTTTACAAGACCTGTGTACCCAATGTGTACTTCTCTACAAGACCAGTGTGCCCAATGTGTATCTCTCTTCAAGTCCTGTGTGCCCAATGTGTATTTCTCTACAAGTCCTGTGTGCCCAATGTGTATTTCTCTGCATGTCCTGTCTACCCAATGTGTGTAACTCTACAAGTCCTGTGTGCCCAATGTGTATTTCTCTACAAGTCCTGTGTGCCCAATGTGTATTTCTCTACAAGTCCTGTCTACCCAATGTGTTCAACTCTACAATTCCTGTGTGCCCAATGTGTATTTCTCTACAAGTCCTGTGTGCCCAATGTGTATTTCTATACAAGTCCTGTCTACCCAATGTGTACTTCTCTACAAGACCTGTCTACCCAATGTGTACTTCTCTACAAGACCTGTCTACCCAATGTGTACTTTTCTACAAGACCTGTGTGCCCAATGTGTACTTCTCTACAAGACCTTTGCGCCCAATGTGTACTTCTCTACAAGTCCTGTGTGCCCAATGTGTATTTCTCTACAAGACCTTTGTGCCCAATGTGTACTTCTCTACAAGTCCTGTGTGCCCAATGTGTACTTCTCTACAAGACCTTTGTGCCCAATGTGTACTTCTCTACAAGTCCTGTGTGCCCAATGTGTACTTTTCTACAAGACCTGTTTACCCAATGTGTACTTCTCTACAAGACCTATGTACCCGATGTGTACCTTTCTACAAGACCTGTGTGCCCAATGTGTACTTCTCTACAAGTCCTGTGTGCCCAATGTGTAATTCTCTACAAGACCTGTATACCCAATGTGTACTTTTCAACAAGTCCTGTGTGCCCAATGTGTACTTCTCTTCAAGTCCTGTTTGCCCAATGTGTATTTCTCTACAAGTCCTGTGTGCCCAATATGTATTTCTCTACAAGTCCTGTGTGCCGAATGTGTACTTCTCTACAAGACCTATGTACCCGATGTGTACCTTTCTACAAGTCCTGTGTGCCCAATGTGTATTTCTCTACAGGTCCTGTGTGCCCAATGTGTACATCTCTACAAGACCTATGTACCCGATGTGTACCTTCCTACAAGACCTGTGTGCCCAATGTGTACTTCTCTACAAGACCTGTGTGCCGAATGTGTACTTTTCTACAAGACCTGTATACCCAATGTGTACTTCTCTTCAAGTCCTGTGTGCCCAATGTGTACTTCTCTACAAGACCCGTGTGCCGAATGTGTACTTTTCTACAAGACCTGTGTGCCGAATGTGTACTTTTCTACAAGACCTGTATACCCAATGTGTACTTCTCTTCAAGTCCTGTGTGCCCAATGTGTACTTCTCTACAAGACTCGTGTGCCGAATGTGTACTTTTCTACAAGACCTGTGTGCCTAATGTGTACTTTTCTACAAGACCTGTATACCCAATGTGTACTTCTCATCAAATCCTGTGTGCCCAATGTGTACTTCTCTACAAGACCTGTGTGCCGAATGTGTACTTTTCTACAAGACCTGTATACCCAATGTGTACTCCTCTACAAGACCCGTGTGCCCAATGTGTACTTCTCTACAAGTCCTGTGTGCCCAATGTGTATTTCTCTACAAGTCCTGTCTACCACAAGTGTACAACTCTACAAGTCCTGTGTGCCCAATCTGTATTTCTCTACAAGTCCTGTGTGCCCAATGTGTATTTCTCTACAAGACCTGTCTACCCAATGTGTACTTCTCAACAAGTCCTGTGTGCCCAATGTGTACTTCTCTACAAGACCTGTGTGCCCAATGTGTACTTCTCTACAAGTCCTGTGTACCCAAAGTGTACTTCTCTACAAGTCCTGTGTGCCGAATGTGTACTTCTCTACAAGACCTGTGTGCCCAATGTGTACTTCTCTACAAGTCCTGTGTGCCCAATGTATAATTCTCTACAAGTCCTGTGTGCCCAATATGTATTTCTCTACAAGTCCTGTCTACCCAATGTGTACAACTCTACAAGACCTGTGTACCCAATGTGTACGTCTCTACAAGACCAGTGTGCCCAATGTGTATTTCTCTACAAGTCCTGTGTGCCCAATGTGTATTTCTCTACAAGTCCTGTGTGCCCAATGTGTATTTCTCTACAAGTCCTGTCTACCCAATGTGTACAACACTACAAGTCCTGTGTGCCCAATGTGCATTTCTCTACAAGTTCTGTGTGCCCAATGTGTATTTCTCTACAAGTCTTGTCTACCCAATGTGTACAACACTACAAGACCTGTGTACCCAATGTGTACTTCTCTTCAAGTCCTGTGTGCCCAATGTGTATTTCTCTACAAGTTCTGTCTACCCAATGTGTACAACTCTACAAGACCTGTGTACCCAATGTGTACTTCTCTAAAAGTCCTGTGAGCCCAATGTGTATTTCTCTACAAGTCCTGTCTACCCAATGTGTTCAACTCAACAATTCCTGTGTGCCCAATGTGTATTTCTCTACAAGTCCTGTGTGCCCAATGTGTATTTCTCTACAAGTCCTGTCTACCCAATGTGTAATTCTCTACAAGACCTGTATACCCAATGTGTACTTTTCTACAAGTCCTGTGTGCCCAATGTGTACTTCTCTTCAAGTCCTGTGTGCCCAATGCGTATTTCTCTACAAGTCCTGTGTGCCCAATATGTATTTCTCTACAAGACCTGTGTGCCGAATGTGTACTTCTCTACAAGACCTATGTACCCGATGTGTACTTTTCTACAAGTCCTGTGTGCCCAATGTGTATTTCTCAACAAGTCCTGTGTGCCCAATGTGTACTTCTCTACAAGACCTATGTACCCGATGTGTACCTTTCTACAAGACCTGTGTGCCCAATGTGTACTTCTCTACAATTCCTGTGTGCCCAATGTGTACTTCTCTACAAGACCTGTGTGCCGAATGTGTACTTTTCTACAAGACCTGTGTGCCCAATGTGTATTTCTCTACAAGTCCTGTCTACCCAATGTGTACTTCTCTGCAAGTCCTGTGTGCCCAATGTGTACTTCTCTACAAGACCTGTGTGCCGAATGTGTACTTTTCTACAAGACCTGTGTGCCCAATGTGTATTTCTCTACAAGTCCTGTGTGCCCAATGTGTATTTCTCTACAAGTTCTGTCTACCCAATGTGTACAACTCTACAAGACCTGTGTACCCAATGTGTACTTCTCTACAAGTCCTGTCTACCCAATGTGTACTTCTCTACAAGACCTGTGTGCCCAATGTGTACTTCTCTACAAGTCCTGTGTGCCCAATGTGTATTTCTCTACAAGTCCTGTGTGCCCAATATGTATTTCTCTACAAGTCCTGTCTACCCAATGTGTACAACTCTACAAGTCCTGTGTGCCCAATGTGTATTTCTCTAGAAGTCCTGTCTACCCAATGTGTACTTCTCTACAAGACCTGTGTACCCAATGTGTAATTCTCTACAAGTCCTGTGTGCCCAATGTGTACTTCTCTACAAGTCCTGTGTGCCCAATGTGTATTTCTCTACATGTCCTGTGTGCCCAATGAGTATTTCTCTACAAGTCCTGTCTACCCAATGTGTACAACTCTACAAGACCTGTCTACCCAATGTGTACTTCTCTACAAGACCTGTGTGCCCAATGTGTACTTCTCTACAAGTCCTGTGTGCCCAGTGTGTATTTCTCTACAAGTCCTGTCTACCCAATGTGTACAACTCTACAGGTCCTGTGTGCCCAATGTGTATTTCTCTACAAGACCTGTCTACCCAATGTGTACTTCTCTACAAGTCCTGTGTGGCCAATGTGTACTTCTCTACAAGACCTGTGTGCCCAATGTGTACTTCTCTACAAGTCCTGTGTGCCCAATGTGTATTTCTCTACAAGTCCTGTGTGCCCAATGTGTATTTCTCTACAAGTCCTGTCTACCCAATGCGTACAACTCTACAAGTCCTGTGTGCCCAATGTGTATTCTCTACAAGTCCTGTCTACCCAATGTGTACTTCTCTACAAGACCTGTCTACCCAATGTGTACTTCTCTACAAGTCCTGTCTACCAAATGTGTACTTCTCTACAAGACCTGTCTACCCAATGTGTACTTCTCTACAAGACCTTTGTGCCCAATGTGTACTTCTCTACAAGTCCTGTGTGCCAAATGTGTACTTCTCTACAAGACCTTTGTGCCCAATGTGTACTTTTCTACAAGTCCTGTGTGCCCAATGTGTAATTCTCTACAAGACCTTTGTGCCCAATGTGCACTTCTCTACAAGTCCTGTGTGCCCAATGTGTACTTCTCTACAAGTCCTGTGTACCCAATGTGTAATTCTCTACAAGACCTGTATACCCAATGTGTATTTTTCTACAAGTCCTGTGTGCCAAATATGTACTTCTCTACAAGTCCTGTGTCCCAATGTGTACTTCTCTACAAGTCCTGTGTGCCCAATGTGTACTTCTCTTCAAGTCCTGTGTGCCCAATGTGTATTTCTCTACAAGTCCTGTGGGCCCAATATGTATTTCTCTACAAGACCTGTGTGCCGAATGTGTACTTCTCTACAAGACCTATGTACCCGATGTGTACCTTTCTACAAGTCCTGTGTGCTCAATGTGTATTTCTCTACAAGTCCTGTGTGCCCAATGTGTACTTCTCTACAAGACCTATGTACCCGATGTGTACCTTTCTACAAGACCTGTGTGCCCAATGTGTACTTCTCTACAAGACCTGTGTGCCGAATGTGTACTTTTCTACAAGACCTGTATACCCAATGTGAACTTCTCTTCAAGTCCTGTGTGCCCAATGTGTACTTCTCTACAAGACCCGTGTGCCGAATGTGTACTTTTCTACAAGACCTGTGTGCCTAATGTGTACTTTTCTACAAGACCTGTATACCCAATGTGTACTTCTCTTCAAGTCCTGTGTGCCCAATGTGTACTTCTCTACAAGACCTGTGTGCCGAATGTGTACTTTTCTTCAAGACCTGTATACCCAATGTGTACTTCTCTACAAGACCTGTGTGCCCAATGTGTATTTCTCTGCAAGACCTGTCTACCCAATGTGTACTTCTCTACAAGTCCTGTCTACCTAATGTGTACTTCTCTACAAGACCTGTCTACCCAATGTGTACTTCTCTACAAGACCTTTGTGCCCAATGTGTACTTCTCTACAAGTCCTGTGTGCCCAATGTGTACTTCTCTACAAGACCTTTGTGCCCAATGTGTACTTCTCTACAAGTCCTGTGTGCCCAATGTGTAATTCTCTACAAGACTTTTGTGCCCAATGTGCACTTCTCTACAAGTCCTGTGTACCCAATGTGTAATTCTCTACAAGACCTGTATACCCAATGTGTACTTTTCTACAAGTCCTGTGTGCCCAATATGTACTTCTCTACAAGTCCTGTGTCCCAATGTGTACTTCTCTACAAGTCCTGTGTGCCCAATATGTACTTCTCTACAAGTCCTGTGTGCCCAATGTGTACTTCTCTACAAGACCTTTTTGCCCAATGTGTACTTCTCTACAAGTCCTGTGTGCCCAATGTGTATTTCTCTACAAGACCTGTGTGCCCAATGTGTACTTCTCTACAAGTCCTGTCTACCCAATGTGTACTTCTCTACAAGACCTTTGTGCCCAATGTGTACTTCTCTACAAGTCCTGTGTGCCCAATGTGTATTTCTCTACAAGACCTGTGTGCCCAATGTGTACTTCTCTACAAGTCCTGTCTACCCAATATGTACTTCTCTACAAGACCTGTGTGCCCAATGTGTACTTCTCTACAAGTCCTGTGTGCCCAATGTGTATTTCTCTACAAGTCCTGTGTGCCCAATATGTATTTCTCTACATGTCCTGTCTACCCAATGTGTACAACTCTACAAGTCCTGTGTGCCCAATGTGTATTTCTCTAGAAGTCCTGTCTACCCAATATGTACTTCTCTACAAGTCCTGTGTGCCCAATGTGTACTTTTCTACAAGACCTGTATACCCAATGTGTACTTTTCTACAAGTCCTGTGTGCCCAGTGTGTATTTCTCTACAAGACCTGTATACCCAATGTGTACTTCTCTACAAGACCTTTGTGCCCAATATGTACTTCTCTACAAGTCCTGTGTGCCCAATGTGTACTTTTCTACAAGACTTGTATACCCAATGTGTGCTTTTCTACAAGTCCTGTGTGCCCAATGTGTACTTCTCTTCAAGGCCTGTGTGCCCAATGTGTACTTCTCTACAAGACCTGTCTACCCAAAGTGTACTTCTCTACAAGTCCTGGGTACCCAATGTGTATTTCTGAACAAGTCCTGTCTACCCGATGTGTATTTCCCTACAAGACCTGTCTACCCAAAGTGTACTTCTCTACATGTCCTGTGTACCCAATGTGTATTTCTGAACAAGTCCTGTCTACACGATGTGTACTTCTCTACAAGACTTGTCTACCCAAAGTGTACTGCTCTACATGTCCTGTGTACCCAATGTGTATTTCTGAACAAGTCCTGTCTACACGATGTGTACTTCTCTACAAGACTTGTCTACCCAATGTGTACTTCTCGACAAGATCTGTGTACCCGATGTGTACTTCTCTACAAGTCCTGTGTACCCATGTGTACTTCCCTAAAAGACCTGTACGCCCAATGTGTATTTCCCAACAAGTCCTATCTACCCAATGTGTATTATTCCTATTATTTAAACTAGTATCCATGATGGTTCCGTATTGACGTACTAAATAGTTTTAACAACAAATTTATATCCGCCTTAGTCAATACATAAACGAAAATTATAATTACACTTGCTCCTGGTACATGTTTCGGGGATTAATTGTTTTTATCCCCATCATCAGCCAAGACAAATATTCGAAGAAAGATATAAGATAGCGTAGCACTCAAAAATAAATGGCTATTTAAATTTAATATGGTGCACCATATAAGTAGGTCACAGGAAAATGTTGGCGTTTTAAAGTTCAAGTTCTTTCATCTTTCGTGGTATTTTGAAATAATTATCTGATTTTAAATTGACCGCTTCTCTATGCTTGACAGTAGTTGGTATTTTGGTCAGTAGATAGAACCAGTGTACTCTTGGAGATGAGACTTTATGTTCTTTGATATTAAATATTTGTTTATGAGTGCTCATATGACATGTGCTTTTCATGTGATGGCTTTTGCTGTATAGTCTTATTGATATTGCTAGTGTAAGTGTACTAATTAGGAATATAGGTAGACAATCATTAAAATGGCCTAGGAATAAAGAAAAGAAGAAGGATGATGGCACACTAACACATGGAGAAAATGCAGGAGGAGGAGACTACAGGTCTGGGATGTTTTAGAACAATGCAAGTAATGCAGGTACACCCTTCACTTTGAACTCATTTTCCCACTAATGATGTTCTTTTTTGTACAAAAGATGCATTATCTCTGAAAGGAACAGCACATTTGACATTAAATTTGCAACTTGAGTTTTACTATGTATGCACAATGATTGAAACCTTTTAAAATTTAGAATAAGGTCTAAACATTGGAGAAAAAAGTATTATTTTAATAATAATAGCCATTATTAATATTTTTAAATTGATTCCTTTCCTAAAATTGCATATGCCGAAAATGTTATCAGTTTGTAGGTAAGAATTACAATACAGGCACTACGGAAGTTGGAAACTGAATGTTTGGCTTAATAGCATGAATGGTTTTAGATATAATGCACCGATATATACATTTTTAAATTCGCAAAATTAATAAATATTCAGATAAGAATTTATGAACCCAGGACTCTGTGAAGTCATTTACCTATACTACACCCATATACTATAAGCAGTTGAAGGTTCTCGAACATCAAGTGCATGGTTCCAGATATATTCGTATTTTTCTCAAACATGCGTTGTGATGGTTAATATCAATATCTACTTTAATGATGAGACACATACAATGAGAGAAATGTCTCACGTTGCAAACAAATCTTATTCAATACAGCTATGCACACGTAAAGCGAAAGATCACGTACTTTGTATGTTGAACACTTACTTGTTTAAGTGATTTCCACATCCACCACTTTCTCGTTCCAGGAGATCTTCTTGCACATCCTAGGGATAAGATGGAATAATGTATTTATGTGCTGATACTTTTACACAAATAACAAACAATGTAATTGTACAGCACTGGTCAGCTAAAGTGAAGATATATTCTCTAACGACTTTCGTACTATCCATCACATCCTGCAGCTAGAGATGAGCATTATACAGATACAGTAAGTTGTTGTTGTTGATTGATTAAGGGGCTTTACGACATCGTGGTAATGTAGCCCCGTGTTCTTGGGTGTGTGTAGAACTTGTCTGAAAATATATTATTGTGATGACTGTATTAGTGTGCGCAGTTGTAATTCATATGATTGGGAAGGAGGCGGCCATGGCCTTCAGTTAGAAACCATCCCAGCATTTGCATCGAGTAGAAGTGGAAAACAACGGAAACCCACTTAATGTTTGGCGGAGGTGGGAATCGAACCCACCTCTTGTCAGTTTTGCCTCACAAGGTCAACTACGTGTTCTTCCAATGCTCCAGATTGGAAAGGAGGTTGTTATTATTATTATTATTATTATTATTATTATTTAATCGTATCGGCCAACTAAGGACCACGTTATTTCAACTGGCTTCTCTGGGCTTTGATGTTTGCCCAGTGTTCCTTCATACGTTGCCGGTGTTGCTCTTTTCTTTCTTCCGTCCACATCTTTCCCGTCTTCAACTTCGGTTTTTCTTGAAAACCCTGGTGGTCGTGTAGTTTCTTCCTGAGGGGATTGCGTTCTTGAATATCCTCACAGGTAATTTCCATCTCTTGCAGGTCACTTTCCACCTCTTCGAACCAGGCTGGCTTGGTCTTCTTATTTTTAAAATAGTTAAAGATCCGGTTTGTCAATCGTGTGGGTTTCATTCTAAGCAAGTGGCCATAAAATGCAATCCTCCTTTTCCTCATTACATCAGAGATCTTCTGGACATGAATATACAGCTCATAGTTATGCCGTCGTCTATATTCACCGTTGTCTTTAATCGGGCCAAGAATTTTCCTCAAGATCTTTCTTTCCTTGATCTCCAATTTTTCTACCAGGCCTTTCTTGTTCATGGTGAGGCATTCCGCTGCGTACAGAGCCTCTGGTCGTATGACAGTGCAATAATGCCTAAGTTTTGCGTTCAGGGATATTGACTTTTTGTTGTAAACGTCCTTGGTGAGTTGGTACAATTATTATTATTATTATTATTATTATTATTATTATTATTTAGTCTCCTAAGTGCAGTGAACACTATTTTACCATAAGGTATGTTAGAGTTGTAGTTTATACAAAATTTACAATTTCTCTGATAAAATCCAATACATAAAAAGCAAAATAGACATGAACAGAAATGAAAAGATAAAAGTATTATATGTACAATCCTTAATACTGTTGTTGTTTGAGTCTTCAGTCTTTTGACTGGTTTGATGCAGTCCCTGTCCTGAGCTAATCGTTTCATCTCTACATAGCTACCACACCCTACATCTGAGGCAATCTGCTATTCCTGGGTGTTTTAGTATGTGTCCTACCAACCTATCTCTTCTCTTCATTAGCAGTCACCAGAAACATCTTTCCTCTCCCACTAGTCTTAACTCCTCTTCGTTTGTAACCCTCTCTACCCATCTGATCTTTATCATTCTCCTGAAACACCATATTTCAAACGCTTCAATTCTCCTCTTTTCTGCTGCACCAATAGTCCAAGTTTCACTTCCATAGAGTACCACGCTCCAGACAAAGGCCTTCATAAATGACTTCCTAATACCTAAATCTGTATACTAGAGTACTAAAATTTAAAATACCAGATCATAATATCTACAGCTGATAAACAGACAATATCAAGTTATATGAGTTAAAATACATAATCAATAAATTCTGAAAATAGAAAAGAGCAGCATTTTTTATAAAATATGAAATTTAGTGGTTTTTCGAAATAGCAGCTGCAAGTTGACAAATGCATCTTAAGTTCAAAACATGCTCTCTCAAAAGCAGGACAGTCGAACAGAATGTGTTCTATAGTGAGCCATTTTGAGTTGGAATTTTGAAACCCTCGAAGTAAGCATTGAATTTACCATGTCCTGATAGCACTTGAGTTAAATGAATGTTTCACACTATATATTTACATCCCAGCCTACTATATACATTTGAAGAAAAAAAAAAAACAAGTCTTTGGTTACTAAGCCATTTTTGCTTGCTAACCACGATTCATTCCAACGAGAGAGCATTCATCCTTTATAGTTCTTTTGAGAAAAGAAATAGGGCATTTAGTATAACTCTCTAACAAATAAGAATTACAAGCTTCTTTGACCAATTGGTCAGCTCTTTCATTCCCTTTTATTGCGGAATGACCTCGCACCCAACCGAAACATATATGGTTATTGTACTTTGATATATTCTCTCTCACATGTATTGCCAAATTGTGTAAATTATATTTACTTTTTATGGAGTTCAGCGCCGCTTGTGAGTCACTGAGTATAATTGCACACGTATTTTTGTTTATGCACAACTCGACTGCTTTCAATATTGCAAGCAGCTCGGCTTGAAACACAGAACAGTATCCCTTTAGTTTTATTTTCTCAGAATGAACTTCGTCTTCACCCTCATATTCCAGGAAGGCGCAGCCCACAAGTGTTTCGCTGCTGGAAATGCGAGAACCATCTGTGTATATTGAATGGCATGGGTGGTAAAATACAGAGCTCATATAATCTGCTGGATGTCCGGCGGCAATATGATGTACAGGAAGTTCAAGTTCCACTCCTTCCAACCCCCGCGGATATATTCTACTCTTCTTGGAGTTGACAGAAGTTGACATGCTGAGTCCTGTGAGATGCAGAGGTTCTACACCAGAAATAATAAGGGCAGCATCGGTTAATATTGTACGGTAAGCACGTGATGCGTAATACAAAGCCTCTTTGAATTTGAGACAATTCCTTTTGCGCCCATTTTTTATGCAGAATATGTTCAAAAGCATTGACACAATAACGCACCATTGGTTCAACAGCTCCACGATATATAATCTTCAAAATTTCTGAGTATAGTACTAGGTGGGTCGTGCTGCCATTGTCAGGCTCCTATACAATATAGATGCAAATGTTGAAAGTGCGATCTAAATAAAAGTTTGCTGTCTAAAATTATTCCTAGATATGTCATGCTGTCTACAATATCTAATACTGTCATAAGTTAGAATCATCCCAGCAATTGCCATAGAAAAAGTACAGAAGACCATTCTTGAGATTGTTCTACCCGCCTCCTCTCTGTAGCATTCATGGGATGATCTCGGAACAGAGTATAAATATCGCAAATAAATGTTCATACCTAGACTTCAAGTCCACGGAGGGCAAATAATACAACGTGATAATGCCAAACATAAGCTAGCTTCAAGTGATATACCTTCTGACATTGTCATCATAATGCATCCCCCAATAGCTCAGTGACCAGAACAATATCGCACAAAGACGGCAATCTGGGTGGAAGTATCGTATGGGAGAGATACTTTAATTCGCCATCCTTCCATCAAAATGTATGCTTGCTGTACAAAAAACAACCTAACAGTCAAACGCTTCAGTTTGACATCAACACAATTGTGAAAACACAACTCTAAATCCCGAAATGCTATTAAGAAGATGTTTTATAAAGAGGAATGAAGATACTTACCTCTCTCAGTTCGGAAGATAATGTTTCTGTTTTCTTGCATGGAACGATCTCCGGAATAGAAGATTCCTCAATTTTAATGTCCGTGTGACGGTCTGTATCGTCCTGCAAAGAAATGACTTGGTTCACAAATATGTTCCTTTGTGTAGGTGGAATTATATATTTCAGAAGACTTGTAAATTTGCACTGAAATATTCAAGGAATATAATAAACCACTAAAGGTAATTCAACCTCCCATTCATAGTTTTCTTACGTCAACAATAACATGGCAAAAAACTGGCATTTTGTGTACAGTTTATATCTGAAAGCATTTCAGTAAGTAGAATGCAAATACATTTGGCATTGATTATTTATTATTGTACTTGATAGCAAATGTTTGTTGAAATCCGTATTGATAGATGAATTCTAAAGTGTATAATATACACCAATCATTTCTTGAACTAAAATATATATATGTTATATGTTATAAGATGGGTACATGTTCCGACCGGACATTGAGGTCTTCCTCTGCAAAATTGAGAATGAAAATACTAATGATGTACGTAAGTCTAATGTTGAATATTGAATATAAAGAATTTATATGACAACTTATAACTAAAAGAATAAAAAGAAATAATAAAATGGATATCACCAAGATGTAGTTAAATGAAAATAAAATATAATATTGGGCTTCACATTAAATATTTTCAAAAAATACAGATAGAAAACAAGTAATATTGTAATAACAAGTGCAATTAAATGAACGTAAATAAAATATTGAACTTTACATTAAATATTCCAAAAATTCGTATAAAAATAAATATAGAAATAACAAGTGCAGAATATCAATAAATACGTTAACTGAGTTGCCTGAAAATGACAAAAATTAAATCTTCTTTCGACATATGGTGTGTAAATTTTGCTCCCAGGTGCCATCGAGTTTGTGCGCCTTTTGAATGTTTCTCTATGAAACCTGTGGTTATCGTCAGCCGTGTTGTACATATCCGTGGCAATTCGGATTTTAACCAAGAAGTGTTCAGTATGATGCATATATGTCACGTGTAATACAATTTCAATATCAATTCCTCGGATTGCAGTAAATAATGTTAGGTTACTTATGAATCTTCCATAACGTATCTTATACTCTCTTCACGAAAATGCGGGATGTGTAATTTCTTCATATTACTGTGTTTGCTTATAAACAAAAGCAATGATGATAAAATGTGTTCAGAAATCTCGTAGCGAGCAGTGTTTGATTTACCCTCTTGAGACCAGATTAAAGCAATATTAATCTCAAGCATACCTAAGGCACGGAGGAATTTAACGGGAACGATAGATACATTCCACAGTACAGGGGCAGCTACTTGAAATTTTATTTCGTACCACTTCACTTGTAATACATAATTGACATTGTCAGCATTGCGCAATGTGATAAATATATAGAACTGAATATGAATATTTTATAGACAACAGCTTAAAATCTTTTCTGAATGAAATTGCCTATCGCGGTGTAATAATGGCTGAGGCGCACCGCCATAGACCATCTTGAACGTGTTTTCGCACGGTGACTTCGTGCCAGTCCAAAATGACCCACATTCCTCTTCCTCCATTCAACGATCCAAGAAAAACTGAGAAACCCTCAAAATTAAATTAACAATACCTGTGTACTATTGGAGGCTCTCATGAAGGGTGGACAAACAATATATTGACAGTCACCGCTAGCAGTAGAAACAGTCGTCAAGGAGAAGCGTGGACCTACATCGCATTGACAGTGACGGCTAGCGGCGAAGGATTTCATCAAGGCAAAGGGTAACATCAATACCATATTCGCGGCCATATGTAGCACTCATGTGAGTGTTCGTATACTTCAGATCTCATAATGTAGATATTCAATTGAAGCTTGACGCGCTCCAGAACACACACGTCTCGCGGGTTAGCCAATGTTTAGCAAGGGGCTATCTTTTTCATACGAATGGATCTCTTCCTCCCTACCGCCAAATTCAGAAATGCATGTATTGTCGAAAACTGTTCGGACAATTTACAAGTGATACTCAAAAAACGAATCAACTAACTTTCCCTGGTTTAGGTTCCATGTAATGTGCCCTTTCAGCAAGAAATATGCAAATCACAGTATGCCAGCATTGCTCAATTCGGGATTTTCGGGGTTGCAGTACGTTCTCCCACTCTGTGACTTACATATTTTGGATTAAATAGAGGATACACTTGCAAAAATAACAACAAAATCAATTCCTATTTTAACACATTTAATTAATCAAAATTATGGCGCTACAAACAATAAAACAAATAAACTACTGACCAATATCTTTCTACTTGTTCGAAGTAAACAAGGAATAACATAATAATTAAACAAATATTCTATTAAAACACATGGTTTCCTTTAAAACCAAACATTCATAATTGTTTTTACTTCCATAAAGTACCTATCTTAAAGTTCCATATAACTACGAGCTCCTCTGGCTCGATACTTTCCAATAATAATGGTGTCATACTTTTGTACACCTCAAGAACTATTTTTATCTTTTCTTATCATCAAAACAAATATATAATTACATTTAAAATTACATGTTAATTATCTACTTCAATATTTGGGCACTTCACATGTTCTCAGCATTTACCATCTCTCTCAAGTTTTACAAATTCATCACGGTGATCGGGAAAATACTTGTGTACTCCAGAGTCATAAAGATTACTTGACACAGTCAAAACCTATGATTACTCCCGGAACCTAGATATCTTCATTTAACTCGTGGAATCCTGCTTCCATACAACATTACAATAGGGATTGTTATTTATTTTATTTGTCTTATAAGACCATTATCACATAAGAAAACTACGATCTGAACTGGCAAGCGGTAATATCAATCTACAAGGACCTCGGTTCAACGCCCGGGTCATTAACAACTTTTAAACACTCATGGTGTAATATTTACTTCTTCCAGACGGCCTTCACCCACCCCTCCTGCTCCTAGGGTCTGACCGTAATACTTGAGCGTGATTTATGACTGTGCGGGAAACTTCCCGTTTTAGTCTGAGGGAGGAGCTCTCCTCAATGCTTTTAAACAAACCTTCCTTTCATTTTCAGTTCTTTGGGGATACTTGGCATTCTACTTCTCGTTTTACATTCAACAATATTATTGGGCTCATAAACCACTTTCGTAATCTTGGCATTTATTAATTATGAAGGGTCCTCGTTGATTGGGAAGAGTAATACACATTCTACGACGAATAATTAGGGGCTTCAACAACAAGAGGATTCTAGGTTCGAATCTCTTAACATGCCTCGGGAACCATTCCCATATTGGAGGACTTATACAAAATGCGATTTAGGTCGGCCGTGGCCTACATGACCTACGCTCAATAATACCATACATTTGCTCCCTTTTACATAATAACACACACATGGCCTCGTGATCTACGCCACATTTAGAGGACTTACAACATATCTCAATTCACTGCAATCAACTACCCCTCATACGTAATTTACCAAGTACATTTAACTTCTACGCATTCCTAGCGTGACTTTTTATTTTAATTGCGTTCCATTGCGCTATACAGTATTTTACAGCCTATTGTCTTCCAAAGAACTAATATATTCCATAGTAACAATTGATACATATCTCAATTTTTATATTAATCTTTTCCCTTGTCTATAAATCGCTCTATTTTTAAGAACATGCATTAACCTCATGTCTTATACTTTTATTAAGGCTCCAACGCTCTTATGTTCATATCATTCAATTTGATCTTGATTTATATTTCTTTACCTTGTTATTATTATTATTATTCATATCATATCTTCATTCCTTACAAAAGCTCAAAAGCTATTTCTTTCATATAATTCAAATTTACCTTTATTTAAATATCTTTCATGATTATTATTATTACTTCGCTTGCTGTTATAACATTCGTCAAATACACTGACATTTTATTCATACATTTCCTCTACAGGATTTATTCTTTTACATAATTATTTATAATTTTTCAAACTTTATTTTTGTTCAGACCGCGTTCTTATTTGATTATTATTTATTTAGAAACATCCCTTTTACTCAAACTCCGGTGGATTTGTACACAACCACTTCCCCCGACACCAAAACATAATGAAAATCTTTACTCACATGTTTTTAGGTCTTTTCCTGACCTTTCTCCTCGTGCGATGCGTCATTCTGCCCACTTTTTAACTTACTCCATCTTGTACAAATTCATTGCTTGTACAGACATATCTTGACACATATTTAACACGTATACATTTAACACTGACAACATTTAAATACACTGGTGTATCCGTTTAGAACACACAATAAAAACACTGAAAAATATATTACTTTTAACACTAAATCTTGATATATTTACACTTCACAATTTCTGATCACTAGGCCGCCTTTTTTAGCCTATCAATCGTGACCTCTTGACCTCCAAGGGTGAAATTTAGCAACGTCGGCTTCCTATCCTCTCTGAATATGAAAGTCTCGAATTATCTACTTCCTCCCTGCAATAGCACTTCTTCGAATCCCGTTCCTGACGATCTGCTATTTCTCTGACTCGACGGCTCCCCTGTTAGGTCCTATTTATTGATCTTATCGAAAGTCAGTTCTGTTCGCAGTCCCCACGATAATCTACCGGTGACCTATAAATTATTTAGCAACTAAGACTTCTCGAGTCTTAGTGCTTTTGAACAGTTCGTCTGCTTTCTTGAGACAATGTCTATAGTTTCCCTTCTTCTTTGCTTATTCGGTTCTCGCACTTCTAATTGTTCTAGACTACGTTGCGAACCTTAGTCTGTTTTCCCTGCTCGGGTTCTTTAAATTGGATAAAATATTTATCTCGATGTTCCAGTACTTCCGTACGTTATGATACTTTTGGTCGTTTTATTTAAAGACCTATCGACCTGAATCCTAAGTTCGCAGCCTGCTTTGACTATATTTTATGAACTTTTACGGTGAACTTTGTACTGTCGGACCTAAATCCTGTAAGTAGGATTTTCCTAATTTTTAACACGGCGATACTTTAATATTTCTTCTTTGCAACTCCTTACGGAGGCCCGCAAGTTATTGATACTGCGACGCCCGTGGCTATCGGTTATTAACTCTGCGATGTGATACAGCGTTTTTCCCCTCAAGGAAAGCTTGTATACTGTCTTTGGTGCGATGTAACTTCACGTCCCCTGGACTATCGGATGTAACACCTCCCCTCAAGGAGTACTGGTAAACTGCCTTCGATGTCTGATACAGCGTGACGCCCCCTCTCGGACTGTCAGAGTGACTGCATGAACTGATACAGCGTAACGCCCCCTGGGCTATCGGAAACTGCATGTACTGATGCAAAGTGACGCGCCCTCAGGCCGTTTGATAACTGCATTCGGTGCTTATTCTTGTTGCACAGTATGACCTCCCCTGAGGTTCATACATCTGAAGACTGTGTGGTTATGATGTTCCAGCGTCACGTCCCCTGGACGGACTAGTAACTGCATGATGCGTAGTGACGTGCCCTCCGGCTCTTGAATACTGCATTCGGTGTGTGATGTAGCACAGTGACGTGCCTTCCGGCCGTTTGAAACTGCATTCGGTGTGTGATGTAGCACAGTGACGTGCCTTCCGGCCGTTTGAAACTGCATGATTGGCTTGGTGAGGCCAGGAGTTTTATACTATTTAGTCACAAAAAGATAAAATCCTA
The DNA here is from genome assembly GCA_946902985.2 of Meconema thalassinum. NCBI lineage: Eukaryota > Metazoa > Arthropoda > Insecta > Orthoptera > Tettigoniidae > Meconema > Meconema thalassinum. The sequence goes on from OX336397.1 coordinate 124,783,585, forward strand.
GTCCTTTTCGTGACCAACTTTTGAACTAATTGTCGCACCATTATAAAAATTATATCACCAGAAAGCTCGTCTTCTCAACGTCAAATGATCTCATTGCGCATAAGAATCGATCGTGCATTTTGGAGATATTAATTAATTTTTAGTCTTCAGCTGTGTGGGTGTTGCTGTTCATTTGGGTATCAGTGAATCCCCAATGACGTATGCTGTATTTGCACTTTTCTCCTGTGCAATTATTAAAAGGTTTTTCTCAACACAAAAATCTCTAATCCGAAATGATTCACAGTCCAGTAATTATTTACTTATTTTTATTCTCGCAAATGGGTTAAATTTAATTATTCTTCTACTGGCACAGCGGCGATGTTGCCGTTTTAATGCAAGCTAAGCTGGATTTCCGAGTCACGCTTCCTTGTCTAACAGTCGAAACTTTCCACTCGTCCTATTAATATCCATGACTGGCTCCTTCTCAATGTCAAGAGGCATGATCTCATCTTCTGAACACCTGGTCCTCGCCGCTCGCACAACGTTAGGCTAGAACCCTGGCTTGAAATTTCTCTATGTTACTTTAGAAACTGTATGTTTCTTTCCAAGTGTGAAATTTAGTAACGTCGGCTTCCTATCCTCTCTGAATATGAAAGTCTCGAATTATCTACTTCCTCCCTTCAATAGCAATTCTTCGAATCCCGTTCCTGACGATCTGCTATTTCTCTGACTCGACGGCTCCCCTGTTAGGTCCTATTAATTGATCTTATCGAAAGTCAGTTCTGTTCGCAGTCCCCACGATAATCTACCGGTGACCTATACATTATTTAGCAACTAAGACTTCTCGAGTCTTAGTGCTTTTGAACAGTTCGTCTGCTTTCTTGAGACAATGTCTATAGTTTCCCTTCTTCTTTGCTTATTCGGTTCTCGCACTTCTTATTGTTCTAGACTACGTTGCGAACCTTAGTCTGTTTTCCCTGCTCGGGTTCTTTAAATTGGATAAAATATTTATCTCGATGTTCCAGTACTTCCGTACGTTATGATACTTTTGGTCGTTTTATTTAAAGACCTATCGCCCTGAATCCTAAGTTCGCAGCCAGCTTTGACTATATTTTATGAACTTTTACGGTGAACTTTGTACTGTCGGACCTAAATCCTGTAAGTAGGATTTTCCTAATTTTTAACACGGCGATACTTTAATATTTCTTCTTTGCAACTCCTTACGGAGGCCCGCAAGTTATTGATACTGCGACGCCCGTGGCTATCGGTTATTAACTCTGCGATGTGATACAGCGTTTTTCCCCTCAAGGAAAGCTTGTATACTGTCTTTGGTGCGATGTAACTTCACGTCCCCTGGACTATCGGATGTAACACCTCCCCTCAAGGAGTACTGGTAAACTGCCTTCGATGTCTGATACAGCGTGACGCCCCCTCTCGGACTGTCAGAGTGACTGCATGAACTGATACAGCGTAACGCCCCCTGGGCTATCGGAAACTGCATGTACTGATGCAAAGTGACGCGCCCTCAGGCCGTTTGATAACTGCATTCGGTGCTTATTCTTGTTGCACAGTATGACCTCCCCTGAGGTTCATACATCTGAAGACTGTGTGGTTATGATGTTCCAGCGTCACGTCCCCTGGACGGACTAGTAACTGCATGATGCGTAGTGACGTGCCTTCCGGCTCTTGAATACTGCAGTCGGTGTGTGATGTAGCACAGTGACGTGCCTTCCGGCCGTTTGAAACTGCATTCGGTGTGTGATGTAGCACAGTGACGTGCCTTCCGGCCGTTTGAAACTGCATGATTGGCTTGGTGAGGCCAGGAGTTTTATACTATTTAGTCACAAAAAGATAAAATCCTAGTCCTTTTCGTGACCAACTTTTGAACTAATTGTCGCACCATTATAAAAATTATATCTCCAGAAAGCTCGTCTTCTCAACGTCAAATGATCTCATTGCGCATAAGAATCGATCGTGCATTTTGGAGATATTAATTAATTTTTAGTCTTCAGCTGTGTGGGTGTTGCTGTTCATTTGGGTATCAGTGAATCCCCAATGACGTATGCTGTATTTGCACTTTTCTCCTGTGCAATTATTAAAAGGTTTTTCTCAACACAAAAATCTCTAATCCGAAATGATTCACAGTCCAGTAATTATTTACTTATTTTTATTCTCGCAAATGGGTTAAATTTAATTATTCTTCTACTGGCACAGCGGCGATGTTGCCGTTTTAATGCAAGCTATGCTGGATTTCCGAGTCACGCTTCCTTGTCTAACAGTCGAAACTATCCACTCGTCCTATTAATATCCATGACTGGCTCCTTCTCAATGTCAAGAGGCATGATCTCATCTTCTGAACACCTGGTCCTCGCCGCTTGCACAACGTTAGGCTAGAACCCTGGCTTGAAATTTCTCTATGTTACTTTAGAAACTGTATGTTTCTTTCATTCCTTTCTCGAATTATATGGATTCGACCCCTTTTGAGCCTATGGTACATGGGTTCAGTAAATACATTATACATTTTGAAACAATGAAGTTTAAAGTCTCTTTAACTGATTGAGGTTGAGTGTTGGATTTTTGCTCTAAAATGTTATCATTAAGGCTGTGCTTCAACCTTCCACAATTTTGCCAGCAGAGTGAACCTGCATTACCAGTAAATTAGCTACTGTTGGCACAGCATGGGTTGTAGACTTCACTTACTATGAAGCCCGGAGTGCCAATGAACTGAACCTGTATTACCAATATATCAGTTACTGTTAACAGAGCATGTGGTGTAGACTTCTCGTACAATAGGGCACAGGGTGCCAGCTGAGTGAACCCGCATTACCAATAAATTAGCTACTGTTAGCACAGCAAGTGGTGTAGACTACACCTACAATAGGGCCTAGGGTGCCAGCAGATTGAACCGACATTACCAATACATTAGCTACTGTTAGCACACCATGTGGTGTAAACATCACCTACAATGGGGCCCACGGTGCCAGCAGAGTGAACCTGCATTACCAATAAAATAGCTACTGTTAGCACAGCATGTGGTGTAGACTTCTCGTACAATAGGGTACAGGGTTCCAACAGAGTGAACCTGCATTACCAATAAATTAGCTACTGTTAGCTTAGCATGTGGTGTAGACTTCACTTACAATAGGGCCCAGGGTGCCAGCAGAGCGAACCCACATTACCAATAAATTAGCTACTGTTAGCTTAGCATGTGGTGTAGACTTCACCTACGATAGGGCCCAGGGTGCCAGCAGAGTGAACCCACATTACCAATAAATTAGCTACTGTTAGCTTAGCATGTGGTGTAGACTTCACCTACAATAGGGCCCAGGGTGCCAGCCAGCAGAGTGAACCCGCATTATCAATAAATTAGCTACTGTTAGCACAGCATGTGGTGTAGACTTCACCTACAAAAGGGCCCAGAGTGCCAGCAGAGTGAACCCGCATTATGAATACAATAACATCAGTAATTGTTAAAATAAGAAACATTTATAACATAGGAAATATAGAACCTATGATCACCTGCATTTGATATTCCGATTTGACTGCCGAGCATCTTTCTTCGTACATATCACCATTGGCGCCCGCTGGATTTTTTTCAGAGGAGGGGATGGGGGAGGGGGGCAAGTTATAATTTTCGCTTCATTAACCCACACCTCCAACTTTCGTTTCATTTCTCATTTCTTACTTGCTTCGTGAAAGTCATTATTTGGCTGCTCTGAAACTATTCGCTGCATTATGGGAAGAATGGGAGAAATATTTTGTTTTAGTGCAGTGTTTTTGTCCTTTGAAGTTCGCTTTCTTATTTTGTGATTCATTGTCAAAAACAGGTAAAACAGATAATAATCGGCAAAAATAAAAAATCAAGCAGTTCATTAAAATGGTATTGTAAATCCAGTTCGTCTGATATCTGAATAACTGGAGATATTTTCAGATACCGTATGCCGTATATTTGAATCACTGTGAAAATATCCCCACATATGAATCTGCCCAATAATTCAAATAGCACTGTTTCCAAATATCTAGCTGGTACTGGCCATTACGGCAGATCCATCATGATTTGCGTCTTCTTCATAACCTACCGTGAATACTTCGCTTTTCTCTTCTTAACATAATGAAACTTGTACGAAGTGATATATTCGAATTGTAGGTTACGCATAATTACTGTATATCACCCACGGTTTTAGGAAATTTTCGTTTTAGAAAGAAAATATTTCGTTTTATTATTGATGAATGTTGAGTAAAATATATAAAACTCACAAAATCGCGTACATCTTACGTAGTCACATTGAAAACGATATATATATATATATCGCAGGATCATTTAACTATTATGAATTTGTGGTACTTAAGAAAGTCACATATATTTTTGTGAGTTAAGAAGCTGCCAATGTCTTCCAGAAGCACATCTTTATAAATAGCTCCCTGAACTTTGGCTTTATCACCTCATTGAGCTACTGTATATTGAATTGTAACCTTTAGTCGGTCAACACGAGTATAAGCCCAATTAAATTAGGATTGAATTACCTACTCCGCTCATATAAGTACATGTTGCCTGCCTTGTAAGAGGGTTCCATTGGAATCATATACAACATTACGAAGTCTATCACTATTGAGTTCACCATTTTGTCTTGACTGACCTGCAGTCTACATTCGATTGAGAATGCGAATCTCAGTCGCTTCGATATCAGCACAAACATCGCAGGACAGATAAATTGCTTCCATCGTAGAAGATGTTACACTATAGGTTAAGAATCTACAACAACAATGGTAGATAGCTGTTCATTCGTAGCAATAATTTCTTTGTTCTCACGAAATGAGCCACCGTACTGCCCCCGTAATTGAATTATATAGAGACCACGGTGGCTATTTTGGAAATTATAGCGAAAGTTATGGCTGTCATAGTTATGACGTGGGTAGTCATGACGTAAGCACGGATGACGCAGACGTTATGCCAGCAGGCTACTTGAGCTGAGATTCTCAGTGACGTCAGCATTTATTCGAGAAGGATCCGAGAGGTACGACGCAGTCGCAGGAAACGTGGAATTCTGCTGAGGAAGAAATTATGCTATTGGAGGGGAGACTCAAACCAATGAACGATAGTCTGAAGGAAGACGGAGATTGCTGAAACTATGGTATTTTTATTACTTTTTGGAATGCAGAATTGTGGAAATCCATTTGCAGTAGAGGCATTGATCTGGAATTTTGGTGAAATTTATTTTCAGTTTTTGAATTATGAAAATCCGTCATGTATTGACGAAGTTGGAACTTCTAGCGATGACGTAGTAACACGCGATGGAAGGGATAGATACGCCCCTCATGAAGTTCATAAAAGGCCTTGCGCAGAAGAGAGGAGCCTCATTCTCAGATTATAAATCGTCTGATATTCAATCGTCAGATTTCAAATAGTCATTTCAGTGAAACGTCGAGTGAGTTGAGTAGTGAAAAAGTCGTCTTTGTAACGCGTGGTGAAGCCACTGCAGTAAACGAGAGTCGAACTTACAAGCAGTGCAGGTTTACTGTGAAGTAAATCTAGGTGAAGTTGAAACGACACTTATAACGCTTCTACGAGATTAGCTGTGAACAGTTAGCGGTCGCCTATAAGCTAATTCTCTTGTGCATTGCTACAGTAAGGACTGTAGAAAAGCTGAACAATTTCGAGGAAGTATTTTGGAAGTTATTGACAATATTAGACGACTGACAAAAGTGATTTTCTCGCCACAGGAGAAACACTTTGTATAGCCAGACTCTACGCTACGGCTGACAGGGCTAGTGAAATAGGGAGACTTCAGATTGCTTTTGTGACACAACACTGCAGTATAATGGAGCAATTTAATATGGCAGTTTGTTCCTCTAATACTATTACCGAAGAGAAAATGGAAGGCTAAAGGACTTAATGCAATTGGGACATATTTCAACGGAGTAAGATAGCAGCATGGAACTTCGCTAATTGCTATTCCATACAAGCGAACATGTGGTAAATAACCATCTACACCCATGTTTCGTGATTAAAGGCTGAATACTATCAAACAGCAATAGAAATGATTTCATACTTTCTGAATATGAATATTTCTTCGGAAATTTATACAAAGACTTCATGGCGATTTTCAACTGGAACTTCAGGGATTTTTCAAGAGAGGTCAGGGTTGTCCCGACTCACAAAGAAGATTATTGCCGGAAGGATGTCGTTCGTCTTCGTGAAGCAGTTCGATTCTCCGATGGTGCTGTTTCTGGTTTCGAGGATGGAGCTCAGCTTTAACTTGGTGAAATGGATCCATCAACAGCCTTCTTTGGGGAATTTTCCTCTGGAACGTCAATCGGCAGATAAGGTAGTCGTGAACGTTTATTGTATTTGAGTTTCTTAGCAATATTTGAGCAACCATTTTTCCCATATTTTTGTCCTCATGTATTTTTTTGCCCGATATTCTTGTTTGAGATTCCTATTCTCAGTACACCTTGATGAGTTATGCCTTTTTCGACGTTTTATTAAGACATTGTTATGTCATGGGCATAGTTAAACGATTTTGAATCAGTTGAGACTGATATTTAGATTTTTCAGTAATTTGCTTATTTTTGTAGTCACGATTTGACTGTAAGTTAATGATTTTTATGGCAGATTTAAATTCAGACAGCGTGTCACTTTATTAAAGTAACTCTACCCCAGTTTAATTACTTTGACCAATTTTCTGTCATCATCAAGAAGGAAGAACATTTAAATGATTTTAGAGCGTTAAAATCCAGTACGTTGTCGACGATCTTGGAAATACTAGTCGTTATTTGAATTGATTGCAACACAGACATTTATCGTCAGTCATGAACGACCATTGCATCTTAGGCAATTTTGTGAAAGATTAACATTAATTATGAATTATTGAATGCATTAAATTCGTGAAACTTGTGTTAGGTTTTTTCTCATATAGAGATTTATATAATGATAATTGCATTCCCCAGTCTAATTGGATTCTATTCGACTATTTTGCAGTTAGTCGCACTTTGTTTGATGATAGTATTTTTATACTACAATTCTTTTAAGATGTTAATCTTAAATTTTGATAGACCAGACAGGCGTATATAAGCGTATTCACTATTAAATTTGTTTGTGATTGGCAAATTTTTATTTCATTTCGATTCATGAATGAAATCCACGAAGTTTAAATGACAACAGTTTTGAAACAATTATTGATATAAGAATTTTTAAGTGGAACTATGAATGTATAATCGATAGTGCAGCGGACATGTTGAAAGTCGCTGATGTATAATGCCCTTAAATAAATGAAGGAGATTCCCACAGTAATTAATAATGATAAAGATTGTGTTAGGGGAGGTTTTTGTAAATGCTGTGGAAGATTTTAATGCCATATAGATTAATATATGATGAATTTTGGGCTATTTTGAATGCAGTTTGTGCATTATTTTGTAAGCGAAGTATTTTCCGCTAGAGTGTATTGTCATAGTTCGTTGAAAATTAATCAAGTGAATTTACTGTTATAATTAACAAGAGTTTGAAAGAATTTGAGATAAGATTTTGAATGAAGATTACCGTCACAAATAATTAAAATTATTACAACCTTTATTAAACCAGATTGTGACATTTACATGTATAACTAACCTTCATTGGTCGATTATATTAAACACGATTATGAGTTTACCAACCGGATAAAACATGTGGTTCAATGTATTTCTTAAATTAATAATTTAAATAATTTAAATGTTGATATTGTAAATAATAAATGTAAATATCTTTGACAATAATGTGGAACGAAAGTAATGTTAAAGGCGTGTTTAAAAATTTTGTAATTATTTTCGACAATATTATAAACAATTTCTAATTGTTATAAATAATTTATGTGATTTTGTTATAAACATTTAAGAGTGTGTTTGATACTCTAAACTATGCTGATTAAACATTTGGATGATAACTTAACAAGTTTAAGGATAGTTAAAATAATCCAGTGGGATGTGAGTTAAGCATTTGAAAGATTTGCGTCAATATGTATGAGTTGTCTTGTAGACATTTAAAGCTTTAAAAGGAGCTGAATTCTTACGCAAGTGTGGCGTGACGAGAGAGCCCCATTTGACAGGTGTGAGCCAGGTTGAAGGGTAGACCAGCCGGCCAGACATCTGGTTATAAGCGGGTGAGGTCGATACTCCGGCTTTGTGCCTATTAATAAAAGTGTTATGTTTATTAAAAGAAACCAAATGCTCTATATATGTCGTACCCTGACTTCCTCATCCAATCCAAATGTATTTTAAAATGTTACGTTATTTTGAGCTCATGGGAGCTGACATATTGTTTGATAACCTTGCAAGTCCTTTAGGAGGACGTAGTCAGATTGACATAGGCTACTGATAGCCACGTTTATTTTGTTGAGTTGTGAAAATCATACTCTTTATTTGAAAATAAAGCTTTTGTACAGTTCAAAGTTCTCGTCTTCGGTCTGGTTCATTTTTAAATGTCATGGTGAAGGTTATTGTGAGAGCATACTTTAAGGATCCTGTTGTCAACCCAATCCCCGAGATATTTATAAGAGGTAAGTAAAAGTAAGTATGAAACCCCGTCTATTTTGGTGTGTTCCACAATATTTTTTCTTGGTAACTTCTGTGTTCAAACCTCGGTAGTATCTGTCAGTGCCATTTTCATTGATGTAGCTGAGCTGGTGCGATTGATTGTTGGCAATCCGATTGAGGGGGCGGATATCTGACAGCCTACTATCCGGGTAAACGGGGACAGAAGGATTGGCACACCTATAACGTGGGGCTCGATTCAACATAACTGGATCACCAGGTTGAACGCCAGTAGGATTGGCAAACCTAAAACGTGTGGATCGATTAGACTCAAATAAAGAGGGTGATTCTTTGTTAGATGTCTTGGCCAATTGTAGAATTTAAGAGTGTGATTATATAGGAATTAAATGTTGCATTGTATTAGGAAAATTACACTCAGAAAAGATCAGATCTTATACAACTTGAGAAAGGTTAAATAGGCTGGAAACTTAGGAAAATCGCCTATGATCTGGAATCTTATTTTATTTGACCGGCTTATGACATTTCAGTCATATTAAAGATAAAATTAAATTATTTGGATTGTAAATGTAAATTATTTGTGTTAGGATATTTTAAAATGAGCCAGGGAAATTTGAACATGTGCTTGAGTTTGTTTCAACATAAAGTGTCGTCGAAAGTTAATTATAAGGTAGTTATAAGATAGATTTAAGACAGAAAATTGATCAAAATTATATATGGTGAAAAGTGTTGCTCAAATGTTGTTATTTTGCTCTTTTGATGTATGTCCCTACAGCAGTCTAATTTTTGAATAATATTGTAATGGCAGATGAAAGTTTGAAGATGATGTTAGCGGAGATGTCTGCTAATATGAAGCAGATGATGGAGGAGAATGCTAGTAATTTGAAAGCAAGAATGGAGGAGAATGCTAGTAATTTGAAAGCTAGCATGAATGAAAGTATGAAGGAGAATGCTAGTCGAATGGAGGAGAATATGAAAACTCTTCAGACCAGTTCTGCTAACTTAGAGGATAATATGTCGCGTTTACAGATTAATACCCAAGGAATTGAGAATACTGTAACTGACATCCGTTCAGACGTGTCCAATGTTAAAATTGATGTTTCTAATGTGCATAAAGATCTTACAATGTTGAATTTAGATGTTGCTAATGTCCGTAGTGATATTTCTTGTGCTAGGGCTGAGGTAGTTGTTGTCAAAAATGATGTTGCGACTGTCCAAGACAAGGTTGAGGAAGTCCAAAGAGGAATCCAAAATGTTAGAACTGATGTGTCCAATGTTCAGGTTGATATTAATAACATTCATTCGGATGTAAACGAGATGCAAAGCGACATAAATAAAATTCAAGTAGAGGTAAACACAGTTTTCGTAGACGTTGCTAAAGTCCAAACTGATGTAAATAAAGTCAGGGAAGAGATAGAAAATTCGAAAACCCTTTGTACACGTAATATAAGTGCATTAACGACTAGGCTAGTTGATGAGTCAGTTAGAACGACAGCGTCTTTAGAAGGTTTAAAGTTTGATGTAGAGGTCATGAGAACCCAAGTATTAGACCATAATAAAGTATTGAAAGAGGATATTGAATTAGACATAGCAGAAATGTTAACGGAAAATGTAGCAATATGGAAAGAAGAGTGGATTAGGTCAAGTGGGGAACATGTAACCCAAATTCAGGATCGTATTGAAAGGAAACTTGCCAGTACTCAAATTGATATTAACAATGAAGTAGTACAGATTAGGAAAGATTTAAGCGTCAGGATGGATTCGCTATCCGAAAGACAAGTTGAAGATAGGACACAATTAGGTCAGGATGTGCAAACATTAAAATCTGCATTAGAGGAACAGATTCATAAAGTTGTCTCTGATGTGAATGAAACGACGAGTAAACTACAGAATTTGAAGTTAGGAGAGGCTAATTTAATGGAGACCTACAAAGAAGAGTTAATCAAGAAAGTCTTAACGGAAATCACTGACAAGGATACAGTAGGCTTGGCTTGCGAAACCAGTAGGAATTATGCCAGAAGATGTAACCTAGATCCAGAAGAGAGAGACGTGACTCCTGAAGAACGTATATCCAGATTCAGGGAGGAAGATGACGAGAGGAATATGGAACCTGAGTGGAACTATAGAGATAGTGGGAAAAACTACCCGGATTCATATCCGAGGAACGTAACGGTCATCAGGAATTTTGAAGATAAACCGCAAAAATTCAGTAACACGGATAGTTTGACACCTATCGAATATGTAAGGAACCTCAAAGATTATTTCATCGAAGCTCACATTCCCAGAGAGAGAGAGATGAAGATAGTGGAGAGATATTTGATTGGAGGACCCCTCGAATGGTTTCGCGCTTTTAGATACACATTCAGTAACTTTGACGAGTTTGCAGAGGCATTAATCAAAAGATTTTGGTCCATAGAAGCGCAGAATTCGTTAAGAGCGGAGGTGTATTCAAGAAAATACTCCAGTACTCTTCCAACGCTGTACGCTGATTTCTTTACGAGTCAATTATCCCGCTTGAGATTCTTACAACCCCCATTGTCCACGGAGCAACTTATTGATGCGATTTCTCGTATGCTGCCAGTTGAGGTGAGAAGACTAATAATTTCGTCCAACATCAGGGATTTAACCAGCATGGATGAATTACTGAGGTGGTTAGACTACACAAGTCCAATGCCTAACGTGGTGCAGAAAGGTCAAAGGCATGACTTTAAAGAAATAAATACTGTATATATGGACCAAGTCCAACAAACTGACAAGCCAGATGAGGAGAAAACTGACAATATAGGTCCTCACAGGAATAATCAGTTTCGAAATAACAGATCGCAAGGTTACCGACCGTATCAACAGAGAAGAGGCTGGAACTATAACCGAGGAAATTACAATGGAAGAGGCAGATATTACAACAATAATGGTTATAACCGAAATTATAACAGGAATAACCAGAGCCAAAACAGAAATCAGAATCCTCAAGGTCAGGTTATGACACCCGATCAGTATCAGGAAAGAGAGAAGGAAAGCTAGCAATACCTGAAAGAATTACGGGAAAAAGAAGCAGACAACCAAAAGAAAAGGCAGGATGTTGTAATCGATCCTGGGCCTTCTACGAGCCAGCAGAACTTAGAAAATAGAAATACTGGACAGAAGAGAAATTAGAGAGGAGTGAATACATTAACCACACAACCCAGATTTATGATTAAGGAACATAGAGGAAATATCATACTAGAGTAAGCCAGTAATAATTCAATTTCGTGTTCAAGAGAGTTGAGGTACTTGCAACACTGAGTTTAAAAACAATTTGCAACTGTTTTTAAAACGTGGTGAGAGGAGAATGCCCCCGTAATTGAATTATATAGAGACCACGGTGGCTATTTTGGAAATTATAGCGAAAGTTATGGCTGTCATAGTTATGACGTGGGTAGTCATGACGTAAGCACGGATGACGCAGACGTTATGCCAGCAGGCTACTTGAGCTGAGATTCTCAGTGACGTCAGCATTTATTCGAGAAGGATCCGAGATGTACGACGCAGTCGCAGGAAACGTGGAATTCTGCTGAGGAAGAAATTATGCTATTGGAGGGGAGACTCAAACCAATGAACGATAGTCTGAAGGAAGACGGAGATTGCTGAAACTATGGTATTTTTATTACTTTTTGGAATGCAGAATTGTGGAAATCCATTTGCAGTAGAGGCATTGATCTGGAATTTTGGTGAAATTTATTTTCAGTTTTTGAATTATGAAAATCCGTCATGTATTGACGAAGTTGGAACTTCTAGCGATGACGTAGTAACACGCGATGGAAGGGATAGATACGCCCCTCATGAAGTTCATAAAAGGCCTTGCGCAGAAGAGAGGAGCCTCATTCTCAGATTATAAATCGTCTGATATTCAATCGTCAGATTTCAAATAGTCATTTCAGTGAAACGTCGAGTGAGTTGAGTAGTGAAAAAGTCGTCTTTGTAACGCGTGGTGAAGCCACTGCAGTAAACGAGAGTCGAACTTACAAGCAGTGCTGGTTTACTGTGAAGTAAATCTAGGTGAAGTTGAAACGACACTTATAACGCTTCTACGAGATTAGCTGTGAACAGTTAGCGGTCGCCTATAAGCTAATTCTCTTGTGCATTGCTACAGTAAGGACTGTAGAAAAGCTGAACAATTTCGAGGAAGTATTTTGGAAGTTATTGACAATATTAGACGACTGACAAAAGTGATTTTCTCGCCACAGGAGAAACACTTTGTATAGCCAGACACTACGCTACGGCTGACAGGGCTAGTGAAATAGGGAGACTTCAGATTGCTTTTGTGACACAACACTGCAGTATAATGGAGCAATTTAATATGGCAGTTTGTTCTTCTAATACTATTACCGAAGAGAAAATGGAAGGCTAAAGGACTTAATGCAATTGGGACATATTTCAACGGAGTAAGATAGCAGCATGGAACTTCGCTAATTGCTATTCCATACAAGCGAACATGTGGTAAATAACCATCTACACCCATGTTTCGTGATTAAAGGCTGAATACTATCAAACAGCAATAGAAATGATTTCATACTTTCTGAATATGAATATTTCTTCGGAAATTTATACAAAGACTTCATGGCGATTTTCAACTGGAACTTCAGGGATTTTTCAAGAGAGGTCAGGGTTGTCCCGACTCACAAAGAAGATTATTGCCGGAAGGATGTCGTTCGTCTTCGTGAAGCAGTTCGATTCTCCGATGGTGCTGTTTCTGGTTTCGAGGATGGAGCTCAGCTTTAACTTGGTGAAATGGATCCATCAACAGTCTTCTTTGGGGAATTTTCCTCTGGAACGTCAATCGGCAGATAAGGTAGTCGTGAACGTTTATTGTATTTGAGTTTCTTAGCAATATTTGAGCAACCATTTTTCCCATATTTTTGTCCTCATGTATTTTTTTGCCCGATATTCTTGTTTGAGATTCCTATTCTCAGTACACCTTGATGAGTTATGCCTTTTTCGACGTTTTATTAAGACATTGTTATGTCATGGGCATAGTTAAACGATTTTGAATCAGTTGAGACTGATATTTAGATTTTTCAGTAATTTGCTTATTTTTGTAGTCACGATTTGACTGTAAGTTAATGATTTTTATGGCAGATTTAAATTCAGACAGCGTGTCACTTTATTAAAGTAATTCTACCCCAGTTTAATTACTTTGACCAATTTTCTGTCATCATCAAGAAGGAAGAACATTTAAATGATTTTAGAGCGTTAAAATCCAGTACGTTGTCGACGATCTTGGAAATACTAGTCGTTATTTGAATTGATTGCAACACAGACATTTATCGTCAGTCATGAACGACCATTGCATCTTAGGCAATTTTGTGAAAGATGAACATTAATTATGAATTATTGAATGCATTAAATTCGTGAAACTTGTGTTAGGTTTTTTCTCATATAGAGATTTATATAATGATATTTGCATTCCCCAGTCTAATTGGATTCTATTCGACTATTTTGCAGTTAGTCGCACTTTGTTTGATGATAGTATTTTTATACTACAATTCTTTTAAGATGTTAATCTTAAATTTTGATAGACCAGACAGGCGTATATAAGCGTATTCACTATTAAATTTCTTTGTGATTGGCAAATTTTTATTTCATTTCGATTCATGAATGAAATCCACGAAGTTTAAATGACAACAGTTTTGAAACAATTATTGATATAAGAATTTTTAAGTGGAACTATGAATGTATAATCGATAGTGCAGCGGACATGTTGAAAGTCGCTGATGTATAATGCCCTTAAATAAATGAAGGAGATTCCCACAGTAATTAATAATGATAAAGATTGTGTTAGGGGAGGTTTTTGTAAATGCTGTGGAAGATTTTAATGCCATATAGATTAATATATGATGAATTTTGGGCTATTTTGAATGCAGTTTGTGCATTATTTTGTAAGCGAAGTATTTTCCGCTAGAGTGTATTGTCATAGTTCGTTGAAAATTAATCAAGTGAATTTACTGTTATAATTAACAAGAGTTTGAAAGAATTTGAGATAAGATTTTGAATGAAGATTACCGTCACAAATAATTAAAATTATTACAACCTTTATTAAACCAGATTGTGACATTTACATGTATAACTAACCTTCATTGGTCGATTATATTAAACACGATTATGAGTTTACCAACCGGATAAAACATGTGGTTCAATGTATTTCTTAAATTAATAATTTAAATAATTTAAATGTTGATATTGTAAATAATAAATGTAAATATCTTTGACAATAATGTGGAACGAAAGTAATGTTAAAGGCGTGTTTAAAAATTTTGTAATTATTTTCGACAATATTATAAACAATTTCTAATTGTTATAAATAATTTATGTGATTTTGTTATAAACATTTAAGAGTGTGTTTGATACTCTAAACTATGCTGATTAAACATTTGGATGATAACTTAACAAGTTTAAGGATAGTTAAAATAATCCAGTGGGATGTGAGTTAAGCATTTGAAAGATTTGCGTCAATATGTATGAGTTGTCTTGTAGACATTTAAAGCTTTAAAAGGAGCTGAATTCTTACGCAAGTGTGGCGTGACGAGAGAGCCCCATTTGACAGGTGTGAGCCAGGTTGAAGGGTAGACCAGCCGGCCAGACATCTGGTTATAAGCGGGTGAGGTCGATACTCCGGCTTTGTGCCTATTAATAAAAGTGTTATGTTTATTAAAAGAAACCAAATGCTCTATATATGTCGTACCCTGACTTCCTCATCCAATCCAAATGTATTTTAAAATGTTACGTTATTTTGAGCTCATGGGAGCTGACATATTGTTTGATAACCTTGCAAGTCCTTTAGGAGGACGTAGTCAGATTGACATAGGCTACTGATAGCCACGTTTATTTTGTTGAGTTGTGAAAATCATACTCTTTATTTGAAAATAAAGCTTTTGTACAGTTCAAAGTTCTCGTCTTCGGTCTGGTTCATTTTTAAATGTCATGGTGAAGGTTATTGTGAGAGCATACTTTAAGGATCCTGTTGTCAACCCAATCCCCGAGATATTTATAAGAGGTAAGTAAAAGTAAGTATGAAACCCCGTCTATTTTGGTGTGTTCCACAATAATTTTTCTTGGTAACTTCTGTGTTCAAACCTCGGTAGTATCTGTCAGTGCCATTTTCATTGATGTAGCTGAGCTGGTGCGATTGATTGTTGGCAATCCGATTGAGGGGGCGGATATCTGACAGCCTACTATCCGGGTAAACGGGGACAGAAGGATTGGCACACCTATAACGTGGGGCTCGATTCAACATAACTGGATCACCAGGTTGAACGCCAGTAGGATTGGCAAACCTAAAACGTGTGGATCGATTAGACTCAAATAAAGAGGGTGATTCTTTGTTAGATGTCTTGGCCAATTGTAGAATTTAAGAGTGTGATTATATAGGAATTAAATGTTGCATTGTATTAGGAAAATTACACTCAGAAAAGATCAGATCTTATACAACTTGAGAAAGGTTAAATAGGCTGGAAACTTAGGAAAATCGCCTATGATCTGGAATCTTATTTTATTTGACCGGCTTATGACATTTCAGTCATATTAAAGATAAAATTAAATTATTTGGATTGTAAATGTAAATTATTTGTGTTAGGATATTTTAAAATGAGCCAGGGAAATTTGAACATGTGCTTGAGTTTGTTTCAACATAAAGTGTCGTCGAAAGTTAATTATAATTATAAGATAGATTTAAGACAGAAAATTGATCAAAATTATATATGGTGAAAAGTGTTGCTCAAATGTTGTTATTTTGCTCTTTTGATGTATGTCCCTACAGCAGTCTAATTTTTGAATAATATTGTAATGGCAGATGAAAGTTTGAAGATGATGTTAGCGGAGATGTCTGCTAATATGAAGCAGATGATGGAGGAGAATGCTAGTAATTTGAAAGCAAGAATGGAGGAGAATGCTAGTAATTTGAAAGCAAGAATGGAGGAGAATGCTAGTCGAATGGAGGAGAATATGAAAACTCTTCAGACCAGTTCTGCTAACTTAGAGGATAATATGTCGCGTTTACAGATTAATACCCAAGGAATTGAGAATACTGTAACTGACATCCGTTCAGACGTGTCCAATGTTAAAATTGATGTTGCTAATGTGCATAAAGATCTTACAATGTTGAATTTAGATGTTGCTAATGTCCGTAGTGATATTTCTTGTACTAGGGCTGAGGTAGTTGTTGTCAAAAATGATGTTGCGACTGTCCAAGACAAGGTTGAGGAAGTCCAAAGAGGAATCCAAAATGTTAGAACTGATGTGTCCAATGTTCAGGTTGATATTAATAACATTCATTCGGATGTAAACGAGATGCAAAGCGACATAAATAAAATTCAAGTAGAGGTAAACACAGTTTTCGTAGACGTTGCTAAAGTCCAAACTGATGTAAATAAAGTCAGGGAAGAGATAGAAAATTCGAAAACCCTTTGTACACGTAATATAAGTGCATTAACGACTAGGCTAGTTGATGAGTCAGTTAGAACGACAGCGTCTTTAGAAGGTTTAAAGTTTGATGTAGAGGTCATGAGAACCCAAGTATTAGACCATAATAAAGTATTGAAAGAGGATATTGAATTAGACATAGCAGAAATGTTAACGGAAAATGTAGCAATATGGAAAGAAGAGTGGATTAGGTCAAGTGGGGAACATGTAACCCAAATTCAGGATCGTATTGAAAGGAAACTTGCCAGTACTCAAATTGATATTAACAATGAAGTAGTACAGATTAGGAAAGATTTAAGCGTCAGGATGGATTCGCTATCCGAAAGACAAGTTGAAGATAGGACACAATTAGGTCAGGATGTGCAAACATTAAAATCTGCATTAGAGGAACAGATTCATAAAGTTGTCTCTGATGTGAATGAAACGACGAGTAAACTACAGAATTTGAAGTTAGGAGAGGCTAATTTAATGGAGACCTACAAAGAAGAGTTAATCAAGAAAGTCTTAACGGAAATCACTGACAAGGATACAGTAGGCTTGGCTTGCGAAACCAGTAGGAATTATGCCAGAAGATGTAACCTAGATCCAGAAGAGAGAGACGTGACTCCTGAAGAACGTATATCCAGATTCAGGGAGGAAGATGACGAGAGGAATATGGAACCTGAGTGGAACTATAGAGATAGTGGGAAAAACTACCCGGATTCATATCCGAGGAACGTAACGGTCATCAGGAATTTTGAAGATAAACCGCAAAAATTCAGTAACACGGATAGTTTGACACCTATCGAATATGTAAGGAACCTCAAAGATTATTTCATCGAAGCTCACATTCCCAGAGAGAGAGAGATGAAGATAGTGGAGAGATATTTGATTGGAGGACCCCTCGAATGGTTTCGCGCTTTTAGATACACATTCAGTAACTTTGACGAGTTTGCAGAGGCATTAATCAAAAGATTTTGGTCCATAGAAGCGCAGAATTCGTTAAGAGCGGAGGTGTATTCAAGAAAATACTCCAGTACTCTTCCAACGCGGTACGCTGATTTCTTTACGAGTCAATTATCCCGCTTGAGATTCTTACAACCCCCATTGTCCACGGAGCAACTTATTGATGCGATTTCTCGTATGCTGCCAGTTGAGGTGAGAAGACTAATAATTTCGTCCAACATCAGGGATTTAACCAGCATGGATGAATTACTGAGGTGGTTAGACTACACAAGTCCAATGCCTAACGTGGTGCAGAAAGGTCAAAGGCATGACTTTAAAGAAATAAATACTGTATATATGGACCAAGTCCAACAAACTGACAAGCCAGATGAGGAGAAAACTGACAATGTAGGTCCTCACAGGAATAATCAGTTTCGAAATAACAGATCGCAAGGTTACCGACCGTATCAACAGAGAAGAGGCTGGAACTATAACCGAGGAAATTACAATGGAAGAGGCAGATATTACAACAATAATGGTTATAACCGAAATTATAACAGGAATAACCAGAGCCAAAACAGAAATCAGAATCCTCAAGGTCAGGTTATGACACCCGATCAGTATCAGGAAAGAGAGAAGGAAAGCCAGCAATACCTGAAAGAATTACGGGAAAAAGAAGCAGACAACCAAAAGAAAAGGCAGGATGTTGTAATCGATCCTGGGCCTTCTACGAGCCAGCAGAACTTAGAAAATAGAAATACTGGACAGAAGAGAAATTAGAGAGGAGAGAATACATTAACCACACAACCCAGATTTATGATTAAGGAACATAGAGGAAATATCATACTAGAGTAAGCCAGTAATAATTCAATTTCGTGTTCAAGAGAGTTGAGGTACTTGCAACACTGAGTTTAAAAACAATTTGCAACTGTTTTTAAAACGTGGTGAGAGGAGAATGCCCCCGTAATTGAATTATATAGAGACCACGGTGGCTATTTTGGAAATTATAGCGAAAGTTATGGCTGTCATAGTTATGACGTGGGTAGTCATGACGTAAGCACGGATGACGCAGACGTTATGCCAGCAGGCTACTTGAGCTGAGATTCTCAGTGACGTCAGCATTTATTCGAGAAGGATCCGAGATGTACGACGCAGTCGCAGGAAACGTGGAATTCTGCTGAGGAAGAAATTATGCTATTGGAGGGGAGACTCAAACCAATGAACGATAGTCTGAAGGAAGACGGAGATTGCTGAAACTATGGTATTTTTATTACTTTTTGGAATGCAGAATTGTGGAAATCCATTTGCAGTAGAGGCATTGATCTGGAATTTTGGTGAAATTTATTTTCAGTTTTTGAATTATGAAAATCCGTCATGTATTGACGAAGTTGGAACTTCTAGCGATGACGTAGTAACACGCGATGGAAGGGATAGATACGCCCCTCATGAAGTTCATAAAAGGCCTTGCGCAGAAGAGAGGAGCCTCATTCTCAGATTATAAATCGTCTGATATTCAATCGTCAGATTTCAAATAGTCATTTCAGTGAAACGTCGAGTGAGTTGAGTAGTGAAAAAGTCGTCTTTGTAACGCGTGGTGAAGCCACTGCAGTAAACGAGAGTCGAACTTACAAGCAGTGCTGGTTTACTGTGAAGTAAATCTAGGTGAAGTTGAAACGACACTTATAACGCTTCTACGAGATTAGCTGTGAACAGTTAGCGGTCGCCTATAAGCTAATTCTCTTGTGCATTGCTACAGTAAGGACTGTAGAAAAGCTGAACAATTTCGAGGAAGTATTTTGGAAGTTATTGACAATATTAGACGACTGACAAAAGTGATTTTCTCGCCACAGGAGAAACACTTTGTATAGCCAGACACTACGCTACGGCTGACAGGGCTAGTGAAATAGGGAGACTTCAGATTGCTTTTGTGACACAACACTGCAGTATAATGGAGCAATTTAATATGGCAGTTTGTTCTTCTAATACTATTACCGAAGAGAAAATGGAAGGCTAAAGGACTTAATGCAATTGGGACATATTTCAACGGAGTAAGATAGCAGCATGGAACTTCGCTAATTGCTATTCCATACAAGCGAACATGTGGTAAATAACCATCTACACCCATGTTTCGTGATTAAAGGCTGAATACTATCAAACAGCAATAGAAATGATTTCATACTTTCTGAATATGAATATTTCTTCGGAAATTTATACAAAGACTTCATGGCGATTTTCAACTGGAACTTCAGGGATTTTTCAAGAGAGGTCAGGGTTGTCCCGACTCACAAAGAAGATTATTGCCGGAAGGATGTCGTTCGTCTTCGTGAAGCAGTTCGATTCTCCGATGGTGCTGTTTCTGGTTTCGAGGATGGAGCTCAGCTTTAACTTGGTGAAATGGATCCATCAACAGTCTTCTTTGGGGAATTTTCCTCTGGAACGTCAATCGGCAGATAAGGTAGTCGTGAACGTTTATTGTATTTGAGTTTCTTAGCAATATTTGAGCAACCATTTTTCCCATATTTTTGTCCTCATGTATTTTTTTGCCCGATATTCTTGTTTGAGATTCCTATTCTCAGTACACCTTGATGAGTTATGCCTTTTTCGACGTTTTATTAAGACATTGTTATGTCATGGGCATAGTTAAACGATTTTGAATCAGTTGAGACTGATATTTAGATTTTTCAGTAATTTGCTTATTTTTGTAGTCACGATTTGACTGTAAGTTAATGATTTTTATGGCAGATTTAAATTCAGACAGCGTGTCACTTTATTAAAGTAATTCTACCCCAGTTTAATTACTTTGACCAATTTTCTGTCATCATCAAGAAGGAAGAACATTTAAATGATTTTAGAGCGTTAAAATCCAGTACGTTGTCGACGATCTTGGAAATACTAGTCGTTATTTGAATTGATTGCAACACAGACATTTATCGTCAGTCATGAACGACCATTGCATCTTAGGCAATTTTGTGAAAGATGAACATTAATTATGAATTATTGAATGCATTAAATTCGTGAAACTTGTGTTAGGTTTTTTCTCATATAGAGATTTATATAATGATATTTGCATTCCCCAGTCTAATTGGATTCTATTCGACTATTTTGCAGTTAGTCGCACTTTGTTTGATGATAGTATTTTTATACTACAATTCTTTTAAGATGTTAATCTTAAATTTTGATAGACCAGACAGGCGTATATAAGCGTATTCACTATTAAATTTGTTTGTGATTGGCAAATTTTTATTTCATTTCGATTCATGAATGAAATCCACGAAGTTTAAATGACAACAGTTTTGAAACAATTATTGATATAAGAATTTTTAAGTGGAACTATGAATGTATAATCGATAGTGCAGCGGACATGTTGAAAGTCGCTGATGTATAATGCCCTTAAATAAATGAAGGAGATTCCCACAGTAATTAATAATGATAAAGATTGTGTTAGGGGAGGTTTTTGTAAATGCTGTGGAAGATTTTAATGCCATATAGATTAATATATGATGAATTTTGGGCTATTTTGAATGCAGTTTGTGCATTATTTTGTAAGCGAAGTATTTTCCGCTAGAGTGTATTGTCATAGTTCGTTGAAAATTAATCAAGTGAATTTACTGTTATAATTAACAAGAGTTTGAAAGAATTTGAGATAAGATTTTGAATGAAGATTACCGTCACAAATAATTAAAATTATTACAACCTTTATTAAACCAGATTGTGACATTTACATGTATAACTAACCTTCATTGGTCGATTATATTAAACACGATTATGAGTTTACCAACCGGATAAAACATGTGGTTCAATGTATTTCTTAAATTAATAATTTAAATAATTTAAATGTTGATATTGTAAATAATAAATGTAAATATCTTTGACAATAATGTGGAACGAAAGTAATGTTAAAGGCGTGTTTAAAAATTTTGTAATTATTTTCGACAATATTATAAACAATTTCTAATTGTTATAAATAATTTATGTGATTTTGTTATAAACATTTAAGAGTGTGTTTGATACTCTAAACTATGCTGATTAAACATTTGGATGATAACTTAACAAGTTTAAGGATAGTTAAAATAATCCAGTGGGATGTGAGTTAAGCATTTGAAAGATTTGCGTCAATATGTATGAGTTGTCTTGTAGACATTTAAAGCTTTAAAAGGAGCTGAATTCTTACGCAAGTGTGGCGTGACGAGAGAGCCCCATTTGACAGGTGTGAGCCAGGTTGAAGGGTAGACCAGCCGGCCAGACATCTGGTTATAAGCGGGTGAGGTCGATACTCCGGCTTTGTGCCTATTAATAAAAGTGTTATGTTTATTAAAAGAAACCAAATGCTCTATATATGTCGTACCCTGACTTCCTCATCCAATCCAAATGTATTTTAAAATGTTACGTTATTTTGAGCTCATGGGAGCTGACATATTGTTTGATAACCTTGCAAGTCCTTTAGGAGGACGTAGTCAGATTGACATAGGCTACTGATAGCCACGTTTATTTTGTTGAGTTGTGAAAATCATACTCTTTATTTGAAAATAAAGCTTTTGTACAGTTCAAAGTTCTCGTCTTCGGTCTGGTTCATTTTTAAATGTCATGGTGAAGGTTATTGTGAGAGCATACTTTAAGGATCCTGTTGTCAACCCAATCCCCGAGATATTTATAAGAGGTAAGTAAAAGTAAGTATGAAACCCCGTCTATTTTGGTGTGTTCCACAATATTTTTTCTTGGTAACTTCTGTGTTCAAACCTCGGTAGTATCTGTCAGTGCCATTTTCATTGATGTAGCTGAGCTGGTGCGATTGATTGTTGGCAATCCGATTGAGGGGGCGGATATCTGACAGCCTACTATCCGGGTAAACGGGGACAGTACTATTGCACACTTTTAAAAAAATGTGCAGCATTTCGCCGTACGAATAACGATCACGGTATGGCAAAACGGCGCAAAACTAGACGAGAGTATAAATCCGTAGGACCCGTTTTTAGGGGTACTGACGCCTCTGGGCAAATTATAAAAAAAAAAAAAATCTACTACGCCCGACTATTATTAAAGTTTACTTAGCATATGGGACTATTTCTTCTTCTCTGTGTGTATTTAACTATGAGTGGCAAGCACTATAAATATGCGTTTAATAAAATAGCAAATAGAAAAAATTCTTAATAAGAATTTATATGAAATTTTAACACACATCATACACAACCAAAGCCTAAACCACCAAATATTTAAGTAACAAGGGGCTTCCTTCTTGCCTGTTATTAGCAAACAAGTTTAGGATTTCGACATTAGTACTATTTCACTTTCAAGTCGGATTCAACAGCAAGAACACCAAGATGACTAATACGATCCTTTTTATATGTCCTTAAATAATCAACACTGCAAATATGCGACACTGAATATTCTCTTGACACTTAATGCCCAAGCGGTTTTGTACAGTTTTCCAAAAAAGATTTCCGTCCCTAAAACCTGCCCAGTTTGTCCCGCCGTAATGATGGACCAGAATACAGTAAATGATCCAATATTGTAAGCGTGACCTTGACGGACTACTGTCAGCAAAGAAAACCTTGTTTTAGAGGTTGAGGTCCACTAGCGGTTTTGCAATGTCTAGAAATATCTCCAAAACGTGCTTTCATAACGTCACTGCCGAAGTGAGGTGGAAACATACGGTATTTAACACTCGCCATAACCATATTGAAAATTACCGACAGCGGTAGCTACGCTCGCTAAAGCACAGCACTAGACCATGGGACCGAGCTCTCTGCGGACTCGGTGGACGTGGGTTCGTGCACCACCGTCGGCCACCCTAGAAATATTCTTCCGTGGTTACCTATTTTCAACTCAAGGCAAATGCTGGGACGGTAACTTCTGACAGACTGCTTCCTCCCACATCCTTGCCAGCTCCGTTCATCTTCATTCATTTCATCTCTCATTAACTCCTCGCATGAGGTTGGTGCCAGGAAGGGCATCCGGCCATTAAACCATCCGCCACATAGGATTTCATCGCATCTCATCCCCGACCTCGTTGGAAACGGGAATAATAAGCGGTAGACGTACACAAAAGCCATATTGAAAACTGGAGCTATGTTTTCATTGGTGGTCTACTGTATGATAGCATTAGAACCATTTTTTAATGCAAATACAGGGTGTCTTCTGTAAGGATGAAGTAAAAATTAGTTACTTTTTAGGTACCTTTTAGTTACCTTTGAATTCAAGATACGTATGCGGTCTGCAAGCGAAGGGGTTCATAACGCGGTGAAGAAAAACAATGAGCTGTTTTAAAAGCGGTAAATAAAATTCACTTAGGGTGTTATACAAAATAAAAAATAAATATTTAAATACTAGATATTTATTATCAAATAAGTTGTTTCAGCTAATAATTCGTCTTGTGCACAAGGCGTTTTTATAATTGCCAAGAGGTTGCTCTGCTCTTGACCGTTTGGAGAGATTTCCTTTGTCCCCGCGGTAGATCACAAAGAAATTTATGGGACGTTACGTGATTGTAACCGAATTCTGTCTTCGCAGACACGATCGGCGCTGGTCTCACCCGTCTGTTGATATTCCCGTAGATTTCACGATAGAACTCGGGTAAATGTCGCGATTTAGATAATCGGTGTCACTTTTACTCGTTCGACAAGATTTCCATTGTACTCGAGGTCGGGCACGAAAAAATATAGCATTATTACACAATCGTCGCCACTTGCTGTCCGTTTGACAAGAATCCAGTTGTCCTCGTCATGGAATGCGGAGAAATATCGCGATGTATCGCGATGTATCGCAATCGCTGCCGCTCTCGGCCGTTTTACGAGATTCACGTTTTCCTCGAGATATTATGCAATCCGCGCCCCACCCGGCCATTGAACGATTGTCTATTTGTCCTGACAGAATGGTGGAGGCGAGCTCAAGGTTGGGCATGGTTGAAATTCACGAGTAGTTATGGACATGTTGTATGGCCGGCGCCGTGATTCCCGCTGTCCCTATGCTGTGGTTGGGACTTCATCCGTTCAGGGTGGATCAGGAGGAGAAATTTGTATCGCGATGCGACGTAGGCTGTCATTTCTAAGTGGGTTGATGCACTTCTCGCTCCTCGTACGCTTTTAAGTATACGGTCATGGGAAAAGTAGCGAGTAGGTTTCGGAATGTTTCGTGATTTGTGCCTAATCACCTTTGACGGGATTCCCGCAGTCCTCGTGGTCACAAGTTCACGATAGGGGACGGGTTTTATGATTTTACGCAACTGACGTCGATCTCGGTCCATTTTACGAGATTCCCGCAGGCAAGTCTTGAGGATGAATGTTCGAAGTGGGTATCAACTAATAAGAATTATTCTGAGAGGATTGCATGAATAATACGACAAGAGGACACGTTTTCTTTCAAATGCGAATCACGAATTATACAAGTTATACAAGTTTTCGAAATAACCGGTTAGATTATAATATACCAGTATCCGATGGAACCAAAGTTCGAAGGAAAAATCGACATATATCGGAATATCGAATTAACCATACTGGGTGTCACAAATTTACGAGGCAGATTTTTAAAATAAGTTATAGCCTTCGTAATTCGAAGCTTTTTCATAATTCTTTTTCGAAACGGTAACATTTCGCAAGATTGCGACATTAAATTATTTCGCGTTATTTCTGGACTTCAATTTGATAGTCAATAACAGAAATGGGAGGTTTCTGATTAGTTTCAGAAGTTTACGCGAATAAACATCTCGCGAAAGTCGGGTTTCCTAATAACACATAAAAATATTTCACACAAAACTAAAAAGTCTTCTTGATACCGAAAATATACCTTGAACATTGTATACCACTCAGGGTATCTTCAGTATGCATTTCCTCGAGGTCGGGCACGGGGAAATATAGCTTATGCAATCGACGCCGCTTGCGTGAAACTCCATCGCAATCTCTGAGCCCAGAGGCGCGAGTTTTAATGATTCAATCCGCCTTCAGAAAATTTTTGTTACCCGTATGTAAAATTCGTTACTTTTTCGTTACCCATTTGTAAAATTCGTTACTTTTTCGTTACTTTCGTTACCGGTAGACACCCTGAAATACCATACAGAGAAGTTATTACGTCAGCAACATTAAAGAAATTTTCTGTTGTAACAGTTGCCATCTGACTATCAGTAACTTCCATTTATGAAATAAACTCGTGTGACATGAACAATCGAATATCTACATTCAAGGAAATCCGGTTGGAGGGGGGGTTGCACGGCCACCCTCCCCCCACCCCCTCCCTCCCTTCGCCCTCGTGCGGGCGCCCATGTCATTTTTGGATTATATGTTTAAAAGATCAAGTTACATTACTTACCTTTAATCAAATGTAATTCCATTTGTAGACCATGCACACGAAATAAATAAATAAATAAATAAATAATAATAATAATAATAATATCGTATGGCCTCGGATGCCGGGTGCAAGATTTGTTATTTGACACCCAAAGGGTACCTTGCATGACGAATTTCGTTGTTTCTTGAAGCACTATGAAAGTCAAGGAGGTTAGATATCTAAGCTCCTTGAACACTATAGGCTTTCTTGTAGAGAAATGAGGAACTTTGTGATGGCGGAAACTCCCGAAATTAATTTTGCCATTATGACCACGGCCTACTGAATTCAAATGGGTTCTTTGACATGACACCATCGTATGACATGGTGTCGTAATTTTTGCCGCCTTTCAAAAAACACTTACCATGACCAGGAGCGAACCTGCAAGCTTGGGGTCGGTAGTCCGACACGATAACCACTCACCCACCGTGACAGTCAATAAATAATAAATAACACAGACACAGTCTAGGTGGCCGTTCATAGTAAGCACAATACATAATACATACGAATGAAATGTATGCCCATATACATTAGAATATTTCTTCGTAACATTACTCAAGTGTTTATCAAAAAGCGAAAGCGCACCAGCATAACCTTCCAGTGGGCGCAACTAATCTGACAGGCACACGAGTAAATTCATCTCATTTTCGTCATTCGTGGGGGCAAGGCTACTTCCACTTTTCAGTACTTACCGTAGGCTACCTTTATCCACATGACATTCAAGTCCATATGGGCCAGTTTGTCAAGTCAACGACCCTCCTACACATCTGCTCTTGTTGCAAAAGTGAACTGTCAGGCTCATTGCGCCTGATCGTGCACCATTACGTAATATGCAGAGAATGTACGAGTGTATTCACTATTGCAGCAAAACTGTTCTTCAGCAATGATTGTAATTTTTTTTTAAATTCTGATTTCTGAGGTGTACCCACCAGACAGGCTTAATGCGCCCACTGCCACTATAGTTAATATTGCGCCCGACAGAAAGTTAAGTATTTAACTTGTGTTTCGCACCAAACTTTTTTTTTTAGCAAGAAACGTTTGTTCTCACTTTGATTTGCACATTGTTATACTTCTTCAGTTTCCGGGGGGGGGCATGCCCCTCCCCTGCCCTCCACTGCGGGCGCCCATGCATATCACTAGACTCATTCAGCAGATTATCAGAGGGTAACTGGCCAACCTAAAACATACAGACAATCTGTACCATGTTATGTGTAGCATTAAAATATAAACATCCTGGTTAACGAACTATTTGGTAGCAGGTATCAAGTCACTAAACCATGCATTTCACTAAGATTGCTATGTCACACGATATAGCCTACATAATAAATACAACTCACAATATTCGAATGTCGATGTTTTTCAGTCGGTCATCACGATTGTACTCCATTAATAAATACATGGATATCCAAGTGCACAGTATTTATTAATCTCGTGCACTTTTTCTCAGGATTAGGGAACAACCCTTCACTATTGGTTACCATCTTGTTGACCGAATTAAAAACATCAAATTTCGATTACTAAGGCACCACTGAAAAATGGCTTCAAACACCATAATACTTACAATCTCATCTGGCTCACCCTTAATGGATGGTTGTTGTTGCTGCTTCATAACGTTCAGCAAACTACCTGCAGAACATACAAAGTGCTCTTAAGAGTTCGTACTTATACCAGTACGCCAAATCATCATCATATTATAAAACACCAAATGACACGACACTCGACTTTATATTATATAAGTTATGCTGTAATATCGAGTAAATTATTAAGGTAGTATGAGGAATTACTGGTGCAAAGCTTGTGGAGCAGTGAAATGAAGCATCCTATAATTGGTTTCTCTATTCCTACCAAGGCTATACACAAACTGGAGCACAATATGATGGGGCAGGCGGGATTGTCAGACGCTAAATTATAATTATTACAAACCTAACAACGTGAAAGTAAACTCAAATTACTGCACGGTATCGTAATAACAAATTGGCAATTAACTGGATACAGTGAGTTCAGTAAAACCAAGAAAATATATCGAGTTACTAGGAACCCACTTCAAACCAAACACAAGATATCGCCCTCACTGAACCAACATTGAACGAAAGGGATTGAATGATGTGATATAACAGCTTAAGTTTAGACTTTCACGGCCGGCGTTCATAATTAAGTACAAGTTTTTCGGGCGTGTAGGCCGTGGTCCGGACAGGATATCTCCCGACGTTTCACCGGAAACTGCGTCAGCAGTGACCAAGGAAAGGAGCGGAACCCTCGATAATGCCGGACGCAGTTTCCGGTGAAACGTCGGGAGATATCCTGTCTGGACCACGGCCTACAAGCCCGAAAAACTTGTACTTAATTATTGAATGATGTATTTATTTTTACAAACTTATAAACATTATCATTTTGTAACTTGTATAATCGTCGTTATAATGAAGTTCCTTGTTACATTTAAACCTGTGTATCCTCGACAATTAATATAATTAATCTACACAGGGCACGAACATGTCCAAGCAGAACTCAAGACTCAGCTTCAGTACTAAATTTAGCCAAGTCTCTAGAAAGGATTAAAAATATCCCTACAATGAACTCAAAATTCTCAGATTTTAATATATCGCTGGAGGTACACCAAAGACATGAACTTGGTGACGGTATTGCGAGCAATAACCGTTAAACAACACAAACCACGACCCACCGATTATAAATACTGTGCGGTACCGTAATTGTGAGATTATGGATGCACATCTAAAAAATATCAGGTCATTCTCTTCTCTTCGCCTTTTGAGACCACATAGGATCACTTTAACCAACCATTAGTTCGTCGACTTGTAGGAACTGTAGGCCTACGAGCCCACTACTTCTTCATTTGTATCCTATTGATCGTCTTGCCCTTCCTTGGGCGGAAAATATTCTTGTTGGAATTTTCTTTTTTGTGGGTGGATAATGCAAAGTCATATTTTTGAGAGCTGTAGTTAAACTTTTCTTATTAGCAACATCTTCAGTTGTTGGGCCAATTTCTTTTAAGTCCTCTCTGATTTCTTTTAACCATCGGCATCCAGTTGTTGGTTTTTATTTTTATTAAGCAAGATTGTACTGTATTCCTAGTTGTTTTAGAAGACGTTAATCTGGCCTTCTCACGATGTGCCCAAAGAATCCTAGTGGGTATCAGTACCGGTAATGGGTTCTAGGTTGTTATAGACCATATTGTTAGGTACCGTACCGTATTATTCGCCATTGCCCATCTCTTTTATAACCTTTATTGATACAAGTTCTTCCAATCCGCCATTCGATCTTCTGTAATGGAATAATGTTTCTGCTGCGTATGTGGCTTCCAGTTTTATGACACTATTGTAATCACTACGTTTACATGGCGAACTCAAATCGATTTGAATACGATCTGGTTTTCAGTACGATGCCCGTTTACATGATCAGTCTTAGTTTGTATTGAAATCGATTTCAATAAGGTTTATAACCTGCAGTTATGTTGGCTAACCCGTATTAAGCTGCAAAACATAAAAGACGCGTAAATACAATTCGACGTATTTTTGGAGGGTTGTGTGTCTTCGACGTTGTTTGTAATCAGGAAGAATGGACGTGCGGAAGATTTTGTTTGCTCTAACCCAATTTTTGTTTAATTTGTTCCAACCAACAGACAAATGGGAGAAGGAACGACTTGTGCGGCGAAGGAAGGCGATGCTTTTCTGGCAGCGATTAAATGCAGAAACTGCGGCCTACAAGAATAGTAATAACTTATGTGGTTGATGAAGAGAAGGCAAAGGAGTTACTGGGTGAAACAAAGGAGCCAGGATTGGTGGGAGCGAATTGTGCTGCAAAACTTCACAGAAGAAGATTGGTTAAGCAATTTTCGGATAAGTACCGGTACCGTAGGTCTACTTTCAAGCTCATATGCGATCGACTTGAGCCGCATCTTAGGGCTAGTGAATTCTGCGTCCGAAGGCCAACGTCCGTCGAAAAAATTTGGCAATTGTTCTATACAAACTTGCTTCTTGTGCAGAATACTGGTTGGTGGCCAATCAATTTGGAACTCACAAATCTGTGGTGGACAAATAGCCTATCTCAAGGATGTTTGCGATGCGATATACGTCGCATTTAAAAATGAATACTTATGTCTACCGAACGAAGTAGAAGCAATGGGAATTGCAGATGGGTTTGAAAGTATTTGTGGCTTACCAAATGTAATTGGTGCTATAGATGGAACCCACATTCCCAGTTCACCTCCTACAGTAGGTTACTGGGGTTTTGCCAACCGCAAAGGCAGGCCATCGTACAACGTCATGGCAGTTGTGGTCGTGGACCATATGTACAGGTGTGTTCTTAGCTTGTTAACTGTTTCAATAAGTTAATAAATATTATTAATTCCATGGATTTGAATGCTAAACAATACATTTTGCCTTCACAGATTCAGATATACAAACTGCCGACATGTTGGGAGTACTCGTGATGCCTCACTCCTTAATGATTCGAACCTGTAGAGGTTTTGTGACATAATGTTGCCAGAGATAAGCAGGACAATCGAAGAGACTGACATCCCATAGACGTTGCTAGGAAATCCAGCCTATCCACTGCTGCCATGGCTGATGAAGGGTTACAAGGGGAATGTAGACCTTCAATGTGTACCTGAGTCGGGGTAGGGTGGTGGTGGAGAATGTTTTGGGACACTGAAAGCAAGGTTTAGGTGTTTGTCGAAGAGGCTGGATATGCAATACACTTCTGTGCCTGCAGTAGTTATTGCCTGCTTTA
The DNA here is from genome assembly GCA_946902985.2 of Meconema thalassinum. Taxonomy (NCBI): domain Eukaryota; kingdom Metazoa; phylum Arthropoda; class Insecta; order Orthoptera; family Tettigoniidae; genus Meconema; species Meconema thalassinum. Next base: position 124,814,521 of record OX336397.1, read on the forward strand.
TTCTACACATCATCATAGAAAAGAGGAAGGATACGTTTCAGCAAAGCTGGATAGAAGCTATACAGCAAGCTGAAGTTCAGTTTCCTCAGCCGAATTATTGTGCAGTCGCTAGAGACTTTGATGATCTCGGTGATACTCGTGTTAGAGACACATTGAAGAACTACATGTTAAGCTACCCGCTGAGAAGATCTCA